>ML058427.1:131761-2531761 GCA_003013855.2 Liriodendron chinense | reverse complement strand
GCATCAGCATCCATCGCATCAATCATCATGTTTACCTGCTTTCAAAATAAAAGCCGGTTAGCCAAAGACCCCACAGGCATCCCTAGTGGAGGCACGTGCAAACCAGGTTCCCATTTCAAAAAGACAAAAAAATATTTCTATTTGCAAATAAAAACCCCACGGAGTATCACTCCCCAGAGTGGGTGTCTTTTCAAAAATCCAAAAATATTTTCCCAGTAGAGCGTTCTGCCCCCAAAACACCAGGAGATCTTCCATATCTCTGGGTAGGAGCCGACGCAAAAATCAAATAAGATCCGATGTCTCGCGGTTTCCCCGGAGACCATTGGATCCAATGCACTCAAAGTACGGTCGAACTGAACTCCAGTGTCAGTGCGGTCGTACCACATGCCAAGATACGAAAAGATGAAAAGCCAAAAGGCTCGGTCAAAGAAACCATTTGAACAGGTGGAAACGATGAATTGTAACCCAAGTATCAAAATCAGCAGATTGGGTGGAAAGAGTTCACCCGCACATACCTAGGCGTGGATGCCTGAAGTACCTTGACTGAGTCCAAGTCGGCGTAGTAGAATCCCGTAAGACTATCGGACGCAGGGCGTCTAACCACTTTGACAGTCAAGCGAAACAAGTACTCCTGGAGTGATCTGGGAAAACATCAAACATCACACAATCAGTCTCAGGGTCAGCATCCTCGTAAGACTGTCGACGCAGAGGCTCTGCTGTACCTTTCCGGTGTTAGTACCGATCGGGAATGGAAGGGTTGCGATTGGGTACCCAGGTTGCAGCAAACTGCAGGGACAATCGCAACGTTTTCTCCAAACTCTCGCGGTATGTGCGAGTTATCAATTTCCAGACAATCAACTGACTCAGATACAAAGGACAACAAAGACTCCAGACCACAATCAAGGAAAGAATGAATCGCAAACCAAGCATCGAAACCAGCAGATCGGGTGGAAAAAGCCCACCCGCACATACCTAGGCGTGGATGCCTGAAGTACCTTGACTGAGTCCAAGTCGGCGTAGTAGAATCCCGTAAGACTATCGGACGCAGGGCGTCTAACCACTTTGACAGTCAAGCGAAACAAGTACTCCTGGAGTGATCTGGGAAAACATCAAACACACAATCAATCACAGGGTCAGTAACCTCGTAAGACTGTCGACGCAGAGGCTCTGCTGTACCTTTCCGATGTTTGTACCGATCGGGAATGGAAGGGTTGCGATTGGGTACCCAGGTTGCAGCAAACTGTAGGGACAATCGCAACGTTTTCTCCAAACTCCCGCGGTATGTGCAAGTGAGCGATCTCAAAACGATCAACTGGCACAGATGCAAAGGCAAGCAATGATTTCAGACCATGATCCATGAATGACCGGGTCAGAAGTGGGGTGTCCACTCGCTTTGGCATTCGGTTGCACGCAACCTCTGCCAAAGAGGGGCATCTGTAGACACCCCACCTTTGGCTACACTGTTGGTAGAGATAGCTGGTTGAACGGAGGACCATACCCCCAAATCCCAAGTCCAAACTCAGCCAAACTCACCCTTGTAAGCCCCATTCCATAGCCCAGTTCAAGCCTGAACCCAGTCAACCCAGTCCTAAACACCACCCAGAAAAACCCCCCATAAAAAAGGCCAGTCAAAAAAACCCAAAAAAGTCAAACTCACTGAGTCAACCCGCTGAGTCAACCCGCTGAGTTAACACGCTGAGTCAACCCGTCGAGTCAACCCGTCGAGTCAAAACACCGAGTCAACCCGTCGAGTCAACCCGTCGAGTCAAACCACCGAGTCGACCCGCTGAGTCAACTCACTGAGTCGACCAACGAGTCCAACAGCAGCCCCGAGGGAACGGCCGTACTCGCTGGAAACCGAGGAGCGGCCGTACGGGAGGCCCATGGCAGGCCGCCCGGACAAAATTACGACTTCTGCCACTCTCTGCTGCTATAAATACCCCCCTCCCCTTCTCATTTCAACAGACCACTCAGCCAAAGAGAGTCCGTCCTTCTGAGTCATCCTTCTCCACCCTTAGCCCATTTTTCCACCAAGGAGAGCCCGAGTGAGGAGAGCCTAACCCTGGTCCAGCTTTGCCTGACCACTGGTCCAAGCCTCCCAAGCCATTCAAGTCTTGATCCAGCCACTCGAAGCCAACCCTTGCGACACCTCCGTCCACTCAGCTACTCATTTTCCAGCATCATCTCATTTGCATCTAGCATAAGTGCAACATTTACTTTTCTTCCAACCCCCCTGCTTCACTACAAGCACCTTGATTACTCAAGCACACATGCATATGTCTTTATATTAAGCACCTGTCAGTTCGAGCGTATGCTCTGGGCTTGCCCGTTGTTGGAACCTGCCCATCAGAAACTCTTACTGTTCAGACCTGCATTCATGCTTCACTATAAAGCACCTTGATTATTCAAGCACACTGCATACGTCTTACATTAAGCACCTGTCAGTTCGAGCGTACGCTCTGGGCTTGCCCGTTGTTGGAACCTGCCCATCAGAAACTCTTACTGTTCAGACCCGCATTCATGCATCATGTCATCCATGAGAATATACGAGGATTAAATTAGACTTTCAAATATTCGATCGATTCTGTGAAGTAGAGACCGTACTTCGGTACGGGCAGTGTGTGGGGTGCTTAACCTCTTCCCACCCTGTAACCGTGATCCCTTACCTTGAATCTCTGGCCGCAGATCAACAGGAGTCATTTTAGAGGAAGGAATCTTCGGATTCCCTTCTCTAACGTTTCTACGGGGTCTAGCCGACTGTAGATTCGAAGTAACTGGCTAGTGGCGACTCTGGTCTTATATAAACTCATTTAAACATATCCAGCTTAACACGACAACCAAACGAAGCCCTCGAAAACGAGGCAAGCCAGTGGCACAAACGACGATTTCGCACGCACGCACCCCTTCTTCTTCTTCTTCCGAAAGGAAAGGGAGAACGACGTCGTGTGGGAGCGCGGAAAAATCGGCGAGGGTCCACAGTAACCCACTGAAATGAGACAATCCATCCATGTTACACGTGGCATGCAAATCCATAGATTAGGCAATCCATCCTGACCGTAGAATTGGTGGCCACGGAATTGATGTTTGAGTTAGGCAGCCATAGAAATTCAACGTGTAACTCATTAAGGTCAAGAACTTCATTAGAAGTCTCCCCAATAGCGTGAGTCATCCCACAGACGTGATTGACGAAATGTCGAAACGAGTGGAGGTGGTGTTATAAGATCGCCATGGGTTGCTCTCACCACCGTAGGGATGTGGACGTGGGCCCCACTCGATTCAATTACATGTGGGTCAATGCAGCTAATGATGTGCATGTTGGAAGTTGCAAACCAATCTGGTCCGTCCATTTGGTCAGACCGTTGGTTTTTCAAGGGAGGAGTAATTGCTGAGAGAAGCTTCCAGCAACTTGGTGTGTATTCTCCATGAAAATGTTGGCTTCCAATGCATTGGAAAGAAAAGTCATTTAATTTTTTTTATAGTTATTGCATGCCCTTGTAGTGTATGGTTGTAAGGGCAATTTAGTCATTTCAACTATGTTGAAAAGTCTATATAAGGAGGGGTTTTGTCGTACGTTGGTGAAAAGGGAAGTTGGTGCAAAGGAAGGTGCAATACAAAGTTACATAACTAGTTTTAGAAATTTTTGTTCTCATCTTCTTCTTTTCCTTCTTTGAAAATCATCTTTCCTAAGTTGTCTTGAGGCTTTAAAAAGCCAATCTATCCATCTTCTTAAGGCTCAGTAGAGCCAACAAATTGGTATCAGAGCCCTTGGTTAAATGGCCACTGCGATCCAATAGCAGATTCCTAAGTTGTCAAAAGACAACTATGAAAATTGGTGTATCCAAATGAAGGCACTGTTCGGGTCACAAGACCTATGGGAGATCGTCACCGTCGGATACGAAGAGCCCACTACGGAGCAAGAAGCCGCCTACACTGCTGAGCAAAGGACCGACCTCAAAGAACAAAGAAAGAAGGACAAGAGGGCCTTGTTTCTTGTCTATCAAGGGTTGGACGAATCCACCTTTGAAAGGATCGCTGAAGCGACGTCAAGCAAGCAAGCATGGGAGACTCTTTGCACCATTTTCAAAGGAGTTGATAGTGTAAAAAGGGTTCGTCTCCAAACCCTTAGGGCCGAGTTCGAGACCGCACACATGAAGGAAGGTGAGACCATTTGTGATTATTTTTCAAGGTTGCTTGTTATTGTTAACAACTTGAAAAGAAATGGTGAAAAAATCGAAGATATACGTGTGATTGAAAAAGTGCTTCGATCCCTCACAAACAAATTTGAGCATGTGATTGTGGCCATAGAAGAATCAAAGGACTTGGAAAAACTATCCATTGAAGAACTAATGGGATCGTTGCAAGTGCATGAGCAACGAATGCAAAAGAATGCCGGTTCAATGCTTGAACATGCCTTGGAGTCTAAGTTGACTCTAAATGAACAAAAGAATGGTCATACACAAAGAGGGGGTCGTGGCACCAGCAATCGTGCAAGAGGCAGAGGGCGTGGATATCATCCAAGCCATCAACAATATCAACAAAAGTTTACCAGTTTCCGTGGAAGAGGAAATGGTAGAGGCCGGTTCGTGCGTGGTCGTGGAAACACAAAGAACATTCAATGCCACAATTGCAAGAAATTCGGCCACTATGCCTCTGAGTGTTGGAGCAAAGTGGATCAAGATGAACGATCCAACTATGCTGAAGCATCACACCATGAACAAGAAGACTCCACACTCCTCCTCGCACAAGAAAAGGCATGTGAACGGCCGGATGTGTGGTATCTCGACACTGGTGCAAGCAACCACATGAGTGGTAACAAAGAACTGTTCGTGGAACTCACAGAAGGAGTTCGTGGCAACGTGAGTTTTGGCGACTCATCAAAGATACCAGTGATAGGTAAAGGAAAAGTTAAAATCTATCAGAAGAATGGTGAGCCAAATTACATCTCCAATGTGTATTACGTACCAAACATGAAAAATAACATCCTCAGTATCGGCCAACTCCTTGAGAAAGGGTATGTCATACACATGGAGAACTATTCTCTCTCTATAAGAGATGCTCACATGAGACTTGTGGCTCAAGTCCAAATGGCGAAGAATCGCATGTTTCCGCTCCATATTAACACAAAGGCTGATAAGTGCCTCTATGGACTCGTGAAGAATGATTCATGGAGATGGCATCTTCGCTTTGGGCATCTCCATTTCAGCGGTCTTAAACTCTTGTCTTCATCAAGCATAGTGCATGGCTTGCCGACTATTGAAGGTCCAGAACATGTGTGTGAGGCGTGCACACTCGGCAAGCAACAAAGAAACTCCTTCCCAAGTGGAGTGTCCAGAAGAGCAAGGGAACCATTGCAGTTGGTTCACACTGATATTTGCGGACCACTTGAAACACCCTCTCTTGGAGGTAATAAATACTTTATTACCTTCATTGATGATTTCAGCAGAAAACTTTGGGTGTATTGCATCAAAGAAAAATCTTTCGCTTTCACTATCTTTAAAATTTTCAAAGCTCGTGTTGAAGTTGAAAGTGGTTACAAAATTAAAGTACTTAGATCTGACAGAGGTGGAGAGTACACCTCAAATGCATTTCGAGATTATTGCAGGGAACAAGGCATCAAGCAGCAGCACACTGCAGCCTACACGCCACAACAGAATGGCATTGCGGAACGAAAGAACCGCACCATCCTCGACATGACAAGAACCATGCTCAAAGAGAAAGACCTGCCAAAGAGCTTCTGGGCAGAGGCAGTTGCATGTACTGCCTACTTGCTCAATCGGTGTCCAACCAAGAGCGTAAAAAACATGACACCACAGGAAGCATGGAGTGGCTACAAACCGAGCGTGGTGCACCTAAGGATCTTTGGGTGTGTCACCTACGCTCAAGTTCCAGAAGCAAGAAGAAGGAAGCTTGATGATCGTGGCGAGAAATGCATCTTCATCGGCTATAGTGAAGAATCTAAAGCCTACAAGCTTTACAATCCACTAACCAATAAAGTAGTGGTGAGTAGAGATGTAGTCTTTAGTGAGGAAGAAGCTTGGAAATGGAACAATGAAGAATCAACCAAAGATATTCAAGTCGAAACAGAAGAACAGGAAGAAAGACATGACCATCGAGAGCAAACGCCCGCAACACCTTCTTCGGCCTCATCATCAGTACAAAGAAGTCCAGGAGTACATTCCATCTCTCCTGGAAGTACTCCATCAAGTCAAAATTCGGCCGGCTCATCTTCACCCATGGCACCTATCAAAATGAGAAGCTTAAGTGACATTTATGAGCAAACTGAAGAAGTCAATCTTTTCTGTCTATATGCAGATCATGAGCCTCTGACGTTTCAGGAGGCCATAAAAGAAGAATGTTGGAGAATCGCTATGAAAGAAGAAATCCAAGCCATTGAGAAGAATGACACATGGAAGCTGACTACACTTCCTAATGGCCAGAAAACTATTGGTGTCAAATGGGTGTACAAAATTAAGCGAAATGCTGATGGTGAGATTGATCGCTACAAGGCAAGACTCGTAGCAAAGGGCTACAAACAGAAGTACGAGGTGGACTATGAAGAAGTTTTCGCTCCTGTTGCTCGCCTTGATACTGTAAGGATGATTATCTTTCTTGCAGCCCATCACAGTTGGATGATCTACCAACTGGATGTGAATTCTGCATTCCTGAATGGAATTCTGGAAGAAGAAGTCTATGTTGACCAGCCTGAAGGCTTTGTTATACAAGGTGAGGAACACAAGGTGTATCGGTTGAAGAAAGCCCTCTATGGGTTGAAGCAAGCTCCACGTGCTTGGAATGCACGCATCGACAACTATCTTCAAGAGAACGGCTTCGCCCAATGTCCATATGAGCATGCAGTCTACATCAAGAAGAATGCTCATGGCGATATACTTATAGCATGCTTATATGTTGATGATTTGTTGTTTACGGGGAACAGTCAGCTTATGTTTGATGAATTCAAGAAGGCCATGTTTAAGGAGTTCGAAATGACCGACGGAGGTCTGATGTACTTCTTTTTAGGCATCGAAGTGAAGCAACAATATGGTGGCATCTATATATCTCAGAAAAAGTATGCCAAGGAATTACTTGAAAAGTTCAAGATGGCCGATTGCAATGCCGTAAACACGCCTGTAACAACGGGCTTAAAACTGACAAAGGACGGAGAAGGAAAAAGTGTGGACTCGACTCTGTTCAAGAGTCTAATTGGAAGCCTAAGGTACCTCACAATCACAAGGCCGGATATCGTCTACAGTGCTGGGCTTCTAAGCAGGTACATGGAAGCACCAAAAGAATCACACTGGCTAGCCGCAAAAAGAATCCTCAGGTACGTCAAAGGAACAGTGGAATTCGGTCTTTTTTATCCATACAATGATGAAGCAATGTTGTATGGATACTCAGACAGTGATTGGGGAGGTGACCAAGATGAAAGAAAGAGCACCACTGGCTATGTATTTTATCTCGGGTCGACTGCTTTCACATGGAATTCGAAGAAGCAAAGTGTGGTCTCCCTGTCCACATGTGAAGCAGAGTACGTGGCAGCATCATCCACTGTCTGTGAGGCAATTTGGTTAAGAAACCTGCTAAAGGAGCTGAAGCATCCGCAGGAAGAATCCACAGTCATATATGTGGATAACAAGTCGGCAATTGAGCTTGCCAAAAATCCGGTGCAGCATGGAAGGAGCAAGCATATCGATACCCGATATCATTTTCTAAGAGATCAAGTGAAGCAGAAAGCAGTAAAATTGGAATATTGTCACACCACTGAACAAGTAGCGGATATTTTCACCAAGGCACTCCCAACAGATGCATTCAGACGACTAAGATTGATACTCGGAATGAAACCAGTTTTGGTTTGAAGGGGAGTGTTGGAAGTTGTAAACCAATCTGGTCCATCCATTTGGTCAGACCGTTGGTTTTTCAAGGGAGGAGTAATTGCTGAGAGAAGCTTCCAGCAACTTGGTGTGTATTCTCCATGAAAATGTTGGCTTCCAATGCATTGGAAAGAAAAGTCATTTAATTTTTTTTATAGTTATTGCATGCCCTTGTAGTGTATGGTTGTAAGGGCAATTTAGTCATTTCAACTATGTTGAAAAGTCTATATAAGGAGGGGTTTTGTTGTACGTTGGTGAAAAGGGAAGTTGGTGCAAAGGAAGGTGCAATACAAAGTTACATAACTAGTTTTAGAAATTTTTGTTCTCATCTTCTTCTTTTCCTTCTTTGAAAATCATCTTTCCTAAGTTGTCTTGAGGCTTTAAAAAGCCAATCTATCCATCTTCTTAAGGCTCAGTAGAGCCAACAGTGCATAGCCGGACTTTCACGTATCTTTCGCGAGTCTGGATCCACTGCACATGTGGGGCCCACCTCGATGCATTCATGACATCAATTCAGTCCATCATCCATGCGTGAGACCCTCAAGTTTTCCCCAGCTGGAGCCCAAAAGAAAGTGGACCTGCACATCTTTGTAGGTTGAGCTTAGCCTACAATGTGATGTGTGTGGGGCCCACCTTGATGCATTCATGAAATCAAATCCGTCTATCATGCGTGACCCTCATCACGTTATCCCCGGAGACCAAAACAAGGGAACGGTTAGGATGGAGAACCCTCATCATGTTATCCCGGGAGCCCAAGGTGGTCCACTGTCAAGAACCGTTCAGATTTTTTGTGGGGACCACCTTGGGCCATCTTCGCAGTGAAGGGCACCTCATGCACCAGTCTCATGTTCCCATGCTCCTTTGGTGTGGTCCACTCGAGGACTTGATCTGCCTCATTTTTGGGCTCATTCCCTAAAATGATATGGAAAATTCGATGGATGGCGTGGATAAAAACCCATATATCACGATGGGCCCCACAAAGGTGGTGGTGGTCCATCTAATGAAGAGCATTTTCGAGGTGGTGGTCCATCTACAGCGTGATGCAACATACCAACGGTGTGGATTGCATAACCATTGCCCCCACTTGCCACACATGATTGTTCTTGGCTCCACTAAGCAAAATTTAAATAATGTTTAGGGCAGGAGCATGTGATTTAGGATATCAGATACGGCGCCATGTGAGATGATTGGACTGATGATTGTGTCTTTTGTTTTTTTTTTTGCATTAAAACCCTACATGAGAGAATAAATCATATCCGTTAATCTCCTGACTTGGGACTGTAGTTGATTTCATTAAGCACATGCTCCAGACCCTAAGAATCCTAGAAAGATCAATCATGTCCGTCCATCAGCTTCCCAACCTCACGTTCAACAAAATAAGCCAAACCAAAGCTCAGGTGGGCCTCATCTGATAAATGGCTCGGATGGATAAGTGAGCCCTACAAGCTTTTTATAGTGGGTGTCCTCATCTCTGTTCTCCCGTGCCCATAAAGTTTTAGATCAGCCCAATTTTACGTTCCAAGTCCTAACATGTGGTACCACAGCTGATGGACGGTGTGGATGTCACACAAACATCACTCTGGGCCCACAGGATTCGCTCCTTACACGCTCTTCCTGTAACCCTTCTCCACCCATGTGCGTCGTAACTCTTTGGGCACACCATGTTACATATATATATATATATATATATATATATATATATAGAGTCACTCTCAAGTCCAACCGGTTGGACCGCATTTTGCAGTTCACCCAGTTGATTTCTCTAAACCTCTTAAGTGCTTGTGACATCCAATCCTCCTAGTAGGTTGGCCCCACCATGATGATCTTCTAACGCAAAAATCAGCCTTATCCAATCATTATATGAGCTACAATATAGAAAATAGTATATAGCCATTGATTGATAGCAAAATTTTAATGTGGTACACTGGGTTAGTGGATGAAGTTGATTTTTGTATAAATTGTTCCTCATGGTGGGGCCAACCTATTAAGAGGATTGGATGTCACAAGAGCTTAACATATGGGGAGTAATCCACTGGGTGGACTGCAAACTGTGGTCCAACCAGTTGGACTTGAGAGTGCCTCATATATATATATATATATATATATATATATATGGAATCCAATCCGTCCATCAGGTGATAACTCTCATATTCATGTGAGTATGAAATATCATCTTGATAAGAAAACTCATGTGGGTCACACCAATGGGTAAAATGTAAAAATTGCACCTAAAACTCAATAAGTTCGCTGTGATGTGGCCCACCTGTGTGTCTGACGGAGTGGATTCCACATATGCTGGGCCCCATACAGCTTGGATGCTTTTCGTGGTGTGTTGAGTAGTAGTTGTCGAGGGATGGGCTTTGCGTGCATGGTGAGGCGTCACATAGCGACATTTGATTGATCCCGCCACGTGTGACTTACTCTACCAAGGGAGCGGATTAGCTGTTACCAAGGTGTAGACACCCCACCTTCGGCTACACTGTTGGTAGAGATAGCTGGATGAATAGAGGACCATACCCCCAAACCCCAAGTCTAAACTCAGCCAAACTCACCCTTGTAAGCCCCAATCCATAGCCCAATTCAAGCCTGAACTCAGTCAACCTAGTCCTAAACATCAGCCTGAAAAACCCCCCATAAGAAAAGCCAGTCAAAAAATCCTAAAAAAGTCAGACTCACTGAGTCAACCCGCTGAGTCAACCCGCTGAGTTAACCCACTGAGTCAACCCGCTGAGTCAACTCGTCAAGTCAAAACACCGAGTCAACCCGTCGAGTCAACCCGCTGAGTCAAATCACCGAGTCGACCCACTGAATCAACTCACTGAGTCAACCCACCGAGCCAAACAGCAGCCCCGAGGGAACGACCGTACCTCGCTGGAAATCGAGGAGCGACCGTACGGGCGGCCCACAGCGGGCCTCCTAAAAATATTTACGGGTTCTGCCACTACCCGCTGCTATAAATACCCCCCTCCCCTTCTCATTTCAACACAGCAACCCAGCCAGAGAGAGCCCGTCCGTTCGAGTCCCCTTCTCCACCCCTTAGCCCATTTTCCCACCAAGGAGAGCCCAAGTGAGGAGAGCCTAGCCCTGGTCCAGCCTAGTCTGACCACTGGCCCAAGTCTCCCAAGCCATCCAAGTCTTGATCCAACCACTCGAAGCCAACCCTTGCGACACCTCCGTCCATCCAGCTACTCTTTTTCCAGCATCATCTCATTTGCATCTAGCATAAGTGCAACATTTACTTTTCTTCCAACCCCCCTGCTTCACTACAAGCACCTTGACTATTCAAGCACACTGCATACGTCTTAAATTAAGCACCTGTCAGTTCGAGCGTATGCTCTGAGCTTGCCCATTGTTGGAACCTGCCCATCAGAAACTCTTACTGTTCGGACCTGCATTCATGCTTCACTATAAAGCACCTTGATTATTCAAGCACACTGCATACGTCTTATATTAAGCACCTGTCAGTTCGAGCGTACGCTCTGGGCTTGCCCGTTGTTGGAACCTGCCCATCAGAAACTCTTACTGTTCAGACCCGCATTCATGCATCATGTCATCGATGAGAATGTACGAGGATTAAAACATATTTTCAAGTATTAGTTCGATTCTGTGAAGTAGAGACCGTACTTCGGTACAGGCAGTGTGTGGGGTGCTTAACCTCTTCCCACCCTGTAACCGTGATCCCTTACCTTGAATCTCTGGCCGCAGATCAAAAGGAGTCATTTTAGAGGAATGAATCTTCGGATCCCCTTTTCTAACGTTTCTATGGGGTCTAGCCGACTGTAGATTCGAAGTAACTGGCTAGTGGCGACTCTGGTCTTATATAAACTCATTTAAACACATCCAACTTAAACACGACAACCAAACAAAGCCCTCGAGAACGAGGCAAGCCAGTGACACAAACGGCGATTCGCACTCACGCATCCTCCTCTCCTTCTTTTCCCGAAAGGGAAAGGGACGAGAACGTCGTGTGGGAGCGCGAAACGGTGAGGGTCCACAGAATGACGACTCTGCTGGGGATAAGCTAGTCCCGGGAGCGCGAAACAGCGAGGGTCCACAGAATGACGACTCTACTGGGGATAAGCTAGTCCCACTAGTCGTGATCCGACTTGAAAAACAGAATCCTCCCTATACTTGAAAGTCATTAGTCCTCATACAATCTCATCTGCATAGCATTTTACCTAAAACCCAAAAAAAAAAAAAAAGAAAATCCCGAAACCCAAAAAAAAAGTAGAGCATACTTCCCCACCATTACTCCTTCAAACCAAATCACCCTGCCACGTCCAGTACAAAACCGACATGGCTCTCCCATTCCCTACCCTCGAAATACTTGAGGCTTCCTCTCCACAGTTAAACTTGAGAGAATCAATGTCAATTCCTGGCATCCAAGAGTTACAACAAAGCATGAAGGCCATGCAGGAAATGCTTTTTCGATTCACACAAGCCCAGGTTTCAGCAGCCAGCAATCAAGCTGGTCCAGTTCAACAACCTCAATAACCATCGAAGGCACTCCCGGCCTCCAATTCATCCCAACCACAACCGCCAGGGATCACTCAGGACTTTCGATATCCTCCTAACAGGGGCATTCAATCAGAACAACCCTCGACCTCAGGGCATTTCTTCCAGTATCCTCCTGCAAACATGAGCCATTTTCAGGTCTCCTTACAGCCTCCCTTCTTAGCTCCAGTCCAACAAAGTCCTTACAATGGGAGTAATTACCAGGCCCAACCTCCTTTAAGCAGGAATCATAGGAGCATCAATGACACCAATTATTATGAAAGGGGGCCATCTCAGTCCTAGCAAGGGGCAAGATCTCCCTCATCTGGTCCATCTGAAATCGAACAACTCCGAGAGCAGATGCAAGAGATGAAGAGAAAGTTGCAGAAGCAGCAAGGGGTGGATCTTCCATCCACTAAGTTCAGGGACCTCTGTCCCTTTCCAGATGCAATGGTACCTCAAGGCTTTCAAGTACCAAAATTTAAAAGATATGATGGGACGGGGTGTCCTGTAGACCACTTACGAGCTTTCTGTGGAGAGCTTAATGCTGTGGCGGCCAATGATGGAGCACTCATCCGCTTGTTTTAAAAATCTCTGAAAGACGATGCCCTAGACTGGTACACATCATTGGACTGTCATCGCATCTGGACTTGGGAGCAACTCTCTCAGGCTTTCGTCAACAGGTTCGCATACAATCTTAACATGGCACCTAGGAGAGCAAACCTTGCAGCTCTTAGGCAAAGAAATGACGAAACATTGTCAGCTTACGTTGGACGGTGGCGGGCCATGGCCGCTAGAATGAAGACTCCCATCGACGACGATGAGCAAATCTCCATGATCGTCCACTCGGCAAATCCAAATATCTCTGGATACCTTGTCTCACATCCATATGCGAACTTCAGCCAACTCATCTGCGCCGGGGAACAAGTCGAAGCCGGAATAAGGGCTGGGATGATCTCCCCTTGGTGGCCTCAGCAGGCCTCTCCAGTACAACCGATAGTGGAAGGTGAGCCTACCGGATACGAGAGCGATAATGATAGTGTTCCCATCTCCCATCCAATGGAAGAGGATGATCTTGTCGCCTCTACCGAAGGTGCACTATTCCTCCCTCAGCATGGACAACCGCAGCAACAGCAACAGTCAAGATGGAACTCACGGTTCCCTAATAAAGGTTGGCAAGGGGCACCCCTAACCAGTCCAGTTTCAGAACCCCTCATCCTGCAAGGGGCATCTCCAGTCGATCCAGTCTTCACAATGCAAGGGGCACCTCCTGCCTATCCAGCTTTCATAAGCCAAGAAAAGCCTCCTCTCTGGTTTATCCGTGCCATCGACTCTAGTTCAGAGTTCGAACCTCTCATCCTGCAAGGGGCACCCTCAACTATTTCGATCCCAGAGCCCATCATCATGCAAAGGGCACCTTCATTCGATTCATTCTTCGCACCTATTTCTAACCATGGGCACAATCAGCCCATCTCAGTCAACCAAGGGGACAATCTCCCTAACGCAGCATCAGCAAACCAGGGGCACAACCTGCCCGTCTCAGCAATAGTCATCCAGGGGCACAACCTGCCCATTTCTCCAGCAAACAACCAGGGGCACAACTTGCCCACCGCACCTGTCTATTCGGCTTCTACTTCGACCATCATCCTCCAAGAAGAAGACCCTTCCTTAGATAACATGCCACATGCCCTAGCAGAATTGGGTCCCAACTTCAATTATGTGGCCACTATCGAGGAGGTCGAAGGAGAGATTAATGTCCAGGTTCTGATCGGTCCAAAAACATCAACCATCACTCTTCAGGTCTTCGACATCTCAGCTTCATTCTATCTCCTTTCCGATCGGACCTGGTTTCACAATCGGTGACATCTCTTCAAATCTTCACCAAAGGGTCAAGCACATCTTCGGAGATAGGGCGATCACCATCATTACCGATCCTGGACAATTTCCCATGGTAGAAGCATCCAACCTCCGAGAGCCTATCATCTCAGCCATGGACGTACAACTCTCTAATGGGGAGGTATCATACCATCACAATGCAAATTACTTCCCTCGCGCATGTCCCATCGGATCGAGCTACGTCTTCCTTCCTGTCGAGCGTCAAACCTTCTACTATCAGCTCGAATATCAAGACTCGACCCGAATCATGGGAGTTCAAGAGAATGTGGATAGAGAAAGACTGCGATATTGACCTACTCGGATTATGCACGAAAGTACCAGAAGAAGACGGGGTCATCAAGAAAAAAGGAATCTCTGCATCTACACACCAATCCAGTTTATCAATGCAGGGATTACCTATCCTGATGATGGGATGGATTCCACCTTCAATGATCAAGTGAGCAGATTGAGTCTGACAGAGCTGACTGAAGAAGACCTAAGCAAGGGGCAGGAATTTCCCCCGATCGACTGGACTGCCATCCTAGTCCTACCTCAGCCAGATGAACCGGAAGAGCTACAATTCATCGAGGACGAACCAGGAGAAATCGCATCCGACACCGACTCGGAGCCCAATTTCAGATCTACCATGACGTTTGGGCACAACGATGAGGGTTGGCCTACTGATCCCTCTAGCCCTGCCTCCTGAGGGGAAGGAGTGCAGGGCAGTAACAGGTTTGTAGTCCCCATGACGGTCAATAAAAGCTGACAGTGCTCGGCTCCCTGAGCCGAATCAGGCAACACCTGGTTCACATCACCGTCTTGCTTGGGTCTTTTACAAAAAATTTCAAAAAAAAAAAATCAAAAGATTCAAAAACCCAAAACACCAAATATTTCAAATTTTCAAAAAAAAAGTTCAGATATTCACAAAATTCCCAAAATTCCCAAAAACCAAATAATCATTTCAAAAAAAAATCATCAAAAAGAATGTATGTTCAGTTTATACAGTTTATGGTCCGAAGACCTTAAACTACGTCGGGATCAAGATCCCGAGGGACTTTTTAAATAAAAAATCGGTAGCAGTCTGGATCGTTCGAATCAAGATCCGCTGACACCGGACATTTTCTAAAAAAAAAACAAACAAAAAATATGTTTTCCCTCTTTTGTACAGTTTTTGGTCCGAAGACCTTAAACTACGTCGGGATCAAGATCCCGAGGGACTTTCAATAAAAACCGGCATCAGTCTGGATTGAATCAAGATCCGCTGACACTGGACATTTTCCAAAAAAAAAACAAAAATATATTTTTCTTGTTGTGCACAGTTTTATGGTCCGAAGACCTTAAACTACGTCGGGATCAAGATCCCGAGGGACTTTCAATAAAAACCGGCATCAGTCTGGATTGAATCAAGATCCGCTGACACCGGACATTTTTCCAAAAAAAATACAAAAATATGTTTTTCCTGTTGTGCACAGTTTTATGGTCCGAAGACCTTAAACTACGTCGGGAACAAAATCCCGAGAGATTTTCAATAAAAACCAGTGTTAATCTTGACCGTTCAAAATTGAGATTTAACAGCCTGGAACATTTTTTGAAAAATCACAAAAAAATGTGTTTGCCCTGCTTGTACAAAAATTGGGTCCGAAGACCTTAAACTACGTCGGGATCAACATCCTGAGAGATTTTTAATAAAAACCGGCATTGATCCCAGCCGTCCAGGCCAGGATCTGATGACCTGGATCATTTCCAAAATACCAAAAAGATTTTTTGAGTTTTCCATAAAAACCAGGTATCAATCTCAAACACTTGATTTGAACTCTGGAACCTTTTCAAAAAATAAAAAATAAAAATTTCAACTGCACAAATTTATCTCCAGTGGTCTGAAGACCTAAAACTACACTGGGATTAACTTCTCGGGGGCTTTCTTTCCTAACCTGTTCCAGGCATGGCTGACACTTGATCGTACGGGTGTCTGGAATCTTTTAAACAGGTAAGGGCTGTGGCGGGCAGAGCTCCGCAACCCTGTTCGTGTTGAACGAACCATGATAGACAACCTTGACTTGGAAGTCGCTGTTGAATCTGACGGATGTTCCCTGTTCCTAAAACTCATGAAGGGGATTAAGGTTGTTGGGAGGTGGAGCGCACCCTCACGGAATTGTGAGCAACGTAAGGCCCCAAACTGGATTGACTAAGGGAAATGTGAGGATGTGGCTCATTTTGTGGCCGAAGGAGTCCGTCGGACGATACGTGGTCTATGTGCATTGCACATGAGGAACAGGCAACTTTGTGGGTGTGTTGACTGAAAACCCTCAACAATCTCCTCATCCGAAGATGTAAAAACTACGGCACTTAACTGTGTGAGACTCGTCTTGCTTGCTGACGTAAAATGGATCGGGTGCCTTACTAGCAGTAGAAGCTGGAAGTGGATGAAAATTCCATACGTTTCCCTGCATTTCAGAAAAATCACAAAATACAAAAACATTGCAAAATCACCTCTTCAAAAATCACAAAAATATTTCCCTTGCTTTCAAATCAAATATTTAAAAAAATCACAAAAAATATTTCCTTTGTTTTTAATAATCGATCTCTATCCTGACCACTCAGGTAAAGATTCGGACCACATACTTACAAAAATCACAAAAAATTATCACTAGCCCCCAGCACTACACTTCAGGAGTCTTAAACTCCACTCACTTCACAATTTGGGATGACGAATCCAATCGCCCGCAAATTGGAATCTTGACCA
Source organism: Liriodendron chinense (assembly GCA_003013855.2). Lineage (NCBI taxonomy): Eukaryota > Viridiplantae > Streptophyta > Magnoliopsida > Magnoliales > Magnoliaceae > Liriodendron > Liriodendron chinense. Next base: position 2,514,781 of record ML058427.1, on the reverse strand, counting down.
AAACTGGCAACCAAACACCATCTCAATTGCATTTATGCCCAGAAAAACATCTTGAAGTCAGAAAACATCCTCGTACATTCTCATTAGCAAAGAAACAGCATCTTGGGACGATGGACCTGATCGACCACGGGTCGAGATCTTGACCAACCCGCTGACCAAACATTCGCATTAAAAAGAAAAACCCCAAGGGAGCACAACCCCGCAAGCAATAAGCTCCAAGTTCTCTGCATCACCAGCAAAAGCAAAATCATCAAACTGAAAGAGAATGAGCCAAGCCATGCATCCATCATTCATCATGCATCTCCATGCATCAGCATCCATCGCATCAATCATCATATTTACCTGCTTTCAAAATAAAAACCGGTTAGCCAAAGACCCCACAGGCATCCCTAGTGGAGGCGCATGCAAACCGGATTCCCATTTCAAAAAGATAAAAAAATATCTCTATTTGCAAATAAAAACCCCACGGAGTATCATTCCCCAGAGTGGGTATCTTTTCGAAAAATCAAAAAAATATTTTCCCAGTAGAGCGTTCTACCTCCAAAACACCAGGAGATCTTCCATATCTCTGGGTAGGAGCCGACGCAAAAATCAAATAAGATCCGATGTCTCGCGGTTTCCCCGGAGACCATCGGATCCAATGCACTCAAAGTACGGTCGAACTGAACTCCAGTGTCAGTGCGGTCGTACCACATGCCAAGATACAAAAAGATGAAAGCCAAAAGGCTCGGTCAAAGAAACCATTTGAATAGGTGGAAACGATAAATTGTAACCCAAGTATCAAAATCAGCAGATTGGGTGGAAAGAGTTCACCCGCACATACCTAGGCGTGGATGCCTGAAGTACCTTGACTGAGTCCAAGTCGGCGTAGTAGAATCCCGTAAGACTATCTAAAGCAGGGCGTCTAACCACTTTGATAGTCAAGCGAAACAAGTACTCCTGGAGTGATCTAGGAAAACATCAAACATCACACAATCAGTCTCAGGGTCAGCATCCTCGTAAGACTAGCGACGCAGAGGCTCTGCTGTACCTTTCCGATGTTAGTACCGATCGGGAATGAAAGGGTTGCGATTGGGTACCCAGGTTGTAGCGCATACAGGGACAATCGCAACGTTTTCTCCAAACTCCCGCGGTATGTGCGAGTTATCAATTTCCAGACAATCAACTGACTCAGATACAAAGGATAACAAAGATTCCAGACCATAATCAAGGAAAGAATGAATTGCAAACTAAGCATCGAAACCAGCAGATCGGGTAGAAAGAGTCCACCCGCACATACCTAGGCGTGGATGCCTGAAGTACCTTGACGGAGTCCAAGTCGGCGTAGTAGAATCCCGTAAGATTATCTGACGCAGGGCGTCTAACCACTTTGACAGTCAAGCGAAACAAGTACTCCTGGAGTGATCTGGGAAAACATCAAACATCACACAATCAGTCTCAGGGTCAGTAACCTCGTAAGACTAGCGATGCAGAGGCTCTGCTGTACATTTTCGATGTTAGTACCGATCAGGAATGGAAGGGTTGCGATTGGGTACCCAGGTTGCAGCGCATGCAGGGACAATCGCAACGTTTTCTCCAAACTTCCGCGGTATGTGCGAGTGATCGAGTTCCAGACGATCAACTGGCACAGATGGAAAAGCAAGCAAAGATTTTAGACCATAATCTATGAATGACCGGGTCAGAAGTGGGGTGTCCACTTGCTTTGGCATTCGGTTGCACGCAACCTCTGCCAAAGAGGGGCATCTGTAGACACCCCACCTTCGGCTACACTATTGGTAGAGATAGCTGGATGAATGGAGGACCATACCCCCAAACCCCAAGTCTAAACTCAGCTAAACTCACCCTTGTAAGTCCCAATCCATAGCCCAATTCAAGCCTGAACCCAGTCAACCTGGTTCTAAACATCAGCCTGAAAAACCCCCCATAAGAAAAGCTAGTCAAAAAATCCTTAAAAAGTCAGACTCACTGAGTCAACCCGCTGAGTCAACCCACTGAGTTAACCCATTGAGTCAACCCGCTGAGTCAACTTGTCAAGTCAAAACACCGAATCAACCCGTCGAATCAACCCGCTGAGTCAAATCACCGAGTCGACCCACTGAGTCCACTCACTGAGTCAACCCACCGAGCCAAACAGCAGCCCCGAGGGAACGACCGTACCTCGCTGGAAATCGAGGAGCGACCGTACGGGCCGCCCAAAAATATTTACGGGTTCTGCCACTACCCGCTGCTATAAATACCCCCCTCCCCTTCTCATTTCAACAAAGCAACCCAGCCAGAGAGAGCCCGTCCGTTCGAGTCCCCTTCTCCACCCCTTAGCCCATTTTCCCACCAAGGAGAGCCCAAGTGAGGAGAGCCTAGCCCTGGTCCAGCCTATCCTGACCACTGGCCCAAGTCTCCCAAGCCATCCAAGTCTTGATCCAGCCACTCGAAGCCAACCCTTGCGACACCTCCGTCCATCCAGCTACTCTTTTTCCAGCATCATCTCATTTGCATCTAGCATAAGTGCAACATTTACTTTTCTTCCAACCCCCCTGCTTCACTACAAGCACCTTGACTATTCAAGCACACTGCATAAGTCTTAAATTAAGCACCTGTCAGTTCGAGCGTATGCTCTGGGCTTGCCCGTTGTTGGAACCTGCCCATCAGAAACTCTTACTGTTCAGACCTGCATTCATGCTTCACTATAAAGCACCTTGATTATTCAAGCACACTGCATATGTCTTATATTAAGCACCTGTCAGTTCGAGCGTATGCTCTGAGCTTGCCCGTTGTTGGAACCTGCCCATCAGAAACTCTTACTGTTCAGACCCGCATTCAAGCATCATGTCATCTATGAGAATGTACGAGGATTAAAATAGACTTTCAAGTATTAGTTCGATTATGTGAAGTAGAGACCGTACTTCGGTACGGGCAGTGTGTGGGGTGCTTAACCTCTTCCACCCTGTAACCGTGATCCCTTACCTTGAATCTCTGGCCGCAGATCAAAAGGAGTCATTTTAGAGGAAGGAATCTTCGGATCCCCTTTTCTAACGTTTCTACGGGGTCTAGCCGACTGTAGATTCGAAGTAACTGGCTAGTGGCGACTCTGGTCTTATATAAACTCATTTAAACACATCCAGCTTAAACACGACAACCAAACAAAGCCCTCGAGACCGAGGCAAGCCAGTGGCACAAACGGCGATTTGCACTCACGCATCCTCATCTCCTTCTTTTCCCGAAAGGGAAAGGGACGAGAACGTCGTGTGGGAGCGCGAAACGGCAAGGGTCCACACAAGGTAACACCCCTTACTGTGCAGGGCTCTCAATGGAGCGGGTCAGATCCGAGATCCGAATCCGTATAATCCAAGCTTAAATTAACCGGATTTGGATTTACAGGAACATAATTCGATCCAAATCCAATCCAGATCCAGATCCAACTCATTGTCACCTTACTGTTTATGTTATATTCATGCTTGCCATCCGTTTTCCAGATTATTTTAGGCCATGTCTCAAAATTGAGACATGCCACTCTCAGGTCGACCATATCACAGTAAATAGTGGGATTTACATAATTTTGCTACTAAATTAAATATATTATATTATATATTTTTTTATATTTGTAATGGGGTAAATTTAGACCTAGATCCAACTCGAATCCAATGGTTATATAGATTTTGGATCGAAAATGGATCTAACTAGTTATAAATGGATCAGATATGGATATCACCTTTTGGATCCGAATCTGATCTGAATCCGTCTATAGATATTTGGACTTGGAGCTGGATCCAACTAGATCCGATCCAGATCCGACCCATTGAGAGCCCTATTATTGTGTGGGGCCCACATTGATGTATTTGTTGTACATCCACGCCGTCCATTTGTTTTTCCCATCTCATTCATCCAGGTAACACCTTAGTGGGTGTTACCATTACCGTGGGGTACAACTTGATTATGTGTTGTATATCCACGCCGTCCATCTGTTTCTCCGGTGCATGTTATGCCGTTGTACTAAAAAAAGAAGCAGATGCATATCTCAGGTGAACCACACCACAGGAAACAGTGGTAATTGAGTGAATCACCATTAAAAATTCCAAAGGGCCATTGTAAGGTTTTCATAATGTTTATTTTCCATCCAATTTGTTGATAATGTTAAGAAGAACTGGATGAAGGGAAAATACATAGATCAGCTTGATCTAAAACTTTTGTTACTCACGAAAAGTTTGTAAAGCTCATTCATCATAGTTTTTAGTGGTGTGGTCTGCTTGAGATTTGCGTATTCTTAAGGTTTGGCATTGTAACACCCGTACCATAATTAGCCCTCCGTATACCTCGTTTTCGAACTCAGCATACTCGAAACAGTCCAAACCGGCGAGTTTCGATCAGGCACCCTATTTTAGTACTGCAACGACCGGAGACTTGTACCCAGGCGACCGTGCGGACGCCACGACTCCAACGCCGCGCGGCACGCTCCGTTTCGATACCTAGTTTGAAAGATGCATACATGTGCGCAAATCAAGGCGGGTCACGCTACATATGCATGGTGTGGGCCCCACTTGTACAAATCCCAAAGTCGTCCCATCAATCAATCAAACATCTCATCAATCAATCAAGCATCAATCAATCAAGTGTTCCATCAAGTACATCACTCTCTCTCCTCACAAGTCAACTAAGCACATACCTAAGCCATTCACTCTCATAAATGCCTCATCCCCTTGCTATCTTCATTTCCTTTTCAAATACCATTTATGTCCCAAAGTCCCTTCACAACAAAGGGCCATAGGTAGCCACCTTCATTTGAGAGAGAGAGAGAGAGAGAGAGAGAGTTGTGAGAAGAGAGTGTGATTGGTGAGTGCAAAGATGGGGTATTTGTGGGCTTAGGTGACTAGAGAAGGAAATCTACCCCATCAAGCCGTCCGATCGACTATCCAACCCGATCCAACCGTCCATTTTTTAGTGAATGCAAAGGGGGGACATAAACTCCCCTTTTTCCTTATTTTCCCTTCATATTTTGGGCCTACAAGTGGGCCATGCTGTGAGACAGCGTGCCCCGCAAGCTGCCACGGCATGGACCACCTTGGGTGGCCCACCATGATGCTTATTTTTCTATTCTACCCCCATTCTTTAAATCAGAAAAATCTGGATGAAGGAAAAATGCAAAATTGGCTTGATCTAGAGTTTTGGGCCCACCTAATGACCGAGAACCAGATGGATGGATTGGATCGCCCACATATGGGCCCTACTTCATTTTAAAATAGAATAAAATTAAAATAAAAAGAGAAAAAAATAATAATAATAATATAGTCCAAACGCTGGACATTCTCAGCGTCAAAGACGATGGAACTGTCCAGCGTCAAGGATATGAAGGGCGTGAGTGGGGTCCCCACTCGTGGGACCCACCTTGATGATTGTGTTAAATCCACACCGTCCATCTGTTTCCCTAGATCATTTTAGGGCCAAGGCCCAAACTTGAAGCAAATCCAAATCTCAAGTGGACCGTATTACCTGAAACAGTGGATATGATGACATCTACGGTAGAACTTTCTCTAGCCCATCTTGCAGTTTGTAGACCTCATAACCTGTCCAATATTGGACTCGTTGGGTCCCCCATGAGCTGGTGAACATGGTAGACGGAGTGGATCGTCCTCATGTAGGCCCTACTTGATGATATCGAGAAGAAAAAGAAAATAAAAGAAGAAGAAGAAGAAAGGACTAGCGTTGGATGCTGGCCTCTCTCTCCGCGTCAGGGGTGCTGGGAGTAGCCAGCGTCCACGGACGCTGGGCTCCTCAGCCGTCCAGTCAGTGGCCCACCTCGTGGGACCCACCATGTTGGTCTTCGGGCGTGGGCCGTGAAATGATATGGGAAAACAGATGGGTCCCATCTCTATTGAAACGCCATCTAGATGCATCAGTCCGTCGGACTGTAATACCTTAATGGCTCTGGTAATGGTCCCCTTTGTAGGTACATCACCTCACAATAATGGCACCCATCTAACTAAGTGAGACTCTTCAATATTCATACCTACCATACACTAGATTCATACTAGTTAGATGAGACTCTTCAATATTCATACCTACCATACACTAGATTCATACTATATGCAATGTCTCCCTCGGTATAGAAAATCCAGCCGTTCATATAATCCTTTGCTCAGTCGACCTATGAATCCTTGACCACTACTATAGACTAGGTCCCTTAGGGGGGGTGGTGACTATCTGGCATATATAGTTCTCTGAGGCTACCCCAACTGACGGTGCCCTTATATGAGATGGCCCCCGACGATTTCATATGCTACCATAACTATACCTATGTGTTATGGAATCGAAGGCGGACCTTCCTACAAATGAGTTTTGATCATGATATTAATTAGCTAATAATTGCCTATATGTGAACCTCACTCTCTCCCAATCTTCCTTGTTCATATGAATAATCTAGATTATAGGTACTATATCTCCGTGATGAGTCATTGCTAGGTCACTATTATCGATCGCAATCAATCTCCTAGTCGGTGGTACTATCAGACCATACAGGTCACTCTAACTCAATGATGCTTCTTCCATGTATCGAGAACTCAATCTCTAAGCCCTACGTCCCCTTATCCCGAGAGAACCCCCCCCCACATCTATAAGCAATCCCATAATATGATATATGTTCTTCTATGCACCCGAATTCACGCAGGGGATCCAGTCCTCTGGCACAGATACAACCTCGAACGGTCCTGGGGTTCACCAATTGGTTGGTTTTTGGGGAGAACTAACGAACGCACACTAACCCAAAAACTCCACTAGAGCTCGGCGGGCCATAAAGCACTAACCAAACCCCTAGAGACTAAGTCCAAATCCTTTCCCTCTTCGGCCTCGGTATCACCTTGGTCCTCTCCCACTCCCCCCTCCCGAGTCTGGAAAGCGTAAAAGTTCAGTTGGCGGGGCACGTTCAGTGATTAGGCAGGCGGAGGAAGTGGACCGACCTGTCACGCCCCGAAAATCAAGTGTCGGGCAATCCGCGGCTCCCGACTCTTCCGGGCGGACTGTATTTTGCGGAAGTATAGTTTAATGGCACAAATCGATGGCATCAACTCATAAATAGAGATTTAAGCTAAACAGTGTATAATTCAGTTTGAATTTAAAGTGTAAATACATACAATTATCCACACAATCGAGGAGTTCACTCAGCTGGGGCTCAATATATACATGTACAATGAAATCTTTAAGAATATTGACCCAAGACGTCCAATTCAAGGCAGAAATTGAAATGCACGACATAGGTAAGCCAACAGGTCCTGCATCTCATGCATCAAGTGGCAGCAACTCCTGCATCAAAATAACTGGTTGGTGTTTTAAAACACCCCCCCAGGTGGGAGTGAGTAATCATACTCAGTGTTACCATTCCTTAAGTTAAACATGTCATCAACATAATCAAGTACAAGTAGTGAAGTATAACAAATGGTGGGGCTCTCACACCTACCACCCCAGCATCAACAGATAGCATAACCTTACAATCAAGTTCTTATTCTAGTTGAATAATGCATATAGTCATGGTATGCAAATGTTATGTTCCGGAGAAATAAACGGTGGAGTTACCACCCAGCAGCAGCATCGGACCAATGCAAGTAAAAATGTGATGCATGCATGTTTACCAAGTATTTATTTAATTTCGTATTCAATCAGCAGTATTGGCGAAGCCAGAATACCTCAATCTTATCAAAAGTCTATTAAACAGGAACATGACCGATAGGAACACAGCCGAACACTGGACAGCGAGGAAAGCCAGACACTGGACAGTGGCCTTACCGAACACTGGACAATGCCAGGTCGGGGTACCCTCTACCAGGCTGGGGCCCACCGCCAGGCCAGGGCGTCCTATGCCTGGCTCCTGGAATCCCAATTTAGGTCCGTCACCCAACATAACTGAATAATGAATCAAATGATAAGGGTCTCGATGCCCTAGAATGTCATATGCATGGTAATGGGTCGTCACCCAAGATCAATGATGGTAGGCTCGTCACCTAGCATCGGTGCTCAAGACTCACGATAAGACCATCACGATCAATACCGGTCAAAGACAGCACAAGCACAGTTACCCATATACCATGCCTGGTCCATGAGCTTCAGTATGTAGGATTCAATGCTTAAGGCTATTGGAGGGCTCGTCACCCACACTAGCCAAAGACATCACAAACACAGTTACCCATATTCCATGTCTGGCTCATAAGACTTGATACGTATAGTTATAAGTGACTGCATAACAATGGTAATTGTGGTATTCGAGATTCTACAGAATATGTAACAATGATCAAACAAATATGTTTAACCCTGAAATTGACTGATTTGGTAGGCCGAGCGAAACATCAACCAAACCGGCGTAGCTAGGGTCGGTCGATCATGTTACTCCCAAGTCGATCAAACAAGTCCGTGACGGCCAAACCCAAGTAGGCAGTCCATAAATTGTGATTTTCAGAGATTAATCCCAATCATGTCAATTAAATATTATACTAAGCATGTTGTGAGAAGAATAGAACATCATAGCATTCATTGTCTCAATCAGGCATAAAACCAAATAGTTGATATGCAATATACTTCATTTCATATATGGACGTAAAATTAAACACTTGGCGTGCTATTGCAGGCCAACTCATCAAATTCATAATCAGGCACTAGCCTGGGTGGATGGTAATCCACTTACTCAAGCATATGTGAACTTCTGTTCACTCAGGAATTTCATCAAACACTTGATATACACAACACATCAAATCTTATATTTTCATAAAATCGATTCAAATGGGCAATCAATCCATACATCGAAGTAAGCATGTAATTAATCAACACATACAGAACATCAATCATAAACATAAATAACTCGGCACTTAACTTTGAATGGAATTCAAGAAAAACCTAATTTTTACTATTTGGAACTCTCATGGGCTGATAATAGCCAACTTAGAAGATAGTCCTCACCTGATTGATGAGTCCACAAGCTAGGAATGAGTATTCCTCAAAGATTTTGGAGAAAATCCAGCTATAACACCTAAGTTCGACAAAAACCCTAATTAGAAATGAGAATCCCTAATGAAACTTCTTAATTTCTACAATAGGAGAGATATCTTACCTCAAGGCACGGCTCGCCTACGATCGGTAGAAGGAATGGTGACAGAGTAAAAGGGTTTGAGCAAACCCTAGAAGAAAACCCAAGCAAAACTCCCAAATTCCATTTGAAATGGAATTCTCAAATGGGCTTGGTATTTATAGTTCCAGATGGTCCAAGGTTGAGGTGAGTCACACAACTCACCCTCTCTGGTCTTAATCTAAGTTGTGCAGTTCGGGATAGGGTGTCAGGTATCTGATATAGGGGAAAGGTCAAGCCCACTAAGGCAATCGATTCCGCGTAGATTCGTGATCAACGGCCCACTAACGAACGGTTTATAGCTGTTCTAAGTTTTCGGAACACCAATTGGATGATTTAGAGAACAGAGTTTAGAGAATCCTTTCACTAGGTCGTAGTGGGCATAGCTAGGTATATGATGTGATATACGGGGTGCATTTATTTACAGGTTAAGGGCGGTTAATCTCATTTGTATGGTTTTACATGTCAAAAGGGCTATTTTGTCAAATCGATTTCTAAACTCAAGATAATCAAGATTTGATTCATTGATTAGGGTAGTCTAAGGTGGATCTGCATTGTAAGTCGGTTATATAGGTTAATCCATTGTGATTTCAGTAAATCATAGATTGCGATTCATTAATCAACGGATCAGATGTAGGATTAGACAATTAAAAAGGAATCCGTAGCTATCCATGATATCTAACAAAGAATGTACGGTTAGATTGATGTGTCTAAATGTCTTACGAGATTTTGATCGAATTGGACCGTTCAAACTAGGGTTTCATGTACAAATCTTATAGATTCTTGGTTCCAAATCAGTCATATGTATTCTCATTTGAGAATTAAAACATAAAATTTTTCAGAGGCGCTCGAGTAATTTCAAGGCTCGAGGTTTGAAATTTCCAGGGCGTTACATGACCGGACCTGGGGGAGGAAGCTGCAACCAGGGGATGCGATGGCAAGTGAATTTCGGAAAAGATAAGTACTGGACGACCCGCCCTTGAGTCCCTTTAGTAAGGGCCTTCATTTTTCACCTGCTTCTGGCGGCCCCACCACTCTTTATCGACGACGAAGAAGGAACCGACGAAGGATATCCCTAGCTTCGTATGCCGAGCCTAGCATAGATGGGTAGTCGAGTGGCGAATATGAAGCCTAAACCGATGAGCCCCTTCGGGGGGTGGGCGGTAGGAATGAAGACCCCCTTCGAAGTCTCTTTTTCTTCTTCTTTCTCCCCGGGGAGATTCAATCCACCCTTACTCTTTAGTAGCGGGTTACGGAGATGGAATAGACAGTCGATCATTTATAGCCGGTGGGAGGAGATTCGACAGCTAGTGGATCGACGAGGATCTGGTTTTCTCCCCCATTCCATGTATTGACGTTTCGACACTACTACACGAGAAATAGAAGTCAAACCCGGTCGGAAAGAGGAGAACTTCCTTCCCGATCGCCCGGTGAACTCTCTTTGTCCACCAACTCTAGGATCGACTCGGAAATGTCGAAAATAGAGCAATTGCCGGCCGGATCAACGATTGCCTTTGAATGCTCGAGTGGGAGCCCTGGGAGAGATGACTCGGCTCTTTCTATGGGAGAAGTTGAGCATATCCTAGCTTGCAACAGCGACGAATGAGACCTAGTTTCTGATGGGGCGGAAGCAGGCCATAGAGAATCCTAAAATAATGAATGGAATATCAAGACTTGACCCAAATCATGGGAGTTCAAGAGAATGTGGATAGAGAAAGATTGCGATATCGGCCTACTCGGATTAGGAAACCAAAGCACAGAAGTATCAGAAGAAGACGAGGTCATCAAGAAGAATGCAGTCTCTGCATCTGCACACCAATTCAGTTTATCAATGTAGGAATTATCTATCCTGATGATGGGCTGGATTCCACCTTCGATGATCAAGCGAGCAGATTGAGTATGATAGAGTTGCCCAAAGAAGACTCAAGCAAGGGGCAGGAATGTCCCCCGATCGACTGGACTGCCATTCTGGTCCCACCGCAGCTAGATGAACCCGAAGAGCTGCAATATATTGGGGATGAGCTAGGAGAAATCGCATCCGACACCGACTCGGAGCTCAGTTCCAGATCTATCATGATGTTTGGGCGCAACGATGAGGGTTGGCCTACTGATCCCTCTGGCCCTGCCTCCTGAGGGGAAGGAGTGCAGGGCAGTAACAGGTTTGTAGTCCCCATGACGGCCAATAAAAGCTGATAGTGCTCGGCTCCCCGAGCCGAATCAGACAACACCTGGTTCACATCGCCGTCTTGCTCGGGTCCTTTACAAAAAAATTCAAAAAAAAAAAATCAGGAGATTCAAAAACCCAAAAAACCAAATATTTTAAAATTTCAAAAAAAAAAATTTCACAAAGTCTAAAAGTTCAAAAAATCTAGATATTTGCAAAATTCCAAAAAAACTAGAAAATCTTTAAAAGAAAAAAAAATAGAAATCTCTTTTTCAATAAAACGTCAAGTCTGCCTGTCAAAGCACTTGAGTATGAAGTTGACTCATTTGATTTCAATCTAGAGTTGGATTTCAAATTTAAGGGTCTCCTCGAAAGCTTGAACCAAAGGCTGATGTCATCTCAAAAAGTTTCAAAATTATAAACCTAGGATCTCCTAAGACACATAAGGAAGTGTGCATTGAGAATCCTTGTCCCCAAAAAATAAGCAGAGAATGATCGAATTTTTGAAGTCATGACTTCCCAATCTTGCGTCCTATGAAGACTTATCCAGACTCGATCAAAAACTCATCAAGCCTATCAAGAAGATGCTGCCAAGACTATGCTTGCATTCCATGCTGGAGTGTGTGACTGGCCGAATGATCGAAGAAACCTCACGGCTCGATGAAGACAGATTGTTTCCAACATGTCAGAAAGCACTTCAAGTATCAGCAACGTGCACATCGGATCCATGTGTGTGCTTCGAAACTCTACAACCTGATAACACTCCAGCTATTCCCTGTACGAGGTATCTACATCAGCAGAAGGATCGACTCGGCATCATCTAGCGGTCATACGCATATACTTGGGGCAGTCGATTACAGCATAAAGTGGATGGAGGTAATATTCTGATCTCGCACGATAATTCTCATGAAGAATGACACAATTAATTATTAAGGGTTCCCACATGCTATCAACATTGGCAATGGAACGCCCTTCGAAATCTAAGGATGAAAGACTTCCTCAAGAAACTTAAAATCAGAAGACAGACCTACGAGTTCAACTCAAAATCCCATCAACATGAGTGCCGATGAAGAATGATGCCAAAGAAAGAAAAGTCACATCGGGTTTACAACAAGCACTGCCGCATCTGTCAAACTCAAGGGGCAAGCCCCGAGAATCAGAGAAGTTCTTCTGGGAGGCACCGTTCGACTCACCAACCTGAGGGGCAAGGATCTTCCTAAGTTAATCAACGCTGACAATGTGAAAATCTCTCACAGGTAAGCCAATCCAACCTTAATCAAGAGTTACATTAGTAGAGCTGAAGTCAAGAGGTCAAGGCTTAGACCTCTGAGAATCCCTTTCTGTCCACCAACAAGTGTTTCAAATAAGGGGATTCAAAGGAAAAAAGAGAGAGAAAAAAGAATACAAAAAAAGAGAAGAAAAAGACACAAAAAAGAGAAAAAAGAATACAAAAGAAAAAAGAGAGAAAAAAAGGGGGAAGCCAAAGCAAGACACTCAAGAAAACTCAACCCAAGAAGAAACACAGTCATCCATCCACCCATCTCAGAAAGGTTGGTAGCTAAGACCGACAGCTCTATCATCGTAACTTAGGATAAAGGTTAAAAGACTGCCATCGGCTGGCAATGACGGATTCCTGACCTCTAGCCGCCGCAGTTATCCAAAGATCCAGAAAAAAAAGAAAATGTGTACCTAAACAAAGAGGGCGGAGTAAAAATCCGAAAGGGCGCTCCGAGTAAAAACAGTGGGCATACAGCGGACTTGGTGAAAACTCGAAAGGGCACCGAGGGTAAAAACAGCATAGCTGCCAAGGGGCAGGCAAGATCAAACACCCAGGACGTGGTGAAAACCCGAAAGGGCGCCACGGGCAAAAATGACGGGAAAAGGTCGGCTGTAGTAAAAACTCGAAAGAGCGCTGCAGGCAAAAATGGCTCAAATAGAAAAAGAAAAAAAATTAATTAATTAAAAGTGTAAGTACCAAGAAGTCAGACGATCCAGATCGGTTCAAGCGGTTACAGGTCAAGAATAAGAAGAAGTACAGCCGGGACAAAGAGCTCTACAAGCTCTGACAATCTCAGGAAGCAACAGTTTTCATTGCCTACACCTCTAGGGAACCAAAGGAGCACACAAGTCAAATCTTGAGACATTAGTCAAAGCATTGGCCGAGCCTCAGTTCTGATTCCTATATCCGGACACAAAATCTAGACACACTCACAAGGCAACTCATGGCGCAATAGATTTTCAAATGGTTTTCCCTTTTTTCATTAAATGCAGCATATTTCTTTTACATATATCATGTCATCTTTTTCAAAAAATACAAAAAAATGCATCATCGTCAATCATATACTATGCAAAAAGGAATGTGCAGGTGGTCAACACAATCAATCTCTACCCTCCTCCTCGGCCATATCAGGTATGTCCTCTGACTCATAATGAAATACTCTCGCTCTCAACCTGCTCACCTCCATGCGCAGGTAATGTACCTCATCGCGCTTAAGGCTGCGGATCGCTGTCTCCTCATCAGACAACCTCTGATTGGCAGCTAATCTCCTCGACATCATCTCACAATGATACCAAAGTACGAAAATCTCAGACAACAAATGGCCATGAGTGGCCAAAAGGAAACCAGGATCGATGAATGGGCGCTCCTCAAAGGGTTCATATGAACCAGATGAAGAGCCGGCATCTCCAAGGATATCCTGCTCATCCTCATCAGCAGTCTGGTGCCAGCAAGGGATACGTCGATACAGAGACTGCTCAGCAACCCAGTACTAATATGGGGCGGTCGCCATCAAAAAAGCCCGCAGCTCAAAACCAAGCAAATCGGCAGTCAAGTAACTCGCCCAGGATCCATTGACCCGAGTCTTAAAGTCAGAGGTTCTAGATGGAAGTGCTCAACGCCCAATACCCGTGAAAGCAAAAAGAGGAACATCCTGCTCGTACCCAAACTGCCGCAGGAACCGAATAGGATGATAAGAAAAGTAAGATCGAAAGCCTACCAGCATCAGAGGAAGGCGGTGCGCATCGCAAAGCACTGGAGGAAGTGAAAGCCAAGATGACTCCTAACGAACATTTCAGTCACGAAGATCAGCGAACATCTTGCGATACAAGGGCTCACTCATCCTAGCCGTATGAGGAAGAAATTCCATGATGTGTCGCATAAGGTCTGGGCGACGGGTGTCAGGAAATGGTACAGGAACAGTCAGCGAAAGGCGCTCCCATAGCCAGACCTGATTACAAGAAGGAAAAGAAGTTCAGCTAAAGCAAAGCAATTCCTAAAAAGCAAGAAGAGAAAGGTGCAGAAAAGATACCTGAAGAAATGCACAGCAGCCTCGAAGGACCCGAGTGCGGCCCAAGGCAGAGTCAGTCAACCCATTAAACAGCTCAGCCAGGACGAGAGAAATGATCCCCTACCGTCGGGTAGCTCAGCTCATCACCTCAAAAAGCAAAGGAGTCTGGGACCTGCGCCATCCCAAGAATAGCACCTCAGCTATCAAGCAGAACATCAGTGCGTTCCGAGCAAGAACAGATCCGACCACACTCCGAGGACCCGAAAAAAGATCATACAGCAAGTCCAAGGAGAACACTACAGCATCCTGGCCGGCAGCTGCAGGCTGAACCAGATAGGGGATCCCAAACCAGTTCTGCAATGTAGCAGTCTTCGACAATGTCTTCGGCGAAAAATACTGAGTATAATCCCAAGGTAGGCCTGTCAAGCGCGCAAGCTCCTCCAAAGAGGGTCCTATCTCCATGTCATTGAACGCAAACAAGTTCAACGAAGGGACCCAGTCAATCAGTGCGGCCCCGAGCATCCTCCAATCAATGTCAACTCTAGCCATATGGCTAGAGTTGACGTCCATATAGCCAGATTGACGATTTTATCCAAACCGTCCATCTGTTTTCCCATATCATTTCACAGCCCACGCCCGAAGACCAAGAAGATCCAGATCTTGGGTGGGCCTCACCACAGGAAACAGTGAGGATGAATGCCTACCTTTGAAACCTTTTCAGGGCCCACCATTATGATGGTTTTCCATCTAAACCCATCCACCAGGTCACACAGACCTGTATGAATGGAAAACACAAGTATCAGCTGGATCCAATACTACAGTGGACCACACCATGGGAAACGGTGGGGATGATCGGCCACTATTGAAGCCATTGGAGCCCACGGTTGCACGTGTGGGACCTAACGTGAGGTTTATTTCCATCTAACCTGTTGCTAAGGTCACTCAGACTTGGATGGAGATAAAACCAAAATATCAACTCGGTCCAAAACTTTTGGGGGCCATGAGTGTGGCCCACGTTGAAGCAGCGCGCTGGACACGCTGCCCAGAAGTGGCCCACCTCGTGGGACCCACTATGCCCAGCCGTCCATTCGTTGTGCTATATCATTTCAGGGCATGGGCCCACAAATGAACCAGATGCACGTCTAATGTGGGCCACACCATCTGGAATGGTGGAGAGAATGATGTCCACCGTTGAAACCTTCCTATAGCCACATGATGTTCATATGCCACCCAGACCTGTGGCACAGGTCTAGGTGAAGGGGAAATCATAAATATCAGCCTTATCCAGAACTTATGTGACTCGGTGGGCCGCACGCTCGTCCAGCAGGTGGCCCATCCTATGGGACCCACATGATGTATGTGACTGATCAAGGCCGTCCTCTCTTGGGCCTACCTATGATTTGTATGTTTTATCCATGTCATCTAGATACAGGGACCCACCTTGAGTATGTATTAATCCACGCCGATGGATAGTGGACTATCGAAATCACCCATTAGTCCAGAGGGTGGGGCTGGCTGTAGTAGTCCACCTTGATGATGCGTTGTATACACACCTCATTACGGTGCCCGATCCGTCGGTCACCTTAGACCAACATGATGCATGTATTTTATTCACAGTGCTCAGTATGTGAGCCGTTGTGGTGCTCACTTTGAAGTATGTATTGCACATTCATACTGTCCATGAGTTGGACAGATCATTTTAGGGTATGAGCCCAAAATGGAGGCTGATCCGTAGCTCAAGTAGACCCCTTGTTGGACAGTAGGGGCTGGCCATACGATCCAGTATATGAGCCATCATTGATGTCCCATTGGAGGCCACCAAGGCTTACCTTGATGTATTCATGCCGTACATCGGTCCTTCTAGCCCATTTTGTTGCATATGGTGGGCCGATTCAAGTCTCAAGTGGGCCATGCCACATAGACTTTCTATTATTTCTAAGACCCTCTATTCAGATCCCACTCCCTATATATTCGACCAGTCGAGGCCGATTATTACATGATACACTTGGGACGTGTTAACATACTTAGCCTAGTATGTTACACTGATAATATGCTTAGTGTAATGAATATCATGCCCATTCATTTGTACATACGCATCATATGTATGCCTGAGTGGGGATGATGTTGATCATAGCATATGCCTTACAGCTTGAGATACTTAGGGGACCCGTATGAGATAGGGTCACCCCACATGATCGGGCGGTATGCGCAGGTTTGGTGCATGGCTTTGATAGTATGACTCATGCATCTCGCATTATGCATGTCATAATCAAATTCTCACCCCAGCGGCATCGGGGTTGTGACCACCACAGTCACATCGTGGATGGTAGAAATGGACACCGAAAATATGTTCTAGCACTTGGGCGTCAAAGATGTCCTTGGGTGAAAGTCCCTAAACCCTGTGGTACCAGTAGGATGCTCCAATGTCTAGACCGAGTGTATATATGAGCGCACGATGGCCAAATACCAGTAGGCTGCGTCTCTCACTGTGTCAGGGTTGATTGGAAGAGGGTTATATACTAGGTTGAGTCTGACCAGCTCGTGAATGGGTTCGCTATCGACGAACCGGGTGGATTTTCTTATATGTCATTGACGAGGCAGATAGTGAAGTCTCTTCCGCTTGCTTGGTTATGCACGCGATGGGTGGCAACCAATGTCAGGAGTGTACTAGACCCCGGTGATGTCCCAGTTGTAAACCGTATGATATATGGCAGTCGAGGATTGACATGTGCACATTGTATCTTTAGAATAAGACACTCGGCCATATAGGCCCCTTGCATTGCATAGCCTCGGGATGGCTAATAACATTCATAGACTTGGTAGTGTAGCCTTCCATCATGTCCGCTTACTCTGATATCTGTATACCTCTCATATGCATTGCGCACACATCACCCACTCTCTAAGCTTTATAGTAAGCTTATGCATGTTGTTTATGTGCAGGACATACTATAACGCGACAGCAGTGAGGCAGGGGTGCGCATTTGATCTTTCAGCTTTTAATTATGCATTGTATTTCCCTTTTTGCAGCACTGTACTCAAAAGATTATCTTAGTGGATATGTGATGTGATGCTTTTTGGTTTGGTATACTTGTGTTTATGCTCATCTATAAAAAAAAGTTTACCCTGAAGATCCTCCTTGTGGGATCCTAGGATCGGAACCTAGCGTATGGAAGCTAGGAGCCGAGAATGGGGTACTATGGAGGCGGTCAGCACCGAATTCGACGGCCGAAAATTTTGTGAGCCCAGTCCCCAAGTTTGGGGCGTGGCAGGCATGTTGTCCTAAAATGAGATGGAAATAGATGGACGGCATGGATATACAAAAAATACATTAAGATGGGCCCCACATGGTAAGGGTAACACCCACTAAGGTGTTACTCGGGTAACAGCTAGGGCTGTTAACGGGTCAGATTCGGAGTGGATCAGTGCTGATCCAAATCCGATCCAATAAAGAATATACCCCATCCGAATCCGATCGGATCACGGCATGCATGATCTATGCCTGATCCGTTTGTATTTTTATCGATCCGTATCTGATCCGATTCAAACTCGAATCTCCGATGATTTTAGTGGAGGCTTTTCTCTCTCTCAGCGACTGTGACGAAGAAGAAGAATAAGAGTAAGGTTGCGATTTTAGTGTAGGCCTCTCTCTCAGTAGCTGTGACAAAGAAGAAGAAGAAGAAGAAGAGTAGGGTTGTGTCTTCCCCCCCTCTCTCTCATCCGCTGTAAAGAAGAAGAAGTCGTAGGGTTTTTTTTTTCTTTTTCTTTTTTTGTTAGTCACACAACGCAACAACGCTTTAGTCACGCAATGCACCCACATTGTTAGCTGCACAACACAATGCACCGCACCTACCAGTGTTTCCTTTTATACACATCTATCCTAATCATTACCGGATCAGATCAGAATCAACTCGAACCCAATCTAATTAATAAACAGATCATAGATTTTGATCCGAATCCGATCTATTGACCTGATTATTAATCTAAATCCGGTTAAATTGGTTCAGATCCGGATTGGATTCGGACCATGATTCGATCCATTGACAGCCCTAGTAACAGCTACTCCACTCTTGACCAAACCACTCAAACAGGAGCGGATTAGGAGCGGCACCGGCCTCACCCAACACGGTGCGTCCTTGATCATATGGCCCACCTTGATGTATGTAGTATATCCACATCGTCTATCAGTTCTGTCAACTCATATTTGGGTGTGAGCAAAAAAAAATGGCGTTGATACAAATCTTAGGCAGACCACACTACATGAAACAATTGTGGTTGAGCATCCACCATTAAAAACTTCCTAGGATCCACTGTGATGTTTAATTGCCATCTAAATAGTTAATTTGCTCCTCTTTCAAATATGCTTTGGGTGGCTTCATTTCTAAGAGTGGCATGTCCCAGGAGCGAATTAAGTGTGACCCTTATCATGAGCCCACCTTGATATATGTATTCTTTATCCACATTGTTAATCCATTTTGCCATATCATTTTGGTGCATTGGCCCAAAATTGAATTAGGTTCAATTCTTAGGTAGACCAAACTATAGGAAGCAGTGGTGATTGACTATTAATGGACCATAAAAAATTTGGATCAAGTTGATATTTGTTATTTCCCTTCATCCAAGCTTATGTGACCTTATTAATTGGTTGGATGGCAAATAAACATTATGAAAACATTAAGGCTGGCCTAGGATGTTTTTAATGGTAGTATTCGATCACCATTGTTTCATGTAGTATGGTCTACATAACAATTGAATGCCTCAGTTTTTTGGCTTACGCCATAAAATGATCCGACAAAACGGATGGATAGCCTGAATATAAAATACATACGTCAAGGTGCGTCCCGTGGTAAGGACTACACTATCTTGGGTGAGGGCGGGGCCACACCTAATCCGCCCCCAAGACTCATTACTTTCAGAATGCCCATTTTTTTACGTCCCAACGTGAACCAGTTAAAGACTGCCACATGTTGACAATATGTGATTGCTAACTGGTAGAAGTACTACTCTTATCTAAGAGTATCTTCGTTTGATCTTCCTTCACAAACCTTTACACCCGTCTTTAGGAGAACAAATTGAAGTATGCTACATGGCCAAATTTATCGTACTAATTAATGAGGCAGGGTACCCAGCACACTTATAAGAGGCCACCCGAGAGAAGATTTTATCACGTATTTGGCTATGATACACTCGGCGAAATCATCTCTCATAGTCCTTCCAAAATGGGAGATCTTCGTAGAGATGTTCAGAGAGGCTGTAGCGTTCGAGAATATTTTGAAAATCTGAAGATTAGATGATACCCAAGTGAACCCAGCCATGGTTCAAATCTATATGAGGAGAAACAGACACATCGGTCCTGTTGGGTCCATAATCATGCACCGATCATAATAAAGAGAATAGTAAGTGGGCTTGAAGAAATATATGATATATCCGACAATAGATCAGTATCGAGTAGATTCAGGTCATCTATTAAGGAGATTGGCATAGACAAAGAGATCACTTATATGCCTCACCTAGTGATCCTATTGTGTGGTTGTGGTTCAGTTGAAATTAAGAGAATTTAAGATCTCGATATAATAGATTCATCCTATATTTGATAATAGATTTGTACCGGATATCAAATCCCTATAACACTCCAAACCATTGGGAGCATGATTTGATCTGAACCGTCCAATACCTTAAAGTTGAGGAATTGGGCCATCAGGTGAGTGGTTATGATCGATTTAACGCTTGGAACAGCCCTTGAGGTCCTCAAATCATAGCCTTGTTGTCTTCACCAGACGAATTTTGATGTTCCAGGGCCCAATCTCGAATTTGGTTAGGAGGCCACAGAGATCTCCGTAACGAGATCAACTATGAGAAGAAGATCTAAAAAATCAACAGTTTCGGGTCTAACTGGAGTCCTTCATTTTCAAGGCAAGCAAAATGCGTGGAGGATCCAGGATCAACAAGCAAACCCAGTAAGGGTTTTGCTGCCTCAACAATCTATAAAAGGAGCATCCGAAGAAGAGCTCGATGCCTTACGCCAAACACACCAATCCACTTTTCAAATTATCTTTCCAATTTATTTAATTAGTGTAGCTTATCCTAGTTCTAGTTTACATTGTTACTACCTTGTAGCTCTCGCTACAATACCTTAGGAGTAGAAGTAAATAGTTACAACCTTAAGTTGTAGGAACGTAATCAACAAAGTTCTGATTTAGCTAATCACACCTATTCAGTTACATCTTGCTAATCACCCGCCTTAATCATTTGTTTCGATAAACACATCAAGTATTTATCTTTCTTTTCTTATTTATTTATTTGATTGTTTCACACCTTGTCGATTGTAATGGGCAATACATTTAAATATTAATGAAATTGGCAATGTTTTAGCCTTCTCTAATTTATCTGCACATTCTGATTCCTTTGAGAAATATTCAACTAAAGTATTGGTGAGAGAACAAGTCCTTGAGTTCGTAAACTCATGTCTATTGTCACAAGCTTAAAAGAATCCATTCAGAAGGGCTAACCCTTATCCTTTTCAGAAACTTCCTTAAGCACAAATTGGTTGTAGAGAGAATAACTGGATCTCGCATTCGTCTCCAATCTGTCTTTCTCAACATAGGGGAACAACAACAGTTCAATCAAAATTTGAGTCAATAGACTCTAGCACTCTTGTGCATCTTATCCACGCACAAAAACTGGCTATAGGCCCTCATTCACACACGTAGCTTAGTTTGTTTGAATTGGCGGCAAGTCATCAACAAGTCCAACTAAAGCATGTTTGATAAAAGGAGGGGATTATGGTGCACATTGCTATATATGTGTAGTGTCTCTGTGTTGTCCATTAGTTTTGCCTACTATTTTTAGGGTGGTGCAAAATTTGAAAAGGAGGAGGCAGACCTTTGGATCAAGCTGATATTTGTGTTTTTTCACAATCTTAGGAAGTTTTTAATGGTAGGTGTTCAATCACCATTGTTTCTTGTAATGTGGTCCACTTAAGATGGACCCAAACCCATTTATAAATGGGTCGGGTTTAACGGGTTTGGTTAAGGGAGATCCAGACCCTGAACCAAATCTATTTAGAAATGGGTCCAACGGGTTGTTGATGCATGAGAAGTGTAGTTATCTAATTTTTTGAGAAAGGGTTTAAGATTTTGTGTGACATTTAATGAATGGAGTAGATTTCATATAATGATCACAATGTGCCGATTAAAAATAAAGGGTGGACCTCTCTTTCCCAATTATTTCCTTTGAAGTGGCCCACCTAAATCCCAATTCAGCCTAATGTTTTTGCCTCGAGACTAACTAATGATTATACATCTATTGGCCGGAGTAGATCTCAAATAAACAGCACGGTGGGCCACCTCGAAAATCAAGGAGGCGTATCTGTTTTCCAGACCAGTTTCTATTTTATTTTTAATATTAATAGCAATTGCATGGCTGAAAAAATTATTGACGACGCCACCTTGATTTTTGGCGAGGTCCATCTTAATGCTTGTGTAAGATCCACTCCGACCATTAGAGGTGTACTATCACTTTAAAGTGAGGGTCAAAAACTCATGTTAACCCTTTATCCAGGTGGGTCACACCGATGTAAATTGTCGGGTTGGTAAGCTTTCTTCTAAATACAAGGAAGTGGGAACGTCAGTCGCTGAGTATACAGGGAAGTGGGAAGGACAGGTCTTGGTGGGTCCAGGTCTGGGCAGGTCTTATGTAAGGTAGACCAGACCCACTCATTTACTAACAGGGTTCGGGTCGGGTCTAAATGAAAGGAACCCAGACCTAGACCCATTTGACAAATGGGTCCATCCTTGGACCCAGACCTGTACCATTTAGCAAACAGGTCGGGTATGGGTCAGGTCCGGGTACCCCATTGGGTCTGCTGACCCATTTACAGCCCTAATTGCACTTGTAAAAAATCCTCCCAATTGGATGGTCAGGATCCATCCAATCCCTATGGAGGGTAGACCAATGTCCACTTGTTGCTAGCCACAAACGCGGATTAGCTACTGACAGGTTGAGTAGCGAATCTTGCTACTGAAGTGACGTCACCATAGTCTATGGGCCCATCATAATGTATCTGTTGTATCCACACCGTCCATTCATTTGGAGAGATCATTTTAAGGCATGAATCAAAGAATGAGGCAGATCCAAATCTCAAGTGGACCCCACCATAGAAAACAGTGGGGGACAGTGACATCCACCATTGAAAACTTCTTAGGGGCCACATAAGTTTTCAATCAAGCTAATATTTGTGTCTTCCCTTCCTCCATGTCGTTGTGAATTTATGAACAAGTTGGATCTCAAATAAAAATCATGGTGGGCCTAGAAAGTTTTCAACGGTGGATGTCACTATCCCCACTGTTTTTCTGTGGTGGGGTCCACTTGAGATTTTGATCTGCCTCGTTCTTCTATTCATGCCTAAAATGGTCTCTCCAAATGGATGGACGGTGTGAATACAACATATACATCATACTGGGGCCCACATAACATGGTGACGTCAGTTCAGTAGTGAGATTCACTACTCAACATGTCAGTAGCTAATCTGTGTCCACGGATTAGCTACAGACAGGTTGAGTAACTATTTAGCTACTGAAGTGATGTCACCAACTTTTGTGGGCCCACCATGATGTATGTGTTGTATCCACACTGTCCATCCATTTGGAGATATCATTTTAGGGGGTGAGCTAAAGAATGAGACAGATCCAAAGCTCAAGTGGACTCCACCAAAGAAAACAATGGGGATTGATCTCCTATCATTAAAAACTTCTTGGGGCCACATAAGTTTTCGATCAAGCTAATATTTGTGTTTTCCCTTCTTCCATGTCCGTGTGAACTTATGAACAGTTTGGATCTCAAATAAACATCATAGTGAGCTCTAGGAAGGTTTCAACGGTCGCATCACTGTCCCCAACACTGTCCCCTCTGTTTTCTTTGGTAGGGTCCACTTGACCTTTGGATCTATCTCATTCTTTAGATCATGCCCTAAAATGATCTCTCCAAATGAATAGACGGTGAGGATACAACACATACATCACGGTGGCCCCCACAGAAGTTGGTGACGTCACTTCAGTAGTGAGATAGCTACTCAACCTGTAAGTAGCCAATCCGCGTCCCACTACGCGGATTGGCTACTGACCCCAACACCAGCCCCGTGGTTGGTGTTGAAGCTGTGTGGGCCCCACCATGATGTACGTGTTTTATCCACATTGTCCATCCATTTTTCCACCTCATTTTAGGGTATGGGCCCAAAAATGAGGTAGATACAAATCTCAGGTGGACCACACCACAGGAAACAGTGGGAATTGAATTCTTACCGTTGAAAACTTTTTAGAGGCCACATGATGCGAAACAAAAGCATTTAAGGTGTACCAACGAAGAAAGCGCCAACCACAAGTACCATCCTTGTGGATAGGCGACTATTGAAGAGCTGAAGACCCTTCACATGTGATTGAACACGTAGAAGACCCCACTCAGGGAAGACAGGTGTGAAGGATGAAAGGAGAAAAGGCCGAACGAACTAAGAATTCGGGTGCCCGATCGGGCGCCAGACCACTGCCTTCGGGCGCCCGACCATAGGCTTGGTCTGCTGGTCGCCCGAATCTCTTTGGAGGTTTTCGGACGACTTCGGACTGGACCTCGGGCGCCCGACTGAGCGCCCGAACTTTCCAGCACTTATGTTATTTGCGCGTTTTTACTTAATATTTGAGGGTAATTTAGTCTTTTTACTTGTTTTTAGTGTTTATTTAAAAGGGTTAAGCCCTAAACTCGAAGTTAGTTGATTATTAATGAAAAGTAAACCCTTTGGTTGCCTCCTTCCTCTTCTCTCTCTCTCTCTCTCTCTCTCTCTCTCTCATGGTGATGCTTCTTCTCTTCCCTTGATCTTCATCTTCTAATTTCTTCTTGTGCCCCTCCAAGTTATTCAAGGTAATTATCTTTCTCGTTCTATTTTCTAGTTTTGCCAACCCTTCCTCGATCAAACCTTGGGAATTAAACTAAACCCTAAAACCCCAAATTTTCAAATCCCTAATCCGAGAAACTTCCTGATTCTTCGAACTAGTGATCTTCACTGATCGATTGGGTATAGCCATGCAAGATTGGGAGGTCCCATCCCTCGCCAGATCCAACCTATGCATTAATTGAATTCCATACTCCATGATTGTGATGATGGCCCGTTCCATTGCATGTTTCCTTTATGATTTTCTTAGTTTATGATGATTAATGCTAGATTTTATTATTATTTTTGCTTTTATTTCCGCTGAATAATTGTGTTCAAGAGCATGCATCATATTTAGGGCTGTCCTGCATCACCACAGAAGTTTTGGATCAAGCTGATATTTGTGTTTTCACTTCATCCAGGTCTGTGTGACCTTATCAACAGGTTGGATGGCAAATAAACATCACGATGGGCCTTGGCAAGTTTTTAAGGGTGGACATTCAATCAACATTGTTTTCCTATAGTGTGTTCCACCTGGGATTTGGATCTGCCTCATTTTTGGGCCCATGCCGTAAAATGAGGTGGAAAATGGATGGACAGCGTGGATAAAACACATACATCATGGTGGGGCCCACACAGCTTTGACACCAGCCCCAGGGCAGGTGTTGGGGTCACTAGCCAATCCGCGTCCACTTAAGATATGTATCTACTTTGGTCCCACCTAATGGGCTCTATCAGGCAAGTCCCCAATCAAATCACACCATGTCAGGGCCTTACATGGACCTCACTGGATCACATGTTCACTTTATTCAATAACTGAGCCGTTTGGTGAGGCTGGGAGAAGTATGGTGAGGCCGTGACACACGGGGATGGCTTCCATGGATCTGGTCCACTAAGGTGGGTGGATAACTGAACGTAGGGTTTAGCGTGATACATGTGTCTTACATCTATTCCCCTCCATCTGTTTTGATGGCTCATTTTAAGATATGACGCCAAAAAATAAGCAGATCTACATCACGAGTGTACCACACCAAAAGAAACCGTGGTATTGATCATTAAAAACTTCTTGCGAGTCACGAAAGTTTTGTATCATGCTGATATTCGTGTCGTCCCTTTGTTCAAGTCTCCGCCACCTCATCAACAGGTTTGATGGCGCCAAGAAATTTTAAATGGTGGCATCAATCACCATTGTTTCGTGGTGTGGTCCATCTGTAATTTGGATTTGCTCCATCTTTTCGGATCATGCCCTAAAATGAGCTGTCGAAATAGATGTAAGGCACATACATCATAGTCGGCCCCACGGAGATCCACCCACCATCATGGTGGGCCCGTTAGTTAAGGTTTGATCCCTGAGGGGCCTACTGTGATGTACGTCTTATATCCATTCCGTCCATCAATTTTCCTGTGTCGTTTAGGTCATGATTCAAAAATTGCAGCATATCCAAATCTTAGGTGGACCACACCACAAAAAATGGATTGAACGCCCACCATTAAACACTTCCTAATGCCCACCTATATGTTTATTTTCCATCCAAATGGTTGATAAGACCATACAGACATGGATAAAGGGAAAATACAAACACCAGCTTGATTTAAAAGTTTTGTAGCTCGTTTGTTTTTAAGGGACAATTATCATTATTTCCCATGGTGTGGTCCACCTGAGATTTGAATCCGCTTCATTTTTTGGCTCATGCCCTAAAATAAGATGATGGAACGGATAAACAGCATAGATAGAGGACAAATACATCATGGTGGCCCCACATCCAGGAATCCACCGACCTTGGTGGATCCTCGGATCCACCGAAGACGCATCCGTACAAGCGATGAGACGAGCCACGTCCCACATTCAAATTCTTTGCGTGGCCCGTCAAGAACACGTGGCGCACTCAGAACTCGCAACGTGAGGGCAGCACCGGGCGCGGTTTGGGTGGATCCCCACGTCCCGGTGGATCCCTAACTGTCCATTCATTTTTACAGCTCATTCGAGGACATGGTCCAAAAATGAAGCAGATCCAAAATTGGGTGAACCATACCATAAAAAACAGTCTTGATTGAATCCCCACCATTAAAAACTTCATGGCATCTAGAAGAATGTTTATTTTCCATCCAACCTGTTGATAAGGTCACAAATACCTGGATGAAGATACCACACAAATTTCAGCTTGATCCAACACTTTTTCTAGACCACAAGAAGTTTCTAATAGTTGATTACCACTGTTTCTTGTATTACAGTCCACCTTAGATTTGGATCTGCTTCATTTTTAAGAAGATCCACTAAAATGAGTTTTTAAAACGGATGGACGGCGTGGATGTAAGGAAAATATAACATGATGGCCCCACGGTCAGTGTCCCCCCACCTCGGTGTATCCGGGGATCCACCGAAGCCGCGCCTGGCAGCACCGAATCCAGTTCCTCTACAATGCGCCGGGCGCTCACGAAATCCAAAGCACCTGTTTTGGCGGTTTCCAACTTCTCCAAGTAATTAGGGGTATCACCGGAATTTTCATTAAAAAAAAGCGTGTGAATTCGGTAATTTTACCCTAACAAAATCAGGTGGACTCCGTCGTCTCGGGCGCGGATTAGATGTTACCCGGGGTAATACGTTGTGGTGTCCACCTTCATGAATGTGTTATATATCCACGCCGTTCATCTTTTTTCCATATCATTTTAGGACGTGATTCTGATTTTAGGACGTGATTCTGAAAATTAAGAAGATCCAAATCTCAAGTGGACCACACCACAGGAAGCAATGGTGATTAAATGCCCACAGCTAAAAACCACCTAGGGCGCACTGTAATGTTTATTTGCCATCCAACCTGTTGATAAGATCAGAAGACCCGGATGAAGGGACTTGACAAAAAAAAACTTTTGTAGCCTACAATAAGTTTTTAATGGTCAATAACCACTAGTTTCTAGTGGTGTGGTTCACCTGGGATTTGGATCCGCTTAATATTTTGGATCAAGTCCTAAAATGAGATGAAAAAACGGATGGACAGCGTGGATGTAAAATAAATTCATCAAGGTGGGACCCACACGGTCAGGTAACACCCACTAACGTGTTGCCCCGGTTAACACGTAATCCGCTCCCCGTAGTCTCACCGAAGAAATAACCAGAAAGAAGAAACCCCCTCCTTAGCCTTCTGGTAAACATCAATATCCCTAAAATACCCCTGCCCTGCCCTGCCCGTTTGATAAAAATCTCCAAAACCTTCAAATACGTCGATTTCCATCCCGGAGAGGGGGAGAAATGTCTCAAAGCAGAGAAAATGGTAGCAGCTTTTGGAAGCCGTACATGTTCCTCGCCGAGAAAACCAGCGATTTTCTCTTCCGGTGGCTGAAATCGGTAGTCATTCTTCTTCTCGTTGCCTCCTTTCTCTTCTACTTCTACCTCACTTTCTCAAATCAATCCCGGTGGAAATGCCCAAAATGCTACTATATCATGCCCGAAATACCCTGCTCCTCAGCGCCCGAGTACCAGCCCTCAATAACTCGGCCCGACGGACAAACGAACATATCCCACATCGTCTTCGGCATCGGCGGATCGGTGGAGACGTGGCCGAATCGGCGCGCTTACAGCGAGTTATGGTGGAAACCGGGGCAGACACGCGGGTTCGTGTGGCTCGACAAGAATCCGCCGGATGGAGACAAGTGGCCGGCCCAATCCATACCGTACAGGGTGTCGGAGGACACGGGTCGGATCGGGCGGCGACCTGCGGAGCGTATCGCCAGGATCGTGGCGGAGAGCGTGCAGCTGGGGATGGAGAACGTGCGGTGGTACGTGATGGGGGACGATGATACGGTGTTCTTCACTGAGAATCTGGTGGAGGTGTTGGGGAAGTATGATCACGAGGAGTACCGGTACGTTGGTGGCGTATCGGAGAGCGTGGAGCAGGCCGTTATGCATTCGTACGGCATGGCGTTTGGCGGTGGAGGCTTCGCGATCAGCTCGAGCCTCGCACGTGTACTCGCACGTGCCATGGACGGCTGTCTGGAACGGTACGTGTACTTCTACGGCAGCGATCAGAGGGTGCACGCGTGCTTGAGCGAGATGGGCGTGCCGCTCACCAGAGAACCGGGTTTTCACCAGGTACTTTCTTTTCTTTCCTCCCATTTTTACGAGAATATTTCAGTGCTCTTAGAGCAGTAGAAGTTACCGTGCTCCTAGTTGCATCAGTTCACTTTTACAGTCCAATCGATCGATCTTGACCGTCTGTTAAGTCTAAAATACATTCCATTGGATTCCGTGAAAAAGTTGGACTGATCGGATGGTTTAATCATATGAATTTGCCATTTATCTGTAGCCGTTCCTTTTCCAAGCATTGATTGGATGGTTATCATTGCTTAACAAAAGAGATTCTTTGGAACCGTAAGTAATCCATGATTGGCCATAACAAACAGATGTATCAGGACCTTTTTTGTGTAAACAATCTTGACCGTCCATACTGAAGGTCATTGATCACATGGTTAATATTTTTTTCGGAATGGTGTGCTGTTTGTATGGTAGCCCACCTAATGAACGGTCTTGATCAATGGATTGGACAGCATATGGGTTCCAATGTAATTAGGAGTGTTAATAGCTTTCCAAGAGCACTAAAGCATCTCCCGATTATTTATCAAGGATTTTAACGGAAGAATTCCCTAGGAATCAATATTTTACCAAATATGCATATTGCCTTTCGGAAGGAAATTACAAAACTACTCTCATCTAATTTTTTATATTTAAAAATTAGTGAAAGTGGAGATTTGTGGGCCCACCTGGTACGTACGTGTATAACATCCAAGCCATGCAACAAATGCACTCCACCGTCACTTGAATTTGAATGTTTTGAATGGTGTATGTTAGAGATTGGCCCACCTTGTGACTGGATATCAAAAATTGTAAAGAAAAAACACGGAGGGTAGTAATGTAATTTCTCTTTTGAAAAAGCGACGTACGAGGATGAGGGCAGCTGAGGGCATCATCTGGTAAAATCCGAATCACGAAGGTATTTTCCGGTAAAAATCCCTATTAATTATTATTATTATAATCCTCTCCCGCCAAAAATCCGATTGTTGGGCACAGTCTACAACTGTGGCCCACCTAACGAGTGCATGGATCTGATTTTTCATGCCACATGGTCCTTCCTATGGGGGCGCCTTGTATTTATTCTTTATCTACGCCGTCCATCCGCTTTGACAGATCATTATAGGACATGATCCCAAAAATGAAGAAGATCCGACCATACCATAGGATGAAGGTAAAAGTGAAATATCAGCTTTTATCTAAAACTTTTGCTGCCCATTAACGGACAATCACCACTTTTTCCTATAGTATGGTACACCTGTGAATAGATCTGCTTCATTTTTAGGCTCATGCTTTAAAATCATCTGGCAAAACGGATGGGCGGCATGGATATGAAATACATACATCAAGGTGGGCCCGGGGTAGGGGCCACAAGGTCTTGGATGAGGCCGGGGCCGTACCTAGTTCCCTCCGCTCAGGGATGAAATCGGATTGCGTATTGAGTTACTCACTACGCTTTTATTTTACTAAGTAAACTAATATATGTGGTTTATCTACACCGTCCATCCGTTTTTCAAGCTCATTTTAGGGGTTGAGCTCAAAATTGAAGCATATAAATCCAAAACTCAGGTGGACCATAGCACATAAAACATGGGTGTAATGATTTCCACCGTTGAAAACATGCTAGGGCGTGCAGTGTTGTTCGTTGCTTATTTGTCGTCCAACCCCTTCATAATATCACACATGCATGGATGAAATGAAAACACAAATATCCACTTGATACAAAACTTACGTGGCCTCAAAAAAACATGTATGTAAGGAAAACACAAATATCAGCTTGATACAAAACTTATGTGGCCCCGATAAATTTTCAAAGGTACATGTTCAATTCACACTGTTTCCTGTGGTGTGTTCCACTTGAGCTTTGTCTATGCTTTAGTTTTTGTCTCGAGCCATAAAACTATAGGGTAAAATGGATGGACGGAGTGGATAAAATACATAAATCACGGTGGACCCCACAGAGCGTACTCCGTACGCAATCCGCTTCCCTCATGGAAGCGTTTGTGGTACACAAGCGGTGTGCGTGAAAGCTTAACCGTTATATACGGCGTTGGATGTCGATGTGGACGCGGATTGCATGTGCGCCCGGGCACACGGCAAGTGTACGTAGTCGGAAGCTGTGTGGGGCCCACATAGATTCCGTGGCGAATCCGCTCCATCGATCAGATTTTTTTTAGAAGGACAGCAATATAAAAGTCAGGAAGATCCAAAAGTCATGTGGGCCCCACCGAACAAAACAACAGTGGGAACAGAAATGTCCACCGTTGAAACCTTCCTGGAGCTAACCATGATGTTGATTAGCAGTAAGATAAACAGTAGGCACAAATATCATCTCATACACAACTTCTGTCTCCCCCACTAAGTTTCCAATGGGGGAACTACTTCGTGAGTTTTGGATCTTCCTGAATTTTAGACTGCTGTCCCATTGCAGTCTCACAAAACTGATGAACGAAGTGGATTTGCCACAGGCATCTCTGTGGGCCCTACACAGCTTCCGACTACAGGAACTTCCTGTTCCCGGGGCACCCAATGTCTCTTATGAAGAAGAGCATTGGTCTGATTATTGGGGCCCATCGTCACGTAATTCCGAGTAATTGGCTGGTGGGCCCAGAAACACCTGTACCGTCGATGACCATTCATAAAGTTTCTGAGTGGGCCCATGGCTCAAGATCATTGTTCTGTTTGTGCCCCCAAAAATCACCTTGATTGAAAACGTTAACCGCTTGCACAGACAGATAAGTAGATAGATACCAACGATCCACATCCTATTATTAGTAGCTGGGTCCCACTCGTCGTAACTGAATTCCTGGTTTGGGTGGTTACTTATCGCGTTATTACATCCAAGTTTCCCGACTGCTTTGTTTAGAAACACTACCCTCAGCATTGCCATGCCCATGCACGTCACACATGTGACGGAATGACCCACGTGGGAGATCCAATCCATCCATCAGAGGGGTACTAGTAGGAAGATGCCCTCTCCAAGTTATCACAGTGGTCCACTAATCAGGTGGACCACAATCTACAAAACAAACGTACGGCTGTGAAGAACTTGCTCAAGTTTTCTAACCCATCTAACAGTTTCCAGCGTCAGGGCCCACCATGCTCTGGCCAGAAACATCTACAAGGTCACGATGGCTTTGACACGTGGGCGTGCACGTGACTGGTTTGTACAAGTGTGTGGGCTTAGGAAAGCTAGACGTACCATAAGTATTTAGCAAAAATCTCTAAGTAGCAGGTTTCCCTCTTCAATTGCGTTTCTGGTTGTAGCTCTAATATGATAGAAAACTTTGTGTCGCCCACTTTCTTACATAGTTAGGTTCTCAATCTTAACACGTGGGGCCCACGGTTCCGTAATCTAGATCATCGGTCTGTTGCTTCCCAGTGTGGATGGACTAGAGCTAAGATTTCTACTTGATAAGATAATCTAAACTTTTCAATTTGTTACTGATGGACGGTTGATGATGGATATGACAATGGTCCACGCTCAACTGAAAATTGTCTTAATATTGATTGCGTCCGGATCTTCCAATCTTTGAAATTTTTGGGGCCGGTACATTAGGATGATTGCCTGTTACCCCTAGGTGGGGGCCACTATGTTTATGAGAAATCCACCTCATCCATACATTTTGTCGGTTCATGTTAGGAAATGAGTTGCAACATCGAAGTTTGGTGGGGTTCTCTTTGATGTTTGTGAGAAATCCACACCATCCATCTATTTTTCCAGCTCATGTTACGGGATGAGCTGTAAAATTGTGCTAATTCAAAACTCAAGTGGGCCACATAATAGAGAATAGTGGGTTTGAATGCCTATAATTGAAACATTCGTGAGCCAAGGAAGTTTTGGATCAAACTGATATTTGTTTTGTGTTTCAGTTCATCCCAGTGTGAGTGACCTTTTGAACAGCTTGGATGGCATAGAAAATATCACGGTGGACCAAGTCCTGACATGAGCCAGCAATATGGATGGACGGAGTGCATTTCTAACAAACATCATGGTGGCCTCACCCAGCTTCTTCCTGCGGTTGGGGTCGCAGATAATCCGTGTGGGGTCCACTAATTCCCTGGTCTGGATTTCCTGACCATGGGCATCACTTGTCAAAACCAAAGACGAATGTATCGCATGCTATAATTCTTCATTGACCTAATTAATTTGGTTGCTGAAGACCATGACTTCTCCTCGTAAGTCACGGTCCGCTTGGGTCGCGTCTCGATTAAGTCAACCGGGAGACTATCATACGCATGGTGTGTACGGTGGTGGACTCGAACCTGGTGACCTAACGGTCGACGGTGTGCATTTCTCACAAACACCGGCGGTCGCAGGCAATCAGAGTGGGGTCCATTGCTTCAATTGTCTCGGTTACCCAACTATGGACCTAACTTGTAAAAACTAAAGACGCGTGTATAGGGCGCGAGCCGCGTGTCGTAGAATTCTTCATTGACCTGGCTGAAGACCATGACTTGCCTCCTGGACAGGAAATCGGATCGCGTACTGAGTAATCTCTGTAGGGCCCCACCGTGAATGTATGTGTTTTATCCATGCGGTCCATCCGTTTTCCAGCTCATTTTAGGTGTTGGGCACAAAATTGATGCATATCCAAAGCTCAAGTGGACCACACCATAGAAAACAGTGGGATTAATGATTTTTATTGTTGAAACCTTCTTAGGTCCCACAGTGATGTTTATTTCTCATCCAACCTCTTGAAAAGATCACACAGACGTGGATGAATAGAAAACACAAATATCTGCTTTCTGTGGCCCCCAAGAATATTTCAATGGTAGGCGTTCATGTCACTCAGTTTCCTTTGGTGTGGTCTACTTTTTTATTCAAGCCCTAAAATTATCTGGTATGGGCAAAATAAGTAAATCACAGTGGTTCCATAGAGTTTACTCAGTACGCCAATCACGGAATCCGATTCCCTTGTGTTGTGTCCCGATTCACTCAACCGTCGAGACTATCATACGCATGGTGTGCACGGTGGTGGACTCGAACCACGTGACCTAACGGTTCTTGAAATGACGGCAGATAATGCACGCGCCTCCCCCTCCCAAAAAGACTAAATGTGACTGTTTGATTATTCTGTATCACCGTTGGATGGTTAAGATATTTCAATGGGGAATGATGTGTGGATGGGAAAGTAGATCTTGACCGTCCATTTTGTGGAGCCTGTTGTACAGTATAAAATGATTCGATGGTAATGTACAACTGATTGGTTGCTCTGATATTGCCGGGACACCTTGATGTTTGTATGGAATCCAAACCGTGCCTCTGTGTCCCCGGGCATGTTAGGCCTAGATTCCAAAATCCAGCTTGATCCATAAGTCAGGTGGACCACACAAAGGGGAACAGTGGAGGACAATTGGGAGGGTAACACCTATAATAGAAACTTCCAGATGGAATATATTCTCCACTATGTTTTATATATAGCATCCAAACCATTCATCAGGCGTGCCGCACCGGGATGAATTCAAACAACAAAACTCAAGCCATTAAAAAACTCAGGTGGGCCACACCACGTGAATACATAGGTTTTAGGGGTGATTCTACATTTTCCCCTGTGATGTGTACAACCTAAGTTTGGGATCAGGGTACTTCTTATAATGTACGGTGAACATAAGGTGGCGCACCATGAGAACGGTGTAGACTCCACACGCCACATCATGGGTGGGCCCCAGGTCGAATTCACGGTAGCTGATCCTTCTCTCGAAGGCATGTGATCAAACCCTCAGTCAGTTGTAGAATTCGCTCCAAAGGCAATCGAAGTTAGGCCCACCATATTAACGGTGAAGGTGGCCCATTTAAATCTGCATCTGAATTTCTGTCTTGGATTTATATGGTTTTGACAGGTGGACTTGCGAGGCGACGCGTACGGGCTCCTTGCGGCCCACCCGGTGGCCCCACTCGTCTCGCTACACCACCTCGACTACGTCAAGCCCCTCATGCCATCCGGCCTCCAGTTCGACGCGCTCCAGGCGATCCTCCGCGCGTCGCGTTTGGACCCGAGCCGGTCCCTGCAGCAGACCTTCTGTTACGACACGCGGCAGAACTGGTCAGTCTCCATCTCGTGGGGATATACGGCCCAGATCTATCCTTGGATCCTCTCGGCCAAGGATCTCGGGACGCCGCTCCGGACGTTCCAGACGTGGCGCAGCTTCCATGACGGGCCGTTCACGTTCGACACGCGGCCGTGGAGCGGCGACGTGTGCCAGAACCCCCTCGTGTACTTCTTGGACGAGGTGGATGCGCTGGGAGGTGGGGTGACCCGGTCTGTCTATAAGCAGTATCGGGCGGAACCGAAAGGGTGCGACGGGGCCGGGTTCAAACCGGCTCTGAAGATTAAGAAGGTCGAGGTCTTTGCTTCCAAGATGGGCCCGGGCGAGTGGAACAAGGTGCGTCATCTCTCTTTAAATGATAACGTGGCCACACGTGTTCACTTGAAACGTGTGTGGAGGAATGATCGGCTGAGATCATCATACACGTGCCACATATACGGCAGATATTAAAAACAATGAAACTGCCATGTGCCTCCAGATGCACTGGATCAGTATTCCATGACTCACCAAATTGTGGCAATTCATCTGTCCTACACGTGGAATGCATTTCCATGCATAGGCCATTCCATCCTGTCCATCGAATTGTTGTTGGGCATAGTGTACTGTCCAACAGTGGATCCCAATACTGTGAATTGTGGCAATCGTGATTTGAGTGAGGATAAAAAGTGGTGGAATGCCGAAAGCAGTGGAGAAGGCATTAACATCGCTATCGCTGACTTTCCTATCGTAGGATATGGGATGTGGGCCCCACTTGATCCCACCGAAAAAAAAAAGCCCCCACTTCTGCCCATCTTTTTCTCAATGCCCCAACAACCATCTAATTTGTACTCTGTTGAAGTACATGTTCCTACTTGGCACGTAGGACTGAACAAGATCTGAGACGTTCATCAGCTGTGATCACCCATGCACATATTCTTGCGGGAATCGGATTGGATGGTGATCCCTACACCATCCACCTAGCTGGTGGAAAAGGTGTGGGCCCCACTATGATGTGTGTGATTTATCCACGCTGTGCATCCATTTAGCCAGCTTAGTTTAGGGCATGAGCCCAAAAATAGGCAGATCCAAAGCTCAAATGGACCACACCATAAGAAAATGTGGGAATTGAATGCCTACAGTTGAAAACTTTTTGGGAGCCTCAGAAGGTTTGGTATGGATCAAGCTGATGTTTGTGTTTTTCCTTCATCCATGTTTGCGTGACCTTATAAACAGGTTGGATGAGAAACAGATATCCTTGTGGACCCTTAGAAGATTGCTACGGTGGCCGTCGTTATCCCACTATTTTCTCGTGTGGTCTCCTTGAGCCTTGGATAAGCTTTAATTTTGGGCTCATGCCCTAAAGGATAGGCCACCCCTCAGGATAGTTGCAATGTATACATCCACCATTAAAACCTTCCGGATCCTGTGTTGGACCATCGTGCATCCAATCCGTTCAGAAGAGGAACCCCACCAAGATTAATGGACACCCCAAAAATCAGGCCATTAATCCAAGACTGGGGTGGGCCGTGGCAGGTTATTTTATAGCTTTTGGGCAACATTTTACATAGTACGTCTGAGGATAAAAGTCTCTCCTGGTTTAAAGTACACCGTACTCTGATAAAATAAGGTCACTGACACGAATGAATATCCAATCAACAGGCTCCACGTAGGCACTGCTGCGATGTATTGCATGACGCTGGACGAGAAAGGGATGCCATTCAAGTCAAGATACGAAAGTGCCACGTTGGAGAAGGTCTTTCACTATAGTAAAAATCGCTTCGCCTTTTGTAAATAAGATGAAAGTAATAATGAAAAAAAGAAGAAAATATAGGTAGGTTGTATTCTTTTTCCAGTTTTAACCACAGGAATACTCCAGTGCTTTTACCACACTATAAGTTACAGTGCTCCTAGTTTAACCGCTTCAATTGAACCGTCCAATCGGTTTATCCGAACTGTCCATTAAGTCCAGAACACGTTTCATGCACTTCCATGCAAAAATTGCATTGATCAGGCGATCCAATCCATCCTTGAACAGATGGTTTAGATTTCCTAACAGAAGTGATTCTTCTGATCATCAGAAATCTATGATGGACCCTAACAAATAGATAGAACAAATTGTCGATTGGATCTAGATTTAGTAAACAATCTTGACCGTCCATATTAAAGTCTATTGATCCAATGTTTAACACTTTTCAGATTAACGTGATGCTTTCATGGTAGACCATGAAATATGCGTTGGACCTAATGAACAGTCTAGATCAGTGGATTGTACTGTGGAAATGTCCAGATGAAACTAAGGAGTACCATAACATATAGTGCTCTGAAGCAGTGGAGCATTTTTACTCTACAAACATCAAGAAAACTACCTATTTTATTCGGCAGCAGATCTTATACAAAGCGTTTTTATATTTACGTTTGGACCCTTGGTTGATGTGGGTCCCGGCGGTATGGTCGGACCTGACACACATCCGACAGTTTGCGACCTGCAATTTAATGCATGTTTTCATATGTATTTCTGCCGTATTTTATTTCAATGCTACTACTGTACACATGGCTTACGTTTACATCAATCTAAACCGTCCAAATCGTTGGTTACGCTTTGATCGGAGGTTTGGATTGTGAAATCATTCTGATTTTTTGGGCTTGGCCCCATCTATGGTGGGACCCGTGCTTTGGGCGGATTGGATTGGTTGTTTTGTTTACAATTGCTTATGCGTGACTATGAGTGGTAACCTACAAGAGTGCAATTCCTTTTTACGTCCGTGGGATGTGGGTCAGATCAGATCTGACGCAAATCGGACGGACTGTCCTTCATGGGAAAGACCATTTCATGCATGCTATTGTGGGAATTTTACTAAAAGTCCAATTTCTGAGGTGTGGCTACTTTTACTGAAAGTCCAATTTCTCGTCTCGTTCATCCTTTTTGGCCTTTTGATGAGAAATTTAATATTTATGGTCTTAAATGCCCCTCCGACCGATTCCCCTGGGTAGGGCTACACATCTTCCTGGTTAACCCGCCTGACCCAACCCTGTAACAACTCGATCCGTCCTGACCCGATTGAGAAAACAGTTCGGTCCTGGGTGGATGCGGCTGGACCGTTTTTAATTTAGGTACGGTTTAGGATACATGCCAAACCCGCCCGACCCGGCTCATACCCTGACCTGTATATACCCGACCCGTTCCACTCGACCCGAACCACCTTGTTTATACTGATTTATTGCTTTTAAAAATATTTATATGACATTATCAATAGGTTGAATAGTTAATAAACATTAGGGTGGACTCTATAACCTTTAATGGTGAGAGTTCAATGGCCACTTATTTTTGTGGTGTGGTCTACCTAAAGCTTTTATCTGCTTCCTTTTTGGGACCATGTCTTATAACAATCTAGAAATACAAATGGACGGCATGGATTTACAATATATACATTGAAATGAGCCTCATGGTCATAGTCTCACCCACATGACTGGTTCCGGCGTTTCATGACTCTCACCCAAGTTGCGCTCATCTCACACTAATAAGGAGGGGATTAGGTGACATCCGGGATCTACCAAGGTGGGTGGCCCCTGACTATGTGTCTTAAATCCACACTGTCCAACTATTTTGAAAGATCATTTTAGGATATGATACCAAAAATGAAGCTGACTCAAATCTTAGGTGGAGCACACCATAGTGAAATTACGTCGAGTAGTCTAACACGACACCCTACGCATACACGTGCGGAAGCTTAAGGAGCAACTAGAATTATGGCTAAGTCCTTGGGGGGGGGGGGGGTGATTAGGATATTTAAAAATCTTTTCGCCTACATAACAGATTTAGCAAAGTAAACTAAGTAAGCGATTAACACTTCGGCTTCCAAGCCTCAGTGGGTCCAATCAATAGACTAGCATATGATAAAAGCAATTAACATCTTAGTTTAAGCAAGCATAAATTAATATATGATTAACCTAATGAAGAACCTAATCTATGCAACTTAAGTAGACTTAAATGAGGATGAATCAATTAAGCTCAAGTCTACTCAAGGAGTGAAAGTACATCTTGTGTGTATGGATTTGCCTATCAAGTATCTAGCATACATTCCTAATTAAGCATTCATAATTAACCAATTAAATACAATACATAAAGAGAAATGTGCTCAAGTACAATCACAAACGCAAATATGTATAGTGGTTCGACTACTTGTCTACTCCACTCCCAGTTCAAGTACTCAACCCCTTTGAGCACACCGGCATTCACTGGGGAGTTTAAATCTCGTTCCTCCCAACTAAGGTGTTTTAACTCGGATCACAATCATAAACACAAGTAGACTTAAATGAAAATGGATCAATTAAGCTCAAGGCTACTCAAGGAGTGAAAGTACATCTTGTGTGTATGCATTTGCCTATCAAGTGTCTAGCATACATTCCTAACTAAGCATTCATAATTAACCAATTAAACACAATGCATAAAGAGAAATGTGCTCAAGTACAATCACAAACACAAGTATGTATAGTGGTTCGATTACTTGTCTACTCTACTCCCGGTTCAAGTACTCAACCCCTTTGAGCACACCGGCATTCATTGGGGAGTTTAAATCTCGTTCCTCCTAATTAAGGTGTTTTAACTCGGATCCACCCAACCGGGGAGTTTACAGGTTCCTCCCAACCTATACGTTCACACCCGTGTTGGTGACTCCCCTTGGAGACTTTGTTTAGGCTCGACAAACGTGCTAAGGAACGGCAAACTTATCTAAATTTAGGCCCGGCAAACGAGCCAAGGAATTCCTAACAACCCCTAGTCT
This sequence comes from Liriodendron chinense, assembly GCA_003013855.2. Lineage (NCBI taxonomy): Eukaryota > Viridiplantae > Streptophyta > Magnoliopsida > Magnoliales > Magnoliaceae > Liriodendron > Liriodendron chinense. The sequence continues at coordinate 2,475,443 of ML058427.1, read as the reverse complement.
TAGGCCGACAAACAGGCCAAGGAACGGCTAACGTCCCTAGACTTAAGGTCGACTAACAGGCCAAGGATCGGCAAACGACCCTAGTACGAGTTTGTCAAACAAACTCCATACTCAATTCCCACAGGGAATTGAGTGAATGAACTCCTAACAAAGACAACCTTACTTGTTGGATTGAGCCCCTTTGTAACGCCGCTTTGGGTTGCTTCTTCTTGCTTTTCCGTGCTTGAATCAGCTCCCCATTTGCTCCCCCGATCTTTAACACCGCTGCTTTGCCAAGGCTTCAGCTCTAAGATTAGCTACCTTGCATGTGATGCTTCATTAGAGATGCCTAAGGTGTTAGGGAATGGTGAAATATCTACAAATGGTAGGAAATGAGTTTTTTAGAGGAATACACCTATTTGGACTCGTATGTGGTGTTTAGATAAGGGATTTAACTATGATCAAGGCATCTAAAACCCTAAGAATCAAAATGGAACAAGTACATTCTCATTTTGCCATTGAATGACCCAAGCTTGTGATGAAAACACAAGGAGAATGACTTGCTATGGGTTTGAAATAGAGCCTCTAATGATATTTAACAATGGTGGCTTTTATCTCCTCAAAATCCCCTCTCTTAACCCTAAAAATGAACCTCCCCGCTTTCATAAAGTTTCTCCTAATAGTCAAATAACTAGCAGATTTGAGTAGGGTCGGGCCCCCGGTGGACACTGGGTCGGGCGCTCGGAATCCAGTCCAATTTAAAAATTTAAACGCTAGACACATTTAGAGTTGGTCGGGCGCTCGGACAAGGTATGGTCGGGCGCCTGGTCAAGGTATGGTCGGGCGCCTGATGACCATACTTTTTACTGGTCGGGTGCCTGGTGGTCACTTTGGTTGGGCGTCTGAAATTCAATTCAGAATTGAGTCTGTGCTGCTGGACATGTTTTGCATTGGTCGGGCGCCCGATGGACACTGGGTCGAGCGCCTAATGATCATCTGGATATATAGCCAACTCTTTGGACGGATTCCTCTATAGGTCGGGCGCCCGGTAGACACTAGGTCGGGCGCCCGACCAGGCATGATTTTCTGCTGTTTTGCAACAGATCATGCAACTTCTTGGCCATTCTTTTGGTAGTCTTTTGGGACACCTAAGGCCAATCTAATATGACTAATGGTATACCTATTAAGTCATAGTCATCTAGAGGTTTATGGTTTTGGATAGGTACAAGGTTGAGGCTCACCAAGGCATCACTTCTACCTGTTTCTTCTTTCTTGATGCAGCTGGTCTATCTTGAGTCTTCGATTTTCGTCTTCATTAAGCTTAACTAACTTTAGACTCACTGACCTAAGTAATTGACAAACAAGGTGCACTAGTATGCCATAGAAAAGTGCACTAACACATAGAAACATAGTCCTAGCCTGATTCGATTTAGCATATAGGGTAGGGTAGGGTTAGGATTGACTCTTTTACAAGTCGGGTAGGGTTAGGGTTGGGTCAGCCTAACCTGGTCACAATCCGAACCGAAACTCGGACCTTTAAAATATATTTAGGTTCGATCTAGAATTGGGCCCAACTTGACCTTAACTCGACCCGTGTGCAAGCCTACCCCGGGGTACTATGGATTCCCCTAGGGCACAGTGGAATCCCCCTAAGCACATGGTGGTCAGAGGGGCATTTTCAACTGTAATATTGTCAATTTCTCATCAGAAGGCCAAAAAAGATGATCCGGACAAGAAATTGAACTTTTAGTAAAAATAGGCACAACTCAAGGCTATTGCAGTAAATATCATTGCTACTGTAGGATTAGGTGCAACCTCGGCCCCTACCAAGACGGTACGACCCTTATGGTTTGACCCACCTTGATTTATGTATTCTATATCGACGCCGTCCATCCGATTTTCCAGACCATTTTATTGCATAAGCCAAAAAATGAAGCAGATAAAAAAATCTCACGTTTACCATAATATCGGAAACAGTGATGGTTGAACGGTCCACCACTGAGAACTTACTAGGGCCCACAGTAATGTTTATTTTCCATCCAATCTGTTGATAAGGTCAAGCAAACATGGACGAACGGAAACACCAAATGTCAGATTGATCTAAAACTAATATGGCCCACAATAATTTTTTAACTGTCAATCACCACTGTTTCCCATGTTATAGTCCACCTGAGCTTTGGATCTGATTCATTTTTGGTTTCATGCATTAAAATAGTCTGAAAAAAAACGGATGGACGGCGTGGATACGGAATACATACATCGAGGCGGGCTCCAAGATAAGGGCCGCACCTAATCCGGCCGGGGCCACACCTAATCCGGTCCCTTTGTGTCCACGTCGTGTGGTACAGCAGCCCTAGCATACTCTGGCAAAGGGTGACATTTCGTACTATGTCATGCATGTGCACTAAGATCTAACCGTCCAAGCTACCGGTGCGATTTCAAAAAGGTAACTACAAAATCTTTTTGATTGTACCAACCGAAGATTTCATTAATGGACATCTGTCCACTGAGCATGGACGGTTCTTTCTCTTTTACCTATCCAGCTGTAGAACGTCTACTCCTGGATTGTAACCTATCTGAAGGGGACCGTCCATTTGAGGAAGCCAATCTTTACATGTTACTAGAAATTATGGGAATCTTCATCAATTTTTACATCCTTACCTACCACATTTTTTTCTTTATTTGGCAATAGCCGTTGAGCCCAACTTGGGTGAGACCCAGGAACCAGCTATGTAGGTGAGACCCAGACCATCCGGCCTACATCGATGTATGCATTGTATTTCCATGCGGTCTATCTGTTTTTCTAGCTTATTTTAGGATATGGTTCAAAAAAATGAAGCTGACACAAGTTTCAGGTAGACCATACCACAGGAAGTAGTGGTCATTGAATTTCCACCATTAAAGGCTTCCTGGTTTTGACTGTAATGTTTATTGACCATCCAACCTATTGATGAGGTCATAGAGATCAGGATGAAAGGAAAAACAAATATCAGCTTAATCTAAAACATTTGTGGTCCATAAAAGGTTTTCAACAGTGATTAACCACTGTTTGCTGTGGTGTGGTCCATCTGAAATTTTTATCTGCTTTATTTTTTAGACCTGTGAACGCGCACATGCAAGCTGAAGCGCTCATACAACGGTTGGTGCTTTTGGAATTTGGGAGCTTTTGTGTTTTAAGTTAAACAGGTCATATTCACCTTGGTCCGTCTAATGCTTTATCGATGGCTCATTCTTATCAAAGTGTGGTCAAGATGGTGAGTATGTGTCTCTTGTACTTGGTGGGGTATCTACAAGACCATGGCCTACAATAAGTTGGAAAAATAGATGAACGGCATGGATATACAATGCATGCATCGTGGTGGGCCACTACGATCAAGGTCTCACACACATCACTGGCTCTGGGTCTCACCCAAGTTGTGCTCAATAGTTATTATATGTCCAAAGTTGATTACATTTCTACCGATGAGAGTTGCCTGCCACGTCTGCCAGTGAGAAGTTCCTTTAGCGGTATGCTACATGAGTCCCATTGAGATGATTGTGAGAAACCCACCCCATCCATCATTTTTTCCAACTCAAGAGGAAATGATCTATAAAATACGTATCCAAATTTTAAATGAACCACACTACATGAAATGGTTGGGATGGAAATGCCCACCATTGAAATAGTCCCAGGACCCGTCATGATGTTTGTATATGCCATTGAAACCGTACATAAGGTCATTCTATTGGGGATTAATATAAAGCACACAATATTAGCTTGATCCAAAACTTTTGTGAACCCATAAAGGTTTTGACAATGGGTGTGTTGAGAAACCACCCACCTTTTCCTTCAATGTGCAAATCAACAGGAATATAAAAGATTTAAATGATGGAAATCACTCTTAAAACAAAGAAGCGAACCATCCAACATGTAAGATGCAAAAGACAACTAGATTTTTTTTCACGTGGAATACCCTTCAATGCAAAGGAAAAAACTACGAGACTTAGCCCGACACCAATCCACTATAATAGAAATAATGAAAATACAATAATCAAGAAACCTCTTTTGCATACTCAAATTATATAACTCAAAGGTAGATTATAAGCCAAAAAAAAAAAAAAAAAAGAGAAAGAATTTCTCATCACCTAAGGATTATAGAAAATCTACAACACAACCATTGAAGATGACAATTGAAGAAACTAACATTATAAATAGGTCCTCATGAACCTAGATGCAAATGTGTGATAGAAGGCTCTTGTTCTTCCTCTTCTATTAAACTCATTCCCTTTTCTTCTCTCTCTCTCTCTCTCTCTCTCTCTCTCTCTCTTTCTCTTATTATTATTTTTTTTTATTCAAGAAAGAATAAACCTTGAATGTACCTACAAAACTCTCTTTTAAGCAAAAGCTCTTTTTTTCTCCTTGTCCTTTGCCAGGCTAAAAGACCAAAATACTCCCATACGTACCTAGTTACAACAAATTACTTAAGCCCACACGTGTGGGTCCCACCTCCACATAAGGAGGGACCTCAACAGGGCATTTTATCCTCATTGATTTCAGTAGTGTGGTCCACTTAAGCGCTAGATCTGGCTCATTTTTATGATCATGATCTAACATGAGCAACATGTTGGTGGTGAACCCTATGTAGCTTCCGACCGCAGGAGCTTCTTGCTGGCAGGGGTGGTAGGCAACTCGCGTCCCATTTCTATGATATTCCAAAGGAATCAACAGCTCAAATAAACGATATCTCGGCACATTATATATTATTTACACCATTAGTCTTTCGAATGGCCCCGATCAGACAACTACCAAAAAAAAAAATCACCCCTTAAGACCCCTTCAACCTTTTTCTTCCACAGATGCCACGTGCCAGCTAACGAGTCACATAAGATGCTGTCTTTCTAGCAGGTTAGCATCCTCACCCTTGAAAAAGTTCTTTAAGAAATGATGAGGTACAAAGCCATAAAGTTAGGAGAACCATTTTTTCCTTAGTAACGTCTCACCTATAACAAGAAGTGGGCCACACCATTATGGTCACCTATTGTGAATATCAAGCCCAACACCTATTATGAAAAAGTAAAGCCCATTAGCAAATAAAGTGAGACACATCTTCAACATAATGGCCTATCGATGAGTTGGTAGGCCTGATTTCCAAAGCAGATGATCTTTTGTTATTAGAGATATTGAAAATCAAAATCCTCTCCTTAAATCTCTCTCACACTTTCTACCTTAAATCTATATAACCATTTCCATCTTATCTGCCATCTATGTATCAATCATAACTTAAATAACTATTTTATCTCTGAGATGTCTATTTTGTAACTAATTCAATTATAAGTAATAAGAGCAATTTTGCGGAGACTTTTCATTATAAGCATAGGCTAAACTAAGTTAAACTATGTTAAACACGTGTTGTCAAGTTTTTCTTTATTTGTCTATAAAAATTAAAACATCTTATTATAATAAAAATAATAATTTATATTATTATTTTTAACACGTGCACTCACACCCCCACACACACCCATGCACTCACACCAGAATGTGTTTTTGAACCCATGACTTCATATTGTATTTCCATTGTTAGTTGCCCACTATATCAATGGGTGTGAAAATTGAGTTCTTGAATTAGTGCTCAAAACAGGAAATTCGATCGAATTGAGTTGCCGTTCACACAAATTTGAATGCGATTTAGCTTGGGAAGCTAGAAACTATACAATTTTAGCAAAATGTCTCCAAATTAGTGATTTATCAGAGACTTGGGTAAAAAATCGGGGTGATAAGAAAAGCAACATGGGGGGATACCCTTTCCCCCTTGCTAATTACATTTCCTTACTCGGTGGCAAAAAATAAATAATAAGTTTTACCAATCAAATTCCTATACCCAAGGGTGTGTTTGTTTCACCAATTACAATAAAATGAGTAATGTCTGTGTTCGATTGTCAATTTCTATTTAGTTTATTTGTAATGAAATCTTGATGACAAAATTTTTAAATTATTTTAATATCAAATCATCACTAATATTGACATGACTGTTTGAATTTGAATTTGAGATTTTCACAATAATAACATGAAAATGTGCAATGATCATACATTACTACTTCTTCGATGCATCTACATTTGATGATTAATTTCTTTACTTGATTTTATAGCTAGTGGTAAAATTGTAATAAATTTTTTTTTAATTACCGGGATAATTGGCAAAACAAACGGAAGATGTTTAGAAAATAAACCTTTCTAAAAACACACCTAAGAAATAAATGGATATCCATCGTCAGATGCTTCAGGCTTCACATGAACAGTAAAGTCAACTGATCTAGGCTGTCCATTTAAGTCCAACTCATTCTTCATGGTCCCTGACTAAAAACCAAACCGATCAGAGGACTCTAATGCCTAATCTTGATTCAACGGTGATCAGGAAAAGTAGTAGGGTGATCCTAACCGTGTGATCACTGACATCTGGGCAGTGGGCACTAAATTGCCCATTGCCGTTATTTATTTAGCTGTCCGGCCGTTTATAACTGCTCGATCAGTGCTAACAAAATATTAAAACTTACAAAATCGAGAAGATAATTCGATCAAGAATTTTCAAATAGGCGAATATTCCAATTATTTATTTTTTTATATATAAAATGGCGTTTGATTGCTCTATATTTTATTACTTTATACTCGAGCCAAGATTGCCACGTGTAAGGCTGGGGTGATTCCAATTTAAAAGGAACTAACGCAAACATTCTCTATCATATTGCATGGATTTTAAAACAAAAAAGTATAGACATAAAAAATGCTGAATGGAGACTTTATATCGTATTACCATAAATCTCTTATTTATGCAAACACGTGGAAAGAGCGGTGGTGGATAGAAGATGTCCATCTGGTGGGCCCCACAAAAGAAATATAGACATTAACAGGGGGAATGATCCAATACGCTGGCACGTACGTGAGTTCCCATGCGTTCTATGGGGAAGTGGATTGCGTGGTGTGCCCCACTCCGCCAACCTGAGTGGTGTGTTGATGTAGCAACGTTCTGTGGCACCATCATGATGTATGTGTTAAATCCACAGTGTCCATTCATTCCGCGAGATCATTTTAGAGCATGAACCCAAAAACGAGGCAGATCCAAAGCCCAAGTAGGCCACACCACAAAGAAGTGGAGACAATGATGCCCACCGATGAAACCTTCCTAGGCGCACCATGGTGTTTATCTACCATGCAACCTATTATAAGGTCACACAGACATGAATGAAGGAAAACAAAAAAAAAAGCTTGATTCAAAACTTCTGTGACCCTAAAGAAGTTTTCAACGGTAGGAGTTCAATTCTCACTGCTTTGTGGTATGGTACACTTGAGGTTTGGATTGCTTCATTTTAGTCTCATGCCATAAAATGAAATCCGAGAATGGATGGATGTTGAATGAGGCCCACTGTGATGTTTGTGCAGGATCCGAACTGTGCATCAGGTGATCAGCCTCATGTTTTCCATGGAGCCAAAAAATCAGGCTGATCCAAAACTCAGGTGGGCCGCAGAGCAATGTACAATCGTTCTTAAAAGCTCTAAATTCAAGTGTGGTGGTCCACCTTGGTTTTGGATTTGCATGATTTCATGGACGTCCCTTCATTCTGGTAGAATGCGTCCAACGAATGGATTGGATGATATGTACACAGCACGTTGGGCTCCATCGCGTCCCCCACCATTGCTCTGTCGTCCGTGTTGTCCCCTGTGGTACGGTCCAGATGAGTTTTGGATTAGGCCGTTTTTTTTTTTCAAACGAAACCATAACATGGGGCCTTATCTGATGGACGGTTTGGATGGCATCCACACATTGTTCCCTGATCTATAGTAATCCAAATCATGGCTAGAATCCGGACTCACCAAACACGGTACGACCCTAACTATGGGCCCCACCTTGATGCATGTGTAGTATATCCACACCATTCATCCGTTTTCCCAGATCATTTTAGTTCATGGGACCAAAAACGAAACATATCAAAATCTTAGGTGAACCACACTACAGGAAATAATGTTGATTGAACACCCACCGTTGGAAACTTCCTAGGCCCACTGTAATGTTTATTTGACATCTAACTTGTTGATAAGGTCACAGAGACCTATATTAAAGGATAAAAACAAATAACAACTTTAACTAAAACTTTTGTGGCCCACAAAATGTTTTTAATGGTCAATCAACATTGTTTCCTATAGTATGGTCCACCTGAGATTTGAATTTTCTTCATTTTTCAGTCTAGTGGCCTAAAATGATCTGAAAAAACGGATGGATGGCGTGGATATAATATAAATAAATCAAGGTGGGCCGCACCTTGTTGGTCGAGGCCAGGCCACACCTAATCCGTTCCCACAGAATTGGTAGGGCTGTCAATGGGCTGTGCTGGCCCGTTAGACTTTCAAGCCCAGTCCTCTTGGGCTGGGCTGGACTGGAATACAAGTCCACGGCCTAATAACCAGGGGACAAATGGGCCTGGGCTAGGCCCAGCCCTTTGACAGCCCCAGTAGTTGGATCCGGACCACTTTGAGATGGCTAGTCGGGTCTGGCTCCTGAAATACGCATTTCATTTAGGGCTGCAAATGGGTCAGCAGACTCAATGGGGTACCCAGACCCAACCCATTTAGACCAGACCCAGACCAGTCCCTTTGTTAAATGATACGGGTCTAGGCCCGACCCAATCCAACCCGAACCCATTTAGTAAATGGGCGGGTTTGGTCTATGTTGAAAGGACCCATCTTGGTCTATGTCCAAACCCACCCATTTACTTAAAGGGTATGGGTTTAAAATTTGAACCCAGACCCATTTAGTAGACTGACTGGTCTGGTTTGGCTAAGCCCGCCCCAAACTCACCATTTATAGCCCTAATGTCATTAGAAACTGGATCCGGTGGGAGATTCATAGAGAGAAATCTTGTTCTCGGGAATTTCCGGGGAGATTTTCAAAAGCTGAGATTTTCGGGGATAGTATGGGGTAAAATCTCGCTAAAAAAACCAAAGAATAATAATTTTAATTAATAAATAGTTTTATATTAGAAATCCGCTCCATCTAACAGGTGAGAACCCCTATGTTGACGGCATCAGTGCAATGCAGAACCGATATGGGCCACACCAAGGCGAAAAATCGCCATAGGTTCAAACGGTGTGGGCCAACGAGTTTTGGATCAGGCAGATTTTTGTGTATTCCTTTCAGCCAGACAGTCAAACCTAATGAACGGGTTTGATGAGATATGTACACCATGGTGGCTCCACAAACAAACCTATAGACTGGTCCAGGCATACAGGACCCAAGCTCAGAGCCCTAGTTGCCAAGTCCAAGCCCGGTCCAAATCTGGATTGGGCTCATTGCACCAGGCAGGCTTCGGCCCATTTCCTCCCTTATTTGTAGACCATTTGAAAAACCACCCAGGGCATCGGATCCACCGAGGTCAGTGGATCCCTGACTGTGGAGCCCACCTTAATGTATATAACTTACATCCACTCCGTCCATACGTTTTTACAGATCATGTTAGGGCACGATCCAAAAAATGAAGCAGATCCAAATCTTATGTGGACCATACCACAGGAAACAGTGATGATTGACCATTAAAAGCTTTTTGTGGGCCAAAAATTTTTTGGGTCAAGCTTATATTTGTATGGTCCCTTTATCCATGTCTTGTTTACCTTATCAACAGGTTAGATGGAAAATAAACATTCTGATGGCCGCCCAAGAAGTGTTTAATGGAGGGTATTCAGTCACCACTGTTTCCTGTTGTGTGGTCCACATAAGATTTGAATCTACTTCATTTTTTGGATCATAACGAAAAATGATCTGTAAAAACTGATGGATGGCGTGGATTTAAGGAACATATATCAAGGTGGGCCCAAATCATAGATACTGGCAAGCGTGGATGATCCCAGCAATTCATTTATTGGGCCAACTCATCCTGGACATAAATTTCTGGCCGGAGTGTATACAAGGATGGCTAGGACGAGTATGATTCGGGCAAGTATCTGCTTATATTTTAAACTTTCCCCAAATGATCTTATATATAGTAGAGGTCGTTATTCCAAACCATGATGTGGGCCCATTGCAAATGGGCCAACTGCAACGGGTGTGTCTGGCAAAATGGGTGGGACATGCACGGCAAGTCTACACATTTTCAGCTGCTATCTTATCATAGGTGCTAAGTTAGAGTGGGTGTTGATGGGACAAAATTACCATGTGGGCCCTGATTCCCATCATCGGATGAGACACGTATGATCAATCTAGGCCATTCATTAGGGTAGTGCACTCTGTGAACATCCCTTGGATTAAAAAAATAGTGATCACATCTATGGGAGTAGTGGTCAGTTAAAGAAAAGCCCAACTACTCTCATAAGCGTACCACCCTAATTTTGGGTACGTGGCATTGGTACAATGGATGGTAAATGATTTAAAATACTCATGCATCTGATGATCCCATCCATATTATCCATCGCCTTCTTTGTAATAGACGGCAGAAAACAAAAGCACATCCAGTGCAGGAAAGCCAAGAAACATGATGTATGGGATTGTTCATTCGTGTGATTTTCTTTTTAATCACTCTCCAAGAAGGAGACCGGTAGATGGACGGTTCCAATTAATTAGGGCTGTTAAAAAAACTGACCAAACCAATAAAACCTGAACCGGTCAGTTTGGGTCAGTTTTTCATTTTATTTGGAATGTCGTTTGTCAGTTTATAAAAATTATACACCGTACTTTTTCAACTGAATCCAACTGATATATATATATATATATATATATATATATATATATATATATATATATATATATATATATATATATATATGTGTGTGTGTGTGTGTGTGTGTGTGTGAATTATATTTATTATGAATATGTTACCCCTACCATATGGCCCGCCTTGATAATATTTTTTATCTCCATTATGTCCATTTGTTTTTTCAGGCCCATTTTAAGGATGCGTTCCCAAAAATTAATTAGATCCAAATCCCATGTGGACACACCATAGGAAACATTGTTGATTGAGTGCTCGCCGTTAAAAAATGCCTTAAGGCCCACTTGAAGAAGATTTGCAATGTGTATTTGCCATCTAACCCGTTGGTAAGGTCAAACACACCTGGATAAAGGGAAAAGTCAGATTTTACTTTTAGCTTGATCCAAAACTTTTGTAGCCTATAATTATAAAATGTTATGGTTACTTATTAATTTTTACATTGGTGTGGTTCACAAGAGATTTGAATTTTCTTAATTTTTTTCAATTCTATTAATGAAGCTTCATTAGTTCAATCTGGTTGTTAAATATTCAAAACCATCCTACTCGGCTCAGTTGGGCACCGTCCCTCAAAATTGAGCTAACCGAACTGTGCGCAACTTTACAATTGATGCATCAAACCATCAGGGAGTAAAGATCTGGTTAGGGGTAGTAATGGGGACTGGTCGGTGCTCTATGGGCCCCACTATGATGGACCACATCACAAGAGACAATATTAATTGAATGCTCACCATTAAAAACTTCTTGGTGGCCACAAAAGTTTTGGACCAAACTGATTTTTTTTTCCCCTTCATTCAAATCTATATGACCTAATCAACATGCTGGATGTCAAATAAACATTACAGTGGGCCTTATGAGGTTTTTAATGGTGGACAGTCAATCATTACTGGTTTTCTTTGGTGTGGTCCACCTGAGATTTAGATCTGCCTCATTTTTGGGATCAGGCCCTAAAATGATCTAGAAAAATGGATGGTCAGCAATGGATGAAACACATACATCATGGTGGGACCACAGAGCTGCACCGACCAATAGCCACATGGCTACCAGCAGCGTCGCTAGCCAAACCGCGTCCAATGGGGGCCGAAGCCTGTGTTGGCAGCTTTTTTTTTTTAAACGTAACTGTTCCCGAGTATCTTTAAACCGTCCAATCTTTGTATGTAATGATGGCCCATTTGATAATTAGACCAGAGAATTCATCATTGGCCGGGTCCTTCCCACACCAGAGGTCTACTTTTCAAGGTGGGACCCGTCCGGCCCTTGTGCCAGGATTGGTGGCCCAGTCAGAAGTGTGTATGAATCTTTTTATTGAAAGTCAGAAAAAATGGGTCCAAATTCCAGTGGTAATGATTTGGAAGATTTAAAACAAAAAATAGTGGCATTTTTTAAATGTATATAAGATGTGGACTACACTTTTAGGAGATAATAGCCGGAAGAAAAGGAATATTTATGCACAGCCATGTTGCTAAATTTCATGTGCAGGGCTACCTTTTAATCACGATCGTCCATTTAGCAGGAATCACCAAGCATGTAAATTGATTCAAGACAGGCTCTTGTAGTTTGATGTTGTTTGGCTCGAAATTCAGTCATTGGTATGGTTTTGACCGTGCTAGAGCCTTTTATTACTCGATCCAAATGAGTCCTTAATCATGCCTTAGTGGTAGGCTCACAAGAGTCCCAACACAAGGTCATGGGTTCAAGTACCCACTATAGTGTGAGTGTGTGGGGTGTGAGTGCATGTGTTAAAAAAAAAAAATACTCGATTGAAACCGAATGCCTAGCACCCTAACTGACAAGATAAAAAGATTGTAAGCAATCGTTTATAATTGAGAACTAAAGCAGTTCAACCACCTGTAAATGAAATTAAGATATTTGCGAAGGGGAGGAATTGTCCTTCTAATGAGTTCTTTTGTCTTTCAGTTACAAAGACATTTTCTCATTATGATAGGAGTGATACCCAATTCATATAATGTAAGAATAAGTACTCAATTATATTAAATTGAAATAAAAAATAAAATTTACAATAATATCCCTTGTCAATCTAGCATTTGTCGACTAGATGGTGAGGCCATAAATCTAAGTTTTTTTTGGTCTAATGATTTGGTTGTAGATAAAGAGAGTTACACTACTAAAAAAGAAAAGAAAAAAATCTCCTTCCAATCAACGCTTGGCGTAGATGGAAGAGAATTACACTACTTCTAATTTAAGTTGATTTAACGTAGAAGCATAGACATACGGGATTACATTACATCTATGCTAAAGTCGTTCGACGTAGCAGCTAGCGTAGACAAGTTTTCCTAGCCTAAGATAAGATAAAATAAAAAGATTAGTAGTGTTACATTGTAAATTTAATTTATGTTGAGGTGGTGAGGACTTGAAGTTGGTCAATCTTTCTCCTATTTACAGGACTTTGAGGCGATAACTGAAGAGTGGAATCCTTGTAACTACTCTCCACATCTGCTGGTGTGAAAATAATCTTATGGGTTTGAAGATCTAATTGTGACCTATCAAGTAACACCATATATGCTAGTCATTTGTTGTGGGTTAGCCATTGGTTGCATGCGTGCACATCCTTGTCCTGTTACATTGACGAGAGTCTCTCTCGAGATGCCACATGTTGGTGATAGTTATCCATTTTTCTATGCAAATGTGTATAGTGCACCATGAGACTTGATTAACTTGGCATTGTGTTTTACTCTACTCATCAAATGTTTTTTTATTGTAAAGCCATCTACGTGATGTCATGGTGCATCAATCAAATTCCTCACTTGCCACAATTGTGTTTCGATCAATTCTCATTTTCAGTCATGAAGCTACTATAGTGATTAGCTAACTCTTATTATGTTAGTGAAATATGTGACAAGTATTTGATGGCTGTAACTAGTTGGGCTTATTAATTTTAGACTACTCATAAAAGTTATAAATTCTAATCACATTCGGCCATCAAGCACCGAAAAGATCTTCCATTTGTCTTTTATTGAGATTCCGCTATCACATGGCATTATCTTAATCACTTGATGATCTCACACCATCATATATGTTAGGCATAAATGGATATGACCACCAAAGTGGCCTTCAAATGAGGGTGGAAAGAGAAGCAGTTGATCCACAAGTTATGAAAAGTAAGGTAAATGATAGGTATGGTCCTCTGAGAAGTATGATGTTTCATCCATCCATTGTCAGGCCCACTTGTGAAACTGTTCAGACTGACGTATAACCAGGCTACGTTTAATGTAGATAGATGGCTACCCTATTTACCATCTCCCACATATTTAGCCATTGGTTACATCTTTGGCCCACCTTTGACCAAACCAGCCTGATTTTCGCCACAATACATTCATGGTGGACCCAAAATCAACAGTCCAGTTGTTAACGTAGGGGATCATCCGCACGTGTGGGTATAGTACGATGAGGATAGCTTCTTGCAAGAAGCCATAAAATCATAACCAATTGGACAATCCTAACCGTCCAATTTTGGAGGGATGGTCTGGCTGTGTGACCCATCTGATGGCTAGCATATGATGGTAAGATTGGGCCCACCATTCAGTATAGTAATTCATTGATCTAGTGGACCAGGACTGTACGTGCGAAGCTCAAATCACTTCTCTATTATCACGTTATTGTTATTCGATAGGAGTGGAAAATTACAGAACCTACAAAACGTACGGCTGTGAAGCTAGATTTCAATGGATCCGTACTCCTATAAAAAAGAAGACAACCAAATTAAAGGACAGTCTATTATGACTTTTCGGATCATCAAAGGGTTGGGACCCACACCACATATCATATCGGTCCCACGATATATCATATCATCTCGAGCAAAGCAAATACTCAATAATAGAACAATTACCTACAACCAGTTTGGTGACTCGTTGTGTCAACTCACTTACTGAGTCAACTTATAGGAATTGAAGTTTGAACCCATAACTTCTTGCAAAGGTAGTAACATCTCTATTTAACAAGTCAAGCCCTATATATATATATATATATATATATATATATATATATATATATATATATATATATATATATATATATATATATATAGGGTTTTGCTACAGTTCCTACCTTCATGGCAGCATTGACATCCTCATACATTTTAAATGGCACGGCTAGACCTGGCAAAATTTGACCCGACCCGCCAACCCGACCCGACCCGACCCGGATCTTTCTAGTTTAGGGTTGGAAAATTTGACCCGAATTCAAATTTTGGTTTGACCTGACCCGACCCGGATTTTTATGAGTTGGGTTAGGGTTAAAGGTGACCCGACCTGACCCAACCCAAATCACATAGGGGTTAAGTAGACTATTATATATTGATTTTCTTATTAGTTAATTAATACATAGTTTTTTTCTTCTCAAATACCCAACTGGAAATGGTCCACATGTCTGTCAATTTAATAAACATTACGGTGGGCCCTTAGACTATTATATGCTGATTTTCTTATTAGTTAAATAATACACAGTTTTTTTTTCTCTCACATACCTTGCTGAGAGCGGTCCACATGCCTATCAATTCAATAAACTTAATTGGCATGTCTGAAGCATCATCCCATTACTCTAACTACGTTGATGCTTAAAGAAGTATGCTTTAAATATGCACTCCATTATATTCATTTATTTTTCTCTTTCAATATTTGCGTAATAGAAATACTCTATAAAAATGATCCGTCAAGTTATCATGAATCATCAGAGCGACGGGCAGAGCCCGCGTCGACCTTTTATCTAATAAATGCATCCCTTCCAGAAGTCGGGGTTTGTTGCACGTATTAGCTCTAGAATTACTACGGTTATCCGAGTAGCAGTTACCATCAAACAAACTATAACTGATTTAATGAGCCATTCGCAGTTTCACAGTTTGAATTAGTTCATACTTACACATGCATGGCTTAATCTTTGAGACAAGCATATGACTACTGGCAGGATCAACCAGGTAGCAGCCCTTCGCGACGCCCGCGCCGCCGGCGTCCCGACCGAGGGGTCGGGGCGGCGGAGCGGGCCGTCCTTCGCTGGGAGCGACGGAAGGAAGAGACGGGGGCACGAGCCCGACCGACAGCATCCTCCGCATCCGAAAGCACGCACGGGCGCTGCGAGCCGAGGCGACCGTCGATCGACGGAGCCGCGGACGCACAGCCACCGCTTCGAGGCCCGCCTCACGGCGCCCCCGCGACGGCGGGAGCGAGAGGCGGGAGAAGCACTTGCCGAAGAGTTCCCTCGAACCGGGTAGCGACACACAGGTAACCGAGCCGGCGCCGAGGCACGCGTGGGCGACGCCGTCGGGCCGAGAGTGGAACGGGGCATGCTCGGGTGGTTGGCTGCAGAGAATAGCAGGGAGCCCACCTCGGTTTAGGGAAGTGTTACTATGAGGTTGACCTTATGGAAAGAGTTGTGTAGGCCCCACATGCCAGGCATCAACACCGTGCATTTGATGGTCCCATTTAGGTCATGGGATATCCCAAAAATCATTTGTATACAGAACTCAGGTGGGCCATACCATCTAAAATCATCTAAAAACACTTGGTGGGGCCCAACTGAGTTTTGGATGTGGCTGAAACTTGGTCTGACCCCTCATCCAAGTGGGACACATACAATGGATGGGCTGGATTTGTGAACCACGTCTCAGTGGGTCAAATAAATGATCATGAAGGTTTTAATGGGCGGATTATCCCTCTCAACTTTTGTCTGTGGTGTAGCCCATCTAAGTCATGGATTGACGTGATTTTTAAGCCCATGGCCCACCATAAAATGGAGCATCTGACTGATAGGGTAAATGTTTGACACACATCATGGTAGGGCCCACACAGCCCAACCTCATGGAAAGTTCCCATGAGGTCGACCTCATGATACCATTTCCCATATGTGTGTGTGTGCCTATTAAACATAGATGGTTTGGTTTTCAATTGAATGCTAGTGTCATATGCATTTAGTTTAATATACAAATTAGTTAGTTTCATTAAAATGTGGGTCAACCCCGACCCGACCCGGTTTAATTTGGATTGGGTAAGGGTTAGGAAAATCCAACCCGAATTCAATTTGGGTCGGGTTAGGGTTGAGGTGGAAACGACCCGACCCGAACTTGACCCGACCCGAACCCGACCCGACCTGACCCATTGCCACCTCTAGGCACGGCATACCAGGTGACTTGTCATTGATCTAAATCATTCATTCATTCATGCAATTAGGAGCAAGCCATCGTGCAAGAATCATGGGGATTGGATGATCCTAACCCTATAAATGGAGCCAAGTGGTTACAACTTTCCATTATTCATGAGGTACAAATCATATGGTTAGAATTATCAAATCAAAGGGCTACTTTAAAATCAAAAGAAATACAAAGTGAGATGTAGGCCTATTTTGTCTCTCTGATCAATTTTGACTGTCCATTTTCATGCTATTGATAGGAAGCTCGAGATCACCTGATCGGCATGATTTTTGCATCATGGCTTGCTCTTAATTGTATGAATTAGTAAATGATTCGAATTTTTCAAAGAAGAAAAAAACATTTCCACCTTAGCAAAGAAAGGAAGAAGAAGAAGAAGAAAAAAACGAAGAAGAAGAAAGAAAGAAAGAAAGGAAGGAAGTTCTTACATTGCAAATATTTCAGGCTTAATAACTTGCTTTGATATGTACATTAATATCTTTGACTAAATTAGCATATGTAGGTAGTTCCATGGCCTTGTTCTTCCTGGTATATTTCATTTTTCTGTCTATGATGGCTTATTGCAGGTATTGGGCATACGCTAGATCCTAACCTTTCCTTTGTGAAGATTGTTGCACCTTATGCACATGTCTAAGTTGGTTGTTGTAGCATAAGATGTTTATTTTCATTTGTGATTCTAGTAGCATTACTCATTCTAATAATTGGTATATCATTCATTGAATTACAGGAATTATTAGACATAAGACGGAAGCAATGTAGTGGAACACAACTCGTTTTCCAACCTCCTTTTCAAGAAGTGATCCAAACAGGCCCTTATAGGCTCTCTGACTTATGGTAAATGGGATCGTTATCACAGATTGGCAAATCCTTAAAAGTAAGAGATATATGAAAACATGGAATCTTTTGAGCCATCTAAACACCTAAGTTGTTGAGGGCCATTTAGAATTTATGATGACTACGCAATTAATACCTTGGTTGTTTTGGGTATTACTCACCCAAGTCAATCAAACACCTCAGAAAGTTTTTTTATCCACTACTCGGCTATATTAACTAAAACAACATGTTTCTAGTTGTTTTTATTTGCCCTGGAAGTTCGTTTGAATTTCTTGCGTGTTTCATCTATGGAGGTCTATTTAATTTACTTATTCAGTAGGTGCAGATGTGATTAAAATCATGTTCCTTTTTCTCTTCTTAGGGAGGATGGTGCAACAATGTTACCACTTGCCTCACACGAAAAGACGACTGTTTGGGTTCCTCCAAGAAGATGGTAACACAACTTGCATTTTCTGGGATTCTAAGCAATGAGCCACAATTTGATCCAGGTAAGACTCTTATCATCGTTTATTCTGGTTGGTTATGTCTTTGATGGCAATTATTTTCACCATGTTTTCAAACTGTCATCCTTCCTTTTTTTTATACCATTTTACCCAAATGCATCCATTGTCAACCGAATTTAATGTTTTTTTTTATAGCCCACTTGTCTTATTGGAGCTGATTTTTTATTCAATGGACTGCGACTTGAGATTTTAGTAGATTGATGGGTAGTTGTTGTTTTGGTAGAATGAAGGAAAATCGAGTTTTAAATGCATTGTTGGAGTTACAACAGTCCTCATTTTATTCAAATAATAAATGATAAAACTGGCATGTATAGACATGGAAGCTTTTGGTAGTTAAGGAGCTATGGCAGAGATTTCATCAATTGTGTATTTTAACAGGTACTTTCCGCTGCTTGAAATACTTGAGCTAGAACTGCAATTTTCTGACAGAATTTGAACAAAAATAGGATTTTGTATAGATTGTAGTCTTTCAGTTGTTTTGGATCAAGCTAGTGAGAAACTGGAATTCATTAGGTCAGAAAGGTGTAACATGGAGAATTTGGAATCTCTGTTGAAGGGAATCTCAACTAGAATTTTCCAGGCCGGTGGTATTGACAGCCCATTGATTACTAAGCGCTGATCTCAAATGTGTGTTGGTATTCGGGCTTCACACAAATCTTTGCTTCCTAATGGTGTGATTCTGGATGTTAGTAGCTCTGGGGCATCATACTTCATGGAACCCAGAGATGCAGTGGATCTGAACAACGTGGAAGTGAGGCTTTTGAATTCCGAGAAAGCTGAGGAACTTGCCATTTTGAGCATGCTGACTTCTGAAATAGTTGCATCAGATATGGAATTTAGATATTTGATGGAAAAAATTCTAGAATTCGATCTTGCATCTACTGGAGGCGCTCATGCCCGATGGTAATTTTGGAATGAACATATTATTTTACCATAGCAGGAAATCTTCTCTCATATAGTCTGCTTTCTTTGGCTGCAAATAATGCTTACTTGCTTATCGTAGTTGCTTTACATTTTGATCTTTGGTCGTATACTTATATTAAGGTTCTATTTGGGTGCATTCAATTTCTGCACCTGTCACAGGAATGGAAGTAATTTGAACACAATCATGGAATTTAAAAATGCTTTTTATTTATTTATTTTTAATTGTTTTCTTTTTTAGTATTTTGATTATGACAACTTCATGGAAATGAATTCAAGAAAGCCATCCTGGAGTTGTGCTCATTGTAACCAGCCTATTTGCTGCACAGACTTGCGTATTGATCGAAATATGGTTGAGGCAAGTAGCTAGTTCTGGTTTTGCATAGACTACAGAGCACTTTCCCATTTAAATAACCTATTCTTTCTTGTTCAGGTATTGGAAGAGGTAGGAGAGGACATCATTGATGTGCTTATCTCAGCAGATGGATCCTGGAAACTTATTGCTGAATATGAAAGCTATACTAATCAACCACAAAATGCAGCGTGAGTCTACATCCCAAGATATTCAAACCAATGTCATGGATCTTACTACAGAAGAAACTGATGACAGAGATGTGGGGATCAATTCTACACAAGCAGACATTTCAATGGGCTATGCGAACCAACATTGCACAAATACCTGTGAATCTGAAGATATATAGGAAACCTTTTCAGGGTGTTCATCTAGATGTTTCTGTTACACAAAATCTTTCTCCGTTACACAAAATCTTTCTAAGTCTCCACTTCTTAGAAGTACCTCAGAGATGGTACAAGAAGCTACTATCTTGTCAAGGATTTTGTCATCACCTTCTTCTAACGGATCAGAAGTACCAATTGCTAGAATGGATGCCCATACATGCATTTCAGAATCCTTTACCATTGGTGCCTTGCAGGCTCCGGTGCTAAGAACTGCTATTTCACATGTGCTTAATCAAGATCTCGTGGATGGATGTGGCATCACTCAACCAGCACTCACTTTTGAGACTGTGACAAGCCAGGCAATCTGCAACCACTGAAAACATGCAGTTATAACATCCATAATTTGGAAATTCAATTGTGGGCTATGAAACCGATAGAGCATTACTACCTAAACATGTCCGCAGAGCCCTCGTAGAAATTCAGGCCCTTCCAGCTCAGACACAAGGACCCATTTCGCATCAGCAAAGGCCACGAACAAGTTTATTAGGTGTCAATTCTGTTATCTGCAATAGTTTCCCTCCTATTGCTTCCCCAACACCCTCTACTGTGATGGCAGCTGCAGATAGTTTTAATCTGTTAAGCAGTGACTTTGAAAGGCATCAGGTCACACAGACAACCAAATCCTGTGTCAGCTTCTGATGTTGCTCTATCTTCATTTCTTTTTTTCCTTTCTTAATTTTTGTAGTGTGTGCTGGACATTAGGAAGGGTTAATAACCGTTCTTAAAATTAAATTCAGAAACGGTTTATAGCCGTTCCAAATTTTTAACGACGCCCTTCCCGACCATCTCATGAGCCGTTCTAGATACTTAAAAAACGGTTTCCAGCCGTTCCTAATCGCCGATTTTGGTGTAGTTTCAAATTGCTAATAGATCACCTTGTGCGATTTTAAAGATTTAGGTACACTGTTGAGCTTAGAATTGCATAATTACATTGATAGTAGCTACTGGATAGTGCTGTGTGTGCTTTATCAACACCATTCATACATTTTGCCAGTTTATTTTAGGCGATGAGACAAAAAAGAAGCAGACCCAAATCTCAGGTGGACCACACCAAATGAATAATGGAGATTGAACGCCCACCATTAAAACCTCCTAAGGTCCAATGGTAATGTTTATTTGCCTACTAATCTGTTGATTAGGTAACATAGACCTGGATGAAGGAAAAAAAAAAACAAATATCAGCTTGATACAAAACTTTTGTAGCCCCCAATAAGCTTTTAATAGTGGGCGTTCAATTACCACTATTTTCTTGTGGTGTGGTGTACTTGAGATTTGGAGTTGTCTGGTTATTTTGCTCATATCATAAAATGATCGGGCAAAATAGATGATGGGCGTGGATAAAACAAATACATCATGATGGGGCCCATAGAGCACTATAGCCACCCACCTATGCTACCCAATCCATTTTTATATTTTGTAGATAAATAACTATTTTAAGTATGGGAAAGGTAGTATGAGTTCCCATGAGGTTGATGTTGTGGGCCCACAAAGATGTGTGTTGGACATCCATGTCGTGCATTTGGCAGGTCCCGTCATAGGATGTCTAAAAAAACAAGTACTTAAAACTCAAGTGGGCTACACCATGTGAAACCATTGGAAATTATGCCTAAAATATCTAAAAGCACTTGGTGGGCCCACCTAAACTTTGAAATGGCCTGAAATTTGGTGTGATCCCTCATCCAAGTAGGTCACACACTGGATGTGCTGGATGTCTGTGCCACAACTCTATAAGGCTCTGTAAACAATTAAAAAGGCTTCAATGAGTGGACGCCACTCTCAACTTTTGCCTATGATATAGTCCACATAAGTCATGGATTAGCATGCATTTTAATTAGGCCCATAACCACCATAGAAGAAGGGTGCATCTGATTGATGGGATGGATGTCTGACACACATCACGGTGAGGCCAACGAAGCTCTACCTCATGAGAAGCTCCCAGAGGTCGAACTCAGGCTACCTTTTCCATTAAATATTTAATTTATAAACATACTACATATTTAATTATTTAATAATTGAATATCTAGTTGAGTCAAGTAAAGAGTCATCCGATTCCTCAGGTTAACCCGACCGGCAAGACATCGAGTTGGGTCGAGTTTTGGAGTTTCTAAACTATGATTAAAACTGCAAAACCTTTTGGCATATAATGAGTTCATATAAGTCATGATTTACTACCTTTTAAGAGAAAATAGTATCAACGAGGAAAGCACAAGAAGAAAAAATGAAACGGTCATTTCAAGAAAAAATACTTTGGTGTGTTGGGGGAGTTTGATGCTCATTACATACAAGAACCAAGAAACTGCACACGTGGCATTGATTAAACCGTCCAAATTGTGGGACCCAATTCAGATGGAAGGTAAAAAGAAAGAAGAAGAAGATTTTTACTGATTTACTTTCCTAACCGTTCAATTGGTAGAGAATGAACTATTGAGGAGGAAACTGTCCGACTTGAATTTAAAGAACACATGTCCATGAATCAACGGTTAATTTTCATTCCATCATTCTAACTGTGTGACGAACTATTTACATTGGATCTTACGATTTGAACAGCTTACTCTGAGATAGTGTATATTTCAAGCGCTTGAACATTAACCATCCACTCTTCCTGAGCATCGATTAACTAGCTTAGAAAAAGTAAAATGGTTGTCTTGCCATCGATCGTTTGCAGTTTGGCATACCAAACACGATGTATTAATTTAGTAGAGCATGGTTAACAACACATGACACCATATTCCTCTTTATTTTTCAGGCGTTAATTGTCCAAATAACTGGACAATAAGAGAGGTAGAATTCAACTGTTTTGATGGTAAAACTGTATGAGATTTACATTGTGAAAACTGTAATTAACTAGCTTACTCCATTGACAATAATGGTAACATCTAAAAGAGATAAGCGATTTATGTGAGAGTCATATAGAATTTATTAAATATATATCTTAATTAAAAAAAAAAAGAAAATGTTCTAATATAGAAAGATTATCCCAATCTACTCGAACATTGATAATCAAAATGGATTACCATGGGCTAATGACCCATACTGAAAGGAGAGTACATTGGTTAGGACACATGCATACCGTTGTCACTAGAGACAACAGATGAGGTAACCTTATCTCCACCTTGGACGAATGGATGCCGCTGATCTCCTACAAATGTGTTGACTGGATTTGGACCGGAGGTCTGCTGGATCCTCCAGAACACAAGGAAAGTTGAAGAGGGTGGTTGGGGTCTCGTCGTTAGCCCTTCGATGCTTAAGTCAGTTGGGTGTAGGATATTCAAGGCAAGTCTCTGGGTGAGATTGTGTGTACCTTAAGTTGTAGGGAAATGCCTCTATATATAGGGTCATCGGAGAGTCATTGAGAGTCACGATCTTGGGCTTTATGCCCATTGAGGGCATGATTTCCATAGTCATGGATCACGCTTGTTACGTTCGGGGACGTGCCCGTCTTCTTTAGGCCCATGCCTAGACTTCTACATGCCTTCATGGTAGTTGTGGCCTAGGTTGGCCTAGCGGTAATATGGATCGAGGCCGAGCTCTATGCTTGTCGGCCATGTTAGTAAAACAACCTAATTCAAGTTATTTTGATATATCCAAAATGACATTCGTAAAGGCCAACCTATCGTCATGTCGGTTCTGGTCCTCGACCCTCTTCTTGTCATGGTTAACCCTCATGAGGCTGATGCTAGTGTGTGAACCCTAGGACCTGTACCTAGGCCTGTGGGCTTTCCGTGTGAGCTGAGGTCAGCTCGAATTTATCCATAACACATACAATACAAATGACCCACATTGAGGGGAGAGTAAACGGATTTTTGGATGGTTATATGGCCACAATTTAAAAAATGATTCACTTGCACTTATCTTTGTGCGACATGCAGACCCATTTGTATCATTTGCAAGGTAGGCCTTGCCGTGAAGATCTCCGTTCCTAAAAATCAATCTCACCCACTAGGTGTATACCAACTCTTCATCACGTGCATGGTGATTATTATAGATTGATAATATGTTTAAATTCTTTCCCCATATAGGATAGCTATAAATAGATATAACATTTACTATTTTCCTTGTATATAATGATGTATCTCTAGCTCTATGGAGTATTGCAATATAGAAGAAATCACAAGAAAATTCTCCAAATTGCCTTGTGTTATCATGGTATTAAAGCAGTTCATTTGGGTCATCAATCAATGAGTTCTTTATCGTTGTTGTCCTCATTGTCACCGCCAGCCATCCAAATGCCATAGTCTTCATCACTGCCATCACAACATTGTATCTCATCCAGCAAGGCCACGGTGCACAATCTAGAAATCACCCGTGCCCATAATTGCACCAACTCTGCCCAAACCCATCATTGCTACCCTGTCGCGGCAACCTTGCCCTTGCTTTGTCACTCCACACCCAAACCTCTCAAACCCTGCAGCCATCTAACTGTCAATGCCCGTCTCGGCCCAAAACCCATTTGATGAAACCCAAAACCCGAATAAGCCCCCACTACTACCCACTAACCCCTCGCCAACCGCTAATCACCAACACCATCTTAAACCCTTACCATCACCATATAGGTGAAACCATCGATCATCATCGTAGCTTGCCCCAACATCTACACCCCCACCATATCTCTAGTACCATCAATGCACTGCCATTGGCATTTACACCTGCTTTTGTCTGGCCCCTTTTGTTGCGCAGCAAGCCAACAATGTCGATGAACTGAGATCGAATCTCCGATATCACCTACAAACGATAAACAAGAAGAAATAAATAATATAAACAGAAATTCAAACAAACCAATAACCCACAAAACAAAATTTATGCGGAAAAACCCTAACAAGGGTAAAAAAAAAAAACCAAGGATACAATCTCCACTATGAAGTAAAATGAAGTTTATAATGTAATATCATATTCTCCTATGCTTTACATGCACAAAGATGGCCCTTTTGCAAACGTCTCTCTCTCTCTCTCTCTCTCTCTCTCTCTCTCTCTCTCTCTCCTTGCACATATAAAAACCCTAATACCATATCCCAATCCCGATTTACAACCCTTAATATAGTTTAAAACGAGAATCAAAGACAAAATAGGAAACTGCGTATAAGCGGTCCGCGCACAGTTGGGCGTTCGACAGATCAAAAATATGTCCAGCGAGTTGAAGAGAAAAACTGCCCAATTTCGGACGCCCGACTCAGCATGGTCGCGCGCCCGATGACCTCACAGTTAGGCGCCTAATCATCTCTGGAACAATCTAGAGACAATATGCTTCCTACAGGTGAATTTCGGTCACCCGACTCAGCATGGTCGTGCGCCCGATGACCTCACAGTTAGGCGCCCAATCATCTCTGGAACAATCTAGAGACAATCTGCTTCCTACAGGTGAATTTCGGTCTCCCAACCCTGATTGGCTGGGCGCCCGACCACCTCAGGCTGCAAAAAATCTGGTGTGCTGGCTCCACACCTCAACAATCTCCACTTGGAGACAGATCACCAAAGATCCCTTCATCTTCTACATCCGGAGTGCATCACCTTCCTGTCTTCACGCCTGAAGACCGATCAAAGCTAAGCAGAACTTCAGCTTCTCCTGTGTGACCGCTTTGGTCATCATATCTGCAAGATTCTCACTTTTATGGATCTTCTCTAGAATAGTCGATCCATCTTTCAACAATGAACGTATAAAGTAATACCTGATGTCAATGTGCTTGGTCCTCGAATGAAAAGTCGAGTTCTTAGCCAAGTGTATTGCACTTTGACTGTCATTGTACAACTTGCGATCTGCTTGATTTTTACACAACTCTTCTATAAAACATTGCATTCATAACATCTTCTTGCACGCTTCTATAGCTGCAACATACTCCACTTCCGTTATACTAATGGACACTATGCAATTGTGAGACCCAATTCACTGCAGCACTACCCAGAGTAAAGACATACCCTGTAGTGCTCCTTCTGCTGTCAATATCTCTTTCTAAATTCGAATCAATATAGCCCTATAACTTAATTTTCGATCCTCCATAACATAGCCTTACTTCTACAATACCTGCTAGGTACTTGAGGATCCACTTTATAACTTCTGAATGTTCCTTCCCAGGGTTGTTTATGAACTTGCTAACAACTCCCACTGCATGAGCAATATCTGGCCTCGTACTTACCATAGCGTACATGAGGCTCCCTATAAATGATGCGTATGTGACTTTGGCCATATAGTCTCGTTCCTCCTGCGTCTTCAGACCTTGCTCCTTTGAAAGCTTGAAGTGATAGAGTGCTAACTGGCTTAGCACCTCCCATATTGAATCGATCAAGTACTTTAATTATGTACTATGCATGTGATAACACCAATTTCTTGTTTTTTCTGTCACGCTTTATCCTCATGTCTAGGATTTGTTTTGCAGCTCTCAAATCCTTTATGGCTGTTGGCGTCCCAAAAGTCAAGATCCTCAAAACAAGGGTTTTAAGTGTACAAACCATCACCTGATTGGATTTAGAGCCAGTGTGTCAGAAATCTCGGCGAAAATCACAACACACATCAAACTTGACCAAAAATGAAAAGTTGACCTAGTGGTGGGCACCACCATTCATCATGAACAGAACCCTCCAAATTTGGGAGGGTAAGTTCAATTATGAACAAATAGAGCCAGTGCATCAGCATCCATCAGAAAGCGGGCCCTACAAACCATCATTTTTGTAAGGTAATCACAAATAAGTATGTCGGCGCATCAAGAAATTCATGGTCAGCGAATCATGAAATTCAGTTATTTTAAAACTGAATTTCATGACGCACTGACCCTCAGCGCATCATGAAATTTACCCAGCGCATTAAGAAATTCAGACAGTTTTACGAAGTGAATTTCAGGACGCACTGACCCTCAGCGTATCATGAAATTCACCCAGCGCATCAAGAAATTCAAACAGTTTTACGAAGTGAATTTTAGGACGCACTGACCCTCAGCGCATCAAGAAATTAGTCCAGTGCATAAAAAAATTCAAGAATTTCAGGACGCATTGACCCTTAGCGTGTCCAATAAATCAGACATTTTTAGGAATTTCAAGACGCACTGACAGCCAGTGCGCCCTAAAAATCAGCATTTAGGCTAAGGCATTTTAAGACGCGCCGAGTGGTTTTCTCCACGCGCCGACCTCTTTTCTTGACGCGCTACACATGGCAGCATCCTATTGGCCGACTCTCAGTATTTTTGGGTATAAATACCCCCCTTTACGGCTCATTTGGACGGATCCAGAGAGAGAGAGAGAGAGAGCTTTGTCCCTTGGGCATTTCGAGAAACCGCCGGAATCCCTTGCCGGAAACCCTTTTCTGATCACCGAAAATCCAACTTTCAACCACAGCAGGTCTGGCGAAGAAAACCTAAAATTATACAAATATAGTGGCGCATCGCAAAAATACGTTGAATCAAACTTAGTTTGTTTTATCAACACACTGACCTTTGGCGCATCAGAAAAATAGCCCGGCGTATCAGAAAAAAAGCGCAGCGCATCAGGAAAATCAGTCGTTTATGAAATAATTTATTTTTGGACGCACTGGCCCCAGCGCATCACAAAAATAGCTCGGCGCATCAGGAAAATCAGTCGTTGATAAAATAAATCATTTTCGAAAGCACTGGCCCCAGCGCATCACAAAAATAGGCCAGCGGATCAGAAAAATACATATCTTAAACAAATCTTTTTTCGGACGCACTGGCCCCAGCGCATTATAAAAATAGGCCAGCGGATCAGAAAAATCAAACACTTTAACAGTCGTTTTTGGACGCGCTGGCCCCAGCGCATCAATAAAATCAGGCGAGCGGATCAGAAAAATCGGCACTTTGAACGTTCATTTCAGCACCTTTAAATATTCATTTTGTGATGTTTTTGGGCCCCATTTGAGCCTATTTTGAGTATTTCGAGCGTTTAGGACGCAATGGAATAGTCAAATAACTCATCCGGGCCACCCAATGAGTAGAATGCAAGCCTTAGGAGTTCGATCCAATCCAACGAGATGAACGAAGTAACTTCTCGAAAAGAGGCCGCCAGTGCCTAGAATCATACCAATGTATCATCATTACATATATATCACAATATGACCCGGATTCAGGTTAGGACTAAGCAAATGGGACTATGGTTAACACGATAAACCATACCAAGAGAGTTCTAAACTATTACACGAAATTTGTTAAAGACTGACACTTCAAGAACAGTCGATGCCCTACCCATCCAAACGGCATCCGCTGGTTGAGCTGCTCAGGTACATACAACTGTAGATCGGTCTTTTGGCGGTCACCCATCACAAATGACGGGCGCAAGCCCAGAGTTGCACCCCTCGGTTAAAAACCTTGACAGTCTCAGCCCAGATCTCAGGTCAAAACATGGGAAATAGACATCTAACTCGTACAAAGATGGATCAGTCCATAACAAAACACAACAAATACAGGTCTCCATGATCATAGAAATATAGGTCTCCATGACCATACAAATACAGGTCTCTACGACCATAAACTCTAAGACCATAGTCCCCGCCGACTAGTCTTTTGCCTTTTAATCAAGGGTCATCGATCATTCAATGTAATTAAGGGCTCGTGCCAGATCACGGCCTGGAATGTACAAGATCTCAGGATCTCTGGAATAAAATTAACCTTGCGATATCTCTTCTCTTGCGTACTTTTGTGAATGCTTGTGATTGTCTATGAATGTTTCTATTATTCAGAACCCCAGAATAACAAAACACCGAAAAATTACGTTCGAGCATTTTTCTAGTTCTAACAATGGCAAAATCTCTAGACAATTGTCTTTTGAGATCCGAGATGTCCTTCATGCTTGAACTACCTACAAGTATATCATCAACGTACAGAAGAAGGATGATGTACATCAAATTCCTTCAAATAGCAACAGTGGTCTGCATGACATCTCATAAACCCATTTCTCGATATGAAAATGTCGAACTTCTTGTACCGCTGCCTTGGAGCCTACTTCAGAAATATAGGTTCTTTCTCAGCCTACACACCTTGTTCTCCTTTTCTGGTGTCATATATCCTGTCGACTGATGCTTATATATCTCTTTTTCAAGATCCCCATGATGAAAGGCCGTCTTAACATCTAGCTACACTATATATAAGTCTTCTATAACCACTATACTCAAGACCGTGCGAATTGTAGACATCTTCACCACCGGTGAAAATATCTTAGTGAAGTCGATACCTGCCTTTTAATTTGCTGGAACCCTTTTACTACCAATCTAGCCTTGTACCGCTTCGAACCATCGTGCTTCTCTTTCAGCATATAAACATACTTGTTATGAAGAACTTTCTTTCCCTTAGGTAGAGTGGCGAGATCCCATGTATGATTGGACTCAAGAGAGTCCATCTCCTCATCCATAGCGTGCTCCCACTCAACTCGGGTATCCAACTGTAACGCTTCTTAAAAAACATTCTAGTTCACCATTATCTGTCAGCAATAGATAATGTAAAGAGGGCGACATTGGACCTTAATCTTCTCTCCCGAGTAGACCTCTTCAAAATCGGTCTCTACGGCTCTGCCTTATCATGCTCTTGTGCATGCTCATCCTGTGGCACTGTAACACATATATCCGGTAACTCTTCCAACTCTACGTATTTTTTAAGCAATGAATTATACATATCTAAACCCCAATTCATAGCATAATTGCATAGTTTAAGTTGTTAAAGATAAGGACTTATACTTGTTTTTGTGTTTGTAGGTAAAAGAGAGAGATGTCATGGATTTAATGCTAACTTGAAGGATTTGGAGTGACTAGAAGACCAAGCCTTGAGGAGCCAAAGAAGTGGAGAAAAAGCTTTAAAGGAATCAAGTTAAAGACTTGAAATGGTCAGAAAAGTCAAATTGTAGAGTTATAGGGTTAGAAAAGTAAAATGCAGAAAGTTCAACAGATGACCCTGCAAAATAGAAAAAAACTATAATTTTAGCCTTCGGGAGCCTGACCATCACTTTTCGGGCGCCCGAAATTCACAGAAATTCATGTTTCTTGGTGGACATTTTCTAGACATGGCCGGGCGCCCGACCACAACTGGCTGGGCACCCGATGACCCATCGGGCTCCCGATAAAGAGGTTCTGGGCACCCGAAATTCAAAAAAAAGTCACCAAACTTGCTGGACTATTTTATGGTATGGTCAGGCGCCTGACCAACACTTGCCAGGCGCCCGATAATCGACGTAAGTGCGTAAATTCTTACACAATTTAAAGCAGTTGGTATTTTTGCTATAAAAGGATACCTCCACACTCTTCCTAAGGCATCCTAGAAGAATTCCAATCGTGTTAGAGGTGGAGAACATTAAAGGGGAGCTTCTACAACTCCGTTTTCTGAGTTTTTCTAATTTAATGTTTAGTTTTCTTAATTTTCTTCTGAGTTTTAGTTCAACCTTTTTCATAGTTGGCTAAACCTCTTAGCTAGGGCTAAGAGGTAAAGTTTATAGTAGTTTACAATGCTTAGTTTGATTTGATTCAAGTACTTTGGGATTTAAAGATAAATAATTTTAGTTCTAGTTTGAAATAAAGTTGGTACTTTTAGTTTAATCTTCTATCTCTTGTGAATTGCTTACATGGGATGTTTTGATTTACTGAGATTGATCAATGGGGTATTCTTGATAGGATTTTGGGTTGTAGTGATCTTAGATTCATCATGATATGGTGGATGCTATGTGATGTTACAAACCAAGTTTCCTAAGGGCTTATCTAGAACTAAACTAGAAGAAGTTCATATCTTTTTATTTGATTTAAGATGGATATTCTGTTTATTGAGATTGGTTTAATTAAAGTTTAATTCATCCTTCTAAATCAAGTCTAGTGACAAGACTTGAAGAAGAATCATGAATGTGATCTCGCTTGTTTTATGAAGGATTGGGTTGTATGATTGGATATACCCAATGTCTTAGTTGTTATGAGAGAACCATGCCAGTAGATGATTCATCCATGTTAGATGTATTATGATAATTTGATTGCTCCATATTTCGATTAGACAAGGATAGAACTCCGATTTCAATTGAGTTATTAGCTTGAACGATTGAATTAACATTGTGAATTATTATAAGTGGATCATTGGCGCTCTAGTGTTTATTCCCTGATTTAGTTTATAAATTTATGCTTTTAATTCCATCCATTAATACAAGTTCGAATTTAGTTCATCCTAGTTATAAACTTTAGAATTGTTACAACAATCATTGAGGATTGACATCGATCTTACCAAGAATTATTACTATATCGCAGCCTTGCACTTGAGGCGAGCGAAGAATATTCTTTCTCATCGGCCTTGTTCTGTTTCTGTTGCAAATTGTCTTTATGCATTACTTTCTCATTTAATACTACATCCTTGCTTCTGATAATTTTTCGATTCTCCTCATCCCAAAATCAGTAACCAAAATCATGTTGCCCGTAGCCTATAAACATGTACTTCCTGGACTTTGCATCCAGCTTGTTCCTGCGTCTCCTCTAGTAAACCTACATCCAATGGTACTGAAGGAGTTTTATTAATAAGATACATGACAGCATTCACAACATTTGCCCAAAACGTCTTGGGCAACCCTGCATGCAACCTCATGCTCCTGGCGCACTCAAGGATGATCCTATTAATGCGCTTAGCCACACCGTTCTCCGTTCTGTTGCGGTGTCTCTGAAACCGTTTTCTGATGTTTAATTCCCTATGCTGCACAACATTCCTCAAACTGCTTATCATAATATTCTTTTCCATTATCAGATCTGAGACACTTCACAATTTTACCTGTCTCATTTTCTACTAGAATTTTTCACTTCTTAAACACATCAAATACCTCATATTTATGTTTTGAGAAGTAAACCCAAAGTTTCCTACTAGCATCATCAATAAAAGAGAAAAAAATAATGTGATCCACCAAGAGATGATACCTGTGTCGGTTCCCACACGTCAGTATGCATAAGCTCCAATAAATGCATCTTTGGAGCGGTCCTGTCTTCTTGAAGCTCATCCTTTTCTACTTGTCGTACACACAGTCCTTGTAGAATTCTAAGTTGATAGACTTCAAACCTAGTAGCTTTCCCTTCGATATCAGCACCTTCATCCATTTCTCACTCATGTGTCCTAGCCTCTGATGCCATAACTGCCTATTCACTCCAGTTGATGCGAGTGAACTATACGATCCAGAAGTCACGTACAAGGTACCTTTCTTCTTGCCTCGAGCTATCACCAAAGCACCCTTCGTGACCTTCCATGAATCTCCTATGAATGTCGTCACATGTCTAGTATCGGCGAGCTGCCTCACTAAGATCAAGTTTCTTCTCGGGTTTAGGACATGCCGAACATCCTTCAACTTCAAAATTGTCTCATCTTTTTAACTTATCTGAATATCTCATTTGCCAACAATACTGCATAACTCATCATCACCTAGGTAAACTCTCCCAAAGTCACCTGACACATAATCACGAAGAACGTCTTTCGATGAAGTGGCATGAAACAAAGCACCCGAGTCTATAACCTAAGACTTATTTTGTGCATCAGGAGACAAGATCAACGCTTCTGTATCACTCTCCTCGGATAGATTCACCAAATCCTTCCCACCTTGAAAGCTTCCTTTTTGCTTCTTAAGCGCCCTACAATCATGCTTCATATGCCCCTTCTTCCCGCAATGCCAACACCCGTCCTTGTCTTTCGACCCTTTGAACTTCTTTCTTGACTTAAAACATCCATATTTATTGCTTCCTTTACTCGACGATCTTCCTCATTCTTCAACGTTTAGAGCGTTCTCAGATTCTCTTGAAATTTCCAATGCCTTCCTTCTAGATTATTCGCTGAGAATTAGACCTACTACAGCATCGAATTTCAACTTTGTCAATCCTGTGGAATTGCTCACGGCAACCACTAAACTATCCCAACTGTCTGACAAATTAGACAAAATCAACAACACCCTGACCTCATCATTAAAGATTATACCAATGGATTCCAACTGGCTCGTGACTGTATTAATCTCATTTAGATGCTCAGCCACGCCTTCACCATCTGACATCTTCATGTTGAGTAGCCGCTTCATGAGATGAACGTTGTTGGACGCTGAGGGTTTCTCATACATCATAGTTAGTGCATACATCAAGTCTTTTGTGGTCTTCACCTTAGATATGTTGAAGGCGACGCTCTTTTATAAATAGAGTCGGATCATTCCTAATGCCTTCCAATCCATAAGAGTCCATTCATCATCAGACATCTTCTTCAATTTCTTCTCTTTTTCTTCTAAAGGAATATATAGGTCCTTCTAATACAGGTAGTCTTCCATCTGTATCTTTCAGAAGGCGAAATTTGATCCATTAAACTTCTCAATCCGTGTATTCCCTTCTTCCGTCATCGTTCTCACTAGAAATAAACCTGGTTCTGATACCAATTGTTACGCAACAAGTTAACAACGCTGGTGAACCGAGATCAAATCTTCGATATCACCTACAAACGATAAACAGGAAGAAATAAATAATATAAACGAAAATCCAAACAAACCAACAAACTACAAGACAAAATTTACGTAGAAAAACCCCCAACAAGGATAAAAAAAACTATGGATGCAATCTCCACTATGAAGTAAAACAAAGTTTACAATGTAATCTCACTTTCTCCTATGCTTCCCATGCACAAAGATGACTCTTTTACAATCCTCTCTCTCTCTCTCTCTCTCTCTCTCTCTCTCTCTCTCCTTCCTTGGACGTATAAAAACCCTAATACCATACCCCAATCCTGATTTATAACCCTTAATATGATCTAAAAATGGAATCAAAGACAAAATAGGAACTGCGTATAAGCAGTCCGCGCACGGTCGGGCACTCGACAGATAAAAAATATGTCCAGTGAGTTGAAGAGAAAAACTGCCCAATTTTGGTCGCCCGACCCAGCATGGTTAGGCGCTTAATTATCTCTAGAACAGTCCAGAGATAAGCTGCTTCCTCTGGGTGAATTTCGGTCACCCGACCCTTACCGGCCGAGCGCCCGACCACCTCAGGCTACAAAAAATTTGGTGTGCTGGCTCCACCCCTCAACACCTTACCCAAATACAACCCCCATCCCGTTAATGTTATTATCCTCGAAACCCATCACCATTACCATATCTCTGAATTCTAATCCAGCCCATTGCCCTCGAAACCCATTGTCATTGTTGCCACCCTCAAGACCCATCAAATTGCATGAAGCCTCTTCCTCCCACAACCATTGTATATGTGAGAGTTTGCAAAACCCTAACCCACTACCAGCCATTTAACGATTGGCATTTGTCCGTGTTTAGAGAAATTGTCATCTGCAAATGAATTTTTAGCGACATCTATGGGACATGTCCCCTATGCCCATGTGCATATGATTTTGTCAATTTATTTAGGACGATCTCCAGTACTGCCATAGGCCATTAGATATGTGCCCTATGAAAGAATTCTCCGGCTTGCTTTGCCATTTGATTTTGTATTGTATTTATAATGTAAAAGGAAAAACGTTGACAACAATATCTTTACACACTATCTTCTCCCCTACAAAATGATAGTCAACCTCAATGTGTTTAGTACGAGTGTGGGACACGAGATTAGATGCGAGAGATAATGCTCCCATATTGTCACACCATAGAATTGGAGGAGAGGTGAGGGATACGTGAAGATCTCGAAGTAACATACGCAACCAATATTGTTCAACAATAGCAATGGCCATTAAATGATATTAAGCTTTTGTGCTCGAGCGAGAAACGGTGGGCTGCTTTTTGAATCCCCAATAGATGAGACAAGGACCAACAAAAACACCAAAGCCACTAGTAGATCTTTGATCGTCAAGTCCCCCCTGCTCAATCAACATCTATGTAGGCAGTCAAAGTAAGAGATCCTTTACCAAAGAATCATCCATGATCAATACTGTCATTGAGATAGTGTAAAATCTGTTTAACGGATGTCTAATGTGTTGTTGACGGAGAAGAAGATAACATGCACATCCAAACACTTGGAGAAAAGAAAAGTACATGATGTATGGAAAAGTTTGATATATGGATTTGTATTATGCAATGCAGGTGTAGGTAAACCGATTTTAGATAAATAGCTGTGTTGAAAGCATCAACCCAATGTTTATGAGGGACATAAGAGTGAGCAAGAAGGGTTAGAACAGTTTCAACAACATGGTGATGCTTGCGCTCTGCGTTTCGATTCTGTTGTGAAGTGTGGTGACATGAAAGATGGTGCATGATTCCAGTGGAGGTAAGAAAGTTTTCAAAGCGGGTGCTACAAAACTCACCACCTCCGTCAGATTGAAGAAACTTGATTTTGCAAGACAAGAGATTCTCAACAAGGTATTTGAATTTGATAAAGCATTCAAAAACCTTATATTTAGCATGTAATGGAAAAATCCATGAGTATCTTGAAAATCGTCAATAAAGATGACGTAATACTTGCATCCATTAATAGAAGAAATTGGAGAAGTCCATAAATCACAGTGAATTATTTCAAGAGAAGAGATGGAACATTAAGAGGAAGAAAATGGCAATTGTTTGTTCTTGCCCATTTGACATGATTCACAGACACCATCTAATTTCACGGATCCTTTCATTGGATTGTTGTAGAAGTTACTTAGACATTGAAGGAATAGGAAAGATAGATGACCCAAGTGAAGATGCCAAACAGATGCTGGAGCACGGACACCAAGGAAAGCAGTGAGATGACTTGAATTATTTGCTAACTGTACATGTGGTTGGACACCAAGAAAATGTACATCTTACATTAAGCCACTTTTTTTAGTCACTTATAATTTTTATTTATTGGCCTATATTGCCTAAAATCATGAATAAAGAAGTTTCTGTATTACACTTTTTAAGGCACTAACTATGGTATGTGGTCGATTCATTTTGAGTGTTTGCTTAAAGAACGAGAATTATGGGATATGATTGATAGAATCGACCTATTCCTATCACAAATCAACCTAAAATCATTAGGAAAGTGGAAGATTAAGAATGAAAAAATTGTCACCTAGACATTGGACTCAGTTGACAAGACAATCGCCATTGGCCTAACCCCTCATGTGACATTAAAGCCAATGTGGGTCATTTGAAAATGATCTATCATGAAAGCAATGAAGCTTGATTGTATTCGCTTGAGTAAGATCATCTCAGATTAGACAAGATGATAGGACAAGTGAAGAATTTTATATTGCAATTATTGTCATTTGGACTAAAATGTCAATAGTGAACCCTGAGTTTCCTACAAATGTTGTTTCCATCTTTCATAATATACTAGAACGCACCCGTGTTAGACATTTTCTTATAAAACTTCACCTTGAATTTGAGCACAGTCGAGTTGCTTTACTTAATTAAAGTGTGGTCTTTGTCATGATTATTATAATGTCTAATTAGTTGGTAGAAGAGCAAGGCCACAAAGTTCTTTGGTATGCCCGAACTTCCTACCCAATTAGATAAAGTCCTTTTAGCCTCTTCCTTCGTACTAAGGAGACATAAAATGTCTCATGTCTAGTGTCATGGCGTGTAAGAAGTTTGGCCATCTTGCTACCACCTACAAAAATAATCCTCTTTGTGAGTTTTACAGAATCCGTGGATATGACATACATGAGTGCAAAAAGAAGAAGAAGAAGGCTAGAGAAAAAGCTCTACATGACCACGATTGATAATTCATTTGCAAGTGTTATGGCTAGTTCTCTTGCTAGTGGTTCTCTTACTCCTGAAATGATTCAAAAAATTTCTAAAACTTATCCATTAATTGGTGGACTATCAAGTAAATCTCTTTAGTTTCCTAGTATTTTGATTCTAGTGCATCTAATTATATGATACATACTACTTATCTTCACAATGTTTAGCTGTATAAAGGTACCCAAGTCATATTGATTGTAAATGGAGTTCAATTACTCATTTCATTTGTTGGGTTATTATCTTTCTCTCCTTCCTGGAGTGGAACATTTACTTTTATCGATGTCTTTCATGTACCAAAATTGTTTGCTATCTTATCTCTATGAGTTAGTTAGTCCAGAATCAATGTACGATAATTTTGTTTTCATTTTGTTGCTTCATGTAAGATTTGACAAAGGGAAAGTAGTTGGAGGGGTAGGAGGAAAAGGTGACTCTTCTTGCAAGACTTTGATAACTCTGTCACTCCAGCTTCTTATTTTTTCTGATTCTTTTGATAATATTCTTCATGCAACTAAAGCATGAAAATTTTGGCATTGTTGTCTGGGTGCATTCACACTTTGATGGACTATCTCATTTATTTTATAGTATTTTGAACAAATTAAAAGTTAAATAAGTATTCTCTTGATATTTCTTACTATTCATATTGTTTATCTAAGAGTGAATATAAGCATTTTTTTTTTCTTTTAGTACTTTTTAATCCATTGCCTCTTTTGAGATTGTTCATCCTAATGTTTGGGGGCCATCCTCTTTTTTTTTTTTTTTTTTTATCTATGTTTATTATGCAATATTATATAATGTTTATAAATGACTTCTCCCAATATACATAGATATATTTCATGGCTCTAAGTCATAGGTGTTCACATTATTTCAATTATGTACTCAAGATCCCATCACTCTCATGCACCTTTTTATCAAAGGACCATCAAGACGCCAATAGAATTGAATGTTTAATATGATAAATAAAATGATCAATGATCTCTTAGAAGACCCTACACTATTCCATCGCCTAATTGGGAGTCTTGTTTACCTGACGATGGCCTATGCCATCTAGGTTGTTAATCAGATTGCTGTTTAAGTCTCATACCTTGCACATGACTGCTATCTTGAGGATTATCTACAACTTAAAAGGTACCTTAAATCGGTCATTGTTCTTCTCATTTATCTCTTTTCTTGATCATGTAGCCGATGTTGGTTGGTCCAAATGTGCCTACACCCATCGATCTACCACAGAGTATTGTATATTTTTTGGCACTTCACTTATATCTTAGAAGTGCAAGAAGTAGCCCACGATTTCCAAATATCGATCCAACATAAATGCTAAATTATTGAGCTGTCTTCTGCCTAAAGTGAGATCGTATTGTTACGATACTTATTTTCAGATTTTGGGATTCGTATTACTAACCCTACTCTGCTTCATATAGATAACACTAATGTTGCCCAAATTGTTTCTAATTATGTCTTTTATGAGTGGACAAAACACATTGAGGTTGATTATCACTTCATTTAAGAAAATTTTCAATTTAAGATTATTTTCCTTCTACATGTAATATCCCATAACCAAATTATGGATATTGTTACGAAGATTATTACAAGTGCCGGACACCCTTTCCTAATTTGCAAATTATTATTGGTTGATCCTCCACCAATTTAGGGGGAGGGGGTTTGATAGCTAGATAGGTAATGTATTTAAATTTTGTCTGCTTCTAATCCAGGGCCGATGGAGGACCTGCTGGATGTTATCCCAAATTTGATTTTCGCTGAAGAAAATCAAGGTCTGTTGCATGAACCTTCTATTGACGAAGTTCATGAGGCGGTAAACTCCCTCCCTCTTGATGTGGCTTCAAGTCTAGACGGGTTTTCAGGTGCTTTTTTCAGGGGATGCTTGGACATTGTCCGAGATGACGTTGTCAAAGCTGTTCAAACATTCTTCCGTGGAGGGAACATCCCAAGAGCTTTCACATCTTCCTTAATCTGCCTTATCCCCAAGAAAGATACTCCAGTTAAGTTCAATGATTTCCGCCCAATTAGCTTATGTAACTGCATATACAAAATCTTCTCCAAGATTGTCGCAGATAGGTTGAGTTCCTTACTCCCGAAGCTCGTTTCCATGGAACAAGGGGCGTTCATAAAGGGCAGATCGATTGCGGAGAGTTGTGCTCTTGTCCAGGAAATCTTTCGTGACATTGATAAGAAGGCTAGAGGAGGGAACATCATGCTGAAACTAGATATGGAAAAGGCTTACGACCGGTTAGAGTGGGGCTTCCTTAAGCAGGTGCTGGCAAGATTTGGGTTCTCGCAGTCTTGGATTCATCTAGTTGAAAAACTCTGGAACAATTGTTGGTTCTCCATCCTAATCAACAGTGAGGCTTGTGGCTTCTTTAAATCTTCAAGAGGTCTTCGTCAAGGCGATCCATTTTTGCCGGGGTTGTTTATCCTTGCAGCGGAAGTGCTTAGCCGCGGCTTCAAAAGGTTGGTGGAAAGAGGTTTCTACTCTCCTTTTCAGACTTGAAGCCACTGTCAGATGGTCTCGCACCTCCTCTATGCGGATGACACCATTTTGTTTGCTAACGGGAGCTCCAAGTCCCTCCGGGCCATTGTGTTGTTCCTTCAAAACTACCAAGCGAGTTCAGGTCAGAAGATTAACATCAACAAAAGTTTTTTTATCTTATCCTCCAACCAGCCCACCTCTCGTTGTAGGACAGTGGAATCAATTCTTAGATTTAAGAAAGGAGAGGCGCCTTTTTCCTTATCTTGGGATACCGATCTATCGAGGCAAACCAAGGAGAATATTTTTTCAACCGATGCTAGAGAAGATACGGAATCGTATTGCTAGTTGGAGTCTCAAAATTTTAGGCCAGGCTGGGCGTCTTGCGCTGATTAAACATGAGCTCAGTGGGATGCCGATTCACCTGCTGTCAGCGTCTGGCATTCCCTCAAGTGTGGTGCAAGATTTGGAGAAAGCTTTCTCCAATTTTTTCTGGGGATGGGATGATGGTAAAAAGAAATGTCATTGGACCTATTGGAAGACCATTTCAACCCCCATTGATGAGGGTGGTCTGGGTATTCGTGGTATTAAGAGTGTAATGCGTGCACTTCGTATGAAGCTGGCCTGGGCTGTCAAATATAGAGCGTCCAACTCGATATGGGGATTATTCTGTAGCTCTAAATACAGAAGAAGCCTTGATATGAACGGTGTCATGCCTGACGTAGCCTATGCCTCCCCAATGTGGAAGTCTATCTGCAAGATGTTGCCTGCCATTGCATCGAAGGTGCGTTGGTTGGTGGGAAGTGGAAAATGCCATCTATGGAACGATAATTGGACTGGTCTTGGGCCTCTCAAAGACTAGTGTATTCAGCCCCCTCCTCCCAACCTCAAAGATGCGCTAGTGCAGGCTGCGTTGGGGCATGAAGGGTTAAAGCCGATGGAAGCTTTTTCTAGTTTACTGCCGAAGATGGTGCTATATCACATTAAGGAGGAGAGAATCTGTACCAATTCAGATGCTGATACCTGTGTTTGGACAACTTCAATGTTTGGGGAGTTTGAGGTTAAGACGGCTTGGAGTATGTATAGAAGTGCAAGTCCAAACAAACCATGGGCCAAATGGGTATGGAATTCCATCGTGCCCCCTAAAATCTCTCTTTTGACATGGAAAATTCTTCATAAGGCAATTCCAGTCGATGAAAGAGTCTAATCCAGAGGAATCTGTCTAGCCTCTAAATGTACATGTTGTGGAAGCTTGCCGATGTTTGCTCCCCAAGCTGAAACCATTGATCATCTCTTCGCTCAAGGGGAATTGGCTAAACAGGTATGGAGGCACTTTGAATATCGTCTACGGACAGCCACTTAACCTCATCCACTTCTTCTCGCCGCCAACCGCGCGAACCGATGGTGGGTGCTGGCCAACAATGAGAATTGCTTGTCGGCACTGATAGGCTTTACCCCCTGATTCATTTTTTGGAAACTTTGGCAGGCTAGAAATGCAGCTCGATTTGATCAGATTTTGTTGAATGTTCGACCATTATTTGCAACGTTCAATCATGGTTGGAATGGGCCTTTCAGCTTCTTCAGGCGCGAAAGAGTTCGCCTTGCTCTGTCAAGGCGTTTCTTCACTTAGGCACGGGATCCAGACGGAATCATGTCGTCTCTGACTTCCCTGCAGTGATCAAATGGAGGAGGCCATTGGTCGGCTGGTGCTCTCTCAATGTGGATGGTTCGGCTCTAGGTAACCCGGGGAAGGTTGGAGGTGGAGGGGTATGTCGCAACAGGGCGGGCGACGTCATTTTTGCTTTCTCCTCGACTTATGGTATAAGCTCTAATAACAGAGCTGAGATCAAGGCTTTGGTTGAGGGGTTGTCTTTATGTGTGAATATGGGCATATCCAAAGTAGAAATTTTGTCGGATTCGAAGGTGGTGGTAAATCTTCTTTCTACTCACCGTCAAACCCCTTCTTGGACCATGTGGTACTGGTAAGCCAGATTTTCAGCCTTGAAAAGGAAGTTGGAGGTTCTGATATATCACACCTTCAGGGAAGCTAACCCTGTGGCGGACAGCCTTGCTCGATGGGGCAGTTCGTCTCAGCAAAATCGCTTATTCTTGTCGGCAGCAGACTTGCCTGCTAGGATTAGGAGTCTTCTTTGTCTGGACAGAACGGGATTGGGGTACTTTAGAAAACCCTAATCTGGGGTTTTTCTTTCTTTTTCCTTTTTTTTTTTTTTCCCTTTTTCCTTTTTTTTTCTTTTTCTTTTCCTTTTAGATGTGAGTTTGTAAGTGTGCAGATAGGATAGGTGGAATCTCGTGTGACCTCCACCCGAATGTCCATACTGCGTTTTTTCTGTTTATATAAACAGGTATTTGGTTTAAAAAAAAAAAAAAAGGTAATATATTTAAATTCGTTCCTTGTCATGGATGACGATAGATAAATATAACATTTATTACCTTTCTTGTATATGCTAATGTATTTATATAAGAAGTACTATTGGAATAATGCAATATACAAGAAATTACAGGAGATTTCTCCTAATTGCCTCATGTCATCAGAGGGGTGGTACCGTCCACCTTCCTAAGATAAAAAGGAGAAAAAACACTGATGTGCTCATCAGGTTGGCCACAAGATGTATCCTACAGGCAATCTTCACAATGGGATTGACCATTTACATGGTACACGTCCTACAAGTGTTGCATGTCCTTGCATGAAAAGTTGGCATGCAAGTGCCTGTAGGTGATTAGTTCTTAGGCTTCAAATTCCAATCTTTAAATAAAAAGGAAAATTTTAATGAGCTATGAGCAGAAAGACTCGGTTGGAGAAGCTCCAATGGAATGCTATAAATGGGATGTCACAAGACATTAGCAAGTCTAGACCATTCGTTCAACATGCCCCTTCATGAATTGGCCATTGCTGGCCAGATGATCCTAACCATCCAAGATAATGACTTTTGTCTTATCAAATGGCTAGGCATGGTCTCAACTAAGAAAGAAAAAAAGAAAATAAAAAAAAAACCTCTGAGCAATCTTTGGGCTATGGAATAAGTTGTCTAGATTATGTGGATGATGCAGATTGCATGATGATCCTGTCACCTCAATTGGATGATGACCCTAGTAGGATTTGATTACTGATTTGATTAAGCCATGTGTTGCTGTAAAAAAAAAAAAAGAAAGAAAGAAAAAGAGTCTAGCTAGGTGTAGGTACTCAATGTACCTAATTTCAAGCATGGTTTGCATGGTGGCCCCACGACAGCAATATGTTGTCTAATCAAATCGTGCCAAGTCACCTTAGACATTAGCGGTGGTTGGCAAGGTCACCACGCAATCTGGTGCAATAAGCTCAAATCATAAGAGTGGACCCCATTCTTTGTTATCCCAATATTCATGCCTGGTTTGATAAATAAATAAACAGATGAATGCCATTTATCATTAAATGGTCCACATCCACATGATTGAAAATTTGCAACTTGCAACCCAAAATTTATGCCACCTATATTCCTGAATGCCCAAGCCCAATAAAACTGAAGTTTCACACCTTTAGGCCCTCATGGCCCACTCTCTCCACGTGCAACCCACGTGCCAACTAAATTACTATATAATAAAGCAACGGGCAAGCTCCAAAGCTAATCCAGCCTATTATGTTTAATATATCATAATCATGCTGATAAGACTTTGTTTAAGGAAGTTTATCAATCTCACAGGCGTCCATATCCCTGCCAATTCACACGCAAGAGCACGTGCCAACATGGTATACGTGTTCAAGATCCTAGACTTCCATCAGGCATGTAACTCTGTTTGGATCTTTTCAGTTAAAAACCATGCTGTTTCACTACTGAAGTAGGCCACAGTGTACGAAGACAAATGTATGGCTATAAAATGTTATAGTAGACTTCAAATATTTTGAACGTCGAGGCGAATGTGAGTAATCAAACTGCTTGATTTTTAGGATATATGAACTAAAAAGTGTGGCCCACTTTATGGAAAGCTTGGATGTTGGATCCAATTTCCATATTGACGCGTGTGGATGGGCAGGGGTTCACGCTCGCGTGGGATTAGCAAATTAATTATTTTTTATTGGGCGGTCCTACCTTGGGCCATTTTTGGAGAGAATAAAATACTGATACATTCGTGTATATGAAATTATATACACATGCAGAGCGCCATTGCACACGTGGAAGAAAAAGTACCATCAATCAAGCATGGGTCCCGATATTCAACGGTCAATACTCTCGGATAGAGATTAACAGAACAATATAGGCCTCTAATTAGAGACCGGGAATTTTTTCTATTTGGACATTCATTCTTAAATATCAACCGTCCATTTGTTAATAACCAATCAGACGATTATAATTGAAACTTATTGTAATTTTTCGTGTATCAACGGTCCATCCGTAATAGATTTGGAGGGATTGATGTGAGGTAGATGCATTCCGCGTGTACATCAGGTTATGTGCATGGACATGGATTCACATGGTGCACCAGCATAACATGCAACTCCTTGGTTTATGCTCTTCCGACCTTGGCATTCGATGCCATGTCGGGACTCGAGAAGGTGACGTGTTCTCCCACCACTCCACCATCTCACGCGCACGTTACCCCACTCATCTAGATTCCTTTACCACACCTATTGCAGGAAACCGGTACAACATCCCAGATCTGTGGGACCCACTATTTTGTTTTTATGACATCCACACCGTAAATAATGTTTTATCCATCTTTCTAGCCGTTCATACTTAAAATCAGATCGATTAAAAGTTCCTGTAATTCAAAGAATTGGAGGAAATGCCAGATCACTAGTAAAACCAGTAAAATCAGACGGCATGGCTCATACGAGTTTTGAATCAGGTTCATATTCAAAAGTTCATCCTTGTGTTTCGCACCTGATGCACGGGTTGGATGGCAAAAAAACTCCTATGGTGGGCCACACAGCATTTGGAAAATTTCCATGGTGTGTGTCCCCGTTTCCATTGTTGGATGTGGCGTGGCCCAGCTACTTACAGCGGACTGAGTTCTTGCCACCAGGACAGCCTAACATCGACGTTGGCAGCTGATGGACGGAGTCCATGTCACACTACAGCATGGTGGGCCCACAGGTCTGGGATGTCCTAGTCTCCGAACTGACCCTGTTAGTACTCAGTAGGTACTGTTCGGTGTTCTGTGGGCTCCACTATGATGTTTGTATTTTATCCCCTCGGTCCATCCATTTTCCAGCTCATTTTAGAGCATGATCTAGAAAACCAAACAGATCCAAATCTGAGGTGGACCACACCACATGAAAGATTGGTAATTGAATACCCGCCATTAAAAACTACTTGTTGATTAGGTCGCACAGACCAAGAGGAAGGGAAAACACAAATATCGGCTTGATCTAAAACTTTTGTGGACCACGAGAAGTTTTTAATGGTGGGCATCCAATCACCACTGTTTCCTGTGGTGTGGTCCACCTGAGATTTGGGTCAGTCTCATATCTGGGTTCATGCCATAAAATGAGATGGAAAAATGGATGGACGGCGTCGATTAAACACATACATCATGGTGGGTCCAACAAAGCTTTTACAGTACAGACCAGCACCAATGTCGGGGTCACTACCGAAATCCGAGTCCCTAACAGGCGTTTGAGAGGATTCCGTACTCTCAAAGCCTACTCGCCAATGTGAGAATAAAATGCGTGACATCTTGCATACGTATTTAGCGTACCAAACGTTCATTT
Source organism: Liriodendron chinense (assembly GCA_003013855.2). Lineage (NCBI taxonomy): Eukaryota > Viridiplantae > Streptophyta > Magnoliopsida > Magnoliales > Magnoliaceae > Liriodendron > Liriodendron chinense. Next base: position 2,430,783 of record ML058427.1, on the reverse strand, counting down.
TGCTGCGTACATTCTCTGGTCCAAAAGTAAGTGTTTAATTCATTACGTGAACCTATGGACTAAATCTGAGCCATTAATCTAAAAACTTCATTGGTTCATTCACGTGAGCCGACCTAATGAATGGACTGTACTTTTGCAGGGTCCACCTGACAAGTGTCTGGATCTTGCAGACAAGAGCCCTCTGGCACGTGTGGCTGCTTATAAGGGTAATCATATTCATGCGAGCGATCACCAATAACACCTGTTTTATGCAGTGCCTAAAAACACCCAAGCTCTGTGGGCCCCACCATATTGTATTATGTAAATCCAATCCGTCCATCAGGTGATCATAACCCTTAATTAAACTATTCATGAAAAATATCAGCCCCATAAATAAACTCAGTTCATCCCAGTGAGTTCTGGATTAGGCTGATTTTTGTATAATCACTTCATCCCAGTGAGTTATACCTAGTTTAACGGGTTTGATGAAAGGCACCCACCATGGTGGCCTCACACATAAACTCACGGTTGGTATCCTATCCCCATTTTTACTTTGTAGTATGGTCCACCTGAGTTGTGATTCTAACTGATTCTTTGCCTCAGGACCCGCACTCGAGGATGGAACCGGATGGACGGAGTGGATTATAGTACAACATGGTGGACCCCACAAGGATTGTGTGTTTTATGCGTTGCGTAGAAGAACAGGTGTTGTTCCAGTCCTCGTGCGAGTAGCCAGAGAGAGAGACCTTTAACCGGACCACCTAAACCCGCAGCAATCTAACCAGAGAGAGAGAGAGAGAGAGCGAGAGAGAGAGAGACGGAGGGAGAGAAGTAGGGATAACGGTTTTCCCTTCTGTCTGACGATAGATTTCAGGCTTCTCTCATAGACAGATGGATTGACTGTTTATCGTACGCCAGCCTGCGACTGATTGCTTCTCGTACACCCGTTCTTTTAAACGATCCTCAAGGTCATCACATCTTGTACTTTCTATTCCTTCACAAGGTGGCAACTGCCCTTCTTTCTTTCTTTTTTTCTTTCTTTTTTCTTCAAACTGCAAAAACCAGACATTATACTCATCAGAAGGTTGGTTTTCTTTCTTTTTTTTTCTTCTGTTTTGGGTTCCTAATATTGGGAGTGTTTGGGCATAGATCTCGGTCTGTAGAGAGTCTGGTGCAGTTTATTTTGGTTTTTTGGGAGTAGGTTTTTTCCTTTTCCTTTTTTTTTTTTTTTTTAAGGAGAAATGAAGCGTAAGATAGCCTTAGCTGTTTTGTATTATTTGAAGTGGTTTGATGAATGATTATTGGATTTAAGGTGTTGGGTTTTCCCCTTTTTTTCATCTTTTTTTTTTTTTTTTTTTTTTCTGTTTTCGCCTTAGTTCTCTTAAATAGAGAGAGAGAGAGAGAGAGAGAGAGAGGGAGAGTTGACCTTTACTGGTTAGGGTTTGAGGAAGAGATTCATACAACATGGTCAGCTGCTGAATATGATTGAAGATTTTTTGAAGAAGTAAAGAGAAAAGATAGAGTTTATTTACCAAAAGAGAGAGAAAAGGTAGAGATTCATTGATTTTCTGAGTTGGGTATTCTTCACGAGATCTCAATCCATAAGGAGAAAAGGGAAGAAAGAGAAAGAGGGTTCCTAGTTCTCTCAGCTAGGTATTTCTTGAAAAAGAAAAAAGAGGGAGAAGAAGAGGAAGAAAAGATAAAATACAGTTTTCTTACTTGGTTATTTCCATTTATAGATCCCAAAGAAGGGAAAGAGAAGAGGAGAAGACAGATTGATTTTTCTCCAAAAGTTCTTCTCTTCTTGTTCCTATATTGATTTGTAAAGAGAAGTAGCAATTCTTTCCCAAATAGCAGAGCTGGCAAATCGGTGGTGGGCCGGACATGTGTCGATGGGAGGGGTTGACCCGTCAATCCCATCCCTCCATCTACGCAACCCTGACAGCAACCATTCCAGCGGACTTGGCCGTCTTGGATTGTGTAGAGAACAAGAACTCATGGAAAGCAGCAACAACAACAGTCTCGGCAGCAGCAGCAACAACACTAATAACGGCAACCAAAATGCTGAGGACGAAGACAGCCGAGGTGGTGGTGATGAGCATGATGGTGATGACCAGGCTGCGGGCCAGGAGACCATCGAGGGGAGCAGCGGGCGCCGGCCCCGCGGCCGCCCACCTGGATCGAAGAACAAGCCCAAGCCTCCTGTGATTATCACCCGTGAGAGCCCTAACGCGCTCCGCAGCCATGTGCTTGAGATCAGTGGTGGCAGCGATGTTGTCGAGAGCATTGCTGCATTCTCACGGCGACGGCAGCGGGGTGTCTGCATCCTCAGTGGCAGTGGCATCGTCACCAACATCGCCCTCCGCCAGCCCACGGCGCCCGGCGCAGTCATCACTCTCCATGGTCGGTTCGAGATACTATCCCTATCAGGAGCATTCCTGCCCGCGCCAGCCCCTCCAGGCGCCACTGGGCTGACTGTCTATCTTGCGGGCGGACAGGGACAGGTGGTGGGTGGAGCCGTGGTTGGCCCGCTTATGGCATCCGGACCTGTGATGATCATTGCAGCCACATTCTCGAATGCCACATACGAGCGGCTGCCACTCGACGACGAGGAGGTGGGGTCCGCCAACGCTGGGGCCACTGCTGGGGAGGGGATGCAATTACAGCAATCTCCAGGGGTAAATTCGGGAACCGGTGGTATTTCTCCATCTCAATCTCATGGTTTGGCTGACCCATCAACGCTTCCATTATACAATCTACCACCCAATCTAATGCCAAACGGGCAGCTGCCCCATGATCTATATGGGTGGGCCTCTCATCCTCGTCCACCACAATCTTACTAAGAAAAAAAAGGAAAAACACATGCATCTCTCGTTTTATTTCCTTCTTAGTTTTTTTTTTTTTTTTTTCTCCTTAAAATAGACTGTTCACGTTATTTCAGGGTCTTTTGTACACTAAGAAAGAAGCAAGGTTAGACAGTTCTATGTGAAATCTGATTGTCTTTCTGTTCTTCTCTGGTTTGGAAACTGATACTTACCCCCCCCCCCCCCCCCCCCCCCCCCCCCCCCTCTTTCTGATACATAAATCCCTTTTAGCTACTTTTGCATTACACTATTACATAACACGGGTGCATGTATATTGTCCTTTCCTTTTATGTCTCTTTTATGTAATGCACTTTCATGTGTTTATATCTGATTTTCTTCATGTAGAAGATTCCATTTTTGAAATCTTTGTAGCTAGACAAGAACAGGTTGACAAGATGAAGGGAGGAGCCTTGCTTGCAACCCCACATTAGGTAAGAGAATTCTTTAATTAGTTTAATATATTTTTTGAGAATTGATATTGACAAACATCTGGCTTGACAAGTAGATCCTTTTCTCTACTTTCATGATACATTAGTACAAACTTGAACTATTGGATTACCACCAATAAAAAAAAAAGTGTGGATATAAAAAAGGGTAGGTGTGAAATCTAAATAATAGCTCCATTCGTACATATATTTTTTTCTTGGGTTGAGGTATATTAATGCAACTATGGTTAGATACATAGTGAAAATGGCTATTTCTCAGCATGTAAATTTCACGAGAGATTTTCTTATGTCGATATCTTCTCATGATATTATTAGGAAACTCTGATAGAAAATAAATTATTCAAAAATAGTAATTATAAATTAATAAGTAATTTTAAAATTTTAAATATGGGTTGTTGTTTGAGGAAGAAAAGGGTGTGTTGGTTTCTCTACGCACCATCTTATTTATAAAGAAATTAAAAAGAAAAGAAACCTTAACCCTAATGGGCCTACCTACAAGCTATATATATCATGGGCCCAAGGGCCAAATAATAATACAAAGATGGGCCCAACCCAATTTCTCTCGAATATCCTAACACTCCCCCTCAAGCAAAAGCATACATATCATGCAAGCCCAACTTAGATATAATGTTATGAAGCTAAGAAGATTGGACAACTTTAGTGAGGACATTTGCTAACTGGTGCAAAGGGGAGACATGAGAAAAAAAATATATAACCACCGGTAGATTTTTTGTAAACAAAATGATAGTCAACTTTGATGTGCTTAGTACATTCATGGAAGACGGGTCTCCAATCTAGGGTGGATCAGGATCTCCCGCTTTCGGTCCGCAATAAGAAATTTTTGGATAGGGTGGGGTTGGGTAGCATCAAGGAGGTTGGAAGGATGAATTAAGCTCTTGGGAGTTTCTTTTTCTTCTCGATAGGATAGGTGAGTCCTAGGTTTTTTTGTTGGGGCTCGTCCGAATGTATATGCTGGATGGTTCAACCCTTCTTATATATATATAAGTTCTCCAGAGAAAAAGTACATTCATGGAAGACAAGATTTGAGATAATGCTAATGATAGCTTGGTTATCACAAAAGAGATGAACTGGAATTGTCATGAAAACCAAGATTCTAGATAAGATACCAAAGCCAAAGTATTTTGCACATGACGTGACCCATAGAGTGATATTCAACCTTGGTAGATGAGTGACCAACTACCAATTGTTTCTTACTCTTCAATGGGATAAGACTCACTAAAGAAGGTAAGTAGGCAGTAGTAAAGAGACGATCATTTGACGACCCTGCCCAATCAGCATCATAATAGGCTTATGCCTGAAGATGCCTATGGTCAATGAAGAGAATACCTTTGGCTAGAGTTAAGTAGCGAAGAATACGATAAACTACATGAAGATGATACGGATGAGATGTCTGCATAAATTAACTCTCAATGCTTAACACATAAGCAATATCTAGTCAAGTCATTGATACAGATTAGCTTGCCCATTAGATGTCAATTAGTTACGACGCGGGCTCCAACTTTTGAGCTAAAGCCAAGGCGGTGGTTGAGGGCCTATCATCTTGTGTGGAATGCGGGTTCCCTACAATTGTAGCAGAGAGTGACTCAAAATCGGTGGTGGAGTTGTTCTCTAAGGGGGGGCCCTCCCTTTGGAGTCTCTGGTATTGTAAGAGCCACGTCAAGTCTCTCATGCGTTTAGCTCAAGTTTTGATTGTTTATGCCCCGAGGAAAGCCAATAGTGTGGTGGATGGTCTGCTCCGCTTGGGCAGTGATTCACAATCGGTTAGGGAGTTCCAGGATGCTTTAGCTCTTCCCCCGAATATACGTGGGGCCCTCTTCCTAGCTAGATCGGGTGCTATTAGGAAGGATTGAGGTTAGGTGATTTGGTGGGGGTATAGGATATGCAGGCCTTGGTCCTTTTTTGTTGGTTAGGGCCTACCCGAATGTATTCTCTGTAAAGTTTTCTCCCATTATTAATAAACATTCTTCTTTTAAAAAAACACTGATGGCGATTGAGTTCTAAAAGAAGATCAAACTCCATGAAGTCGAGACAGTGATTAATTTTAACAGGAGTCCCAGTGGTCAAGATCCCAACATACTGGTTTCACTAAGGGGTTGTTTGGATGGGAGTAAATGGAGGTAAATGGGTGGAATTGGTAGTAAATGGAGGTAAATGGTAATTGGGGTGTGTTTGGATAAACAAATGCATGTAAATGAAATGAAATGGGAGTAATTGTGCTTGTAAATCAAATCCTCTCTATTGGAGGTAAATGTGGTGAAATGCCTTCTTAATCTCCCTTGGAGAGTCGTACATGTAAACAAAGGTGTTGCTATGCACATGTTCACCCTACACATGTCACGCTAGTGATACTCCCCAACAATCCAAATATCAGCTACATCACTAAAATCACACCTAAAGAATTATCCAAACCATCCAAAGGATGGACATTTAAATGGATAGTTAAAAAACATTGGCAAGTTGCTTGTTTGTGATCCTTACGTTTGTCACCAACCCGAGGCTTGAAATTTACTCATTTTTTCCTCAAGTATATATTTCAATGGGCTTATTACAATCATTTTATTAAATATCACATATGTACACTAAGTTAGGATATTAAAGCTAATTTGGTATATCACATATACTCTTGTGAATATATTAAAATTTTCAAATGCATTTCATTTCTTCCCATTTACTCTCATCCAAACAAAATATTTTGATTTCAAATGCATTTCATTTACTCATATCCAAATACAACTGTGTAAAGCCATTTACTCCAAATTCATTTACCTCCAAATCTATTTCTCATTTACTTCCTTTTACTAGCTCCCAAGCAAGCCCTAAGGATGTCCATAGTATATTTGCGTTGTGAAATAAAAACACCCCCTAGTGATCGGGTGACTTCAATGCCTAGGAAGTAGCGCATACGACTAAGGTCATTGATTACAAAGGATGAAGTGAGAAAATCCTTAACATCCTAAATATTATCCGAGTTGTTACCCATGAGAATGATACCATTAACATAATTGCGAAAATGATCATATGGAACCCTTCTTCTGAATAAGAATTGAGTGATCGCAAGAGCTTTGAATAAACCCAATCATATAAATGGCCTAAATAAACCATTCAAATTAAGCACGAGGAGACTGTTTGAGCCCACATAATGCTTTCTTTAATTTACACACCTTACCCTGAGATTTGAATAATGAAACCCAAAACGAATGCTCATGTAAATCTCTTCATACATATTGCTATAGAGGAAGGCATTTTTAACATCTAACTAATGAAGCAGCTAGTGATGATGAGCATCTATTGAGAATGAATTGCGCATAGAATTTAGCTTTGCTACAAGAATAAATTTCCCATGATAATTGATACTATACCGTTGAGTAAATCCTTTGGCAACGAACCAAGCCATGTTATGTGCAATTGAGCTGTCAGGATTGTACTTGATAGTATATACCCATTTGCATCCTACAAAATGATATCTGTCTAGTAATGAAATCAGCTTCTATGTTATAATATGCTTTTCCAAAGCCATCATTTCTTCCAACATTGTCACTTTCCACTGAGGATTTGCTAAGGCATCTATTAAATGAGATGGTATGTAAATATAGGAAATAGTGAAAACAAAAGCACGAATCGATGAAGAAAATTAATAAAAAAATAAAAAACAAATTTCAATGGGGTGAGTAATATTTGATCTATACCTTACAGGAACATATGGAATTCTTTTTAATTTACGAAGAGTGATTGGAAGATGCTTAAAAATGGGAATCTAACTAGGCAGGGGAAGTAAGATCTATGATTGGAACAAGGACTGGTGATTGGCTGAAGAGCTCTTCCTATCTTGAAGAGTTTCCTAAAACAAGAAAATAAAACTTGGGTTCATTAATAGTTTTGAGATTACGAGAAGCAAAGAACAATGTCCTCAAGAACGTAATCTTTAGACACAAGCTTTGGAACCCCGAGCAGCTCGGGTTGTGGTGGCATTTGTAGAGGGGACAATGGTGAATTCCTCCTTGCTTTCTATAAGGGGTATGGGTTGGGTTCTAACAATAGAGCAGAGATGCGTGCAGTCATTGACGGTCTCTCTCTATGTTTAAGTCGGGGATTAACTAAGATTATGATTGAATCCGATTCCAAGCTGGCGGTGGAATCACTTAATCTCCTCCCCAAGCCAAACTGGAGATGGTGGTATTGGTTAGCAAGATTTGGAGACCTAAAGAAGAGGGGTCAGATCCGCATTGGTCACGTTGTGCAGGAAAGCAATGCAGTGGCAGATGGGCTTGCCCGTGTCGGTAGTGGATCTCGGGGTGACAATTTTTTCCTGGAAACGTCAACCCTCTCGCAACACATTCAAGGGCTCATCCTTTTAGATCAGGCGGGGCTTAGATCCATCAAGGAGAGTAATGATAGTGTTTAGGCGTGACGGTGTCCTCGTCACCTTTTTGTGAGGTCTTTGTTAATCTGTCCCAGGTGTTTTTTGGTCTGGGTCAGTCTGGGTTGTTTTATATCTTGTCTAGTCTCTTGACAAAAACATAACAAGCTTCTGTCTAGTCTCTTGACAGAAACATGACCTTTTTTAATTTTTGAACACTCTCAAAACACACATCCAAATCCCTAATTAGTCTTGGTGGTAACATTTCTCGTGTACAATGTAAATATACCCAAGCACCCTAGAATGAATTGTAAACAAAGATGCCTTAGGTTTATAAAATTCGTAAGTGGTAACTATTGTTAAGCACCATAATTAACATCCATTTATCATATATATTGTAGTAAGGACTGCATTGGCCCAAATGTTGAGGAACGCCCATGACGATCACGAGAGACAATTACTTCAAATAGGTGGTCATTTTTTCATTCAGCTACCACATTTTGTTGCTGGCTATATGAGCATTGTGTTTGAAAAATTGTTCCCATGATGGTAAAAAAGTGCTCGAGTCATGGCCTGCGTATTCCTTAACATTATTCGAGTTCAAGCGAAAAATCTTAACCCTAACATCAAATCGGTTTATAATTAATTCAAGGCATATAGAGACAATTATAGGAACTTCACTCCTACTTTTCATTAAAATAAAAAAAATGGCCCATGTGAAATAAGAACAATCATCAATAAAGGAAATAAATAGTGAAATCCAAATAAAGACAAATTTGAGACAAGATCCAATACATTCAAATAGATTAATTAAAGAGGAGTTCTAGATTTGAATTCACTGTTAGGGTAGACTATTCAACAATTCATAGAAAGCTTACAACTTGGCACTGAATATTAAAATTTTATTGAAAATTTACAAGGAAATAAAAGATGCAATGCCCTAACTAACACATGACACATGCGAGTATGCCACAAATGAACACACTCTTTACTGAATCTGGACTCAATGGCTGAAGATTGCTCTTCAAGTCCAAGAGCCCTTGAGCTTCACATCCACCACCAATTGTCTGACGGGTTTGCCGATCCTTTTTAACACAATAAGTAGGAAAAACCCATAACAGAACAATTAAATTCTCTAGTAAGGGAACTCACTAATAGTAAACTATTGGGAAACGAAGACAAAGAAGACAACCATATAGGACTTGGCTGATAAGGTCATTTTTCAAAAGTTGTGGAATAGGACCCATTGACGAGTTTAAGATGATGAGGAAAGGATTAGTATGATAGGAAGTTGCATTCCTAATGATGAGTTGCCATAAAGTACTCAATGATCTATGACCTGAAGGAGGAAAATGAAAAGCACAATGCATGATCAACATATATAATTGATAGACCCATGTACTAGCAGTAGTAGATAGTGACAGTAGTAGATGTGATGAAAGGAGTATGTGATGTTAAACAAGCTCGGGGCTTTGTCCCGACAAAGGTTCTTAGTGAAACTATACTCCTTAACCTCGACATTATTTGCCTCATTATGTGGTGTTGGTAAAAGGTGTGGGTAACTAATAATAATTGTCGCAATGTAACATTAGGTCTAGTATGACGATGGGCAATTGTTGATTGTGGCTGCTGTTGGGAAAACTAGCCCGCGAAAGCGAGAAAGCAAACGAGATAAACACAATGATAAAGAAATATTCAACACACACAAGAAGGCAATCCGAATTTTACGTGGAAAAACTCCTCATGGGTAAAAACCACGACACAAAGCAAATCCACTATGAAAATCAGAAGTGACAAGAGATATGAAGAAAACTTACCTAAATCCAAGCCCCACAAGAGAAACCCAAGCTATCCCAAGCTCTTTATCTCACCCTAGAACTTTCTCAATCCCTCCTTACGCATTTAGGATAGCCTAATTTTCGTTTACACTTGCTTTTATAGCAATAAACCAGAATTAAAAACATCTTTGCGCAAAACCGCGCAAACCGACTTAACAGGGCATCAGTTGTTACCATCGGTCGCCAGAAACCACTTCGATCGCCTGAAACTATGTAAAATTGTTCAGAGAGTTCACTGTGTAAAATCCGTCACAGTCGTTTTCCCGACCATTTGCTTGATCACCCAGTGGCCCTGTTTAGTATAGATTTGAGTCACCTGATTCCAACAGCTATTGTGTTAAGCCTCATGCACTGACAGAGTAGGTGAGAAACAAGAAAGGAGAGGGAGAAGGAGAGGGAGAGTGATGTGGGGCGTGGCACAAGGACATTCTTAGCATGGCTGGACCAAAAGAGAACCAAACCAAAGTGAAAGTAATCTATTAAATCCGTGCCTAGTCCGACGTAGGGCATGATGTAACTGGGCCTCAGGCGCATTAAAATTGAAGAAATTCATTCTGGATAAGGAGAAATTGTTATTTGAAGTGTGAACCGAAAATCGTAAATCAACCATAACTTTTAATTTGGATATCATTATGGGACACACAACCCATCAATCTTTACCATAACAAGCCATCTGTGGTGAACCAACTCATAAAGTGGATCTCATCTATCTGTTTCACAAGAAAACGCATGCTTTTAGTACAGAAACGAAATTTCGGGAGAAATTTACTACTTTCAATAATTTCAATTTTTATAGTATTTCCTTACTTTTAGAGTTTTAGATGTCCATCATTTTAGGAATTACTTGTAATCATGCTAAGACTCTTATAATAAGGTTTATTTAGATTTTCTATTTTTGGCAAATTAGGCTTTAGATAAGTTTTACTATTTTAAGTAACTTCTATTAGAGTTGGAATTTTTCTACTTTTGATAATTATGAATTAGGGTCTATTTTTTAGTTGTGTAATCGAGAAATCATAGACATTATTACACATTATTCAATAAACTCGAGTTCTCTCTCTTTTTTTCTTATGGATTCAAGAAAATACCCTTGTGAATTCAAGGTTTTATGCACTTGAGGAAGGCGATGATCTTTCTCTTCGCTTTTTCATGCTCTTTCTTACATCTAAGACACCTACAAAGACGATGTATGTGTGTGTATTGGGGGGGGGGGGGGGGGGGGGGGGGGGGGTTAGCTATAAAGAGCTTAAGGTTTTCTATGCTCTAATACAATGTTGTTTGAGGAAGAAAGATGTGTTGATTTCTCTACACACTATCTTATTTATAAAGAAAGTAAATAGGCAAGAAACCGTAACCATGATGGGCCTACCTATGGGCCATGACATGGGCCCAAGTGCCCAATTGTAATACAAAGATGGGCCCAGCCTCGTCCATCTCAAATATCCCAACATGGGTAAAAATGAATTAATCTAAACTTTTAATTATTTATTATATTATAATTGCAAAAAAATTAAGCCGTGTAGATTTCGAAATCTCGTTATATTCTCACACTAATATCGTTTGATGAAAATTCCACGAAAATATCACTATATTTTTAAAATCTCGCCATCTTTGTCACAATGGCTGGACAGAGGAGGGAGATGGGTTTTCTTGTTAGGGAGTCTTTTGATACTGATGCTATCAACACGGGAACTCAAAATTTGCACTGGAGACTTGCATTCCTAATACAGAAACTTAAATTAAACTGCCCAAACTGTGGAACCCACTGTAACCAAGTCATAATTCCAAAATCAGATTGACTGAACTATCCTAATGTCTGATTCGTGGACAATTCTTTGCCGAAATAGCACCGTTGGATATGTTTCATTTCAACCGTACAATAAAAATATAATGTCCATCAATACCATAGTTGCATACCCATGTGTAATTTTTGTTTATAATAGATCTAAGTTGGAACCCATAATTTAGTTCAGTTCAAGTTTATTAATTGTATACCACACGTAGAATTTCTCAGTGGCTGTGTATCATCCATCACACTCTGCAGGAGTATCAGAGTCTTCCTCTTTCTTGATTTGGATTTGGTTTGCTAAGCAATGACAAAACCAGCTGCGGTGCATTGACATGACATTCCCATCCCATTTATCTGTAGGGGATTTTTCTGGCTTGCGCTGTAGCGAACCATCCTTTTGTTCGTTGCCACTCTAATTTTAACTTGGTTGGCTAGGTCACTGAATCCAACCGTCCATCCAATGGGCACTTCCAAGAAAGGGTCGTTGTACAAAAATCACAGTGATTGGAGGGTCTCAGCCATCTTTGTCAGAAACTTCTCTCCCCCTTCGAATGTGAACCATTGAATCTTGTTTCATGGATCACTTTCAATGTGCTTGTCCACAGTAGTAAGGGCCACTAGATGAACTGTCTGATTCATTTTTATCCATATCGCCACGTGTACAATGGAGCAGCGATGAACTGAGATCAGTTCATTGTGGTAGAACTATAGAAGGGCCTCTTATATGTGTAGACATGTAGATTAGCAGATCTAGTCTTGGGTAACTTGGAGAAAAGAGATTCGTAGATTTGAAAACTTTTGGTGTTGGGTGGTTGGGTTGTTGGTGGGTAAGAATTAGGAATGAATGGAGAGATTTATTTCATGAGAAAAGCTTTTACACTCCACTGGACTGACGCATGGTTGATACTAAGTCACTTAAAAATTGTAGACGAGGCATGCAATTAAAATCTAACTGTCAGAACTGTCGGCCCCAATTTAGATTGATCATGAACCAAAAGTTACCTTTATTAGGGTTGCTAAATAGATGATTGATGGGTGTTTAATGGACGGTTGTAATTAAAATTAGTTAATGGTCTGAAATTTAACAAACAAGATGTCCATTGATCAGTGTTGGGGATCCTTCATTCCATCTGATTTTAAGGCAGTGACCTATCTATGGTAGGTAGCACGATTTGGATGGTTTAGTTCGGATTGCCACTGAATGACTGTGCATCAACCATCACAATATGCCCGAGTTTCAAATAACTTCCCTTTATTCATCTGAATCTTTCCTTCAAGGGTCCTTTCATTACAAGTTGGGCTGAACTTGTTGGGACTTTTGGGGGCATGCTTTCACATCCAAAGGTCATTTCCACTGACTAGATGGGGTCCCCCTTTTCTTATATGGAAAAAAGCTATTTGAATTCTAGAGAAGTGTTCATGCAGCTATCAATGCAAAACAGGAACTAACTAGAAGGTTTCCACAGCCTTTCTGTCTCTTCAACCTGGGTAGCACGTCAGACTTGTGGAGCTATTATTTAAACAATTTCACCCACCCTCTTTTACAAATGCTCACTTTCTTTCTACTTCTGGTCACACAACAGTGAAATTTGTACCGTTGGATTAAAAAAAATAGAAATTTATATATGGTGTATGTACAGAAAAAGGCGGGTGTTGTTTAGATTAGAATCATTTAATTATATAAAGAAAAGATACTCTGGTGCTCTGGGAGCTATAAAAGTAGTAGTGTTGTGAGCTGCATGGGAAACTTAATCTAGTCCATTGATCTAGACTGTTCATTAGGTCCATTGCATATTTCATGGGCTACCAAGAAAAAATCATACTAATCTGACAAATACTAACCATTTGATCAATTACTTTAAATATAGACAGTCAAGATCCTTTACACAATAGTAGGTCTACCCAATATTTTGATCCTTTTATTTGTTAGGGACTATCGTAGACTGCTTATGATTCCAAAGAATCACATTTTATAGGCGATCTTACCCATCCCATCCATGACTTGGAAAAAGGATGGCTATATAAAATAAGATCAAATCAAGGATGGATTGTATCATCATATTCATATCATTTTCACATGGTAGCCCATGAAATTTATTATGATCTCAATGGACAGTTCAGATCGATCGATTGGATTGTCCAAGTGGACCCATGCAACTCGGAGTGCACTGAGAGTAATGCAGCATTTCTCCATCAAGAAAGTTTCTCAATAAGAGGTTTTCTTTGTTGGGGTAGTCTTCAAACTATGCACAGATTGGGTGCTCCGACCGGTCGGACGGCGTGACCCAGATACATGTGGAGACCCCCCTGGATAAATTTCGTGTGCCCAGACCGGTCGGCCGACCGGTCTACACGGGGCTCCGGCTGGTCTAGCAACCTGTCGGTGGTGAGGCAGCAAAGGCGTGAATCTCTCTGGACTGTTTTGTGCACTGGCCGACCAGTCGGACGTGCGCGCAGATTTCTTGCGCAACTCGCGGTAGTGCGCTAGATGTATCTATTTTCAGTCTTTTGCTTATTTAAGGAATTGTAATCTGGATTTAGGTTGTATCATAAGGTGTCCAAGGTTTCCTAATCGTATTAGGAAGAGGGGAGAGGTGTGTGTGAGAGAGAACTTGGGGTTTTCTCTGTTTTTCCTTGCTAGTGGGCTGTCAATCTCTATAATCTTCTAATATTCATAGTGGATCGCTTTGTGTCGTGGTATTTTACCCGTTGAGCGGTTTTTCCACATATATTTGGAGTCTCTTGTGGTGAATGCTTGTGTGTGGATTGATTACATCTTGTTTACTCGTTTGATTTTGCATTGCTTCACACGTTCAGCGTTCCGCTTCCGCTGCCGGTGTTCCCAACAAGTGGTATCAGAGCTAAAGTTGGGATGGAGTAGATTCGAATCTGAGACGAGAAGATGGGATCGAGCGCAAGGTTCAAGTTAGAGAAGTTCTCCGGGAAGAATAACTTTGAGCTTTGAAAGGTGAAGATTGAATCCTTCCTGGTTCAGCAAGGGCTTAATGAAGCTTTTGGAAAGCAACCCGAGGCTATGAAAGACGATGAGTGGACAAGGCTCGACAAAAAGGCTAGAACCTCAATCCTGTTAAACCTTACGGATGATGTTCTCCATCATGTCATGAAGGAGAAGACTGCGGCTAAAATGATGGCGAAGCTAGAGAAGGTTCATGCCAAGAAATCTCTAGAGAATCGCATGTACGTGTTGATGCAGTTGTTCACCTTGAGGATGACTGAGGGAACTGAGGTGGATGACTACCTGAGCACGTTCAATATGCTGGTTTGCAAGTTGGTGGAGATCGATGAATCGATGAAGGATGAGTATCAAATATGCATCCTATTAAATTCTCTTCCAGATTCATATGAGTCGTTCAGGGACTCTGTGTGCTCAGGGAGGGAAACTATAAACGTCGAGACCGTTATCTCAGCCCTCCAGTCGAAGGCGATAAGAAAGAAAAGCAGTGACGTGGCTTCCCGTTATTCCTCAGAAGCACTGGCTATGATGGGAAGAAGTTCTGAGCATGGAGGATACTCGAAATCGGGATCTAAGGCCAAGGGCAAAGGTAAGGCTAAGGTGAAGTACTGAAATTGTGGTCAGGAGGGCCACATGAGAGGGGATTGTCAGAATCACAGGTTGAAGCAAGAGAGGTATGAAAATTCTTCTACAGATGAAGCAAATACCGTAAAGGACGGTGGTGATTTTTGTGAAGTTCTGACTGTATCTGACAAGGGATCTCACGGTAGTGAGTGAATCCTTGATTCAGGGGCTTCATGTCACGTTTGTCCTAACCGGAGTTCATTCACGACATACAGGGAGTATGGTGGAGAATCGGTGTTTGTGGGCGATGGAGTCGCTTATAAGGTTGTGGGTGTTGTAGACAAATTTGGCTTTAAAGCGAAGTGAGGAATCGCGGTCACATCTCCAAAATGCGACCAGCCCGGCTCGTGCTCGAAGAAAGGGGTCGCGTCTCCAAAATGCGACCAGCTCAGCTTGTGCTCGACGAAAGCGGTCGCATCTCCAAAATGCGACCACCCCGGCTCGTGCTCGACGAAAGGGGTCGCATCTCCAAAATGCGACCAGCCCGGCTCGTGCTCGACGAAAGGGGTCACATATCAAAAATGCGACCAGCTCGGCTCGTGATCGTCGAAGGGGTCGCACCCAGAATGCAAGCACTCTTGATATGAACAGCTCCCGACATATGAGCGGTCGTGGTTTCTGGTCTCGGGCATGGATGGCCCTCATCTCATAGTACCAGCAGCCCATATAGGCCGATTTTGGTTTATATCTATTCATAGTTCCGAATATCTAGAGACGTAATCAACTAGACGTTTAGAATGTTTTGACTACTTCCTTATCCAAGGATTAACAAGATAAGCTTCTTATCCCATGAAATCAGTATTAATCTTAACAGCTTGCGTAACAGACTGGATCACCCGGATCTGCATAAATAGATGACCTCACAGATGATAAAGGTACACAATCTCTAAGCCTACATTTCACACTTCATCTTACTATCACAGTACCCGTACTGACTTTGCCATCAGAGGGCCATAAGCCGGGCCAACCGGCGGTGGTCCTAACCTTTCTTGGTGATTGCAGGTTCCCCAATCTACACCATTCATCTCCGATTGGAGGTCAGACGATGAAGAATCAAGTTGGTCTCTGACCAACATCTGTTAGCCAATTTTTGGCGTTAACAGTGGGTATTGGTACTGTGTGCATCAGGATGTTCAATGAGGTCGAACGAGTCTTGGAAGATGTGAAGCACATTCCAAAGATAAAGATGAATGCGATTTCTCTTGGTGCACTCAAGGCGAAAGGGTGCGTATTTATCGGTCGCGATCGTTGTTGTGAAGTAATGAAGGGGGTACTCGTGTGTATGAAGGCACGGAGGTGTAGCCATCTTTACATGTTGATCGGGAGCACAATTCACGGTGGAGCTGTAGGAAAGGCAGCGAGATCCACGGTTGCTCATATGTGGCAAGTGCCCAAGGGCCACATGAGAAGAGCAGTAAAGGGCGTGAATTTGCAAGGTTAGGGTCGATGGTAGCACGAGAAGCGGTGGAGCTATAATTGAAGATGAGATGATGTTGTGAGGATGGTGTTGATTCGTCATTTGAAGTCTCAGTGGAGACTGTTGGGGTAGTCTTCAAACTATGCATAGATTGGGTGCTCCGACCGATCGGACGGCGTGACCTAGATGCATGTGGAGACCCCCCTGGACAAATTTCGTGTGCCCAGACCGATCGGCCGACCGGTCTGCAAGGGGCTTCGGCCGGTCGAGCGACCGGTCGGTGGTGAGGCAACAAAGGCGTGAATCTCCCTGGACTATTCTGTGCACTAGCCAACTGGTTGGACGTGCGCGCGGATTTCTTGCGCAACTCGTGGTAGTGCGTTAGATATTTCTATTTTCGGTCTTTTGCTTATATAAGGAGTTACAATCCAAATTTAGGTTATATCCTAAGGTATCCAAGGTTTTCTAATCGTATTAGGAAGAGGGGAGAGGTGTGTGTGAGAGAGAACTTGGGGTTTTCTCTGTTTTTCCTTGTTAGTGGACTGTCAATCTCTGTAATCTTCTTATATTCATAGTGAATCGCTTTGTGCCATGGTTTTTTACCCGTTGAGGGGTTTTTCCACGTAAATTTGGAGTCTCTTTTGGTGAATGCTTGTGTGTGGATTTTTTTTTTTTTTTTTTTTTTGACGTCAACCCTTTTTTTTTTTTTTATAAAAAAAAAGAAGAAGGCCACCTATCATATACTCCCGGTTAGCCATTGAAACTAACAGCGACCCATCACGTAGACGCTGTTCGACTACCTCGCGACTCTCTAATAGCACCCAATCCAGTTTTGTCTAAGACCAGCTTTCCTCTAATAACCGCTGGTAGCGACCTTGCATTTTGAAAAACCATCGATCTCTGTGAGGCACTGCCCATCTTAGCCAGACTATCTGCTACCTGATTCCCTTCTTTAAGAATATGGACCACCTTTACTTGAGCCCTCGCTTGAAGAGCTATAAACCTAGCCCTCAAGTACCAAAGATTCCAAGGAAGCTTCGAACCTCTCACTAACACATCCACCACCGAAGCTGAATCCGTTTCCATGATGATTTTCGTGCAACCCCGGGCTACACTAGTAGACAGCCCCTCGATTAAAGCTCTAGCTTCGGCTGAGGAGTTCGTCCCGATCCCATAGCTGCTAGCAAACCCGAAAATGAACTTACCATTCCAATCCCTGCACACTCCTCCTCCTCCCATGTTCCCCGGGTTTCCACGACACGAACCGTCTACGTTAACCTTCACCCACCCTTGCTTCGACCTCGACCACCTAATCACTAACCAAAAAAGATTTTCCTGCCTCTTAAGATGAACGTGAAGGAGTTGAAGAGTTGCCCTTCTAGCTCTGTAAATTTCTGTTGGAGCTAGAAAAAACTGACTGATGTACCTCATCCAACCGAGGACCCTAGACACCACCCTGCATTTTTCCACTTCCTTGCCTTCGAATCTGCAGCAATTTCTCTCTTGCCAAATCTCCCAGATGATTAGGCTAGGAGCCAGACCTCTTAAATTGGAGTAAGAGTCCATGGCCAACGCCTCTCGCCACCAATGCGAGAGCCGAGCTTCCAACGGTTGATGTGGGAAACCAACAATGCTTGTGTGTGGATTGATTGCATCTTGTTTACTCGTTTGATTTCGCATTGCTTCACGCGTTCGGCGTTCCGCTTCCACTGCTGGTGTTCCCAACATTCTCATCTTCAGGATATGCACCTTTAAAAACAGCATATGTGCCAACCTGCCAAGTGTGCGGAACATCTGACCAGTGAATAATGTGGCCCACACCATGAAGATAAACTTTTAAAAAAAAAAAAAAAAATCAGACCAGCTTACAGGTCATCGCGTGGGCCACACGCATAAGTTGAAGGTGGAGTACCGTTGGTAATTTTTTTTTAACCATCAACTCTTTTCTATAGGGGTGGCCCACTGGACGAGTGGACCAGCCCGATATTTTAGCATGACAATATTCATGGCGGGGTTCCTTTCAAAAAAAAAATCTTCATGGTGGGGTTTCTCACCACTGTGATTTTCCACCCAGTTGCCAGGTTGGCACATGTGTTGCATGTCAAGGCGCATGTGGGGCTATCAAAATAATAATGTTTATTTTGTTATAAATGATCCTATTTATTGTTCGTGTGCACTTTACAAATTTCAAAACGTAAGATGGAGGATCCTTCAGTTTCTTTGCGCAGTGAACCAGTCTATGTTCGTCCCACTCTAATGTACTTGTGGTTGTTTGTCTGGAATCCTGACCATCCATCTGGTGGGTTCTTCTGTCGACGTCCTATTGTACAAAAAACCACACCGTTTGTAGAATCCTAGCCATCTGATTAATCGACTTCTCACATTTTTAATCTGAACCAAAATCAGACATATAAAGTTGAGTATTTAGCGTAATATTTACTTCTTTCCACTTTTAGAAATATGTTGCCAAGTCAAGCGATTAGTTGAGTTAGTAATTGGTTTCTCCATGTTCAGTTGTATCAAGGTGGCTTGGAAGTCAAGATGTCTTGCCACCATAGTCATTGGTTTAGAAAAGTCTTGGATAGTAGGTATCTTTTGCAAGGTGTTTGATACTTACCATGTTACACAAAGGGTTAGTTACAAGTGACTCTATGATTAGGAAGCTATTTATTTAGTCCTTGTTTAACTTAGCTTAGAAAAGTTACTTATACAACACTAGAGTGGATGGCACGTGCAGCACACATGGAGAGAAGGGAAGAGAGATCAGACAGGGACAGACGGGAAGTCGCAAAACACATGGCTACCTTGCCTAGGTACCCACTAGGGTTTATTTCACTAATATGGGGTAAACATCCTGATGTGCTTTAAATCTATGCTGTCCATCAGGTAAACCATACCTTGTTTGGTCTTGATTCAAAAAATTAGGCTAATTCAATTCTCAGGTGGGTCATCTCATAAACTTAGACCTAAAACCTCTAATTCACATGGTATGGCTTTAAGTCTTGGAATATTGGTTTGTTGGTAATTCTTTCTTCATAATGAGACACATCAAATGATTGGATTGGATGGCACATAAACGCCATGGCAGGCCCTGCACAAAACTAATGATGGGAGTTCTTTCCTAGCTGTTTATTGTTGTGTGGCCTACCTAAGTTTGGATGATCATGATTTTTGGGTTCAATGACTAGAATGATGCAGCATACCTAATAGACAAGGTGAATCTCATGAAAGTTCCACTAACGTTTGGATGATCATGATTTTTGGGTTCAATGACTAGAATGAGGCAGCATACCTAATAGACAAGGTGAATCTCATGAAAGTTCCACTAACGTGGCTCTGTTTGCGAAAGTAACCCTGGCACGTATCTAGTTGTGAGTTACCAAGGCTAGTTGGATTTTGAAATTTTTCAATATAAAATGATTTTCAAAACATTATCATCTTTTATCAAAATTATTTTGATTTTATCCTTTTTCCTATTCAATCCTTTAAAGCTTATCTCCTGTGTGATTGTTTATTAGGTACTAAAATTGAGGTTATTGTCCTTCCTATGGCTTTGTGTGAATTCATCTCTTTCCTTCCTACTCTTGGTATTTTAATCTATGGAGAAGTTTGATAAAGGAGGACCTTCAGGTTCCCACATGTGTGAGACACATGTGGAGGAAGTTACATGACACCCAACCCCACGTAATGGAGAAATCTCCTCATCAAAATAAGATATTCATTTGCTATGAAACATTTAGGCCATCTTTACTATTTCCTTGGTATTGAAGTTATTCCTTTTAATTGGGAGAAGCTAAATGAAGGGTAGGTGAAGCTCAATGTGGACGGGTCAGCTATTGGGAATCCAAGGCAATCTGGATGAGGAAGAGTGTGCAGGGGAGTGACAGGAGATTTGCTATTTGCTTTTGCAGCGGGGTTCGGGTTCGGTTCGAATGTTCGAGCAGAAGCTAGAGCGATAGCTGAGGGGTTCGCCCTCTGTGTGGACAGGAACCTCTAGAATATAGTCGTAGAGAGTGACTCTAAGGTGGTAGTAGATCTGATTGTTAATGAGGGTTCTGGCCCTTGGCGTTTGTGGTACTGGTTATCTACCATTAGGTTGCTGGCCAGGTCGGCTCAGGTTTGTTTCAGATTTATCCCTAGGGAGGCAAATGGGGTTGCGGACGGTCTCGCGAGGCTTGGTAGTGCTGCCCAAGTTAGAAGAATCTTTGTCGCAGCCTCGACCCTTCCTCAGTCTTGGAGAGGGGCCCTCTGTTTAGATAAAGTGGGGCTTGGCTCCTTGCGGGAGAAGAGGAGGTCGTCGGCCTCGTGGCCTTCTTGTCTTGGAGGAGCTGAGGCAAGAAGGAGGCTGTTTTGTTTTAGGCCCTCCTCTTTGATTCCTTTGCTGGAGTTTCGGGTCTTTTTTTTATTTTCGTCTGGCGGCAGGCTGGTACATTTTTCTTTCTTGGCTGGGTAGATATGATAGGTGGAGCCTCGATGTCTTTTTGGTCAGGCTCTCCTGAATGGTTTGTAAAGCCTCTTTTGTTGAATGAAGTTTGAGGTGGAAGGATTCCACCTTTCTTTAAAAAAAAATTTAAAAAAAATATTCCTTTTAATTGTGGTTTTTTCTTGTCTTAATCCAAGTATACTGCTAATGTTTTGTCAAAAAAGCAAAATGTTGGATTCCGAGTCCATTATCAAAGTTTATCCATCACTAGACTTCTAGGGAATCCAGATATATATGGCTACCATTTACCTTTAAGTAAACTAGAATGCTGTCCATGAACGAGGTTAGGAATGAGAAATTGTCCATGTCCTTTTTGAGGAATTATACCTGGGAGGGATGGTTGATTCAGTGGTTAAGATGCTCAAAATTCACCCATAAAACTAGAGCTCATTCTATACTCGAAAACCGTTCCGTCCTACTCCCAGTGGGAATATGCTTCAGAAATCATTCTCAAATGAGAGGCTTTGTTAAGTTCGGAGAGTGGTGCTAGTGTTTGCACATCTGTTTCCACATGTTTGGAGTTGCCTTTAATGGTGCGGAGCTTTTGTGCAACAATGCAGCTGTGATGTATCCTTAAAGCAGAATTACTATTACCCATTTGCAATTTTATGGATTTGACCATAAAAGATGCGATTAGTGTCTTAAAGATAGTGATTGTCCTATGATTCAAAGCCCGGATGGAGACTCCAGATAATACAACATACATTCTACAACGAATTGCTAGAGCTTGCCTGGATTTTAAATAGGATTTAGTGTAAGTTAGTATGCTAAGGCTTTTAAGTGGAGATTACGTGAAGCTACTTCATATCTCTTTCAATTTCACCTGCAAGTTTCCTTATTTTCAGCATTTAGTGGAGTGAGACTGTCAATAATTATTGATTCTTGAAGTTCTTACAGGAGAACTATAGAAGTTTGAAAATTTTCCGTGAAAATTTATTGTCTAGGTCAAGACTTTTGGATTTAAATTCATATCGTTGCCAATTAATTCAAGTAGCATTCTGCAAGAAGAAAAATAATAAGGCCATTATACATTTTTTTAACAGAAAGGTGGGAACACACTACTTGTAACTTTGTTAATTTGGCAAAAAAGTTGTACATGCATTCGGGTGGGTGCCACAAAAAGAAACGGGCCTCACCTATCATGAACAATCTAGAGAAAACGACAAAAAGAAATTGTTTTAGAGAGGCACTTAGGACCAGTAAAGAAAGGTGAGTTCTTTCCGAACTTTATAATTGAAAACAACACACAACTCTCAGTTTACGAAAATCCATAAAAAAACAAAAAAACAAAAGGAGTTTTATGAACTGATGGTTACAATAAAAAATAAAAAATAAAATAAAAAAATTAGCCAGTTATGGAGGGTAACTGTATTTCTTCTCTTAAAAGAAGTATCAAGTAAGTGATAAAAAGGCAAAGGTGGAAAGAACAAAATGTGACCTATTTCTATCTTTTGAAGTTACTGGATAGAAATTGCGGCTCAAAATTTGGACGGTTCAGTTTGAATTACTTTATGCATCGTGTAGAATCTCTTAGTCCCAAGTATTAACTATCCTACTTTTCCAGAGTATCAAACTGAGATGGAGAAAATGAAAGTATGGGGTTTGTACAAAGAGGCACAACAACCCTGGAGAGAGTGCTTTCGTTGCCTGGAATGCATCGGCTCCTGGGCTACAACCATTTGGCAAGCAGTATTCACATTCGCTCTGTCGACTATCTGGAATGAATGTAACACCAGGGGTTTTACCCAGAACCAGTAAACACACTACTATCACTTCACGACTTTCCCACTCGGTTGCGGAAACCTAAGACAATCTTCCAAATAAATACATCTACAGGAGGGAGGATCTAAATGGGCTAACCTTGTGGAAGCAAACCAACCTGAACCCACATCATCAGCATAATTCAAGTACAATGGGACCGTCCGGAAGTTGGATCATGTGAACCAAACTTTTGAGGGTTCTGTGCTAATGAGTTTAAATTCCGGAAGTGCTGGTAGTTTAATCCGTGACCCCCATGGGACGTGTGGCAACATACTCTGGAAACTGTAGTGCGAGACCATATCTGCGACGAGGGTTGCTGTGTCTCTCCCCTGGAAGATCGTTGGGTTTGCACTGGAGCCACCGCAGGTAACTTCACGCTGAAATTACCGTGGGAGTGCTGTGGAGAAGCTGGTAGCAGGAAGAGCTGGGCAGTCTGGGTGTGGCACTCTAAATTGACTCCAAAAATATTGATTCTAGCATTGAGAATCCTTCTGAAGGCGGTTCCAGTTGATGAGAGAATTCAATCCAAAGGTATTCCATTGGCCTCTCGATGTGAGTGTTGTAGCGCTGGCCAGTGCATCATGTTTTTGCGAGAGGGGAGTTAGCGACCCAGGTATGGAAATTCTACAGCATTGCTTAATTTTGATGTCTCATTCATAGAGGGCCAAACAGCCTTGGGTAGAGCCACGCAATGTGTTGGGATTGGACGCCTCAAATCTCCATGTATGGAGGCCACTGACCAATCGTCCGACCGGTCGGTCACGATGGAGCCAAGACAGCAAAGTTGCTGGAACCTTTTTTTGGGCATCCGGCCGGCTGGCCGACCGGTTGGCAGTTTCCTAGTTGGGTTGGGTTTCTTGCGCGGTTTTGCGTAAGGAGTTTCTAATCTCGGTTTTCTCCTATTTAAGGGGATGTAATCTAGGATTAGCGTTGCCATCAATGGGCTAAGGGATTGAGAGAGTTTTAGAGCAAGAGAAAGAGCTATGTGGAAGCTTGGAGTTCTCTAAGATGAGGGAAAGAGATGGGTTTGTCCCTCTCATGTGAGAATTAGCTTTGTTAGCTTGGGATTTCTCTTGTGGGCTATGATCCGAGTTGTGTTTCTTCTATCTCTTATAACTTCTTATATCATAGTGGATTGGTGTCACTTTGTGCCGTGGTTTTTTACCCGTGATAAGTTTTTCCACGTAAAATTCAAATTGCTTCTTATATGTGTTGATTTACTTGTGTGATTGCTATTGTGGTGTGTTCCTCACTGCTTCGATTACTTCCGCTGTGGGGCTCCTAACCCCAATAAGTAGTGTCAAAGCTAAAATTTGGGAAGGAGGTAGATGTTCGCTCGCCTCAAGTGTAAGGCTGCAATGTAGTAATAAATCTCGATAAGATCGAGGTTGATCCACAGGGAATTAGAGAACAATTGCTAAGTTATTCCAGCAACTAGGATTGCAACAATTTAGAGGTTCAATTGAGATAATTATGCTAAAATAGTAACTTAAGAAAAATAGTGATTAAAGGCACTAAGGCTTTCAAGGATCCACTTGTAGTAACCCCATGTCAATCCAATCAATCCAAGCATAAAACTCAACTAGATGTGAAGTCCTATCTCTCATCTAGTTGGAAAATAAAGCATTAAAGCACATTCAATCTCACTTAAGTTGAACTTCCAAGTTCTAGTCCCATCCAACCACATATAGAATTCGAATTCATGGCCTTCGGAGTAACAGCCATGCCTATGGACGATGGCATGCTCAAGGGTTACCATAATCCGAATCTAATTAAGCAAAACATGATAATGTCAGAGAATTGCAAGGAATCCATGTCCGGAGCACATGAACTCTCATAGAACTTCTAAAAATATCAACTTTAAGAACTAGAACATTCAAAATTCAAACTTGAAGTAAAGCTACTTGAATTTAACTGAATCAAACATGAAATTGGCTACAAGCTTCACCTCTCAGTCTTAGCTGAGAGATTCTAGCCGAGCATTGTCATACTACAACTAGAACTCATAAAATAAAACTAAAAAACATAAAAACTCGGAGTTTGGAGGGTTACAAATGCTCCACGACGGCTTCCTTCCTCTCACATGAAGTTCATTAGCTTCTATGATGCCCTAGGAAGAGACCCTAGGTGTCCTTTTATAGTGGAGAAGCTTCCTTGCGTCGGAAACATGCAGAATTTGCGTAAGGTTACGCAATGCGCAGAGAAAATCGAAACTCAAATTTAGAAATTGTCCATTTTTACGCATGGCCGACCGGTCACGGTCGGTCAGACTGGGCTGGCCGACCAGTCTTAACCGGTCGAACTGGTCAGTTTGAACGTCCAGCGTGCACAGATAGATGGCCGACCCATTGGTCGACCGGTCTTGATCGGTCAGACCAAGCTGGTCTTAGTCCAGGGAGTAATATAGAAGACCCGACCTGTTGGCCGACCGGTCAGGACTGGTCGGCCCTTGTTCATTCTCTTCTTTTTCTTCCTTTCTTTCTTCTTCTCTCTCTTCTACTTGATTTCTTCTATCTTTGGTCCTCCTTCAATCTTCATCCAATGGATCTAAATACGTTCTTTTGGTCTCCAATTGGGTGAAGTTCGCTCTCATTCCTACAATCACAAAACATGTATTAGATGGGCCTTTTAAACATGCAAATCATGCATATAATGTGATGTAATGGGCTATATCATGTATAAATTGGAGGTTCAACAGTAGAGAGAATTTGAGGCGAGGCATCAATGACGTCTTCCAGCATGAGATTCGATGTGGAGAAGGATTCTGTGAAAGAAAAATATGGAAAGCGATTGGTATCTATGAAAAAAGTAGAGTAGAAGGTAGATCGGTACACCAATATCTTAATTAGGTTCATCGACTGCGATCGAGTTTGATCGGGAGCACTATTCATGGTGGAGCTGCGGGATCCACCGTTGCTTGTATGTGGCGTGCGCGCAAGGGCCACATGAGCGAAAGGGTGGTGAAGGTGCAAGGATGAAGTCAATGAGGCATAAGAAGCGGTAGAGCAATGATGATGACGGCATAAAGATTGAAGATGGTGCGTGGCAAGGTATTGCATGAAAATTTGAGTCATGATGGAGTTTGTTGGGATTGGACGCCTCAAATCTCCATACATGAAGGCCTCCGACCGGTCGGTCACGATGGAGCCAAGACAGCAAACACTACAAGAAATTTCATTTTTACCGACGAATGATTTCGTCAGTAATCAGTAAAATTTCGTCGGGAAATATTTTTCCCGACGAAATTTTTCGCGGCTAACATCGTCGCAGAAAGGCCGTTGGTAAAGGTTTTTACCGACGAAAATATTTTTCGTAAGCAATAATAAAACCATTACCGACGAAAACATTCGTCGGGAAAACATATGAATTTTTGTCGGAAATAAAAATGATACGTCGGTGAAAAATCTTTTGCCGACGAAATTTTTCGTAGGTAAAAACATGAAAAAGTTTTTTACCGACGAAATTGTTCGTCGGTAATAAAGACAGGGAAAATTTTACCGACGAAAGATGTCGTCGGTAATATCTTTGCCGGTTTTTTACAGACGAAATATTTCGTCGGTAAAATTTTTTCGATTTTTATTACCGAAGAAAAATTTCGTCGGTAAAAAACTTTTTCACGTTTTTACCTACGAACAATTTCGTCAGTAATAGTTTTTCCTGTCCCGGTTTCATTTGTTTTCAAAATTCAGGAAAATTCCTGATATACACCTGCAAAGAAACCTATACATTTTTCTCCTATTCACATCCACATACATATGAATGAACAGAAACTACACCATCCATACACAAATAATCCATTCCACATCTACAAACAAACAATATTCATCCACACACAAATACATATAAGTTGAAAGTCGTATATTAAAAAAAATAATCAGGAAGATGAAGGCGGAGGTGGCGGGGCATCGGCGCCAAGGCGTGCAGCGAGAGCCTGAAACATCTCCTGCATCCGTCGCTCATGCTCCTGCCGCAACTCCTCGATCCTCCTCTCCTGCTCTTCCCGTCGCCTCTCCTCCTCCTCCCTACGCCTCTGCTCATCCTCCTCCTTACGCCTCTGCTCCTCTCTCTGCCTCTCCAGCTGCTCTCGAATCTCATCGACGACGACCCGTAGCTGCTGAACCTCTCTCTCTGCGATATCAGCTCGGCGTTGAGCGCTCTCACTAGCTACGGATCGGCTGGAGCCACCTCTAGTTTGTGCCATGAGCTTGGCACCATGGCCAAGCCCACGCACATATCCAGAACGGGTGCCAAGCACCTCGCTCAGGATTTCTGGCTCACTCCGCTGACTACCATCGGGAGTGGGCTGACTGCATATGGTGTCCATCGCCGCCTGTAATGAAAAGATATGAAATTTCATAAAAAATGACATGAATGACATTATTATCAATCAATGCGCAATTAAATTTTACAAAGTAAAGATTTTTACCCAATGCTCACTGGCTCTAGGATGAACCCAAGATCCAGTCGCCTGCCGACAGTGAGTCCCTCTGTAGAGGTCTACTGGTCCAGGCTCCTGGCCGGTGACCGAATCTCACTACGCAATCGAAAGGAAAAAAGACTTATAATAAATGCCAATGAAAATAATATATTAACTTAATAATCATCAATAATTTCTTACCATGTCGTAACGATGTCGTACAAATGACTTTGAACCAGCTACATGGTTCACTTGTACCTTTTCCCTGTTCGCAGAATTTATTCTACTCCTCTTCTGAACACATTATACAAAATACATTTCTATTAATTGCGAATTTAATTGTTACCTTAAGATATCGTACATGTAAATATTAATTGCGAATTTATTCTACTCCGCTACAACTGATGAAGTATGCTGCGTGCTTCCGCTACGCTCCAGTTTGTGGAGGACATGTTCAGAAAGTGACTTAACTGTAAATGTAGATTATAAACAAGTCAATTCAGAAAAAAAAAATTATGACTTTTAAAACAAATATACATGCAATAATCAAATTAATCGAATTGAAAATTACATGTACATCTTGTATACATTTAATAATCGTCGTCTGAATCATTATCGCTTAGGATTCTTTCTTCTTCACCATCACTATCGCTAATCAGAATTTCCTCTTCATCGTCTGCAACGTTATCATCGATGAAAGCGCTATCATCTCTAACAATGTCATTTATGATTGAGGCATCAACATGATCAGGTGGCACATCATCTCTATTCAATTGCACCACATCAATATCAACATTTGGATCATTCCCTCTATCCCAAGATGACATGTCTTCTTGATATGCTTGTTCAACTGACGACGTTCTATTACTCCCTTCATCGTTATCTTCAACGTCTACTTCGGGAACGTCAAATATGTTCCTGGGCTTTATTTTCTGCACCACGTGCCAAGAGCCGCCTAACTTGGTGTCAGCGAGGTAGAATACTTGTTCGGCTTGGCCGGCTATGATAAATGGGTCATCTTTAAACCACTTCCGAGATAAATTTACGCTCGTAAAGTAATTATCAGTCTGTATTCCCAACTTTTTATTTCTAATGTCCCACCAATTGCATTTAAATAAGTACACCCACTTTCTCATACAATAACGCAGCTCAATAATATCCGTCAAAACGCCATAAAAATCAATTTCGACCTCCTCATGTGTTTCCTTCACAACCACACCACTATTTTGTGTGGTCTTATATTTCTCACGCTCCTCAGTGTGGAACCGAATCCCGTTTATAATACAACCTGTATATCTAGATACACGTCTATCAGGACCATACGCCAGTGAGTAGAGCGCATCAGACGCATCCGCAGAGTTGCTAGCGCGCAACATCTTCATCTATCATCACATACAGAATATAAATGTACGTTTAGGCATTTAAAATTACGTGTAAATATTGTGCAATACAACAATATTGTAAGTGTGGTGAGATAGAAGGTAAATTAATCTTACACGTTTTGCGAACCATTCTGGAAACAAATCCTGATGCATTCGATCATAATTTGTAGGGTATTGGGACTTCATCTCCTCGATGTGTTCGCTATATACAATTAGTACGTTGTAAGCAAGAAATTTTGAGATTAAAACTGTATGTAGATATACAATTATGTGTGAAGACTTACTCCAAGTACGACTCATTTCTTCACAATTATGCAACACATACCACCGCGCCTTCACTTGATCCCGAGGGTCCATATCCTGAAACGTCGGCGATCCTAAAGGACAGACATTATGTGCGAATACAGATATGAGTCCTTGTTCATGCTCCTGCCCTGCATCGGCATTCCAATCTTCTCGGTTGAATCTAGTCTCTATGCCACGAAGATACATGGAACAAAATGTCAGGCACTCATTATCAATGTACGCCTCAACAATGGATCCCTCTGGACTTGCCTTATTCCTCACATATTGTTTTAATGTGTGAAGGTATCTGTACACAAAATCAATATGTTTAGGACATGAAAACATGGATATACGTAGTTTATGGAATGAATAAAAATTTATGATCATTGTTCTATCACCTTTCGATCGGATACATCCAACGATATTGTACTGGGCCTGCAAGCTTCGCTTCGTGCGGTAAGTGAATCGCTAGGTGTACCATGACATCGAAAAACGCAAGTGGAAATATTCTTTCAAGTTTGCAAAGGATTACGACAATATCCTTCTCCAGTCGTTTAATAACCTCTACATTCAAAGATTTCGAACACAAATCCTTAAAGAATATCCCCAACTCAATCAGCGTAGCACTGAAATCTTTGTTAAGGAATCCACGAATCGCAACCGGTAGTAGACGTTGCAGAAGGACGTGACAGTCATGACTTTTCATTCCTGTTACCTTATAGTCCGTAATGTTTACACACCGAGAGATATTCGATGCATACCCATCGAAAAATTTCATCTTGTTCAACCATTCACATACACATTTTTTCTCTAGTTTTGTCAATGTGTAGCAGGCTGCTGGTATAGTATATGAATTTCCATGTGGTTGCAAGTGCAACTCTTTCCTTAAACTCATTGCTTGTAGATCCAATCGAGCCTTAAAACTGTCTTTTGTTTTCTTCTCTATGTTCATCAATGTTCCAAAGACATTGTCACATATATTCTTCTCAATATGCATGACATCCAAGTTGTGTCGTAATTTCAGATGACTCTAATAAGTCAACTCAAAAAAATGCTCTTCTTCCTCCAGTTGTACTCCAATACTGTACGTTTTCTCTTCTTCAAGTGCGGTGCCTTACCAAATCTAACTTCTTCAATGTTACTCAGTTGTTGTAACACATCTTCTGTAGATAGTTCTTTCGGTGGTGGCCTATGATCTTATTTACCATCAAAGATTACCGTCTTCCTGCGCCAACTATGATCCCTCGAAAGGAAGCGACGATGGCCCATATAACACGTTTTTTTACCATGCTTCAATGACAATGAACAAGTCTCAGTACTACATGTAGGACAAGCCAACTTTCCCTTCGTGCTCCACCCAGACAAATTCTCATATGCAGGGAAGTCATTTATTGTCCACAAGACCGTTGCATGCAATCGAAACATCTGTTCTGCAAAAGTGTCATACGTCTGGACACCTTGACTCCACAACTCGTTTAACTCATCTACTAACGGTCAGAGATACACATCAATGTCATTCCCCGGTAACTTGGGTCCAGGAATAAGCAACGACATCATAAAAAATGATTCCTTCATACACAACCAAAGAGGTAAATTGTAGGGCATAAGTATCACTGGCCACATACTGTACGAGCTACTCATATTACCAAATGGATTAAAACCATCACTTGCAAGACCTAGCCGAACATTGCGAGAATCCTCTGCAACCCAGTCATATTGCTTATCAAAATGTTGCCAGGCTTCAGAGTCAGCGGGATGCCTCAATGTATTATCATCATGAACGCGTTTCTCCTTATGCCACCTCATATCTTCAGCCGTCTTGCTCGACGTAAACAATCTTTGTAATCTGGGTTTCAATGAAAAGTACATTAACACCTTTTGTGGAATTTTCTTACGCTTAGCTTCGTCATAATTCCACCTAGACTCTCCACATTGTGGACACTCCTCAACATTTTCATGTTCTTTCCAATACAATACACAATCATTTATACATGCATGTATGAGGATGTAACCAAGGCCCAAGTCTCGCATTAAGGATTTTACCTCGTAATGAGACTTAGGCAATGTCTCACCTTCAAGTAATACTTCTTTCAACAAGTCAAGTAACATGTCGAACGATTTGTTACTCCAACGATTTATTGTCTTTAAATGAAGTAACCTTGTAAGGAAATTCAACTTGGAGAAGTTCCGACACCCCAGATAGAGTGGACATTGCGCATCCCTCAACAACCTACTAAACTTTTCTGATTCGGCATCACCCATAGGAGGAATATCCTGGCTAGTACTTGTCGCTGCAAAATCAGTATCCGCAATTGTTCCCCTTAACACATCTTTAATGATATCTTGCATATTGTCAACATCTCCATCCTCGTCATTAGGCACAATTGGGTCAGCAAGGACTTCAGTGGCCTCAACTCTTTGGTGAAAGTCTTCACCATGATGAATCCACCAAGTGTAACCCTGGTCAATCCCAACTATGAACAAATCATCTTCCACTTTGTCCAATGTCTTATGAATCATGTTCTTGCATTTTCGGCATGGACACCTAATTCTATTACCTGAATCTGCCCGATATCTCGCAAATTCCATGAACTCCTTAACACCTTCTTTATACTCTGGGCCAAACCGATTCTTAGCTTGCATCCAACTCTTATCCATATCTACAATGCAAAGATTAGAGTCAAGTTTAGTTTAGGTGATTTGAGATTAGGATTAGGTTTCGGCATAGGTTGAGATTTTCGAATTCGAAATCGGGTTTCAGGTTTGGTTTTCATGTTTGGGTCTAGGTTTAGGTTAGGTGAATGGATTTAGGAATAGGTGTAGGTTTAGGTTAGGTGACATGAGTTTAGGATTAGGTTTAGGGCATAGGTTTGGATTTGCGAGTTCGGGATCGGGTTTCGGGTTTGGTTCTCGTGTTTGGGTCAAGGTTTAGGTTAGGTGAATGTATTTAGGAATAGGTGTAGGTTTAGTTTAGGTGATTTGGGATTAGGATTAGGTTTCGGCATAGGTTGAGATTTTCGAATTCGGAATCGGGTTTCGGGTTTGGTTTTCGTGTTTGGGTCTAGGTTTAGGTTAGGTGAATGGATTTAGGAATAGGTGTAGGTTTAGGTTAGGTGACATGAGTTTAGGATTAGGTTTAGGGCATAGGTTTGGATTTGCGGGTTCGGGATTGGGTTTCGGGTTTAGTTCTCGTGTTTGGGTCAAGGTTTAGGTTAGGTGAATGTATTTAGGAATAGGTGTAGGTTTAGTTTAGGTGATTTGAGATTAGGATTAGGTTTCGGCATAGGTTGAGATTTTCGGATTCGGAATCGGGTTTCGGGTTTGGTTTTCGTTTTTGGGTCTAGGTTTAGGTTAGGTGAATGGATTTAGGAATAGGTGTAGGTTTAGTTTAGGAGACATGAGTTTAGGATTAGGTTTAGGGCATAGGTTGAGATTTGCGGGTTCGTGATCGGGTTTAGGGTCGCATTTTCGTGTTTGGGTAAAGGTTTAGGTTAGGTGAATAGATTTAGGAATAGGTGTAGGTTTAGGTTAGGTGACATGAGTTTAGGATTAGGTTTAGGGCATAGGTTTGGATTTGCGGGTTCGGGATCGGGTTTCGGTTTTGGTTCTCGTATTTGGGTCTAGGTTTAGGTTAGGTGAATGGATTTAGGAATAGGTGTAGGTTTAGTTTAGGTGATTTGAGTTTAGGATTAGGTTTAGGGCATAGGTTGAGATTTGCGGGTTCGGGATCGGGTTTAGGGTCGCATTTTCGTGTTTGGGTAAAGGTTTAGGTTAGGTGAATGGATTTAGGAATAGGTGTAGGTTTAGGTTAGGTGACCTGAGTTTAGGATTAGGTTTAGGGCATAGGTTTAGATTTGCAGGTTCGGGATCGGGTTTCGGGTTTAGGTTTAGGTTTTCGAGTTTGGGTCTAGGTTTAGAGTTAGATGAATTGAGTTTAGGTTTCGGTTTAGCCATACCTTATAGGTTTTAGTTTTAGGTTTATGGTTTCAGGTTTAGGGTGTAGGTCTTGAAGACTCAAGCAACTCAAGGATAGCTCCGACGCACATCCGGGTCTGCTCCACACAAGCGGGCCTGTCCAAATGGCCAGGCCACCCATATTGCTGTCCATAGGAAATGGACAGCTTCATTATGGTCATAACAGCGGTTCCCACCTTCCAAGGACCCCCGCTCAACACCCGGATAGCTCCGACGCACATCCGGGTCTGCTCCATTAATTTCGAGCTAATACATAAACACGGGCCTGTCCAAATGGCCAGGCCACCCATATTGCTATCCATAGGAAATGGACAGCTTCATCATCATGGTCATAACAGCGGTTCCCACCTTCCAGGGATCCCCGCTCAACACCCGGATAGCTCCGACGCACATCCGGGTCTGCTCCATTAATTTCGAGCTAATACATAAACACGGGCCTGTCCAAATGGCCAGGCCACCCATATTGCTGTTCATAGGAAATGGACAGCTTCATCATGGTCATAACAGCGGTTCTTACCTTCCAGGGACCCCCGCTCAACACCCGGATAGCTCCGACGCACATCTGGGTCTGCTCCATTAATTTTGAGCTAATACATAAACACGGGCATGTCTAAATGGCTAGGCCACCCATATTGTTGTCCATAGGAAATGGACAGCTTCATCATCATGGTCATAACAGCGGTTCCCACCTTCCAAGGACCCCCGCTCAACATCAACATCAATCAACTACTCTTAATCACAAGTATCAAGTCAAATTTATCTAATTTGCCACTAAATGATAATATAATAAAATCAGTCGCCCATCCAAGGATGGATAGATTGAAATGCTATCATTATTTCCATTTAAATGCCCAAGCCTAAATTTCGACAGCATCTCCCCCTGTCTCTCCAGATATATTTATCTTACATTTCATTTCCATATCAACTATCCACACATTGTGTGGATTAAATTGACAATGGAATTAAACATAAGAAACATATCCAGAAAGAATAGGAGAGTTACCGCATGAAACTAATGACGGAGCATGTAAATGACAAACAATGATAACATTCCAATCTATCCAACCTTGGACTGTCCAACAGGACAATTTGGCAGATTTCTATACCTCCAAAACACACTTTATCTATGCTCGGCAATATAAAAATCTCCAAATGGGCTAACTGATTCTATTATACTACTATTTGTGGACAAAAATTAACTATTAATAATAAGCCAAATCCATCCACAACATACACAAGCACATGAAAATGACAGAATCATCAACACCATGAATCAAGTCTAATCAAATACCTAATGACTATTTTCTGAACAAATAAGTATGTATGGGGCCCACTATGGGAATCGGATTGCGTCCGCATGATCGTGTAGAGTAAAGTCAGTTGGGCCCACCTAGAATGTATGTAATTTATCTATTCTGTCCTTATGTTTTTCCACCTCATTTTAGTGGTTGAGCCCAAAATTTAAGCATATCCAAATCTCAAGTGGACCATGCCATGGGAAACAATGGGAATAATGATTTCCACCATTCCCAGGCCCTACAGTGATCTTTATTTGTCATCCAACCTGTTCATAAGATCACATGGATATGGATGAAGGGAAAACACAAACATCAGCTTAATCCAAAACTTCCGTGTCCTCCGAGAATTTTTCAATTATAGACATTCAGTTCACACTTGTGGTGTGGTCCACTTTAGGTTTTGAAATAAATCGCATTTTTGGGCACCATACCTAAAATTTCCTGCTATGATGGATGGATGGAGTGGATAAAATACGTCCGGCCCTCACAATGGACAGCGACGGTGGGCCCCACAGGTAGTGGACAGCGACAATGGGCCCCACAGCCAGTGGACAGCGACGTGGGCCCCACAGCCAGTGGACAGCGATGGTGGGCCCCCCACAGCCAATGGACAGAGACGGTGGGCCCCACAATTAGGTATTTTATTTTTTTTAATTTATAAATCACAAATTTGAAAATTAAAATTTAAAATCCCTAATTAGGGATTTTAATTTCGAAATCCCTAATTAGGGATTTACTAAATTAGTGGGCCCCACCAAATAGTGGACAGCTGAGGCGGACCCCACATGCAATGGACGGTGGACAGCGCCGGTGGGACCCACATGCAACAGCAACGGTGGGACCCACATGCATTGGACAGCGATGGTGGGACCCACATGCATTGGATTTTGGCAGTGGGCCCCACAATCAACAATGAAGAGAGAGAGAGAGAGAGAGGAAATGGAGGAAGAAGGAAGGGATAGATTCTTACCGGACGTGGCGGCGGCGTACGAAGGCAGCCGGTGGAGTGTGTTGGCGAGCGGCGGTGGGACGCCGGTGAGATGGTCGGCTGAGATGGGTGGTCGGCTGAGATGGTGGGACGCCGGTGACCGGACGCCGGACGACGGACGGTGGTCGGCGGTCGGCGACGAGAGAGACGGACGATGAAGGCCGGAAGATCGAGAGAGAGAGAGAGAGAGAGCGAGAGAGAGAGAGAGAGGGAGAAATGAGGGCCGATCGCGCTGAAGTAAAATTAAAAGACTTTTACGGACAAAAAATTTCGTCGGTAAAAGTCAGTTCAAAAAATTTTACCGACGAAATTTCGTCGGTAAAAGTCTCTCTCACTCTTTGGCGGGAACTTGGCTTATTATTACCGACGACAAACAACCGTCGGCAATAAGGACTTTTACCGATGAACTATTTCGTCGGTAAAAGTCATTGTTTTTGCTTTCATTTTTAGCGGCGGCTTACTTCATCGGCAATAAACTTTTTACCGACGAAAGTTTTATTTCTTCGGTAAAAGTGTATGGTGGGAAGCAATTCAGCGGTGGCGGGAGATTTTTACCGACGATATTTTGATTTCGTCGAGAAAAGTGGTTTTTTCCAACGAAAATCATTTCGTCGGTAATACTTTCGTCGGTAAAAATCCCTTTTCTTGTAGTGAAAGTTGCTGGAACATTTTTTGGGCATCTGGTCAGCTGGCCGACCGATCGGCAGTTTCCTAGTTGGGTTGGGTTTCTTGTGCGGTTTTGCGCAAGGAGTTTCTAATCTCAGTTTTCTCCTATTAAGGGGATGTAATCCGAGATTAGGGTTGCCGCCAATGGGCCAAGGGATTGAGAGAGTTCTAGGGCAAGAGAAAGAGCTATGTGGAAGCTTGGAGTTCTCTGGAATGAGGGAAAGGGATGGGTTTGTCCTTCTTAAGTGAGAATTAGCTTTGTTAGCTTGGGATTTCTCTTGTGGGCTGTGATCCAGGTTGTGTTTCTTCTATCTCTTGTAACTTCTGATATCATAGTGGATTGGTGTCGCTTTGTGCTGTGGTTTTTTACCTGTGAGGGGTTTTTCCACGTCAAAATCAGATTGCTTCTTGTGTGTGTTGATTTGCTTGTGTGATTGCTATTGTGGTGTGTTCCTCGCCTGCTTTGATTGCTTCCGCTGCGGGGCTCCTAACCCCAACACAATGGTGGACCCTAACATCGGCCGAAGATGGCCTTTCCGTGTTATGTGGCTTAATCCTTCCTTTGTCTTCTGGGAAATCTGGTCCAAGAGGAATTCTAGCCGCTTCGATGGGGTGAAGACCGGTGCCGATAAGACCATTAACATAATTCAAGGCTGGCTGCATAGATTGAGCCCTTCCCTTCCCCCGAACAGAGACAGATGCTCAGCTACTAGGTGGTTGTCTCTTGGTCTTACCCCTCCTCGTCTCCAACCCTGCACAAATCCCACCCTTCTGAAATGGAGAAGGCCCACTACCGGATGGATTAAAATAAATGTAGATGGGTCTCCTCGAGGAAATCTGAGGCTATCCGGGGGTAGGGGCGTTTGTAGAGGGAGCAACAACGATTTCATCTTCGCCTTTTCTTCTGGGTTTGGGCTTGGCACAAACGTGCACTTAGAGGCCCAAGCTCTCGTTAAGGGGCTACCCCTTGGTGTTGAGTTTGGGTACTAAAAAATAATGATGGAAAGCGATTCGAAATTGGTGGTCGACATGTTTAATCGATAAAGTCATCCTAATCGGACTTTATGGCATTGGTGGAGCAGAGCTATCAATATTAGTTTGGGTATCGAAGTCAAAATTTGCTACGCCCCTAGGGAAGTAAATGGCGCAGCGGATGCTCTAACGAGATTAGGAAGTGAGTCTCAAGCCACTAACATCTTCCGGGCTAAGTCGGAATTGCCGAGATTTGTCCGAGGAGACTTGCTCCTGGACCGAGTGTGTCTAGGGAAGATTAAAGATCAATCTGGTGGTTTGTAGTGTTAAGTCTGGAGGCCCTCTTGTTGGTTGGGCCTGCGCCAGTAGTGGGGCTGCTAAGCTATGCTTTTGTCTTGGTGTGTATAAGGGGCTAATATGATAGGCAGGGTTTTGTTTTTGCGGTCCCTGTCCGATTTTGTATTTCTTTCTTCTGAAAGGTATATATAAATTGTTAAAAAAAAAATACTCTGGAAACTTGAAAAATGCCCAATTAGTACCGTGGCTGAATGTTTTAGTCTATGGCTAAAGATCAATCGGGCAGTTCGAATGAACCTGGCGTCGTTGGGAATCGAAAGCGACTCACAACTATCAATGTCCTTCTACAGAAGGCACATCGAACCTGGTAGGTGGCCTAATTGATAAGAAGATGTTGTCTCTCCCCCGAATGTGTAGATGGACAACTTTGCCACATTTTTTGAGAAGTGAATGCGGTCGTATTTATGTTGACAGCGTTTATGGAGGATCAAACCAAGAATGGAAAAAAGAAGATGTCCTAACAGATGCTTTCTTAGAGACGTAGATCTTCTGGACAAAATGCAAGCCCTCATATGTGTAAAAGTGGCATAGATTATGTTGGATTCAATTTTTCTGTATCGTTATCATGTAATCTATCACGCCCTTAGGATATGGATATATATTCATTATCACATGAGATATATTAGCTATATTGCGTAATATTGTATCATTATTGTTAGGAAACATTAGAAAATCGGTTGAATTTTTCAATGAAACTTCAAGAATTGTTAAAAAGATATCAATACACATTTTAACAAATTTTTACATAAAAATAATTATTTTGAAAAATGCTCAAATTATCAAGAATCACTAAATCAGGTTGCATAAATGTTTGATTTTATGTTTGGATACAAAGACTATAACTTGTTTACGAGAAATTGAATTTTTTTTTTTTTCAATTTTTCACAACTTAACTCATCTCCCCCAAATCTCAAAATTGAAGCTTTAAATTCATGATTTTTCATGCAACCGTGGGATCCCAAGCCCATCAGGAGGCGGAGGAGTGTGTAGTGGAAGGAGTGGCGACTTTATTTTTACGTTCGCCTCTGGCTATGGATTGAGATCGAATACGAGAGTAAAAATTCAGGTTGCAGTGGAAGGCTCCATCTCTCTGTGTCAAGGGGTTGTGGAAAGCGACTCCAAGATAGTGGTGGAATTTCTCAACAGCGCATGCCCCAAATCTGGTCCATTTGGTATTAGTGGATTTGTGTCGAGTCTATCAAAAGGAGTTCAGAAATCAACATTGTTCACTACGTGGAATAATTTGGCAACTCTTGGCATCATTTTTTTTCGCCGAATTTTTTGTCGCCATAAACAAAATTCGGCAGCCAAAAATCGACGAATTATATTCGAGGAAAGACACAAGCCACTGAATATCCCTCGTCGAAATTCAAGTTGATTAACCTCAAATTCGTCAGCCTAGGCCTTTGGGTTCTAGAAAATACAGCGGAGCCGCCGTATTTTCTGAGAATTTGACGGCCTAGAGCCGTCGTTTATAGAATTCGACAGCTAAGGCCGACAAATGGTGAATATAAATCAATGGACAAGGCCATTGATTTTTTTTTAAATGTTAACCATAGCAGTCAAATTATTGTAAAAATTTTAAAAATAAAATTCGTTTGTTGGTGCCTTAGGGCATCTGGCTGAGCCCAAAACCTGATAGACACAAGTAATACATCCAAAATCGAAATCCATTCATTCAAATATAAATACATACATCCAAATCCATCCCACAACACAATACATCCATCCTCCACACACAGTACATCCAAATTCATCATCCACAACATAATACATCCAAAATCCAAATGTAGTCATTCAAATATATATTCATACGTCCAAATCCATCCCCACAACACAATACATCCATCCCACACAACTCAATACATCAAAATCCATCCTCCACAACCATACATCCAAAGTCAATCATACATATCCACAACCATTTAGCAACAAAAAAAGTATCATAATAAAACAATGACAATGTATCATAATACATACACATAGCCTGGGTCAATCAATCACACATTCATAACCACCAAATAAAGTATTCATAATAAAATAAAATTTATACATAATTAATTAAACCATTCCACAACTAATGTACAATAAAACAGAGTATATAAACATCCAATGTAAAATAAAAATAACATAATAGAATCTCAATGGAGTATATCCATCGGTTCTGGATCACCCCACTCTTCTCATTAGCCACTCGTCACTAGAGGTTCTAGTTAGGACGAGATCACTCTACTCTTCCCATACACCAAAACCCAACTAGTGAAACGAGCTCATGCACATTTTCACTAGATAGCGAGAGAGAAACGGGCACATGCACACTTTCTCTAACGCTCGAGGGGCTGACCCACCAAGTCGGGTCCAGTGAATTTATGATTAGTTTCACCTTTAATTAAGTAAGTTTAGCATCCAGCCTATTAAATGATGTACACGGTTAATGACCCCCAATTAGTTCAAGAAACTTTTCATATACATTAATTTCATTCCTCAATGGATTCATCACAAGTATCATATTAAATAAGGACCTCTTAGCACCTATCAGACAAAGCACTCCTGGTAGTGCAAAAATTCACAATAGGGCATATACAACCAATAACACATACACGGTAATGCCAACACTTGATACTCAATGTCAAGCCATATTCATACAATAATACACATGGTAATGACAACTCCTACTACAAAATAATAAGGCATATTCATCCAAAAATATACACATGGTAATGCCAACATAACAAGGCCTCATACGTCATACGGGCTTCATCTCTTTACATCAAACGATTACATCAGTATGGGGTTAAGGGGTGTTCATTAATGTAACATCCATATGCAAAATCTCATATCAAGCCACACATTAATCATCATGTTTATCATGAGCATGTAATAAACGTAAATTAAACATAGTCTCCACATAAGCATGTGCATCATCATGATTCCATTTTCAAACACTTAAGCATAGATCACGGTTCACATATATAAAAAAAATTAGCATACACCTCAAGGAATACCATAAAAATCATAATTACATGAAGAGAATTTCACAAGTATGGTTTTGGAAAATCATACAACAAAACCCTAGTTTCTAAGCATGTAATTGACAAAAACTTGATATTATTATAACTAAGCTTAAAAGAAAATCCTCACCTTTGAGATCGGGCAATTTGAGATGTTGATAGAGCTGTGCAATCTTTCTTTACTCTAAAACCTGGGATGCTTAACGAAAAACACGAGATTAGGGCGTAAGATTGATACGATTTTCGTCGCTACAAGTATCTAAGGTTAGATCTGCTCCTGGGGTTAAAGTTTAGACTAGATCTAGGGAAGAAAATCATGTTTAGATTGTCCTTACCTTAATGAACAGCGATGTAACTAGGAGACTCAACCGAGCCGACTCGGATTGACTCATCTTCTTCTCCCTTCTCTCTCTTCTTTATTTTTTCCTTCTCGTTCTTCTCTTTCTTTCTTTTCTTTTCTTTTCTCCTTCTTTTCTTTCTTCTTCTCTTACTCATTCTCCTCTAGAATGAGACTCCAACAGCAGCAACAGGTGGAGTCCTCTCTCTCTCTCTCTCTCTCTCTCTCTCTCTCTCTCTCTCTCTCTCTCTCTTCACAACCAAACGTTCATGAAGAGTGAAATTACGTCGGTAGTCTAACACGACACCAACGCATACACGTGTGGAAGATTAGAGAGCAATTAAAACTATGTCTAAGTCCAAGAGGGGAGGTGATTAGGACCTTTTGAAATTCTTTTCGCCTACTTATACAATTTATCAATTTATACTAAGTAAGCAATTAACACTTCGCTTTCAAGCCTAAGTGGGTCCAATCACAAGACTAGCAAATGGTTTAAACAATAAACAAACTAGTCTAAGCAAGCATAGATTAATAAATAATTAAACTTATGAAGGACCTACTCTATGCAACTCAAGTAGACTTAAATGTGGGTGGATCAATTAAGTTCAAGTTTACCCAAGAAGTGAAAGTATATCTTGTGTGTGGATGTGTCTAACAAGTGCCTAGCATACATTCTAATTAAGCATTCATAATTAAACAATTAAACATAATGCATAATAAGAAATATGCTCAAATCAATCACAAACACAAGCATGTATATTGGTTCGGTCACCCTACTCCACTCCCGGTTCAAGTACTCAACCCCTTTAAGCACACCGGCATTCACTCTGGAGTTTAAATCTGGTTCCTCCCAACCAAGGTGTTTTAACTCGGATCCACCCAACCGGAAAGTTTACAGGTTTTTTCCAACCTACACGTACACATCCGTATTGATGGCTCCCCTTGGAGACTTGTTTAGGCTCTACAAC
The DNA here is from genome assembly GCA_003013855.2 of Liriodendron chinense. NCBI lineage: Eukaryota > Viridiplantae > Streptophyta > Magnoliopsida > Magnoliales > Magnoliaceae > Liriodendron > Liriodendron chinense. The sequence goes on along the minus strand of ML058427.1, from coordinate 2,389,574 downwards.
CAAGCCAAGGTCCTACTAATGAATCTCAATTTAAACTACACTCATGAGTCAAGGTCCTATAACTGAACCCCAATGGTTTTAGGCTCTACAACCGAGTCAAGGTTCTACAACCAAGCCTCGCGTTCACTCCCGCCGAAGGCTCCCCAATTGGAGACTTAATTCGACCCTATAACCAGGTCTAGGTCCTACAACCGAACCTATCGAGTTTGAAGACAAACTCTACACTCAATTCCCAAGGAAAAGGAGTGGAACCGGACTCTTACAATTGATAACTTACTTGTCAGATTGAGCCCCTTTGATGCACTGCTTCGGGTTGCTTGATCTCCGCTCTCCCGTACTTCAATCAGCTACCATTGTGCTCCCCCAATGTTGATGCCATTACATCGCCAATGCTCTAGCTCCAACGATTAATCCCCTTGTATATGCTCTTCTTGAGATGACTAAGGTGGATGAGAGATAGGTTTGAGATCTTTACAACTAATGGGAATGGGTTGCCTAGAGAGTCTCATATACAAGTATCTCATCATAAAGTATTGGATAGGAATATCACTATCAAGAACAATCCAATCTCTAGAGATCAAAAGAATGACAAGTGCATCTTCATGTTGAGCTTTGAATGCTCCATTCTTGTGTTGAATCACAAGGAAGATCACTTGTTTGAGTTAGGAATAGAGCTCCTAAAGATAAGCAATGGTGGCAACTTCTATCTCCTCAAAATCTCTCTCTCTGAACCCAAAGACTGTCTCTCCCTTATTTAAAGAAAATCTCCAACGGTCATAAAACGAGTAGAAAACGGTCACTTCGATATATCGAATTGGGGTTTCGATTGATCAGAGTGATTTTTGATATATCAAAACACTTGTTTGATATATTGAAGAATCTATCTAGAGAGTTTGTAAGTTTGCTGGACAATCTTTCGATATATCTAATTGGACAATTCGATTAATCGAAGACCTATCGAACTGGTCTTCGATGTATCGAAGGTTATAAAAAATTGTTGTTTGGGCCTGATAAATTACAGTAACTTACACCTCTTTAATTAGTCTAACTTATCATATTTTTCATGGAGTTCTAATACTAATGATGATGAGTAAGGGTCTTCCTAGTTGGTCCAAGTCATCTAAGGGGGTTTTGGTGTTTTGGTTCAAAGGGCTAGGGTCACCAAGGCATCTCATTTACCTGATCTTCTTCCTTGATGCTTCTTGTCCACTTGAATCTTCGGTCTTCAGCTTGTCAAGGCTCAACCAACATTAAAACACATGGACTCACGTGATTGACAAATATGGTGCACTAGTATGCCACAGAAAAGTGCACTAACAGAGAGGGGGTGTGCGTCGCAAGATTTTAAATAGGCTTTCGAAGTCGGTTTACAGCCAGCGGGTGCGGGAGATCATACGTCGAACTTACGGTTTCTTATTTGAAAAAGGATTTGGATTGTTCTTGGTATTGATTGCACAAAGGGTCTCGTTGAGATGCTAGGCGAGGTCCACACGTGAAGCTTAAAGGAGATCTGAGGCGCCCATGCACATTAGAGACAAAGATGAAGTAAATCTTGATTTTCTTGGCGAATTTGGCAATTTAGAGTGGGCCATACAGTCAGTGTATGATCACAAAACTTGGACGGACAGGATTCGAGTGGAGTCCCGTCAAGATGAACAGGTTGGATAGAAGAAGTGGGACCCAACTGATGGACGACGTGGGTCGTCCAGATTGATAGCGGAAGACGTTGTTACAGCGTCTGGGGAAGAAGATGGAAATAAAATAAAAAAAACTCCTTTTTTGGACGCGTACGGAACCTGCGGTTCACTCACGGCTCAACAGGTGGGGTCCACTATGGTAGATCAGAGCCATCAGCTCCATCCAATAGGTCGGTAAAGATGAATTGGCCGCTGACTTGAAAAATGAGGCAAATTCAAGTTAAGGTGGGCCATTTATTGACCGATTTCTAATAGGGGCATTTGTAGGATGATCGGAGAGCTGAAATTAGACATGTAAGGCTAAAACGTGACCAAAAGATTATATATGAAGTTTTGCATGAAAACGATCTTTAAAAACTATAATACTGAAAAATGATGGTTTAACTTGAGTTTAACTAATGGCATTTTCGTAATTATTTGAAAACTGTAAGATTTTTGAAATCCGGTCTTTCTACCACGTTTATGGGGTTATTCTAAGCAATTTTCGTAAATGGTCTCATATCGAATCTTCTACGGATGGTCCGTTGTTTTCAAAACAAGGTAAACATTTAATATTTAATAAATAAAAAAATCAAATAAAATTTTAAAAATTTTCAAATAAACCATGAAAATTGAGGTGTTACAGTATGACTAGATCTAAATCTTCATGACTCGGATTCAATATTGTTGATAACCAAATGCGACTCTAATATATATATATATATATATATATATATATATATATATATATATATATATATATATATATATATATATATATATATATATACACCTGAGAAGGTCGTGTAGTCAGCTGAGAGGTAGACCCTGGCTATTGTTGTTGCTACTGCTGGCTCATGTTTGCCACCTGCTCCATCATCGTCTTCATTTGTTGAGACATCTGATACATTTGTCTATTCATCTCATCTATATAAGATCGATACAGAGTTGATGTACGTAAATCAATCTTGCTTACTCCCCCTCCCATGTCGTGTATCCTTCCCTTTATATCTTTTCCACACACCTATTATATAAATTAAATATTTCTCATAATAAACTTAATATAAAATCAAATTTTAAATAAATTTATATCAAATACAATATATTTACCATTGTGACAAAATCACTATCAAAATCCATCTGTTCAAGTGTAGGATCCATCACAATAATGTTCCTAATTTGGGATTGAAAAATAGGACAATAATTAGTACAATAAAATTGTAATAAAATTAAACTAAATAAGTAAATTTATGATTACTTACAATGTATTGGTTCGCCTCAAGGGTTAGGGTGGAACCATCAGACTTAATATGACTACTGATAAATAGTTTCGTCCTCGTAATCGTACAACCATCATTTTTTTATTTTTTCTATAACAAAAAAACTAAGTAATCATTTTTTATCAAATGTTTTAATGAAAATAACAAACGTAGATTTTATCAATTCATCAGCTTTATTAGCCACGCACTTCCTACCGGTTGTGTGCTAGATCTTCATTTTGGCACGAAGTTCCTTGAACTTAACACTTTTATCCTACTCTTCCTTCGTCGACTTCAAGTCGACGAACTTCTCTCAATCTTCTTACTTCACCCATTTATTCAATTTATTCACCTTCTTCGCCACGTTCGTCTCACTGAATTCTTTATAATCCTTTCACAATCTGTATTCCCAGTCTCTTTAGGCTTTACCTGCCTTTCGTAGGAAATAATCTCTACGATCCTCCATCAAATCAAACTACGCCTATGAAGGAGATTATTTTCCAATAGTCGAAATAAATATTCTGACATGATTTAAGATATTAACAATAATTTATAATAAAAAGTATAGTATTTGAACATTACCTAAATAAGCGTCTAAATCATTTGAAGCAACTCTGCTGGAACTCTATCCCAAGAAGGATAAAGAGGCGACACGTGGCTCATAGTTATGCGACCCACCTTTGTCAAAAATTCGATCGAGTGATTAGCAATTCATTGCCCTAACGAGTTGAATTCAAGAGAGATGCATAGCTACTCCGTTAAATCTGGAGCGTGGTCTAACGCCGAAGATGATACTCTTTGTGCTGAATGAGCACTATCAACCGTAAGCAGCGGCGTAAACCGAGTCTTCTAGTCGGAGTATCATGATTTGAATAAGTTTCCTCTGACATATTGTCTATATTCATTTTACAAAAGATGACTATTAACAAAATAACATTTAATAGTATCCATTGCATTCATCAAGATACAAAACAACATCCATTGCATTTATCAAGAAACAAAACAACATCCATTGTATTCAATAGTATTATAATTTTATTTTATTTTTTTATTTTTACCGGACTCTCTGTAATCAATGTAAGAGCTGCTTACATACTTATGATGATAATAAAATCATGACACATGTATCCCATTTGATTATTTATAAAATGGACAATTTAGTGTAGATGCATTTGATAGAGTTTAAAAATATAAATATTTAGTATATATGATCTCATGTTTCTGAATGCGTAAGCTTAATATGTCCAAATCTTAAATAAACTCAATTGAAATTCAAGTTTCAAATTTATCATCATGATAAGATCAAGTCACCGTAGTTCCCTTTTATTTTTTATAAGCTATAAATGATCGAAGAGTTCCCTCATTCGTCCATTGCCTTGCAGACTAAAAAATGCTTCATGCAGCAATCATTCACCCCTGCTTGCACAAAACTTATTCCTTCAATTTATTCCAACACCACTCATTTCAAATATTTACCTGAAACGTAAATAGTGTTATACAAGATAACGCAGAATCTTCTATTTTCATATTCATGAAAGATAAATATATGAATTTTAAAACAAATATAATTTAGTCGTCATCGCTTTCTATAATGTCTTCTAGCATAGTTAATGTTAAAGCATCTTCATTCATCCTTGTTGTAAAAATTAAGGGATCTTCAAAAGCATCTACATCCTGATTCAATCTTTTTAGAGCTTCTAACACAACATGTCAATCATCGTTAGACCTACTATAATCATTGCAATAAAACACCTGAGTTTCTTGTAATACAAGTATAAACGGCTCGTAATCTTCTTTTATATTTCGCATTAACCTTCATAGGTTAACATATATCAGATTCATTTGTGAATCGACTACATAACCATTAGAATCTTCTATACGCACCCAAATCACACAAAAAAGACAGTCTTAGTAAACTCAATGTAGTCCAGCTCAAGAATTTTTTTGACAATGCCATAATACGTGACTTCCTCATCCACAAGATTAGTATCCCTAACACTGGACCTGAAGCTAGTTATAGTTTTCATTGAGACCCCAAAATTCTTTATTGTCAGTTCATTTCATATTTTGATGTATGAAAAACATAATTGTTGACGGCATATGCATTGTATGACATGACATGAATATTTGGGCTGTCAGCAATCTTTTCATTTCGCAAGTATTGAATTCATCCCATAATTGTTCCCTAATCTAAGGGACGTAAGCGGTCATAGAGGACAACGTGACAAGTACACTTTAAGGCACATGTCAACAACCAAGTACCTCATACCATTTTAAGCTCAAGTCTCAACTTGAGATTTGAATCAACTTTTATATAATTGTTAAAATTGATTCATTAATTTGTTAATCAATGGATAAGATCATCTAAGTGTCTCAATGCAACTAGGAGCATTGTAACTTACAGTGCTCTCATTTCTTATTATCCGGCTTGGCTTCGCTATCGCTCATGACTTGTATTCTATATTCGTAGTCTTGTAGTCGTCCCAGAATGCCTCTGTAGTCTTTCTAAAGCTAATGCCTTCTTCCTTCATTCATTTTCTAAGTGGTAGCTATATATATATATATATATATATATATATATATATATATATATATATATATATATATATATATATATATATATATATATATATGCTCAATCGCAAGTATCATTCATCATCCAACATATACATCCATATATACAAAAAAAAAAAAAAAAAAAATCAATTACGGATAGCTCCGACGCACATCTGGGTACCCTCCATCAATTTTAGGCTTTTATTGTTGTCCATAGCAAATGTATAGCTTTATCATTGTCTCAACAACAATTCCCAGCGTTCAGGGACCCGCGCTCAACATCTATTTGGATCCACCCTAATGTATGTGTTATATCCACACTATCTATCTATTTTGTCAGATCATTATAGTGAATGACTTAAAAAATGAGGCAGACCCAAAGTTTAAGTGGGCCCCACCCCATAAAATTGGGTTATACCCCTTAACGACGTGAATAGAACAGATGCAACATAATGGACCCCAACATGTATATAATGAAACATATCCAACCAACTATTAACAGCGATTCCCACCTTCCAGGAACCACCCCCGCTCATAATCAGATAATTTTAAGAAGTTTATATATTTGTTCAAAAATTAACAAATTAAATATTTCTCAAATTACACAAATTGACAATTAATTGAACAAATTAACACATTAACAAATTAAACATTTCTCAAATTAAACAAATTAACAAATTAAAAATTTCTCAAATTAAACAAATTAACAAATTAAATATTTCTCAAATTACACAAATTGACAATTAATTGAACAAATTAACACATTAACAAATTAAACATTTCTCAAATTAAACAAATTAACAAATTAAAAATTTCTCAAATTAAACAAATTAACAAATTAAACATTTCTTAAATTAATAATTAATTGAGAAAATTAACACATTAAACGTTTCTCAAATTAAACAAATTAACAATTAAATGAACAAATTAACAAATTAAACATTTCTCAAATTAAACAAATTAATAATTAATTGAGCAAATTAACAAATTAAACATTTTTCAAATTAAATAAATTAACTAATTAATTAAATAAATTAACAAATTAAAAAAAAATTAAAAAATAGATAAATAAATTAACAATTAACATATAATTGAATAAATTCTCAGATTACCTGGAGCAGGGGGGATGTGGGAGGCAGGCGAAACGGGATCCGGCAACGTATTTTAAGCCCAACAGGGGGGGGGGGGGGGGGGGGGGGGGGGGTGGGGTTGTGGGTGCGTCGGCAACAACGAGGAGAGAGAGAGAGAGAGAGAGAGAGAGAGAGAGAGCGATGTTCTCTGTCGATTTGGGGGTTTTTAAAAAAAAAAAACCTAACTCGCAAAATTCAACGGTCCTAGGCCGCGAATTTTTTGTTGACGGCCCTGAGCCTTCGAATTTTTAGTGCATTTTTTTACGTCAGCCTTGGCCGTCAAATTTTCACTGTCGAATTTTGGCCTTTTTCATGTCGTGGTTTATGCCCCTAAAGAAGTTAATGGGGTTGCTCACGGCCTAGCTCGTTTAGGCAGCGCTTCCCAAGTTCATTGTTTCTTCCAATCCCCTTTCGATCTCCTCAGATTCATCCGAGGAAATATGGTCCTTGACAGGGCAGGCTTGGGTTCGCTTTGAGGGGGTTGGCCCTCTCTTTCGCCTTTTCCGTTAGGGTATATGATAGGCAGCCTGCGGCGAGTTTTTTTTTCTTGCACTGTCAGGTTGCCCGAAGTTTCCTGTATATCCTTCTTTCTTATAAATAAAATCTCAATTTAAAAAAAAAAATCAAAAGGTGGTGGAATGATGCCATTAATGAAAAACACCATCATGAAATGGCATGAGAAAGCATGAAAAGTCAAGTACCATTTTCATAAAAGGGACTCATGTCACTTATTGTTTTATAAAAATTTAGGTCATTTCAGAACACACATTTTCAGTAATCTCCTCTCTTCATCTTCTTTTCCATCATTTTTTTTTTTTTGGATGTTTTGAAAAGTTACAGAATTTTCAAGGGGGTAACCTACAAGTAACAAAGAAGTCAGGGGTTAAACTATGCAAATAAAGAAGATAAGGGTGTACGTTACAAAAGTATGTTCAAGTATGTTTTTCGATTTTGTAGGCTAAAGCCCACTTTTTTCAATTTGGGAGAAGTAGCTTATTGTATAATGGAAATGGATTTTCTGCAACCCTCTTTTAAATTAGTTTAAATGGTAGTAGGGTACAAATATCATCTTAAAAATAGCGACATGGTAACGTGTCTTAAGCCTATCTTTAAGTGTATTTTCATTTGTCTATATCTCTTCCATACGCCTCTTCGCTTTCAATTTTAAGATTATATAATGGCCTCATCTATGGGTCATCCCAACTTCATTGGAATAACACCACTTAATTGTTTAAATTTCTCTCGATGCAATTGATGGTGCATCATTTTCCTCACAACACTCAAGTTGGACAACATGCTCATTGAAGATCCTCCTGCACGACATTCCAACAATGATATTGTAAAACAAGTTTAAAAATAACAAGATTAGGAACACAATGACTACCTATGTAAGAGTTACATCTTCCACACTTTCCGACTCATCATAGGTCATCTACTGTTAAAAGAATACTGCTAACAAATTGCTGCAGATGTTGCTAGCTAAGTACACATTATAGGATGAAAGTAATAAAAGATTCTCAATAAGTCAATTTTTAGAATTCAAGTTAATTAGATGAAATACATGTCCTCAATTAAGTTTATGATGAGCTGGACGACAGACATGTCCTATATCAAGTTTATGAGTTATAGGTTATCATCGAACAAATCATTACCAATGACGTTAATCTCGACAAATCCTTTTAAGAATCCACCATTATAGTCATACTACCACCCGGATGGGAGGATACTGCGAAATATCTAAAATAGAGAAAGAAGAAAATGTTTTTAGAGGATCTCCTACAATTTCTTTAAATATAGGAGACATCTAGGATCCATTATAAAAATGAAGAATAATAAAAGATCCTGATAAAGGCTAACTTAATCAAGAATTTTGTGAATCGAGAATCAAATAAGTCATCTTTCAAGAAGAATAATTGTCTCAAATTCAATAACTCATTGTTAAAAAAGAACACATACAAAAAAGGGGGTCCATGCTTCTTCTGTAAAATTCCAAAGTACTTTAAGAAAGATTACACAAAATACAAAAAGAAAATGTAAAAAAAGAATGTTGACTGGTGGGTAGACTCTCGTGTTACTAAACATGTGTGTAAAAAACACAATATATTTAGCTCCTATGAGACAATGAGGGGTGTTAAAACTAGAAAATGTGCAAAGCAGTTTTCTTGTGTTTCGTTGTTCTGGGGTTTCTGAGTAATAGAGACATTCATAGACAATCATAAGTATTCACAAAGTATACACAAGAAGGGATATCGCAAGGCGAATTTTATTTCAGAAATTCTAAGATATTTTACATTCCAGGCTGTGACACTAGTCACGAGCCCTTAATTACATTAATGGTTGATCACCCTTGATTAAAAGGCAAAAGACTAACCCGTTAGGGATTATCGTCTTGATTTCATGGTCTTAGAGACCTTTCTTTATTTTCCTATAATGGACTGAGCCATCATTTTGGACAAGTTGGAAGCCTATGTCCCATTTTCTTTCAAGTTGTCTGAGTTGAAAGTCTGTCAGGATTTTTAATCGAGAGGTGCAACATTGGGCCCTCTTCCCGTATTTTTCATGACGGGTGACTACTGGAGTACACGAATTACAACTGTTGGTCGGCACGACTCGAAGCCCTCTTCCCGTATTTTTATAATAGGTGACCTCGAGAAGACACAACTCGAAGTACTCTTCCCATATTTTTATGACGGGTGACCTCGAGATGGTACAACTCAGAGCCCTCTTCTCATATTTTTATGACGGGTGACTGTGAGAAGACGCATCGCAACTGCCTAATCAGCTCAACCAGCAGATCCTGTTGTGGATGGGTAGTACATCGACTAACTTTTGTAATGGCGGTCCATAGCAGGACGTTTTAAATGTTGTTGGAATTCTTTGATTTCGGTTTCTCGTGGTAACCATAGTCCATTTGATTTGCCTCGGACCTTGATCCGGGATGAATGAAGCTTGTACAATGCATAAATAAATACAAAGCAAATATATTTGATCTTGGAGTCTAGTGACTCGTCTTTGGGAACATTCCTTCCTTTGCACACCTTCCGATTTTCGGTACAGAATCGAATAAGCTGTATCGAGCCATGCTCTTTCGAAGATTCAAATCCGACGAGCTAGATTATGCATTTCGGGGCCCGAAAATGACTAAGTATCGGGATTAATATACGCCCGTTTATGCTGATAACTGATAAATTGTGGGGATTAGTGTCTCACAAGTGCTTGATTTAGTTGCCTTGTAGTATGAGGATGTTACATTTGCCTTGGTGTCAAAGAGATCGCATTTAATTCCACTTAGCACCAGTCAATCTTAAAGTCATCAGGGTACTTTCCAAGACTGAAAATGACTAAGTACTGGGCCTGTTTATCGTTTAATTAGGGTATTTAGTGAATATCGATGATGATTAACTTTGAACGGTGCTGGATTATGTTCATTAGGGTTATAATGATTCTAAATCTGGCTTGGCATCATTGAGATCGCATTTAATTCGGCTTGGCGTCAGTCAATCTTCGAGCCATCAAGGCACTTCCCAAGGCTGAAAATGACTAAGTACTGGGCCTGTTTATCGCTTAATTAGTGTATGTGGCAATTAGGACGGTGATTAACATCGATGCGATGCATTGTTATGTTGCTTCGGATTATGGAGAAACTAAATCTCTCTCTTGGCGTCAGTAAGATTCCGCTTAATTCCAGTGAATGTCAATCATTTTATCCATTTATAGAAGGGTTTTCAAGTTTGTGAAATTGACTAAGAGTTGGTCGTTTTTATTAAATCATGGATTAAAGGTGTTTAACGTCGACCGTTGGAAAATTCGGTTTGGATGATGAATAGAGCTCATCAATGTATGTCTAGGAGGGATAATGCATCGGAGAGGCGGGTTTCATCAAAAGTGGGCCATGCCACAGACATCCAAGGTCCAAGGAGGACGTCTGAGCGCATGTGCTAGGATAGTGGGCACATGTGCCCAGGGGTGGGCGCATGTGGCCTTTCCCCCTGGCGCATGTGAGGAGAGGAAAGAGAGAGAGAGAGAGAGAGAGAGAGAGAGAGAGAGAGAGAGAGCATCACTCTTACGGGCGCATGTGGCATAGCACATGCGCCTGGACTAAGCTGGTGGGCGCATGTCACTTTGTGACTTAGAGAATTTTCGCCCCACCCTCATGGAGTGAGCGCATGTCCCTCTTAAGAGTGGGAAAATCCCACTACTTCGTCATTTTTTTACTTCTCTGGGTTCCAAAGAGGTGGGCGCATGTCCCTCTTGTAACAGTGGGAATTTTCACTACTTAGCCATTGTTCAGAGTTCGCTTCTTCTCTTTCTCCACATTCGAACTCCGGCGGGGAAAATTCCTTTCCGGCGAAGGATTCCGGTGAGGAAATCCCTTTCCGACGAGGGATTCTGATAAGGAAAAGACGGAGTGGGCGCTTGTTACCTCTTGCGTCGCTCTAATGTCATCTACAGATGATGTCTCTCTTGGTCATCAGGTTGACCTACTATTTATAGTAGACTAATTGGGTCCGGGTCCAAGCAATGAAAGACGGTGATCGCATGTGTTTCTAAAGGAGTTTCCGGGCAAATGTGGCTGGTGCATGTGGTGGGAGCATTTGTCCCCTTGTGGTGGGCGCATGTGCCCAAACTTGCATTTTTCGAAAGTTTTCTGGATGAATCTCCTGGATAAAACGTCTCAGGAGCATGTGGAATAAGCATGGGCGGATGTGGGTGGCACATGTCCCTCTATAAGAGTGGAAATTTCCACTACTTAGAATATTTTCAAGATTCTGCACTCTTCAAGAGAGAAAACGACCTCTAGATTTAGAATATTTCAGGATTTTCAGACTTCAACGGGCGACCCCTCCAAGGACAGGTACCCTTTCGGGGACCGAAGTCACTGACACCAAACCACTTTTAAGATCTTATTGACTTATCAAATGAATGAGATGGGGTGTGGAGGATCAAATGTTGCAAATTTTGGTAGTTGCTTCCTAATTTGGACCCTCCGAGTCGGCAATAGGTATATAGGAACTTCGCTCTTGGAAGCATGCACGCGGAAATATGCATTTCTCGACTTTCAAATTTGGTACTTAGGGGTTTTGGGGCATTTCAGATCATTTGGTGGCAATACGCATCTCTAGATCTACTCTGAAATAGCATTTGTAGGTTTTGGACCCTCCTGGTCAACTCCAGACAGGAGCAGAACGCACTTCGAGGTGCATGGAGGAAAATATGCATCGTATGGCATTCGAATTCAAGGGTTAAGGATTTTCAGGCATTCCAGATCATTTGGCAAAATATGTATGTCTAAATCCATTTTGAAATAGCATTTGTAGATTTCGATGGCGATTGCGCAGGTCACCTAGGGTTAGGGTTGTGCTGACGTCTGATCACGTTTTATGGGTGTTTCTTGGGTCTGGAATTAATCTGGATCTTCGTAGATGGACCGCTACATGTTGTTTTATCATGGGTGCGGATTTGAGCCCCAATAAGGGGTGATCAAGAATTTTATATGGAAAACACCTCCACAACCAAGGTTGTAGGAAAATGGATAGTATTAATTAAGATAACTTCTAAAAAAGTTCTTAATCTGAACGATGTATTACATATACTTAATATTAAAAGGAATCTTATCTCCACCAGTTTACTGATTAAGTTCGACTTCTAATGAAATGTTCAAGTTGAACAATATAAATAAAAATTCGCCCATTTATATACTTAATTCATGTAATGTTTAGCATGCTCGACTAGGATATATCGGTTATCGCAGTATGGATAACATGTCCAGTCTTAATCCAATTCCTAAGTGCACGAAACCTAATAATACGTATAAAATATGTGTACAATAAAAAATAACTAGGAAACACTTTTTTAAGGTAGAAAGGGAATTATAAATCTTAGGCCTAGTTCACAATAACATACATGAGATGAACGATATAATAACAAGAGAAGGAAAGAGATATTTCACAACCATTATAAATTATTATTCTCGATATACTTTCATGTACTTACTAAAGAATAAAGATAAGATATCAGAAAAATTCAAGATATATAATGAAGAAATAGAGAACCAGTTAAAATCTAAAAGATAAAAATCATAAGATCAGACAATAGAGGAGAATATCTATCCTTAGAATTCTCAGACTTTTACCAAACTCATGGTATCATTTATCAAGTCACAACTCCTCACTCACTCCAATAAATTGATGTAGTGTTAGTTTTAAATTCATTCCCACATATTAAGTATACGTATGGTATGTGCCGAGTGTGTCAGAGCTAATTGTAAATCAACTCGAACCGAATACCTTGTGACCCTAGGCGTCAAAATAGTCAATTAAGATCAATTCTGAGAAGATCAACCTAACTAGTCAGCCACTAATTGTGCAGAATTAAGCGACTTGCGAGGGGAAGGTTCATCGTTATGATGAGTTCTTTGTATCTTTAAAACGATGATGTTTTTTACAAACGACTTAGATTAACTAAAGATGGCCCCCAAAGATCATGGTGATTTGATGTTTCTGGAAGGAGAAACGAAAAGAGAGATTTTTGTTTGAACGTCTCTCGCACGCCAGATGTATGAAAAATTTGACAATGTATTGTTATCAAACAGTTTTCAAATTAATGGGTCAAATAAATGTGTGTACAGTAAGTTGTTTGAAAATGAATATATTATTATGTGTTTTTATTTAAATAATATATAAGTTTGTCTTTGCATCTAATATTGATGTGGTGAATGAAACTAAATCCTTCCTTAGTTCATAATTTGACATGAAGGATTTGGGAGAGGCGAATGTGATCCTTGGAATCAAAATTATGAAAGACTCCAATAGAATCACTTTATCTTAATCACACTATGTGGAGAAAATTTTGAAAACGTATAATCTTCTAGATTGTATACCTGTAAGCACTCCCTTAATCTATATGTAAAATTGTGTAAAAATGAAAGTGATAGTATATCAAAAGTTGAGTACTCTAGTGTTATTGGGTATTTAATGATCTAATAAATTGTACTAGACTTGATATTGCATATGCAATTGGTAAGCTGAATAGATACAACAGTAATTCTGAAGAAGATCATTGAAATGCTATAAATAAATTAATAAAATACTTGAAAAAGACTTGAAGCTATGGTCTCGAGTATACCAGATATCCAATTATTTTAGAGGGATAAAGTGATGCAAATGGGATATCAAATTCAATGAAATCCAAGTCTACTAATGGATGTGTGTTTACTCTTGGATGAGTCGCAGTATCCTGAAGGTCTAAGAAGCAGATCGTATATCTTGATCCACGATGGAGTCCGAGTTTATTGCTCTTACAACTGTAGGAGAGGATACCGAAGGTTAAGAAACTCACTTTCAAATATACCCATGTGGGGTAAATCGGTGGCAGCAATTGCGCTGCATTATAATGGCCAAGCTATAATAGCTTAGGCAAACGATAAGACCTATAATGAAAAGTCTAAACATTTATATCCGAGACATAACTTAGTGAAGCAATTAATCCAAGATTGGATAATTACAATTGACTTTATAAGGTCTAAAGAGAATTTAGCCAATCCACTAAGTAAAGCGCTAGTTAGAGAGTTAGTGATGAGTACATAGAGACGAATGGGGTTGAGCCCCACTTAGATAAATCACTGGCAATAGGAACTCAACCTATATGACTGGAGATCCGAAGAACTAGGTTTAATAGGTAACAACAAGTTACTTTGAGTGATTTGGTATCGGCACTGTATATGAAATTTAAGAATCATATACCTATATTATAGCAATGTCATGACCTATAGCAAAAGGTTGAACAATGTTCTTAAATAGTTCCATACCTATGATATAGTGGATGTCTAGTTATAGGTACATCCCTAATGGACTCACCTATATGAGTGTGGAAGTGGGGCCGCTTTCAATAACAATTAGGATATTCTCTAGAACACTAATGAAATTATGATAAGACACATGGCCATAATGTGCTGGCTTTAGAAATTTAAGTTGCTTTGAAATATTGTGCATGTAATATGTTTGGTTTGTTATTATGGGAGGTTAGTTCAAAACTCTATGTTACTACCTTTCGATAAATCAGACATGTTTACACTAGGAAATGTTCAAATCTTTTAGATATCTTCGTTGATGCACTTTGTTTCACTGATTTGCCCAACTACTTTTCTATTAGTTTTCCTGATTTTTCAAATTGTGTGGGATTGTTAGTTTAAAAATGTTTTGAAAAAATGGATTTAAAAAATCTAAAAAATCGTTTCTTACCTTTGTTAACCTACTTTCCTTAATTGGGTTTAGTTTAGTCCCACATTGAAAAGATGTTTAGAAAACTAAGTCTTTATATTAAAACATCTCACTAATCATTTGTATTAGAAGACAAAAGTGTGTCATGGGAGCAACCTCGCGCGCATGCGCCACAGCTGTAGCCATGGACATGGCAAGGCACAGCGTGGTGAGGTACGATGTGGTGTATCTTTGATCGGACATTTTTTTGTTTCTCTGCATATGTTTTGTCTTACTCATGCACATGAAAATAAAGAGTTGTTGCACTGCGTCGGCATGTATTTATTGTGGCACTTACATGTGCCTTGAGCCTCAACTGCTACTTTTTTCCTTTATAAAGACATCTTCTCTCCATTGCATGTCATCTAAAAATCTTTTATTCTCTACTATTTTCTTCTTTGTCTATTTGGGAAAATCAATTCGAGTTTTCTTGAGTTCATGTGGTTGTGATCGTGAGTGCACTGGATCTAAGTTGTTCTTGGAGGAAAGTTGTTGTATCTCGAGGGCAGACTTATTGGGACCCAGTGCATCAGGGATCGTCTTCTAGTGGGAAAAATTTTATCTTTAAGACAATGGCAATAACGTGCCTCAGATCTCCATATTCTTCTTTTATTATTTCTCGTTTAATAGTTGGATTTTCTACTATATATTTATATTTTAGAACCAACATTTCATGCTTTGTTTTGATTCGCATGCTGTGGAGTTTGGGCTATGGTCTGCATATTGTTGATTGGAGGTTGTCAAGGCTGCAGTATTGAGGCAGCTTGCTTTGGAGTGGTCTTGTTTTGTGCAGGATTTCTATATTTAGATGTGGGTGCTGAGCAAGCTTAGGTAACATGCCTCATGTGTATTCCTCAAGCACCTTTTCCAGTACTGCTAGAGTAGTCTCTGCACCCTTTTGTTGTAGGCAGCTTAGATTCTCTCAACTTTGTTAGCTCCTCTATTTTGTCTAGGCGAGGTTCAGCCCACTGATGTATAGGTCTAATAATGCAATTTTATATGATGGGTGAGGCCATTTCTTTTTTGTGGCGCCCAACCAAAGTTTATATAAAGCCTTTTTTGCCAAGCGGTGTTAACGTAGAATAGGTTGCAGATACATTCATGGCAAGGATGAATCAGAAAAAGGAACCCATGCTCAAGAAGAATCAACAATTGACAATCTAATTCAACTGGTCGAGCACCATAGTCGACCGTTCAACCACAATTAAACACCCACCGAAATTGCCAAAAATTATAGACAACTTTTGGCATTTTCGACCGATTAACGAGTCTGATCGACCGATAAAAAATTACCCTAGATGACACAGAGAGCGATTGAACTCTCTGGATGATTTTGGGATGTTTCGACCGATCATGTCGATCTGTTAACACTCAAACTCGACCGGTCGACAGATCAGGTTGATAAGTCGACAGGTTCCGTATTTTTGCGCAGTTTTCTATTTCTTTTCATTTTTGTCTAGGACTCTTTCTAATTCGTAATTAGAGTTTGCTTAAGAGTATTTAAGGTTGTTTAAGACGATTATTAAGTTAACTTTTTCATTATTCAATACAATTTTAACTTTTCTCATTCTTTAACTCATAGATTCGAGATTTTTCCTCATAGATTCGAGGAAGCTCTGTTGAGGATTCCAGAGAGCCTTGTGGATTCAAGGTAGTTTTTCGTGAGGAAGACGGTGATCAACCTCACCGTGTTCATCCCTGTGTCAAGTGGTTCTCAGAGCGAGGACTCCCCTTGGGTCGATGGCAACTAACGAAGTTAAGGACAACAATCCCGTGGACGGTGATCCAGGGATTCTCTATCTAGCGGAAAGGATCAAATCCTTCCAGCATGAGAGTCGGTTAGCCATGCAAGGATTGAAGGCAACCCTCGACCATCTTGCGGAGGCATTAATCATGTCCCGTGTTCAAGGCGATCTTCAACCTCCCTTGATCGTTGTACAACGCAATCAAGTTACTCATGGAGCACTTCCGGCGGCAAATCGCAGGGCTACTCTAGATGAATCAAGCTCCAGCGACGAGGAAGTCAGCGATGTTATTGCTTGACAACCTGTACGTGAAGACGATCGAATAGATCGAGCAGAACGTGAATTCAGAGGCAATGCCGATCTTCCAAGCTTTAATGGCCAGTTACACATTAAAGAATTCATCGACTAGCTAGAGGAAGTCGAGCGCTTCTTTGACTATATGGAAGTGCCAAAAGAGAAGAAGGTGAAGTTAATCGCCTATAAGTTAAAAGGCGGTGCTTCAGCATGGTGGGACTAGTGGCAACTTACGTGCACTCGACAAATGAAGGCCCAAGTTCAATTGTGGCAACAGATGAAGCATCTCTTACGTGCATGGTTCCTCCTTGGCGACTACGACCATGTATTATTTCAGCAATACCAAAATTACCGATAGGGGAATCGACCGATGTTGGAATACACCGAAGAGTTCCAACGATTGTCAGTGCGGAACGACTTGGCGGAGCCTGAGTCACAGTGAGTCGCTCGATTCATTGGTGGCCTATGGCTTCCAATCCAGGAATAGGTTTAGATGCATCTGGTCTGGATAATTGATGTAATGATCCAATTAACTAGTAGGGCAGAAACTCATCTTGCAAGGGCCATTATCAGACCGTGATGTGACCTACAGAGGACGAGACAATGTGTTTACATCTTCGACAAGGAAGGTCGTAAAATGATCTTTGCCCCTATAGCCCTAAAAATATACCTCAAAGCTTCTAAAGTGGAGGGGAGTATGCTCCTAACCATTCAGGACTTTGTTGAGCAATCTAAGGAAACAGGAGAAGTGTACGCCCTAATCATGAAGGGTGAGAATATTGAGCCCTTAAACATTCTTGTAACTTTTAAGGTTGTTGTTGAATGTGTTCAGAGAAATTTGGCCTGAGGACTTACCCAACGGGTTGCCCCTCATGGGGGATATTCAGCACCACATTGACCTTGTCCCAGGGGCTAGCTTGCCTAACCACCCTCACTATCAGACGAGTTCGAAGGAGTGCGAGATCCTTTAGGGACAAGTGGAGGAATTGATTCATAAGGGTCTAGTGCGAGAAAGCATGAGTCCATGCGTCGTTCAGCATTGTTAACTCCCAAAAAGGACAAGTGGCACATGTGTGTTAATAGCTAGGTGATTAACAAAATCACAATAAAATGCATATTTCATATACCTCGGTTGGATGAGATGCTGAACATGCTTAAAGGAACTAAATTATTTTCTAAGCTGGACTTGAAAAGTGGTACCATCAAATATGGATACGGTCAGGTGATGAATGGAAAACAGCATTTAAGACCAAGGAGGGGTTGTATGAATGGTTAGTGACGCCCTTCAGTCTTTCAAACGCGCCAAGTGCTTTAATGTGGTTGATTAACCAAGTTCTGAAGCCGTTTATTGGGCGGTTCATTATGATCTACTTCGATGATATATTAATCTACTGTTAGAGCAAGGCAGATAACATGGGTCATCTCAGGTAGGTTTTACAGGTTCTGATAGACAATAAGTTGTATCTTAATTTGAAGAAGTGCAGCTTCCTAAGTGACAGTTTGTTATTTTTGGGTTTTGTCGTGACGTCCACGGGCATTCGTGTAGACGATGAGAAAGTATGAGCCATCAGGGAATGGCTAGTGCTGACGAATATCCATCACGTGAGGAGTTTCTATGGATTAGCAACATTCTATCATCAATTCATGCGAAATTTCAGCATTATTTTTGCACCTATTACAGACTGCATGAAGAAATTGTCGCTCTAGTGGACAAAAGAGGTTGATAGAAGCTTTACGGAAATCAAGCACAGGTTGTCCATAATCCCAGTTATTGTACTTTCCATTTTTTATAAGTTATTCAAGGTCGAGTGTGACACCTCGTATGTCAGAATAGGGGGAGTTTTGCCTCAAGAAGGCAGGCTAATGGCCTTCTATAGCAAAAAGCTCATCAACACCGAAAAGAAATGGGCGACATATGAGTTCGAGCTGTACGCAGGGGTTTAAGCGTTGTGACATTGGCAGCATTATCTGATTTAGAGAGAGTTTATTCTCTATACTTACCATCAAGCCCTTAAATTCATTAACAGTCAGCCTAATGTGAATCATGTGCATGCTAAATGGATTACATTTTTCCAGGAGTTCACGTTTGTGCTGAAACACAAGACAGGACAATAGAACAAGGTGGTCGATGCACTTAGCCGCCATGCATCATTGTTAGTCACTATGAGTAATAAGGTGGTCGAGTTTGACTATTTCAAAGAGCTCTATACTGAAGATGAAGATTTTAATGAAGCATGGATGAGATGCCAAGAGGGTCACCCTAGTGACTTCCATGTTCAGGATAGGCTTCTTTTCAAAGGAAATCAACTATGCATCCCACAAAATTCATTGAGGGAGCAAATTATTCACGAGCTACATGGTGGTGGCCTAGGTGGTCACCTTGGGTGAGACAAGATCGTCGCTCTAGTAGAAAAGCGATATTATTGGCCACAGCTGAAGAGGGATGTTAGCACGGTAGTGCAACAATGTCATATGTGCCAGTCTTCCAAGGGATAGTCCCAAAACACGGTCTCTACACTCCATTGCCCGTACCTGATAGCCCTTGGGAAGACTTGTCAATGGACTTCATACTTGGTCTCCTACGGACACAACGCGGCATGGATTCAGTGTTCATGGTGGTGGATTGATTTTAAAGATGACACACTTCATACCATGCAAAAAGACTCTCGATGTAACACACGTGGTGAATTTATTCTTTCAAGAGGTTGTGCGGCTGCATGGGGTTTCCAAGTCCATTACTTTGAATTGTAATATGTCAACCATTTCTAAAGAACTTTGTGAAAGCAGTTCGACACACAGCTTCAGTTCAGCAATGCCTACCATCCGCAAACAGATGGGCAAACTGAAGTTGTAAATCATACATTAAGAAATCTCATTCGGCGCATCTTGGGTGATAAGTTGAAGCATTAGCATTAGCACAGGTAGAATTTGCATTTAATAACATGATTAATCATTCTACAGGAACGTCACTGTTCGAGATCATTTATAAGCGAGTACTCTAACATATGCTCGACTTGGTTACGTTGCCTAAGCTCCCGAGCATGAGTGTTACTATTGAGCATATGGAGAACTAAATCATGGACATTCACGCAGATGTTCGAGCCAAGTTACAATCCTCGAATGACAAGTACAAAGAACAAGCTGATAAGCATCAGCAGTCTAAGGTGTTTGAAGTGGGTGACAATGCCATGGTTTATCTATGCAATGAGAGGCTTCCAATCGAGACATACAATAAGTTAAAGAATAAGAAGATTGGATAGGTACCTATCCTCCGTAAGATTAATGATAACGCTTATGTTATTGATCTTTCGGATGACATGGAGATCTCCCATACATTCAACGTTGCGGCTCTATTCAAGTATTACGAACCAACTCCTGAAGATAACTCAATAACGAGTTATTTTGAAGTGGAGGGGACTGATGTAGAACGGGTTACAGATACATTCATGGCAAGGATGGATCAGAAGAAGGAACTCAAGCACAAGAAGAATCGATAATTAATAGTCTAGTTCAACCGGTCAAGCACCCTGGTCAACCGGTCGAGCACAATCAATCACCCATGGAAATTGCCAGAAATTCAATCTCAACTCTTTGGACAACTTTTGGCATTTTGGACCAGTCGACGAGTCTGGTCCACCGATCGAAAATTGCCCTGGATTACACAGAGAGCTGCTGAACTCTCTAGACAATTTTGGGATGTTTCGACCGATCGACGAATCGAGTCGATAAGTCGACTAGTTCCACAATTTTGCACGGTTTTCTGTTTCTTTCCGTTTTTGTCTAGAACTCTTTCTAATTCATAATTAGGGATTGCTTAAGAGTATTTAAGGTTGTTTAAGACGATTATTAAGTTAACTTTCTCATTATTCAATACAATTTTAACTTTTCTCGTTCTTTATCTTATGGATTCGATGAAGCTCTGTTGAGGATTCCAGAAAGCCTTCTGTATTCAAGGTAGTTATTCGTGATGACGGATCACGTTCATCCTTACGTCGGGTGCTCCCACCCTTTTGTATAAAAATAAAAATAAAAAAAAGTAATTTCCCATCCACAAATTGGATGGTGTCTTTTGCAATTGTATATATATATATATATATATATATATATATATATATATATATATATATATATATATATATATATAGAGAGAGAGAGAGAGAGAGAGAGAGAGAGAGAGAGAGAGAGAGAGAGAGAGTTGTTGGATGAGCCAAATGGATTACATGAAAATGATGTTCAACGTTCCATGTTCATTGTTGAACTCATTGGAGGGCTAGTCATATTTTCAAAATATACATGAATCAAAGTCAATAATGAAATCTCCTTTTAGCTAATAGCGATGACGAAAAATCTTAATTCATTTGAAAATTATATATTAGATTCTTTTTTTCAGAAAGGTGGGAGCAAACAACCTAAAAAGAAAAGCAACAAACAAAAGAAAAGGAATAAAAATACCAAACAAAAGAAAATGGAATAAACAAGTTATCCTCACTAACACATAAAAAAAAAAAAAAAAAAAAAAAAAAAAAAAAAAAACCACCACTAATACACTGGACAAGCAATGACGTTGGGAGAAAACAAAAACCCTAGTAACATCACACATAGCAGATAACCTCCAAATCCACAACAACTATAGTTGCCAAACTGACCCCATGCACTCCAGACATACAACCGAGGGTAGATGGCATTGCATACTACCCCACAGCTACCCACAGCTACATCACTGACCGCAGATCATCATGTACAGTAGTATACGAAATAGCATCACAACATCTCAAAATGCACCAACCAACCTAACAATCATTTGATATAGCAATCCAAGCACCCAAGCATAAGAGGTTTCCTTCTCCTGACTCAAACAGAGGACAATAGAAAGATGCACCCTAATATATGATAAAACTGAATATCGGGCACATGCTCCATCAACTCCAAAACAGTTGCAGCAGACATTAAACGCCAAAACAGGGCAGCACCACTACATCAAGCTTCAATCGAGTGCTGCACCACAGGCTCCATCAACTCCAAACCAGCATGCTTCAGCAGGCATTCAATACCAAAACAAGGCAGCACCACTTCATCAGGCTTCAATAGATTCCATGCACTAATGCAGCATCTCAAGCTCCAGCAGCATCACTGGAACCATCACTTGAACAAGGCTCACAATGCATAAAGGACTTGCTGCCTTGGACAAGCACATTGAGCTGCATCTGCATGTCCTGGGCTCATCCACCCAGTAGCCCATGAAAGTGTTTCCACTTAAATACCAAAACATCAACACAGTGATCATTAAAACATTCATCATACCCGGCATCAGTGATCTTTGATTAACTTTGCATAGTGTAAGAAGTTATATTAGATTTCTTGCATAACAACGTCAAACTAATTCACGCAAGAATTTAAATTAAAGAATAGTTTAACTTGGGTTTGACATTTAGAATTTACCGTGGGTTATTTAGTTTACTCCAATGTCCTATGCAATTGAGTTAGTGTTTTTCTATACAGTAAAAAAATAAAAACTAGTCAGTCACTCATAAAATGGAAAAGTATCCAACTTATGAGTATTTAAAATTAGCGGTAATGTAGAATTGATTTCACACAAAAGAAAAAAAGAGTAGTCCAATCTTTGTACGTTTAGATGAAGTTATCTGAGTTTAAAGTACTTGTGAGTATTTTAAATTAAAATACCATTTAGATATAATTGATAATTTGCGCAATAAATGAATTGTATGCTCTCTTCTCCTATACGAAACCAGCATAATTATAAATTCGGACCTGCTTAACAGAAAATGGAGTGCTTGCTTAATGTGAACTCCTTTGTCTTCCTTTTACACAAAAAAGAAAAAGAGAAAAACCTTTGCCCTTCCAAATATGAAGCATTTTTAATCCTGAGTTATGTTTATTATTACCTTAATTAAATATTCAATAAAAGTGTTTTTAGCTAATTACAAGCTGTACAAACTGTGTATTGATACACAGAACATTTGTTTTATATAAAAATATAGTGATAAATGCTCCAATGCTCTCAAAAGCACTCTTTAAAGTTATGGTGCATGGAGTTGCATCAGGTCACTTGGACAGCCTAATCAATCTATCGAAACTGTCCATTAAGTCTAGAAGAGAAGGTAGTGAGGGTGGGGTTTGTAAGGACCATGCAAGAAATATCATATATGATTTCCATCATGCATATGGTTGTGGAGACCCGAGCTTTGATTGATGGAGTAAAGATGTATAACAGGACGGGTCTTCGTAATGTAATAGTCAAATCCAATTCCAAAGTGGCTACTGATGCTACTGTAAATCCCAACGCTTCCATCTCTTAGGAAAATCCAGCATATCATGGGGGAGATCAAACACGAACCATCCAATCTCACTTGTATGATTTCCCATGGCCTGTTTTAGGAACTCCATATGGTAATCGTATGTACTTTTGTGTATTGTTAAAGAGGGGGGATTGGTTAGCCGTTGTGGCCTTTCTCTCCGATGTTCCATATTTTTCACAGTAAAATAAAATAAAAAATAAATAAAGAAAAGAGCTACAATGCAAATTAAAAATCACATTGATCAGATGATCCAATTGATTTTTAATTTGGCCTTGTTTTTTTATGGCCATCTTTTTTTCCAAGCCATGTATGTGATGGTTAGTATTGAGTAACAAAAGTGGTTGTCTAGAATCACAATCAAATCACCATGGTAAGCAAGTAGATAGATCTAGGTCTGTTTGTTTGTTTGTTTGTTTTTTTTTTTTTTTTTTAACACAAACACCCCCACACCCACCCACACACTCACGCCTTAGCAGGATTTCACCACCTATGTAAATTGAACTCAGACCTCGTGTTGAAACTCCAGCTAGTCTACCACCAAGACAAGGATAACGACCCAATTTTTTTTTTTTTTTTTTATTTAAGAGAAATCCAAATAAAAATAGGAACCGTTACAAAATCTCCAATTTGAGGAACATTCATCTCTCTCTCAAATCTCTCCAGAAATCTCTCTTCAAAGAACCCCCAAACAAGTCTCCCAAAAAACCCAAATCTCTCTCTTTCTAATCAAGAAGGGTTACCAAAATGTCATCATCCCTGAACAGATGGTACGCTTTGTCGTTGATCTTGACTTGGGTCCCACCATATTCAGGCAAGAGGACGGTATCCCCTTCTTTGAAGGCTACTGGTACGGGCTTCCCATCCTTGTCGCGGACGCCGGGCCCCACCTCTACCACTTTCCCCGAATTCAACTGACGGGTTTTCTCAGGGAGGAGAATACCGCCTGCTGTTTTGGAAGGAGGGACGATCTTCTCCACCAACACTCTGTTCAAGTTTGGTATCAATCGCTTCGCCATGTCTCTCTATCTCTCGCTATTCCCGTCTGTCAGTCCCAATTGTTGATTTGACCTTTGATATGAAAATGATCTTAGCATCCATATTAAGGGCCTGTTTGACGATTCCAAAGTAACGTAGAACTCATGTAATTACCCTTTGAGTCCAGATCCTCTGCTGAAACCTAGCAGAGAAACCCTGCTCGTCACTTCTCTGATTGGTCCATCTGAGCCTGACTGTGTCAGGGCTGAGCTACTCTGACACAGTCAGGATGAGCTGGACCAATCAGAGCAGTGGAAGCAGAGGTTCTCTTCTCGTTTTCGGGCATGAATTACCTTGCGAAAGGCTTGCGTAGGTAGTTTTTGCGCTGAGAACCAAGGTGGGGCCCAATGTGATTAGTTTGATAAATCCACCCCGTCCATCCGTTTTGGGAACTCATTTTAGGACATGAAAACAAAAATGAACCGGATCCAAGTCTCTAGTGGGCCGAAAACGTGAGGATTGAACGTCCACAGTTGAAATATTTGTGGAGCCATAGGAGTTTCGAATAAGGATAATATTTGTGTTTCCAGTTCATCCCAGTAGTAGTGACGTTATGAGCGGTATGGATGTCATATAAACATCACTGTGGACCCAGGGAGGTTTCAACGGTAGTAATTTACCTAACTACCTTTTCCTTTAGTTCGGCCCACTTGAGTCTTGGATCCGGTTCATTTTTGTTCTCATGTCCTAAAATGATCTCCCAAAATGGATGGAAGGGGTGGATTTATCAAAAAACATCACTCTGGGCCCCACCTTGGTTCCAGCATAGGAACTTTCTGCCCAAGGCTTTCGCATCCGCACCCCTCGTTTTCAGCCAAGGATCCGGATTTTTACCCTTTAGGTGCTGGATAAATCAAGTTGTCACGTCATAGCATTACGAGGAATCCCTACGACTTTGATGGGAGAGGTGCTTAAACCTGGCATAGCTTCGTAGGCCCCACCACAAGGTATGTGTCATATCCACACCACTCATTCATCTTGTAAAATCATTTTATGAAAAGATATGAATAATGAGCTATATTTAAAATGAAAATTGACCAAACCATGGAAGTAGTAAATATTGATCACCTGTCATTAAAAACTTCCTGCAGCACATGGAAGTGTTGGATGAAGCTGTTATTTGAGGTCATGCTCTAAAATGATATTGCAAAATGGATGGACAGTGTGGATATAACACATATTAGGCAAGTTATCTCCACATGTAGCTAATCACATGAGTACATTACATGCATATTAAAATTTTAAAGCAATCATACTAGTATTGGTATGGCATGTGGCTTTACTTTAGACTACTGTGGTAGTGATGATCATTACCCATTTACAGTGGACCACACCACATTAAGGTGGATTCCTTTCATCCAAACACGCCCTAAAGGCTATTGATCAGATGGCTAATATTGATGTATTAGGATGATGTTTGCACGATAGCCCAGCTTGTTTGTTAGATCTAATGAACAGTTGGATGAATGGATTGAACAGTCTAAGTGTCCAAATGGCAGAGTGGAGCATTTCTCAGGTATAAACACCCAAGTCCATACCTCAAGTAGCAGACTAAGGGCCTGTTTGTTAACGCTTAAATTTTTTACTTAATGAGGAATTTGAAAACACTCGATGGTTAGCGTTGTTTGTTAACACCGAGTGTGAAAATCACTGTATGATTTTTTGTGGAATTAAATCCAAAATTGCCCTCCTCGGATAGAGATTTTCTCCTTTGCGTAATACATAACCCAACTTTTAACGTGTGACACTTTTTTTGGCATACCATGATTTACGTGTTAGATCCACACAATCCATCAGCTTTTCTATATTGTTCTAGAGCATGATCCTAAAAAATGAGGCACATCGAAGGCTCAAGTCAACCACACCACAAAAGGCAGTGAGAATGGAATGATTACCATTAAAACCTTCTTGGGTTCCACTGTGAAGTTCATTAGCCATCTAACCTATTCATAAAGTCACGCAAACCTGGATGAAGGAAAAACACAAAAATTAGCTTCATCAGAGCCTTCTGTGGCCTTAAGAAATTTTCAATGATAGGCACCCAATTCCCACTGTTCTTATAGTGTGGCCCACTTGAGCCTTAGATATGCCTTATTTTTTTTATTTTATTTTTTTACCTAAAATGATATGAAAATTTTGATGAATGGTATGAATAAAACATATACACACGGTTAGGCCCTACATAGCCTTTTGACAGTACCATCCATCTCTAGCTAGATTAGGGTAGGGGTGGTGCGCAATCCCAGCGGGGATGCTAAAAGCTACTACTGTGCGTAGCGTGATTCGCTATTGAAGTGACATCACCAATTTTTGTGAGCCCCACCATGATATATGTGTTGTATCCACATCTTTCATCCATTTGGAGAGATCACTTTAGGGCATGAGAGAAAGAATGAGGCAGATCTAAAACTTAAATGGACCCCATCACAGAAAACAGTGGGACGTAGACGCCCACCATTGAAACCTTCCTAGGGCCCACCATGATGTTTTTTTGAGATCCAACATGTTCATAAGTTAGCACAGACATGGAAGAAGGGAAAATACAAACATCAGCTTGATCGAAAACTTCTGTGGCTCCTAAAAGGTTTTCAATGGTAGGGTTCAATCTCCACTATTTTCTATGGTGGGGTCCGCTTGAGCTTTAGATCTCACTCATTCTTTGGCTCGTGCCCTAAAATGATCTCTCCGAATGGATGGATGGTGTGGATACAACACATAAATCATGATGGGCCCATAGAACTGGTTATGTCACTTCAATAGTGAATCCACGTCCATGGGTTATGGGAACCGAATTAGGTGAGCGGATCAGGTGAGATCTTGGATCCACTGAGGTGGGTAGGAACCCTGACTGTGAGGCCCACTGTGATGTATGCGACCACATCCACATTGTCCATCCATATTGAAAACTCACTTTAGAGTAAGATCCAAAAAATAAAGCAGCTGCAAATCCCAGATGAACCAATATTGTACAGGAAACAGTGGTGGTTGACCATTAATGGGGCATGAAAGTTCTGGGCCAAATGAGATTTGGATAATCCTCATTTTTTGGGTCATTTCCTAAAATGATTTGGAAAAATGAATGGACGGCATGGATAAAACACATACATTATGATGGGGCCACACAACACTGTCCAATAGCTGGGGCCTATTAACATCGTCATTGCACAATTTGGATCCACTGTGGGTGGGACCTCTGGCTGTGGGGCCCACCATGATGTATGTGATTACATGATCTATGCTATCCATCCGCATTGAAAGCTCTTTTTGGGCATGATCTAAAAAAAGAAAGCAGATCAAAATCTCAAATGGACCATCGTATAAGAAACAGTGGTAAATGATCATTAAAAACTTCTTATGGACTACAAAATTTTTGGATTAGATGATATTTGTGTGATCTCTTCATCTAGGTCTTTTTCACCTTATCAACAGGTTAGATGGCAAATAAATATTCCAGTCGAATTCATGAAATTTTTAATGGTAGGGATTCAATTATGATTGTTTCACATGGGCAAATGTGTCACATTAACATATTTTAAACATTTCAGATGTTAGATAACAAGCAAGTTATTCTAGATTCAATACTAGTCTTTCGTCTTCAGATTCAGACTTTAGATTCAGATTTCAGGTTCAGACTTCGGACTTCAAATTTAATAAACATGCCCTAAATAAAGATAGCCTCGTTTCAACACTGAGGTCATGGTATCAATTCCCATAGTGGGGGTGGCTAACATTGTGATGTGACTAACAGGAGTGGGTGGGTGTACTAACAATGGGGTGTGTGAATTAACCCATAAAAAAAATTAAAAAAAATAAAAGCATTTCTCAGGTATAATAATAGGGAAAGTCCTAGCTTCATTAGGATCATTCCGCAAGGTCCTCAAAAGCTTTTGAGTGACATGTGAGAGGGATGAGCATCAATTCGGATGGTCCATTCAATATTACCAGTGAGTGCAAATCAAATGTACGAATCATGCTCATCGAATGATCCTAACCCTTTAGATGGGGCCAATTTGTCATGGCATCCATTTTTTAAGAGCCATAGATCACATAGTAAGAATCATCAAACCTAAGTGCTACTTTGGAACTCAAAAGCAATACAAGGGCGATCTACTTAATAGAAGTTTCAAGATAATGATTTGACCTATTTTGTTTCTCAGCTCAATCTTGACTATCCATTTTCCAAGCTATTATTGGGGCGTTTAAGATCATCCTTTTGGCATATATTTGCACCATGGCTTACCCCTAGTTGTATAAATGAATGGACAGTCCAAATCAGCAGTTGGCCATCCCATATGTCATTTATTAGCCTTAAGGACTCTGCTAACCTCGATGTGAAGGTGGGGCCGTTGACATTCTCCAATAATAATATACATCTTTAAATAAAACTAATTACCTTAGAAAAAAATATAAATTGCGCTTGATAGCTCATCTTTATTTTATTGTGTAGGTGTAACTCGATAGAGTATGAAACTTTTATAAGAAGAAATCATAGTAAAAACGTGAATTGATTTGTATGTCACACGTAAAGTGTCTTTCTACTTTCCTTCCAAAATAGGCTTCTCATGAAAATCAGAAATTGTAATCTTGTGGCAACTTTTAAAAAGAAAACATATAAATATCAGGGTGGCACACAGGGTCCAAGCTGGGTCAAATCATGTACTAGTCCAGCCCATGGCTATGGGCGAGCCTTGGATCAACTATATGAGGAGCCAGGAATAGGCTTGTCAAAATGGGCCAGTTCTAGCCGTTGGCTTCAACCTAGTTCTGAACTATCGATTTGGACTGGGCCTATCAAGAGAGCCCTATTCAAAAATTTAAATTTTCTGGGCCTGGGCCTCTTCCACATTGTTTGTTATGGATTTCTACAATGGGCCGCTCCTTCAGCTCCAAATTTAGACAGCTTAATTTAAAAATGAATTATTTGTATGACATGCATGCAAATTCTGAGTAATTTCCAAGTGCCTGCTTATCATCCATCACATGCGGCCAGAGTATCAAAGTTTTTTCTCCATGGACTACTATTATGGGATACTTCATCCTGCCCATAGATGTCCATTATCTAAGTTCCATGGCTGTGACTATAATACAGTTATTTCCAATTACCCAGCCCACCTAGGCCGTTAACATGCTAAGCTGGCCCAGCAGACTTCCAGGCATGACGCACACTAACCCATCTGATTTCACCTTGGGTGGGTAACCATTGATTTTTTATCATTCACTTGATGAAAAAAAAAAAAAAAATGGACAACATATCTAACTGCCCAAATGCCTATCTTTCACTTGGACAGTGGTAGCTATCAAAATTCTAATATTGTGGGTCTCACCATAGCTATGCCCCAAACACCCAAAGATTAGAAGAAATCTAATTCTTCCATTGGTGAAGAAATGGCCGACTGTTAAGAAAGAAAACACAGCAATGATTCACATTGAACTTAAAGAAAGAAAAAAAAACGTGGGGATAAATATAGATAGGATCATCCAATTTTGGGATATTCCAGTTATCTGAATGGTCCAATAGAATTCAATATAGAGGAAGGATAAATCAAAGCAGGATATCTTTAATCCTCAAACAAATGTTTGTCATCTATTTTGTTTGTTTAATGGTCTCTCGTTTAGAATCACAGCCTATCATGTTCACTCTTCGAGGTCGAAGAAGCCATTGGCATGCAGTTCTAGGTGTCGGCACAAGGCTCACATTAATAAAGGATACAGGAAACTGGGGATCACAGTCCACCTCAACAAAATCGGTTGAGTGGTTGCCAATGATACATTTCAATTAGAAATTCGATGGCCGATGATCAAACAACAAAGAAAGAAATCAGACAAAGTCCTCGATCAACCTCGAATTGATTTACTGGCCATGACCCAGTAGAAGAAAACAAGAAGAGAACCAAAGTAAACATCATTAGCGATGCCTACGCATCATGCTGGCCTGCAAATGACCTACAATGTTTGCCTATCCACCATGAAGAATTTACACAATGAGATCAATCGTGACTAGGTTGTTGGAATCAAAGCAAACAATCCAATTTGGAA
The DNA here is from genome assembly GCA_003013855.2 of Liriodendron chinense. Lineage (NCBI taxonomy): Eukaryota > Viridiplantae > Streptophyta > Magnoliopsida > Magnoliales > Magnoliaceae > Liriodendron > Liriodendron chinense. The sequence continues at coordinate 2,359,268 of ML058427.1, read as the reverse complement.
ATTATCAAAAGGAGATACAAGAAGCTGAAGATCTTGGCCATTAATAGCAAATTGGAAGTGAGGCAGGTATGGGAGGCAGGGTAGAAGATTGGCCTATGATTTAAGGTGAAAGCCCTGTAAAGAAAAAAGTTTGCAGAAAGACGACTGGATTCTGGAACAACAGTTTCTATGGCATGCAAATGGTGTAAAAGAACATACTATCAGAGATAGCTACAAAACTAACTTGCCTTTGACTCTGTTCTAAGATTTTTGCGTTTGTTGTGCTTAGGGCCCATTTGGATCCAATCCCTAGATTGGTCAGTATATGCATTTCAAGATGCATTCAACAATACATAAATAAATAACAAATCTGTATTGGTTAATCCTGGATTGACCAATACGACGATTCGAACAGGCTGTTAATGGTCATTTTCTTGGTCATTTGATGGATGAGGATGGCATGGATACAGGGTAATATGATGTGGATGTTTCATTTGGTGGGCCTACATTGCAAAAATTACCTCAATGGAACAATTTAAACCATCTGATTTTCCTATGAACATGATAATTGAACTTTCAGCTTTAGCATGCATTTGGTTGCACCAAATGAACTTATTTGGTGCGATGGAATGCTACCTTAACTAACCATTTTAATGCCATCAATCTGACAAGATTGTTCGATTGCCATGCAGTCCAAGCCATCCTTCCACTCAACCACCATGGCCCACCCAGCATGGATCTGATCAGAATCAGATTATCAGCAAAATCGGGAACATGGGTGCTGTTTTATTAATCCTAATATAACAATACTGCTCGATTTATATACATGGTTCAAGTTAAAGCCAAGATGATATAAGGCAATGGAAATGTGTTTTGGACACATCACCATTAGAAATATAAGCTCTAAGCTATTCAGCTGAGAGTTTGTTGCAGCAAAATGAGAAATTTTCAGTTTTACGAATAATCCCGTTTGGGTGGAGTACTGCAATCTCATTGAGGAAATGCAGCATTACAATACACTCAATGGCCATTGAAATCATGTGTACAAAAATAGCCTTCTTAACATACAACTCCTCTCTCCCTCTCTTTCTCATGAGGGGAAAACAAGAGATGGATTACAGAATTTTGAGGAATGCAACTTGCAGATGCCCACCTGCAAGCGCCAAACAGAAGCACCCCACACATGTCAATGTGACACACATGTGCAAGAACAAGGCTGTTCATCAGGTGGGTCCCTCCATGAATGCTCCCAAGCCCGAAAATCAGAGCAGTCCACTCATCAGGTGGTCTATACATGTACAAAAAGATGAGCTAGAAGAGAATGACTAACAATCCGCACTCGAAAAGTACATGTGTACCCCACCAGATTACCAGACCGGCCTGATTTTCTAGCTAGGCCAAATCCATCGCAGGGCCCACCTGACAAAGGGCATGAATCTCTCACACGTACACAACTTTGACACATGGGGGCGCTTCTGTTTAGCATTCCTCTTTACAGAAATATAGATCTCAATCATTCGTCCATGTAGATGGTTTCTTGCTTGAACAGACCACCAAACACCTTCCTCACCTCTGGTTTCTGCTCAGCTGGTATTGTTTTCGGTTTCTGAGGGGGCGGCGGTTTGACCAATGCCTTCTTGGGCATCAACGTGCGAGCCTTTGCCAGGCCCCTGACAGTCGCAATCTGCACCTTTGGTTTCTCATCATCATCCTTCTGAGAAACTGCGGTGGAAATCTGTGAGCTGAGCTTTTCCCATGAGAAACCGCTGCCTAAGCCTTTTGCTCTATTCACGAGGCCCTCTAGGGAGGATCCAGCCGCCTCCGCTTTCTCTCGGGCTTCTTCAGCAAGGTTAGTGGCCCGCGCTTCTTGCTCTGACAGCTTCTTCACCTCTTCTTCAAGTTTCTTCGTTGCTTCTTCTGCTTCACGGGCTTTCTCAGAAGCTCTCAATGCCTCTTCCTCTGCTTTTGCCTTTGCCAGAGCCTCGGCATATGCTTTTCTTCTGCCATCTTCAGGAATTGCACTGAAAATATAGAAAATTCAAAATGTTTGTGTTTGGTGATCGATGACTAGAAATTGAAAATGGGAAATACAACGAGACTAAGACTGATCATTATGTGCTTCCTACCATGTACATTCCATTGCCCGAAATTCAGTCTGTTTTGGTCATCAGGTGGTTCACCAATGTAAGAAAAGCACGGAAAGTTAAAAGGAATGGATCAGGGGTGCACATTCCATGAGCGTGTGTGGCCCACCTTATGACTCGACCAGCTTAAATTCTGCTCCCTGGTGCAACCATGGTGTGGTCAAGATCTAAGAACGTGTAAGCCACATTGGCATGTGCAACAAGACCAGGACTCAAACGTCATGGATAATTTCTACACTTGGACTAAAAATGGCAGTTTTCAAGTCACTATGATTTTTCACCTGAAAAGCTCATCCACAGGTTTCAAAGGCGCTGACGAATTCGTCGAAACTGTGACAACCTGCACAAATCTTACCCAAATCAATCCAAGCAATGACTAATCTCACCCACCCAAATCAAGATTTGGGAGCACATCCAAACACACCCTGAATGCTTCGAGTTCAATGTGGTATCTTCGTAAGGCCATGAATGTTCTAGCATGTAACTAGCTAGCCCATGGAAGCTTGTTCCTGGGGCATACATGTCTGTCAATCCAAACCAACTCATGAGCTCCATTAGTGATGATCATGGCCAAAATTTGCATGTGATCCTAGCCGTCCAAACGGTGGCCATTAAAACGAATTCAAAAAAAAATGTTTGACGGGCCAACCGCTAAATGGACAATTAAGAGAAAATGGTATATGATCCAAATTCGACAGGAAAAAAAAAAAAAAAAAAATTGAACGGTTAGGATTGTCTTATGAGGCGATACTTGGGCCTTGCCGCCACTGCAATGGGGCCCACAATTTGGACAATTGAGGACTGATACCTGTATATCAGTAGTTTTTCTAGCCTTATGATACAATTCTTCCATTAGAAATGCATTGAATTGGAAATATGATACATTGAATATTTCGCGTATGCAGCATTCAAGAATATCTGAATTGATTATTAGAAGTAAAAAACGAAGATCAGTCTGGTTTACAGCATCTACACTGAATGTTCAGTGTACATGCAGCTCCCTAGTTAGCCACCAGTGCCTGCCCGGGTCTGGTCTGAGCAGTCTGAGCAACCCATGGGTTGCGACCCAGGCCTGCCGCCTGAGTTTAAGACCCGAAATTATTTGGACTGGACTTCAGCTTCCATTTGGGTACCGGTTGACAGCACCAAATATTCAGCGTGTATGAGTGGGGCCCACCAACTCTAAGGATATCTAAGGAAGTCCGTTCATTGGTGGGCCCGGCTACTTTACTGTAAAAAGCATAAACACCTGAAATTTTCAACACCTTATTTTCTGCAACGGACGTATTAGCGAAAACACCAGCCACCAAAGACGCGATCTGCGATTTCGACACCTGGCAAATCAAAAAAAAACAGAAAAATCCCCACCGTCAGAAGTGAGAAACCAAAAAAAAGGATGGGCCCGTGTGGACCCCACGACGGGGCCCACTAGAGAGTTCAAACCCAAAACCATACGATTCGAAAATCGCACCCATTTACATTACTTTGTACTCGTTTTCAGTCGTCGCCCCTTCGGCCGTCAACACGACGTTATTCGAATATTCCGTCGAATATTCCTCCGTCAGGCTCGCCTTTAAGATCGTGTAACTAACGCCCGTCTCCACGACTTTCTCCAAGAACTCCGTCAAAGTTAACGGCTGAGACCGCGAGAAGAGGTTGGAAAAGAAGGACGTGACGCCGTCCAGGACGTTATACGTGGACCCGAACGACGTGGAGTTCGGGTCGTAGATGACCGCCACGTGTCCTACGCCGGCCAGCTGGGCGCCCTGGATGACTTGGAGAGCGTCCGATGTTGTGACTTCGGAGGTGGGGCCGTTTTCGAATGGGCCGATCGTGACGACGACTTTCGAAGCGTTGCCGATCGCCTTGGCGATGGATTCCGGATCTTGAAAGGCTGATTCAACGGCGTTGAAGCGTTTGGATTCCTCTGAGGATATGATCTGACGGTCAAGATGGATTTCAAAAAAGTGAGAAGCCTAATCGATCATTGAATATTAAAATAAAATTGAAAAGGTAAAAATATACATTATATGAAAGGAAAAAGCACATCAAAGTTATGATTTGAGGTAGGACCCGCCGGATCAAAGGTCTAGATCACAGAACAACGGCACAAACTCATACACCGGACCCGATTAAACGAGTGGGGCCCATTTATTGGTCCAGAGTGTTGATCTGACAGTACCAACTTGGGTTTTACATGTCATAAATATCAACCAGGTTGGAAGATCCTGGCCATCTACAGCTTGGCCTCTTGCTTGTCTAATTATGGACGTCTATGTTTTCTTGTTCCTTTTTCGATTGTCTGCTTCAAAGCATTAACTGTAGACAACGCCTTTTGGGCACGGTCTAAATCCCGTGGGACCCATCACATCATTGGTCTGGATCATCTAAGTGTGGGACCCACTTGTACAAACTCAAGCCAAGCGTCGACGATGGCGGTATTTTGAATTAACCAAAACACCCTCAAGTGTCAACCAACTTACATTATGGGACCCGGACTGCCTGGAGACCCGGTCTCTGTGGGGCCCACCATGATGTATGTGTTTTATCCACACCGTCCATCCGTTTTCCCATATCAATTTAGGGCATGAAGCCCCAAATGGGGCAGATACATAGCTTAAGTGGACCACACCACGTGAGGATTGAGCACGTATGGATGACAAATAAACATCAATGTGCGCCCTAGGAAGGTTTCAACGGTGTGCCTCAATATTCCCACTGTTTCATGGTGTGGTCCACCGAAGCTTTGGATATGCTTCAATTTTAGGCTAATTTAGGCTCACGACCTAAAATTAGCTGGAAAATCGGATGGACAGCATGGATAAAAAAACAAACATCATCACTGTGGGTTCCAAAGTCGATATCCCTGGTGACCCGGTCTCCAGGCAATCCGCGTCCTACATTTTGGTGCGGGTCAGATGACTATCAGAATGTGGCGACCCGGGTCAACAGTACACGTGGAAAAGGTACAGCAATCACAAACGTCAAAACCAATGACGCAACTGTAGATGGAGCATAACCCAGATTCAATTGGATGGTTAGGATTGCTCCGTCATGATTTTCAAGCTTCGCTCCATCATAATGTGATGGTATGGATAGAAATACTTATACCCCAAATCTGAGGACCATCACCACGAATTTTAAGATGGTGGTAAACTATCAACGACTAGTTCCCGGTTCGTGCTTGTGGCCAGTATGCGTAAGTGGGTGGACGAGGTTTGGGTGGTGAATCCAACGCCACGTGTGAATACTCTCTGGGGCCCACCGTGATATATGTAATTTATCCACACCATCCATTCCTTTTCTTTCAGCAAATTTAAGTCATTAGCCCAAAATTGAAGTATAGCCAAAGTTGAGGTGGACCACACCACAGGAAACAGTGGTGATCGGGTATAATGACCTCCACCGTTGAAACCTTCCTAGGACCCACACTGATGCTTATTTGTCATCCAACCTGTTCATAAGGTCACGAACACCTGGATAAAGAGAAAACGCAAATATCAGCTCGATCCAAAACTTCTGTGGCCCTCAAGAAGCTTTCAACTGTAGGCGTTCAATTTCCACTGTTTCCTGTGGTGTAGTCCACTTAGATCTTTGGATATACTGCAATTTTGGCCTTGTGCCCTAAAATGAGTTGTAAAAACAGATGAACGGCGTGGATAAAACACATACATCACGGTGGGGCCCAGTCTTCACACGGGAGCTACGTGGTGTAGGTTTCACGACGCAATCGGCGTCCTAATGTCTCCAGATAGACTGCTAAGGAGAAAATACAGAAAGGTCCACATTTAGTGGGAAATCATCCAAAAGAGATCAAACGGTTAGATCTTCCAATCTGGGCATTGGGCCCGCCAGATCGGATCACCAAACAACCATGTTTCACACCATAATTCCTCTTCTCGACCAAAGCACCCTCAACCAAAAACGGATGAGGTGTTTAGCTAAATATTAAAAAAAATGCAGGGTGCTAGTCGTAAATTTCGTTCAAAAAAGGGAGGTTTTAGTAAAATTCCAAGGGTGCTAGTCGTCAATTTCGTTCAAAAAAAGGAGGTTTTAGCAAAATTCCAATTAAGCATGGCAAAATTTTCGAGCAATTCACCACATTCAAGCCGACATTGCATCTCCAAATACCTAAAATCGCAATTCAAACCCAACCTTATATTTTGCAGCAAGCCGAGCCAGCTCCTGAGCAGAACTGAGCTCTGATACGCCGGCCCTCACCGCAAAGCCTTGCCGTAGCAGCGTCTGCACAATTCGAATACCGGACTGCCCGGTGGCTCCAGCAATGAACACCGTCCGTGGGTCCTTCCGTCGAGTGTTTCCGAACGATAGTGCTGTCGACGGCTGGCCCACAACCGGCACCAGAGACTTCATGTCGGGGATCTTGCCGAAGTCAAAGAAGAATGGATTCTTGCTCTTGTCTGCTGCGGATTTGCTTTGATCGTCACTCGAAGATGATTCATTGTCCCGCTTCCCGATGCGGAAGTTCAATTTTGCGAAGATGGGCCGCCCAGGTTTTCGACTCTCGACGGCGAGCCGTGACCGAGGGGTAGTTGTGAGGAATGAATTGGAGGTCAGTGTGGAAGCCATGAGAGAGAGAGAGTTATTGTTTGGAGTTTTGGTTGGGGTGTGGTCGTGTAGAGAGTACTGAGGTGCACGTTAGCAGGTGATTTGGGGGTGTGTGGGAAGAGGGGTGTAGGTTTGTTTATCTGGATGTTCATGGTGGCCTATGGGGTTGCGCCACGTCATATAGCGTTTATCTGCAAGGAGAATTTAGAGACCAGACGTTCAATATGCCTTTCTCGTCTCTAGCGGTGATGAGTGTCATCGCCCATTTGAAAATGATAATTGGATAGGCATATGCGAACCGTCCTCTACTGGACCAAGCATTGGATTGTGAGTAGCAACGACCAATCTGTACCATGAATCATGCCCGAGAACAAACCCGATTCTGATGTTAATGAATTAACCTGGGCCTAGAATTAAAAGCCCGATTACTAAATGGGCAGGACCTAGGGTATCATTTCTGCCCGATTAATAACTAATAGCCAGATCGAGCTCCTGCCGTAGTTGTCCCAACCCAGACCTAGGGTTGTCAACGGATTAAGTACTGGACCAACGAACGGAATTGGATTATGAGAAAGCAGACCCACCCGACCAGATACGGGGAATCGAGTCTTGGGAATGGCTGAAATCTTTTCATAGGAGACTTTTGGGTCCCACTAGACAAAAGCTCTGCATCTCAAAATATGGGCTCCTCTTGGCTATTACACAAAACTTAGGTCGTCCTTCCATGGTGGGACCCATAAGATCAACAGTTGGGCCTATACTCGTACAAACTGGAGATGAACCATTGGCCCATTAGATCATATCAGAAACCTCAATTTACGGCTGCAGATGAGACCAACGTGGACTGATGGTCCCTCAGATTTAGATTGGGGATAGAAAGTTTAGAGTAGAGAGGAACCAAATCCAATGCTGGATCCTAATCCGTCTAAATCAGGCTGGTTGTGCCGGGTACTACCTATGGATCTGGGTACCTGTTGCCGGCTCAGCCGGACCAGAGCATTGCTAGCCGCATTCACCCTGCGTGGCGAGATTGTTCCAACTGTAGAATATCTGGGCTCAAGTTAATCCAAGTTGGGGCACAGCTTTTGGGGGGTCAAGATAAATGAACATGTAGGTACGTAAGTAGCTATCAGATGGGTTCCAGCAACCAGTGGTCCATCATGAGAGGAATTCCCTATCTCGCACGCAAACCTTACAAGCAGAGCACAAGCATTAGATATGGAGCACTAATCAGGCAGACCCCACCACAGATGTGATCTAGGCCAAATGGCCTAGTAAGGTCCACCTGACTGATGGCTCAAATCCATGGCACGATGCCAGTGTAGGGATGCCAATCATGATTACATTTACAACTGAATTTGCTTCAGCGAACTCCAAAGATACATCAGACCCTAAGACCATCTGACCTCATGCCATTTCTGATGGAAAAATCACAACAATGACGTCTTTCGATCCCCGGTACTTGAAACACAGTCAATCTCCAGTTATGATTTGACCACATGGGAGTTTTGTGTAAAGCAAACAGAAGGGAAACAGGCAAGGCAAAGCAACCAAACAAACTAACAGAAATGATCAAAGCAATTCAGCCGCTAAAATTTTGAAAATTCCCACCTGCAATCGGAGGATGCGCACGTTAGAAAAAGTGCCTAAAAGGCACTTTGATTGGTTCAAAGGCTGTTAGGAAGGATCTCAATTTTGAATGCATGGATGTTAACACGTACATGGGCCAATCAAAATGTGCATGTAGTCCCTCTTTTATTATTTATTTCCACCTATACACGAGTAATACTAGCATTCTCCAATCTTCCATACCAATAATCATCATCGACGTCATTAGAGCCTTGTCCAAGCTATTTGGGGTGGGTCATCCTTACAAATCCAGATCCACCCATCATTCCTAGGGCCGTAACATTACAAGCATCAGTATCTTCTCACCACTTCAATCCAAGTCCTTTTCTATGCATACTCTTCATCATTTCGACCCTGGATTTCCTCATTCCCAATTGTGTGCTACTTTTAAGACATTCCACACATACATCTCAGCATATCCACTGCTGCTATCACTAAATTTCAAAAGCACAAAGATAAGTTGAAGTTCCACTCAGAAAGGACAAAGCCATGCACTCGAAGCATGTGATTCAGGTAAAGATGGCGAGAAGAATGAAATGTCAGGTAAATGAATCATGCATGGCATAAGTATATAAACTTATTTATCCCCGGTATACAACCCAACTGTACCTACAACTCTGGCAATATCTAAAAGACCCATCAGATCACAACATGTGCTCTGATTCAAGGCCACCCAAACACCAAGCCACAAGACTAACTACATAAAGATGAGGAAGCTGCTTCACATGAAATGAAGCAAGCATGGAATGGGGTGTGAGAGTGTCAACGTGTCTATTTTGAAATGTTAACTAGTTACAAAACAAAACAGAAGCAGGAGCACACGTCCAAAGCATGGTTCGAAGTGGGATGAGTAGCACCTGGGCAGATGGTTTGTGCAACAACAATGAAAAAAGGCTCTGGGGTAATTGACTGAAGGATGACGCAGTCGAGAGAGAGATGCACATGGATTTTCAGAATCTAGATTCCAGCTTCCTCCAGATTGTTTTATAAAAAAACCAACTACTTCCATTTCATTCTAATTCATCTTTTTCCCCCCTTTTAAGAGTAGCTTTATTCATGTTAAAAATGATACCATGATGTGCTTATTCAAAAGACTCCAATGCTAAGAATACTACAAGTTGCAACTTCTGCTACAATCGCAAAGGTGAAAATAATGCCTTCACAGGGATGATCTAAATGTCACATGTAGTGGCTCGAAATGTTGTTATAAGTGTGTAATGCGTTTGCTAAAAAGCCCACCTTCGAGCGAAAGGCGGCTCATGTAAGCACCACACATGTGCCAGCACTGGACAGGTGTGAGATCCAATCCATCCACCCAAACAGTTAATGCTACGTAGATTATCTGGCCCAAGAATCATGCCAATCCATTGGTCCAGTGGGCCACAGCTTGCATACCAAATCTACAGCTACAGATAACTTGGCGGAAGTCAACTAATATGTCCACCTATTTCTAATAAAGGGGTCACCCAGAGAGTGGACCAGTTTTATTTTTGTGAAAGAACATCGAAATGCTCAGACCCACATGATGGATGTCATGGGTTTGCACCTGCCTGCCATGCTGGCACATGTGGTGACATGTACACGAGACACCTTGTACAAGTGTGTGGGCAACAGTGGGAATGAGGGAAAAGTGGGAGAAGTCCAACTTGGTAGCAGTTTCAGAACAATTGCAAATATCAATTGTCGAGATTATCAAGGTAAGATTTTTTTTTCTTTTTTTTTTGGTTAGTACACACACCCCATTGTTAGTACACCCACCCACCCCTGTTAGTCACACTGCAATGTTAGCAACCCCCACTTAGGGAATCAATACCACAACCTCAATGTTGAAACGAGGCTATCTTCACTCAGTCTACCACTTGAGCTATATATCCAGGTGTATCAACGTAAGATTCATGAACACGTCAATACTTATGACTATCAAATGCCATCTCACAGCTCTGAGGTTGATTCACAAATCTTGAGAGTCACCAACTCCCATCTTTTGTGGTTGCTGCCCGTAGAACACTTTTCAAAAGGTCATTGGCCCGATAACCGGTGCATCTCTCTTCCAGATTGCTCACTCAGGCCGATATAGTAATAGATTCTAAGGCTGTTTCACCGTCATCATCCAAGCCTTGTACCAAGTAATTGAGGTCATCTTTATGAATCCTCTTCCACCATTCCACTCTATCGAAGGTCATACCTTCAGTTAGACCATAGATCATTGTCTTGAGGCTGATTGGACTGGTGGAAATCAAAAGGCATCGATTTCCTCAGATGTAACAGTTTCCCTCATTTGAGGAAGACGGGGATTGAAGAAATTGATTTCCTTCTCAGAGCTCCTCAGATTTCCGCTATAAAGGGGCTGATTTCCTTTCCACTCTCAGACCTGGAAAAAAAAAACCCTTGTCCTTCACCACAGTTTTCCACGTATGTAAGTTTTCTTTTCCTAGGCTACCTTTTGAATTCCACCAAAGCGAGCAGCCTCTCAAGATCTGTTAAGAAAGATTTTTTTCCTTTTAAGATGAATTCAATTATTAGGCAGAGCCAAAAGAAAAAACAGAATAAAGTCGAGCAAGCAAAACCAAAAAAATAAAGAAGACAAAAGACAAAAACAAAGAAAACTTAGAAAAGCAGAAACAAAACTAAAGTATCACAAGCTAATCCCATGACTGGAACCACCCAGACCTGAACTATGGAGCCTAATTATTGAAGAAACTTAACACCCTACAATCAACCCCAGATGAGGAGAAGCGAGTATAACCATCAGAATGAAACCATGAAATCGTAAATTGACAATCTCTCTGTCACAACAGGAGCATGGACTCCGTTGAGGGAAGAGAACACATCTGAAAAGAACGTATATTGAAGAAGCTTTATCTGCAAATGAGAAGGTTTTCAAATCATGATCAAGAGCAAGCTCTAAAAACCTTGGAAGTATGTGATACACTAAAACCTAACAAGAGAGAGAAAAGGGGGCATCAGTTCAACCTGGGTTTTCCAGCGGAAAAAAAATGGTGAGGACCAAGTTGCAGAAGAGCAATTTTGTTGGGCCATCAGCAAATTTCAGGTATTTTGCAAGGGTTCCATTGAGCCAAAAAGGAATAAGTTACATCACAGAGTTGGATTGAGACTCAACTAATTCAAGTCTACCCAGCCGGGTTCCAATTTCAGCTAGTTGAATTTCTAGACCACGATAGAGAAACCGCATGACTTGAATATGTTGAGTGTTTATACCCGTCACAATTGATAACACACGGATCTGTTCAGCCCAAGTAAAAAAGACAAACAAAGAGACAAAATCTTGCATGTGAGGCATACAAACCCTCCCTTAAATGGCAATGAGGATCAATTACCATACCTGACAGACATCAAGATGTATGCTCCAACCAACCTAAGTGCAAATTCAGATTGGGCCACCTCATCCTTACAACCATCTATCTCTTATCCTATCAGATCCCTCACACGAGGTACACACTACAAGGCACAAGCAATACTTGAGTTTCCTGAAGATAATTCCTATTTCCTTTTAAAAAATCAGTTAATGATTCACGAAACTTCATCCAAAACTAAGTACAAAAAATAAGAGGGTTGTCACTCTCAATCAATGAGTTCTTCCAAGATCCCTCTTTAGGTAACAAATCAGGAAATTTCCTATTTCCTTTTCAAAAATCAGTTTATGATTTGCAGAACTTTCATCCAAAACTAAGTACAAAAAAATGAGAGGGTTGTCACTCTCAATTGATGAGTTCCAAGATCCCTCTTTAGGTGACGAATCAGGAAATTTCCTATTTCCTATTCAAAAATCAGTTTATGATTTGCAGAACATCCAAAATTAAGTACAAAAAATGAGAGGGCTGTCACTCTCCATCGATGAGTTCTTCCAAGATCCCTCTTTAGGAAACGCATTGGCAGTTTCACCCACCCCTCCCCACACCAGTAAACAAAATGTTCAGGGCATGTTTGGGTGCCATCCAAAAATAAGTTTTAATGCATTTTCTCCCGACAGGTGCTGACACGCGTATAAGCATTCAAGTGAAGATTGTGACCTCCGAGGCATCAAACACGCCTGAAATTTCACTGGAAGCCGTCTCATCACAGAGAGGTGAACAGATTTTGATTACTTGGCACCCATTTACATGTGCATCACAGGCAAGACAATCACCCCATTTTACTAGCACATTGTATTTGCAAACAGGTTGGGATCAGCTTTTCTGACAATTACCACAGGGCATTGCAGATTTAATGGAAAACGAAATTGAGTGGCACCAAAACACACCCTCAGCCTATGGTCTAAATGACAGAACTTGTCAAGGATAAAGAACGGTCGCCATGCTCAGAAGGTTTGTTAGAAGTCCACAAAATCACATCTCTTCAATCCCGTTCAATCAAAAAGCTGTTGGCAAAGAGTGATGAACAGATCCCTAGTTCCAAGAATCACCAGGGCTGTAGGATTATTTTTATAACGTCATTCTCCACAAAAATTCAAAGTTTGGATTTATAATAATAATAAAATAAATTAAATTAAATCTCACCAAGAATTTGCCAATTACTGTATGCTCTCTAGTTGCCTATCTTCCATTCATAAGCACAAACCTCAAACAGAACCCTCATTGATTTCCAATACAACTCAACTTCCTCCTCCCTCAAATTCCAATTAAACAAAATGGTCCACGCCAACAACATAAAAATCTTTTCAAAGATGCCCACTTCCAAGGGGTTTCTCAGGGACTGGAAAGGCACAATGGTGGTTGGGAGTGATAATATCTGACGTTCATTGTGGATGCTGGATTGGATTGTATCTTTGCCTCTCTAATAAAAATCTTCAATGGATGTCCTATGTCTCAGCTATAATTTGTAGTGGCAAAGTCCCCTGTTTTTTCATATGACTTGCAGCCACATGCTCTTGAAGGATCATTTCATTGTTAGCATGGAGGGGCAAAGGAGCTGCTTGCTTGCCTTGCTGTCCTCAATTCTTTGAACTATGACATTTTTGTTGATCCCTTCTTTAATAAAACTTAGCATCATTTTTCAAACAGAGAAAAAAAAAATCCAAGGTTACAGTTGGTATAGTAGTGGAAAGAGAGATGGTATAGAGAAGAACAACTAGAGCGGAAGAGTTGGAAGAAAGGAGAGTGGGCTGACGTTGGGGTTCAAGATAGACTGGATTGTTTGCTACATATGAAGCTGCCTGGTTGTCAGAAAATAACTGCATAGGTAGGTGCACTATACATTCCACTTCTTGCAACAATTTCTAGATCCACATCAACTCACAGGAGGTATGAGTCATTGCTATACTCTACTTTGGCACTCGATCGGGCCACCACACTTTGCTTCTTGCTCTTCCATATGAACTAGATTTTATGCCACAAATGTAAAATATCTAGTAGTGGATAATCTATCTGCTAAAAAATCTGCCCAGTCTACATTTGAATATCCTGTTACCTGAAGATGACCATTCTGTTTATACAAAATTCCTTGACCTGGTGCTCTCCTTTGAGGTAATGCAAAATTCGAATAATTATTTCCATGTGAGGTACCCTTGGAGAACTCATGAATTAGCTTACACAAGTCTGCGTGAATGGTGGGCCCGCCCCTCCCATTCCATTCCATCAATGTGGCCCGAGGAAGAAAGCTCATCCAAGCAGATTTGTGGTCCGATCAGACCACATCTCGCTTCGAACCCATTTAAGTTATGCCATGCTTGGAGTAGAATTCAGGAGAAAGAGCCCAGAAGCAAACTAAGCATTCGATACCCAGCTCCACCTAAACGAGCAAGTAGACTTTCTTTCTCTATATTGTACTTATCCCAAAGGAGAGCCAGGCCTATAGTCCATTTGGACATTCCAACATGCCCTACATGATACAGGTGATAGGTCACGAGTACCTTCACGCACAAAGAACCGCTTAGCGAACTCAAAAGCTCCTGTATAAGCTCACTACATAGGATATGTTTCGTCAAGTAATTGTTAAGTAAATAAGTTTTCTAACCAATCTTTTGTACATGTCTGAACCCTCCACTAGATCTCCTTGATCACCTACAAGGTTGTGATTAGGATCCAATGGATGTCAACTGGCTTGGTCCCAAGAAGGCATGTCTCCATGAGTAAATCCAGAACATATTTCAGTTCAAATAAATTGACTCCTTTTGATTTGGCTACTTCTATAGCAAGGAAGTATTGAAGATGACCCAGATCTTTTGTGAGAAAATGTTGTTGAAGATGCTTCTTTAGTTCTTCAATCCCCTTGTTTTCGCTTCCAATAGCAATAATATCATCCATATACACCACAAGCACAATGAGCCCTAAGTTACCCTTCAGTACAAAAATGGAATGAACAGCATGTGATGCAAGCTGATCCGGGCCCATGATCCATGGGCCAAGCCCAAGCCCAACAATTAGCACATCAAAGCTAGTCTATTAGGTAGTTAGCTAACGAAATCAATCATTAAACGTTTTAAACGCATTCTTTATCTCTTTTTATCTCTTTTCTATATTTGTAACAAGTCATTGGTTGTCAATGATATTATGTTTTTTCCTTGTATATACGTTTTAAAAGCCTATATAAGGGCCCGAGACAAGTAATATGAAGGCACCTTTGAATTGAATCAAATCTCTTGAGTTGTTCTCTTCTATTTGTTTGTTTGTATTCTTGTGCTTAGATTGAAGGTGCCTACGCTTGGGCAGATCCTTCCCATCAACCGGCTGCACCAATTTAGTATCAAAGAAAGGTTCCAATGGATCGGTTGAAGTGCTAGATCAATAACAATCTCAATATTATTATTTCTAGGTTCTTTAATCATAAAATTCTGCCTCTTTTCTTTTACAAAGCCCAAAAGTCTAGTTGACAAGGGGAGACTGCCAAAATTTTGGCAACCATCTACGTCCATTCCAACCCATTAAAACCATATATATATATATATATATATATATATATATATATATATATATATATATATATATATATATCAGCCCCATTAAAACCCCAAATCAGCCTATTCCATCCTATTGAAACCAAAAAAGAAAAAAAAATCCCATTCCGGCCCATTAGAAGCCAAAAATATCAGCCACGTTCATGTCCAAATCCAGCCTATTTCAATCCATTGAAGTCTATAATCTCAGCCCATTAGCAATCTTTTGTTCTAAACCAGAGACCGCTTATATATAGTCCGTTACTTTTCGTCGTCATGATGTCTACCCATAGTGGTAACGTCTATCGAGGGAGGCTTACCGATCAATAGCAAGATAATTTTATCACTGAACTATTCGCAAGGGTAGCCAGCCTAAATCCGTTGTTGACCAACTAAATGGAGAACATGGTGAGCAACTTGGTCCTATTGGAGATCCTGATGGTGATCTAAATCACCAACGAGGGTTCCAACCAGAACCTTTGGTGAATCAAAATGGCACAGGTCCTCGGGAGCTTGTTTATGACTTCATGAAACGGCTCTTTGCAGAAAGAGCCCATGACATTGCGATAAAGGCGCCCAAGAAAGATGACATTACCAAGAAGGTACAAGTTGAAGTTTCAGACTTCACGGGTCGTCTTGATGCGAAGGCTTTTGTCAATTGGATTACAACGCTAGAAGATTATTTTGCATGGTACGACATAAATGATGTCCAGCGAGTGGCCTTTGTCAAGGTCAAGTTGAATGGCCCAGCAAGGATCTGGTGGCGAAGCATTGACGACAGCAATCTCATCATGGGTCGTCTTACTATCACCAGATGGGCTAACATGAGGGAGAAGCTAGGTTGATGTTAAAGCATCAGGTTGATGAGTTACTTAAAAAGGGTTATATCCGAGAGAGCCTAAGCCCGTGTGTGGTGCCAGCCCTCCTTACTCCCAAGAAAGATGGAAGTTGGCACATGCGTGTGGACAGCTAAGCTATTAATAAAATCACAGTGAAATACCGTTTCCCCATTCCTCAGCTTGATGATATGCTGGACTTGATGCCACGTGTTAGCGTCTTCTCCAATATTGATCTTCGCAGTAGATACCACCAGATACACATCCGACCTGGTGACAAATGGAAGACGGCATTTAAGACGAAGGACGGTCTCTACGAGTGGCTAATTATGTCATTCGGTCTCACAAACGCTCCTAACACTTTCATGCGCGACATGACGCAATTGTTGCGCCCTTTTATTGGTAAGTTTTTCGTTGTCTATTTTGACAACATTCCTATCTACAGTATGTCAAGAAAGGAGCACCTCAATCACCTAAGTCTTATCTTCAGAGTCCTTCGTCGCGGGCGCTTCTACATCAACTTTAAAAAGTGTACCTTCATGAGTGCATCAATGGTTTTCTTAGGGTACATTGTCTCATCACAAGGTGGTGGACCCCACCAAAGTGAAAGCCATAGTTGATTGACTAACACCTACCACTATCTCTGAAGTTCACAATTTTCATGGCCTCGCTACATTTTACAGACATTTTCTGCGGAACTTCAGCAGCATCATGACCCCAATCACCGATTGTATGAAACAAAGGGAATTTTGATGGACAAGTGCAGCAACATGAGTGTTTGATAGGATCAAACGTAAGAAGACCGAAGCTCCAGTTTCGCGCCTTCCGAACTTTGAGAAGGTATTTGAGGTAAGTTGTGACACCTCTAACGTCGGCATTGGTGGAATTCTCAGTAAAGAGGGCTATCCAATAGCTTTCTTCAGCAAAAAGCTCTCTGATGCGAAGCAGCAGTACTCCACTTATGACTTGGAATTTTCTATCGTTGTGCAAACTCTACGCCATTGGCGTCACTATTTAGTTGGCAAGGAGTTTGTCTTATATTCTGATCATGAAGCACTCAAGTACTTAAACCCTCAGCAGAAGATGAGTGCACGTCATGTCAAGTAGAGTGCATACCTCAAGGAGTTTTCTTTTGTCATTCGTCACAAGGCTAGCAATAACGATCAAGTTGCCGATGCATTAAGCTATCGTGCGCATCTATTGTCCTCGATGGCGATAACAGTTTCGGAATTCAAAGAGATACAGCATGAGTATGCTGACGACGAG
Source organism: Liriodendron chinense (assembly GCA_003013855.2). NCBI lineage: Eukaryota > Viridiplantae > Streptophyta > Magnoliopsida > Magnoliales > Magnoliaceae > Liriodendron > Liriodendron chinense. Next base: position 2,341,953 of record ML058427.1, on the reverse strand, counting down.
GATTTTGGGCGTATTTATATCAACATTCTTAGTGTAGAGCATATGAGACACCCACATTTCAGCATTCATGATGGCTACTTGTTCCGAAGAATGCAACTTTGCCTACCCAATAAATCCATCAGTGAGTATGTTGTGAGGGAGTTATATGCTGGTGGGTGTAGTAGACACTTAATATCATGATAAGACCCTAGCGCTCGTTGGAGATGGATACCTTTGGCCTCGTATAAAATCAAATGTTGCCAAGATTTGTTAGTTCTACAAGGTTTGCCAACTTGCTAAGGGTCAAAAGAAAAACAATGGATTGTATCAACCATTGTCGATCCCACATGCTCCGTGGGAAGATCTCAGCATGGACTGTCCTGGGTTTGCCAAAGACCGCTCAGAAAGTTGATTCAGTATTTGTAGTAGTTGATCGATTTTCAAAGATGCCTCATTTCATACCATGCTCAAATACAACAGACACTCTCAAGGTTGCTCAATTATTCTTTCGAAAGGTTGTTCGTGTTCATGGGCTTCCAAAGTCAATTGTGCCTGATCGTGATACCAAGTTCATGAGTTATTTCTAGAAAACTCTTTAAGCAACAACAAAAACCAAGCTTCAATTCTCTAGTGCATACCGCCCTCAAACTGATGGCCAAACGAAAGTGGTCAACCGTAGCTTGGGCAAGTTATTACTGTCTTGTCCGCAATCATGTAGCTACATAGGACCTAGTTATACCCATGGCTGAATTTTCTTATAATAACTCAGTCAACAAGTCCACAGGGATGTCACCTTTTGAGGCAGTAACTGGTATACGACTGCATCTTCCAAATTGATTTGGTTCCTCTACCTGTAGAGTCGAGACCAAGTGCAGAAGCCGATGACTTCATCCGCCATATGTAGCAGGTGCATGACAAAGTTCAATATAATATTGCTGCAAGTAATGAAAGTTATAAGCAACATGCAAACACAAGACGTCGATTGTTGAATTTGCAAAGGGTGACATGGTTATGGCCCATATTCGTCTTGAACGGTTGCCTCCCGGCACCTCAAAGAAGCTCCATTCTCAGAATACGTGACAGTTACAAATCATAAAGAAGATCAATGCAAATGCTTATGTTTTAGATCTCCCACCGGATCTACCTATTAGTCCTACTTTCAAAGTGGAAGATCTTTCCATCTATCATGGGTACCATACTGATGATTGTAACGAAGAACAAGCCATCACACTTCCAACCATTTTATCACCTACAAACAGAATCGTTGATGTTTTCAATGACCAAATCATCTCCACGCGTCAAGGTGGTTATCAGAAGTCTCTTGTCTGTTGGCAAGGACGACCTCTCCGATGCCACATGGATCACAGCAACTGATTCCCAGCGTCCGAATCCTTGCCTCTATGAGCAATATCAAGTCATTAACTCGCTGGAGTCGAGTTCTTTCAAGCGGGGGAGGACTGATGCAGGCTGATCTAGGCCCACAATCCAAGCCCATTAAGCCCAAGCCCAAGCTCAAGCCCAACAGTTGGCCCATCAATAAGGAGGCCTAAGCCTCCTATTTAGGAAGTTAGTCTATTTCGGTAGTTAGCTAGCGAAATCAATTAGCTAGCTAAGAATAATCCAGTAGGCAAACGTTTTAAATGCATTCTCATCTCTTTTCCATATTGTAACAAGTCATTAGTTGTCAATGACATTATGTTTTTTCCTTATATGTACGTTTCAAAAGCCTATATAAGGGCCTGAGACGAGTAGTATGAAGGCACCTTTGAATTGAATTAAATCTATCAAGTTATTCTCGTCTAATTGTTTATGTTCTTATGCTTAAGATTGAAGGTGCCTACGTTTGGGCAAATCCTTCCCATTAGCCGACTGCACCAGCATGACTTCTAATAAAGCAATAGTTTAATGCAACCTTACTAAACTTGTCAAACCACACAAGTGGACACTGTTTTAACCCATAAATTGTTTTTTGTGATTTACACACTTCATCAGAACCCCAACCCCCCCAGCAAAAAAATCTGAGAGGTTACTCTATATAAACCCTTCTATAAGATCACCACGAAGGATAACATTTTTTATGCCAAGTTGGAAGAGGGGCCAACCATGATTAATAGCTTCAAACAATATAACACATGGAATTCAACTTAGCCACAGGAGAAAAGGCTTCATTGCAATCAACACTAAGGGCCCGTTTGGTTGCAGAATCCAGGTTCAAGATAAAAACAAGATTCCCCTGTTGGAATCCAAAATTGCATAAACTAGACAGGAAACTAGGTTTGATATGAAACTTGTTGTTTGGTTGAAAATTGTGTAATCTAGATTATGTTCCAATCGTTGCTTATGGCATGGCCCACTTGAGCTTCAGATCCGCCAAAGAACTTGACCCCTGGCCTATTGTAGTCCTGCAAGACAGATGCCTGGGTTGGATGGCAAATAAACATTATAGTGGGCCCTAGGAAGTTTTTTATGGTGGACATTCAATCAACACTGTTTTCCTATGGTGTGGTCCACTTGAGATTTAGATCTGCCTCATCTTTTGTCTAATGCCCTTAATTGAGCTTTCAAAATGGCCGGACCGTGTGGATATAAAACACATATGTCATAGATGCGCAACACATATGGAGGTGGGTGATGCTAACTTCCATCCATTTTTCCTTCTGAGTGTATGGAACCGTTTCCACTAATCCCAGTTTCAGCCAAATTAAGCTTCCGTGCGGAATCCTGTTTGGCTGGAACTTGTCACCAAACACACCTTTTAAAATCGGATTCTACTGGAATCCCGATTTTAAGCTAGAAATGAGTTTCCAAGGGCCAACCAAACGGGCCCTAAGTATTTCGTATATCTCTTAGCTGCAACCAATGACACATTCATTAGTCGAAAGAGTGATGAGTTTCTAAGTGTCATTCCGATGAAGTGCATCCATCTCTTCCTCCATAGCATGCTTCCACCAATTATGCAATAGAGCTTTCTCATATAACTTGGGAACAAAGTGAGAAGACAAAGGACAGGGCAAAGTTGTGAAATTTTGGAGATAAGAAATGAAAAGAAATATATTTAGAAATGGGATGATCAGTACACATAAGCTTACCTTTTCTAACAACAATAGGAGTATCACATGTATCTAGAGAACTCATTGTACCATAAGTCTTTGAAGAAGATATGTTAGCCGACACATCATGATCAGACGTACCATCTATCTGTTTTTGTCGTGAGTAACTCTTCGGCTGAGGCACAGTAGGATGGAAGAGATAATAGATAATGGAGGTTGAATGTCTTCGTTGATGGCAAAATGTACAAGAACAGCTTCCATATCAAGAGATTGTTGTCTTTTGAGAAGAACGAAGTAGGCTCAATGAATGTATGTTAGCTGGCACATCACGATCAAATGTACCATCTGTCCCTTTTTGTCGTGAGTAACTCTTCGACTGAAGCACAGTAGGATGGAAGAGAGAACAGATAATGGAGGTTAAATGTCTTCGTCGATGGCAAAAGGTACAAGAACAACTTCCATATCAAGAGATTGTTGTCTTTTGAGAAGAATAAAGTAGGCTCAAAAAAGGTACCATCTGCAAATACATATTATCTTCAACGTAATGGATTTTAACAACAATAACTCCTTTATGTGCGAGAATATCAAAAAAAAAACATTAACCACTCGAGAAACAAACTTATCATGGCCAGACTCTAATTGATGGACAAAAATACATCCAAAAACTTTAGGATGTAAAGAAAACAACGGAGTATCTGGGAACAAAACGAGGCAATTGACCCTTTAAAACATATGAGGGTATCCGATTTATCAAAAAAAAATATGTTGCGAGTATTACATCACTCTAAGAACTCTAAAAAACAGTCATACGAATTAAAAGAGCATGAGTTGCCTCAAGAAGGTGACAATTTTCCATTTTGCAATCCCATTTTGTTGTAGGGTGTGAGTGCATGGTGTCTGATGTAGGATTCTTATTTCAGAAAGAACTGACTAAAAGCTTGGGACATCGTACTTTTAACATTACTATACTGAACACAGACCCCTTCGAATTAAACTGATTTTGCACTTCCGTATATAAAGTCTTAAAAATTGAATATAATTCAAATCTATCTTTCATTAAACAAAACCACGTCATTCTCAAAACAAAATACTTAAACCTAGACCTACTAGATATTTTAATTGACCCCAAACATCTTGATGAACTAATGAGAAAGAAACTACAATGCTTCTCAACATGTGGTGGAAAAGTAGCACAACGATGCTTACTCAACTCACACACACCTCTCTAGATAACCGAGACGGCAGTGTCACTACTCAGCCAATATGTCTTTTTGTGCTATTTCGCTCACAACATCACGATCAAGATAGCATAGCCCATCATGCTCATGTCCTTCACCAATCCTCTTCTTCATACTAAGGTCCTGGAAAACACAATGTGAAGGATAGAAAGTAATGCAACAATTAAGGGATTTGGTAAGTTTGCTGACAGACGGAAGGCTCAAGGAAATTTTCAAATAAACAGAATGGAGAATACTAAAAGATGGGGGCTTTTATAAATGGTACTCATTCAACATACTTTGGATTAGGTATTGTCTGCCAAAGTGACAAAAGAGCTTATTAATGGGCCATCAATAGATGAAAACATACAAGACTGACATGTCATATCATCGAATTTTCCGGAGTCAATTACCCATGGAGTATGAAACTTGGATCCTAAGCCAGCCATACCTGAGGCCACGAATATAACCGTAGTGGTGAAAGTGCTACAGAAGTAGGAACAAACTAATTCTATATATTGTTCAACAATTTAAAATATTCTTCTTGAGTCGGGTATAACCATCTCACTAGTCCTACACGTCCGTAGAGCATTAGATACAGAATTAACCAAATGATGCATGATGCTCTCTCAAACATGGGAAGCTTGATTAGTCCATGCAACCTTCCCATAGAGGTCCCAACATTTTTCAACGATATGATTGAAAAGCCAGCAATGCGTGCACTTCCTAAGTTCGCGACCTCTACCACGGCCACCTCTCATGTCACCACGACCACCTCTTGTATCACAACCACCACCACGGCGCGGCCAGAGAATGATGCCAGCGCTGAGCTGTCATTGGCTCAACTTGCAAAGCCCAAAGATACACTTTAGAGGCGTGCATACACCTCGTTTATAAATGGAACGTCTTTGCCACCCAAAATCTATGCATGAACCGGTTCATACTCACATTTCAACCAAAGAAAGAACTTGGCCACTCGAAACTCTTCATGTTGCTGACATAGTTTCCCCATGTCAGTAGTCAAGGGTTGATACACATTCAGTTCTTCCCACATTCCTTTGAGTTTGGAATAGTACTCATCCAACAATTTATCTCCTTGTTGGAGCTCAAATTTTTTCATATAACTGATAAGTACAAGAGATGCTTTTATTAAATAAATACATCTCTCATAGAGCATGCCACACTTAGCCGTATCCAGAAACATAACATCTGTACTTATGGAGGATTTCATGCTATTTCATGACCAAATCATAATTTGGATGTTTTCTTAGATCCATTGGTCGTAAGTATTAGATTCTCCATCAGGTTTCTGTATGGTTAGAAATCTCAACTTTCCCATGGCCATGAGAAAAACTTGGATTGACTTAGATCATTGTAAATAATGTCCCATTTAAATTAATTGAGGTTATTTGGACCCTAAAAGATCATATGGGTTTATAAATCAAGATTTTGGGTCACTTTTTATCTCCATAACAAATAAAAAAAGAGTACCTCAAAAGCACAAACACAGGTTGGCCTAGCACAATCGATGAGCACTACACTTGAACACTTCACACGATGCACACATCACCTCAAACAGAAGGATCAACCCACACATCCACTACTTCCAACCAGCTACGAAAAAATAGTCACGAACACAGCATCCAACAAGGGCAAATAGCAGGAAGTCTCAAAAGGCAGTGTGGCGTCTTGTTATAATGGGTATTTTTTGGTTCACATGGCAGGCCCCCAACAGTCTGCGTTTCGATAGCAATTCCTCTTCAGCTGACAATTATTCTCTCCATCAAGTGTGTTGTGCCGGAGTGAGCCAGTCCGCAGACCTTTCTTTCTTGCTTTAGCCTTTCGGTTGTCCTGTTTTCTTTTTCTGCTTTTTGTGGCTTTTAATAAATTTGCAATTACCTCTTAAAAATAAGGATAAATTGAAAAATCTCATGCTCTAAAATACAAACAATAAGTTTTAAGAACAAGGATTTGAGAGGAATTGCTTGCTTGATGTTATATATCTTGGTGGCCTTTAAATGTATTTAGGGATGTAATACGTATAATAAAATATATATGCAGATAGAAACTAACGCAATGATGGAGCATGCATACAATATAACACATGAAGGCACAAGCATTCATCAAGAGCATACACTTGTCCACAACAGAAAGAGATTAAAGGCATCCAGTATGTTCAAATATGTGAATGGGGATCTTCTAAGAATACAAATGACTTTTGGGAGCTTTTCAACAAAGGTTCAAATAGGGAATCAGTTATGTCGCTGCCAACAAACTACTGCTTTTTCCTCTCATGAGAATCCACAACTTCATCAATGAAAGAAAAAAAAATAGCACGGCGGAGAAGGGAAATAAACCACCCTACGATTACAAAGAGCTCAAGGCCCTGAACAAAGCTAATCAAAGGAATCTAAAGAGCAAGAAGCAAATTGCAAAAGAAACCAAGCCTATGATATCACAACAATTTGACTCTCCTGAACACCTCGTCTAGGTAAATGATCTGATTTCGGAAGAAACCATTGTTATGTTCAAACCAAATAGACCATAGACCTAGAAGGGAGTCAGGAGACTCAGGACAGAATTTTCCTTTTATTGCGCCCGTGCTACACGATGAAAGAAGAATTGAGTTTGGCATCACCTTGTGACATTGAAAAAAGATCAAGAATTCTATCCCACAACACTCTCACAATGCTGCAATGGACAAATAAATGATCCATTGAATTGGCATCCCACAACCACATAATACACATTGGAATATAGTTGCATTAGGCAGGAAGCAAAGCATGAACGGATTCAGGTGCAGGAGCGAGGAAACATGTATTTCAAAATGCAAACAAGTATAAATAAGTAGGTAGCGGGAGCAGGAGCGAGAGTCTGAAGTGCGATTCAAAGCATGAGCGGAACTCAATTAAAAGGATCCTACAACTAAGATTATGAATTACCATATGCATCTTACCGAAGTTACCAACATAAGCACTTTAATGTTGCCCACAAACCACAAAAATGCAATAATTCTGGCAGGTCCCAATGCAACCATATATATAACATTGGTTTCCATGACATTCAGGAAGCTGGAGAATGCACCACCGCATAAAATGATCTAACAGTGAAATTCCCCGACCCCTCAAGCCTCCAAAACCAACTATCCTTGTCACTCAAAGATTGGGCCTTGCTCTGTAACAGGCTAAGAAGTATCACCATTTCCTCCTCACAGAAGTTTCAGTAGCAAGGTGGGGCCCAGATCACACGCTCCCAAAATCAAGATGCATCAGGAAACGAACATCCCCTTCACAACAACAAGATTAGTCAAGCAAGGAAACGCCAAGCATAAAGGAGAATTGCTACACCAAATGTCCAGCCAGAAACCAACACGAGAGCCATCACCCACCAAAAATGTTATTTCCTTCTTAAATCTATTGGCAATTCTAGCAATAGCCTTGCGGTCCCCCAATACCCTAGACAGCAAAAAAGACTTTGTAAACCATCCCCCATATTCCACTTGTATTTGCTAGTGATGACTTGTTTCCATAAACTCCTCAGGACCAAACCACCATAATCATTTCACCAATGAGGCCTCATACATTGTTTTTAAATCTCTAATATCGATACATTATTTTTAAATCTCTAAGATCAATGACCCCTTTTGCAAGTAGATTTACACACTTTGTTCCTTTGAATAAGATAAAATTTGCAATTTTCTTCCAAGCCGTACCAGAGAAACTACAAATCTTCTCCTATCTACAAAGCACACTAGTTGGACATTTGAACCAAGACATGAAATACAGTGGCATATTGGACATGGGCGCTTTGATCAGCGCAATCATACCACCAAGCAACAAATACTTGTGCTTACAACCAGAAAGTTTCCTCTCGGTTCTTTCCACCACTTTGTCCCAATGACATTTAACTGGCTTCACAACACACAATGGGAGCCCTAAGTATGAAGTAGGGAGACTATCCACCATATAGCTACAGTGCCACAAATCCTTGCTAATCTTTCAACTTTCCTTGAGATCCATCTTTGACGCCTGGAACCCACTTTTATAGATAGTCACCTTAAGCCCGGAGACTACTTCAAAGCATCCCATAACTTTCCTCATATTATCAACTTGCACTTCTTCAACTTCACAAAAAAGGATCACATCATCAATGGACTGAACATAAGTGATCTCGGTGCCTGCATCCCAACCGTGTCTCCCTTAATCAAATGCCACCGCACTGGCTTTCTCCAACATTCTATCAAATGCTTTAACCACCACCATCAATGAAAATGGGGATAATGGGTCACCGAACTGCTTAAGAATCATTTCTTCAAGTTATTGACCGAAATCAAGAATTTGGCCAAGGATACACCTTGAATCCACTTTCTCCATTTCAAGTCGCACCCAACCAAAGCAACATATAATGATATAAACAACAAACTTCCACTCAACATGATCATAAGCATTCTCTAAACCACGCTTGCAAATGATTCCTTCCCTTCCCTAAATCTTGAGTCATAGCAATCATGAGATCTTTGCGCCTTGGAACCCCAACATTTAGTGAAATCCGGAGGCAAGCTTCATACATGATCGCAATCAGACTAGCAGGGCTGAAGTCCCTTAGGCACTCATCACCCTCCCTAGGGATGAAAGCTATAAAGGATGCTCCCAATTCTTTAGATATAAATGCCGCTAATCATTTTCCCCTCTTCCCGATTCATGGGAGGAGGCAACGGGGAACTGTCCATCCTAGGGGCCTTATCTCTCGCCAATGAAGAAACTGCTCTCTTGACTTCATCCTCCTTGAACGGCAATTCAAGAGAATCTGCATCCTCCCAAGAGATCTAGTCAAAAGAGAGTCTGCATCCTCCCGAGAGATCTAATCAAAACCAAGTCACCAAGGTTTGGTCAACACCAACCATCCTCCCAGAGGAGTTCCAAGTAAAAGTTGAAGATGGAACTGCATATAGCATCCTTATCCTCAATCCGAACCCCTTTACTCGATAGGCTTTAAATTCGATTGCATCTTCAACTGACACTCGCAATCTCATAAAAGAATTTTGTGTTCTAATCACCCTACATTAGCCAAACGACCCTGGACTATTGCCGCTGTTTGATAACCCTTTCTTTAATCTAGTTCTTGTCTTTAACCTTTAACAGAAAATATTTAAAAGCAAGGTGGGTAGGGGTTGATAAAACAAATCTATAAACTCTAGTCTCAGCTCAACATCGACACATAAAGCAGTCCTTAAGTTTTCTAGGTTCATCTGGTAATCAAGAACACACTTTTCCTCACTTATCTTTGATGTGTGATGCACATGATTTAGACTACCATTGTTGTGCACATTAAGCCATACAGCAAAGAAAGACTGACAATGTTAACAAACAAAATTTAGACGGATGTAGCAACAGATAATATCACATTCTACCGAGAGGAGAAACAAAGATATTATAATCACTCCTCCCTAAGTATAAAGTTAGCAAATGCATCAAATGCTCAAATCCCATGAGCTAGCATCTTGTCAGCAGGAGGTGCATGATAGAAACAGAATGAAATAGCCAACCCCCAATATGGTGTTCATTTCTCAACTCAGAACAGAATCACCAGATGGCAGATGGCTTCCGTGAAGAGGAAAATAAATAATTACTTCTACAGTCAAGATTTTGTTACAGACAGGACCAGAAAGTGCAACAGAGCCTATTTCCATCATTAACAGAACTAACTCATTGATGACACTGCTAAATGTGATATACTTCAAATAGCGAAATTAAAATAGAAAATGTTCACTTTTACATAATCCAACAGACATGATACATACATGGGTATTGATCTCAGAAAGAATTACCAGCTGACATCAACATGAACACAGGATGAGACGGAAGCTTATATCATCTTTTGATGTACATAAAAACTAAGTCCCCGGAATGACTGTCAAGCTGCCAACCATACAGAGATTAAGCCAAAATACAATAAAACGCAGCAAATATATTTAACTGCAGAAATTATTTTAGCCAATACACACACTGGAGTCTTCCTTCTAAAAAGGCCATAAAGCATGCATCACCTGATCTGATGTTCAAAATGAGAGTTCTGCAAAGGGCCTGCTCAACCATGTCACCTAGTTGACAGTATTCTCATCTATCAATCAAGCATAAAGCTGATTTAGTAATAAAATCGGATTAGACAAACTGCATACACCTTTAGGTTTCTTATCAACAATAATTAATTCGGTAGCTCCTATAAATTTGATACAGGTAACCTAAAATCCCAACACCATATTATCAATACTAAAGCAAGTCTAGCATCCTGTATTAATAACTAAGATTAGTTGTCAACCATAAAACAAAATCATATCAATGAGATTAAGATGCTCCATTTTTTTCAAAAGATGCCCAAAAGGTCCAACAAACAACAAAATCAATCCCCAACAAAGGGAAGGCAAACATTACCAGTAAATCAAGCAGCATGACCTGCACTAAGTTCCATCAAGCTCAGGAAATCCTCATTATCCACTTCAGCTGCCATAAGTAAACACAGACTACATCAAACAGCTATGACATATTAGGGGAGACACTCACATAATGGTGACTGTCCCGTTCTTCAGAACATAAAACTAGTCTGCAATATAAAGTTGGAAACAGAGATACGCTTTTACAGTAAATGGATAAAAACAGCTAAAAAAGTTTCCAGGCCGTAAGAATAAATTCAATTGCTGATGGCCTTCTTTGCTCGAAGTGATTCAAGGGCCTTCTTTCGCAGCTCGATCTCAAGCTTCTTCTGCTCGGACTCCATTTCTTCAGAGTCACTTGCATGTAAATCCTTCTTCTCAGCAACATCACCATCTGAATCACCAGCACCATTCTGATTATTTTCAAAATCTGAAGGCGGGGTTACGGTATCAATGGACTTGGCTTTCCCTTTCTCTGCACGCCGCTCTTCCCTCCTACGGTGCCGCTCTTCACGCCTTCGGCGTCTCTCCTCCTTCCGTAATTTCTTTTCCTCCTTCCTCCTCCTCTTTGCCTCTTTCCTCTCATCCATCTGAGAGTCATATGCAGCTTCATTGTCCAAATCCCTTTCCCGGCTATCCGACCTCTTATACTTTCTCCTTTCCATGTCTTTTCTGTAACTCTCCTTTTTCTCAGAATCCGAATCAGCAGCACCCATTCGATCATTTCGACCTGCCTTTTTCGTGGATTTTGATAAAGCTTCTGTTCTGCGATCCAGGTCACTAGACTCGTCATCACTTGAAAATGGATGCTTTTTTTCCTTAGCTCTGCAATCTTCTCTTGAGTATGTTTTTCTTGAGAAGACCTGCTGATTACTTAATCTTTCATCTGGGGAAAATGAATCTCGAACAAGTTGCTTAGCAGATGGTTGTTTGTCATGGCCCTGGTCTTGTGGAAAGTTATCCAGCCTCCCAGGACCATACTCAATTTCTTCTGATATGTGCGATGTTCGATCCGTCCTCATAGAAGCTTTGTCACTGGGAAAAAAAAATGGTATCACCGTGAGTACATACATGAATCTGAGATTTCTTAGCATTGCTCATCACTCTTGTGGCCTTGACTCGCTATGTGATGCTAATAAAAAAATTCCCACTGATAAGAAATCTTCACCATCCATATAAAGGACAGTAAGAACAACAGTCCCCATTTCAGCACCTTTTATACAGACGGAGTATGTTAGATCATGGGATTTTTTTTTCCATGCAGCCCATCCATGCCACGGCCTACTTTGCATGATCTAGATCAACATGTAGCCAGAAGCAAGGGGAGAGCAACAAATGAAGAGCAGCACTAGCAAAAGTAGAGTGTAAACATAAAAATAAAAATAAAAAAAATAAAAACAGAAAAAAAAAAGGAACATCAATAGTGTTAACATGTCTACCTCCTTTGTGCAAGCTCTTTCTTTTTCAATTCTGTGTAATCCACACGACCTCGAGCTTCAGAAGATCTACTAACAACAAATTTGTCAGGAGAATCCGCTTCCTGATCTGAGCCCTTCAAAGTGGGCTTTTTCCTACTCCCAATGGTGGGTGAATGTCTAATTCTTTTTCGCAGAGAATCGGCTTTCTTACCCGCATCTTCCCTGAAATCAATAATTACACAGTAGAGATATGAATCATTAAACATATCATGCAAGAAATGACTGGGAAACGCTTAATGAATCCAAAACTATCATGAATTTACTCGCATTGTCATTTGTTGACCTCCCATTTTTGTTCCCCAACACATGGTGGTCTAGAAAATTCATTTTGCAGGCCTGGCAGTGGATTAGAAACACGAGAAAGAAAAAGAACCATTGACCAGGGCCCTCAATGTCCATAAAAGGTGTTGAAATGGAGAACATTGTTATAGCAGGCCTTTGTATGGAGTCCATGGACAGTAAAAATCTCGCATCAGTGGGATTTTTTGCCATGAGCCCATCAACAGTGGGACCTGCTATATGAACGGTCCAGCAAGGAACAAGACGCAAGCAACAAGGACAGTGCAAATAAGAGCAACACCAGCAACCCACAAAATTATCAATATCAGATCCAACCTGCCATGACTGATTTCTTCTTCATCTATACTTCTTTCTAGACTGTCATGACGACTTGCCCGTTCTCTTGTTCGCCTTGCAGGACTTGCAGAAGGACTAGGCATCCTTCAAAAATGCAACGAGAATGCAAATCTGCCAATTTAGCAAGGATTGACCAATCTAATAGTCACTAATTATTACAAAACGAATTTTACCATAGAAACTGACCTATCTTCAATGGGACTTGTTCTCTGCCTGTGTGGCGGAGATCCCGACTGACTTGGAGAGTTGTCTGGTGGCGGTGACAAAGCAGGCATCTTATGATGTGCATCATTCCGATCCTTTGGATCACGCTGTGGAGACCTCAAAGAAATTGGTGGTTGCCGTGAAATAGAGTCTGTCCCCTTGCGTCCTGAACCATGGCGCTCCACCTCTTTCTCAAGAGTATGACGAACAGGAGACCTCTTTCCAGGTGCCCTGAACAGATAATTTTGAAAGAAAGCAAAGGATGCATTAAGGGGCACTGAACAGTGTAATTCAAACATAACAAGAAACCTACAGAGAACATGGCAAACACAGCTTACCTCTGAGAGGCATAATCATCTATGTATCTTTTGGATTCGACGCCATTAGCACGGCTATCTCGCTCCCTACTGAAGCTCCTACGACTTCGATGTGGACTGCGGCTTGTGTATGGACTGCGGCTCCTGGACATGTACATATGCATTGTGAAACATAATGAAGAAACAGTACTTTCATGGTGTAATGCCTTCCCACCACCATGCATGTATGGGTGTGGGGAGCAGTCAGTCCTCTCAGTGAGTCAGTGTGCTGTTTGGGATTACTTTTTTTTTTTTTTTTTTTTTTGGTGGAGAAGAAGACATGCTGTGCTGTTTGTGATGACTGGAGATCATTTTTCATAAAATTGAAGGCAAAAGAAAAAGATTAAATCCTGAATACCTGTTCCTTTCCCCAGGAGATATCTGAGAATCCACAACACGCCTTCGAGGTGACCGCACAGGTGACCTCCTCCGGTGTCTTGGGGATCTTAGCGGAGGTGATCTCCTCCTCAAAGGAGATGGAGACCGACGCCGCCGTGGAGATGGAGACCTCCGTCGTGGAGAAGGGGACCTGCGCCTAGGAGGTGGTGATCTCCTACGGACAGGAATTGGGGACCTCCGCCACACAGGAGAAGGAGATCTACGGCGCAAAGGTGACGGGGATCTCCGTCGCATGGGAGGCGGAGATCGACGACGGATGGGAGATGGAGACCTGCGACGTGAACGTGATGTCGATCTTCGCCTTGAATGAGGAGATCTCCGTCTTGGAGGAGACTTGGGATTCCACGGTGAATGCTTGCGACGAGGAGAAAGTGAACGCCTGCGGGGAGAACGGTACCGTCGCTCAGGAGAAATAGAACGCCGTCGTGGTTGGGGGGATACAGATACACTCCTTGATTTCTGTCGTTCCCTGCAGCAAGGAATTGCTTAGCCAGTTAAAAATAACCACAATCCAAGATATGTTGGAGTTTTTTTTTTTTTTTTTATAGAAGTACTAATACAGAGCTTTCCTAGGCGCACATGCGTGTGCAATAAATCTCATGTACATGCCACACATGTGCCAGCCTGGCAAATAGGTGCAAGATACACTCCATCCATCAGGTTCTTCCAACCTTGTACATGTTGGAATCTGGTCCACTCAGCATGTGAGCACCAATATTGGAAACAGGTGGACATGTTAGAAAACTTTGGACAAGTTTTTCAGAGCCATACACATGTTCTGCAAAGTGTGGCCCACCTGACCAGTGGATCAACCTGATTCTTGTGCTGGGGCATCAATATAGTGGTGCTGTTCCGATTGAACGGACTGTATCCTGGACCTACCATGCAATTCTGGCACATGTGTGGACCAATGAATACAAAAATGGTTACAGCTGTAACAGCCATTACGTAATGGTAACGGCCATAACCGTTATGCATTACGGGGCCAAAAATGGCCATAACAGTCATTACAGAAGGAAAAAAACCTGCACATAATGGCCCGTAACAGTCTTGAAACAGGTTTTTCCAAAAAAAAAATAAAGAAAAGCCGTAACAGCCCGTATCATAACGGTAACGGCTGTAGCCGTTACAGTTACCATTATGTAACACCTTGGTGTGGGCTTAGAAAGGCTCACTAATACATTAAATGATAAAACCACAACAACAAGTACAGAACACATGAATCAAGATCTTTGCCACATGCACAGTCACACATGTCAACCTAGAATCAGTGATCAGTACAGCCTCACCATATACTGAGTCTACTGACCTAGCTCAAAAATAGGCCGGTCATCTCCACAAAAAATAATGGACTCCAATGATCAAGCATTCAACATACACATGGACTGCCTGTTAAGTAGAGCAACCAGGTAGTTGGGCCAGCTAACAGTAATATAACCGGTTGAGCCTTCCTGATGCTTGGATATGGTGCCCAACACATGCCAAGCTGGCCATATCTAGAGGCTTAGCAAAACATGCAAATTCTGTCCTCCAACAGAAACCCAACGGAAAGCAACTCTAACAAACAAGTTGCTGGAATAATAATAAAACAATCAACAAGAACTAGAGGTTTGAAAATGGCATAAGTCTTTAGGCAATTAACGAAGCTAGCCATGTCATTATAGCCCAGATTTCACCAGAACCATGTTCACAAAAGTAATTCACTACTATCGAGTTACAGTTCCTAAGAGAATAAACATACTCTGAGTAGCTCCTGGACCTCGAAAATGACTTGCTGCTTGACCTAGTTGCTGAAGGCGTGCTTCTACAAAAATAAGTAAAATAAACCCAAATGTAGATCAATCTCAAGATCTTAATGGTGTTAGTCTCGTTGCTAGAAAAAACATGCTAAACATATAAGCAGGAAGGATACATACCGATGAGGTGAAGGGGAATGGCGGACAGTGGGTGGAGATTTAGAATGCCTGCAATACGACAGAAAACATTGAATGTACAGCAACTTTGCTGATATATAATACAACAGAAGATGGATTTCATTTAGAGATTCTACTAAACATTAGGTTATTCCCATCCAACAAGAACTAACCCACAGTTTACCTTACAACAGCAGTGGCAAAAAGCAAATGCTTAAATTATGAATGATGGGAAACCCTACATGCTGAAAGAAACACTATTAGAATTACCTTTTGGCAGATCATGACATATAGAGAGAAACTAAGGAATAAAATGGACAAAAGACTCGAAGAGAACAACTTCAAAAATCACAGGAGGGGATAAAAGAATGCTGAGAGAAAGCCAAAACTGTCTTTGATTGCTAATTGCTGCGATAAAAATCCATTACTGAAACAGATATATAGATTCTAATGACACACACACACAAACAGCATGTAAGTTGATGAACCATAGGGTGTGACAAATCAACAACCTACAAATACCACGACAGCAGGATACAACTCACTTATGAAATACAAGCTAAAGGCACAGAGTTCAAACACAATCTAAGTGCCAAACCAAGCTTTACTCACGCATTATATTAGATGCCAAACAGAGTTCAAACGCAATATGAAGTGCCAAACCAAGTTTGCTTATACATTATCTTAGATTGCCCAAGACAAAGCCTTCCAAATTCCATCTAAATTTCTACGTTTTCCAAAAATTAAGAAGGATTGGTATTAGCATTGCATATGCATACATTATCCAAATCACCATATATGCATGCCATGACTCCAAGTTAGATCCTCCAAGGTTGTTTCTAATCAACACTATAATATATGCATTTATTTCCCATCCAAAAATAATAACATATATATGCATTATTTTTTTAGTAGTGACTTGAAATATTACACATGAGTAATAATCAATTGTACATTTATACCATATCCATATACATGCCATGTTCTCCTTTTACAGAATACAAGCTAAGATTTTTAGGAGCCAATCTAAGTTGCAAAAACATAGCTTTTTTTTTTTACAATTTCCTTCTGAATTTCTACATTTTCCTCCTTTAGGAAAGAGTGGTATTAGGATTACATATGCCTAAATAATACATTTTTAGGAGCCAATCTGAGAATCCATACACACGTTAGATCTTCCAAGGTTTCTACTCCACATTATAATATATACATTTATTTCCCATCTAAAAAAAATAATATATGAATTATTTTTTTAGTTATGTGCATTGATATTTTCCAACTGAGTAAAAATCAATTGTACACTAGTACCACATCCATACACGTCATGGTCCCCATTTACAAAATAAGCTAAGATTTTCAGGTGCCAACCTAAGTTGCACAGAGTCCAAACATCCATTCAGATTCATAAGCAGTGTTATCTGAACTGTACAATTCAGATCGTGGCAGTAGGGTGTACGATTCATATCATACACACAAATCACAGTTCAATCTGATTCATATGTGAGTCGTACACTATCATAGAAAATCATACAGTTCACATGAATCGTACAATTGGATATCCACATGAATCTTATGATTAGACATCCAGCGCACCATGTGAGCGTTTTCCTTCCAAAATATACACACAAGTTTCCATGCATCGCTTAAGGAAACGTGGTTATAAGTTATAATCTACCAAATATATCATAGCTAGACACTACATAGCAAATCATCCATCTAAACTGTATGGATGGGTGGAAGCAAAATGCAGCATTGCTCAAAACGGAGAATGAAACATTTCTAACCTGCTCCTTCCCCTTGAACCATGCCTCCCATCCACCTCTCTCTCCTCTTCAGGGCCAAAACTTGAAGCCCGAGGAACAGAATGTCTCCCAATTGCATCAGAAGCAGCATCCATAGCCCTTGATACATCTCCGTCGCCGTCCTACAGTAGTTTGAGGTAAAGAAGGATATGAACCCAAATAATTGCAGAAGCAAGCTGAATGCAGAACAAAGACATATGAAGGTCAAAACCAAAAATAAAAATAAAAACTACAATTCTTAAACACCAACTCTTTCTTTAAAATAAAAAATAGTTACCATCTTCTTCTGCTTCTCTGATTCAAGTTCTCTTACTTCTTTCTCTTTCTTTTTCTGAATCTCATGAGTAATTCGATCTGCCTCCGCCTAAAACAACAAATCAACAATGAAACAAAAGATAAATTGAAAACACAGACAATAATCACAATGATAAGTGGTATCTACGCTCTTCCAGAACTAACATTGTTTTCATTCAGACGAGCACCCATATAAGTCAACCCACTTGGATCAATATTAAATCAAAATGACATCCATCAAACAATCACAAGCATTCAATAATTGGGCCCTCTCTTATGGACCATTGCCTGTATATATTGTTTTTAGCCATCCATTTGCAGGACCAAAATCAGATGCTAAGATTGCTCGATGGGGTAAACCCTTGCAGCCATGGTATTCCGTAACGGTAACGGTGGCCATAACAGCCACCATGTTACCATCACAAATGGGTCGTAAGAACTATTAGAGCTTCTTTTTTTTTTTTTGGGGGGGGGGGGGATCCTATATCAGTCCCATAAACAGACCATTATAGGGCCACAACGGGCTGTTTCTTCTGTAACTTCTGTTACAACCCCATAACGCGTAACGGTGGCCACCATTACCTTTACATAATGACCGTTACATACCCATTTTTGCATACCTTGCTTGCAGCTTTTCCCATCCAAAACCAAAAGGTGAATGGTTCGGATAGCTGAAAATTGTCCACTACCAGTACATAAGCTAACAAAATCGTGAACAGGGCTGTTTCTGGCTGAGTGTTGTATCTTCTCTAATAAAGAGTATAAAATTAACCAAACCTTCTTCTTTCTTGTTTCCTCTTCTTTGGCGTCCAAGAACTGCTGAGGGACGCCGCTTACATTCTTCTGTGCACTGAGTAGAAGACTCCAAAGTTCTTTCATGAATTTTCCAGTATTCTTTTCCATGAATCCTGTAAGCTGGATCTGAATCTGTTTCCCATCCACACCCTGTGACAAAAGCTGAAGTTAAAAAAGAGAAGGGGGGACAAATACATGAAAGTTAAATAAAAGATCAAAAGGAATATAAGCAGAGCTTGAAATTTTAATTTGCCACCATTAGCTAAATAGTGGAAATGCATACAAATATACCAATCCACAGACTTCCCAAATCGTGTGCTTATCACAGATCAAGCAAAAGTTCAAAAACAGTGACTCAAAGATCTTAACCATCCAATCAGAGACCATCGAATTGAAGGTCCAAAAGAGACCAGTCAACCATCCTAATCCAACAGGAAAAATAGGATGGCTGAGATCATCCAACAAGAGTTGTTTCTAAGCCATGCTCCATCCATGAAGTACCCCACACTTCATACAGCATACGCGTAATGACGATCAATCACTACCATATAACAAAGAATGACAAACGCACACATAAGCACAGCACGCCAATTTTTTTATCTTGAACGCTGCTCAATTTGGATACTTTTCCCGATAATCAACAATCTGGACCGTTCATCCCATCCCCAAATCCCATTTGAATCCGTGACTGCCCAAAAATCATGTGTTACATAATTCTACACGTCTAATCACTGGATATTTCCTCGATCAAATAACAAGCGTCGCAAATATCCTCTCCTACTTCACCAGTCAAATGGTCAGCATCACCCAAGTCAGCAAGAAATCCCTATCATGGTGATCAAAATCAGGACCTGCCTGATGAAAGGCCTGGATCGTGAACTGTTGTGGGACACAGGTCCCAACTAAGCGAAGCTCACCAAATGAAGGAACCCGATGCAGTCCACTCAGATTAGGTTACACCAATAAATAAATAAGAAGAACATACCTTTCCATCGAGAAGACCATAGATGAAATTGATGAGCACTTCATCCTCGAATCCAAGCAATTCCGTGGCCCGGTTTGCAATCCACGGCCTGATTACATCCATCTTGATCTTGCTCATATCCACCTGAACGCATTCACATGTAATTTCAGTAGAAAATGGTAAGCAAAAAAGCAAAAACTAATTCTTTTGATTTCCAGGGTAGCTAATTGGACGGTTGGAAATGACCGGGTGATCGAGCTCCGGCGCGAATTTCTGCGATTTCAGCAGCTTCGCCTGCTTGTTCGAGAATCGGGTGTCTTGATCGGCGGACGTGCCCTGAAAAATCAAACGTGTGAGGGGAAGGAGAGAGAGAGAGAGAGAGAGAGAGAGAGAGAGAGAGAGAGAGAGAGATCCGTACCCGGAAGAAGCCGCCTGACATTTTCTAGGGTTTGGGTATACGGAGCGGAATTTTCAGTTTTGTGAAGGAGAGGATTGGGAAAATGGAGGGTACTTTTGTGGTGGACTTGCTAACTTACGCCATCGAGGGTTAAGTGGAGAAGGTTATCTGTAGAAGAGAGAGAGAGCCGCCTTATATAGGTCCGATTGGAGTTCTGAAGGAAGATGTGTATGTGAAATTACGAAGATGGTGCTGGATTTCCGGCTGTGTGGATGGTGTAGTTGTGTCATAAGGAGGGGTAGCTTTGTCTTTTTCGGAGGTGCTGCCTTATGCCCTACGGGTCGAATCTAATAATTTAAGGTACACAGGAGCAAGGGCTCTCACCTGGTCCGGATTTTGAAGGACGCGGCTTGGCTGGTGACGCCAACAACAGCAATCTACTGGTGCCAGGACTCTTGTATGCCTACCATGATGTATGTGTTTTATCTCATGGGTTGTGTTTGGCACCGTAATATGGATTCTATATGAGTCCAAATTTTATGTTTAGCACATTTCTCTATGTGCATCATATGCATTTCACTATTAATTTTTTAACTGTGGCCTAGACCTTACGTGATGTTCACATTGATCACCAAGTTTATCACTTCATATTAGCTATAGATCCAAAACTCAGCTTGATATGTGTGAACATTGGACCTGTGTTTTTCTTTTACGCACATGGAATCGTGGCTTTTCACTGATTTGCTTTTTTTGAGGGCTTCTAAGGTTGATGATTTGATTTTTGATTAACTGGAGTCACCGCTAACCAGTTATTTATAATCTATAGTCGGCTAGACCATGTACAAATGCTAGAGAAGGAGATCCGAAAATTCTTTCATTTAAAAGGACTCTTTGACCTGCAGTTAGAGATTCAAGGTAAGGGACCACGATATATAGGGTGGGAAGGTGTTAGGCACTCACTCTGCCCGTACAAACATACGGTCTGTATTTCACTAAATTTAACTAATCTTTAAAGGTTAAAATCAATTCTCGTACATTCTCATAGAAAATATGTCATGTAATACTATATGGATGTGGGTCTGAACAGTAAGAGTTTTTTATAGGCAGGTTCCGATCAAATCGGCAAGTCGCAAAGTATACGCTCGAACTGATAGGTGCTATGAAAAATGTATGATGATGCATTTAATCAGTTAGAGTTTCTGGTTGGCTAGATCCGATAAAATCGGCAAGCCACAAAGCATACGCTAAAAATGATCAAGTGTTTACAGTGGGTGTGATGAGCAGGGGGTTGGAAGAACAAAGAGTGTTACACTATACTATATATGAACAAGATGGTGCTGATATGCGAACGACTAGATGGATGGAGGTGTCATGTAGGCTAATTCAAGAGGCTTGGATTAAAAGTTGGATGACTCGAGAGGCTTAGATCAGGGTCAGGCTAAGCTATACGAGAGTCAGGTTATTCCCGCTCACTCGCACTCTCCTTGGTGGAGGAATGGACTAAGGAGGGTGAAGATGGACTTGAAACTCTCATACTGGGGAGGATAGTAGAAGTGGATCTTTATAGATTGGATTATGTGCTTTTTGGATCGACTAGATTGGACTTTATGTGATGCTGAAAATGAATGGGAGAAGGGGTATTTATAACAGCCCAAGGTGGTAGCTTGTGTAATTTGGGACACTCTCCTCCAGCTTTGGATAGCTGGAGCTCCAAACTTAGAGTGAAAAACACTATAGATTCGAAGTACTTTCATAGTTTGGCTTCCTCTGAAGCTAAAGGTTGGAGCTATGTTCGGGTTCATGTTCGATTTTGAGGCTTAACTAGGTGAGTTAATCGGGTGCAATGACTGGTTTGACCGGGTGAGTTGACTCAATAAGTTGACCCATTGAGTTGACCTACTGAGAAATTTTGGCTTAATTTTTCATATGGATAGTTTATCGAGCTAATGATTCAAAGTAAGTTAACTGGGTTTAGATTGAATTTGGGTTATGGATTAGGGTTTGAATGACTAAGGTAACTAGGTTTGGACCTAGGGTTTGGGATCAGAACTGGATGATGGAATTAGGGTTCGGGATTTGGACTGGGTTATGGATCTCCATCCATCTAGTCATTCAATCAACTATTCAGCTTGGGGTGGGGTGTCTATGATATGTGATTTAGGTGGATCATATGATTGGAAATAACATACTAAGGACTATTTTGCTTCGTATGGCCCACCTAAATCACAAATTGGGCCAACTTTTGGGCCTAACGACTAAAATGGAGTGGCATACCTAATGATCGAAGTGGAGTATATCAATTCTTGAAGCTAATTAAAATCATTCTCATGATGACGTCATCTATGGTAATCAGTAGTAAAGGGATTTAAAAAACATAGCTTTTAATAAGGAATCCAAAATGTTGAAAGGGTAGTAAATGAAATTCATTTATCACCTCTGTACCTCTCTCCAAACAAACCTACTTCATGCATTTACCACTAATTCCATGGTGCCAAACAACCTATAAGCCACCCATTAATTTTCTTGCTCATTTATGGGTTAGCCCTAAAATGAGGCAGATCCAAAGCTCAAGTGGACCATACCATATGAAACAGCGGGGAGATTGAATGCTTACCGTGAAAACTTCTTTGGGGCCCACGGCAATGCTTACTTGCCACCCATCATGTACATAAAATCACGTGACCTTGGAGGAAGGGAAAACTTGTCCAAAACTTCTGTGGCTCATAAAGTTTTTAAGGACAAGCATTTTATCCCTACTTTTCCTATGGTGTGGTCCACTTTAGCTTTGGATTTGCTTACTTTTGACCTCCTAAAATTGAGCGGGTTGTGAACGCCACCTGCGTGATGTTCTAACCCTTCCGTCCTATCTCAATGAAAGAAAGGTACGGAAACTCATATGAGCGCCACTCTTTTGGCACGGTGCAATGTGTATGCGGTTTGTTTGGCTTGATTCCTTAGTTGTGTAATACATTTCCTAAAGTGGCCGAAATGATGCTCTTGAATATTTGGATTTGCCACTAGCCAATTAGGCTGATATATATCCATGGTTGGCTAGAGTCCGTGGTGTGCCTTAAGGTTACGGAATTAAGAAATCCCTTGCCTGAATGACTCCTGTGGGTAGCCCACGACTATAGAATTTTAGGTAAGCGTCTTGGTTACGAAAGAGGATGGGGTTAGGCACCCTCTCTTGCCCACGCTATATGCAATATCTACTTCAAGGGGTATACGAATTTCAGGGGATTATGGTACCTACAAATGCACCATTCATCCAACTATGCTTCCCGTAACCCTATGAGAGGGACAGAAAGGAAAAAAAGAACAAAATGAGTCCTAGCGTTCCTTCGTAGAGTTCGATGACATTGAGTAGGCGAGCAGGATAAATAGAAACAAATGTAACTTAAAAGAGAAATGGTAACAATTGCTACAATAGAATGTATAGAATTGACTGCGTTTTGAGTTTAAGTGAGATGCAACAAAGAAAAAGGGAAGTCAAACACCATTGTTGGGTCAAAAGGAATTGTTAGATGTCACTAAATCTGACCCTATTCTTGAACTTGTTAACTTTTCTTGACAAGTTAGACTTTCCTGGTGCAATCTGCAGTTGGGCAAAATCTAGGCATGGGTGTGACGTTTGCTTGATTTCCTAAACAACAGAGTTTCCTTCTTGGATGAGCGGGTTGGTCTGATCTAGGCTTGTCAGGATCCTACGTTGCCTCTTTGTTGCCTTTGAACTGAAGACCGGAGGTCGAATTTATAGGTAAAAACCATCGCTTATGATGGGCTGACAATAACACTTGGTGAAAATTTATAATGCAAGATCTGTCAGAATGTATCTAAATCTATGACCAGTGCAAAGGGGTGCCAAGTACCTGTTGGCTCATGAAGAGCCGATGGTTGGCTTTTTCCATTTCCGATCAAGTGGCAGTGTTCTTTTTTCTTTCCTTTTCGATCTTTTATGGCTTTTCTTAGCTCTCAATGGCTAGGGATCAAGGAATCCAAGCCATTCATCCTTAACAGGGAGGAGTTTTTGGCCTGAATATTTTTTCATTTGTTTGTGGGCTTTCAATGGCTCCTTTAGTGAATAAATGTGGTTTTATCAAAATGCGTTGGGACAGTAAGATCTGGCGATGATTGCCCAAGGGCTTCTATTGCAGGACTGGGAGTCGGAAATACTTGGATTGGGCCCGTTAACATTGCTTGGGACAAGTTGGGGGTTCTGCTTCTAAATGCGTCGGGGCTTTCGACGGTGATGGGGAATTCTAGGTGTGGTCTTATTGAGATTTAGTCCACCAATTCCAGAGTAGTGCCTTGTGATTTAGGTGGGTTGTCTACACATGCAAAATGGATGGACAGCATGAATAAAACGCATACATCATGGTGGGGCCTACAAAGCTTTGACACTAGCTAGCTAGCTGGCTAGCTAGAGTTGGGTGTCACCAACCAAACTACCACCGATTTTGAAATATTCAAGCTGGGCTCCTGTTCAAAAAATTAATTTTGCTCGGCCTATTGACAACCTAACAGGAGCCATGGCTGGGTTTCAATCCAAAATCATGCGGGCAAAGAAGAATTTATATCGCGAATGCCTTGGCCTGTGGTAGCTTGACCTGGATTTGGGCCAGGGTTGGATCACCTGTTAGCTCGGCTTTGTGGGTTGAGTTTGGGCCGTACATGCATGGCCTAGTCAACTTTTGGGTTAGTTTGGGCTCAAGTTATTTTAGCCCAACTTGGCCTATCCTGACCCGACTTTAAATATACGCCCAATCCCACAAACATGCTATTTCAATCCTCTGTTGGGTAATAAATCTATCTTAAATATAGATCCCACAAACATGCTATTTCAATCCTCTGTTGGGTAATAAATCTATCTTAAATATAGACAGTTGGTTTCATTCCTCTAAAATATGTATTTTCTTGTGAATATGTGACCACTTGACCCACTTGATTAATGAAAAGTTATGAACATTCAAGTGGGAGATTGGGATTTGATCAATATCAGGTTGGGTTGAGCCTAGGCCCACCATGTTTACTAAGCTGGAGCTTGGGTCAGACTCAGACTCAGGTTTTTAAGTGTCAGGCCTAGCCCATGCTTAGCCTAGGCCCACCTATTGCCACCCCTAGCCCTCACCCCACGAAGCCAATCGAGTTAAATTATCACAGAGTTGAAATAAAGTCCAATTTAGATTTTTTTTTTTTTTTTCAAGTATCATCGATCTATGATGACTTCCACTTACACTAGGTTTGGATTGTTCAAACATGAGTTGGATTAGGGGTGAAACTTGGGTTGGAACAACCCAAGCTCAAGCTCGACTGGTCCAACCTGAATTTTATTTGGACTTGGTTGAGGTAGGGATTCCATGGGTTAAAAATTCTCAACCCAACCTCAATCAACAACCCAACTTAACTAAATTCAAATATGGCCTTATATGTAAGGTGTCAATGGGCCTGGCTTAGGCCTGAAAAATCAGAATTTTGAGTAGAGCCAGCAAACAGCCCAACTCAAAACAATTCAAAATTCAGGCCGAGACCTACCCCAGGCTTGACCCGTTGACAACCCTACTTATATGTAGTAGATATAGATACAAGTCAAGACTAATATACATATGATATGCAAAATGTAAAATCATAATCTACATTGAAAATAAGACCTATCATTCGAAACCTTTTCTCACCATGGACTATATATACCATGTAGGGTATATGAATAAAATTGTAAATGCATGAGAAATGGAGTTCATGATCGGAACTTGTCTGACGCCAACATGCATAGTGGGACGATGCCATGCAATAGACTTTCTAAATAATTAAGTTTTTGGTTTGTTTGTTTAATTTGATTTTTTTTCTAAAATTTAATAGAACAAAATATACATAGTAAAAAACTTTGATGTGCAAAGAAAATAACGGAATATTTGACAGTAAGACTTCATGAGGTGATTTACCCATTGAAATAGTCAGACTTCATGAGGTGATTTACCCATTGAAATAGTCGAGGGCATTTAATATATAAAAAAAACCATGAATACCACATCACTCCAAAAACTTTAGAGGACATTCATAAAGCACAAGTTAATCAAGTAGGTGACTGCTTTTGTGCTGTAACACTGTTTTGTTACGAGGTGTGTGCACATGACGTTTGATGCAATATACTTATTTTAGAAAAATAAAGAATATAATATTATGACATATATTACTTGGTATTATCTAAACAAAATGTGGACACTTTCCAGTTAAATTATTTTTATACTTTCATGTGAAAAGTATAAAATAGAGAATAATTCAAATCCACATTTCATTAAAAAAATCTCGTGAAAAATCACCGACAAATGTAACAAAATATTTATATCTTGTCTTAATGAAAATTTTAACCATTCCCAAACATCAAACTAAAGAAAAGGGAATTGAACCGCGCTTTTTCACATAGTGGGAAGGTAGCACGATAATGTTAACTCAACTCACACTTCTTATTCTAAAACTAACAACCTAACATAGACAACAAGGATGGAATAACACTTTTTAGAACTATCAAAGTATAGATAACCGAGATGGTAGTATCATTGATAAGGAGAGAGATTCTTTTATGCTGTGACGCCAACATGTCCTCTACACCAATCTTTTTCATATTTAGATTTTGAAAAATAGAAGGTGAAGGATAGAAACTCACTGGCAATTAAGAGACTTGGTAAGCTGGACAATAGACAGAAGACATGAAAAAAATTTAGGGACATGAATGACGAAAGTCAATAAAAAGGAAAAACTTGGATGAAAAATACATATTCCATATACTTTGGATAAGTTACCATCTGCCAAGGTGACAGATAAATTTATTAATACTTGTATTAATGGCGGAAAAAGCACTAGCAACAATTGTCTTATGGTCAAGTACTCTAAAATCAATGACCCATTGAGCATGAAACTTGGATCCTAAACAATTTATACCTTAGGTCACGAATGCGGTGGTAGGAGCAAAAGCAACATTAAAAGTAATATGAACAGGTTGATTCTACAGGTTTTTTAATAACTTGAAATATTCCTCTTTAATAAGTGTAACCATCTCTCGAGAAGAGAAGTACGTGACGATTACATTGTAGAAATAAAACTAGATGGATGAGACCCATTGCTCTCTTATACCATGTATGCTTGTAAAATAGAAAAAGGGGGGTGGGGAAGAGCATAGCAGAAACTACAAAAGTGCCCTAAAGTAAATAAAAGCAAAAATCCCAAATGTCCTAAATTAAGTTGTATTCTAAAAGGAACAATAGGAAGAAAGAAAAAGGATAGATATGCTGTACAGCTGTACAACCCATACTTTGTGTTACAATTAACATTTCTCTTTAATATTCATTACCATAAGCATTTTAGTTTATTTTATTAGACATAAAGTCGAGTGACATAAAAAAAAATTCATTAAAGTCTTCGAGTCGACCAGTCCCAACCAGACACCAGCAGAGTCACCCAACCAGACACCAGCAGAGTCAACTTTTTTGAGTTTTTAATATATGACATTCTGCTAAATCAGACCGCCGATTCTCCATGATTCCAATGGTGTGAGACCCCTGATGAGTGGACCAGCATGATTTTTTGTTTCAGGTGATATTTATGGTAGGGTCTACCATTTGCACAGTACAGATGTGCTGCACAAACAGGATGTTGGTGGGAAAGGAGCTGCTTGACAAGTTAGCATACATTCAGCTGTAGGTGGATCAGTTCTCATAAATTAAATTATCAGCAATTAAAAACTGACTCTTATTGACTAATGCTTTGGCATATCGAAACAAGAAAAATCCATTGCAAAGAGATTTGAATTGGTCCAGTTGTGTATCTACAATCCGTTCACATACAATCCTTTTTTTTTCTTCTTTTTTGAAAGGCATCTATCTGTTCACAGACAATTCAATACAAAACCTTTTCAAAATCAAGTGTATCAGTTCCAAAACTGTCTATAATCAATAACACAATATTATACATAATACAAGCATCATGATGTTCCCTCCAAAAAAACGCTTGAGCGGAAAATTCATGGAAAAAGACGGAATTGAATAGTCAAGTGCACCTATCTTACTCTTGGGATCACATGTTCAAAAAGAAAAAAATAAAAGCCCTCTTCATTGTTGTGTATCAAGTAAGCATTCTGTAATTCAGTTTCACTACAAACTCTTCTTCCAGTCATCTTTGATTCTGTAATCTGTAAACTGTTCCGAGTCATAGAATAGGATTGTGTAGCAACAAAACTCCAGTGGAAGGAAAATCCATTAGCGGTACGGAAATTGGCAAGTTAGCCTTACCAGTCGGGCATAATATCATTCAATGCAAAAAAAAATCTCTTCAATACCTTGTCGGCAGCCTATAGTAACTTCACTCACAGCTCAAAATCTTCAGCTGTAATTGTGCCTATAGTACGTATCCCGGTCATGTAGACAGCCCCTCTATGAGAATCAGCTGAAAAATGCATTTGACGCGCTCTAGAACGTATGAGCTGCAATGAGGCCCTTGGAGATTTGGATGGTGATCGTGTTGTATATACATCAAAATTTTGGTGCTAGAGAGTGAGAGAGTATCAGCAGTAGAACATGAGCTTCTTAACATTGTCACTGACTTTCGGCAATGGCATCACATGTGGCGGAGCAGCTCTGAAGAGAGTGTTTCTAGAGATAGCCGCAGAGTCTGACCTCTCAAGGTACAGCCTTCCTCTATATGCTGCGAGGTGGGCGTAGTACGCGGGGGGCACCAACGAGACCGGTTTGGTACACCTCATGAATGTGTAGCAGAGATTATGCACTAGCTTCTGTAGCTCGTCCGATGTGAAACAGTTCTCGTCCCACAAGATGTGGTAATGCGTTGGCCTGCTTGTTCCCTTCATCCCCCAATGGCTGCAGAGATAGAAATCAAACTCTTTTGGATGGGTAATCACAGTATCCACGACGGTCCCTGGCGGTATGTTTTTGTCGGATGATGGACCCACAGACGCCATGGTCTCGTTCGGGAACAGTCGGGTGTGGTGCCTCTTTTGGACTACTGCGAAAGTGATGGTGGGCTTATAGGTGGGAAACCTTGAACAGGCAGCTCTAATGGCCTGTAACTCCTCCTGCAGCACTTTGTGGAACTGTGTCTCGCTCACTCCGTCTCGGAAGAAGAGAATTCTCTTCGGGAGCTTGTTAACTCCCTGGTAGAAATCATCCAGCAACTCCCCAACCATTTCGCTGAGGTCCTCGATGATTTCTTTCCTGTGGGTCTGGGACCGCATTCTTGAAATGTACTTGTTTGAAGCGGGCCAGTTCATGCTGCCCACAACAGCTGCGATGGAGGGGCTGAAATCGTCCAGAGGGTGCGGGTGGGTGACATCGGCGCCCATGAAAATCACAGGCTCGTCATCTCCAAACAGCCTAGGAATTTGGCATGGGAACGCATTATACAATGCCACAGTACATCCACCAACCTTGGCATTGATTTTCAGGGCTAGGTTTGCCAAGAATTGCGAACTCATCTTGGTGAGATTGGAATACAAACAACACTGACTCACAACACCTATGCCAGTCTCTGCAATCCTCTTCAAGTCCGCGTAGCCTCTATGCTTTTTCTCCATGACACAAATGAGTAGCTGCAGCTTGCTCGACGCAGA
This sequence comes from Liriodendron chinense, assembly GCA_003013855.2. Taxonomy (NCBI): domain Eukaryota; kingdom Viridiplantae; phylum Streptophyta; class Magnoliopsida; order Magnoliales; family Magnoliaceae; genus Liriodendron; species Liriodendron chinense. The sequence continues at coordinate 2,312,423 of ML058427.1, read as the reverse complement.
TTCATGGATTTTCCTCAGTTTAGATTCCAGGACAGAAACGTTGTTCAGCACTTGGATCTGCTCAAAGTGTGGACGGATGACCGTACTCTTGTTTAGAAATATGCCCAACTGGTCACACCTATGACACAGCTGGTTGATGAATTTAGGAACCAAAGTGTGCTGCTCAGGGCTGCCACCAAAACTAATCAGCGCCCACCTCTCGATTCTCGTGCCTTCGACAACATGGCTGTCTAGAAGGTTCCACTGGCGGTCATGGCGGGTTGGAATAAGATCTGTAACTTGACCGCTGTCCCCGAGTTTCAGTTTGGGAGGTTGAAGGACTCTTCCATACAACTGGGTCATCTCTCTAGATATGTGAAGCTTGAACTCTGTTGTATGGCGGCCACTGTGAGGAAATTATTGCAGTTAGTAACAGAAGGATATTGAGAAAGCATTTAGGCAAAGACATACAGTCCAAAGAGAATATTCAAATGGGGAAGCAGAAAAATAAAATCTGAAATAGGTAAGATAGAGAAGTTACTATTACACCCACCTTATTCGATTTGCATACCCTCATTTTCCATGTTGGGAATTGAGATAACACAGAAGGACACCATTTAAATGCCAAAATAAAGAATGGGTGTTAGGGTGGCAAAACTTGACCCGACCTGCCAACACGAACCGGACCCAACCCATGAAGTTAGGGTTCTCATCAACGTATTTTTCATATGGGTTGGGTTCGGGTTGCATCGTCAACCCAAAATTAAACAGGTTGGGTTTTGGGTTTGCTGGGCCAGACATCGTGGGTCATGAATGTGGTACATCCCTTGCCTCTCTAAATACGAACTATATATATGTATTAAATATCATAAGATATGAGTTTAAAACATTAGAACACAGTTATGATGATTGTAATTTAGATTATAGAAAGGCTTTGATTTTATACTAATTAAGAGCTCTAAATTTGTGGTTAATTCTTTTATATTTTTATATATAATGATATATTTTATTTATTTATTTATTATATTTTTTAATTAAATGGGTGAAGCGATTTGAGTTTGGGTTGACCTATTTATAAATGAGCTGGATTGGAGTTGAGATTTTCAACCCGTTTAATAAATGGGTTGGGTTTAGGTTGGATCCATCCTCATTGTCACCTAAACCCAACCTAACCAAACCCAACCCGGACCCATTCCCATCCCTAATGGGCGCGTCCATTTTTCATTTTCTTTTTTAAATGGTGAGTGTAGATATTGAATCCAAAAAGAAAATGGTCCTGACTTGGCAACTCTTTGAGAAGATTACAAATTCTTATGAGCTTCAACACCCAGCTACCATGCTTACCTTATTGGCCCGACTGCTCCTCCCACAACGCTATCAATAATCGCCTTTCTTTCTCGCGGTCTCTGACAGCCCATCTTAAGGATCCTTGCAGTCTGATCATTCGAAAGCTTCCCAAGAAATTTCTGCCCTTCACAAACCACGCAGAGCTCCATCGGAAGATAGCATGGCTTGCTCCTGCTCATCTGCAAGCATGGCAAGTTCCTAAACTGTATATCATGGTTGTAGTGATCTTTGAAGTAATCCACCAGCCTAAGATCCTTGCCATCTCTATCTCTGAACCATAGATTCTCAGTAGTTTCATCTGTCAAGTTATAAACCTTGTATCTTTGATCAGTGTCTCTGTGGCAGACGAAAACCCGGATATTCTTCAAGGCCTTCTCCACTTCTTTCTTTTCTTCTCCTGCCAGACCCCTCGTTTTCCTCTGAGAAAGGTCACGCAGAAAGTCACAGCGCTTCTGCAGATATTGGATGATGCCGATACTTTCATGAAAAGCTGTTACGGAAAAGTCGACATTGAGGGCAAGGCCTTGTTGGGTTGGTCTAAGGCTTTGAAAGAACCCTCTCAAGCCGACGGCTCCTCCACCAATGTCTTCAATACCTCCCATGGAGCTTGAATAAAGGGACCTGCCCACAGGGATGCATTTCTCTGACGGGCTCTCCCGCAAAACAACATCCAAAGCATGGAGATAGTCCTGTGGAAGAGGGACACTCTCCTTCTCCTTGCTCAAGTAGTTGCTTAAATCTCGCCCATCCGGCTTCGAAGCCAGCTTGATATTTACCCTAAAAAGCTTATGCGTCTGTTTCTGCGGCATCCCACTATCTCCTACAAGCATCGACTTCACTGTGGGGATGGGCAGGTTTACGAAAAGCTCAAGCTTGTCGTCCTGGAATTCGACAGGAGTGTATAGATTCTTCCGGCCATCAAAGGCAGGGAGAGCACCAGAGAAAACATCTGGGTTGTCCTCTACCAGTTTCCTCTTGATTATCCGTGCAATTTCCTTGGACGGATGTGGAGATATCTCGACATCATAATGGAAGATTTGTTGAGAGGGATCAAATTGGACAAGGAAATGGTTTGCGAGGAGGGGAATTAACTGCCCATCTGTGCCTCCAGAATCAGGTCTCCTGGTTGCCACCAGTGCTTGTGAATTGCTGGCTGGTTTTTGGCAACGATCTAAAGGTACAGCAGCCATGCCCTTGTTATCCTCTCTATTGGGTGAACTGGTTATCCGTCGAAGTCCATCTGGAGCTGCTTAAATATGGAAAACAGATAAGTTATGGATTCAATCAAGGATATAGAATTCGAAACAACTAACACCTGCAATCTGGAGAAGGAAAGAAAACAATAACAATAATAATTTAACAGAAGAAGGAACATAAAATGCCCTACTTTTAAGCCAATTTTTTTGCGGGCACGGTAGAATTCCTCTGAAATTTTAGCATATGCAATGAGATTCATTGCCTACCTCAAATTTTCCTCCAATTATGTGTACAATAATGACAAAACGAAGAATATCACTACAATGAAGCTGCGCATTTCAGTTGGGCAGAACCCTGTTGGTGTTGGATTTTGAGAGACCATCCAGGCACATGACTTTGTCATGCATGTGTGCATATGTGGACTATGATTATAAGATCATCTGGCATCATGCTTTACTCCAGGCTTATGTGTTTGTGTTACTCGATTTGTCTATGCACATGAAATGCATAGTATGTGAATTATGGTCCAGACACTATATGAGCATGGCAACTTATCGTTATTGGATGGAGAAATAACAAAAAAAGAAAAATGAAAAAATGAAACAGAAAGATTAATCATCCAAACACTTCCAAATGAGAGAGAGGAATTACCTTTGGTAGCAGGAAAAACTAGAACATGGGTTTCAGATGGGGTGGCACGACGAGGCTTCTGCCTCCAAGGGTCCTTCTGCAAGTGGGTTTTGGACCCATAGATGTGGCTTTGAGGAATAAGAGGAGGAATTGCAGTAGCCAGCTGCAAAGATGTTGTAGGAGGGAGAGGGAAAGGGGGAGGAAGAAGTGCCGGGTATGTCTGGTACTGTTGATTCTGATAGTAGAACCCATGTCTTGTTTTGGAGCTGCATTTCTTGTTAGTTTTGGAGTCGTTTTTTCCTTCCATGGAGAAGACTGAAGAGGAAAGAGAAAGAGACGGAGAGAGAGAAAGAGAACAAAGGCAATAATAGTAATGATAGTAATAATAATAATAAGCATGACACAGAAAAGGACAAAAAAGACAGGATGTGGGTAAAAAACTGGTACAATATGAGGTGTATCAGACCCGCATCTGACCATATCACTGTAATTATTTTACCAGGAAATGCGGGAAAATATCAGAAAAAAGAGAAAAAAATCCAAAACACAAGATTCTACCATTTATTTGTGGTTTTGACATGCATTCAATTGTGTATCGGACCGTTCTTTGGTAAGAATGATATTTGTCAGCATAACCTGCTAGAAACTGTGTTGTGTGAGTCTTTGACCTCTAACAACGAAAAACAGAAGTATGGAGCACCAAAAACAGCAAAAGAAGTTAAATAAATAAATGCTCTATAAGTAAACAGCTATATGCATTTTTTTAACTGGCTAGATTATATCCATGTTATCCTACAAAAAGCATACATATTATAATTGTATAACGAAACAAAAACTAAAACAACAAAAAAAGAACACTATAATCAATAAATACATGCTTTAATACATAAACAGATTATATGTACATGTTATCGTGCAAAAACATACATATATGTATATATTGCATTATAGAATCAATTTGTAGACAGAAATACAATAAAGAATATTAAAAACGGTGAAAAAAAGCAACATCTGTAGGATTAACAGCATACCTGAGTTTAGGTTGAAAATAATTAAAACATCCCTTTCTCCCCCAAAAAAAATTAAGAAAATACCACACCCAAAAAAATCAACTAGAGAAGACCTAATCGAACACAAATAAAGCATGATTTGGTGGATTAAGCCCATTAGGTTGGAATAAAAAGAGCAAAAAAGAAGGAAAAACCATTTCAGTTTCAAGATTTCCCCCAAAATGGTCCACCTGGTTAAAAACCGCGGTCTATCATTGCTTCAATCTCAAATGAAGATTTTTTTTTTCTTCTTTTTGAAAATTTGACACATTTATGCGCCTTGGCCCGATACAACTAGATACACCTGCCAACGTATCCAAGACAATGACACACCCCTGTATCACATCTCAGGACATGATGATACGAATAAGTATTGGCCAAATTTGAACAATGCCTTGGTCAAAAGGAGGAATTTTATAGGTGAGATTTCAATTTTGACAAGGGAAGCCAATGTTTCGGTTATCTGTACCACTGTTTCATTAGAAATAATCCATATCATTAGTCCATTATGTGACTTGTCACCAACCCTAGATGGCTTTAGACTACCGAAAAAAATAAAAAATCCTTGACAGGACAATGCCAGCATTTCAATTTGGTAGATGGTAGAGGAGAAAGGCAACAACGATCCACATTTGACTGAGAAAATTCCCAGATTGTTAATGCTGAGGTCTTCCAACCAGGGAGGTTTTGGAGCATAGTACAACCAGGGTGGATGCAACAGACCAATGGTCTCCATTACTGAACTACGGGCCCGACTTGTTAGAATTGAAAAAGAGAAAACCTTTGATACTCTAGCAGATTGTGATGGATAATACTCGTGGACTTAGCGATTCCTAAGAAATTGCATATGTGGTGTGCAAGTCAATTTAAATTGTCCAAATTACGGATCCTGGTTTTAGATGTATCATGAACCAAAAATTACGCTTATTTGATTATTTGACAATCGGATTGGTGGACATTTGTTGGATGGTTAAAAATAAAAGAATCTAATGGTCCCATTTCAATAAACAAGTGTCCACGAATCAAAGGTTAGGATTGTCAACCAATCTGCTTTTGGGACTGTGCCTTAGCGACGGTTGGTTCCACAATTTAATGGGTTTAATTTGAGTTAGTGTGTCATGTCTAAAACCGGCACATCAAGTATGACATGCTGCCTGAGTATCAGATAACTCCCCATAGAAAAAAAAAAAAAAAAAACCCACATTCAGAACAAGAAGGATTTCCCAACAGAGCAAGGAAGTCGAATGAGAAAACCAAAGGAAATGAAGAAATCAATCACCCAGATGTGAAAAACCAATAAAATGAAGAGAACAGAAGAAATCAACAAAACCCAGATCAAAGCCCCCAATTTGATATCAACCCATCAACAGAAAATAGAGGAAATCAACAAACCCACAACAAAAACACCAACCAAACCACTCAACGGCGAATAAACCAAGAAACAAAAATCAATGCAAAACGGAACAATTCCCAAAATCCACATGGAAATTCCACACGAGAAGCTCATAGAGAGATCGATAAAGAGAGAGATGCAGAGAATCCAATGGAAACTGCATTTTTTCTCAAATTACTCAGTAAAAACTACATGATTTCTAGAAAGAAAAAAGAAGAAGTCCCATTTGCAAACTGAATAGTATAAGATCAAAATCAAATAAAGATCGCATCTTTGCTGTAAACATCTCATTCAAAGACTAGCCCATGAACTTCAAATCCTCTAAAAATTACAAGATTTCTGGTAAAGAAATGAAAATGGTGTGAGCCTATCCTAATGAAAAAAAAAACAGTAAAACCCACAAATCAAAGAACATGGATTGGAGGAGACTGATAGAAATAGTAAAAAAGGTAATACCTTTTAAAATCGATGGTGGATTTTCTGGGTTTAGTGAGAGAGAGAGGAGGGAGGAAAGGGTGAGAGTAAAACCCTAGCTCTGATGACGGACGGTGGAGAAGAGATGGATTTGCCATGTCTGTCCGAGAGAGAAACAGAGAGAGCGCGCCAAAAGAAGAGGTTTGCGGAGCCCACACGCTTGCAGGCGCACGTGCGATGAGTGCATGTTCCTTTGGACGGGAGCGGATTGCGTCCTGCATTCGCCTGCACACACTCGGTCCAGGCGGTGGATCTGTGCGGTCCACCGTGATGTATGGATTTTATCCACGCCGTCCATCCATGTTTTCCAGATATTTTAGTGCATGAGAACAAGAATGAGTCAGATCCAACGCTCAAGTGGACCACAGAGTGGGGATTGAACGCTCACCGTTAGAAACACGTTGAGAGCTGCAGAAGTTTTGATCAAGATGAAATTTGTATTTTCCCTTCATCCAGGTATATTTTAACTTATGAACAGGTTGGATAGCAAATAAACATAACAGTGAGCCCTAGGAAGGTTTCAATGGTGGGTGTGATTATCATTGCTGCTTCCCCTGGTGTGGTCCACTTGAGCTTTGGATCTGCTTCATTTTTTGAGTTAATGCCTTAAAATATTCTGGAAAATGGATGGACAGTGTGGATAAAACCCATACATGATAATGGACCCCACAGAGCCCCTGCCAGGGGCAAGTCTGTCACAGTAGGGCAGGACGCAATCCGCTTTCCACTGCCATCAAGATTTATCATGGCAATTGGCACGGGCTCCATGTGGCCACCATTGTCAATCCAGATCCTCTGTGCAATTTTTTTATTGGTCCACAGGACGGCATAAGTTTACAACCACATCACATCTTCAGTGCAGCCTCGTCACATTTTGTTGCAACTTCATCACTGGAGTATGACGTTGAGTCGTTGACCAATAAAAAGGTTGTAAACATGGATTTCTGTTTTGCCGCCAACATTATATATGTGTTTTATCCACGTTTCTATTCATTTTGGTATATCATTTTAGGCATAGGCCCTAAAAAGAGGTAGACTAGCCCTCCTTGCCTAAGTAGTAGACTACTGGGAGTTTCAACACAAGGTTTGGAGTCCTGTAGGGGTGAAATCCCACTGTGGCGTGAGTTGGGTGAGTGTGAGGTCGAAAGCTTCTTAAGGCCAAATGTAATTTTTATTTTCCATCTAACCCATTCATAAGATTACATAAAATTACATAAACTTAGATAAAGGGAAAACACAAGTATAGCTTGTCCAAAACTTCTACTACTTCCAAGAAGGTTTTAATAGTGGGCATTCAACCTTCATTATGTGATTTACTTGAGCCTTGGATTGCCTCATAACCTAAATTGACATAGCAAAATGGATGGAGTTGTGTGGATAAAACACATACATCATGTTGGCCCGATAGATTCCCTGCCAGGAGTGACAAAACCAATCACATGCAGCAAAGCTCTTGCATTTTGATTGGATGACAGGCTTATGTCAAAGTTGAGTCCAATCAAATATTAGACCCATCAACTTTCAACCATGCTTTGGGTGGCCTAATCTTTAACAACATGGTGTTATCCAATCAAATCTACAATGTAGGTTAGACAAGGATTGAAAAGGCAATACCCAATCATGTCCACTTGTCATGCAGCCTCATGTTCCCCCGCCAATCAAGGACATCTAGCCTATCCAGTCAATAGGACTATCGTGACGGCTAGAGTTGTCCCTGGGTATATTGGATTGTCAGGTTTTTGGCCCATTGCCTGCTTTGGACAGGGTTGGGCTAGAATTATAATCCCATGGGTCAAGCCCGAGCCTAAACATTGAGCCCATTTAAAAAGGTAAAATATCTATTTTAAGGAGGCAGGGCACACGCCAATCTGTCACATTTGTGCTAGATACGCGGGCTTTCCATCAAATGGTCCACACTATTTAAATATTATCACTTTAAAAAGATTAAATATTTATTTATTTTTCATATTATTATATTTTTCAAATTGCTTGCTTTTGACTTGACTGGGACAAACAAATATTTACATTTGAAAAGCCGATTTTGGCAAGGCTCGTCCCTATCTTATTTAATTATTTTTATGTTGTCAGTCAAGCACCCGTAAGACTTAGATTGCACATGTATGTGTACATTCAAAACTTAGCATGTAAATGTAAATGTGATGTTGAAAATGCATGGTGGAATGGATGGCCTATGCGTGGTGTTTAAAGATGCATGGTGGCATATGTAACCCATGAAGAATACTTTAAGATGTCGATGACACACATGGCACATGCAAGGTGTTTGATCATGTATAATGGCATATGCAGTACATTTGTTATGTGCAGAATTTAGCACATGTGGTAAATGTAGCACATGAAGGGTACTTTAAGCTTGGACCCGTCACAATTGTGAGACTTGAAGCTGGGCAATGACACTTGTATACAATAAAACATATATCATAAGAAAATAGTCTAAAATGTATCGGAATAAAATCAAGTAGGTCTTGCATTTTTTAGAAACATTAAAGTCTAAATTACTAGTAGAAAAAATAGCAGTGATTTACAAACAAGAGCCTTATTTCTATTAGAAGATTTTTTCTTGATGGTTTATATATTGAGGTTTAACTGTATATGATTTTTGAATAAATTAAAACTAATTAGTCAATAATTGAACTTTTATTAATAGCCCCTGCTCACATCATATTTCTAGAATACATACACATCTAGCAATGCCACACTGCACACGTGTAACAAGCATGTGTGGTTCATTAACCAATGCCGGGACACAAGTTCCAAAAGCCAACAACCCTTAAAATGACATAGATTTGAATGCCATGATTTTGGAGATCATACTGAAGGGTCCTAAACATAGCACTAGTGAACATCTTTCCAAATTATATATATAGGGATTACATGGCGCATAGATCTTGTCTTTGCACGGTATATAAGGGTTTGACAACCGCCTCTCATGATTCAATAATCGAAACCATTGGTTTCTCAGTGGACCAATTGTGGATGGAATAAGTAAAACTCCTTTGATGGAAAAAATTTAGCCTTGAGATTGGCTGCGAAGCCACTAGTTGGTATGGCAAGTGCAACACACCTGCAGAGAGGAAGTGGGAGAGTTGGAAAGAAAAAAGTGTGGTTATATATCCAGAGAGAAAGAGGGGAAAAGTTGGGGCTACATGGATAGAGCGGGTGAGTATGAGCCAGATACTCTCACTTGGAAAAAAAAAGAAGAAAAAAAATCATAGGAAAAGCCGGCATGGATGCTGATTAGTGCAAATTGCCCATGAGCAAAGAAAGTTCTTGTTATTAGAAGCTGTGGGGCCTCACAAAGACGTCTATGACAAATTCACTTCATCCATCAGTTTTGCAAGACTACAATAAGACAGGAATCTAAAAATCATGCACATACAAAACTCATGCAGGCTACACAAAATGAAAGGGTGGGATTGGAAAAGATCCAACAATGAAAACTTTCAGTGGAGCCAGCCATGATGTTTATATGCCATCTAAACCATTCATAGGGTTATTACCACTTAGATAAACTGTAGGCACAAATATCATCATGATAGAAAACTTCTGTCACCCCACAAAGTTTCCAATGGTGTATGCTTAATCATTGCTGTTTCGTGTGGTATCGCCCACATAAGTTTTATATATGCCTGATTTTTAGATTTATGTCCCATTGCGGTCTTGCAAAACTAATGGACGGACTGGATTTGTCATGGCCACCTTTGTGGGCCCCAAACTTCTGACTACAGGAACCGGCACAGGCAATTCGCCCTTACTAATAGGCTAGAATCTGCCAATGACCTCAATACCAACGAAGAGAGAAAATCAGTCCATGACAGAATATTGAAAATCAGTCCTTGCAATGGAACATTACAGCCACAAGAGAGAAAATCAGTCCAAAAGTCACTTATCAACTGATACCCATACGTACACAGAATATAGGTAGCTCGTCGTTATCTTTGTAACTCTCCTTGCTTTACAACACTCCATGTGCACATCTATAGCCTAGCCTAGTTTTTGTACACTTACACATTCATTCATGCGTCCTTTCGGGTGTGGGTCTTGTTTTCAAGGACTGGACTTGGATCGAGTTAGGGCCAGCTGGTACCCATTGGGCATTTAAGCCTTGGTTTTGAGTTGGATTGGAGTGGGGTCCACCTCAAATAAGGGCATTTTCATGATCTTTCTTTGAAGCTTTGACATGCATGTGGTGTAAATAGGTACTGTCGTGTGCATGTAGCTTGGAAACCTAATTTGTTGTTAGATAATTAACTTATCATCATTAGCATCCAAGCCTTATCCTAATTAATTGGGTTTCGCTATACCCTATGAAGGATTGGGGACTGGCTAAGAGTATTAAAGAAAAAAACACCAATATCAAATCACAAAAAAAAAAAAAAAAAAAAAAAATCCAAAGTTCAAAGAAAGACAAAAGACAAGAAGTATATAAATGTATATGTTTCAATAATATGCCAATGTCGGCACGATAGTATTGTGAAGTTTTTTTTTCACTAAAATAAAAGAAATCAGAAATACAAAGCTTACTCAATCCTATTCTTTCACTATTTAAGAAATCTCTCACCTATAAATTTTTAAAAGATAATTCTCTATATACCTTTGCTCCCCCTTACATAGAAAAACACATGCCATAAGCAGTGATGCTTGAAGCCTAAAAAGACTACACTTCACCATGCAAGAGGGGAGAATGGATGATTCCTTTAATAAAAAATGTCCGTGCACATTTCTACATGGGTGAAGCATTATCTAATAGTCTATTATATATGTTGATTACAAGCAAAGAGTTTAGAAAGTTCAGATACTATCAAGGCTCGACTTGAAGTTGGCCAAACCCCTTTTTAACCAAGTCTCACATGGTGGACCCAAACTAGACAAAGTTTTAAATGGGTCCAATTGGACCAAGACCTATAATAATCAACTCAAGGCCATCATGTACTAGGACACTTTCAAACATGAAGGTAATTCAACCTAGACATTCAAACGGCGGAATGCACGATAAATGAGTTGTTCATAGCACATCCTCACCACATATGAACCATGGAGCCAAAGGCAGCCATTGGTTCATCATCAAGCCCCACAGGCAATTATAATTGTATGCATTCAATATATAAAATAATTTGAGAGAGTTATAAAGAGATGGAAAATTTAATTTATCATTTTTTCATAAAAATTTGAATCTCTTTAAACTTTCTTTTTATGCTTTGAAAATACATTTTATTAAAAAATATAATTAGTGGCTAGAGGAGAGGGAATTGAGTTCTTAATTTGCACACTTGAGTGCGTGTCATGGGCAGTGAACCATAGGGCTGGTTGAGTGCCTTATTTCATAGTCTAAATCATAGCTCAATATAAAATGCCTAGTGTAATTGAGGGCTCAGTGAACCATAGGGCTGCTTGAGTACCTTATTTCATAGTCTAAATCATAGCTCAATATAAAATGCCTAGTGGAATTGAGGGCTCTATCCGAACAACAACTATTCTCTCTTTCTTTTTTTCGAAACACACCCCATACACACCCACGAATGCACACTCCCACACTCAAGCTGTAGTGGAATTTCACCACCTATGGGTACTCGAACCCCAGACCTTGTGTTGAAACTCCTGAGAATCTACCACCGAGGCAAGGATAAAGACCCATCCCTACAATGGCACGATCCATGATTTAAGCTATGCATTTTCGTCTATTCACCTGTTTTACTCACAGTCATCTGATCGGCATTCAGCCGGCACGGGTGGTGCAGTTACTAACCACGTGATGTTTGGGTGGATTCACAAGTCCACATGGCAGCAAGTGCAGATTGTGTACTGCCCTCTCCATCTCTAGCTAGGAACTAGCAGGGGCTCTAAGGGGCCACCATGATGTATGGGGTTTGTCCATGCCGTCCAACCATTGTACAAGCCCAAAAACGAAGCAGATTGAAGACTCAAGTGGACCACACACCATAGGAAGCAGTGGTGACAATGACACCCACTGTTTAAACCTTCCTAGGGCCACCGTGATGGTTAATTGACATCCAACCTGTTCATAAGGTCATAAAGGCTTGGATGAAGAGAAAATACAAATATTTGCTTGATCCAAAACTCCCGTGGACCCAAGTACCCAATCTGTTATCGGTTGGGGATGGGCTAGGTAGGCTGGGGTAGTGTAGACACCCCACCTTCGGCTACACTGTTGGTAGAGATAGCTGGATGAATGGAGGACCGTACCCCCAAATTCCAAGTCCAAACTCAGCCAAACTCACCCTTGTAAGCCCCATTCCATAGCCCAGTTCAAGCCTGAACCCAGTCAACCCAGTCCTAAACATCAGCCTGAAAAACCCCCCATAAGAAAAGCCAGTCAAAAAATCCCAAAAAAGTCAAACTCACTAAGTCAACCCACTGAGTCAACCCGCTGAGTCAACCCACTGAGTCAACTCGTCGAGTCAAAACACCGAGTCAACCCGTCGAGTCAACCCGCTGAGTCAAATCGCTGAGTCAAATCACCGAGTCGACCCGCTGAGTCAACTCACTGAGTCGACCTAGCGAGTCAAACAACAGCCCCGAGGGTGCGACCGTACCTCGCTGGAAATCGAGGAACGGCCGTACGGGCGGCCCATAGCAGGCCGCCCAAAAATATTTACGACCACTGCCACTGCTCGCTGCTATAAATACCCCCCTCCCCTTCTCATTTCAACACAACAACCGGCCAGAGAGAGTCCGTCCATTCGAGTTTTCTTCTCCACCCCTTAGCCCATTTTCCCACCAAGGAGAGCCCGAGTGAGGAGAGCTTAGCCCTGGTCCAGCCCAGCCTGACCACTGGTCCAAGTCTCCCAAGCCATCCAAGTCTTGATCCAACCACTCGAAGCCAACCCTTACGACACCTCCGTCCATCCAGTTACTCTTTTTCCAGCATCATCTCATTTGCATCTAGCATAAGTGCAACATTTACTTTTCTTCCAACCCCCCTGCTTCACTGCAAGCACCTTGATTCTTCAAGCACACTGCATATGTCTTAAATTAAGCACCTGTCAGTTCGAGCGTATGCTCTGGGCTTGCCCGTTATTGGAACCTGCCCATCAGAAACTCTTACTGTTCAGACCTGCATTCATGCTTCACTATAAAGCACATTGATTATTCAAGCACACTGCATACGTCTTATATTAAGCACCTGTCAGTTCGAGCATATGCTCTGGGCTTGCCCGTTGTTGGAACCTGCCCATCAGAAACTCTTACTGTTCAGCCCCGCATTCATGCATCATGTCATCTATGAGAATGTACGATGATTAAATTAGACTTTCAAGTATTCGATCGATTCTGTTAAGTAGAGACCGTACTTCGGTACGGGCAGTGTGTGGGGTGCTTAACCTCTTCCCACCCTGTAACCGTGATCCCTTACCTCGAATCTCTGGCCGCAGATCAAAAGGAGTCATTTTAGAGGAAGGAATCTTCGGATCCCCTTCTCTAACGTTTCTACGGGGTCTAGCCGACTGTAGATTTGAAGTAACTGGCTAGTGGCGACTCTGGTCTTATATAAACTCATTTAAACACATCCAGCTTAACACGAGAACCAAACAAAGCCCTCGAGAACGAGGCAAGCCAGTGGCACAAACGGCGATTTCGCACTCACGCATCCTCCTCTCCTTCTTTTCCCGAAAAGGGAAGGGACGAGAACGTCGTGTGGGAGCGCGGAAACGGCGAGGGTCCACAGAATGGCGACTCCATTGGGGATTAACTAGTCCCACTAGTCGTGATCCGACTTGAAAAACAGAATCCTTCCGTACTTGAAAGTCACTAATCCTCATACAATCTCATCTGCATAGTATTCTACCCAAAACCCAAAACAAAAAAAAATAGAAAATCCCAAAACCAACAAAAAAAAATATATAGAAAATCCCAAAACCCAAAAAGAGTAGAGTACTGTCCTCACCATTGCGCCTCCTCGGGCTCAATGTATGCGGAGACAACTTCCCTACCGCAGCATAATCCGCACTCGGGCTCAACAAGCCATGTCCGACCACGAAGAAGAAACTCATCTCCTCCCTGCTCTTGAGATGACCGAAGCGCAACCTCCAGCGCAACAGTCAATTGAGAATACGCCAATCATACAAGAGTTGGCACAAGGAGTGAGAGCAATGCAAGAAATGCTCTTGCAATTCATGCAAGCACAAGCCACCGCAGCAGCCAACAATCAAGTTAGCCCAGTTTAGCAGTTTCAGCAACCATGCCGGGTCCTTCCGGCCTCCAGTTCAAATCAAGCACAACTATCGGAGTCTGCCCAAGACTACCGACAGCAGCCATCTCAGCCCTTCGCTATGGGGCATCCTTCTCAATATCTTCCTGCGACGACAAGGCCATCTCAGAGCACTTCCGTTGCAGGAACATCCAGTCAGCTTCCGGTCAATCTTGCAAACAATAATCTCAGTAGGTTTCAGCATGTCCCCGCCGACGGGACCCCTTTTCCTTCTCAGCATGTCCCCGCCGATGGGACACCTTTTCAATTTCAGCACATCCCCGCCGAGGAGATTTCAATTCAATTTCCAGCAACAGGGACAGCACTGGCGAATGCCTACAATGGGGGTCAGTGTCAAGCCCACATCAATCAGCGGACAGTGGCGAATACCCAACAAGGGGGTCACTTCCCAGCATCTCAGCCTCCTGCAAACAGGAGCACTTTTCAATTCCAGCACATCCCCGCCGATGGGATTCCAGTTAATTTTCAGCAATCTTCAATTCAGCAAAATCTAGTTAATTTTCAGCAATCTTCAATTCAGCAATCTCCAGTTAATTTCCAGCAAGTTCCAGTTCAACCTTCAGTACAGTCTCCAGTTCAGCTACAGTCATTTCAAGCACAAGTTCATCGGAATCCAGTTCAATCATCAAATCAATTTCAGCAACCCGCGGTCGCTTTTCAGCAAGCACATAGGGTCGAAGACATCGACCACTATGCCGAAGAAGAACGTGCCTTACTCTAAGAAGCACCAGTCGCTTGAGCGGATCACTCAGGACTGGACGAGTTGCGGGAGCAGTTCCAGATCTTGCAAAATCAGCTTCAGCGACAGCAAGGAATCGACTTACCTTCGACCAAGTTCAGAGACTTGTGTCCTTTCCCAGAAGCTCAAGTACCTCAAAACTTTGAGGTACCAAAATTCAAAAGATACGATGGCAGCGGGTGTCCCACAACACATCTCAAGGCCTTCTGTGGAGAGCTGAGTGCAATCTCAGGAAATGAAGGGGCCCTCATTCGCTTGTTCCAAAAATCCCTGAAGGGCGATGCCCTAGATTGGTACACCTTATTGGACTGCCACCGCATCAGGACGTGGGAACAGCTTTCCCAGGCTTTCGTCGACAGATTCGCATACAACCTCAACATGGCACCCAGAAGAGCCGACCTCGCAGCTCTCAGGCAAAAGAGTGATGAGACACTATCAGCTTATGTGGGACGTTGGCGAGCTATGGCAGCCAGAATGCCAACGCCTATCGACGACGAAGAACAAATCTCCATGATTGTTCATTCAACATATCCAGGCATATCCGGGTATCTCATCTCGCATCCATATGCAAATTTCTCACAATTGATCCGTGCTGGAGAGCAAGTCGAAGCAGGAATCCGTGCCGGGACAATCTCCCCATGGCCTCATCAAGCCACTCCAATCAAAAGGAACAGAGTGGAAGGAAGACCTATCGGGCACGGGAATGGAAATCGCAGTGGTTCTCCTCCCCGCCCAACAGAGGTAAACAACATCAACACCACTGCTCAAGGAAATCAACATGCTCCCCCACAGGGACGTCAACAGTATCAGCAGAATCAAGTTCAGCATCAGCCTCAGCGGTATCAGCCAAAACCGAATCCTCAGCCACAACCACCTTGACAACAGCAGCAGTTCAGAGGAAACGGTCAATACTCATATCAAAATAGGCAAAACTACAGGGAGTTCAGGAAATTTACTCCTCTCTCTCAACCACTCAGTCAAGTCATGGCTACGCTGGTTCAGAAGCAGTTACTTACTCTAATGGCACCTCCGCCTCCCCCTCATCCTCTGCCACCGAACTACCGAGAAAATGAGTATTGTGCCTATCATCAAGGGCGTGGCCACACCACTGATCGATGCTATACTTTGAAGAATACCATACAAGACCTGATTGATGACCGCAAGATCGTCATCTCGGTCCCTGGAACTTCTCCAGCAGCTTCCACCAACATCCTTCAGAATCCTCTGCCTTAGTATCCAACGGACCCCAGTTCGTCTCGTGGCCCTGCAGTCAATAGTATAGAAGAAGGGGACCATCTCGATCGCTTCTTCTCCCCCATCCAATCCATTCATGCCTACACTTATGGGCCGACAAACCCTCCTCCGATCATGCAAGGGGCAAGTTCCTTTCCTCCTCCAGACCTCGAGCCAGTAGTACTTGAAGGAGCACTTCCATATGATGTGTCAGTTGTTCAAGGGGCATCTTACGGCCCCTCATGTTGGGAACCAGTCATTCTAGAAGGAGCACAATCATACATCGAGCCCACATACGAACCTGTCATCTTGCAAGGGGCAACCCCAATTCAAGAACAATCCAATCCACGAGGGAAGGATTATACTCATCAGCAGCAAGAGCCCATTGTCTTGGAAGGAGCTCCTCTAGTTGAGCCGGTCATATTGCAAGGGGCAAATTCCGGAGGCGTGTCAATCACACTACGGCAGCTGGGACGAACAGAGAAACCCCCTGCCATATTAAGAGGACCAGTATTCATTCCATGGGAGCCTCCTGCTCCAGGAACGGTCAAACCAGGACCGCGACCCTATGTGATCTATGAAGACAAGCCTCGATATTACCCCTTCAGCACAGGCAACAATGTAGTTCTCAAGGCAAAAGCTCCATACGAGGAAGATTTGGTACCCACACCAACACCGTTGCAAGAACCGGTGATCCTAGAAGGTAAAGGTGAGGAAAGTTATAAAGAGGTCCCATGGCACTATCCAGAATGTGCGGAAGTAGGGAACATGGATCCCAACGGGCATTGCATCCGAAGAGATAATCAGAACAGAGGAAATCCCAAAGGCGCTCTTTCAGGCCTCGGTAAAAAAAATGAAGCCGCATACGATGTAGCGACTCAGCTCAAGTCAATCCCTGCACAAATCTCAGTATGGGAGTTACTCTGTACATCTCGCATACACCGAGAAATGTTTGCCAAGACTTGAACGATGCTCACGTCTCCTCTGATACGGCACCAAAAATGATAGCATTGATGATTGGACAACTCCTGGCTCCGCGCGCCATCACCTTCACAGATAATGAGTTGCCACCAGAAGGATGAGATCATGGGCGATCCCTCAACATAGCCTTACGATACAAAGACCTCTGTGTCCCACTGGTCCTTATCGATAATGGCTCAAGCTTAAACGTCTGCCCACTCAAGACTGCTGAACGTTTGGGAATCAGTCATTCTTCATTCCGTCCCAACACCATATGTGTCAGAGCATTCGACAACACCCGCCGATCAGTTGAAGGGGAGGTCGACATAGAGGTACAGATAGGTCCGAAAGTCTCCACCATCACATTCCAAATTCTGGATATATCAGCCTCTTTTAACATGTTGCTCGGACGGCCTTGGCTGCACAAGGTTGGAGCTGTGCCGTCAACCCTGCATCAACGGGTGAAATACATCTGTGGAAATCAAGTGATCTCTATCCACGCAGAGAAGGAGCTCATCATTCCTTCCAATGCGGCTGCCACCGAACCAGACATCCCGGTCATCGATATCCAGCACTCTGAAGAAGACATCCCGTTTCACAGTTTCGAATTCGAGACTGTGAACTCTATCGCCAATCCAGAACCGATAAAGGTGGACCGTGTCTTTTCACCGGCAGAGCGTCTAAGCCTCAAATACCGAATGAAGAATCACTTCAAGTCTAAAAAGGTACCGCTAATATATAACCAACGCAAATGGGGACTCGGATACAAGGCAATCTTCATGGACAAAAGAAGGAAGAAATTCCGGTGCTCACCCATCCAATTCGTCAAGCCAGGAGAACCTTGCAAAGATCCAGGAGGGAATCAACCAACTGCACTACACAAAGGCCTCTCGATGAGCCTAGTTTGGGCCACGTGGCCCCCCATTCGATGGGATCAGATTCTCAAACCATCTAAGCCTCCAAAAGAATAAGGAAATGATGAAGATGAAAAAGGAAGTCAAATACAGCAGCTTCAGGATCAGGTTACTTTGACACCTGCTCCCAACCAGGGGCACAACCTGCCCACTTCAGCATCAATCAACCAGGGGCACAACTTGCCCGCTTCAATTCCAGCCAGTCAGGGGCACAACTTGCCCATCTCAGCACCAATCAGCAAGGGGCACGACTTGCCCATCTCTGCAAAGACAACATCATCAATCATCAGCCAGGGACAGAAGCAGCCCATCCATTGGACCAAGAAAGGGAAGTGGCCAGCCCTGGATTGGTCCGATGTCCAGATTCCAAACTTGTGTCTCACTGTGGAACCAGACGAACTGCAATGCGAGGTAAGTGACCTGGGAGGGACTGAGTGCGACTCAGATCTCGAACCCGACCAGCAAGAAGTCATGGTCATTGGGCCAGACCATGATTCTTCGCCCAAAGCATCAACCCCCACCTCTTCAGGGGAGGAAGTGTGGGGTCCTGAATGGTCATCCGTTCCCCTAACTTTTGAATCAGCCAAAGGGCCATCTGAGGGCTCTGGCTTCCAAAAAAAACGCCTGTTTAAGCAGCGACTGGAACTTTGGAACAAGTTGGGCTCAATCATGGTCTGCAATGCCCACTTGTTCAAAGTCCCATGAATTTCGAAAATCCAAAAAAATAAAAAACTTTCAAAAGCCAAAAACATCTAGCATTTCCATTTCAGAAAAATCTCAAAAACCAAAAAACATTTCTTTTCCTGCATTCAATAGTGTGCCAAGTTCGTCTAAAGAGTCACATGAGTTTGAAGTCGAATCATATGATTTCGACATCGAATTAGACTTCGAGCTCATGGGTCTGGACGAAGCTCGGGATGAGGAAGATGATGATCCGGCTCCCGAACTTGAGGATCTCCTCAAAAAGTTCGAATCTAAAGCCAATGTTGTAGCCGATGATTTCGAGACAGTAAACTTGGGGACACCTGAGATCCCTAGGGAAGTACGCATTGGAAAATCGTTGTCACCTGAGATGAAACAGAAAATGATAGACTTCCTAGCTCCAAGATTGTCCAACTTCGCGTTCTCATATGAAGACATGCCGGGGCTCGATGAAGAGCTCGTTGTACACCATCTGCCAACCAAGGCAGATATGAAGCCAGTGAAGCAGAAACTTCGAAGAATGAAGCTAGAATGGGCCCTGAAAGTCCAAGATGAAGTCATCAAGCAGTACAACGCGGGATTCTTGGTAGTCTCCAACTACCCTGAATGGCTCGCCAACATCGTACCAGTACCAAAGAAGGATGGCAAGGTTCGAATGTGCATCGACTTCCGAGATCTCAACAAAGCCAGTCCTAAAGACGACTTCCCTTTGCCACATATCGACACTCTGGTCGACAACACTGCTGGATACAAGGTCTTCTCATTCATGGACGGGTTCTCAGGTCACAATCAAATCAAGATGGCCGTCGAAGATCGTGAGAAGACATCATTTATCACTCCCTGGGGAACTTTCTGTTACAGGGTAATGCCGTTCGGTCTGAAGAACGCAAGAGCAACATATCAGCGAGCAATAACAGCATTATTCCATGACATAATGAACAAAGAGCTTGAAGTATATGTGGACGATATGATCTTCAAATCTCGCACAATTGAAAGACACTTTGAAGATCTGAAGAAGTTATTCAGCAGATTAGAAAAGTACAAGCTCCGCCTCAACCCTCAGAAATGTGTTTTCGGTGCAATGGGAGGAAAGCTCCTTGGCTTTATGGTAAGCGAGGATGGCATCAGGGTCGATGAGACCAAAACCAGAGCAATCATCCAGATGCCCCCTCCTAGAACAAAGAAAGAAATTCGTGGCTTCCTCGGCAGAATTCAATACATCAGTCGCTTCATCGCACAGCTTACACCTATCTGTGAGCCCATATTCAAGCTCCTTCGGAAGAACGTTCCAAAAGAATGGAATGATGATTGCCAAGTCACCTTCGATCGCATCAAGAGATATCTCATGAATCCTCCAGTCCTAGTGCCACCCACTCCCGGACGACCACTATTGTTATACATCTCGGTAGCAGTAAAAGCCATCAGCTGTGTCCTCGGCCAGCACGACGAGACCGAGAAGAAGGAACAAGCAATATACTATTTGAGTCGAAAGTTCACCGACTACGAGACCAGGTATTCCCCGATCGAGAAGACTTGCCTCGCCCTAGTCTGGGCAACTCAGCGACTCCGTCAATACATGATTGCATTCCCTATTCTCCTCCTCGCTCACATGGATCCGCTCAAGTACCTGTTTGAGAAGCTGGCACTCACTGGAAGGATAGCTAAATGGCAGCTACTCCTGTCTGAGTTCGACATCACCTATGTCACTCTGAAGGCAATCAAGGGGCAGGCCCTCGCCGATCATCTGGCCGCCCACTCCCTCCTGGATTATCAACCGCTCAAGACGTTCTTCCCTGATGAAGATCTCTTGCTCATTGAAGAGGAAAAAAAGAAGAAAAAAGATGAGTGGACGTTATTCTTTGACGGCGCAGCAAATTCTAAAGGGAGTGGTATTGGAGCAATCCTCTACTCTCCAGATGACGTCCCTATTCCTATCTCAAGGCGCATAGCATTCGAGTGCACCAACAACATGACAAGGTACGAAGCATGCATCGCTGGCTTAAGGGAAGCCATAATCCTGGGCGTAAAGAAGCTATGAGTATTTGGAGACTCACAGCTTATCATCAATCAGACCAATGGTGAATGGAAAACCAAGGACGAGAAGTTGATACCATATCATGTGTATCTTGAAAATCTGATCGAAGAATTCAAAGAAGTCACCTTCTCATACATGCCCAGAGCCAAGAATCAGTTTGCAGATGCTCTCGCCACACTTGCATCAATGCTCGAGATCCCGAAAGGAGCTTCAGAATGGGAGCTCACAGTCGAAATTCAAGAAGAACCTGCTTTTTGCCTGCAAATAGAAGAAGCCGAAGCTACCCCTGACAAACCTTGGTATGCCGACATCAAGTAATATCTCGAAACCCAGGAGTATCCGGAGTCAGCAACAGCGACAGATCGCCGAACCATTCAGCGTTTGGCCGGCCAGCTCACCATCAGTGGCGAAGTTCTTTACAAGCGATCCTATAATCACATCCTCCTTCGATGCGTCGACGAAACAGAAGCTGCAAAGATCATGAAAGAAATACACGAAGGAATCTGTGGCCTACACATGAACGGGCACATGATGGCGAAGAAGATTCTACGACTCGGCTACTATTGGCTCACCATGGAGACAGACTGTTGCCAGCACGTCAGAAAATGCTTCAAGTGTCAGGAGCATGCAAATCAAATCCATGCCCCCTCATCAGAGTTATACAACCTGACCACTCCCTGGCCATTCTCCATGTGGGGACTCGACATCATCGGCAAGATCAGTCCCAAAGCATCAAATGGTCATGAGTACATACTTGTGGCAGTTGACTACTTCACCAAGTGGGTAGAGGCAGCCTCCTACACCACTATTGCAGCATCTCAGGTGATCAAATTCATGAAGAACAACATTATATGCCGGTATGGAATCCCTAATGCTATCATCACAGATAATGGGACCCCGTTCGTCAACAAGAAGATGGATGACTTTCTCAGCAAATTCAAGATCCAACGTCATCGATCAAGCCCCTACCGTCCCCAGATGAATGGTGGGGTAGAAGCCGCAAACAAGACAATCGTCAGGATACTCGAGAAGATGGTCGTGACCTATCGAGATTGGTCAGATATGCTCCCATATGCACTTTGGGCCTATCGAACGTCTGTACAGTCTGCTACGGGCGTTACTCCTTTAGAGCTTACTTACGGAATGGAAGCAGTCCTACCAGTCGAGGTGGAAATACCATCATTACGGGTGTTACTAGAAAGCGGAGTTGAAGAAGGAGAATGGCAACGGGCCAGATTCGATCAATTGCAGCTAGCACATGAAAAGCGCATGCGTGCACTAAGTCATTCACAGTGCTATCAGAAAAGGATCGCTCGGGCTTATAACAAGAGAGTCCGAAAAAGAAGTTTCAAGGTAGGCGACATGGTCATGAAGAAGATCCTACCGTCGCACCTTCCAGATCCCAGAGGAAAGTTCAAACCCTCGTGGGACGGGCCGTTGATCATCAGAGAAGTACTTCCTGTAGGCGCCCTCAGACTCACCAGCATGAGAGGGATGGATCTTCCTGAGCCAATCAACGCCGACAACGTGAAGATCTTTCACGGGTAAGTCATTCTGACCTTATCGAGAGTTACTTTAATAGAGCTGAAGTCAAGAGGTCGAAGCTAAGACCTCTGAGAAATCATTCCCGTCCGCCAACAAGTGTTTCAAATAAGAGGATTTCAAAAGAGAAAAATACGAAAAAAGGGGGTTCAAAAGGAAAAGACAAAAAAAGGAAGAGAAAAAGAATACAAAAGAAAAAGAAAAAAAAAAGAGAGAAGAAAATAGAAAGAAAAAGGGAAGCCAAAGCAAGACATCCAAAGAAAAAAAAATCAACCCAAGAAGAAACACAGTCATTCATCCATTCATCTCAGAAGGGTCTTTAGCTAGGACTAACAGCTCTATCATAGTAACCTAGGATAAGGGCTGAAAGATTGCCATCGGCCGGCAATGACGGATTCCTGACCTTTAGCCGCCGCAGTTATCCAAAGATCCAGAAAAAAAAAGAAAAGAAAATGTGTGCCTAAACAAAGAGGGCGGAGTGAAAACCCGAAAAGGCGCTCCGAGTAAAAACAGTGGGCATACAGCGGACTTGGTGAAAATCTGAAAGGGCGCCAAGGGTAAAAACAGCATAGCTGCCAAGGGGCAGGCAAGATCAAATCCCCGGGACGTGGTGAAAACCCGAAAGGGCGCCACGGGCAAAAATGACGGGAAAAGGCCGGCTGTAGTAAAAACTCGAAAGAGCGCTACAGGCAAAAATGGCTCAAAAAGAAAAAGAAAAAAAATTAAAAGTGCAGGTACCAAGAAATCAGACGGTCCAGATCGGTTCAAGCACTCACAGTTCAAGAACAAGAAGAAGTGCGGTCAGGAGCGAAGAACTCTGTAAATTCTGACAATCTCAAGAAGCAACAGTTTCCATTGCCTACACCTCTAGGGAACCAAAGGATCAAGCAAGTCAAATCTTGAGACATCGGTCAAATCATTGACCGAGCCCCAGTTCTGATTCCTATATCCCGACACAAAGTCCAGACACACTCACAAGACAACTCATGGGACAATAGATTTTCAAAAAGTTTTCTTCTTTTTCATTAAAAGCATCATATTTCTTTTACACATATCATGTCATCTTTTTCAAAAAAAAAAAAAATACAAAAAAATACAAAAAAATGCATCATCATCAAACATATATGCAAAAAAGGAATGTGCAGGTGGCCAACACAATCAATCTCTACCCTCCTCCTCAGCCACATCAGGTAAGTCCTCTGACTCATAAAAAGATAGCCTCTCTCTCAACCTGCTCACCTCCATACGCAGGTAATGCGCCTCATCGCACTCAAGGGTACGGATCGCTGTCTCCTCATCAGACAATCTCTGATCGGCAACCAATTTCCTCGACATCATCTCACAATGATACCGAAGTGCAGAGATCTCAGACAGCAGATGGCCATGAGTGGCCAAAAGGAAGCAAGGATCAATGAATGGGCGCTCCTCAAAAGGTTCATATGAACCAGATGAAGAGCCAGCATCTCTAAGGATATCCTGCTCATCCTCATCAGTAGTCTGGTGCCAGCAAGGGATACGTCAATACAAAGACTGCTCAGCAACCCAATACTGATATGGGGCGGTCGCCATCGGAAAAGTCCGCAGCTCAAAACCCAGCAAATCAGCAGTCAAGTAGCTCG
Organism: Liriodendron chinense; assembly: GCA_003013855.2. Classification (NCBI taxonomy): domain Eukaryota; kingdom Viridiplantae; phylum Streptophyta; class Magnoliopsida; order Magnoliales; family Magnoliaceae; genus Liriodendron; species Liriodendron chinense. The sequence continues at coordinate 2,288,365 of ML058427.1, read as the reverse complement.
CCCAAGAACAATCAATCCGGGTCCTAAAGTCAGAGGATCTAGGTGGAAGTGCTCGACGCCCGATACCCCTGAAAGCGAAAAGAGGAACATCCTGCTCATACCCAAACTGCCGGAGGAACCGAATGGGATGATAAGAGAAGTAAGATCGAAAGCCTACCAACACCAGAAGAAGGCGGTGTGCATCGCAAAGCACTGGAGGAAGTGAAAGCCAAGATGACTCTCAACGACCGTTCCAGTCACGAAGTTCAGCAAACATCCTGCGATACAAGGGCTCACTCATCCTAGCTGTATGCGGACGCAACTCCATGATATAACGCATGATATCAGAGCTAGGAATGCCAGGAAGGGGTACAGGAACGGTCAAAGAAAGACGCTCCCATAGCTAGACCTGAACACAAAAAGGAAAAGAAGTTCAGCTAGAGCAGAGCAATTCCTAACAAAGCAAGAGGAAAAAGGTGCAGAAAAGATACCTGAAGAAAGGCACAACAGCCGCGAAGGACACGAGTGCGGCCCAGGGCGCAGTCAGTCAGCCCATTGAACAGCTCGGCCAAGATGAGAGAAATGATCCCCTGCCGTCGGATAGCTCGGCTCATCACCTCAAAAAGCAAAGGAGTCTGGGACCTGCGCCATCCCGAGAACAGTACCTCAGCTACCAAGCAGAACATCAATGCGTTATGAGTAAAGGTAGAATCGGCCACACTCCGAAGACCCAAAAAAGATCATACAGCAAGTCCAAAGAGAACACTACAACATCCTGGTCAGCAGCTGCAGGCCGAACAAGATAGGGGATCCCGAACCAGTTCTGCGGTGTGGCAGTCTTCGGTGAAAAATACTGAGAATAATCCCAAGGAAGGCCTGTCAAGCGTGCAAGCTCCTCCAAAGAGGGTCCCATCTCCATATCGTTGAACGCAAACAAGTTCAACGAAGGGACCCAGTCAATCAAGGCAGCTCCAAGCATCCTCCAATCAATATCAACTTTAGCCATATGGATCAGACTGCCGAAGCCATAGGACTCCAAATCTCGAACCTCATAAGCTGACAAGCTGTCAAGCCAAGCAAGCAGTCATGGCGAGCAAGAAGGACGAGGAAGCAGCTGACAAGTCCTCACTAGTACCCCCTCTAGAACAAAAGGCCCAGAAATCAACAATGACTCATCGAGGATCGGAAGGTCAACGGGCGAAGGAGAAGGAAAAGCTGGAACCTCTGCAGACTCAACAACCCCTGACCTGTCCCCAGTAACGACTATGTCTGATATAGTCGCATCACTGTCTGAAGCTGTCACGACCTCAGCCGCATGGGAGGACTCGCCCACCTCATGAACAGAGTGCGCAAAGGATCGACGATCAGGAGAAGGACGATACTCCCCATCAAAAGGGCTACCAGTAAAGATCACACCGCACATCGTGGCATCCTGACCAATCTGACCGTCAAAGAAAGCATCTGAACCATCCAGAAGGGTCCCGGCTACCCCGATCGAAGAATCAACGGTCAGATCTGGACCTACGGCCCTTTCCAACAGGAAATCATGAATCCAAATATCATCCTGGCTGATCAAAGGGATCATCGAAGCATCCACACCATCCATCATCAAGGGGACATCATCAATGACCACATCAAGTCCACCCAAACAAGTATGCCGCACATCTCGGCCCTCATCAAGAGCATCCAAACCGTCAAAGGTATCATCTGAACCATCCATACCATCCAAACATGAGATCAGCACATTTATGTCCATCATACCCCCATCACCACCATCCATCACATCATCCATGTGGCCCACACTCAAGGGATGCATAGCCTCACCTATGTCCCATCTCCCCATCCCATCCATCTATCCATTTCTCCCATAATGAGGGGCCCATTCAAATATGAAATTCTAGCCATCCCACCATTAATGGAGCTATTCAAAGCTCCACCAACCACCATCCCTAACCCCTCATCAATGCCCCCACTTAATGCTCCATCTCCACCACTAATCAAAGGTACCTCACCATCTTTAAAGCCCTCACCAATTGCTGGAGTGTGGGACCCACTGACCTCTCCCACAATGGCCCCCAAGCCATCATCAATGGCTGCCCAAGAGAGGATCAACAAAGAACAAGACAAAAAGAGAAGGAAAGAAGGGACAAAAGGAAGATTCATGGCTGGAATCGAATGATCCAGCGCAGAGAATGTGGGGACAAGAGAAAAGGACAGCAGGGAATGTCCGAACCCGAGCAGCCCAGGCCGCTCAAGAGGCGAGCCTTGGGCGGCCTGCTCTGGGCCGCCCGTACGGACGAGCTCCTTCTCTCTCCGCGGGATTGGCTCCAGGGTTCTTGGTAGGTGAGGCTGACAGTCCACGTCAGCAGATGGCACCCCGTGGGCCGCCCAAGGCTCCAATCAACTCCAGATTTCGTTTGATGCTAATCTGAATCATCTGGAGGGTACCCCACCTATCCAATCATGACATACTGCAGCCAAAATGGGTCTGATCAAGTCAAAGAAAAGAAAAATTGATCAAGAGGGGCCCACAAGCAATCTGAGCCACTCAAAGACTAGATCATCATGATCCAAACCATGGAAAAGCTCGCATGGGTCATCGAATAGCAACATCAAGGGTTCGATTGTGAAGAAAGAAGGCCAGAGTCCAAGATCTAATCGTCAAGTAGGCCCACATGGCTAAAAAGAGCAATCTGAACCGTCCAAGTCATCATCTGCACCATGGAAAGCCTTCTTAGCCTCACAAAACATCAAGGATAAGTGCTCCAAAGTCAAGCTGAAGTTTGGAAAGGGCCTACATGGCCCACTCAAGCAATCTAGACCATTCGAATCACAATCGGCCCTATCAAAAGCTAAACCAGGCAAGGTAAGTATGCCCAACTATGAAATTTGGGTCCGAAGACCTTAAACTATGTCGGGATCAACATCCCGAGAGATTTTTAATAAAAACCAGCATCGATCCCAGCCTTTCAGGCCAAGATCTGATGATCTGGATCATTTCGAAAAACAAAAATATATTACCAGCCCCTCTTTTAAAGTTTTGGGTCCGAAGACCTTAAACTATGTCGGGATCAACACCCCGAGAGATTTTCAATAAAAAACCGGCATCGGTTTTCTTCAAGATCTGGTGACTCCGAACATTTTCTAAAAAAAAAAAAAAAGTGATTTCCGGCACTCGCTTGTACAGTTTTTGGTCCGAAGACCTTAAACTACATCGGGATCAAGATCTCGAGGGACTTTCAATAAAAATCGGTAGCAGTCTTGACCGCTCCGCTGACACCGGACATTTTCCAAAAAAAAAAATGTGTTTGCCCCCTCTTGTACATGTTTTTGGTCCGAAGACCTTAAACTACACTGGGATTAATTTCTCGGGGGACCTTTCTCGCTTTCAACAAAAAACCGGCATCAGCCTTGATCAAGGTTCGATAACCCGGATCATTTTAAAAATACCAAAAATATTTTAAAGCTTTCCACAAAAACCGGCATCAATCTCGATCATGCGAGCTGAAATCTGGAACTTTTTCAAAAAAAAAAACACAAAAAAACAAAAAAAAATGATTCACCAAAAATTTCAACTGCACAAATTCATCCCCAGCGGTCCGAAGACCTAAAACTACATTGGGATTAACTTCTCGGGGGCTTTCTTTCCCCAACCTGTTCCGGACATGGCTGACACTTGATCGTACGGGTGTCTGGAGTCTTCTAAACAGGTAAGGGCTGAGGCGGGCAGAACTCCGCAATCTTGTTCGTGTTGAACGCACCGTGATAGACAACCTTGATTTGGAAGTTGCTGTTGAATCTGACGGATGTTCCCTGTTCCTAAAAGTCATGAAGGGGATTAAGGCTGTTGGGAGGTGGAGCGCACCCTCACGGAATTGTGAGCAACGTAAGGCCCCAAACTGGATTGACTAAGGAAAATGTGAGGATGTGGCTCATTTTGTGGCCGAAGGAGTCCGTCGGACGATACGTGGTCTATGTGCATTGCACATGAGGAACAGGCAACTTTGTGGGTGTGTTGACTGAAAACCCTCAAAATCCCCTCATCCGAAGATGTAAAACTACGACACTTAACTGTGTGAGACTCGTCTTGCTCGCTGACGTAAAATGGATCGGGTGCCTTACCAGCAGTAGAAGCTGGAAGTGGATGAAAATTCCATACTTTTTCCTGCATTTCAGAAAAATCACAAAATACAAAAACACTGCAAAATCACCTCTTCAAAAATCACAAAAATATTTCCCTTGCTTTCAAATCAAATATTTGCAAAAAATAAAAAAAAAATATTTCCCTTACTTTCAAATCAAACATTTTCAAAAATCACAAAAATATTTCCCTTGCTTTCAAATCAAATATTTGCAAAAATAAAAATAAAAAAATATTTCCCTTACTTTCAAATCAAACATTTTAAAAAATCACAAAAATATTTCCCTTGCTTTCAATCAAAATATTGTAAAAAATCACAAAAATATTTCCCTTGCTTTCAAATCAAATATTTGCAAAAAATTAAAAAAAAATATTTCCCTTGCTTTCAAATCAAACATTTTCAAAAATCATAAAAAATATTTCCCTTGCTTTCAATCAAAATATTGTCAAAAATCACAAAAATATTTTCCTTGTTTTCAACAAAATATTGTCAAAAATCACAAAAATATTTCTCTTGCTTTCAAAGAAAATATTTCGAAAATCACAAAAAATATTTCCTGTGTTTTCAATAAACCGATCTCTATCCTGACCCCTCAGGTAAAGATTCGGACCAAAATATCTGCAAAAATCACAAAAATTGTCAGTATCCCCAGCACTACACTTCAGGAGTCTTAAACTCCGCTCACTTCACAGTATGGGATGACGGATCCGATCGCCCGCAAATTGAGATCTTGACCAAAACAGGCAACCAAACACCATCTCAATCACACGTATGCCCAGAAGAACATCTTGAAGTCGAATAGCATCCTCGTACATTCTCATTAGCAAAGAAACAACATCTTGGGACGATGGACCTGATCGACCACGGGTCGGGATCTTGACCAACCCGCTGTCCAAACCTCCGTATCAAAAAGAAAAATCCCCAGGGGAGCACAACCCTGCAAGCAATAAGCTCAAAATTCTCTGCATCCATAGTAAAAGCAAAATCATCGAACTGAAAGAGAATGAGCCAAGCCATGCATTCATCATGCATCTCCATGCATCAGCATCCATTGCATCAATCATCATGTTTACCTGCTTTCAAAATAAAAGTCGGTTAGCCAAAGACCCCACAGGCATCCCTAGTGGAGGCACATGCAGACCCGATTTCCATTTCAAAAGACAAAAAAATTCCTATTTGCAAATAAAAACCCCACGGAGTATCACTCCCCAGAGTGGGTATCTTTTCGAAAATCCAAAAAAAATATTTTCCCAGTAGAGCGTTCTGCCTCCAACACACCAGGAGATCTTCCATATCTCTGGGTAGGAGCCAACGCAAAAATCAAATAAGATCCGATGTCTCGCGGTTTCCCCGGAGATCATCGGATCCAATGCACTCAAAGTACGGTCGAACTGAACTCCAGTGTCAGTGCGGTCGTACCACATACCAAGATACGAAAAGATGAAAAGCCAAAAGGCTCGGTCACAGAAACCATTTGAACAGGTGGAAACGATGAATTGTAACCCAAGTATCAAAATCAGCAGATTGGGTGGAAAGAATTCACCCGCACATACCTAGGCGTGGATGCCTGAAGTACCTTGACTGAGTCCAAGTCGGCGTAGTAGAATCCCGTAAGACTATCTGACATAGGGCGTCTAACCACTTTGACAGTCAAGCAAAACAAGTACTCCTGGAGTGATCTGGGAAAACATCAAACATCACACAAACAGTCTTAGGGTCAGCAACCTCGTAAGACTACGGACGCAGAGGCTCTGCTGTACCTTTCCGATGTTAGTACCGATCGGGAATGGAAGGGTTGCGATTGGGTACCCAGGTTGCAGCAAACTGCAGGGACAATCGCAACGTTTTCTCCAAACTCCCGCGGTATGTGCGAGTTATCAATTTTCAGACAATCAACTGACTCAGATACAAAGGACAACAAAGATTCCAGACCACAATCGAGGAAAGAATGAATTGCAAACCAAGCACGAAACCAGCAGATCGGGTGAAAAGAGTCCACCCGCACATACCTAGGCGTGGATGCCTGAAGTACCTTGACTGAGTCCAAGTCGGCGTAGTAGAATCCCGTAAGACTATCGGACGCAGGGCGTCTAACCACTTTGACAGTCAAGCGAAACAAGTTCTCCTGGAGTGATTTGGGAGAACATCGAACATACAATCAATTACAGGGTCAGTAACCTCGTAAGACTGGCGACGCAGAGGCTCTGCTGTACCTTTCCGATGTTAGTACCGATCGGGAATGGAAGGGTTGCGATTGGGTACCCAGGTTGCAACAAACTGCAGGGACAATCGCAACGTTTTCTCCAAACTCCCGCGGTATGTGCGAGTGATCGAGTTCCAGACGATCAACTGGCACAGATGCAAAAGCAAGCAAAGATTTCAGACCATGATCTATGAATGACCGGGTCAGAAGTGGGGTGTCCACTCGCTTTGGCATTCGGTTGCAAGCAACCTCTGCCGAAGAGGGGCATCTGTAGACACCCCACCTTCGGCTACACTGTTGGTAGAGATAGCTGAATGAATGGAGGACCGTACCCCCAAATCCCAAGTCCAAACTTAGCCAAACTCACCCTTGTAAGCCCCATTCCATAGCCCAGTTCAAGCCTGAACCCAGTCAACCCAGTCCTAAACATCAGCCTGAAAAACCCCCTATAAGAAAAGCCAGTCAAAAAATCCTAAAAAAGTCAAACTCACTGAGTCAACCCACTGAGTCAACTCGTCGAGTCAAAACACCGAGTCAACCCGTCGAGTCAACCCGCTGAGTCAAATCGCTGAGTCAAATCACCGAGTCGACCTGCTGAGTCAACTCACTGAGTCGACCCAGCGAGTCAAACAACAGCCCCGAGGGTGCGATCGTACCTCGCTGGAAATCGAGGAACGGCCGTACGGGCGGCCCATAGCAGGCCGCCCAAAAATATTTACGAGCTCTGCCACTGCTCGCTGCTATAAATACCCCCCTCCCATTCTCATTTCAACACAACAACCGGCCAGAGAGAGTTCGTCCATTCGAGTTTCCTTCTCCACCCCTTAGCCCATTTTCCCACCAAGGAGAGCCCGAGTGAGGAGAGCTTAGCCGTGGTCCAGCCCAGCCTGACCACTGGTCCAAGTCTCCTAAGCCATCCAAGTCTTGATCCAGCCACTCGAAGCCAACCCTTACGACACCTCCGTCCATCCAGTTACTCTTTTTCCAGCATCATCTCATTTGCATCTAGCATAAGTGCAACATTTACTTTTCTTCCAACCCCCCTGCTTCACTGCAAGCACCTTGATTCTTCAAGCACACTGCATATGTCTTAAATTAAGCACCTGTCAGTTCGAGCGTATGCTCTGGGCTTGCCCGTTATTGGAACCTGCCCATCAGAAACTCTTACTGTTCAGACCTGCATTCATGCTTCACTATAAAGCACATTGATTATTCAAGCACACTGCATACGTCTTATATTAAGCACCTGTCAGTTCGAGCATATGCTCTGGGCTTGCCCGTTGTTGGAACCTGCCCATCAGAAACTCTTACTGTTCAGCCCCTCATTCATGCATCATGTCATCTATGAGAATGTACGATGATTAAATTAGACTTTCAAGTATTCGATCGATTCTGTGAAGTAGAGACCGTACTTCGGTACGGGCAGTGTGTGGGGTGCTTAACCTCTTCCCACCCTGTAACCGTGATCCCTTACCTCGAATCTCTGGCCGCAGATCAAAAGGAGTCATTTTAGAGGAAGGAATCTTCGGATCCCCTTCTCTAACGTTTCTACGGGGTTTAGCCGACTGTAGATTTGAAGTAACTGGCTAGTGGCGACTCTGGTCTTATATAAACTTATTTAAACACATCCAGCTTAACACGAGAACCAAACAAAGCCCTCGAGAACGAGGCAAGCCAGTGGCACAAACGGCGATTTCGCACTCACGCATCCTCCTCTCATTCTTTTCCCGAAAAGGGAAGGGACGAGAATGTCGTGTGGGAGCGCGGAAACGGCGAGGGTCCACAGGTAGTACCCACTCTGTGTCCACACACACACACCACATGGGCACTTGAACCCATGACCCCACTCAGCCATGAGTTGGAATCTCGCTTTCTTCATACAACACGTGTGCATGATTTAGGCTGTTTATCAAGTGGGCTCTTGGTAGTGTATTGACGCAGGGAGGACGTGGTAGGTCGATCACCGTCTCCCTAACCGATAGTTTCTCGAATCCACGACAAGAAAGAAAAGATAAAAAAAAAGAATTTAATTCCAAATAATGGTTTATTGAAGATTGAATGAATAATAACGAAATTACAATGCATATAAATAGGAAACTAAACCCTAGGTAAAGTATCAGAATCCAACTCCAACTTAAACTCCTAGAAAACGCAACTTACTATAAATAGTAAACTTACTATTTATAGAAGTCGTTCAATCCTACTAGAACTCTTGGTTTTCGGCCAAAAATAGAAAGTTTTCAAACGGCCTCAACCACGTTGTTCTACTAAATATTCTAATCACTTTTCATGTTGGGCACTAATTCTAAAACCATACGGATGCAAAGTTATGATCGAATTAAAACTTACTATAAATAGTAAAACTGAAAATAAACTAGCCTAATGACCGTCGATACGGTCGATTCTCTCGATTCCGGCTTGGACAACCCGGCGTAGCGGGGTTGGTTGGCTAAAGTAGCTCGAGCTACCCCAAATTGATATATTATACGTCCTGTAACTCATTCCGGATTGTGAGATATGACCGATTTACGATCCTGACGGTCCGGATCACTTTCGACCCCGACCGGTCTTCTTTTGCTCCATCTGAGCCATGAAATAGTCAGCGACCCGTTCTACATCATGTATGGATGAAAAGTCAAGCCAAGATGGACGCGATTTCACCATAAAACTCCATTTTTCCCGATTATTTTAAGGCTTGATATAAAAAATAATGTAGATCTAAAGTCTCAAGTGGAACACACTATAAGAAAATAATAGTGATTGAATGTCCACCATTAAATCCTCTTAATGTCCACTGCAATGTTTATTTGACATCCTGTTGATTAGGTCGTACAGCTTGAGCCAAAACTTCCTAAGAAGTTTTTAATGGGAAGCATTCAATCGACACTGTTTACTGCAACGTGGTCTACTTGAGATTTGGATTTACCTCATTTTTTAGATCATACCATAAAATGATCCGATAAAATGGATGGACGGAATGGATGAAACACATACATCATGGTGGAGCTCACATAACACCAAACTATCAGCCACTGGCTCGTGGCAGGGTCACTAGCCAATCCGCATCCAGCCAAGCCACAAGGTGTGGCCCACCTGCCCGACCTCGTACATATGTGTGGAGGAAAGGCCGCGAATCGCCTAAGGCCCGACTCTCCCTCCAAATCCAACCAATGTCTGTGAAAGAGAAAGGGTATCAATATCTGTGATTGGGACCATCTGCGGTGTCAATCAGTATTAAAGAAAAAAACACCGATATCAAATCACAACAAAAAAAATCCAAACTTCAAAGAAAGATAAAAGACAAAAAGTATATAAATTTATATGTTTCAACAGTATGCCTGTGTCTATATGAGAGTAATGTGAAATTTTCTTTTCTATTAAAATAAAAAAAATCAGAAATACAAAGCTTGCTCAATCCTACTCTTCCACTGTTTAAGAAATCTCTCACCTATAAAATTTTAAAAGATAATTCTCATGCCATAAGCAGCGATGCTTAAAGCCTAAAAAAACTACACTTCACCATGCAAGAGGGGAGAATGGATGATTCCTTTAATTAAAAATGTCCCATACTTCTATATGGGTGAAGCATTATCTAATAGTTTATTGTATATGTTGATTACAAGCAAAGAGTTTAGAAAGTTAAGATACTATCAAAGCTCGACTTGAAGTTGGCCAAACCCCTTTTTAACCAAGTCCCACATGGTGGATCCAAACTAGACAAAGTTTTAAATGGGTCCAATTGGACCAAGACCTATAATAATCAACTCAAGGCCATTGTGTACTAGGACACTTTCAAACATGAAGCTAATTCAACCTAGACATTCAAACGGCGGAATGCACGATAAATGAGTTGTTCATATCACATGCTCACCACATATGAACCATGGAGCCAAAGTCTGCCATTGGTACATCATCATGCCCCACAGGCAATTATAATTGTATGCCTTCAATATATAAAATAATTTGAGAGAGTTAAAAGATACGGAAAATTTAATTTATCATTTTTCCATAAAAAATTGAATCTCTTTAAACTTTCTTTTTATGCTTTGAAAATACATTTTATTAAAAAAATATAATTAGTGGCTAGAGGATAGGGAATTGAGTTCTTAATTTGCGCACTTGAGTGCGTGCCATGGGCAGTGAACCATAGGGCTGCTTGACTGCCTTATTTCCTGCACTTAAAGCATTTGCATCTTGTAGTCTAAATTATAGCTCAATATAAAATGCCTAGTGTAATTGAGGTGGTAATTAAAGGTGCATCTCTTGACCCCTTTCGCCTTTTCTTTTTCCAAGTTGTTGGTAAGAGGAGTTTAGGTTATGGTAACACTCCATCTATTGTACACCAACAGTCTTGAAAGTGGGCCTGAGTATACCCAAGGTAGACTTGCTGGAACCCTTTTATAGGGCCATTTATAGGTGTGGGGACCTTTAATATCCGAACAACAACTATTTTCTTTCTTTTTTTACCATATCCATGAATGCACACCCCCACACTCAGGCTGTAGTGGGATTTCACCACTTATGGGTACTCGAATCCAGACCTTATGTTGAAACTCCTGGGAATCCACCACCGAGGTAAGGATAAAGACCCATCCCAACAACGGCACAATCCATGATTTGAGCTATGCATTTTCGTCTACTCACCTGTTTTACTCACAGTCATCTGATCGGCATTCAGCCGGCATGGGTGGTGTAGTTACTGACCACGTGATGTTTGGGTGGATTCACAAGTCCACATGGCAGCAAGCGCAGATTGTGTACTACCCTCTCCATCTCTAGCTAGGAACCAGCAGGGGTTCTAAGGGGCCAAAATGATGTATGGGGTTTGTCCATACTGTCCATCCGTTGTACAAGCCCAAAAAGAGGCAGATCGAAGGCTCAAGTGCACCACACACCATAGGAAGCCGTGGTGGCAATGACACCCACTGTTTAAACCTTCCTAGGGCCACCGTGATGGTTAATTGACATCCAATCTGTTCATAAGGTCATAAAGGCCTCGATGAAGAGAAAATACAAATATTAGCTTGATCCAAAACTCCTGTGGACCCAAGTACCCAATCTATTATCTGTTGGGGATGGGCTAGGTAGGCTGGAGTAGTACCCACTCTGTGTCCACACACACCACATGGGCACTTGAACCCATGACCCCACTCAGCCATGAGTTGGAATCCCACTTTCTTCATACTATACATGTGCCGTGATTCATACTGTTTATCAAGTGGGCTCTTGGTGGTGTATGGATGAAAAGTCAAGGTTTCGCCATAACACTCCATTCTTCGGCTGATCTACAAAATGATGTAGATCTAAAATCTCAAGTGGAACACACCATGAAAAAAAAAAAAAAAAATAGTAGTGATTGAATGTCCACCATTAAAATCCTCTTAATGCCCACTGCAACGTTTATTTGGCATCCTGTTAATTAAATTATACAGCTTGAGCCAAAACTTCCGTGGCCTTAAAAAGTTTTTAATGGTAAGCATTCAATCGACATTGTTTATTGTGAAGTAATCTACTTGAGATTTGGATCTACCTCATTTTTTAAATTATATCATAAAATGATATGAAAAAATAGATGTACAGAATGGATGAAACACATACATCATGGTGGAGCTCACATAACACCGACCATAGCCATTGGCTCGTAGCAGGGTCACTAGCCAATCCGCATCCAGCCAAGCCACAAGGTGTGGCCCACCCGCTCGACCTCGTAAATACGTGTGGAGGAAAGGCCGCGAATCGCCTAAGGCCCGACTCTCCCTCCAAATCCAACCAACTGAACATGCAATACGACGTGGCAGTCAACGACTTTCCAATTATACATTTCTCTCTTCATCTTCGGAGGGAAAAATGTTCCTGTCGACCCCCAATATCCATCTCTCCAGGTTCTCCACATATACGTGGAAGTGTTATCTGCAAATCGGCACCGTCCATATAGTGGACTCAATCATGGATGTCATCTTATTCGAAATTTACATCTATCATGCAATTTTAACATCCTTTTCTTTTACTTTTCAGCACTTAATTTTGGCCATTAATCTATTTTGTCTCGTAGCATTAATTTAAAGTCCACCAATCAGATGAACAGGATCATTAGATCTAAGTTCATATTCAAATGTTTACCTTAATTAGTGAGTCCCACTAGATGTAAGGTACCGATTGAAACATTGACATTCCACTTGTACTGTGCAGAGAAGGCTCTACCAAATTCATATTCTTCCGGCTCTACATCTTTGAATCTGCCTCATTTTTTGGATTCATGCATTAATATGAGCTCCCAAAATGAACGAAAGGCGTGGATAAAGCACATACATCATGTTGGGCCCACAGAGCTTTTTAAGTCCTGATCAGTACCGAGCTCAGTACTGGAGGGGTCACTACCGAAATCCGATTCCCTCTCTAACTGTTTCTCCCTCTCTTTCCTCCGCTGCAATGAAAATATACAAACCACCCTTTTACCAAAATGCCCCCATCCATCCCAATCCCTTCCATCCCTCCATCGCGACGGACCAAACCCCCAGTCCGCCTCCTGCAAGAAAGGGATGGCCGCGGCCAGGCTGTGGCTCTTAGAGATGGGCCTCATCCGCCCACGCTCGGGCCCCAGCCCCAGCCCCACCACCACCAGAACACCCTCAATTCCACCGGACCGTACCGATCAAACGCTCGGCATTCTCTCCTTCGAGACTGCGAAAACCATGTCCCGCCTCCTCTCCCTCTACTCCTCCCTCACCGATGACCAATTCCGTTACCTCCGCTTCTCCGTCTTCCGCTCCGAAGGCGTGGCCCGCCTCAACTCCCGCGACGAAGGCTTCCTGATCCACCTCGCTTGCATTGAGAAGCTCGAGGACCTCGACCGTGCAGCGGTCACCGTCGCCCGCCTCGGAAAGAAGTGCCGCAGGTCCGAGCTACGTAGGTTTGATAAGATCTACGCCGAACTCAAGCTGGGCGCCATCGATTTCTCAAAATCAATGATACCCATCAAGAAACTCGACCGGAAGATCGCGAAAATGGAGAAATTTGTGTCGGCGACGTCAGCTCTCTATTCTGGTCTCGTGGTTTTAACTGAATTGGAGGTCTCGGAGCGAAAGCTGAAGTTTTGGAAGAATTACAGCGGGCCAATATCGATGCACAAGCCGGATTCTGGGCTGTTCGACGAGAAGGTGGCGTGGCAGCGGCGGCATGTGAAGCGAATGCGGGCCGCGTCGCTTTGGAACCAGCCCTTTGATGACACCGTCCAGCTCATGGCCCAGATGATATGTAATGTTTTCGCGCGGATTTGTATCGTTTTTGGCCCATACTTCTCAGATCTTCCGCAGGTTGTGTCGGATAGGAACATGGTTTATGTCGTCTCGCAGAAATTACAGTCACAAAGAGTTCTTCCCATCCATGCTTCCGGGCCGCTGGAAAGATTTGTTGCAAGAGGTATAATTTCTGGGAATTTCAGTGCTAGTTCAAAGCACCATGTTTTCGGCAGGGAGAAATTCTGGAAGCAGGAGAAGGCGGGACCTGTAATTCCCATTCAAGAAATCAGTTTCGGGTTGTGTTCAGATGGGAGCCGGAGGAGGATTGGTCGAAAGAGGAAGCGGATTACGTCGGAAGCCTCATTTACGACGGTTGGATTCGCAGCACTTGCAATGCAGTATGCGAGCGTGATAATCATGCTTGAGAAAATACTGAATTTGCCGGACCCAGCTGACGACGATATGCGGGAGGAACTGTATCAGAAGCTGCCGTTGAGCGTGCGGAAATCGGCGAAGGCGAAGATGAGGGGCTTCTGCATCGGTACAGCACGGCCGCCTGATCAATTGGTCATGGACGGATTGATCGAGGATGTGAGGAGGATACTGGGGTGGCTGGTGCCGATGGCCCGTGACACGGTGCAGTGGCAGGTGGAGCGGAATTTCGAGCACCAGCAGTTTGAACTGCGGCCGACGGTCCTGTTGCTGCAGACGCTGTATTTTTCGGATAGGAAGAAGACGGAGGAGGCGATTGTTGAGCTGTTGGTGGGACTGAGCTGCATTTTTCTATACAAGAATCGACCGGCCGGCGATGGAGGGAAGGGGATTGGAATGATAGGCCATGACAAGGGTGGCATTGAGGGTGGAACTGGGGCAGATCAGGTCCGGCGTAGCCCGGCCCATTTACTCATTGGGCCTGATTGGAAGGATGGCTTGGTCCGTTAGAGCCATAAACAGGCCCACTTGGACCGGGGTGCGATCTTCATAGCAAAACTTGGATTTTAATGTGGACCCAGTGACCACCTGTGAGCCTAAAAGTTGGGTCTGATAAAATCAGGCCCACTTTGGGCCCAATGGTCTGGCCCACCTGTGATGATTGATTATTGCTGAGATGATGGGGTCCATCTCTTTCTGTGTGTTTGAATTGGGATTTGGAGGGAATGAGATATGGGGGATATTGTAGATAGGAATTGATTATTTGAAAACACTCTTACAGGAGGGTTTATATGTAATGCTGGAAGGTTGGACTTGTTTGGAGTTTTTTCGCTCTTTGATATTCAACAGCTTATCCATGCATCGACACTGTCGATCTGCACCATCCTGATAGCCATTTTAGTGGGCCACGCCGTCTACGGGCCGTACTCTAAGAACATACCAGTTGGGCAATCCTAATGGCCTGATTGGTAGGCATCTTCACATTGTTTAAACATCCCTTCCATTGGGATGGATAGGAGACTTTTGGGGCAAGAAATCAAGAGTCATGCTAATAGATGAACGGTCCAGATCGTGTAAATTTGCACCACGTCCGTTTGATCATCTGATCCTTAGAAAAAGGAGTCCATTGTTGTTTCTTCAACTTAAGGACTGATTTCTAAAATATGCTCAAAACAGTTGGAAGAATCATCTTCAGGCCTGAATTTCTGCAAACAATACTCTTGAAGTCTCGAAATTTCAATAAGCTAACAATCCATATATATGTTGAAACTAATACATTGGTTTAGCACCATCTGAAAAATCTACGAAGCATACAACAATGAAATGCAAAAGCAATGAGGCAGTGACATGCAGCAAGGAAAATGTACTTCTCATGAACATTCTAGGCTAATTGATGTTGAAAGCATGCGACAGACACTGTGGCCACGGCCTGCCTGTGGCACAAAAGAAGCTCAATTACAGAATTGCTGTTCTTTTCGCTAATCCAATTGATCTGTCTCTAATTTGGACCTTTTATATGCAATTCCCTCTCTTGGGTCAACGCCATATCTTGCTTTACATGAATCGCAATGATCGATAATGGCAGAAATGTTCGGATTGGCGTGAGATATGAATTATCTAGCCCTTCTTTTTAACGGATCACATGATCAATTGAAGTGAAAGGGTCATGCCGATAATGCCGGCAACACAACAAAATGTATGTTTATATTGAGATTATGGATACGTCTCTACATTTAAGAAAATCTAGGACGGGGATATAGCTCAAGATTTGCATCCTATGCTCTGTACCATGAAAAAATATTGAAAATTAAAAAAAAAAAAAAAATGAACTATTTCACAAACATTTGTGCAGTAAGCAGAACTAGTATTGGTATCCTATTTCTACTATATATTAGCCAAAAGATAGATGGTCATTTTCACCCCTACATTTTGCCGCCACAGATTTTAGAACAAGAGCATTCAACGCGTCGGGCATTTTCATCTTTGAATGAGAGAAGCCCGCACCCTCTCCTCTCTTCTCTGCAAGTAGCCCGAAAACAGTACTCTATATTTGCTCACAATGAAAAACTCAGTGGGGCCAATGTTTTTTTTTTTTTTCCCTCTTCATAATCGAGGTATCCATGCCTCTTAGAGCACTTGACTAACTGATTCCAAATGGAGCACCCTTTGAGGTCCCCAGGGCACATGCAATCCCTCCAATCCACACACCCCAGGTAAGTTCATGGGAGGTGGCCACCGAAAGGCTTCGAGCTTAAGACCTCTCACTTCATGAGGCGGGGTACCCTGCCCAGTCGATGCTCAGTGGGGCCACCTTATGTTCTGTAAACTCCATTCCATCCATCAGCTACAGTAGCTCAGATGTGAACCCAATACCACGGCGTATCTAAGACTCAAGTGGTCTAAACTACCGAAAACAGTCAGAAGTAGCTTGTACCTGGCCACACCCTTCCTCTCCAATCTCTCCCACAAGAGGAGATTTCAGCTTGAATGTAGCCCCAAAAACGAAGTGTATGGTGGACCGGAAAGTGGATCCACAGCATCTATCTAGTGGGCCCTGCAATGGTTGTCCCGTAATTGAAAATCATAGACAATGATGATGCTGTGCGCTTGGACAGTGGCCTTCGAGTGGGAAGCCGAACATTGCCTTGCCGGAATCTTATTCACACTGCCGGAATGGAATTTACATCTCCGATGGTATTATTCTTTCCTTTTCTCTCCATTAATGTGAAATTTCTCGCATGAATAAATTTTCTTTTTCTTTTTCGTCTTTTACAAATTTCGCCGAAAATGAAAGATCTAAGGATTGAAAAAATAAATTTGAATTTTAAAATATTTTATTTTCTTGAGAAAAATAAGAGTTTTTTTTTTTTTTTTTAGAGAGAAGTTAGGGGTCGTTTGAATAAGCTGTAAATGATTTACTAGTAAATAGGCATTTTTTGTGTTTGGATGCTCCCATTTGCTAGTAAATGATTTACTAGCAAATCCCCTTTCCCATTTACTAGCAAAAAGGTGAGATTTCATTTAGTAGTAAATATGATAGATGGCAATGGATCTATTTTCAAATTTCTGCTTTAAATGCAGATTCGCACCTACTGTGAAATCACATCCAACGGCTCTCTCTCCCTCTCCCTCTACAATCTCCCTCCCTCCCTGCCTCCCTCTCGTGATCTTCGAAGCTTCAAATACCCTTTTGGCAGCGGCTTTCCACATGTATGGCTCTCCACCTGTATGGCCTTTGACAATAGCATTTGAATTCGTGGGCCCACTTGTATGGCTCACGTACTACTAGGTTTTTTTTTAGGATTAACTCTAAGCTTTAGTGGCATGGGCTTGACCCAATGATCCACTTGAAAGGAAATTCCAACATGTAATTTGAATGTTATTTGCTAAATTGATTTTCGGGTGTGAATATACAATTACAGGATATAACCCATTTACAGGCTATCCAAACACTGTAAATGATTTACAACTTACATCCAAACAGAAGGTAGTAAATCATTTACTAGCACTTAAGTCATTTAGTAGTAAATGATTTACAGCCTATCCAAACGACCCCTTGGTGGCAACATTGAGATTTTTCTTTCTTAGAGAAAAGATGAGAAAGAGAAGAAAATGGAAGAAACCGGTGTTAGGATGAACTCTTATGAACCCGGATGCAAAGATTTTGATGGTATAAGGCTCTTGATCTGCTTCTTCTATAAAACCTCATTTTCTTTTTCTATTTCTCCTCTTTTTCTCCAAGAAAGAAAGCCCCTTTTTGTTGGTACAAAACTCTCTCTAGATGAAAGCCCTTTTTCTGATTTCTTTTTTAGCAACATGAAGGGGTTTTCTTTCTTGAAGAAAAAGAGGAGGAGGAGAAGAGAAAATGAAGTTTTATAGAAGGAGATCAAGAGTATTATACCACTAAAATCTTTGCATCCGGGTTCGTGAGAGTCCATCCACAACGCCAGTTTCTTCGATTGTCTTCTCCAAGAGTAGTTGGTGAGAAATTATTTTCTTTCATTGTTGCTTGTAATCCACCTTTATGTAAAGTAGTTTGGGTATCTAAGAGAGGTCTCTTGATGATTGTACTTTCATTATTTCTATTATAGTGGACTTGTGTTAGACTAGGTCCCGTGGTTTTCCTTCACATCAGAGGGTTTTCCATGTAAAAAAATCTTGGTGTCTCTTGCATCTTACAAGTTTGATGATTTGCTTGCTTGTGTTGGTAGTGATTATCATCCATTGAATCTTTTATATTGTTAATCCTATTGATTTGTACATATAAGAAAAAAGTGTGTGGTTTCCCAACACTGAGTTGGTTGAGGTGGGGCCGTGTCTATCCTTTAGCATGGTCTGATAATGCGGTCTTGATCTGCCATTCATGCATTTTAACAGACGTGACCCGCCTGAAGTAGTCATAGCGACATCCACTATTGTTACGTGCCTTTGTTAAGTAATTAGATCTTCCGCTCCTTGACAGGCCGATCTTTTAAGGAGTATTGGTTTAGGCACTTATCAATGGTATCGGAGTAAGCATCATGTCCCGGTTTCG
Organism: Liriodendron chinense; assembly: GCA_003013855.2. NCBI lineage: Eukaryota > Viridiplantae > Streptophyta > Magnoliopsida > Magnoliales > Magnoliaceae > Liriodendron > Liriodendron chinense. The sequence goes on along the minus strand of ML058427.1, from coordinate 2,269,837 downwards.
AGTTGCGGGGGTTAGGGCTGCACATCAATTCGATCAATTCGATTTTGGATGAAATTGAAATTAAATTGATCTTAAATTTTCAAAATTGAAATTGAAATTGAATTGATCTTAATTTTGAAATTTCGAATTGAAATTGAATTGACCTAATTTTTTTGGAATTGAATTGAGATTGAATTGATGAATTTTTCGATTCAATTCGATTCAATTTTTCACACATTGCAGTTTGAAAACTTATAGGTTTTGTAAGCTTGGATTTTATAGTACTTCAAATAGTAATATTAGTAAAAATACTTCTGAAAACATATGCATAATAACTAGTCCTTACATGAAAATTAGAAAGATCGTATTGATCCAAAGCTTTTGAGGCTCGAAAAATGTTTTTAATAGTTATTTATCACTCTTTCTCTTGGTATGGTCCACCTAAGATTTGATCTTCTTATAATTTTGGATCATGTCCTAAAATGAGACGTAAAATTAGGTGGACGTAATGGATATACAAAAAAATACATCAAGGTAGGCACCATAAGATAGGGGTAACACCCACTAAGTTGTTACCAACATCACACTTAATTTTCTCTCGGGCGAACTTCAAATTGTACACTTTTATCGTACTGAGTAAACTTAGTTGGGCCTACTTTGAATGCATTTGGTTTACCACACCGTCCATTCGTTTTGCCTGCTCATTTTAGCCGTTGAGCCCAAAATTGAAGCGTATCCGAAACTTGGGTGGACCATGCCACATGAAATAGTGGGAATAATGATTTCCACCGTTGAAACCTTCCTAGGGCCCACAGTGACGTTTATTTATCATCCAACCTGTTCGTAAGATCAAGTACACATGTATGAATGAAAAACAAAAATATCAGCTTGATTTAAAACTTTTGTGGCCCACAATAATTTTTCAATGGTAGAGGTTCAATTCACACTATTTCCTGTAGTGTGTGCCACTATACGGTTCAATTTTGGGCTCATGCCATAAAATTATCTTTTAAAGTGGATGAACGGAGTAGATAAAATGAATCACCATGGGCCCCACAGAGTTTACTCAGTACACCAAGCGCATTGAGTTACTAAGTACGCAATCTGATTCATCTTGGACACTTGGGTGGGCGCGGATATACAGAAGGGTGGTTTCAAAGCTTTGTGGGCCCCACCATGGTGTATGTGTTTTATCTAGGCCCTTCATCCATTTTCCATATGATTCTAAGAGATTATCCAAAAAATGAGACATCTAAGTGGACCACACTACAAGAAAACAGTGGGGGATTGATGATTATTATTGAAAACTTTTTGGGGCCTTAGAAGTTTGCTATCAAGCTGATATTTGTTTTTTCCCTTCCTCAAGGTCTATGTGACCTTATCAACAGGTTGGATGGCAAATAAACATTACAATGGGCCATAGGAAGAATTTAATGGTGGACGTTCAATCTCCATTGTTTTGTTGTGGTGTGGTAATATGAGATATATATCTTACTAATTTTTTAAAAATTCCTTAAATTTAGATGTAAAAATAGATGGACAACATAGATAAAACTTACCATGATGTATCTATTTCATCCATACCGTCCATTAATATATATATATATATATATATATATATATATATATATATTCAATTTGACCAATCGATTCAATTCGATACAGATCAATTCGATTTTCGATTCGATTCAATCGATCGGAACTAAAAATTGAAATTGAATTTTTTCTTTTTTAAAAAATTGAATTGAATTGATCTTCGAGAACGACTCGATTCGATTCGATTTGTTCGATTCGATTTAATCGATAAATTGATCATAAATTGAATTGTGTGCAACCCTAGCGGGGGTGTTTTTTCAAGAAAGCTACCTAGAGTTGGGTTATGGGGCCCGCCCTTCGTGGCGGCCACGCGGCTAAATGTCCCCTAAAAAAGCCGTCGTGGATGTCGGCTCAGAAACGTGGTGGTTTGTTACGTACGTGCCTTGGTTAAGGAATTAGATCTTCCTTGACAGGTCGGTCTTTTAAGGAGTATTGGTCAAGACACTTATCAACTATTGCTCCAGGCCAGAAGTGGGGTATTGCAGGAGATTAGCAACTTCGCAGTGATGGTTGACAATTGGATGATGGGATGCATCTACCCATCTAAGCTTACATCATTCAAGACGACAATGATTGTTGAGGCCATTAGGTAGGTGCCTATCATCAAGGGAGGCATTGGAAGAGATCAATGAGAAGATGGGTATCACGTTTGATGAACATGATCTGCAGTACTACATGAGGCCTTTTAGGATGTCAAGCGGGACCCAATGACCATCGAACTCTTCATTATCGCTCTGTCTAACAAAGAGCACAGTCAACATTAGTTTTCAATGGGAAGCATGGTATTGATGGAAATCTAATGGATAAGACGCTTTTTCAGCTTGTCAACAACTCAATTTTAGGATTCAAGGATCACTCAAGTGCTATAAAGGACTTTTTAGGTGAACACATTGCAACCAATGAACGCCTGGTTCGACATCTCCTTCATGCAGTTTCACCTGTGATCTCGATATTCTGTTTATGACAGAGACCCACAACTTCTCGTGTGCTGTTGAACCTTACCCTAATGCTGAAATATCAGTGGTGTACCTTTTAGAGTGTATCAGAGGCGGAGACAACGTAGACAGAGTGCTGGAGCGGAAGATCTTATGTGGATAGACGTCGGGCCCACCAGGCTCATTTTTTTACAAGACACGAGACCCCGCGCACACGCACATGAACATTTAGAGGTTCATTAGCGATGCGTGTGTGCGAGATGATGATCAGAGGTTATTTGGACCATGGATCTTTGATGTGATGGAGATCTGACCATTGCTTTCGTCCAATTTTGCCATCCAGCCATGGATCGCACCGAGCCCACTTCTTATTTTTCATTTTTCACATGTTCTAGATATTATTTAGAGACATATAGATGATTTAGATTTGGTATTTGATGTTTGGATTATGTTATTTTAAATATGGGACATGAGTGACAGTTTTGTAATTTTCATGAAAATTTAATATAAAAGCCACCCTAGAATGGGATTTATGCATTTTTTTTCTTCTCCTCCTTGTGAAGAAGGATTAGGGTTTCGGGATTGGCCCTTTAGGAGTGAGGATTCCGCCTCAGTTTTCAATTTTTCTTGCATATCGGCTTTTCTACGCACATGAAAATGTAAGATCCTTCAAATTCTTGAACCCTCTCCTTCCTTTAAACCCTCATTGATTCTCCACAACTTTCCTCTCTTTCTTCTTACTCCTCCATCTTTTCTTTCCTTCATCTAACCTCTCCGAACCTTCAAACAGTTTACAATTGGGCAACTATCCATGTTCGTATGGTCCATACGGCCATCCATACGGACGGACGGCTGTCCACACGTGAGTTCATTCCTTAACTTGGGTTGTTTCCTCTTTGATTGGGACTAACTTATACTAGATTAGGGATATTCTTATATCCCTTGGATTCTCCCCTTTTACTTTTATGTGTACTTTATGGTAGGGTCCTGGCCCTAATAATTCATCTCTATTTTATTGTGCTTGTTAGTAGTTAGCATTAATTTTCATGACTTGAATATCTTCCATTGATCACACTTACATATTATCCATTGGTCACACTAGCATACAGAACAGGGCATACGATAAAACCCCTGCTTCAAGGCTACACAGGGGATACCCATGCAATAGGCCAGAGGTCTTTCAAGGTTGCTTTGATAGCTGGTTATTGTGTGGGGGAACCTTCAGATCGAAGGTTCTTATGCTCCATGGGAAGATCCGTCTTTTGCTTACCTGTTGAACGTGGCTTGACCTTTGCAGATCCTAATTGATGTGAGCAATGGTGATTTGAATTACGGGTACAAGTTCGAAGAGCCTTTGATACATGAGAATGACATGGAGCTGGTTTTCAATGTTATTCGAAGAGGGGATGCAGAGATGGTGCAGAAGTTGTAAAGGGTCATCTGTGCTTGGGTCGAGATTGGAGAGGAAAATCCTATTATCAGCATTCACCATGCGAGTAAGAATTGTAATGTTGCTAAGGAAATAATCGACCCAAAGGGAGCTGAAATCAATATCTGGGCAATAGTCATTGGTGATCAGATGATGTCGGTGATAGAGATGTAGCTCTGAATACAAGGAGCAAGATGCCAACTTGGTGAAGCCTGAAAGCAGGAGCTTGTTGCACTCGATTTGTGAAAGAGAAAGGGTATCAATGTCTGTGATTGGGATCATCAGCGGTGGTCAATCAGTTGTATTAGTTGATAGTTTAGCTATGGAACATTGCCGCGGTCTCCTCTCTCACAGTGGATCTTGAGCTTGAAATGGTAATTGGAGACATGCCTCAGAAAATTTTCGAATCAAGCAGGCTGCCCAAGCACGTGAGCCGCTCGATTTTGCTCTTGGGATCTCGTTGTTTGATTGCTTGAAGAGCATCTTGAGGCTTCCATCTGCACTTTCGAAATGCTTCTTGATAATGAAAGTTGACAGATGCGTAACAGGTCTAGTAGGACAGCAGCAGTAGGTCTAGTCCTTGCAGCTTCCTCTTTCTGATGTTGCCATGCTCGCCCAGATACATCAGATCTTACCGGTGGTGCTTGTGCAATTGGGAGCAGCGCATCAAGAGCTTAGTAAACCCGAAAGCAATGGTGAGATTGGTTGTCGGGGAAGCACTTAAAAGGATGTTTGCTGCCAAATTTGTTGGGGAAGAAGCAAGATATGTATGACGCAACTACCGCCATTGTGGAATCGATGATCGAATTGGGTATTGCAAAAGATAGAGGGAAGGATAATTTTTCAAGGTGTTCGACAATCATCATCATCATCTAAGCCTTTATACACAAATGTGCCGTAGTCTTGGCACATAAGAACCATCAAAAGCACACCTGCACTGCATGTTTTATGAATACCCTTTATCTAATAATAAAAAACAGAGGCCAAGTTCCATGTTTGTTCTAAACAGGGAACTTCCCTATTTGTGCAGAATCTATATATGAGAGAGCCATCATTGGTTTTTCCAAGCCATTGATCTGATGGTCCCCATCATGGATTAACCATACCTAAAAAATCTCTTCATTTGGTCAAATTCTAACCTTTCCATTGTTGGTATGTAAGTACATGGTTGAGAAGAAATGCACCAACAGTCCAGATTTGATGGAGAAGATAAAGATTCAATCATTAGGATCTTTGAATTCAAGAGATCTTTTGGGCATGTTCATCCATGATGGGGGCCATGAGATTAGTGGCGTGGATAAGCCAATCATCGGTCCCGCAGGGGCAGAGGCATCAATAGGATACTCGGTCTCTGAAAATCAACCTACACATTATTTACACAGAGAAGCTCTCCATCAAGAGTTCATCTCAATAATGTAACCTAGTGTACTTATTCTAGAAATCTTTTAAGTAGCCATCTACTTTATTCTTTCCAAGGACTTACAAAACTTGCCAAATAGAGTATATTACTCCTGTACCTTCTAGGAAGAGCATTCCAAACCAAAAACTCGAAGAGTAGAAACACTTTAAAACTAATACTAAGTTTCCAAAACTACAGAAATTCATTTTATTGTTATTTTCCAACAACAGTGATTTCTTCGCGGATATGACAAGTTATGGCTTCTAGAATGAATGATTAAAGCTTAAAAGTAAAATCTTAGTAAATCAGTACTCTTTCACAAAGATCAACAAAGTAAAGTGATGTTCTCTAGTTTTTATCTAATTACAACTTAGTTCCCTAAGAGATAATTAAATGGCGCTTTTAATAGGTCGTTGGTCGGTCATGTTAGAGCCTTAGAGGTAGTTTTGCCAATAAATTTGTTGCAAGCTTCTTCTTCTTCTTCTTCTTCTTCTTCTTCTTCTACTTCTTCTTCTTTTTATATTTGCCACACCACTACTAGTGCGATCAGGAGACGATCGAAGAAAATGACAATTAGAAACCCCCCACCTGTTCTCTGACTAGCGACTCCCGGAGCAGACTAGAGGCAATTGGACTACTATTAGAAATTAATGAATGGATCCTCCCCTCCAGAAGAGGCATCTTAAAAGGGGTCAGTACACAAAGATTTAAAGTCATTTCTTCAATTTGCTCTCCACTTCTAAGTTCATAGCCTTCGCGGTAGCTTCATCGATGTTACCTACCAAATAAAAGGCCTGCTCGGGAAGACCATCTAATTCTCCGGAAAGGATCAGTTGAAACCCCCTAATGGTTTCTGCGAGACCAACATATTTTCCTGGAGAACCAATAAATACTTTTTTTAGTGGAGGTAGATCTTGTTGAAGTGGTCAGGAGTTCATGTATTAAGTCCTTGATTTCACCTTCTTTTTTTTTTCTTCTTTTTTTTCTTTGTGTTTTAAGTTGCAGGATTCTTCTAACTAGGTGCCGCTCCCACTTTGAATCGTGCTTCAGACTCTAGCTCCCACTCCCACTTCCTACCTATTTATCCTTGTTTACATTTTGAAATAGATGCTTCCCAACTCCCACGCCTGAATCTGTTGCTGCTTCGCTTCTCGCTTCATGCTTCATGCAACTATAGTTTTACTTTTGTTATGGATACTTTGTTTGATCCTATGTTAATCCATATCAAAGTCTTATATTGCTACACCTTCACATTTTTTAATAGTTGCAATTTACCATTGCTGGAAAAATAAAGCAAAAGAACAGCTGATAGTAGGGCCCCTTCTCTAAAAAATTGTTGGATGTTTCAACCAACTTCAAGGTAAACTCTACATGACTAGAAATAAATTAGACAGAAGACAGAAATGATGAGTAATGCATTGTTGATTTATCATGACAATGGAGAAGTTTGGGCATGATACAGTTTGCATTACCTGATGATGTCCAATGTGATTGCGAGTCTCTGCCATTTCAGTTCAAGAGCCCGAGTAAAAGAGGAAGGTTGGTATCTTGTGGCAGCTGATTGTAGAACTTTTGTCAATCTACCATTTAAAAGCCAGAACGCATTTCTGGGTTAAGGCTAAGATGATGAATGATGATGATTCTCTGATGATGGACATGGACCGAAATACTTCTCATGGTCGCAACTTTGAAACTCTCAATTATTGCCACTAAACAAATATAAATTGCAGATATTTCTTGACCCAAAGGCCAATCAGCAAAACTAGGATGATCCAGGCAGCAATCTAGTGGGGTCGTTTCAATCATTTCTTAGAGATTAACGGTGTAACTTGCCATGATTTAAGAAAATGCAATATCTATTCCTGAGAGCAGGCATCGGAATCCTACTTTTGTGGCAAATGCATCTTGAGATTCAAGATACTCCCTGTAGTTGACACATCAAGTTCCATTAGTTCGGATCTAGATCTATCTAAACCAATCTGGTCTGAAATTTCAGCACAGCAAATACAGAGATAATGCCAAAAACATAAGGATAAGGGACCATGGTAGGATTCCCAACATTTCACTAGCTGTGATGCTCGTATTCGCATGTTTATCATAATCCTAATACAAAGAAAGGAACTAAAAAGATTTGAAATTTAAAAGCCCGATCTCTTTAATATTATGTCAGGTGTGTGCGTTGCATGACTATAAAAAAAAAAAAAAAAAAAAAAAAGTCATGTCAGGTGTGCAATCAATCAAGGTTATCCAATTGGATCCTTAGATCCCAAAATCCAACTGGACAATATATATGGTCATCAGAGCATGGGTCTTATCCAGGTTTCCCAATATCCTATCTGGATCGTCAATATGGTTGAACATTACGATCTCGGTTGAATGGTTCAGATCATCAATTTGAGCGGATTTGATTATTAATCAATGGCCAGCTCTTCAACTTGGACAGTTTTGATCTTCGATCAAGATCCATAGATGGCCCTGATCTAGGAGTGAATGCACTTTGATAGCTGTATCTTCAATAGCACAGCTTTTAAGCCCATCTAGGACCAGTCTAGTGTATGTGACATGGCCTGAAATAGGCAGGTCAATAGGCGGCCTCACATGTAGGAAGAAAATGGATGGTTTAAACAGTTGACTGATGCGCCATATTCAAAATACACGGATGGCCAACTTGATGATCAGATGATTTTGGCTTTTGGGCTATAACACATGCATGGTGGAGCCACCTGTCGAATAGCATTGATCAAACACATGTTCTACATTGGCACATGCGGGAAGAGTTGAGTTTAGATTGTTACTTACGTGGCAATATAATTGCTCATTTCTTACTTCTATTCATCTTCTTCAAGATTATTACTATTTTGTGTCATTGATCATTTGATTCTGCAGAGTTGTTTGGATTGTTAGGGAAGGAGATTAGAATTGGGGTCCTTTGGACACCTTATTGTTGAAAGTATCTAAGGTTAGTTGGAATTCTGTTATTCTTGATGTTACCTGTTTCTTTAAAGAGGGATTATATGATGCTTGACCTGAAGATATGCATGCTATACTTGGGTTTCAGTTTGTAGAAATGGGGCTCATGTTTTTTTGAGAGATAACAGAAATTTATTGAAGGAAAATGGGGCTCATGTTTATTGTGATTCAGACAAATGGTCCACTGCAGCCCACTGTGGGTGGACATGGTTTGAAGGCTTCCACAACTAGGCCATTCCCATGTTAATGTCTTTTTTTAGACTTATTTATGCATTTGATGATAACCCATGAGTCTATGACTACATAAATCAATAAAACATGAGTTCTATTGCTATGTTCTTCCATAGGCACAAGTCAGGGCGTATTACGACACAAAAACATGTAAGGACAAATGCTACTTGTTCATTAGTTCCAAAGGCATCCAGCAAGACAAGGGTAATATCAGCCAATCTTAAGATGGAGCAAGCATTTCTTCTTCTACACTGTATTACCTCCAAATTGAACTTCTATTTTATTTTATTTATAGGTAACTGCAAAAAACATAAAAATCACAGACAACAAGGCTCCATACTACTAATTGAGTTCTAAACAATAGAAGCTACTCCGTTTAGGGCTGCAACTTGGGTTCAGGTCAACCCAGACCTGATTGACCCAACCCAAGTTTGTGTTGAGTTGGGTCAGGTTGTCAAGGTCCCCGAGTCTGGTTCAGGCTGGAAAACATCAACCCTATTTGAAACTAGGCCGTGTTCAGGTTAAGTAAATGTGGATCGGGTGAGGTCAGGTTGGAAATAATGACATGTACATGGGTCCAGTTTGTCCAGCATAGAGGAATTCAGGTTGGGCACCTTGTGCTGGAATTCAGTTCGGCTCAGGTTGCCGGTTGGGTCCTCTTGAGGTCGGGTTGGGTTCGGGTTGACCCTCAACTTATCCGAACCTGTCTGAGTTGCATCGCTACGTCCAATAAAAGCTTGTGCAAGCACTACCAGAAAGAACATATAAAATGATGGTGGAAACACATGATACATGACCCTTCAATTGTTGATAGCAAAGTACCACAACCATAAAACAATTAGTGAAACCAGTCGGGTAAATATCTATACCCGTTGTTCATGGTTTTGGACCAGTAATCGAAATCGATATCTCTGAATATGCCTTATAGTGGTCCCTTTAAACCCAAATGGCAACTTTGGTACAATATAATGGTGAAATACAGCTATAAAACCCTTGTATAAGAGGAACAGTCAATACAATCATAGTATGGTAAGCCTGCAATGCTACATTTTTCCTGCCAACTTAACACAGGCATTTGAAATCTGCTCTAAGCGTGCAAAAGCTGGGCCCCATCATGAAGATTATGAGCAGGAAAAGAAGCTGATCTTGTCGTGGGAGACATCATAGCAATCAATTGAGTACCAACAATCTGACCTGATGTACAGGTGTGGCCCATCTGATGAGTGGATCGGCCTGATTTTCGTGCCAGGTATCTTCATGATATTTCCCACCTTTTCATGTCTCAGTTGTTCTACATAAGATGCATTGGCTGAAAAAGTGTGCAGGACAGTGAGCTTAGCACGCTGCTGTTGTATTCGATTGTTCCTTGATAGACTAATCTAATCACAAGACTTAACAATGCCCTGTTGTTTCAGGGCAATTAATCCAAATAAAATTCTCAAAACAGATAATCTAACAATTGAATCTAAACCAACATCTCTATGATCATAACCCGATCTAAGGCGCCTCCAAAAGCACAAAAAAGTGTTAAAAAAGAAGACACTTTCTTGTGAGAAAAGATCTGCTAAGCATAACAAAAATCAATAGGCATAAGGCTGCATTTGAGTTGGGATGCAAGAAAGTCAATCCCAACTTTCTGGGATTTGGTAGCAGAATTTCCCAAAATCATGAAACAACACTTGGTGCAGATGAGAAAGAGCTCTTTTTTCCAGTACAGCACAAAAAAGCCACATTTCACAATCTTTGGAAATTCTTACTACGAGTTAACATTCCAAAATCACAAAGTATTTTTCTCCACTTTTTAGATGGTCATGAGCCGAACTTAACCTCAACCTATAAATAACCTTCACAAACAAGACAAATTCATAATTTGTGAGCCAAAGCATTTCAAGAAGTTGGAGAGGAATGGAGGGAGGGAGAGCCGAATCAAACTGAAAGCATGCCATTTTTCAATAAATCACATCTATTTGGCGATTTCCATGAGAGACAAATCATCTGCTTCACTGAACCATGGGCTCCACATGCACGTACTAGAAACCTTGTATGGTGTGCATATATACAATTCCTCCTTCGAAAATATACAATTCCTCCTTTGAAAATGTCCATGCATTGACCTTTGCATCTTTCATTTGCAAGTTTACAAAGGATGAAAGGAAACATAGAAACTTCAATGGCTACATTGCTTTCTGGTATTTTCATTTCCAGTCCCCCTTTTATGATTTTTGTGCAGTGTACATATTTCAGTGGTCGATGGTGGAAGATAAAATTGCTGATGATGTGAAGATTTTTTTCCAGGTTCTCTTTATGCTTATTTACAAAAACAAAAAGATGGGAGTCTTTTCTATGTTTTAACTGAAAACCGAAGATAATGCATGTACTTGATTTATTTTTTTCTCAAGGATTTGGATTTTGTGTATCGATGAAGCCAAAAGCTGGTATTCTCCATTGGAGAACTAATGCAATTTCACTGCTATCTTATCTTTTGATGTTGTAATGGAAGAATTTCGAAAACGTCAATATGGGTGTTTCTGCCAATTCTTTTGAGGCCTGTTTGCATCGCAGAAACCCAAATGGATTCATATTCTGAACAGTTTCGGACAGAGTGGACATTGGGCTCCATGTTGGTGCCTTTTTAATCTTTTTTGTGGAGGAGAGGCCTGGTTTCTGTGTTATGTTCCCTCCAGCACAGGAAAAAAATTGCATAACATGTGCTCCTCCACTAAAAAGAAGTAATGATGAGGCTGGCCTGACTGTCAGAAACTGTCGGGAACCCTAATCCATCGAGATTGGTGTCATCCAAATGGTGTTAGTACACTTTTCTGTGGCATACTAGTGCACCTTGTTTGTCAATCACTTAGGTCAGTGAGTCTAGTGTCGGTTGAGCTTAATGAAAACGAAGACCGAAGACTCAAGATGGACCGGCTGCATCAAGGAAGATGAAACAGGTAAAAGTATTGCCTTGGTGTGCCTTGCCTTGACCAAAACCTAACCCATAACCTCTTAGATGACTTGCACCAACTAGGTATACCCTTAGTCATCATCATTAGTCTTAGAACTCCATGAAAAAATGATAAGTTAGACTAATTAAAGAGGTGGAAGCTGCTGTAATCAAAACAGCTCAAACTGTAACGACCCGAGATTTTCGACTCTCGTGTATAACACGACGGCCGAATTCCCAAGTAATTTATGGAATAACTATTTTTCAAATAATAAAATATAGCATTCAAGCATAATGGCGGAAACAATTATCATCTTATTCTATCAAACTTACTACGTCATCATTAATGTTTAAATAAGGGAACCAACTAATATCCATACTGATTAATTAAAATACAAAACCATGTCTTCTCTTGAAGACTTATTACAATTCCATAAATGTATCAACTACTCAAAAGAAATATTTAATAAATGATAACATCAATTAAGTTTCTCTAACAACGTCGTCCGCCATGTGATTATACGAACCATGGAACTCTTCTCCTTAAAAATCGGGTTCAATACCTGGATCTTCACCTGCATCACCTAAATTGTGTTTGGGATAGCGTTAAACGCTATCATAGTGGGGAATATTTCCTCCAAGACAATCAAGAATAATAATAACGGTACAGAGTAAACGCAAGCAGTATATTATCATTGAATCAAATCAAAACAACCAACTAAAAATCTTTGTTAATGCGATGCATGGAATGCATGCTCTGGCTAAGGCACCCTGGCTAAAATCACAATACATGAAGTGGGAGACTCCCTGTTACGACTTCATGCTAGCCACTAGTCACCAGAGGTTCCTGGGACGCACAAGCCCATAGTTTTGCCCGACCACGTGAGAAACGGGACGCTCATAGCCCAAATCTACACGTGACAGTGTACGGGAGAAGTAGGACACTCTAGCCTATTCTCAATTCCGTACACCCACATGGAGCCAAGTGAATGCATGACTTTAGTTTCACCTTTATTTAAGTGTTTTCGCATACAACCGATTTAAATAAAACTCAATGGTCACTATGGGGAGTCGCAAGCAACCCAGCATAGGCCGACAGCACAGGATTAGTGTCCATAGCACCAACCCCGGCTCATGAGAATTTATATACCATTAGTGTTTACTCATTGTCCCGTTTTATGATTTCATCATGTCCCAAAAAACCAAGGTTGTACATCATGACCAAATTCATTAAAATACCCATGTACTGTAAATGGATCAAATCAAGCATCATGTACATGTAAGGATCCATTAACAAACAATCACTTCATTCTCTCAATTAAGTCAAGATATATTCTTCCATCATGGACACCTCTCATGGGTTCCATCTCTCTACATCGAATAATTTTACCAACTTAGGGACAATGAGTATACAATAATGGGATGTCCATATGATGATCTTATACACATATTTCATATCACAATATGAAAACCAATGTTACTTGTAAAACACAGATTAAGGAAATAAGGGCATAGATTTCACAAAGATAAATAACACAAATACACATGCTTCTTAATAAAAAATCTAAACAATGAATCACATCATTATATAATGATATTCATTACAAATCCTACATTAAACTTCATGTTTTATGGATCAGCAATTCAAAACAAAACAACTTCACATGCCACAAAAGAAACTTATAATAATCATAATATTATTAATGAAAGGCTTGAAGGAAAATCCTCACCTTAGGATGGACTTAGAAGAGGGTTGTAGAAGATCCTAGCCGCTGGAAAAATATGAGAAAGAACTCTCTTCTCTTCTTTTTCTTCTTCTTCTTCTTCTTCTTCTTCTTCTCTCTCTCTCTCTCTCTCTCTCTCTCTCTCTCTCTCTCTCTTTCTCTACGGCATGGAGGCTAGGGTTAGGAGAAGGGCTTGGAGGTGCGTAGTAGAAATATGGAAAGGGATGTGCACGCGAGGTCTTGTGTAACAACCTCTTGAGGTGGGTTTCTCAAATCTCAATATTCGGATGATCTATGATCAATTCCAATCCATTCATCTTATCAAGCTCGAAGAGTAGAGTCAGAATACGTAAATTTCTTGATGATCCACATTCTAGATTGGCCGATCCTTGAAAATGGCCTAACGGGTGCTAAAATGGGCTAGATCTCAATTAACGGTCTACGCTTGATGATCAGGGCCCAAATTTTAGAAAAATATATGGTCATGATAGGCAAATAATTGTACAAAGTTTAGTGGTTGATTAATGGTGAGAAATGCCTAGATCTGAAATTTCAACTTTTGGCGGAAAAGGAAGGGGCTGGCTTTGTGGTTCAACGGTGTAGGATTATAGATCGGGGTCCAAATTTTGTGTAAACTCGTAGTCATATGAGTATAATAAGTGGTCCAAATTTGAGAAGCGATTGATGGTGAGAAGTGGGTAAATTGAAAGGTTCAGATTTAAAAAGAGTTGGTAACTCGTTAATTTCTAGAACGGGATAACTTCGCGCATAAGAAAGAGGATTATCAAGGTGGGGCACTCAAATCACACTATTGGTCCATGATAAAGATGATCCAAGTCATTCATATGAAGGAAAATATTCGACTACGACTAACCATCTACTTTCCTCACTCGATGGACATGAAAATCAAGGGTTAAGGGGCTGATTTGACAATCGGACCACTTCTACTATGATTTAAGGGCTGAAATTTGATATGTATGGTTAATATGTACCCAAAAGCTTAAATCTAGGGTTTTGCGTGAAAGTGATCGTTAGAAACTATAATACTTAAAAATGGCATCTTAACTTAAGTTTAACTAATGGCATTTTCGTAATTATCTGAAAAGTGCGTGATTTTTGAAATCTGGTCTTTCTACGATGTTTATGGGATCATTTTAAGCAACTTTTGTGAAGGGTCCCCTATCAGATCTCCTACGGATGTCCCGCTATTCGCAAATGAACGGTAAATGTACGATAATTAATAAAAAATCAATTAAAAAATGAATTTCCAAAAATTTTCAAATAAATCTCAAAAATCTGGGGCGTTACACAAACAGCAGTTTCCGATTGATCTCCGATCAATCGGACATTGGCTCCGATAGGACTCCGATCCATCGGACAAAATCTCCGATCAATCGGAATTTGTTCCAGCAAAATTTGAAAATCCACTGGACAAATTTCCGATCAATCGGACATACTTCCGATTCATCGGAAGGGGTCAGTCCGATCAATCGGACCATGTTCCGATCAATCGGAATAGCTTCCAGAGAATCCACTGGACTGATTTCCGATCAATCGGACATGTCTCCGATCAATTGGACAGGTCTCCGATCAATCGGACCTTTTTCCGATCAATCGGAGATGCACTAATCTGCCCGTTTTTTTACCGTTGGAGCTCAAACTTTATAAATATTGAGCTCGGTTCTTGGGCATTCTGAGAGGGTTTTGAGAGCCTATTTGCCATACCTTTTGTACATCATATGGGGCCTCAAAGAGGAGGAGATTCAAGTCATATCCCTTATGTTTAAATCACAAGCGAGGGCATTCAAATGCAAACATAGAGATGACTTGATTCCTATCTCAATTCTAGAGGTGAGACACTATACCACATAGTTATATCTCTTGTTCAATACCTCTAGAAGACCCTCTAGGTGAATCTCCTAGTTAGGACAAGCTACATACCCCATGTAAGAGATTCAACCATTCCCTAGCACCTTGGGCATCTCCAATGGAGCATCACATGCAAGGTAGCTGATCTTAGAGCTGAAGCCTTGGCAAAGCAGTGACGTCAAAGATCGAGGGAGCACAAGGGGAGCTGATTCAAGCACGGGAGAGCGAGAAGAAGCAACCCAAAGCGGCGCTACAAAGGGGCTCAATCCGACAAGTAAGGTTGTCTTGTTGGGAGTCCATCCACTCAATTCCCTGTGGGAGTTGAGTGTAGAGTTTGTTTGACAAACTCGACCTAGGGTCGTTAGCCGATCCTTGGCCTATTAGTTGGGCCTAAAATCTAGGGACGTTAGCCGTTCCTTGGCACGTTTGTCGGGCCTAAACAAAGTCTCCAAGGGGGAGCCACCAACACGGTGCAAACGTGTAGGTTGGGAGGAACCTGTAAACTCCCCGGTTAGGTGGATCCGAATTAAAATACCTTGGTTGGGAGGAACCAGATTTAAACTCCCCAGTGAATATCGGTGTGCTCAAAGGGGTTGAGTACTTCAACTGGGAGTGGAGTAGACAAATAGTCCAACTACTATACATCCTTGTGTTTGTGATTGTTCTTGAGCACATTTCTCTTTATGCATTGTGTTTAAATTGGTTAATTATGAATGCTTAGTTAGGAATGCATGCTAGGCACTTGATAGGCACATCCACACTCACAAGATGTACTTTCACTACCTCATGTTGACTTAAGCATTTCTTGATCCATCCTCTCTAGTCCACATGAGTTGTTTAGACTAGGTTGCTGATTGCATTTATCGTTTGCTAGTCTCTTGATTGGACCCACTTACGCTTGGAAGCCAAAGTGTTAATCGCTTACATAGTTTAATTTGTTGAATTGTTTAAGTAGGCGAAAAGAGTTTTAAAAAGGTCCTAATCACCCCCTCCTATAGGTTTAGCCATAATTCTAGTTGCTCTTTAAGCTTCCGCACGTGTATGCATAGGGTGTCGTGTTAGACCACCCGACGCACTTTCAAATGGGTGGTAAAAGAACTACAAAAGCCTGTTATCCTTGGATTTTGCAGAAGTATTAATTTCTGTTTATGCGAACGGGTCAAGTAGGTTTTGGATTTTGTAAATTCAGCTTTAGCCATGGTAATTTCTGGCTGCTTGAAACATTACACTTTCTTTGGTCTTGTCTTTGGTTGCGTTTGGGAGTGTTTTCAAATTCCCATCGGTTGGAATAGCTGTACCTCAAACTGTGGCCATTTCTTATAATATGAGGAACAAGCTCAATTGCCATTTTGGGCCGGTTTGATTGGAAAAGCTCACTTGACCATTGTTGGTTGGGATTTTTGCACAGGCGTCGCCTTTCAAAAGCCATGCGTGATGAAATGTCCATTTGGGTCCTTTTCCAAATGCATTGCAATAGTGATGGTAGGGTGGAAATTACCAATTTGCAATACCTTTATTAGAGTGACTTGGAGAAATGTAACTGCTATTTGAGGTCTGCCTCCTCAAGTTGCAAAACATTGGATGGCTAGGAACTCTTAAGCTGGAATCCCTATCCTATCTACCTCAAGACTAACAATTATTTTGTGATTATGTTTTTCCAATGGTATACTTGTGGCCTGTTTGGATTACCAATTACCACCGTAATGTAAAAAAAAAGTGTCATCATTACAATTTTACTACCGCCAAACCAAACACAAGAATCGTCAATTAAATGCAAATATTTTCGGGAGACAAGGAATTTGTTATCTTTGCACTTTTCATGGCATCACCATAGAAATTTCGAATCCAAACAGCAACAACAGTGCATGGATGTGATGAGTTGACATTTAAGTGAGGAAAAAAATGTCATCATTATAATTTTACTGTTGATAAACCAATATGAGAATCAGCAGTCAAATGTAGATGTTGTTAGGAAATAGGTAAAGGAATTTGTAATCATCGCACTTTTCCTTTACATTAAGATTATTGTGGTAATTGGCAATCCAAACAGGCCCTAAATAGCTATCATTAGTGAAACATGTACCCTAGTTTAATATTTAAATATAGAGTTGAATCCAATCAAGTCTTCGAGTCAACCCGACCTGGCTGGATATGGAGTCTTGAGTTTTTTGAGGTTCCAACTGATCGCTCTTTAGGTCTGGAACAAATTTCATGTCTACCATGTGAAATCAAACTGATGGGATGATCTGATCTGATCCATCCATCCGTAAGTTGCCTTTTCTTTCCCTTTTGTATCCATCCATTTTTCCAAGCAATGGAATGGGATGGTTCGGATTGCCTGATAGAAGTGATTCTTTAGAACCATAAGAATTAATGGGTCTCAAGACTCTCAACAAATATATGCTGCAATCTATTCATTGGACCTAATTTCTATAAATGATCTCGACCGTCCATCTTGATAGGCTAATGGAAAGTCCAGATTGATTGCTTTGACTGTTCAAGTGTCCACGTGCAACTAGGAGCACAATAACTTACAGTGCTCTGGGTGCAATGACCATTTCTTAAGAAGAAAGAAACTGAAAAAGAACGCTTGAAATACATGCCAGAAAAGGATACTACATCTAGAATCATTCCTCCTACATAAAAACTCACAGACCAGATCAACCCAAATGCCCTAAAATAAAGGGGCCCACCTTGAATCATTCCTACTACATAAAAACCCACAGACCAGATCATGCCCAAGGATAAAAGGGGCCCACCTAGAATCATGCTTTGCCTTTTGAAAAATGAGAGGCTCTTACTTTAAAACTCAGTTCTTGTTGAACAGACCCATTTCAGTATGAAGGATAGATGGCATGATCAAACCATGGGCCAGTGGGCAAGACCTGTGGGTCCACATCTAAACAAAGTCGCTCTAGGGAATATGGGTCATTTGCAGATTCATTGCACTTGTCCATGTCCTCTCTTTGCAAGGGAGGCATTTGTAGACTATCAACACCGTTGAAGGAGTGATCGCCGTTTATGCTCAGAGGAACTTGTTGATCAGGAGCGCCGTGAAAGTTCATCAGATCATCTTGCTGGGAAGAAAATTGGAAGTCACTGATGCCGTTCATTGCTTGAGAACTTCCATAATTGACGACATTGGCTGTTGGTTGTCCCACGTGAGTTGCAAGAAGTTCTATTTCTTCTTGTAAATTGGCCACCTGCAAGATCAGCTTAGGGATCAATGTCATTCCATGGCCCACTTCAAACCATCGTGGAATTCATAAAATTGGCAATTGGATACAAAAGTCCAGGTGGGAATCTGATGGGCCTAACAAACTGTTCATGTGTCCCACTGTTTGGTGATTCAAATTATTCATTTGGTGGGCCTATGATGGGTTGCATACTACCCCAGAAGTGTCACCAATAGGATGATCAACCATTGGTTTAGCTGTCCATTTTCATGACAGGCCATACTGGATCAATGGCTCATAAAAAAGTACATTGAACTAGAGAAGGGAACTTAGTGTTACAGCATGGAGACCTGTTGCTGAAGTGCAAAGATATGAGCAACACAACCATATATGGGATCTCTAACACGAGCCTGCGCTTCATAGGCGATGGTGATGGCGGCTTCACTGCGGCAGTGCACCGGAAGGTGGGACAGTAGCTTGGACACATTGCTGGCACCGAAGATCTTGTGGATTGCTGCGAAGTGGGCCGCACCCTCATCGTAACAGAAGTAAGGTGCGAAAATGCAACCGTGGATGCATTTCCTCCTCAAGAACTTGCATGCCCCACATGAAGATCCATGGCTAGCCATCCTCACAGACTCTCCTATAAGCTTAATCAACTTCAATGGCTAATGACCCTTGATTATTAGAAACAAGAAATAGGATTTTATTCTTTATAACCATCATTGTGGAGTTAAAAAAAAGAAGGCCTGATATGTTAAAGGTAATCTCTTTTCAAGTGACAGTGGCAATTTCCTACTTTAGTTAAAAGTTAGTTCTCATGGGTCTCCTTTGTGGCCTACATGGTCATGCTCAACATTCCTAACCTTTACTATTCCATGCCTTAAATGGGGTTTTAATTTTAAGATTCCTTTATGTGGGCCACCTATCATCAAAATAGGCGATTGGGTTGGATTGTTCCACCATGGATTGCACATAATCTGAATACCATCCTGATCGGCTGATCACAAACATTCAAGGGCCTCAAAAATGGATGGTAAGATCAGTTTTATTCTTGCCATCAATTTTGCATGCCCTTAATTGTACTGCTGTGATTATATGACCCTGTTTATCCACTGGTCTTTGTTGATCATGTGCTCAGGTGGACTGAACTCACACCTCAATAATATAGAATTAGTACTAGATCATATCTCTGGTAATCATCCATTTAATAAGATGGGGTTCCCAAACGTGCGAAAATAGTGTTCAAAAATTGTATTTTAGTGTAACGTCAATGTCATTAATAAAAGAGTAAGTTTCCTTTATTTAGTTATAGCTAGCTTATGTGTCCTATGCTAGAAATATAAAGGAAGGAGAGTTCATACGCGCTTGATTGACAGGCGCCTAGAAATGATATGTGCGCATGTATTAACTCGAATTAGACAGACTAAATTGTGAAACCTACTATTTCTAAGTTATATAGTCTAAAAATCATATTGGTTGAATAATCCTAACCTTTGATTAGTGGACGCTTGTTGGAATATAACCATTGGATGTTTTATTTTTTAACAGTCCAATAAATGTCCACCAATCTAATATTCAGATAATCAAATAAGTGTAATTTTTTGTTCATTATACATTGAACTATTACCCAGTTTGTGGACGGTTTAATTTGAATCATTGCATGCAACATATGCAATTTCTGAGTAATTTCTAAGTGCCTTAGCATTATCCCTCTCAATCTGTGAAGTATCAAACATTTCCTCGTAAAGAAAAAGAAGTGTCATTTCCCACATAACAAAAGTAACTAAATATAAGATAATATCATATTGCACATAGCATGAAATAAAAACATTCAGGCAGTGTTTGGATGTTCAATCCATTTGAATTGCAAAAATTGAATTCAATAAAGTGGAAATGACCAAACTGGAGCTAACTGGGCTCCCTTCGTGACGAGGAACGAGTTGCCAAATCAGCAATTGAAATCATTTCAATTCCAGTTCTATACACATGGATTTCTAGATATGGTCATTTGGGTCATTTCGATCATATGAATTAAGATGACCCAGTGCGTTCGACCAAATTATGTCAATTTGGTTAGTTGAGCATCCAAACACACTTGTTCAAAATACAAATTCAGTAATTTTTGAAGTTAAAAATAAAAATAAAAAATAAAAAAACTGAGAACAATCATTCTCACCTACAAGTGGTTGTAGGGCAACTTAACATGCAACCCACTCATTTTTACGAACATTCTGCCCTTAAAAATACCCAATATGAAACAAACATTGAGAAGGCATAAAAATGGGTTGTACCATACAACCAATTGTAGGCAATCAATTATCTTTTCATGGTATATCCATGCATTGGATGATATTTTTATGTTATTATTATGTTATTGTCTTGTGGGTTAGTCTCACAAAAGGTACCCAAATATCTCATCTACATAAACAGGATTAGATCGAATTTTTAAGTATTATCTAAGTTTGCTTTGCTACTTTCGGCATACTTAAGCACTAAAATCATGTACAAATCGCTCAGACTCCCTACGAGTTTGTGTGACGCTGATGTGGAAGCTCATAAAATTCTTGTAGCATTATATAATGTTGTACTGTTATTATTATGTCATTGTCTTGTGGGCTAGTCTTACATTAGTTATTGGCAGAAGGTACCCAAAATCTCTTTTCTATAAAAATAAGGTGGGGTCGAATTTTTTAGTATTATCTAAGTACGATTTGCTATTTCTCAAATACTCAAGTACTAAAAATCATGTAAGAATCTATCAATCTTCCTAAGAGTTCGCAAAGAGCTGGCGTGGAAGTGGAGAAAATTCTTCAATTTGTGTAATTCTTCACCTAATACGGGAGAAACAAGCGACGAGGAAGAACGTCTTGAATTAATGAGCTATATTACGAATAGTGTTGAGACTGGGGGAAGTTCCTCCAGTATTGCCCTCTATGGGCCTGATAATGAAGCTAGCCATCAGTTGTGGTCCTCTTTTAAGAACAGAGCTCAAAACTCAGCTTGGTCCATAACTTGTTGGGTCACACAACAGAAGCCCATTGTAGGTTTCCGTGTCATGTTGTTCATTTTCCATCCAACCTGTTTATTATGTGGGCCCCACCTGGATGAATGGACAGTCCAAAATTAGCCAATTCCAAAACTCAAGTTGACCACACCACATGACTTAGTGGTTTTATACATGATTTTACATGGCTCCTAATGGTGTGGCCCATTGGAGTTTTGGATCTGGCTAGTTTTGGGGGGTGTTTCATTTTTTGACAAGAGCGCATCTGATGCATGGTTTGCATATCTGGCACACAACAGTGGGCCCCACGAACACCTGCGTATGATATGGTCGACGCCATGGGATTGCATCTCGGACTCAAAATCATATATCACGATCTAGTGGTTTTATACATGATTTTACATGGTTCCTAACGGTATGGCTCATTTGAGTTCTGGATCTGGCTAGTTTTTTAATGTTCCATTTTTTGATAGAGTGCATCTCATGCATGGTTTGGATGTATGACACATAATAGTGGGCCCCACAAACACCTGTGTATGGTATAGTCGACACTATGGGATTGTATCTCTGAATCAAAATCATATACGGTGAGTAAAATGAGAAATCATCATTTCATATTAGTGAATACTGTTAATTGGGATTAAAATCTACGCCATTAAAATGCGCCCTCTTAGAACTCTACTTCAAGAGAAATCCAGATTGTTTTGATGTGAAGTTTCCTAGCTTAGGGGTGGTGAGAAGCGATGAGTCTAAGACGGCAATTTGTCGATGGCCCACCGGACTGTCATTAGCATGCTCATGTACCTTTTTAGGCCTAATTACATCATTAGGAATTGTTGGCCACTTACATTTTGTTTGGGTGCTGCAATGGGCCCCACTGTCTTTGAGAGGTGCACCCATTCTACCTAGAAAGAGTCATTTACATCAACCAGCTACACATCTGTGAGTGCCCATGCTCATATCATAAGTGCATCTACACTTTGAGGTTGTGGGGGACAGAACCCTTTAAACTAGAGGAATTACAATTTCGTGTGCATGTGAAGCCATGATTGGATGATCTGAACCGTTGATCGAATTGGGCCCACAGTGGATGGAAAAGCACTGAAAATCTTCTCAAGAAAATACAATGACCCTTTGATTTACTGCCGGGAAATGAACGGTTAAGTAGAACATACGGCTCTAAAATTTCAGATAATCAATCAGGTGGATTTTGGGGGTATGGTCTATGTACAGTGGGGCCCATCAAATCAACAGTGTAGAGAAGTGAACTACAGTGTCCGTATCCTTTGATTGAGGATCATTTCCTTGTGGAAGACAAAACAAGCGAAAAGAGAAAGATAGGGACAAAATGCCTCTTAGAATTCTCTTTTTGTGCCTTTTAAAGAGCCTGATTGAGACTTTTGGTGTTTAAAAACATGCGAATTGGCTTCCCATCTTTAGTTGGTTTCAAGCTAGACAAATGATGAAAGTGTCTTTTCTTAATCCCAATGGTCATCTCTGTCTCTGGACTTCTGAGCCGTGCATTAGGTGGACCCCACTTTTTTGGATGGTATATCCCCAAAATCAGGTTAATGCACTTATCATGCAGTGCCACGTGTAAGAAAAAATAACGAATGGTGCAAAAAGTCTGGATCGAAAAACGTGCAGCTTACGTTTGTGACCCATTTGATGAATGGGCCAAGTGTCCCACATACGTGGCCCAATTGGCATTTGTGCCGACATGCATAGAATAGGTTGCAGGAATAGTTATCACAATGTCCCTCTCTCTTTCTATATATATATATATATATATAGAGAGAGAGAGAGAGAGAGAGAGAGAGAGTGTGTGTACAGCTCACACACTACTTGGAGGATTCGAAATTGGTCTAATTAGCTGTGCATTAAATATTAAAAATATCTAGTTCTACACAGGTATAATGGGAATACAAGTCGAAAATCTAATCAGTTCATCAAATAGGGTCAACAAATTAAAATTTAGTTGCCAAAAATTAATAAATGGTATTTATAATTAGAACCACACAAACAAGTTGAATATGGACTGTTGAAATAGACTTTTAACAATCCACTTCTCTTTGAGATGAATACCCTACTGGTGATGAAAGAAAAATAATTTTTTTATACATTTTACATTATTACCAGGTTTCTTACTTGATTAACGGATTGAATTTCTTAGACATGTGGTGCGTACACTAAATAGTCACGCGTGTACAACTTGTCTCTAATTAACCTATTTTCATTAAGAACAAGCCCCCTTCCTTTCTTTCTCTCTCCATTTAAAGCTGTCTCTTTATTTAATGCTCTTTCCCATCTGACGGTGGAGGTAGGGCTCTGTGGGACCACCTTAATGTATGGGTTTTATCCAAGCCGACCATCCATTTATCCAGATCATTTTAACTGTGCAAACTAAAAAAATGTGGCAAATCTAATTCCCAAGTGGACCACACAGCGGGTATTGAACACCCACTGCTAAGGAGACATAGAAGCTTTGGATCCAGTTGATATTTGTATTTTCCCCTACTGGATTTCATGCTAAAACTTTCTTAGGAAGTTCCATCGCTGGGAACTGGGCGGGGCCTACCGTTATGTTTGTGAGAAATCCACCCTGTCCATTCTGAGCTCATTTTAGGACATGAGAGAATGTATGAGCCAGATCCAAGATTCCAATGGGCCAAAAAAGGTGAAGATTGTACGTCCATGGTTGAAATATTTTTTGGGGCCAAAGAAGTTTTGAATCAGGATAATATTTATATTTTCAGTTCATCCCAGGAGTGACGTTATGAACATTATAGATGGCATATAAGTATCCCATAGATATGTGCCAAAAATACACCAATAAACAAGGTTAGCCCCTAAAATGTAACATGGCTTTGTGGGGCCCACCATGATGTATAGGTTTTATCTACACATCCATCAATTTTGCCATACCATTTTAGGGTATGAACCCAAAATGAGGCAGATCTAAAGCTCAAGTGGACCATACCATAGGAAGAAGCAATGATTATGGCACTCGGCATTGAAACCTTCCCAAGGGCCACCATGATGTTTATTTTCCATCCAATCTGTTCAGAAGGTCATAAGACTTGGAAAACACAAATATCAGGTAGATCCAAAACTTCCATGGCTCCCAATAAGTATTTAACGTTGGACATTCAATCCCCACTGCATGGTCCACTTGAGCCTTTGATTTGATTCATTTTTAGGTCTATACACTAAAATAATATGGCAAAATGAATGATCGGTTTGGATAAAACCCATATATCATGGTTGGCCCCATAGAGCCCTGCCTCCATGACAGGACCCAACCTGTTTCCAATAGTAAAGGGAAGAGAGACCGAGGATTAAATAAATTGAAGGAGAGCACTAAATGGAGAGAGATGGAGAGAGAGAGAGAGAGAGAGAGAGAGAGAGAAGAGGTTTGTTTCCATTAAAAATGGGTTAACCAAAGAGAAGTTGCACAAATGCAATGTATTTGTGTGATGCACCACATGTTTAAGAAATCCAATTCATTAATCAGGTAGGATACCTCATGAGCATGTGAAAAAGATAAAAATATTATTTTTCTGTGATCAATAGCAAAATATTATTTTGTAAAAAAAAAAAAAGTGAGTCGTTAGAAATCCATTCCAACCATTTAAATTTAACTTACCTGAATGGCTACAATGATGAGATTATTTACTAAGTTTTTACAAACAAATTTTAATTAGTAGACTATTTGATGAGCAGGCGTAATCTTTCATACCTATTTCTATCATATGGTATGCCAAATTTGATGCTAACTAATATTCCATGAGGGGCATTATAAGTGAATAAAGAAAACATTTGTGCTATTTAATGCACATAGTTTGATAGCACAAGAAATCTTGAACGAGTGCAGATAGTTTGAGTGCACAAGAAATCTTCCGTTCACAAAATAGGATTTCCCTCTTCCGAATACATTGTGTGCTACTTAGCATAACTTTTAACGTGTGAAACTTCACCGTCCCTCACCATGACCTTTGTGTTACATCCACACCGTCCATCACTTTTTCCAAATAGGTTGAGATTATGATTCCAAAAATGAGGTACATCCAAAGCTTAAGTGGATCACACCAAAGAAAGCAATGGGATTACACAAACTATGGTTGAAACCTTCCTAGGGCCAAGCGTGAGGCTTATCTGACATCTAACTTGTTCATAAGGACACCCATACTTGGATAAAGATACAACACAAATATCTGCTTGATCAGAGCTGTCTTTGGTCCTAAGAAGTTTTCAACGGTAGCATCAATTCCACAGTCTCCTATGGTGTGTTCCAATTGAAATTTGGATATGCCTTGTTTTTAGGTTAATAACCTAGAAAGATCAGAAAAAATATATTTGAATGGTGTGGATCTCGGAAATAAATCATCATGGGCCTGCATAAAGTTCCGCCAAGAAATTCCACTACTCGCACATAGAGAAGAAAATTGGAACGGTTGAAACGTGAAACTTTCACGGGGCCATCATGATGTATTTATTAGATCGACACTGTCCATCCATTTTGCTTCATAACTTTTAGTCACAAGGTCGAAAATGAGTCAGATCCAAGGCTCAAGTGGCCACACGACAAGAAAGAGTGGGAATTGAATGCCTACCATTGAAAACTTCTTGGGGCCACAGACAACTCTAATCAAGATGATGTTTTTGTTTTCCCTTCATGAAGAGGTTAGATGGCAAATAAACCTCACAGTGGACCGTAGGAAGGTTTCAACATCACTTGTTTAATCCCATGTTTTTTGTTGTGTGGTCCACTTGAGTTTTGGATGTGCCTCATTTTTTGTCCCACGATTTAAGAATAATCTGAAAAATTAATGGACAGTGCGGATCTAACAGATAGATCATGGTGAGGCCCGGAGATATCCTACACAGTAAAAGTGGGGTTGTGTAGCACGCAGTCCATACATGAGAGGAAAATCCACTTTTGTGAGCTGAGTTATAAGTGATGACGTGGACCACTAAGAATAGATGACACTGGATTTTTCCGAGCCTTCAACATAGATGATCCATATTCAATTTGAATTGTCCAAGAGCATCTCTCATATATATATATATATATATATATATATATATATATGTGTGTGTGTGTGTGTGTGTGTGTGTGTGTGTGTGTGTGCATCTCTCATATGTGTGTGTGTATTGAAAGGTACTATGAGTGGACCTCCTCCTCCTAGAGGGAAGCTTCCAATCACGTTGACCTGTGTGGGATCCACGGTGATGTGGATTGGACATCTACCCCATCAATCAGATGCACCCTTCCATGGTGGGCCATAGACCTAAAAATCAGGCCAATTCATGACTTATGTGGCCCATACCACAGACAACCCTTAAAAGTAGATGATCACCCATTGAAACCTTCTTGATTGTATATAGTGCCCAGTGAGACATGGTTTAGACATCCAGTCCATCCATTGTGTGTGTCCCACTTTGATGAAGAGCCACGCCAAATTTTAGTTCATTCCAAAACTCAGGTGAGTCCCACCAAGTGCTTTTAGAATTTTTAGGGATGATTTCCCATGGTTTCAGATGGTGTGGCCCACCTGAGTTCCGGACATGGCCAATTTTTGGCACATCTCACCAAATTCATAGTGTGGATGGACACACACACTATGTTTAGGAGCTTTTTGAAGGATTCAAATGACTTGTTTTGTCGCACAATCCGCATTGTTTATTATTAAGAATTACCGGTCTGTAATATCTTTTAATGTTAAAAATACTAAATAGTTTCATAATGGAAATTGAAAATGGGCCCAAGTTTTATAGTTTGGCCCGCGGGATGAGGACGGTCAATTGGACCGGTTTATATAGGAAACAATGGCCTTTATTGGTTGGGTCGTTAAAGGACCATTTTTTTCTTGGGACCACCTAAACTTATTTTGGGTCCATCCATTGAACCGCTTGGGACTCAAATAGCTTGGGCCAAAACTGTCCCCATTTAAAATTTTCCCATTTTCTCAATATTTTTAATTAATTCAATTTTTTATTTTTTTTATTCTTTTTACTTCTTGATGATTCTGCGCATTGGTTATATTGGAAGTTTATCTAGGTATACAATTCCACTTACCTGATGGGGCCCATCTGGAAGCTTGACCGGTTTGTGCAAGATTTGGACCATTAATTAGACATGCCCTACCATGCAGGTGGAAATAGGCTAGATGGCCTAGCTTCCCAGGCAGCCTATCCGTGTAGGTGTGGGCTCTTCAATTTTGCTCTAGGTTAGTTATGTAATTGGCGGATAGAGAAATGGAGAGGAAAAAATCATTGCTTTCTTCCCTATGTTAAACCTTAATTCAGAAGTAAAAATATGTACAATAAGCATAAAATTAATAAAAATAAAGAAATTGTACATTATATCTGTTAACATAGTTTTGTACTCTAAAACGGGCTCCATCCATCCAACCGCACTACTATGTCTATCCACTCCACGCAATAAATGCTGGTAAATGGGTTATGAGTTACTCTTTCCATGCACTTGGGCTTGTTTGTTTGGCGATAAATGAAAGTAAAAGCATAATGATGATTTTTAGAGAAATTTCCACATGTAAACCTCAAGTTTGACCGACCAGCCAAAATAGACCTCCGAATACTTTACTCTCCATATGCGAATTTGCTGAATTTCACCAAATTCTCAATCAATCGGTGAATTTCACCAAGGGTACTTTTGTCCAAAAAAACATGTCAATACAGATGAATTTTAGAATAGGAAAGTAAAATTTATGGAGGTCTCTTTTGGCTCGTCAATCAAACATGAGGTTTAGGGATGGAAATTTCTTTGATTTTTATCATTAGGAGGAATTTCACCTCGAAAATAATGTTAATTTCAACCTTTTTTTTAAGCAAAACTCTACGAGCCCACCATGATACACACACACACACACACACACACACACACACACACCGCTCATTCATCTTTTCAAATCATTCGAGGACAAGAGCCCAAAAATGAGACAGATCCAAAGATCAAGTGGACCACACTACAAAGAACAGTAGATTCAATGGTGAACGTAATTATTCTTATTGTGGGCCACTTGAGCTTTGGATCTATCTCATTTTTTGGCTCATGCCCTAAAATAATATAGAAAAATGAATGGACATCATGGATATAACACATCCATCATGGTGGGGCCTGTGAAATTTTAGTACATAGCATGGTAGCTAATGTGAAATTTTTTAGGACAACATGTATTTCAAAGGAAATACAAAGGTAAAATAATCATTATTTATTTACATTCAATGCATTTCATTTCTTAGCTATCAAATGGCATAGAGATGGAAATAATGCACTAAATGTTGCTTGAAAAGTGAGATTACAAAGGATGAGTTGGATATATAAAAATCTGTAGGTCCCACCAAGATGTATGTGTTTAATCAGTGCTGTCCATCTGTTTTACCAAATCCTTTTAGGGAATTAGCCCAAAAATGACTTAGATTGTAAGCTCAGGTGGACCACACGAGAAACAAGGGATATATATTGACATGCATCCTTAAAATTGAAAATTTACGTGGGCCCACAATGATGTGCATCTGTCTTCCAACCTGTTAAAAATGTCGAAATAACATGAATGAACCAAAATAATAAAGTATATCTGCTTGATCCAAAACTTTTATGTCCCATAAGAAGTTTTCAGCCGTAGATGTTCAATTCTCATTTTAGCTTTTGTGTGGTTTGAATCCGCCTCATTTTTTTTTTTTTTATCTCATGCCCTATAATTAGCTGATTAAGCAAATGAACAGGGTAGATGAGACACACACATCAGTGTGGCCCCAAATTTTTTATCTATTCCTTTGTTATATTCCTTGATTTTTGCAAAACTATCAGGTCGAAACTGCGGCTTACTTGCACTTTCCCTTGCAGTAATTATTTCTCTCTCCATTTAAAGCTCTCTTTATTTAATGCTCTTTCCCATCTAACATTAGAAACGGATGCGGTTCTGACGGTGAGGTAGGGATCTGTCGGCCCACCTTAATGTATGGGTTTTATCCAAGCTGACCATCCATTTTTCCAGATCATTTTAACTGAACTAAAAAAATGTGGCAAATCTAATTCTCAAGTGGACCACACAGTGGGTATTGAGCACCCCGTTAAAAACTTCTTGGGAGACATAGATAGAAGCTTTGGATCAAGTTCATATTTGTATTTTCCCCTCAGATTTCATGCTAAAACTTTCTCAGCAAGTTCCATAGCTGGGAACCTAGGCGGGGCCTACTGTGATGTCCGTGAGAAATCCGCCTCATCCATCGGTATTTGTGGGGCTAAAGAAGTTTTGAATGAGGATAATATTTATATTTTCAGCTCATCCAAGTAGGAATGACGTTATGAACAGTATAGATGGCATATAAGCATCCCATAGATTTGTGCCAAAAATACACCAATAAACAAGGTTAGCCCCTAAAATGTAACATGGCTTTGTGGGGCCCACCATGATGTATAGGTTTTATCTAAACATCCATCAACTTTGCCATACCATTTTAGGGCATGAACCCAAAATGAAGCACATCTAAGGCTCTAGTGGACCACACCACATAAGAAGCAGTGATTATGGCACACACCATTGAAACCTTCCCAAGGGTCACGGTGGTGTTTATTTTCCATCCAATCTGTTCAGAAGGTTATATTGACTTGGAAAACACAAATATCAGGTAGATCCAAAACTTCCATGGCTCCCAATAAGTATTTAACCTTGGACGTTCAATCCCCATTGCATGGTCCACTTGAGCCTTTGATTTGATTCATTTTTAGGTCCATACACTAAAATAATATGGCAAAATGGATGATCGGCTTGGATAAAACCCATATATCATGGTTGGCCCCATAGAGCCCTGCCTCCATGACAGGACCCAACCCGTTTCCAACAGTAAAGGGAAGAGAGAGAGGATTAAATAAATTGAAGGAGAGCACTAAATGGAGAGAGAGAGAGAGAGAGAGAGAGAGAGAGGTTTGTTTCCATTAAAAATGGGTTAACTAAAGAGAAGTTGCACAACTGTAATGTATTTGCATGATGCACCACATTTTTAAGAAATCCAGTTCGTTAATCAGGTAGGATGCCTCATGAGCATATGAAAAAGATAAAAATATTATTTTTCTGTGATCAATAGCATGATATTATTTTGTAAAAAAAGTGAATTGCTAGAAATCCATTCCAACCACTTAAATTTAACTTGCCTATATGGCTCCAATGATGAGAATTATTTACTAAGTTTTTACAAATAAATTTTAATTAGTAGATTCTATTTTATGAGTGGGCCCAATCCTTCGTACCTATTTCTATCATACGTATGTTGAATTTGATGTTACCTAATATTCCACGAGGGGCATTACAAGTGAAGAGAGAAAACATCTAACTAGCTGTGCTATTTAGTGCACAGCTAGTTAGACCAATTTGAAAGAGTGCGGATCGTTTGAAAGCACAAGAAATTCCGTGCTGGGCTTCTCGTTAGCCTACGCATTTTCAATAACTCTACCCGAATGTCTCTCTTCCCAGTACATTGTGTGTGCTACTTAGCATAACTTTCAACGTGTAAGACTTCACCACCCCTCACCATGACCTTTGTGTTACATCCACATTGTCCATCAATTTTTTCGAAATAGGTTGAGATTATGATTCCAAAAATGAGGTACATTGAAAGCTCAAGTGGACCACAGTAAAGAAAGCCATGGGATTACACTGGTTGAAACCTTCCTAAGGCCAAGCCTGAGGCTTATCTGACATCTAACTTGTTCATAAGGACACCCATACTTGGATGAAGATACCACACAAATATCTACTTGATCAGAACTGTCTATGGTCCTAAGAAGTTTTCAACGGTAGCATCAATTCCACAGTCTCCTATGGTGTGTTCTAATTGAAATTTAGATCTACCTTGTTTTTAGGCTTATAACCTAGAAAGATCTGAAAAAATTATATGAATGGTGTGGATCTCGGAAATAAATCATCATGGGCCTACATAAATTTCCATCAAGAAATTTTGCTGCTCCCTTAGAGAGAAGAAAATTGGAATGGTTGAAATGTGAAACTTTCGTGCGGCCATCATGATGTATTTATTAGATCCACATTGTCCATCCATTTTGCCTCATACCTTTTAGTCACAAAGTCAAAAATGAGTCCAGATCTAAGGCTCAAGTGGCCACATGATAGGAAAGAGCAGGAATTGAACACCTACCATTGAAAACTTCTTGGGGCCACAGACGACTCTAATCAAGATGATGTTTTTGTTTTCCCTGCATCAAGGTCTGAGTGACCTTATGAAGAGGTTAGATGGCAAATAAACCTCACAGTGGACCGTAGGAAGGTTTCAACATCACTTGTTCAATCCCATGCCTTTTGTTGTGTGGTCCACTTGAGTTTTGTCTTGCCTCATTTTTTGTCTTATGATTTAGAATAATCTAAAAAGTTAATGGACGGCACGGATTTAATAGATAGATCATGGTGAGGCCTAGAGAAATTCTACACAGTAAAAGTGGGGTTGTGTACCACGCAGTCCATACTTGAGGGGAAAATCCACTTGTTTTGTGAGCTGACGTTATAAGTGATGATGAGAATAGATGACACTGAATTTTTTCGAGCCTTCAACAGACGATCCACACTCAATTTGAATTATCCAACTAAGTTGTGTGTGAGCTTCTCTCTCCCACATATATATATATATATATATATATATATATATATATATATATATATATATATATATATATATATATATATATATATGGGAAAAGGTATTATGCATCTCCCATGAGGTCGAGCTGTGTGGGCCCCATTATGATGTATATCAGACATCCACACCATGCATTTGATGGGTCCCCTATTGGTTATGATATATCTCAAAAATCAGCTTTTCCGGAACTCAAGTGGTCCATACCAATTGAAACAATGTAAAATCATGCCTACAGCATCTAAAATCACTTTTTGGGGCCACCCGAGTTTTGGATACGGTTGAAACTTGGTGTGAACTCTTGTTTAAGTGGGACACACACAATCTATGGGTTGAATTTCTTAACCACATCTCATTTCATCCTATAAACGGTCCTAAAGATTTCAATGGGTGGATATTCACTCTTAATTGTTGTCTATGGTGTGGCCCACAGAAGTCAAGGATTGGCCCGAGTTTTAGTCCCATGGCCCACTATGGAATGGTGCATCTAACTGATGGAGTGGATGCTCATCACACATCATAATTGGGCCCACACAGCTCGACCTCATGAGAACTTCCCATGAGGTCGACCACATAGTACCTTTTCCCTATATATATATATATATATATATATATATATATATATATATATATATATATATATATATATATATATACACACACACACTGTGAGTCGACCTCCTCCTCGAGGGAAGCTTCCCATGAGGTTGAGCTGTATGGGCTCCATTGTGATGTGAATCGGGCATCCACCCTATCAATCAGATGCACCCTTCCATGGTGGGCCATGGACCTAAAAATCGAGCCAATTCATGACTTATGTGGCCCACACCACAAACAACAGTTAAAAGTAGATGATCACCCATTGAAACCTTCTTGATTGTATATAGCGCCCAGTGAGACGTGGTTTAGACATCCAGTCCATCCATTGTGTGTGTCCCACTTCGATGAAGGGGCCATACCAAATTTTGGTCCATTCCAAGACTCAAGTGAGTCCCACCAAGTGCTTTTAGAATTTTTAGGGATGATTTCCCATGGTTTTAGATGGTGTGGCCCACCTGAGTTCCGAACATGGCCAATTTTTGGCACATCTCACCAAATTCACAGTGTGGATGTACACTCACACACACTATGTTTAGGAGCTTTTTGATGGATTCAAATGACTCGTTTTGTCGCACAATAGGCGTCTTTTATCATTAAGAATTACCAGCCTGAAATATCTTTTAATGTTAAAAATTCTAAATGCTTTTATAATGGAAATTGAAAATGGGCCTAAGTTTTATAGTTTGGCCAGTGGGATGAGGACGGTCAGTCGTACCAATTTATATAGGAAATAATGGCCTTTATTGGTTGGGTCGCTAAGGACCATTTTTTTCTTGAGACCACCTAAACTTGTTTTGGGTCCATCCATTGAACCGCTTGGGACCCAAATAGTTTGGGCCAAAACCGTCACCGTTTAAAATTTTCCTATTTTCTTAAAATTTTTAATTAATTCAAATTTTTATTTATTTTTATTTTTATTTTACTTCCTGATGATTATGCGCATTGTTTATATTGGAAGTTTATCTAGGTATACAATTCCACTGACCTGATGGGGCCTACCCGGAAGCTTGACCAGTTTGCGCAAGATTTGGACCATTAATTAGACATCCCCTACCATGCAGGTGGAAATAGGCTAGATGGCCTAGCCTGCCTAGGCAGCCTATCCCTGTAGGTGTGGGCTCTTCAATTTTGCTCTAGGTTAGCAATGTAATGGATCGATGGAGAAATGGAGAGGAAAAAATCACTGTTTTCTTTCTTATGTTAAAACTTGAATTTAGAAGTAAAAATATTATGTACAATAAGCATAAAATTAATAAAAATAAAGGAATTGTTCATTATATTTGTTAGCATACTTTTGTACACTAAAACATGCTCCATCCATCCAACCACACTACTATGTCTATGAAGCCACCCCCATCTTACCTTTGCCCGATAAGTCAATTTTAGTTTCATTTATTAAGGACGTGTTTGTTTAACCATTTACCTCAATAAATGCTAGTAAATGGGTTATGAGTTACTTTTTTTTGTTTGCTTTAGCCTTTTTGATTGACGGTGAATGAAAGCAAAAGCAAAATGATGATTTTTACAACCGATTAATAGGAAGGAGGAATTCCACCTTGAAAATATTGTTAATTTCAACCTTTTTTTTAAAGCAAAACTCTATTGGCCACCATGATATATATGTTATCCTTTCAAGTCCTTCTTGTTTTTTATCTCATGCCCCATAATTAGCTGATAAAACAAATGAACAGCATGGATGAGACACAGACATCAGTGTGAGCCCATAAATTTTATCTATTCCATTGTTATACTCCTCAAATAATTATTACTAATTTACAGGAATTTACCGGTTACTATAGTTAAACAAATGCACCTAAAGGGCAGTCTGTAGAGCATTTGTGCCAGGCACAGAGTTCCTAACGCTTAGATTGCCGAGGCTGGTGATAGGATTATGATATATGGGTCTTGCGTATTTCATTCATTAACCATGACTCTCTAGAAATTTGGGCCTCATAGATCTATAAATATCCTCTTACACACATTTTAAGGAGACAAAGTAACATGCATTCGAAGACTCAAATTACTAGGGATAAATGGTCTTAAGAGTAGAGGTTAGCATGAGCCGAGGTGAGCCCTGTTCGAACTAGGCTCGCTCAATGACCACCTTAGCTTGTGTTCGGCTGAGCTTGGCCTTCAAGTTGGATTGACATGTTCAAGTTAGCTCAACCGAACATTTGAGCGAGTTCGAGCCCAACTCGAGCTTGTAGAAAGTAAAATTTTAAATAGGCCTAGCCCAAAAGATAGGCTTAAAACTGTTTAAAATTGGGCCCAAAGGCAGCCCAAAGTCCATTGACACCCCCACGTACTTTTATAGAGAGTTTTATCTTTCATTTCTTTGTTCACTTCCAATATGGGACTAAAAAATATATGTTTTTTAGTTTTTTACAAGCGAGTCAGCCGAGTCGAATCGAGCTTCAATTAAAGCCGAACTTTGAGCCGCTTGGATTAGCTCAAGCTCGGCTTGAAAATCATTTCGAGCTGGTTCGAGCCAAGTCAAGCGAGCTAACCGAGCTGGGTTGGCTTGTGCTTAAATCTACTTAAGAAGGATTGGATTTCGAAATCCACTTGCATTCATGTTTGGATAATGGATGAAAAGCCATCACAGAGAGCATCGTAAACCGCATTATCTTTGAAGTGATTCACCAAATCCAGTCTTGGATTTTGTGCTAAACACAGCTCATCCCATTTTGTTGCAGTACAAGGTTTAATCCATGATAACACTTTTATTCCAAACACAACAACATGTAGTTATACCATACATAAGCCAACTCTTGCATGCAATCCAAACATACATGGTTTAAAACCATACTCATGGCAATTCCAAGCCAAATCCTGACAGATTGCAATCATGCTGTTTTAACAATTCCATCCCATCTAATTTCAATAAATTTCATGCGACAAACACCCCCTTATCAAAGTGAGTTTACTTACCCGAATACGCCCCCTCCCCCTCCCCCTCCCACTCCCACTCCCACTAAGAGGGCCTTGCGCCACTACGGCTCCATGCACTAGGCTCCCAATGGAGCCTTGCGCCACTACGGCTCCATGCACTAGGCTTCCAATGGAGACCTATGACAACATTTGTGCCAAGGTACCGAGTATTTCCTCAACCCCTGTTCAAGGACAGTGGGCGCAATGACTTACGGCCAATCTTTCTATCAACATGACTTGCTACGCCTATGTGCAGACATACGTTAGAAGGCTGCTCTTCATTTCTAGCATGTGAGACCCATAGCATTGTTGAACCAACTTGCTTGTGTATGCTATGACCATCATGAGTCATTCAACCTGATTGATGATCTGGATACTTTGAAGGCGAAGGATCCTTGCAAATGACATATCTTGAGGTCACATTATAATGACCCAAACCATTCATACAATTAGAATCTAATCGTCCTCGATGGAGGATATCCAAAAAAATAAAAATTAAAAAGGCTTAGATTGGACTATTTAAAGCTTGGATCATAAACTATTTTTCTCATAGAGCCAGCCTTATGGCCAGGGCTGGGTTGGGTCCATTGCCACCCCTAGCCTGTGGTGTATATAGTATATACATGATATCTCATGAAATTAGGGCTGCAAACCTGAACTAGATTGACCCAACCCGAGTATGGGTCGGGTTGTCAAGGTCCTGGGTTGGAAATCACCAACACGCCTTGAATTTGGGTTAGATGGGGTCGGGGATAATCACATGTATTTAGGTTGGGTTGGGTCCTCTTGTGGTCGTGTTTGGTAAGGGCTGAAGGACCCAACCCACCTGAGGTGCACCCCTACATGAAATGCCTTTCAAACCCTAGATGGGCTGAACAAGGTGGGTCTATGGGCATTTGCTCATAGCCAAAGCCCAGCCCAATTAATAAACAGGCTGGAATTGTAGGACCAGGTCCATTCCTGGGCCTACAATGTTATCTTATGCCAAGCCCAAAGTGGCACAATCCTAAAAGCTCAACCGGCTAGACAGACCCATTGACAGCCCTACCCACTGACGGCGAAAGAGTAATAGGACTCTTGTCTGTGTGGGCACATGTGACCAATGGGCCTACTCACATCGTTCTAATTTAAAAGATTAGAGGTCAACTAAACCTCTAATGGATTCAGGCCCATGGCTCAATGGTAGACGGTCCATTTCAACATTGAGTGGCTTGGTGCCCGGATTTGCATTTCTGACCAAATCTACCGACTTTGGAGGCCCATTTCATCCAAATCCGAATGTTAATGCCCTTGCCTGTGGGGCTGCCAATGGGCCATACCAATGCCTAGCAAAAACAAAAAGTTAAACAGACTCGGCCCGACTGATCCAAAATCTGGCCCATAACCAACATTTAGTTTTGACCGAGATCGCTCATCCAATCGTCAATGGACGATGAGCCTGCCCGGCCCGACCCAGCTTGATCTCTGAGGCGAATGGGCTTACTCCTTGGGCTTATTGGTCGGGCCTGGCTTTCCTCTCAGCTTGAATGATAACTGGGGCAAGCTCAACGCCGTTCCCTAGGCTAATTGGGGTCATAATCTAACTCTGGTTTCATAACACGGTTTTAAGACTCGAGGGAGTCTTTGCAGCTCAAACGAATCGACTCAAACTCCAGCGGACCCAATCCGATTCGATACCCCGGGTTTCCTACAACTTGGGTGAGTCACGATGATTCAGCCTCGAATTGGGCGACTCGTTACTCAAATCTGGGCCAGAAGAATCAAGTTGAATCTTGGAATCTTTGAACCATATTTCATAACCAATGGGCTTTTGGGCTTGACCGACTTCCAGATGGGCCAATGTTTAAAGCCTGCTATGGGCTGGGTTTGGATCCAACTCTGGCTAAACCCGTGCAATTGACCGAGCCTAAATCTAAACAGATGGGCTCAGGACCATATATGCAGTTTGTGATCTCGGTCACATCGGCCCAGCCTGCGTGGCTTACACGCCAAAATTGGGGCTAAAATGGAACCCGAACATGCTCTTGTGTGAGGTTTACACCATGGTCGAAAGACTGGGAGACTGGCACTGACTTCTCCGATCTTGAGTTGAGTCGGGACTCACCTGAGTCAGAGATGCATCGGCCCAACTCAGTTGAGTCGGGTCCAACCGACTCCGAGTTGACGTGGATAAGTTGCAGGGGTCTTAAAACCATGGCTTGCTCCCAGAGTAAAATCTATCAAGCATGCCATAAATGGATGCTTTGGCCATAATCCAGGAAAAATTGTCTACTAAACTTGACCAGGCCAGGTTTTTTTTAAGCAGTCCATTTTTTTTCCAAGTGGGCCCATCCAAGTTTTAGGCCAAAGCATCCATACACCGGACTCACCTGATGAATGTCTTAGATCTAACAAACACGCCCCATGATGGCACATATGGTGGCCCATAGATGCAACAGCTCCTACATGTTTGTGGAGTTATCAAACCAAGGTGCACATGAGGGACCAGTGGCGCCAGGAAGGCAATTCCCATTGTAGTTTTTTTTTTTTTTTTTTTTTTCCTTCTTCGGGTTCATTGAAATATAAATTGAAAAAATATTTACTTTTTTTTGGGTTCGTTGAAATATCAATTGAAAAAATATTTTTTTTATTTTTGTAATTTTTTGAAAATAATATTTTAATTTTTTTCTCTCATTTCTTGAAAACTGTATATTTTCTATTCCCTTATTGAGACTTTAAAAATATCATTTTAAAGAAATTGAGGAAAATGAGCACACCCATGTTAGTGACATGTGCCACGACTTAACTTCTAAGTGCTCCACATTTGAAATTACTCATCTTGAAATGCTTTGCATTTGCCAATGTCCCACATGTCGCACGTGTGCCACCATCCATCTTAAATCAACACATGTTATTGTACCATTTTGTGCAATATGTGCCATTGTTGATCTTTTAGTAACCCATGTTCCAACGTGTTGTACACTCAAACATGCCACCTTCGCCTTAAAAAACTTACAGCGGACCCTAGGTAGTTTTAAATGGCAGATGTTCAATTACCACTATTTCATGTTATGTGGTTGACTTGAAAATTGTATCTGCTTCATTTTTTAGAGTGCCCTAAAGTAATTTGATAAAAATAGATGGACGACATGGATATACAATGCATATATTACAGTGGGCCTTATGGTCAAGGTCCCACCAACATCGCTGCCAAGTTGCGCTTGTTTCCCAATATGCCACATGTACAACATGTGCCATCTCACTTTTAAGTACCCAACACGTACATATGTATTACATATTAGGGCTCTCAATGGAGCGGGTTAGATCCAAGATCCAAGTCGCTCCAAATCCATATAATGCGGATCTGGATCTTAAAATAGGTCCGATTAATTAAATAGATTAGATTTGGATCCACAAAAATTGATCTAAATTCAATCCAAATCCGTCTATAGATTTTCAAACTTGGAGCCGGATCCAATTGAATCTAATCCATTGTCACCTTACTATAAATGTTATATGCATGCTAGCCATCTGTTTTCCAGATTATTTTAGGCCACGTCTCAAAATTGAGACATATGCTAATCTCAAGTCGACCATACCAGAGTAAATATTGGGATTTGCATCATTTTGCTATTAAATTAAATATATTATATTATATATTTTTTGGATTTGCAATGGGGTGGATTTGGACCTAGATCCGACCCGAATCGGATGGTTATATGGATTTTGGATCGAAAATAGATTTGGCTATTTATAAATGGATCGAATATGGATATCACCTTTTGGATTTGAGTTGGATCCGAATCCGTCTACAGATTTCCAGACTTGGAGACGAATCCAACTGGATCTGATCCAGATCCGACCCATTGAGAGCCCTATTACATATGTTAAATGATGCATGTCTCACATGCCGTCATCTATTTTAAGTGCTCTATATGTGCTACACATGTCAAAATACCACATATGCAAAATGTGCAACCATTCATCTTTTGGGTTTGTCCCACATCAGCCAAGTTGGACGATGAAAGGAGCTTCATATATCATGGGGTCTCTCCAGCTAATAGGTTATATTTTTTTTATGTTAGCCTTTTGAGTGTGACGCAACTGGTATCAGAGTTGGGTTATCCGTCCAAGGCCCATGGTGAGGGGGATATGCCGAGATCAAGTTCTGAGAGCCCCATATCCGCCATGCTCAGGCTCAAGTCCCACAAACGAGGGGGGGTATGCTAAGATCAAAGTTTCGAGAACCACATAGCCCACATCCGCTGCCGTTGTGGGAGGGGGTTGTTGGGTTTGTCTCACATCGGTCAGGTTGGACGATGAAAGGAGCTTCATATATCCTGGGGTCTCTTTACTTAACAGACTATTTTTTTAGGTTAGCCTTTTGGGTGTGACACAACATCATCTTCAAGCATTTTACATGTGCTAATGCCAAATGCCAATCCATAGATGCCAAATGCCAATCCATAGATGCATTCCTTCTTATATTCAAGTAGAATTCTTGTGAAAAATTCAGTTCTCAAGAGAGTTTTCAAGAAAATTCTATTTAAAATTAATCAAAGAAAATGGCTTTTTATTTCTCTGTAATTCATGGATCTGATGGGCCATGCCAACAGGAAGCCTGTCACTTAGGCCCCATGATTTATTCATGAGTTGGACTACCCATCAAACCCGTTAGCTAATCTTGCGGGGCCCGTTAGATGAACAACAGGGTGGGCCAACTTTTCACTCTTAATGAGCCTAATCAAGAAGTTTGGCTTTGTGAGTTAGGTCTAGGGCCTGTTTGGTAAAACTTAATTTCAGTGCTTATCACCGAATAAGAATGTTTTCAGTTATTTTAAACTATTCAAATCGTTTGGCAAACCAAAAATATAAAGTGTTTAAATTAATTTTGTCTGAAAGTATGGGTGATTTTTCCAGGTACCCTTCCTTGGCTTAAAGCTGAAGTCTGAAGGCAATAAGTAAGTGGTGATGTGTTAAAACCTTTTCCCTCTTTCGACCAAATTATCCCCAAATATTTTTGAAAATGACGATTGTCCTCTTCTCTTCAAAAGGGGCATACGAATCCTTTCTCTCTCTCTCTCTTGTTGAAATAGATTATCCATTTCCTTAAAAAAAATCGAAACTTTTTAACATAGAGAAGATGAATCTTTTTTCTTTCTTCCAAATAAATGATTTAATACCCCCATCAAAGAAAAAAATCCAAAGTTTTTCACTTCAAAAATCAAAAGAAGAGAAATGACTTTTCATTTTCTCCTCCAAACAAATACTTTAAATAAAAAAATAAAAATCCAAATTTTCAACAGCAAAAATCATAGAATTGAAATGGATTCTATCCCCGTTGTTCCATGTGGTGCAGCTCATCTCAATTCTCTGATTCATTTTTGGTCTAAATGCTAGAATTAAAAAGATCTCTTGATGCATCAATGCATCATACAGTGTAGATGTCAAACGGAGCACTCCTGTGCATCAGACGTTGCAGATGTTACACGGACAACATGGTGGGCCACAAAACTAAAACGTTTGTCATAGAGGATTCTGTCCCATGTATGTCATGTAGCTTCTTCTGTTTTGTTTTCTGGTAGAGGCATTATGCCTATTTGAGTTTTTAAAGTGGACCATTGAGTTTTTAAAGTGGACCATGTTTAGTGATCTGGACAATATTTGGATTATATCTTAATCTTCCCTCCCATTACAAATTTGTATGTCCATATTTGCATGCCACCGACTGGATGATTAGGATCATCCATTCACTAGTGACCTGAAATAATTACTGATCAGAGTCAGAGTTGTCATTTGGGTTGAGTATTGCACATTCCGATTGAGTCGGTGACTCCACCCTAATCCGAACCCAACTTGCATGGGGTTGCAAAAAGGAAAATATTAAAATTTTAGTAGATTGGGCATAGATATGCTAAATTTGGTGGCATGGCAATACAAAACTTTCATCTTATGCTCTACAGAAGAAAGTAATTGAGATATATGGACAAATATGACAATTTGTTAATTTTCAGATGTTTATAGTGTGTGTTTGCCAAATAAGTTTTTGTGGAAATAAGTAATTATTTTTGGACATCAAGACTTTTTTCAAATAAATTACCAAACAATTTTTCAATACTTAAAAATACTAAAATTTATTACTTTTAAGTTTTCCATACTTAGTTTAATTTACGGACATATTTTTCAGTTTACCAAATGGAGCCCTACTCTCCCATGCGGCACACATGCAGGGATCCAGTCCATTCATATGGTGTGCTGCATCATTGGTGCTGATTGGCTAGTGATGCTGACAATAGCGACTTGCTACTAGTCAGTGCTTTTATGGGCCCCACCATGATACATGCGTTTCATCCACTATGTCCATCTATTTTTCATATCATTTTATGGCACGGCATATCCAAATCTCAGGTGGACCACACCATAGGAAACAGTGGTGATTGAATGCCCACCATTAAAAACTTATTTGGGTTTACAAAAGTTTTGAATTAAGGTGACAGTTGTAATTTTCCTTCATTGGGGTCTTTGTGGCCTAATCAAAAGGTTGGATGGCAAACAAATACTATCGTGGGCATTGGGAAATGTTTAAGAGTGTGCGTTCAACACCACAATTTCTTGTGGTGTGGTTCACCTGAGATCAGGACGTGCCTCATTTTTGGGTTCATGACCTAAAATGATATGCAAAAATGGAGCAATATAGCCAGGGTAACGGCTTAGTGGGTGTTACCCAAACTGTTTGGGGCCCACCTTGATGAATTTTTTGTTTATCCATGCCGTTTATTTGTTTTCCTATATCATTTTAGATCATTCCAAACCTTTAGAAGATCCAAATCTCATATGAACCATTCCACTATAAATAGTGATAAATGACCATTAAAAACATTTTATGGGCCACAAAAGTTTTGGATCGAGCTGATATTTGTATTTTCCCTTTATCCAGATCTTTTTGACATAATCAACTGGTTGGATGGAAAATAAACATTACAAAAACCTTCCTATGGGCACTTTGGAGTTTTTAATGGTGAGGCACACAATGACTACTTTTTACTGTTATAGTTAGTTCCCATCTCTTCATTTTTGGGACCCCGGCCTAAAATGATATGTAGAAACGGATGTACAGGTGTGGATATACAATAAATCATCAAGGTGGCCCCATAGTAGGGGTAACACCCAAGTTCGGTCCATATAATATATGCATCATAGGGGGCCATGATCAGTAGCCAACTCGCTACTGGTAGCGGGCGCCAATTAGGTGTTACCCAGGAACAACTTAGTGGTGTCACCCCTGTTGTGGGTGTTACCCCTGTTGTGTGGCCCACATGGGTGATATCTTCTATATCCACACCGTCCATCCAGTTTCTCCTGCCCATTTTAGGATGGGTTCCAAAAATTACTCAGATCCAAATCTCACGCAGACCATACCATTAAAAGCAATGGTGATTGAGTGCCCCACCATTAAAATTTCTGAAGAGCCCATCGTAAGGCTTTAGTAATGCTTATTTGCAACAAGATTTAGATGAAGGGAAAATATAAATATCTGCTTGAACTAAAACTTTTGTGGCCCACAAAAAGCTTTTAATGGTGATTCATCGTGGTTTCTATTGGTATGGTCCACCTGAGATTTGGATCTTCTTAGGATTTAGCTTGACGTCTTGAAATGAGGTGAAAAAAAAAACAGATGGACTGCGTGGATATGTAAAACATATGACAATATGGGCCCACACAATTAGGGTAACACCCATTGAGATGTTACCAGGTAACACCTAATCCACTCTCCTATAGCAAATATGATGGGCGGTAACTTATTGTGTCAGATAAATCACCCACATTTAATAGGCTGTCTTCAAAAAAGCAACTATGATCGTACAAAGGTGACCAATCAAATGAAGAAGTGGGATCCTTTGTTGGCTCCAAGCAGTAAAATCGTCCATGGAGCCTTCTTATTGCCCCATGTCATCACGCAACTTCATTAGAGCCTTTTTATCGGTCCATGTCATCACATAGTCACATCCTCAGCTCAACTTGATCACACTACATAATGTAGTGTGATGTGGACCAATGAAAAAGTTCTAAGCAAGGATTTCCTGCTCAGCAACAAATAAAGACTCTCAAACGAATAAAGTTTGGATCTGGATGTTGGGTGTCTGCAAAAGAAATGTGATTAACTCGGGATGCTTTCCCATTCAAGAAATGTTGTGGTGGCTCATGCGGTGAATGGCCTTGATCTTGGGGAGCGGATTAGATCAGACCCTTGATTGTGGGGCCCACCATGATGCATGTGACTGCATCACTTAGTCCTCATGCATTGAAAGCCCATTTTAGGGCATGATCCAAAAAATGAAGCTGTTCAACATTGAGCCATAGTACTGGAAACAATGGTGATTGGCCATTTAAAACTTCTCCTGAGGTGCAAAAGCTTTGTATCAAGATCTTCATCTAGGCGTTCGTGATTTATCAACATGATGGATGGCAAATAAACATCCTGTGGAATCAATGAAGTTTTTAATAGTAGGGATTCAATCACTGCTGTTTCCTGTGGTGTGGTCTATCTAAGATTTAAGTCAACTTCTTTTTTAGGCATTATGCCCTAAAATGAGCTTTCAAAATGGTTGGACGGTGTTGATTTAAGTCACATACATCACTGTGAGCCCCGCAGCCAGGGGTACACCAACCTCGGTGGATCCTGTCTCACCTAATCCGCTCGCCCGATCTTGCAGCCGTGCTTCTGCACGCACCGTTAAATGTGTGGCCCGCCATTCCTATGTGGCGAACGTGCAAGATCCTGGCCGTTCATCTCTTTACTCCTTCCATTATCGTGCATCCACAGATGGGCCACGCATGATGAACGTCCCATTCTCGTACTCATTTGCCACTTCAACATGTACCTGGTTCTTGCGTTTGGCACATGTGCATGGCCAGATGAGTGGCTTCAAATAGCTTTCCTTAGAGCTTATTTCAATCTGCCCACCTCATCTACCTCACAATATGATGATCCAGGCCGTTCATGGAGAAACCCGTACAGTTTATGGTCAAAATGGAATGAATCTTTAACGATCAGAGACCATCACCACTCATCATAAGGTAAGTTAGAAGTCGTTTTCTCTGTACTGGTGTTTTCAAGCCAGGTTAAGCATGTACGGTGTAAAGTTCTAGATGAACGGCCTGGATCATCGCAAGGTGGGGCAGATCGAAGGATCTTTGGGGTCAGAGATTGGACACCAATAGAAAATGGGCCCACTTCAACTGCTGCATTTAAAAAGTCAGATTAAGTGGGCCTCTTTCCAACACTTCTAATCTTTGTTGGACAGTGTTGGGATTTCCTGGACCCTTGTTTCGCTGTGGGCAATGGCATCTTAGCCGTTGAGATGATCATCCATACTCATCCAGACAATCACCGCAGGTGTGAAATAAAATTACAATGATCCAGACGGTTGAAATAGTGGAACCCACCTGCATATAGTGATTGATTGGACAAGATTATCCTCCAATCAGTGGATATTTTTG
The DNA here is from genome assembly GCA_003013855.2 of Liriodendron chinense. Lineage (NCBI taxonomy): Eukaryota > Viridiplantae > Streptophyta > Magnoliopsida > Magnoliales > Magnoliaceae > Liriodendron > Liriodendron chinense. The sequence goes on along the minus strand of ML058427.1, from coordinate 2,224,905 downwards.
TTGGATTGCCGATGTTTACTCATTTTAACCATCCATGTTTGTATCCACGTCTACATTTTATGTAATTTTTAGGATCTGACCTATCCATAAGGATCTACAGATTTTGACGGTTCTGATTTAGGCATGTATATTACACGTGTACGCTTAGCACCGTGCGTGCATGCGGGTTAGTTTACTCTGCGAAACTATCATACATAAAAATTAAGGCGATTCTCACAGAAATATCGAAGAGGATATTCGCGGAAAAATTGAAAATTGTATACAATCCGTACCATTCATCATGTATTAGATTCCAAGGTTGATCACACGTGTCTGAGAAAATTGGTACTTGAGAGAAAAATCGACACGTGGACTATATTCGACTTATGATTTTGGCCCACTTGATGAGTGGACCTTCTAAATACTTTGGCTAGAGCATGTTCAATGTAGCCTCCACACGTTGAATGGTACAGATTCATCATAGAGGATTCATTTGTGGCACGCGCGTCATAGATTATGACTTTAAATCTCTCCTCGCGCGAATCAACGAATTATTTCTAAGGCAATACATCCTGATGTCGTAGACGAACGGATAGCGGATTAGTTGCGGCCCCAGCATCGCCGAAGACGGTGCGGCACTTATGGTGGGGCCCACCTTGATGTATTTAATCTATATCCACACCGTCCGTACGTTTTTTAAGATCACTTTATATATCGATCCCAAAAATGAGCCAGACAGAAATCTCGGATGGACCATAACGTTGGAAACAATGGTAATTGAACGTCCCACCATTAAAAACTTCCAAGGGCCCACCGTAATGTTCCTGTAATGTTTATTTACCATCCAACCTGTTAATAAGGTCACATAAACCTGGATGAAGGAAAAAACAAATATCATCTTGATCAAAAACTTTTGTGGCCCATTATAAGCTTTTAATGGTCAATCGCCACTGCTTTGGATGGTGTGGTCCACCTGAGATTTGGATAAACTTTATTTTTGGTTTCATGCCATAAAATGATCTGAAAAAATGGATGGACGGCATGGATATAGAATAAATGCATTAAATTGGGCCCCACAATAAGGCGGCACGGTCTTGTGTGAGGCAGGGGCCGCAGCTAATCCGCTCCCAGACGAACAAGAACAACTCGAGCCTGCAGATCACGACACGTGGCCCCCACACGCCACTAACGGATGCAAACCTATTTATATTCCGCCTCTTAATTCCCATTTCTCGTCCCGCCTCTTAATTCCCATTTCTCGTCCTCTCTCTCTCAAACCCTAGTTCTTCATCTCTCTCTCTTCAAAATCCTCCGCACTCTAAAACCCCATGCTTTTGCCCTCCTATACCTCTGAATTTACCGCTCTGCCACTCTTCTCCCATCCAAAACACCTACCCCTTCTTCCCCTTCGCCAAAACCCTAGTCCCGGACGCATCCTGACCGTCCGCTGATGGCGACCCCGAGCGTGTCTTCCGTCTACATCCACGTCGTTGAGGACGTCATCAGCAAGGTTCGAGATGAGTTCCTCAGCGTTGGCGTTGGGGATAACGTCCTCAGCGAGCTGCAAGGGGTAATTTCGTAATTCTGCAGCCCCGTGTCGGAATTCTAGATGCGTCCGTGCCCGAAATTGGTTTTTTCCTTTTTCTTTTTTTTTTTTTAAAATTTATGGTGAATTTCAGCTCTGGGAACTGAAAATGATGCAATGTGGGGTGATAAGCGGTCCGATAGATAGGGCATCCCTGCCTAAGGCTGCTACTGCTGGCCCCGCTGCGCCCGTGCATGATCTGAATGTGCCGTATGAAGGGACGGAGGAGTATGAAACTCCCACAGCTGAGATGCTCTTTCCGCCGGTAATCTTTACTTTTTTTTTTTTTTCTCTCTTTTTTAAATGCGAGGAAGTATATAATGGTCGGCAGAATTGAATGGATTATTTTGGGAATTGACTGTTAATCAAGTGGGACCCATTATGAATATGACATGCCCCAAAAACTCCCCCATTGGAAGATGTTATCCATGTGTTCGGTGGATTCTTTTTCTTCTTGATTGTGGACCACTGTTCTAAACTCTCTGTTTGCAGGCCTTTAATCAGATTTAAGATTTCGCAATCGAGGAGATCTTTCTGGCATGGCCTGCCCAGATGGGTCCTGCCAAATGAACAGATTGGATCCCATGAAAGTTGGGTTCCGCCAGCACAGTTGCTGTGCAGAACAAAAAATGTCAGTTTGTTCGATTGGGTGGTCAATGGTTACTTTGTTACTCCATACTAAAAAAAAAGGAAAAGAAAAGAAAAAAAGAAAAGAAAATTCTGTGGGGTTGTTTGGATGCATGAAACTCTCCACCTAAGTTCCATGGATGATGAATTCCAACAAAGAGGGTTCCATGGATAGAGAGAGCTTTGCTTTCATGAAAGAACCCATCTTCTGTATTTTAGGCCATTTTCGCAGAACTTGACTTCTTAGGTGACGGGTTCCATGGGGCAGCTAGAACACTGAGTTTGAGTTCTTAAGTGAAGAGTCCACTGTTAGTTCACTGCATGGTTGGCTTTATTTGACATTTTCTTGTTTCTAGGTTTTCGGGTTTTGATGTGGAAATGGAATATTCTTTTGCAGACGCCTTTACAGACTCCCATTCAGACTCCCTTGCCAGGGAATTGAGAATTCCCTATATCAGCTTCCTATGGGATCTAATGATTTCACTCCTGTAAATGATACTAGTAGGGGTGGTGCAGATGTGAGAAGCGGAAGGCCAAGCCCATATATGGTATGTTCTTTTACTAATCCATTTAAAATGGGTCTTTCATCTACATTCCATTTGCATATGCCCTGTATAGTGAATGCCAGAAATGCAGTGCAATGATTTAGTGTATGGGAGTTTATAAATAACCAAGTCAATGAATAAAGAGAATGAAAAATCTCTCTGCCACTTCACGACCTCCTTACTGTAAAGTAACCTTGAGGCACAATTTATTATAAAATAATCTTCTCCAAACGTCATTTAACCATTACTTTTTTTTTGAAGGATAAAAATTTATTCATAAAAGCGGCAAAGCTGAAAGAATACAGAATCAGAAAAAGAAAAAGTAACAAAAATTACAACACAACCTGAGCCCACTAAGCTCAACTAGAAGCCTTTAAATTGGAAGAAACTGCAACCCATTCGATAGCAGTCAATTTTGCTCGAAAGAAGACTCCCTCTAAATGGCCTGATTTGTCCCGAAAGCATCTGTTGTTTCTTTCCCCCCATATCGGCCAGAGCCTAGCAAGAAGAGACATCCTTCATGCTGTGCTACCTAAATTACCAAAACCCTGCCATGCCATTGCCTATAAAAAACTCTGATTGGTCACGGCATAACCCATGACACGCCAAACAGCCCAAAAAAACTTTCCCATACCTCCTTGGAGAACGTGCGATGCATGATAAGATGATTCCCCAACTCCTCATTTTGCCAACACAAAGGACAAGCATTGACAATGATGAGGACCCTCTCCCTGAGGTTGTTGACTGTCAAAACCCTATTCCAACCCACTAACCATGCGAACGCCGCCACCTTTGAGGGAGTAGCATAGGACTAAAGAGGGAAAGTTTGCACTTTGCCAACTTTGATAGATACGCCCGAGAGCGAGTGGAGAGATTTCACCGAGAACTTCTCTGCATTTACCTCATTAAAGATCCCTCCAACACAAAGGACCCCACGCCCCTCTAGCTGCCGAGAAGCAATGATTAACTGTAATGTCAGGATCTGGGGCTACCTGAACTAAACTAGGAAATAATTCCCGCAAACTCCGATCATGAAGTCACACGTCCTTTCAAAATCTCACCGTAGAACCATCCCCAACTCCCTTGAACACCGTCCATATTTATGACACTTTGACTTGGCTACAAATAAGTAAAACCTTATCTCTCATTCCTAATTTAGCAAGAGAAACTATAACATACAACTGCTGCATGTGAACTTTCATCGCTTGGGCTCAATCTATAAGAATAAATTTAATTCTCTTTTAGGCTTTCAACAGTAGAGGGCAAAGTTTTCTTTTGAAAAAATAAAAATAAAAATTGTTGGACAAGGGCAAGTTATCAAATTTTTTTTTTTCCTGTTGCATTCATAATGAATGCTCTAGAGATGTGCTTAGGGAAGCATTCTCCGCAAGTACTTCCTCTGGCCATAAAGATGCTCCCCATCCCTTAAAAAGATTGACGATACTTTACGGCTGAACCCAACTAACCTCAAACTAATCAAACAAGAAGACCGAGATCTCAAACCTCAAACCTATACATGGTGCATAAAAGGTAATTCTCTCTCTCTCTCTCTCTCTCTCTCTCTCTCTCTACGTCATAGCACACATATTTGGGAGGTGTGGGCTCCTTCATTGCTTCTTTAGAGATAACCACCTATTTTTTAACACTAGAAAAAGAAACGTCAGAAATGCAAGGAGTGCCGCTTGGTGGCATGAGATCAAATGACTCTCCCATTTTTTTTTTTTTTTTTTTTGAGAAGTGAAACTTTATTAAAAAAGCTCGAAAAGGAGCAAAGAATACACCACCCTGAAGGGAAACTCCCTACAGAGCCCAACAAAACCACAAAAACCCCTCAAATCATGCCCAACTCTCAACAAGGGACGCGATTTTTCTGCTGGCCCTAGGGCTCTCAATGGAGCGGGTCAGATCCGAGATCCGATTCACTCCGAATCCGTATAATGCGGATTTTGATCTTAAAAGAGGTCTGATTAGTTAAATGGACCGGATTTGGATCTTAAAATAGATCCGATTACTTAAATGGACCGGATATGGATTCATATGAACACATCGATCCGAATCTGATTAAGATCCGATTCATTGTCACCTTACCGTATATGTTATATTCATGCTGGCCATCTATTTTACAAATTATTTTAGGCCATGTCGACCATACCATAGTAAATAGTGGGATTTGCATCATTTTTTACTAAATTAAATGTATTATATTATATATTTTATATCATATATTTTTTTAGATTTGTAATGGGGTGGTTTCGGACCTAGATCCGACCCGAATCCGATGGTTATATGGATTTTGGATCGGAAATGGGTCTAACAATTTATAAATGGATCGGATATGGATATCACCTTTTGGATCCGAGTTGGATCCAAATCTGTTTACAGATATATGGACTTGGAGCCAGATCCAACTGGATCCGATCCGGATTTGACCCATTGAGAGCCCTAGATGGCCCCTTCCACTTTAGGGGTATGATTCCTAAAGCAGCATTCATTTCTCTCTCCCTATAAGACCCAAAACAAAGCCGTAACGAGAAGCTTCCATTTAGCATTGCCGAACCTCCTCCCCCCTTCCAAGCCCATGGAAGCTCTTCTACCGTACCAAGCGTTACCCACACCGTGTTGCACGCCTTGAAGAAATAACTCCAAACTCTTCCGGCAAACTGACAATGGATGAACAAATGGTTGATGGTTTCTTCATTTGCCAAGCACATGAGATAGACATTTGGGAGGATCATCCATCTTTTCTTCAAATTATCAATTGTGAGAATTCTCTTGTGATCGACCAACCAAACGAACATTGCTACCTGAGTCAAACAAAGACTTGACTGAGAAAATTCTCGACAAAGTACTGGTCCATTTCATCGAGTCTTCCACTCGCGGGGACCCCAAGTAAAGTAACAAACTCCTCGATCTCAGGATCCAAAAGATTCCTACGGCAAGGAGGCGCCCACACTACCTTATCCACCACAATTGAAAAACACTCCGCCATAGAAACAAAACAATCACTGGATAACCTAGCGATAAAAGGGAACTTGATTTGTAAAGCTTGGTTGCCGCACCAAATGTCTACCCAGAATTGAGTACGATGGCCATTGCCCACGGCCATGGAGAAACAAATGTCCCTATGCTCAAGGTGTTCCGTAGCCACCATCGCCTTCCACATTGCAGAGGCCCGATATAACAACGAAGTTTTGACAAACCATCCTCCACTCTGCGTGTCGTAGTTGTTCGCCACCACTTCCCACCACAACTAACCAACCTCCACCCCAAACCTCCAGATCCAATTCCCAAGAAAAGCACTATTCATCTCCCCCAGAAGCTTAATTCCTGCCCCGCCCTCTTTGATTGGTTTACAGACCTCCTCCCACTTGAGCAAATGGATCTTCTTGCCCTCATACGCCCCCTTCCAAAAAAAAACCACGTCTTGACTTTTAAAGCCTCGCAAGCACCGACTTGGGGCACCGAAAGAGTTAACTGGCCTCCCCTCGACATATGTCGGCACTTCCGGCCGGCAAGTTTCCTCTCAATTCTTTTGATGACCTTATTTCGAAAGTGGATAGGCAGCTTACCTAAACACGGCAAATGACTCTCCCATCACATGCACACATCCTTTTTTTGCAGATTATTGAGCGTAAGGATTTTAGAAGACGATGCCGTCCAACAGAATGCTTTAAACATCCTTTCGATGACCTCCTCCCAACAGAATGCTTTAACTATAGAGGTTGCAACCGAGTCCCAAATATTGCCAAGTTCAGGAAGGAGAAGGATTCTTAGTGAAAATAGCCTTAAAGAATCCCTTAGCTAGGAGTTCTCCTTTTAGCAATGGTGCCTATATGTGCTTATCCACATCATTTACTGGCACATAGACATCTTTTAGCATACCTAATAGCTCTTCAACCATGGGAACTCCATGTTCCCAAAGGTTCTTTTTGAACACAAGTCTCCAAACGATCTTTCCCCCCTCTAGTTTGAAGCAATCCTTGATCTTGACAAAATTAGTGGACCGCTAATACACTCTAGGGAAAGAGAGGGCAAGCAGCTTATCGCAACCAAAATATTTGTTCCCTCTTATTTAATCTAAATGTTTCTAAATATCATAAGAAAATCTCCCAAGATCTACTAATTCAACAAGATTTGTAACAAATTTTGAGTTTGATGCTGTTCCATCAAGCAACATTGATGTCTGCCAAAAGTAGGATTTGTGTGGACCCAACCACTTTTGCATTAGTTTGCGCAAAGTTATTGTTTGAGGCGGCATTCTTTTCTCAAATTTGGAGCCGGAGAATCTGCATGTCTGCCCAAATCCAAGAGATGACATTGCTAGTAAGACTGGAAACATTGCCACTAAATTGTCTGCCTAATCCATGGAATTGAATCTGCATAAATGGGCTGCAGTGATTTTAGTCTGGTTTTACTCAGCTTCTTGGTTTATTCAATTGTATCATGGCAAATGACATATGAAATCCTTGGGATTGTGATTTTATGTATCTTTTCCCTTTTCTGGCAGCAACCACCTTCGCCTTGGATGAATCAAAGACCTCTTGGCGTTGATGTTAATGTAGGTAAGTATAATGGAGATGGAAGCTTGCTCACGGGAATTTCACAAGTTTATGATTTGTTAGGCTGATGTTGACCTACTTTCCTCGCTATGCATGATTAGTGCAATTTGTTTCAATAATCAGTGTAATTACTTGTTTATACCTGTTTGTAGCTTATGTGGAGGGACGAGATGAGGCGGACAGAGGAAATTCTCATCAACCCATGACACAGGTGCTTTCTTCATTTGATAACTATTTTTCTGTTGGTACCATGTATTTACTTGTTTATTCAGGGGATGTTGGCGAGTTAATTCTTGAATTCATTTATTACTTATCAGTGTTATTATATAAATAGAGTTAGATTTTTGCACTCCTTTTAGTTATGAGGTATCCAGTCCAAACCTGTTGGATTCTCAAAAAATGGAAAAAAAAGAAAAAGAAAAAGAAAAGAAAAGAGTCCAAACCTGTTGGACCATAGTTTATGGTCCACCCAGTAAATAACTTCCAACCTTCGTGCCTTTAGCTATCCAACCCATCCAATAAGTTTGCCCAATCATTTGAATTACCTTGTGCAAAAAACCAGCCACATCCACTTACTGAGCAAACCGTGCTTGCATTTTTTTATTTATCAATGGCTAATAATTGTTTTCTCTGGTGTGGTTCACCTAATGTGTGGATGGGGCTGAATTTTGCTTAGTTGATTGCCATGGTGGGGCCAGGCCAACCTATTGGAAGAGTTAGATGTCAACGAACATGATAGTAAGTTGGAAGTTTTCCGCTGGGTGGATCGAAAATTATGGTCCAACTGGTTGGACTTGAAACCTTCTCCTCTGTGTGTGCGCGCGCACGCGCGCGTGTGCGTGATCTCTGAAGTTCAGTACTTGTCATGTTTCCAGGATTTTCTCATGATGAATTCTGGTAAGCGGAAACGAGATGATTATGCTTCCCGTTTTCCACCGGGTGGGTATATACCACAGCAAGATGGAGCTGGAGATGCTATATTGGAGGTTTTTGAACTAGAGGTGCTTTGTCCCCTATATTTATGTTCATATTCATCCCTCTTTTTTCTCTTATCTTTCAGTTACCTTGATCACTTTCTCGTTGCAATGATTGGTTATTTTGGCAGTATTTTTACCTGATGCAAGTGATACGGGTATACAATCATGTAACTAAGTCTTAAGTATTATTTGAAACATCTTCTGTATTCAACTTGTATATTTTGGTTTAGGTTCACTAATGTAAAAAAAAAATGGTTTAGGTTTTGCTAATGTGAAAAAAAAAAAACTGAAATTGGAGTGGCTGCAGGGATTTGCATATGTGGACTAACTTTAAGGGGAAAGACTGAGATGTCTTTGAATTACTGCATCATATAACAAGACAGAACAGACATAAAAATATAAGCTTCCCACATGAACAACAGAAGAATAGTAGATTCCTCTCTTCCTGCAAGTGAGTGACTGAATGCAATTATTGAATATGCTGTAGTCAAGCCAAGGTAGGCAACTCAAACAGTTATATGTGCTACTGAAAGTGGCTGTCCCCTTCATGAACTGAAGGTCATAGAAGGATAGCATCATCATCATCATCATCATCATCATCATCCTTTAAGCATTATCCCAACCAACAGGGTTGGCTACACAAATCCTATTCCACCATTCCACTATATCAAGGATCATATCCTCTATTAAATCACAGCTCATCAAGTCTTTTGTTACTACTTACTACCTCCATTGATGTCCTATTAGGTCTTTTGTTTGCCCTTTTAGAGCCTTAAACTTGAACCAATCCACTCCTAACTGGTGCAGTTCTTCGTCTTTCTTGCACATGACTTGGTCATCTAAATGCACTTGCCTCATTGTATTACCTGTTGATGCTACTCCTTACTTCCCCCAATATATTTATTTCTAATTCTGTCCTTCTGTTTTTCTACTCAACCATCACAACACCCTCATTTCAGCTATGTTCCTTACTGCCCAACATTCTGCCCGATAAAGCATGGCTGGTCATATAGCTGTCCAAAAAATTTCCCCTTTAATTTGATTGATACAATGATACATGGTGATCACATAAAACTCTAGAGTCACATCTCCACTTCTTCCACCCAGCTTGAATTCTATGAGCAACATCCCTCTCAATCTTACCACTCTCGCGAATTATCAACCTAAGATATCCAAAATGGTCATTTTGGGGGTACTTTTTTCTTTTTTTGAAAGGCAACCAAATTTATTAAAAAGAGCAAAAAGAAAAACAAGGCTGACTCGCTGAGATAGCGAGATGGCTAAACTCCCAGAAAAAGAAAATTACATTCCTTTAATTAACATATCCTCATTTCCACTTCTATATGTTACTAAATTTGCATTCCATAATTTTTTTGTGTTTTTTTTGTTTTTGTTTTTGGTTTAGTCTGACTATTTTAGAACTTTCAGAATCTAAATCATCCCTCCATAGTTTTGGCTTATGTTCATGCCCTCCCCTATCTTGTCAATCAAAACCATGTCGTCTGCAAATGGCATACACCATCAGACCTCTTCTTGTAAATGCCTCCTCGCTTTGTCCATAACCAATTAAAAAAGACACAGGCTTAGTGCTGACTCCTCATGTAATCTTACAATCATTAGAAACGCCCATCTCTCCACTAGCGCTCCTCACACTTGTTTCCACGCTCTCATGCATATCCTTAATCACGTCAACATGTCCTCTTGAGACTCATTTTTGTCCCAACACCCACTGATGAACTCCTTAGGGATCCTATTTTATGCTCTCTCTTAAGTTAATAAAAACCATGTGGAAATCCTTCCTCACCCCATAATTCTCCATCAACCGTTTACGCAGGAAAATAACCTCAATGATTGACCTTTTTTTTCTTTCTGAAAGATAATGATGTATCTCAATGGTTGACCTTTTCTTTCTTTCTTTCTTTCTGAAAGATAATGATGTACCTCAATGGTTGACCATCTTGGCATATATCCCTGGATACATTCTTCTCAAGCCTTAACTAACCTTAGCTCGATCATGATTTGCTAAAGTTTCATACCATGGTTCATAAGTTTAATCCCATGATAGTTAGTGTAGCTCTATATGCTCCCTTTATTCTTATAAACAGGTATCAGCTTGACTTCAACCAAAATAAACTTGTATCTCCTGTGCACTTCAACTTTCTCAAAGCTTCTTTCTCTTCAGATATTGTAATCCTACAAATGTATGGTTTCCGGCATCATTTGAGTTTATGATTCCTTATATCCTTGTGCTTTGGGAGTGGTCTCCATTTAACAAATTTTGAAAATAGCTTTTCCATTTGTCGTTTATCTAATTGTCCTTAGTTAGCACCCTTTGGTGGGCGTTTGGCATCTCTACAAATAAGAGCTTATTGGCTTATTTCTAAAAAATTAGCTTTTAGACCATTTGGTAAAAGTCTAATGAAGTGCTTATTTTTTTAGAAAGTGGCAAATAAGCTCCGATTTAATTAGTTGGGAAGGGGTTACTTTTTGAAACGGAGCTTATTTGGCTTCAGCGGGTAGACATTTTAGACTAATTTTTGGACAAGTTTACCCTTAAACTTTTCAAGTAATTCCTATCTTACCCTCTTCTCTTTACAAATTCTTCAAGAAAGGCCCACACGATGAACAACCCATAGTGAAGGTGGGCCCCACATGACGAATGGCCCATATCAAAGGTGGGCCTACATAATGCATAGTCACATCAAAGGTGATCCCCACATGATTGATGGCCTATTTCAAAGTGTGGCCTTGCATGATGAATGATCCACATCAAGCAAGCCCCACCTGGTGATGGTCCACATCAAAGGTGGGACCCACACGATGGATGGTGGACATTGAATGTGGGACCACATGATGGAAGATTGACATTAAAGGTGGGCCCGCATGATGAATGACCCATATTGAAGGTTGAGCCCCACATGATGGGCGGTCCATAGCGAAGGTGGGACCTACATGATGGATGGTGGACATCAAAGGTGGGTCCCACATGATGGACTATCCACATCAAGTGGGCCCCACATGATATATGGTCCACAACAAATATGGGACCCACATGATGGATGTTCCACATCAAAGGTAGGACCCACGTGATGGATGGTGGACATTGAATGTGAGACCACATGATGGAAGGTTGACATTAAAGGTGGGCCTACATGATGAATCATATTAAAGGTTGGGCCCCACATGATGGACGGTCCAAAACCAAGGTGGGACCTACATGATGGATGGTGGACATCAAAGGTGGGTCCCACATGATGGACCATCCAAATCAAGTGGGCCCTACATGATAGTGGTCCACAACAAAGGTGGGACCCACATGATGGATGGTGGACATCAAAGATGGGCCCCTCATGATGAATGACTCATATTAAAGTGGGGCCCCACATCAAGGTGGGCCCACGTAATGAAAGGTTCACATCAAAGTGGGCCCCTCATGATAGATGGCCCGCATTAAAGTGTGGCCCAATATGACAGAAAATGTGCATCAAGTGGGTCCCATTTGATGGACAGTTCACATCAAAGGTGGGACCCATATGATGGATGATGGTCATTGAAGGTGGGCCCACATGATGGTCAGTTGATATCAAAGATGGGCCCACATGATTAACGACACATAATGAAGGTGGGGCCCCGCACAATGAATGGTCCACATCAAGATGGGCCCACATAATGGATGGAGTGGGCTTCACACGATGGATGACCCACATAAAAGTGTGGCCCCTCATAATGGACAATTCACGTCAAGTGGGCCCCACCTAATGGACGGTCCACATCCAAGGTCTCTCATGATGGATGAACCATATCCAAAATGGGACGTATGATGGATGATCCACATAGAAGGTGCACCCCACATGATGAATGGTGGATATCAAAAGTGGGCCCCACATGATGGACAATCCACTTCAAAGGTAGGGCCCACACTATTGACACATCAAATGTAGAGTCCACGTGATGGGTGATGGGTAGTGGATATTGAGGGGCCCCACATAAAGAGCAATTAGGAATGATGTTGGGCCTCACATGATGGATGGTCCACCAAAACAACTATTTGGATTGCTCTTATATTAAAGTTGTAATCTTTAAAAATAACGTCAACTACCCTTAAAAAAAGCTCTTATTTGAAAGTTTTACCAAATGTGCTTATTTTAAATAAGAGCTTTTTTTTATAGATATTTTACCAAACGATCTTATTTAAAACAGAGCTAGAACAAAAAGGACTTGTTAAAGTAGCTCTTATTCAAAAAGCTCTTATTGAATTAGAGTAGAGATGCCAAACGAGCCCCAAGTTTGAAGAATGAAGACATCTTTGTTACCTTCTCTTGTCCCTAATATTTATTTTATGCTTCACTAGTTTCTGAGAGTTCCTTTTTGCGTTTCTATATTCTTCGAAAGTTTTCTCATTTTTAGTTGCTTGCTAAGCTTGAAATATGCTTGTTTCATGCTATTCGCCTTTTTGGACTTCATCATTTCACCCCTTAAGTTTCCTCTTATAGGTGGTGGCTTTTCCCTCAACTCTTCAAACTTCTTTAGCTACTTTCCCAATGCGCTCGGTCATCTTGTTGCACATAACATCAATTTCAATATTTCACCTTCCATCAATTAATTACCAAATAACACTGCCTTCTCTTCTTCTAAATTCAACCTTCTTGTTTTTGTAACATCTAGTAAATTTATTCAGTCTCCTCCATCTTTTAATGTAAACATTTAATAACCATTTACCTATGTAGTAGTCAAACTCTCCCCTGGCATAACCACCTACATGATTCCTGCTACAAGCAACTGAAATCGGTTCAATATGACTATGTAAGTACTTTTCCTAGGAGCTTGTACCTTGGAAGGTTCAGATAGATAAATTAGTTCCAATAGAATAGTTTGTTGTTTTTTTACCAAATCTGAATACTTCAGATTTACCTCTGTCATACGTTGTTGGATTCTCATCTGCATTTTGTTTGATGAGGTTGGCTGGTAGGGTTCTTTAGGAACATGATTTCATTGGGGGGTTTTCTCTTAGGAGATGTTCTTGCATCATTGGTCTCTCTATGAAAGATTAGGTCCTTTAGGCTTGAGTTGGATTTGTTGGCTTGTGGGATTATACCTAGCTTCAAAATGTTTTCAACAGGGTGAATGGAAAATGGAATCTTTGTGTTACCAAGCGTAGGTCCAACTTAAATGGGGTGAATTAGTGAAGTCGCTTATTATCCCCATTGTTCTTATTATTTGTAGCTACAAAGAGACTTGCTTGGTTTTGGATTTGATTTTTCTTTGCTCCTATCCATTGACAATCGACAATCTAATCTTGATGGCCATGATCTGTTGCCTGGATGTAGGGGTTGGTTGTTGGCGGGAACTCATCTTCCCTGCTGCAAGCTAATCAACGTCACCATGATGGTGACTGGCATTGTTGTCATTTTTACGACAGTTTTTTTTTTTTTTTGAAAGATGATGCAAATTTATTAGGCAAAAGCGCCAAAAAGGAAAACAAAAACAAAAGAGTAAAAGGAAAACTACACAAAAAGGAGCCGAAAAGCTCCAAACCCAAAACCATAAGCTCACAAATTATGACGACTTAGGCACCAGATTCCCCACCTGAACGAAGACCATCTCTGCAGGCGAAGAGAGATTCCGAAAAACCCTGTTATTGCGCTTAAGGTAGATCAACCATAAAGAAGCCAACAGAGATAGCCTCCAATTCTGAGAACCCAAGTGACCTCCGGGATCACCATGCCAGGCCATTGAATCCGGCATTTACCCAGGCCATGCTAGTGGAGCTGAAGATACCGGACTACACAACACGAGCAAAAGCACAGAGGATGAAAGATGATCCACGGTTTCTTTTGCAGCAAGGCACGACAGGCAGGCATTTGGAAGGACCATTCCTCCCTTTTACAGATTTTCAATCGTGAGGATTTTCCTTCTCCCTGCGACCTAGGCAAAAGTTGTGATCTTTGGCGAGGCCCCATAAGACTATAATTCTGCTGTGAAGAAGTGAACCTCCTCGGAGCTAGGCTGAGAGAGGATGCGGTAGAGAGACCGAACCGAGAAATTCCCCGATTTGCTAAAGCGTTAAATCATGCAATCCTCTACATCTGGGTTGAGCGATGGGCTCTTCAATAGGGACAAAAGATGTAACAAGTCAGTCATTGTTACTACAGTTATAACCCTCTTTGTTGTTCCATTTCATGTTTTCTCCATAAGAGTTTATGCCACCGTCAGATCACCATGGGATACTTTCAAATGATTAATGCTTATCTTTCTGTTATTCATACAAATCCTTTGATTACTTATTGACTACCTTGTCTGAGGAATAATTTCGCAAAAAACTGGACGAACCGGAATAATGTTTGATCTTGTTCCTTGATTGAGTGGAAATAGGGATATATACACACGCACAAATCCTTCTGCATTGTTTACAAAATAAGTGGTTGTGTAGGACTATGAGTACCATTTCTTTATATGGCAGAGAGAACAAACTCACTTGTAGTTGAAGGAAAGCTTCAGCTATTAATTTGGTTCAGCTTCAGCTGTTGAACTTAACATGACACTAATGGCTGTTTACTTCTTCACACTACTAGGTTTGCCACTCATTGGTGTGTTTATGAACAAAAACTTGTATGAGAATGCATTTGTCAATATCATTGTATAAATAAATACTACTAAGATATGAGGGATATAATGAAACCAGTCAATATCATTAAATCCTCTGCCTGGGTTCATGATTGTCCTCCCTTGTGTCTGGAACCTCATGTCTGTCTTACACTGATGGACATGTCTGTGCCCAAGTTAGATGGTCTTCTTTCATATCAGGGCATGGATATGAGAATGTCTATGCCTTTCACAATTATGGCATTGAGGGCCAGCTGTAAACACCAAAATGTTCCGCCTACCCCTTTCATGCTGCTTGCCTCTTCTCTTGCCAAAACTCAGCTAATAGCTTCAAAAATTAGGTTCTATGCAACACGAGCCGATTTACCATGGTCTAGCTTCCTAGTGTCTTCCTTGATTCGGACAAGGTTGACAAATTCATATTCTTGAATATTCATTCAAATCTGTGAGAAACTCACGACTTCGGTCACTAGATGCATATTGCATTCACTAACGTGCCTGTCATGTTACTCATGTAAAGCTATGGCGGAAGCTCCATCTGTCATGTTACCATGAAAAATAATACCGGAAGTAGGAATATGGGATGCTGTCAAATTTCATCTCCAATTAGAACATGATTCTCAATTCATCCAAGGGGTTGTCCGGGAGCGTGAATTGGTGGGTTTGAGAGGAGTGTATTTGATGTGAAATGGAATCTAATTCACATCAAATACACCAAAAGTCACTTTTTTTAAATTATAGTAAAACCATGTGATTCCACTTCACATGGATTCTGGTTACTACTGATTACCCCCAATTTGCAAGTCACAGTTCTCTCTCTCACTCATGGTTTTGAATGTCGGTATCGGTCAGGTTCGGTGGAAAAATGACACGATGCGGTGTTGCATATTAGTGTCGGGGCTATATCGGCCCGTATTGGTCATAATTTTTTTAAAGCGAAAAAATATGGAAAAATATTAGAAAATTAGGAAAAACCGAGATATCCAAGAATCTATCTTTTTCTTGTGTGTTTTGACGATGTATTCAATGGTGTATCTTTGGTAAGAATGTTGTCTGTTGGTTTGACTTATTAAAGGTCAACCAAATGGGCCCTAATTGATGAGGACATCAGAGCACCATTGAGAGTCTACTAGAGGAGGAGGAGATCATCACTAGTTTCCGTCTAGATGGATGACCACTAAGTGGGCTCGAGTGGACCGTTTTGAAGACCCCACATGCATTTGATGCATCTTCGAAGACTTTACACTAGGAAGATGCATGTGGGCTGCATTATTGAGGAGTTTGGACCATTGGATCAAGTGCACGCATTGATCAAACTGTTAGATTGTGCGTATCGTGTCGCTTGACCACTTTTGATTGTGGCCCGCTTCGATTGTGGACACTTTAGGACTTAGATGTTTTATTTTTTTATTAAGATTTAGTTTATTTACAGTTTAAACCTTTTTTATGAGCTTTATATTATGTTTTTTCTAGTTTAAAGAGTTTTTCTTAAGAAATCTTTCTTGAGAGTGCTTTTTTGTAAATTTCTGCACTTGAGACTATAGAAGAAAAGAGGTGAGGTGTGGAGCCCTAATGGCCTTTATTTTGAAAAAAGAAACTTTGTGGTTTTTTTTCTTCTTCGCGTGATTTGAAGAATGCTCCATGTGATTTGATGCTTCGGTGTGGTGTGATTCTATTCTCATTCAACGGAGTTGCGAGGCTTCCATCTATCATCTTCCTTCTCTCTTCCTTTCCATCCAAAAGAGATATTTTCTCAAAAACTTCATCTTTCTTCTTCCCTTCCCATCTAAAACCATCCAATTCATCTTTTTCTTCAACTTTTCATCATCCAACTTCAACCCCAACTGAATCCCATCATCTAAAACCCCAAATCTTCCATCATGTCAAACTCATTGTTGCATTCAATTTGACAGTGCATCCAAATGCATGCTTAATTACCTGATGTTCTTGGAAATCTCTTTTTGTCAATAGTCTGCCCAATACTAGTATGCGATTCTAGGGGAATCAATTATCATTTGACAAGAATCCTAGCACTTACCACGCATTGTCCATGAAAACACGTAGAAACTAATTAAAAGACTAAAGATCTACCACTGATAGTCTGTGCAGCTAACAATGCTTCATGGCTGGAGAGGAAAACAGTACTGGTCATTAACCTTAATTTTTTAGTTGCATGCTAGGAAGTGAGAAACTTGTATTATCCTTTTTTCTTTATGCATCAATTTTGGTGACACATGACTCATTCTTTGCAGGTGTGTGTCAATTCAGAATCATCTATCAAAAGTAGCATGTTTCTGATATTGGCCATATTTCTTTTGTTCTTATGTAATGCAAACTTCTGACCTCCTCGCATGCCCTTGATTTTTAGGTCAGTCAAGCAAAAATTTCATCAAATAGATATGGCGGAGTAACTGCAAATGGTGGCATGCAATCAGCGCAAGAAGCAAGGGCTGGTCAGAGGATTCCACAACAGGATGGGGTTCATGATGGTTACGATGATGTAATGACCGCAACTCTTGTGAATTTCCTCTACCTTGTTGTTATTATTTAAATTTTTTCTATTTCACTTCTCAATTTTCACATTGTTTCTTTTGTTTTCCTTTTGAAGTTTTTCAATTTTCCAGGTGTTGCCAATGAAGAGTACACTACCCCAGTTGACCATGGTAAATTATGTTGATTAATTCATGTCAAGTGCGAACCATTTGGAACAAGGAGATTAGACTTCTGCAGTTTTATGTCATGCTGACCTAGGAAGCTTTTTCCTTTCAATAGATCTAAATGCCGGTCACACTGTTGGCACACCAAAACCAGCTAAGAATGAGGGTGCTGATGATGATGAGCCACCACTGAACGAAGATGATGATGATGATGATTTGGATGATCTGGAAGAAGGAGAGGAAGAGCCCAGCACCCACCATTTGGTTCTGGCCCAGTTTGATAAGGTAATTGCCATCCTTTTGTTTTTCCTTGCGAGTAGCTATCTGTAGAATAACTAAGGGTATTCTTACTTTCTCGCATTTGTGTAGGTCACACGTACCAAAAACAAATGGAAGTGTGCACTCAAGGATGGAATAATGCACATCAACAGTAAGGATATTCTTTTCAATAAGGTGAGTTGAATTTCTTCTGCTTGTTTTTTTATGCTTTTGCATGGATTGGACTCTCTAGTTTCTTTTAACGCCTGCGTCAATTTTATCTGCTTGTTAATTTTGTTTGATGGTCGAATGGTCCTGCTCCAGTCCCCAGTATTGTCTGAAAACTTGGAAAACTCAACTCAGCAAAGCTCACTCAACTTGATTCAATGAGAAATTTACTCAATTCAACTCGAGATTCAGTTGTTGTGACTTGTCAAGACTCCGACAACCTTATATCCTAAAATGTTTACATTATTGGCCCTTGATATTCAAGACAATCAACACTTACCTGATTATTCAATTCGACACGACTGACTTTTGAGGTGGGATTTTTGGCCTTTGAAACCATGATTTCCACCATCTGATATGAGGGAAGGGCCTGACCAATGCTGATATTCTTTTTATGATTAGAGGGTCTTTCGTTAGGTTGGGGATTGCCATCCCCCTCAGCTGCCTAAGTGAAAACAAACTCCTTGTACAGTTGTACCTTTTGGGAATGGAGTGGAAATGTCTGGAAGGATGAAAGGGGTTCTATAGAGCTTGCTTATCCACCCTTCCTGGCCAAGCAGGAAGGAGCATCAGATGTTGGAGCTGTTACCTAAATCACCAAACCCCTTATGCTTTCCGTTCTGGATCCCAAGATCCAGATTATGGATCATTTGCTATCCGGATCACTATTTTTTACCAATCTGAAAATTTGGTTTAGTACTGCTAGTGTAGATGAACTTGTAATTTCAATCTTTATTTAGAACAGATGGAATTATATGTTGAAGGCTTTAAAAGGGCAAGGGAAAGGCCCAAAGGGACATGGATGGAGGAGTAAGAAAAGACTTTGATGACCTATTGTCTAACTGAAGGTTTGGCCAATGATAGACTGGAATGGCAGAATAAGGTTCATGTAGCTGTCCCCAATTAATTGGGATAAGGCTTGGATGATGATGATAATGGATTTACATGTTGACTTATGCAACAACATGAATACATAAAATATTATGCATTTGGGACCTAATATTCATCTCTATATTATATATTATATATGAAACAATGAATAATTTTTATTGAAATAGTCTCTAAAGTTTATTAAAAATAACCATATTCACCATTTCATATATAAATTACAATATCAATCGTATATAGTATATTGGATGAAGTAGCATACTGTGTACCCATTCCTGTACCATGTACTGGAGCAACCTATTCCCATTCCCTTA
This sequence comes from Liriodendron chinense, assembly GCA_003013855.2. Classification (NCBI taxonomy): domain Eukaryota; kingdom Viridiplantae; phylum Streptophyta; class Magnoliopsida; order Magnoliales; family Magnoliaceae; genus Liriodendron; species Liriodendron chinense. The sequence goes on along the minus strand of ML058427.1, from coordinate 2,205,685 downwards.
CCATCATTTCTCAACTTTTTGGTTTCTCTGGTCTCTACTACATGTAACTTGAGCAGCTAGGGGCAATTTTCCATGCAAAAAGTTTTTAGAGAGTTGGAAACTTTGGATTTTTGAAGGATAGAAAGGGATTTGACCCACATTGAGTGTTTTTTTATTTTTATTTTTGAAAGACTGAATTTATTTGAGGCCGAAAAGCCTAATAAGAAAACAAACAACAGTCGAGATTTTACCCTCTCAGTCCCATCAGTGATGTACATTTTTTGTAGTGGCTTTTTTTTTTTTTTTTTTTTCATTTTAAAATGTTGATGAGAGTGTCCTGCACCGCACGCAACCTTAACTGCTTGTAGATCACACCAACAACAAAAGCTAGAATACATCCAGATCTATTGCTATGGATGTGTCAGGACTTTAGCCTTCAGATATGTGGTTATCTTCCAATAATCCAAACTGTTTTTATGATGTGTCACACCTTAGATGGGGTATGTACAAAAAATGAAATTTATTAGATTGTGATATTTTAACCCTTTAATCATTTGACTCCTTTTCCTTTAATTTAGATTCTCTCCATGAGATTTATAATCTAAGGGTCCATAGAGTTATTTTTGGTTTCCCCCTCCCAGAGCTAGGTCCATCATATAGTCCAGTTTTGGTCATTCAATAAGGACCCAGATCCAATGGCTGATGTCTTGACGTATCATATATGGTGTCATACTCTACTAGAGTATGTCAAATAACTCTCCTTTTACAATCTCCATGGCTTGAAAACCTCTTCCTTTCTCGTATGAATGTGCATATGCCATATCTACTAGTATTTTCAACATTGATCCAACTTGGGGTTGTTATGGTTTCCTTGTTAAGCCTCCTGCCAGGGTTTTTGCTCCACCCTTTATGGGCTTTTAGATTTTGGATCTTGTAGGCTTTAATTGCATTTCCATCCTCAAACTATGACCAGTTCAATCCGTCCTTTAATATCTCTTTGCTTGATGAAATATAACACTGTTTTAAAACTCTTGAATTCGCAGTTACTTTGGTTTCTCTGACATTAAGTTTCCAATATAAAGCCGCATCTAATGTAATAACCGTATCTTCTACCTTGATGTTCATATTATTACTTTGAAAACGCCATTGGCCATGATTTCGGTGTTTACTCTTGCATTTATAATATACCATCTTTTGGTCTATCAACACGCGCAAGCTGTACATAGTTTGCTGGTTGAGGATGTGCTTTATTATTTTAGTGGATAAAAAGGAAGTTGTTTTCAAGGTTTCAAGGCTTTGCCATGACAGGATATCAGCCGACTGCTGTGACTGCTGTTTAACTGTAACGACTGTTGTGAAATGGAAAAGAGAACTGGAAAAAAAGAATGTCCGATCCCACAGGAAATAATGATGTTTTCTTAGATAAAATGGCACTCTAATGTATAACAATAGCACCATTATATTAGAATCAAAAGGCTCGTCTAACAGAATGACCCCTTCATGTTATCATCTTTAAAACCTTCCCGCCTTATATATAGAAATATCAGTTCAGTTTAAGAGTAACACTTGTTTTGTAGGAAAGTCAAAACAGAATGTCCTAATCACCTTAGGTAATCTATTTTGTGAGCCGCTGTTTGTCCTACAAATGCCAGTTGGGCTGTTGCATATGAGACTCAAGCTGTTCAGCACTCAGCAGGTGGGCCGCACTGCACATTCTTTGGTATGAAATGAGGCTGTTTTTGTTACCGGGTGACCGCACATGTACGTCAAATGTGAATAAATGATCAAATTATTTTTATTGTTTGTCCCATCCATATGCATGCAGCCTGCTGATGATGACTAGCTGAATTTTCAGGCCATGTCACACATGGCAGCACCCACCTGATGAACAGACCAGGTCTTGTGTACGTGTAGACCGTGGAGAGATATGATGGCCTTGTTCTTTTAATCAATTAATGATTCATTTATATGCTCCAGTCAGTACCACCATACTCATCCATGTGTATTACTTGGGAACAAACATGGTTAAAATACTCGTTGGCTTGTTGGACAGACTTATCCAGTCTCAAGTCATGACTCAAGTCGGGAGTGAATTGGCTGGGTGACTCTTGTTGTTGAACCAGATCGGGTCCTGACTGAGTCTGAGTTGACTCGAACGAGTTGCATGGGACTCACCGGAGTCTTAAAACCACAGAACTAGGTAAAAGGCCTGAATGGGTGGGCCTATAGGATTCAACGGTATCCACATGATCTTAGGGACCTTCTCACAAAGCCAAAGATGGATGACTTATGTCTAGTGGTTCACCTAACTACTACAGGAGTGAAAATGATCCAGTCCCCCCTCTTATCCTACGGTTTGGATGGCCCGGACATGATCAGCAGTTTAGATAATTTAGAGGCAGCCCTAATGGACAATGACTATTATTCCTCTCGATTTTCTCCGTGGAATTCTTTTCATTGGGAATGCTTTTACCGATGGTATGCCTCTCTTCTTCTTTTAAATAAAGAGAGGAATTGAGGAGTTTGGATGCGTGACAGGGCTTATACCTATCTCATCTGATCTCTCTCCCTTATCTCAATCATGTTTCTTGTTGAACTCAAATTCAAAATTTGAGCTTCAAGAGAAATGAAAAGAGAGATATCCTCTTGGAGATGTTTTGAGGGAAAAACACGTGGGACCCACCCACTAGTGGTTGCCCACAAGTGGGCTTCACAAGCTCATATCCAACACTTAAGACCTTCTATCATTATAGTTATGGCTGCCAATGGGCCCCAATCTGAGCCCAAACCAACCCAGACTAGGCCTATTGACAGCCGCAATCATAGTGGGCTGCATAAACTGGCTGCTTGTGCAAGTCTCCTTAGCATTTTATTCTTTTATATTCTAAGGAATGCGTCTGTTATTATCCATAAACATTGTCATCTTGCTGCCGTCTGGGAACTTCTCCAATGTTTTTTCCCCCTTTCTCCATCTTCTTTCACAGGCAAATGGGGAGTTCGACTTTTAGCCTTTGATGGGTTCTCCCTCAGAAGAACTAATCCCGGCCGTAGGGTTCCTGGAAGGATTTGTTTCATGAGGACGTTGTCTGGTGAGAGTGGAATTGGGAATGTCCTAAGAGAGATGCTGTATAGAGAAAAGCCCTTGTTGCCTACTGCTCCACTCCGTTTCGTTCTGCAGAGATTGTTTGGTGTTTTCGTTCGTTTTGTAAATTTTACTTTTGTGATGATAATTACAGTATGATATTAACTACTGTCTGCTTTCATATTTCCCTTGAAAGAACCCCTTTGTACATGTACAACTTTCAACGCCTGCGGGAAATGGCAGTGCCCTGACTCAGAAGCTTAGTTGAGCTTTCCATATGGGACATTTAAATCAGATTTCCAGCATGGCCTGCTCTTGTTGCCCATGCATTTCAGTTATGTATGTTTTTCTTTTATTCGTTTCTTCATGGAGCCGGTGGCATGTGTAGGTGATATTGTGCATATTTATGGACCATGGATCTTTTAACTGTGGATTTAAGAGCTTGGATTGTGATTATTGTGGTATGGTTCATCTACAATGGGCCATACTATTTGGATGGTCAAGATTGATTTAAAAGGTTATTCTAAGTGCAGGAAATGCATGGTCAAAGCAAACACTGTTGGAGGTTATTCCAAGTGCAGGATTTGCATGGTCACAGCAAACACTGTTTGCATCCAACCATGTTTTCTAATGGGGTGGGCTGACCAAAATGAAATGAACTAGGCTTGAGTGCAGTCAAAATTATGAATAGGCCTTTGGTCAACAGAGCAGCCCATTGGGCCCAAACAAACCCGTCCCGCTGTGCAGATGACCCTGGTTCCTCCATGTGGGTCAGGTGGTAAACTCTCTTATTTTATATATTTTCTCACTATCATCTGTTCGGGAGATTTGACTGGGTGACTTCGACAAACCCATTTTAAGTTGTCTTCAGGAAATTGTTCTGTTAATTTGTGGGTTGGACCAGCTTGATCAGTCCCGAGTTAAGTTGTGACCCTCCAAGTTGGGGGTGATTTGTGGGGTTGAACTAGCAGGATTTTTTTTTGAGAGATCCCTACCTGAAGAACAAGGTTCCATGGAGATTTTATCGTAGAAATGGTCCGACCGAGCCCAAGTCATCCGTGTCTTGTCTTGTCTCGTCCTAGTCTTAAAACTATCGAAAGTCCTAAACAACGGCAGTCCTGAGCCCGAGATTGGAGTGGTCTGCACTGTTGATCTCTAGATTGGAGACTGTCCATCTTTGGTATTTTTTTTTTGGGATTTTTACAGAAAATTCTTTGTCAATCTCAAATTTACCCAAGAATCTCAGATAATGGACTGTCCAATCTTTGGCAGTTTTAGGGGATTTTTACAGAAAAATTCCTTGAAAATCTCAAATTTAATGAAGAAATCTACTGATGAATCAAAATAAGTGGGCAACGCTTCTTGAGAAGGGAAGTCATCGAAGTACTGTTGTTTAACATGGTTTTTCTTTAAAAAGTAATAAAGTAAGAAATTCCGAGGCTCACATGGTATCTGTATTGTTGGAGAGCCTTCAAACTGTACATGTCAAGGGTGCTTAGACTGGTAGGGTGACCGGTGTGCCCTTTGGCCTAGATGCACAGCAAGGTTGCTATACAAATCTCATGTGCCCTAGATCGGTCGGGCGACTGGTTTGCAAGGAGCTCTGACCGGTCGGTGGTGAGGCAGTGTGATGAATCGGAGTTTTTTTTTTTTTTTTCCTTCTGGACTGTTTTTGTGTTAGCATCGATCGGTCAGATGACTGGTTGGCTGTGCACGCGTTTTCTTATACTATTACAGGGTTATGCATAAGATGTTCTATTTTAGATTTTATATATATATATATATATATATATATATATATATATATATATATATATATCATGAATCCGAACTTAGATGTAATCTTAAGGTGTCCAAGATTTCCTAAGTGTGTTAGGAAGATGGGAGAGTGTTTTGAGAGAGAGAGAGAGAGAGAGAGAGAGCTTAGGTTTTTTCTGCTTTTCCTTGCTTGTGGGCTGTCAATCTTTGTAATCTTCTGGAATCATAGTGGATCGCTTCGTGCTGTGTTTTTTTTATCCATTGAGGGGTTTTTCCACGTAAAATCGGATTCTTTTGTGGTTGAATGCTTATGTGGTGTGATTACATTATGTTTCTTATTTGATCGCATATTCTACTGTATGTTGTTCGGCTTTCGCTTCTGCTGTCGGTGTTCTTATTTCCAATAAGTGGTATCAAAGCTAAATTTAGGGTGGAGTAGAATTCGGATCTGAGACGAGAATATGAGATCAAGCATAAGGTTCGATGTAGAGAATTTCTCTGGCAAAAATAACTTCAAACAATGGAAGGTGAATGTTGAATCCCTCCTAGTTCAGCAAGGGCTTGATGGAGGTCTTGAAAAGCGACCTGAGACTATGAAAGATGATGAGTGGATGAAGCTCGACAAGAAGGCTAGAACCTCGATCTTGTTATGCCTTACGGATGATGTCCTCTATCACGTCACGAAGGAGGAGACAACGGCTGATACAATGACTAAATTAGAGAAGGTCAATGCCAAGAAATCTTTAGAGAAACAAATGTATTATTTGATACAGTTGTTCACCTTGAGGATGGCGGAGGGGACGGATGTGGAGGACCACTTAAGCACATTCAATCGGCTAGTTTGCAAGTTGGTGGAGATATATAAGCGGATGAATGATGAATATCAAATATGCATCCTGCTGAATTCGCTTCCAGATTTGTATGAGTCATTCAGGGACTCTATGCGTGCAGGGAGGGAGACCATCAACGTCAAGACCGTTATTGTAGCCATCTAGTCGAAAGCGATGAGAAAGAAAATCGGTGACGTGGGTTCTCGTTCTTTCTCAGAGGCACTGATTATGAGGGGAAAAAGTTCTGAGTATGGTGGGGGATATTCCAAATCGGGATCTAAAGCCAAGGGCAAAGGGAAAGCCAATGTGCGGTGCTGGAGTTGTGGTTAGGAAGGCCACATGAGAGGGGATTGTCAGAATCCCAAGTTAAAGCAAGAGAAATATGAAAATTCTTCTAGAGAGGGAGATAATATTGTAGAGGACGGTGACGATCTTTATGAAGTTCTGACTGTATACGACAAGGGATCTTACGATAGATAGTGGATCCTGGATTCAGGGGCTTCATATTACATTTGTCTTGACCAGAGTTCATTCACGACATACATGGAGTATGGTGGTGAATCGGTGTTTGTGTGCGATGACTACGCTCACAAGGTGGTGGGTATTGGTACGATGTGCATCAGGATGTTCGATGAGATCGAACGAGTCCTGGAAGATATGAAGCATGTTCCCAAGATGAAGATGAATGTGATCTCTCTTCGAGGCGAAATGATGTGTGTTCATCGGCCGTGATCGTTGTTGTCAAGTGATGAAGGGGGCACTCGTGTGGATGAAGGCACAGAGGTGTGGCTATCTTTATAAGTTGATCGGGAGCGCAATTCATAGTGGAGTTGCGGGATCGGCAATGGGATCCACAATTGCTCGTATGTGGCAAGTGCCTAAGGGCCACATGAGAAGAGCAGAAAATGGTGTGAAAATGTAAGGTTAGGGTTGATGGAGGCACGAGAAGCGGTGGAGCTATGATGAAGATGAGATGATGAAGATAACAATAGTGATTTGATTCGACGTTTGAAGCCTCAGTGGAGATTGTTGGAGAGCCTTCAAACTGTGCATGTCAAGGGTGCTCAGACCGGTTTGCCCTTTGGCCCAGATGCACAGTAAGGTTGCTGTACAAATCTCATGTGCCCTAGACCGGTCTGCAGGGGGCTTCGACCGGTCGGTGGTGAGGCAGCGTGATGAATCTGGGTTTTTTCTTCTTCCTCTAGATGGTTTTTATGTTAGCTCTGACCGGTCGGTTGCACATGCGTTTTCTTACGCTGTTACGTGGTTGTGCGTAAGATGTTTCTATTTTTAGAATTCTTGCTATATATATGGCATGAATCCAAACTTAAATGTAATCCTAAGGTGTCCAAGATTTTTTAAGTGTGTTAGGAAGATTGGAGAGTGTTTTGAGAGAGAGAGAGAGCTTGGGTTTTCTTTGTTTTTCCTTGCTTGTAGGCTGTTAATCTTTGTAATATTCTGGAATCATAGTGGATCACTTTGTGCCAGTGGTTTTTTTACTCGTTGATGGATTTTTTCATGTAAAATCAGATGGTCTCTTGTGGTTGAATGCTTGTGTGGTGTGATTGTATTGTGTTTCTTGTTTGATTGTATATTCTATTGTGTGTTGTTCTGCTTTTGCTTCCGCGGCCCGCATCCTTATTCTTAACATGTATAATATCGAACTTGTACAACATGTATCCAAGCATGATAATCTCACTAACAAAAAATCTTTGTAATCAAATCATTGGATTGGCCGCACGTGCATTTTAATGTTTTTAAATGGTTTATATTATTATTTATGGTGTGCCTCACCCTACGTTTAGATTGACCAAATTTTTTATTTGAAAATCATGGCGGATTATTTCTATGGAAGGGTTGGATATCATAAATATATGTGGGCCCCGCAATTCTCCGTTCTAGAACTTTTCAAAGGAACATGTAGTGGGCATTATCTTAATTTCACAACTTCCTGAGATTTTAGCTGGTAGAGGCATTGTTTTGTAAAATCCAAAGTTTCTGAAGAATTTTTGGGTAAAAATCCCCTTTTTAGCGGAATGTCCAACAAGGAGTTTCCCACCCACGGTGGGACCCAGAGACCTACTTCCTAGATCAGTGATCACTGGGTGTACTTGTCCAATCTGGGCGGTTAATAGAATTCCTCTGATTTGAAACAGCATAATTGTACATAGGAATACCAGATGTAGTGGTTGTATCATTATTTCCCCAGTCACGTTAGAACATCCAATCCATGAGGGAGGTGGACCACACCATGATCATCAACTTGTTTGAAAATTTTGCAGATCCACTCATTGGATGGGTTACACAGTACACTTGAGTCAAACCATTGTCTGTCCATTGATTTTGATGTTGTGTCCCGATCAATCAGTGGATCGGCCTGATTTTTATGTCAGGTGGTTATCATGGTGTGGCCTACCTTTAGCACGGATTGGATATTCTATACGATCTGTTGGCGGTAAAAAAATGGATGTATCATAGCCCATCTGATCATTTTTTGCCTATTGTTGTTAAAAATGGGACCATGGAGGTTTGCATATCCTACATGTTGTTGCAAACTTGAACCTACGTTACGAGATCTAAACTGCTCATCAGGTGGGTCCCAATGCGAATGTGAACTGCTTTGACATTCAGGCCAGTTCGACAGTTCTAATGAAATTGATAATTAGAAACAAATCCCAGCTCTCGATTGCCTAATTATGCCAGAAAAAACCAGTCTGAACTTTAAAAAAAAAGGGGGAAAAAAGAAAGATCATTTCATGATGTTTCATGATTAATAAGTCTAATTTAGTACAAAATATCATGAAATTTGGTGCATCCAAACACGCCATTACTTAAAATTCCCAAGTAAAGAATGAAAATGAGCCAAGAATTTTCGATTCTTTGTTTCTAATTATATTAATCTTTTTTCCCATCTTGCCATACAATTACTATAGAAGAGGGAAGACTGAGATTTCAATACTACCCAGAGAGAGATAGAACACAAAGAATTTGAGAACGACAATTAAGTTGGCGTACTACAAGAAAAATCAACCTTATCGTGCATGGTGCACTAGCACACATTGTGACTGAAAGAAAGAAAGGAGTGACGAAGGTCCCGTCTCAATGGGGGCTGCCGGATGTTGCCAACCATCTGATGGTGGCGGTCCCAACTGCCTTGTCATCACCCCCACCATGATCAGGCCCACCTCCTCGTCCTTCATTCCCTTTGTCTTCTGACTCTGGCAATGGGGGCGGTTCCACGACGAGCGGCGATAGCAATGGAATCGGGCTGTTAGAAGATGCAACAGTACCGAATGAGAAGGCATCAATGGGGCCTTGATCGAGCTGAAGAGAAAAGGGCGCCTGCTTTTGTAGCCTGCTCTGGGGCTTCTCCCCTTCCCACTTCTTGATTCCATGCTTGAAGATGTTGTTTTCTCCTTCCATAGCTCGATTGTGGAAATTCCAGGACATGGGTTCCTTTCGAATTTCTTGGTTTGGTACGTTATTGGAGTTTTTATAAGAAAATGAGGTGGGAATTGAGCTGAATCTGTCAAAATAGAGGTTCCCGAGTTTGGCGGGAAAGGTGGTTTCAAATGGCAGTTAGAAGCAACGGATAGTTGCTGAAGAATGATTCACATTATCCCAAAATGAGGTGGGAATTGAACAAGCCTATTGTACAATTTTTGCACATGGGGCCCAGCGTGGGGTTTAGCATGGCATCGATCCAACCTGTTCAGAATGGTTGTCCCACCATGAAAGTTGGACGCTCCCAAAATCAAGCTGATCCAACTGTCATTTGAGCCACAATGTGAAGGTTTTTGGGTGATTGCTTACCATTTCCTATGGTGTGGCCCACTTAATGATTAGGTAGGTTGATTTTAGGGCATTGGATCAATCATGCTGATACATTAACAGAAGTCCTAAACCTAGTAAGTTCTGTATGATAAGTATGAGAAATCTACCTATCACTGTGTTTGAGCTGGTCCACTTGCTGGTGACAAATTAGCTTGTTGGTACCATCAAATTAGTGCAATCTTTCACAGTGGCCCATTGATGAATTTAGGATTGATAAACGGCTCAACGACTATATTTTTACAATGCTACAAGTGAGACAATTGCGTTTTGCTTGTCCACATATACAACCCTCCCTTTTGGCCTAAAAAAATAATACCCTCATGCAATTCTCAAATTAATAATACCTATTTTTCCAAATATGGTGAAAAAGGTCACCTTGCCCCACTATGAAAGTAGGTTCTTGGGTGATTGCCCACTATTTTCTATGATATGCCAGTTCCATTCTTTGTGGCCTATTCTATTCTATTAGTCTTTCCGTTGATCGATCAATCGATCCGAGTTGGTTCTGAGTCGACCAAACAATCTATCGATCAATCTTTCGCAGAAAGGGATTGATGCGATCCAGAGGTTGTTCTATCATTCAATCAATTTGAATCACAAAAATGCCCCACCTAAGCTTGACTTTAGGGCATCCCATAATCATGATGTGGCTCACACTTATGTGGGTTTAGATGGCTTATAAGCTGCACGCTGGCAGCCCTCCTAACAATTAGGTAGGCTTGATTTTAGGGTATTCCATCGTCATATTGTGGCTCATTAAGTACGGTTTAGATGGTTTATTCACAACATGATGGCTTTCTTGCTGCTTTCAATGGTGTGGCCCACCTAATGATCAGGTAGGCTTGATCCCATCATCATGCCACGGCTTGCACTTAATGTGCGGTTTTGATGGTTCATACACAGCATGGTGGTCCACTGGGCTCCATTCGTAAAAAGGAGCCACATAAAATTGCAGCCATGATGGTTTCATGGTCCAAGTTGAAATGGACAAAATTACAATTCAAGGTTTGGTTGATGGGGAATGGTCATGCTTTTACGACTCGGTTGGTGGACCCTCTTATCATACTTATTTAGAATCCAAACCGTGCATTCGGTGGTCCCTCCTTATGTTCAACATACAACCCAATAATCATCTTATGGTGCACCTGGTGAATGGGTTACAACCCAAGAACCATCCTGTGGTGCACCTGGTGAATGAGTTGGATGGCACATTCACAACACAGCAGATCCCACATTTCATATAGAAATTTCTAGAGTGGTCATCCCTTTACCTGAAGTTTCCTTTTTTGTGTGGTCCACCGGATCAGGTTGGATTTTGAGGGGAGCGGATTGCGTACTGAGTAAACTCTGTGGGGCCCACCGTGGTTGTATGTTTCTTATCCATACTGTAGGACCCACTACAAGAACAGTCTGGAACACTGAAAAGTTGGCCCCCATTTGCTTGAACTCGGCGTGCCGCCCACGTGTGTCTCGCAGTTGGCAAGAACTGACACTAGTATCATTCATCAATCTGGCCTGGTCTTGTAGTCAGCAGACCATCTCAATTCGTGCTCTACTCATCTCAGTCATCGGGTGCATTTTATCTACCGGGCCTCATCGTGATGGTCAAGATGCAAAATTCACGTGGCCCCACAACGGAAATGGACGGATGAAACATTTCTATCGGTTAGATCGGGCAAATGTTCCACCTCAATATGGATAGGAGAATGGGCATTTGATCACTAGCTTGCTACCCTTCGAATGGGCCACTAAATAATAACGAAAGTAGCAAACATCATTCAATAAGAAAATCCTCCGTCAATGGGACAGTTACGATCATCCAATTACTACATAAACCCACCCATGTGATCTCATCGCAGTGCCACGCGCATAGCCTGTAGATCACTTATTAACCTAGTCACGCGGGCTACGCTTCTTTTCTCCTTTTGAAAGTAGATGTGGGGCGACTTTTGACACAACACGTGGCAGTTAATGATGGTGGGAGCAGAATGGGGGGACGGGAGTCGGATTGCGTCCTTCCTCATAATGGACGCAAAGCGTCCATACCGAGCTGTGGAGGGGCCTACCGTGATGTATCTGTTTATCCACTCCGTCCATCTGTTTCTATGATGAGGCGGACCACATGAGACCAAGAATGAGGCAGGTCTAACGGTCAGATCGACCACACCAAATGCAAGAGTCATTTATGGTGTGGTCGATATGACTGTTGGACCTGCCTCATTCTTGGTCTCATGTGGTAGGCCTGATCTTAAAAACTGAATGGACGGAATGGATAAACAGACACATCACGGTGTGCCCTTTCACAGCTCAGCATGGACGCTTTATGTCCATACTGAGGAAGGACGCAATCCGACACCGGTGGGACGTGGATTATGTACCGACAGCATTAGTGGTGAGACTCGCTCGCTCCGGAAGCGACGAACCATGTTATGTGGGCCAGCATGATGTATGTATTGCATCCACACCGTCCATCTATTTGGAGAGTGGTGGGCCTAAAGAAGTTGGTGACGTCACTTCATTAGGAGTATTGGCTCTGATCTCAGCCTTGGGCTACGAGAACACTAATTGGATAATGCTTGGGTCAAGCTAGGGTTGAGGTCTCAGTTGCTCGACTCAACCCAAACCAGATCTATATTATGTAAGTTACTTTAATTTTATTATAATTTAGTTAAGGAAATTTATTAATTTATATTACTTTCGTAAGTAAACTTATAACGTTTGAAATTAGGTATGCTTGAGTGTTAAAGGAGTAATTATCTTATATTTTAGCTTATTTATAAAAAGTAAAATTCTTTATAATAAATAATTACATATATAATTAATAAAGTCATATGTAAAAAAAAAAAAAGACATATATTCAAACATAATAAACTAATGTAATAATGAAAATATTAGTGTGTATTAACTCAACCAACCTGATTAACCCAACTGAACCCGCTTGGGTTGAGTTAGGGTTGAGGTACAAGAACCTTGCGTTGGGTTAGGGTTGAGCACCAACCCAACCCAACCTGCTTGACTTTCAACCCTAGTTCAATAGCGAATCCGCATTCAATTAAGTGAGAACCTGGATCCACTAAGGTAGGTGGAACCACCTCCTATGAGGCCCATTGTGATGTATGTGAATAAATCCACACCATCCATCCATATTAAAAGCTTGTTTTAGGGCATAATCTAAAAACTAAAGCAATTCCAAATACTTAATGGACCATAGTACAGGAAACAACGATGATTGATCATAAAATATTTCTTTTATGATTTCTCGTGAGCCACAAAAGCTTTAGATAAAGATGATATTTGTATGGTCACTTCATCTAGGTTTTTGTGACCTTATTAACTGGTTTGATGACAAATAAATATTATGATGGATTAACCTTATCAACAAGTTAGATGACAAGTAAACACTTTGGCAGAATTAATGAAGTTTTTAATGATGGGGGAAACAGTCGAGATTGGGCTGTTTCTTATGGTATGGTCCTCCTAAGATTTGGATTAGCTTTATTTTTTGGATTATGCCCTAAAATGAACTGTTAAAATGCTCGGATGGTGTGGATTTAAATCACATACATCACTAAGCCGAGAGCGGATTAGCTATTACTAAGGTAACAACTTAGTGGGTGCTACTCTAACTATGTCGGGCCAAGATTGATGTATTTTTTTTTACAAATCCACGCCGTCCATATGTTTTTCCATCGTTATACCCAAGAAGATCCAAATCTTAGGTGAATCATACCACTAGAAACAGTGATGAATGACCATTAAAAAACTTTTTGTGGGCCATGGAAGTTTTGGATCAAGCTGATCTTTATAATTTCCCTTCATTTAGATCTTCTTGGCATCATCAAGAAGTTTGATTGCAAATAAACATTACTAAAACTTTGCGCTGAGCTCTTTGGAAACGGATGCTTCAAATTAGATTGCACAGAGGCCACTGGCCGGCCGGTGGGGGTGGCTGACCGGCCGGTCACAGTGAAGACCAGGTAGCGTTGCTACTGTGAAGATTTTAGGCCATCCGGCCGGTCGGCTGACCGGTCGGTAGGGGTGTCCGACTGGTCGGATGACCAGTCGGCAGTTTCCTTGTACAACGCGGATTCTTGCGCAGTTTGCTCGCAAGAGGTTTTTAAATCCGTTTTTCTTGCCTATTTAAAGGGTAATACGGGATTAGAGGTTTCTAAGGTTGTAAAGGGGACTGAGGGAGCTTCTAAGTGAGAGAAAGAGTTTGAAGAAGAGGGTTTTCTTCTTGGGTAAGCTTGGGATTTCTCTTGTGGGTTTGGGTTTTGGGTCTTGGGTTCCATCTCTTGTAACTTCTGAGATGATAGTGGATTGGTGTCGCTTTGTGCTGTGGTTTTTTACCCATGAGGGGTTTTTCCACATTAAATTCGGATTGTCTATGTGTGGGTGATTGCATGGTGTGGCTTGTTTGATTCAATTTGCTGTTTGTGTTTGGCTTTGCTTCCACTGCCAGCCCTCCTATCCCAATAGCTGGTATCAGAGTGATCGTTGGAGTGTAGCAGAAATTCGAATATGAGACAAGAGCATGGTATCAGGCATGAGATTCGACATAGAAAAGTATTCGGGGAAAAACAATTTTAAACTTTGGAAGGTGAAGATGAAAGGCCTTCTAGTTCAGTAAGGATTGCAAGATGCGTTCCTTGGAGAGCGACCAGAAGCTATGAAAGAAGGAGAGTGGAAGAAGATCGATGAAAAGGTTAATGTCTCAATCCAGTTGTGCCTGGTAGATGAGGTCCTGTATATATAACGTCATAAAAGAGAAGACTGCGGCTGCAACATGAGCGAAGTTGGAGAATATCTATGCGAAGAAATCTCTTGAAATCGCATATACTTAAAGCTTCGGTTGTATAATTTGAGGATGACGGAGGGGGCCGATGTTGAGAGCCACATCAGCAATTTCAATAGGCTTATTTACAAATTGATGGATGTAGATGAGCCGATGAAGAACGATGATCAAGCGTTTATCCTGTTGAATTCTCTTTTAGAATCATATGAGTTGCTTAATGACTCTTTGTGCGCAGGTAGGGAGACTATTAGAGTAGAAACAATTATCTCAGCCCTTCAGGCGAAAGCGATGAGAAGGAAAAGCGGCGGCGTGAGTCCCTCTATTGATGAGGCACTGGTTATGAGGGGGAGGAATTCTGAGCGAGGTGGAGGATCTCATTCATTGAGATCTAAATCAAAAGGCAAATGGAGGCACAAGGTGAGATGCTGGAATTGTGGGGAAGAAGGACATGTGAAAAGGGATTGTTCGAATCCTAGGAAAAGGTAGGAGAGATCTAGAGATTCTTCTAGGGAAGGAACCAATACCGTAGATGACGGTGGTGATGGTTGTGATGTATTGACTGTATCCGGCATAGAGCCTCTTGGTGGAGAGTGGCTCTTGGATTCAGGGGCATCATGTCATGTATGTCCTGACCGAAGTTCATTCATGTCATACAAGGAATGTGATGGTGGATCGATGTTTGTGGGCGATGGCTATGCTTGCAATGTAGTAGGGATTGGTTCGGTACGCATTAGGATGTTCGATGGGGTCGAACGGATCCTTGAAAGTATGAAGCATGTCCCTGAGATGAAGAGGAATGTGATATCTCTTGGTGCACTGAAGGTGAAAGGGTGCAGGTTCATCGGTTGCGATCGGTATTGTAAAGTGGTGAAGGGAGCACACGTGATGATCAAGGCACAGAGGTGCAATAATTTTTACAAGGTGATCGGGCGCACTATTCATGGTGGAGTTGCGGGATTGACAGCGGGATCCACGGTTGTTCGAATGCGGCAAGAGAAAAATGGCCACATGGGAAGAGCAACAAGGCGTATGAAGATGCAAGGATAGAGTCGATGGGGCATGAGAAGTGACAGGACTATAATGATGGCGAAGTAGAGGTGGAGATTGTATGTGGCAAGGTAGTGCATGGTGATTTGAGTCGTAGTGGAGTTTGTTGGAAACGGACGCCTCAAATCAGATTGCACAGAGGCCACCGGCCGGCCGGTCACAGTGAAGACCAGGCAGCGTTGCTGCTGTGAAGATTTTAGGCCATCTGGCCGGTCGGCTGACCGGTTGGTAGGGGTGTTCGACTGGTTGGACGACCAGTTGGCAGTCTCCTTGTACAACGCGAATTCTTGCGCAGTTTGCGCGCAAGAGGTTTCTAAATCTGTTTTTCTTGCCTATTTAAGGGGTAATACGGGATTAGAGGTTTCTAAGATTGCAAAGGGGATTGAGGGAGCTTCTAGGTGAGAGAAAGAGCTTGAAGAAGAGGGTTTTCTTCTTGGGTAAGCTTGGGATTTCTCTTGTGGGCTTGGGTTTTGGATCTTGGGTTCTATCTCTTGTAACTTCTGAGATTATAGTGGATTGGTGTCGCTTTGTGCCGTGGTTTTTTACCTGTGAGGGGTTTTTCCACGTTAAATTTGGATTGTCTATATGTGGGTGATTGCATGCATTGTGATTGCATTGTATGGCTTGTTTGATTCAATTTGCTGTTTGTGTTCGACTTTACTTCCATTGCCAACCCTCCTATCCAACAACAAATTAGAATGAAAATAAACATTACTAAAACCATACAATAGGCTCTTTGAAAATTTTAATGGTGAAGCACTGAATCACCACTATTTCCCTACCCGAGATTTGGATATGCATAATGTTCGGCACCCATCCTTACAATTGACTGGAGAAACGGATAGACAACATAGATATACAAAGAAATTATCCATGTGGTTCCCACGGTAAGGTTAACATCCACTAAGCTGTTCCGAGGGACCACCTAATCCACTCCCCACCATAGGCTGGGGTTGTGGTCTGCAAGTGAGATCCTGGCCGTCCGTCAGGTATGCCTCATGTTTTCGGATGGGGATTCGGGGATCCCGAGAACCACCCAGGTCAGTTGTTCCGTGATTGTGGGGTCCACTGTGATGTATGTATTTTATATCCATGCTATTCATCTGATTTTCTAATTAATTTTAGAGCACTATTTAAAAAATAAAGTAGATCCAAATTTCAAGTAGACCACACCATAGGAAACAGTGGTGATTGAACGGGTGTGTGACTAAAGTTTTGGATCAAGCTTAATTTATGATGGGCGTTCAACCACCACTTAATGTATTTTCAGTGCAAATTTTAGCTTAAGCAACGGTCACGGTTGAATTTCCGTACAACCTGGTCATTGTGCGTTTGAACAGTTAACCATCATTTCTTTAATGGTGCCAAACTAACACTGGAATTTCGAATGCAAAGTGTGGTAGCTCGGCGCGATATTCCTACGACCCAGGTAATCCCGTAGGGGGGGAACTCTCTGGGGCCCACTTTGATGTACCTGTGAAATCCAATCTGTTCATCAGTTCCTACAGCCTATTTTAGTTTATGATCAAAAAATTTAGATAAATTCAAGAAACAAGTGGGCCACGCCGAATGAAAGAGTTTTGATCGTAACACTCACTGTTGAAACCTTCCTGCGGCACACTGTAATGTTTATATTCCATCTAAACCGTTCATAGATTTTTTCCCCCACAAGAATAAACAGAAAACTCAAAAAATCAGCTGATCCAATACTTCTGCAGCCTCCGTGAAGGTTTCTGTTGTGGGCGTTTAATCCCATATTTTCCTGTGGCGTGGCTCACTTGAATTCCGGATATATTTCATTTTTAGCTTATTGTCCTAAAATGTTTTTAGAAAACGGATGTACGGAGTGGATTTTACACGTACATCACGGTGGGCCCCATAGAGCTTCCTTCTAGAGGGGCTCCCTGCACGCGCGGGTCACAGGAAAATCGCGACTAGTTATGTGCGTTTGAACGGTCACCACCATTTTTAAAAGATATTTGTTTATTAGTTCCGGGACAGTAAAATTAAATATCGATCATTTGGCCATTCATCTAATTATTTCATTTCTTCATTTTTATTTTGGGGCCATTGTGTTAACGGTTTGAATTGAGCCGACTATACGTACTTATACAATTTCTAAACGCATGCGTATGAACCATTACACACTCCAGAGTACCTAACCTTCCCCTCAGTCTCTCACCTCTTTGGCTGCCAGAGATTTTCTTTATCACGTGCATAGCACGTGCTACGCTGCTGCTGCATATGTATTCCAGAATCTAGACAAGCTGAGGAAGAAGAACAAGAAAAAAGCTCCAATGGCAGCTTCAATTTCCAGCAATTTCTGCATTTTCAAGGCATTTTCATCTCAATCCAAGAAGACCCAAGTCATTTTTTTGCCTTCTCAACGTTCTCCAATCTCTCAATCCAATGAAAATTCCAAGAACACCAGCATCAGCATCAGTAGTAGCTGTAGCAAGAGAAGTGCCCAAATTACGAAAATGCCCCTCCTCCTTTCTGGAGGTGTTCTCAGGCACAAGGTACAAATAAAAACATTTGATTCTGTTCGGTATTGAATGGAATTTGATTAATTTAATTTAATTAATTAAATTTTCTTGTTTTGTGAGGTTCGGGCGGCGGGAGGAGAGTATTCTTCAGGGGAAGAAGCAGAGCAGTTTGTTTCTGAGGCAGCAGCTCAAGAGGATTTTTCTTGGGTTTCTGTCATTTTGCCGTATGTATTTTCTCTTCTTCATCATCCCTTTTTTTTTTTTTACATGTTTTGTTTTTGAATTTTGAGAAAATTAGGAAGGTTTTTATTGTTTGGGAAGTGATATTTGCACCCATAAGTTGGAAAATGGGAGTATGATTTTCTTGGCCCTGGCCCCTCATGGGAGAATATATTACCGAGGCATATTTGCTACTCCTGGGACTTGAACACAAGACCTTCGGCTCTGATATCATGTCAAACAACCGCCTTATCTAAATGCTCAAGCTATTAGAGGATGGCATATCAATGCATATCAAGGGACTTTAACAAGGTGTGTAAAAAAAGAAAAAAGAAAAAAGTCCTCTTCGACTTTCAAGTCTTCTTATTGAATAAAAGTTCCTCATTGAATAAAAGCCCATTCCTCATTGAACAAAAAGGTCTTCTTATGTTATGTGTGCTTTTTCTTTATTAGAAGAGGAATTGTATAGAGGGTGACCTTTTTTTCTTTTTTCTATAGGGGCTGTTTTTTCTTTGGTCTGGGGGCTTTTTGTGGTGATCCATACCATTCATCTGTTTGGCCCCATTATGTGAATGCCATGCCCCATGGGTTTCTGAAATGTTGGATTGGTGGCCTGAAAATGGATGGTTTAGCCAGCGGTCCACATTCAGCTAAAAGGAAAAATCCACCCATCTTATGGGTATATGGTGGAGGATTTTGGGTCATGAATTCACAAACGACTGGGATCGCATAAACAAGGTTACACAGGCGAAACAAAACACTTTTTAGTTCGATCAATCATTATATATTCCCCTCTTGTGGAAAAATAGTGCTAATAATCTACAGCTGGCTGCATGCTGATTTAAAATGTGGCTCCAACTTTCTTGTCATTGTGTCACTTTCGTAGGACACCTTAGCCATGCACAAGGCAGGCAGCACCATAGATCACCTGGCACAGAAATTAGGACAGTGCACCACGACTGAAATCAATAGATGGCCTAGGTGCTGACTCAATACAGTTGTTGCTCACCTAATGAGTAGATAGCCCTGATTTTCAAGAAAGGTGATCTTTGTGGTGCTGGCCAGAGGTGTCCTACACATGACATGTTGGTAGGAGAAAAGAGGACTACTTGCGAAGTTAGCATGCGGCCAGCTGTATATGATCAGTATTCATTGGGAAATATGACCATACATGGGAAATGGAGTTTTTCTTTTTCCTTTTTTAAAAGAGAAATAACCAAAATTTTATTGAGAAACTCACCGAAAAGCGGGAAAAGAATACAACCCAAAACTGAACTCAAAAGAAAGATAAAAGATTAGCAGCCTTTGCTGCATTGACATAAGGAGCCCAACCCAAACCCTTGACGTTGCTAATGATCACTTCTACCGAGGAACTCTCATTCTGAAAGCATCGGTTGTTTTGCTCCTTCCATATGGACCAAAGCAAAGCCATAATGATGAGCCTCCACACAGCTTTCCCAAGCTTCCTTACTCACCTGTGCCAAGCCCACAGCAAGCCTTTGACTGACTTCGGCATCACCAAAGCAATATGGAGGGATTTGATAAAAAACTCCCAAATTTTGTGAGCAAATGGACAATGGATGAAAAGATGATCGATCATGTTTGCATTTTTCACATGCATCAATCAAATATTAAGGAGGACCAAGGATCTCCTTCGAAGATTGTTTCAACATGTTTTAACTGGTGTTTCCATATGTTGTTGATTGAGATCCTGAAAGCCAAGTGTTCATGACTTTTTTTTTGTTTTTGGCATCAAATCCTAAATCTTCCTACAAATGTGTTGCATAATGTGGGCATTTGTTTATTTGATGACACCTATTTTCCACTTGAATTGTAGGTTTTTGTTCCCGGCCTTGGGAGGCTTACTATTCGGGTATGATATTGGTGCCACCTCGGGTGCTACCATCTCTTTGCAGGTATCCGGTCTCTTTGCTGCTTGAATACTTGGTGGTGGTCATTTTTCCTGTTGCCTAAGATTAGATTTGTTTATGCTATCCTATCAGAGTATGTAGCGTATCCAAACGGAAGAATTCCAAACCTTGGATGCTCAGTTAATCTAAACCATGTTTTAACTAAGGGTGTGTTTGGATGCACCATTGAATGAATAGCGACAGTAAGTCTAAGACTGAATTGTAAGATTTACGGATTGGACTCCAATTGCAATTACGTCACTTTCAAGTTGGACTTGAAAGGAATGCTACCGCAATTTGAGGGCTCTTCCTCATTGTAAACGTCTTCACATGTTGATCATTTTCTTGTTTAAACTAAATGTTCGTGATCAAGGTATTCTATAACGTTAACGGTGGCCATAACAGCCACCACCGTTACCTTTACGATACGGGTCATAACGGCTATTACGGCCCCCGTAACGGCCGTTACGGTCTCTTTTTTTTTTTTAATTATTAAAAGGAAAAACCTGAAAAACCTGTATTTTTCCCGTAATGTTGAAAAATAAAACTGAAAAAACCTGTATCTACCTTGGAACAGACCATTATGGGGCTGCTATTGCCTTTACAGGGGGCGTAACGGGCTGTTAATGGCGGTTATAACTTATAAGTCATTTTTTGCATAACGATTGTTACGGCTGTTACAACCCCGTAAGCCACCGTTACCTTTACGTAATTGCCTTTGTGGCCCTGTATCGGCCTTTACGGCACACCATGTTCGCAATTCATTGCACTTGTGCATACAAAGGAAACCTAAATGAGAAGGGAATATGTAGATAGGCTACAATGTTTCAATCCCAGTGGTTTAAAGAACTTAGCTTGACGTGCTCCATTAGTCCCAAGACTTTTGGTGTATTGGTTAGGTTCTTAACAATTGATCTCAGAGCCAACACTACATCTATTCAAGTCATGGAAGGGGCGTCTTGTGGAAAGGGCAACTTGGACTAGAATGAAAGCCACCATGATGTAGAAAGGGTTACCTGGACAACCAGAGTGCAACTGCCATGCTGTCATAGGGTGGAAAGGGCTACCTTGAAAAGAGGCTAGAGTGAGTGCCGCACAAAGTGGGCCGCTACGGGTGATTGTTGCGGAGCGTGGTGGAATGTTATGATCCAAATGGTTTAAAGAGCCTAGATTGACGTGTTCCATTAGTCTTGGGACTTTTGGCATATTAGTTAGGTTCTTAACAAACAATAAGATACGTATGCCATCAATTTGTTGAGGGTTGTATATTAGGGTTCTTCCTATCACATTTGATAATCTAATCTTATGATTTTGTTTGATCCTCAGTCAGCTGAACTTAGTGGCACAACATGGTTCAATCTTACATCTATAGAGCTTGGCCTTGTGGTATGTTTTACACTTTCAAGTGTGTACATAGCTGTTACTGACATTTTTAAGAACATGGAGAAGGTTTTACACATTTTTCTAAACCTTTCATTTCAGTATCCTGGCTTCCCAATTAACTGACATGGATCTTTTCTGTTTTACTTGTTCTCAATGCAGGTTAGTGGTTCCCTTTATGGGGCTCTTTTTGGATCTCTTGTAGTGTATCCAATTGCAGATTTTCTCGGTACATGACCTACCTTAATTTTCATCTTCTGAGCATTTTGTGGTCCTCGGACGATAAGTTAGGCAGTGTTTGGGTGTACCGCCAAATCATGGTTGGTGGGGCTTCCCCTGTGCACTCAATGGTCTAGCTTCTAGGTGATTGGGTTGGTATGGAAAACACAACCTGTATTAAGCAGGCTACCGTTTTCCTGCCTTTTCTGCCCCAAATATTGTTTGAGATAAGAACTGGAAAGGTCCAATATCTTGACCATGATTCGAAGCCAGCGCATCATTGTTGGGCTTGGAGGTACCGAGACTAACGACACCCAAAGATAGCCTTAGTCATGACTCATGACTCATGACTCATGCTCATGTTTTAGAACTTTGTAAAGATTTCTTGACATGCTCTCTCTCTCTCTCTCTCTCAAAGGAAGGAGAAGAGAACTGATCATAGCAGCTGTGCTGTATATGCTTGGTGGTTTGATAACTGGGGCTGCTCCCAACCTTGGAATTCTTGTAATAGGGCGGATTCTCTATGGCACTGGTATAGGTTTGGTAAGTATCTTTAAAAATTTCTCCTCGATATATTTCGCTGGTTTTCATAAGGTTGGATTGAATTTCTTTTGTATGAAGGACAAATCACTACTCTTACAGAAGAAATCAATCCTTTTGTGTCTAAAAGAAACTTAAATTGGTTCCAATTGAGACTGAGTCCCGTCATCCTTCTCTCAGGCCATGCATGGAGCTCCTCTTTACATTGCCGAGACTGCCCCATCTCAGATTCGCGGAACGTTAATATCTCTAAAGGAACTTTTCATAGTTCTTGGAATTCTGGTACCCTTCCTATAAGTTTAAAATGAGAGCTTTGCTAAGCCCAAATGCACGTGCAATAAATATCATGTACATGCCACACATGTGGTAGCATGGCACGACAAGTCTGGGATCCAATCCATCCATCAGAACGACACCACTATATTGATATCCTAGCTGAATAATCAGGTTGATCAACTGGCAAGGTGGGCCACAGTAAAAAAGAAGAAGTCCTTATGGCTTTGAAAAACTTGGTTGAAGTTTTCTAACCAATCCACCTGTTTCCAATACTGGGCTCACATGTTGAATGGACCAGATTTATTTTTGGGAAAACATCTACAGGGATAGAGTGACCTGATGGATGGATTAGATCTAGCACCTATGTGCCATGCTGGCCCATCTCTGGCACATGCATGAGCTTTATTGCACATGTGTGCGCTCTTAGGAAAGCTCTTAAAGTAATCTTGGATACTATTGCTATTCAACACTACTAATTTCATTTTTTCGTGCTAAGTTGCAAATGAATGTTTGTGCAGTTGGGTTACCTTGTGGGGAGTATTCAAATAAATGCCATTGGTGGGTGGCGTTACATGTATGCTTTCAGCGCTCCTATTGCAGCATTGATGGGATTAGGCGTGTGGAGTTTGCCACCATCTCCACGTTGGCTACTTCTCAGGGCAGTTCAAGGCAAAGCCCCTATGCAGGAATACAAAGAAAAGGCGATCGCTGCTTTAAGCAGATTGAGAGGTCGGCCTGCTGGCGATAAAGTGTCTGAAGGGCAAATAGAAGAAACTTTAGTCTCGCTGAAGTCCACATATGCCGATCAAGAGGCTGAAGGCAGCTTCTGGGAGGTTTTTGAAGGAGCAAGCTTGAAGGCCTTTATAATCGGTGGAGGATTGGTCTTTTTTCAACAGGTATTGACTTTTAGCTTCTTTACACACACACACACACACACAAATCTTTTCATCTTAGTTGTCTGCTATTTCACATGAAGAAATGCCAAGCCTACTCGAGTTAGGAAGATTTCCCACATGTTTGTGGCTGTGTGATTGATCCGGTCCATTCATAAGGTGACTCCCCTTGTATTTGCCTTGGGCTGGAGATCAGGCTGGCCTGATCATCAGGTGGGCCACGGTACTTGTATCCTGGTATATCTTAAAATGCATTGTGTAGATAGAGATGGATGGGGATTTGCCAATGCTCCACATCCATGTTGCATGTCTGACCCACCTGATGACCAAACTTGCTTGTTTTTTGCACAAGCAATATGCATGGTGAGTGCACCTAATAAACGGCCTGGATTTCATTTGACTGTGCAGCATTGTCAAGTGTGGGTATTGTAGGATTCTAGACCTATTTCCATGAGGAGCTTTGCTATGTGCACACGCGTGTGCAATAAAACTCATGTACATGCCATACATATGCTAGCATGGCACAAATTTGCGAGATCTAATGCATCCATCGGGTTGGTCCGACCTTATACATGTTTTCCCTAAAGTAAATCAGGTCCAATTGGCATATGAGCCGCAATATTGGAAACAGGTGGATGGGTTAGAAAACTTCAGCCATGTTATTCCGAGCCATACTTTTTTTTTTAAATAACTTTGGTCCACCTGATCAGTGGATCGACCAGATTCTTGGGCCATGTCTTCCATAGAGTGGTGCTGTTATGATGGATTGGATCTCAGACCTATCATGCCATGCTGGAACATTTGTGGCATATACATGACCTTTATTGCACACGCCTGTGGGCTTAGTAAAGCTCCTTGCATGAGTATCCTTGGCCCTTCCGAATAAAATATTTATGGTGTTGGATGTTTATGTTTATAAGATGATATGGTGTGAAGGGAATTTCCTTTTGCTAAGCAACTCGACCCTACCCACGACATATAAAATGATGTATTGTAAGGCGAATTTCTCTTTTCTAAGTAACTCGACCTTACTCATGACAGATAACAGGGCAACCGAGTGTCTTATACTATGCAGCTTCCATTCTTCAGGTACTGCCTTCAATGTGGAAAACATGTTTTACAGTATCAAAGGCCTCTGTAGAATCAGTTAGCTTAGCTCTAATATAACTTGGGTTATTTTTTATTTATTTTTTTTCTTTTTCTTCTCTGGAATTGTATCTCAGAGTGCTGGATTTTCAGCTGCATCCGATGCTGCTCGTGTTTCAGTTATAATCGGGGTTTTTAAGGTATGATGATGCATACTCATCTACTTATCACCATGGTTCTAAAACTCGCTGACTCAACTCGGAACTTGTCCCAGTCACTTGTAAACTTGAATCTGAGAGTGACTTGACCAAGTTACTGCAAGACTTGTCGAGTCAACTCGCTAACTCGGTTGACTCAATGCGACTCACTCTAACTCAGCCTTATCAGGCATCTTTTTAATCAAAGTAGAAAGGAATATTGGGAGGATTTGAGCACCCAACTTGTTTAGATGTGCGGAGTACTAAACCAATGTGCTATAGAACAACTTGTTTCTTGCTTTCTCATTTATAATACATATAACAAAACTAATTTAAATATTTCTTGCTATTCTTACTATTTTATCATACGTATAACAAATAGAACTGATTAACTACTGAGTTGAGTTGGGTTGGGTTGAGTCTTCGAGTTGACCCAACCTGAATGAACATCGAATCAAGGACTTTTGGGGTTTTTAAAATATGCTTATCACTGGTGTTGCACTTACCAAACTAAGATCTTGGTTTTTAAAGCATCTTAGGAACCATTGCAGGGTTGCTCATATATCATTATTTATTCCTTACTGTTTCTCTTTAACCAACTAGGACTTTTACGTGAGGAATGGACATTCACACCTTGTGTTTTCTAATCCTTTTGGTATTTAAATGTAGCATAGTACAGCTTTTGTACAATTATATTGCCAAAAGTAGAAAAAAAATGTGCTATGGATGAAAAAGAGCAGGCTTAAATTTCAGTTCTCTTAGATATCACTGTCCTCTACTTTCTTCACTCAATGATTAGATGGATGCCCGAATACAGTTGGCAGTACATGAATTTTTTTGTTTTTTGAATATCTTGTAATGAATTTCAGGCTATTTGAATCTTTATGTAAAACATTTGCGGAGAGATTTGGGACTGTAAAGTTCTTGAGCTAAAACTATTCTGGTATTAAAGATTTCATATTGGTCCTTCTACAGTTACTGATGACTGGGGTAGCTGTTCTTAAAGTTGACGATCTTGGGAGGCGACCCTTATTGATAGGAGGTGTGAGCGGAATTGTATGTATCTGTTTCACTCTATAACAACCGCACACTCCAGAACTCAATAGCATTTTTTTTTTTTTTAAATTCTGTTGCTGTGATATTGAAGAATGACACATTTCTACAGTTGCTGTGAAATGCTCTTTCTTACTTGGCAAAGAAGATGATAAAGGTTTTCTGCCTTTTTTGAGTGGTGCAGGTAGTTTCTTTGTGCCTTCTAGCGGCTTACTACAAATTTCTTGGGGGTCTTCCGATTGTTGCTGTAGTTGCTCTACTTCTTTATGTTGGAAGCTACCAGGCATTTTCTCATCTCTCTCAGTTGCTTCATTTGCACTATAATTTTGGGATGAAATGATGGCCCGTTTACCATTACAAACATGTTTGGCCAACATATAAATATCCGTTTTAACTAGCTCCAAATATGATCGCCTTCAACCACTTGTTGTAACTTGTTATATTATATGGGCTTGACTACAGTACATTTTTCAGGGTTTAGGGGCTGTTTGGTAACAACAAAAGTTCTGTCCATTACTAGTTAGTCAAGGACAAGTTTCGTGTTCATGGTTTGTCTACTATTTGCTGCACGAAATTCCAAAAATAAAGACAAGAAGTCCAGATCTTTTTTGACTACCTTATCCCTCTTATGGAACGCAGAGGACCATTCTCTTGTGGTGTGTATGTCCCAAATGTGCCACATATGCTGATGTGCCACAACAGCTACCATCCATCTTCAAGCGCCGCATATATGCCACGTTCAATCTGCCCTTCATGTGCCTCATTTGCTACATGTGCTAAGTTCTGCATGTGTGCACCACATGTGCCAAATAATCCTTCCTTATTCCATGCGCTTCACAAGCAACAAGAAAATAACTAGTCTAGGACAACATGATCGGGCCAAACAAAACCTGGACTAGCTCGACCTAGATAGGCTATCCAAGTTAAACTTTAGTTGCTACCAAACGGGCCCTTACTATCTGCTGTTCATGCCGCATCATGTATGTCAATCCAAAAGTACAAATAGTGGGCCTGATTTTGAATGGAGCATGGCCCAAACTGCGTCATGTATGTCAATCCAGATGTATAAATCGTGTGCCCGATTTTGAATGGAGCATGGCCCAAAATTCACACTGGTGGTGGATCTTTATTTTCATACCATAGTTTAGTGGCCAGTATTTAACATTATCTGCAAGCTAACCATACTAGATCTCTCCCTTGAATGGTCTATTGTACTTGATCTTCAGTGATCATTCTTTTCTTAGTCAATATGTCACTACCTTTCTTCAAGAATCAAGATGATAATTTTTTCACAGGTGTTCCTTTAAATGGTTTTCAGATATCTTTCGGCCCAATTAGTTGGCTAATGGTGTCAGAGATTTTTCCACTCCGCACAAGAGGACGGGGAATTAGTCTTGCGGTGCTTGCTAACTTCGGCACAAATGCCCTTGTTACGTTTGCTTTCTCACCTTTGAAGGTATTATCGCCATGCAAACTCTTTTGTATGCATAGATCAGAATGCTGGAAAATTGCCAAATTATGATATGGACGCTACGAGACATAGGACTTCTTTACTCTCCATGCAGCACTACACTTTGGTTGGAATGCCTTTTCTTTTTCTTTTTGATATGAATGATGAGAATTCATGCATGTGGTATTAAGATATTTGGTAATGGTAATGGCTGGCGTATAACCATTACAATACGGCCATAATGGTCGATTGGTTCAAGGATAAATATAGGCCTCGTATTGGCCTGTTATGGAGTCGTATCTGCCCGGTGTGGGCCTGTAATGTCTGTTACAGCCATCAAAGGCCCGTTACAAGCCAGTTTTTTTTGGATTGGGCGTTAAAGCACTGTATCGCATAACGGGTCCCACCATTACCGTAAGTAACAGCTGTTTATGTAACTTTTTTTAAATACCTTGTGTTGTATAGTTATTATGATGATCGTCTCCTTAATTAAGCACATGTATGAACCAGGCATAAGCAAAAAGTATCGTATCTAACCAATCTTTCTTCACCCATCAACGGAAAAGGGAAATATACCCAATGTTTCTCCATTAATAAGATCAAAGCCAAAATGGACAGACCACATGATATCAGTTTCGCTCTTGTGAAAGAAACACCTGTTTTTATTTTTATTTTTTGGGTTAGCGCACACATCCCACTGTTAATACACACACCCACACTGTTAGTGTTGGTTGTGGACCCATGGGGCCCACTTGTGGACAACCACTTGTGGGTGGGGCCCATAAGGATGTTCCCGCATCCTCCTTCTTCCGAGAGTTTAAAATTCAATTAGAAATTTAAAACCTCGGAAGAAGATGAGATGGGATAAGATAAGGTTAAACCAACTTTATCTCATCTCATCCCTTATCTCTTTTTCCTCTATTTATAAGAGGATTCTTTCCGTAATCAAAGACAAGAAAAAGGAAAAGTATAAGTTATATAGGGAGAGAAAGAGAGGGATAGGCTTCTAGAGTTTATCTGGTCCATCCATCAGATCTGAGCCATAGATCTGATCCGGGGACCATCTTCACCGTAGGATCAGAGGGGTGATCAGACCCACTTGCTCCTGTAGCAAATAGGCGGATCGCTGGATCGCACCACATATCCTCGGCTTTGCGAAGGTTCTCATCGTGTAGACCGTCGGATCCTGGTGGCCCACACTTCCGCAAATCACTAACAGTTAGTCACACTTCAATGTTAGCTACCCCCCACGTTGGGAATTGATACCAGGACCTCAGTGTTGAAATGAGGTTATCTTCACTCAGTCTACCACTGTCCCAAAGGTGTGGGTGTAAAGAAACAAATGTTTAAAACCATGGAATACAGCGCTATGGACAGCATCTGACTACACCAGATTGTTGGTTGTAGGCATCATCGACCCTTATTAGAAGTTGGTTCTCGATGATATGCATTGTGCACATGGATTGAAGACTTGGCAACTCAGACGTACTCATTCGTTCCTAAGTTGGGGGTTGACTCATCTGAGTCAGGTCAAGTTGGGCATATTTTCAATGCTTGCTCATGGTGCCAAGTCAAATTGGACTCGACCAAGACTGAGTCGACTCAGATTAGTTGCCTCCAACTTGTACAAGTTGTCAGTCCACGATTGTACATAGTGGCCTGCATTACAAGTCGGCGTACCATGTGTATGTGGCAATGGTCGGCATAAGCTTAACAATGACTATGATCTAGAAGGATGAGGGTCATAATGGGTCAGTATAGTCCATCTTTCAGGGTGTGGCCCTCATGGGGCTCCTAGGTCTGTTGGGCTGAGCAGGGTTTAGATGCTTAGGCCTCATGCTATGTATTATTGGGTTGGGCTCAGGCTTACAGTGACCTAGCCTAAACCCGACCCAATGATAGATGTGGTAGTTTGTATTTGTCTCATACCAACTCGACTGCTTAAGAAGAGCCTTATTTAAAATAAATGATCACCGTTAATACAATATTATTGTGTTATTGTTACCACATTTTCCATCTTCTTCATTCCTCTGCTAGTGGGAAGGACCCTTGCATGATGGTTATCGGCATGGATTGACGACTAGTCTGAGTTGATTGGGACTCAGTTGATCCCGATCCAGTTTGGAACCCTGAGTTAGTATTGAGATAGAGGGTGACTTGGCTTGTCTCGGACGAGTAACCCCCATACTCAACTGAGTTTTGATTTGACTCTTCTATAAATTGAAGGGAGCTGCTGGTAAAACTAAGATCAATTCCATGTCGTCACAACACAGAAATGACTGGAATTGTGAGTATTTTGTGCCTCTTACAAAATGGTTGTTATGATTATTATGGTTTCGACTCGATCTTCAAATTTTATTGCCATCTTGTAATTTCTAGTTTTCTATAATCTGATGTGATTTTCACGACATAGTTTTGAAGTAGCCTGTTTGCTCTGTGCACTATTTAAACCCGCATCTACTCTGTTGGTTTTGCAGGCATTTCTAGGGGCAGACAACCTTTTCCTACTTTTCGGGGCTATTGCGTTTCTGTCGCTTTTGTTCGTAATATTCATCGTCCCAGAAACGAAAGGCTTGAGCTTGGAAGAAATCGAGTCCAAGATCTCATGATGAAAGCCTACTTTCAGAAATGGCAAGCAAAGGAAATGCATTTTGCTTTGTACCTCTCCCTCACTGAATTTAGGTGATTTTGTATTCTCCATTCCTTATATTATGTATTTGGCAAAAAAATCCTGATATGGGATATTATGCTCTGTCCTATAATCATATATGACTGTAACCATAAATAAGCTAGAAAAGAAATTCCTTGTCCCGAAATGTGCACCTATAGATTCTTGGCATTTTCAAAATCTTCCAATTGTTGCATTGGAAGACTGGGCGCACTCCCAGCTATGGGCCTTGGTTCTAACCCAAATTGCATTAGATTATTCATTTTCTTTTTTTCTTTCTTGTTTTTCATAAGAAATG
Source organism: Liriodendron chinense (assembly GCA_003013855.2). Classification (NCBI taxonomy): domain Eukaryota; kingdom Viridiplantae; phylum Streptophyta; class Magnoliopsida; order Magnoliales; family Magnoliaceae; genus Liriodendron; species Liriodendron chinense. Next base: position 2,175,685 of record ML058427.1, on the reverse strand, counting down.
GAAGGTCCTTGTTACATGCATATATATGCATGTAACATGGTTGTACCATGTTTACCGCTTGTATTTTGTAGCAAGCTATGTTGGGAGTTAGAAATGTGATGACTCTGCAGGAAAATCCTCTGCTTTGGAATTCATATACTTCTCTCCAAAGTGCATTTTTTCGCATTTCATGCAGCAGGCTTCTATGATCTTTGGAATTTTGGCACCCGAAGACTGACTATTACATCTTGCTATGTGGCCTCCCAAATGACAACTTTGGGAAAGAAATTGATTTCCATGGATATCTGCTATTCCTCAGTTTAAGGAAAAAAAAATGTATATATGGAAATGATTTCCATTTTGAAGGTTTTACTCGAAAAACATAGATATTGATTTTGAAGGCGTACAAATTAGGGCATAATGTAACACTTTTCAAAAGACTAAGGTAAAGAAAGCTTTATAAACCCATTTACAATCATTCTTCCTATTCACTTTTCTAAAACCTGTTTTTCTCTTATTTTTTTATTTTTTGAAATACCTTAAAATGAAAGTGTTGTCCACCCACATGCAATCACACAAGTGACTACAATGTTTAGATATTCTGGCCAAAGAATTAGGCCAACAAATCAAATGGACGATAGTGATACAAGAACTAAGTACTCACATAATCAACTTCTATAAGAGTCAAATGGGAACATCCAAACATACACTTTATTGCTTTCTATTTTTACCAAAGAACAGACTTATATACCATTTTCAATTCTTGTGAATAAAAAACATGGACACAGAAAAAACCTATTCAATACTCTAGAAATGGTAACTATAGAATCCAAAAGTAATTCTGTTGTTTGATTTATAGTGCATCTTTTTATTAAAATGTCAAAAAGTCAGTGATCAATCACTTAATAAATCAATATCTATGTTTTTTGAGTAAAACCATCAAAATGGAAATAGTTTCCGTATATACATTTTTTCCTTAAACTGAGGAATAGCAGATATCCATGGAAATCAATTCTTTTCCAAAGTTGTCATTTGGGAGGCCACATAGCAAGATGTAATAAGCCTGTCAATCTTCGGGTGCCAAAATTCCAAAGATCATAGAAGCCCGGTACATGAAATGTGAAAAAATGCACTTTTTGCATTTTATTACATCTTGCTATGTGGCCTCCCAAATGACAACTTTGGAAAAAAAAAAAAATGATTTCCATGGATATCTGCTATTCCTCAGTTTGAGGAAAATAGGTATATAATGAAACAATTTCCATTTTGAAGGTTTTACTCGAAAACATAGATATTGATTTGTTAACTGATTGATTGTTGACTTTTTAACATTTTAATAGAAAGATGCACTATAAATCAAACAACAAAATTACTTTTGGATTCTGTAGTTACCATTTTTGGAGGATTCAATAGGTTTTTTCTGTATCTATGTTTTATATTCACAAGAATTTGAAAATGGTATATAAGTCTCTTCTTTGGTAAAATTAAAAAGCGATAAAGGGTATGTTTTGATGTTCCCATTTGACTCCTATGGAAGTTGATAATGTGAGTACTTGTTCTTGTATCACTATCATCCATTTTGATATATTGGCCTAATTCTTTGGCTAGAGTATCTAAACAATGTAGTCACTTCTGTGATTGCATGTGGGTGGACATGACTTCCATTTTGAGGTATTTCAAAAAATAAAAAATAAAAGAGAAAAACATGTTTTAGAAAAGTGAATAGGGAGAATGATTGTAAATGGGTTTATAAAGCCTTCTTTACCTTAGTTTTTTTAAAAGTGTTACATTATGCTCTAGTTTGTACGCCTGCAGGATGCTGGCCCGAAGAGAAAACTAACCCAAAAACTAGTTAATTGGATGTATACGTATGATACTCGCACATTGGTGGGGAATTGGGCCTCAATAGGTTTGAGCGGGTCCATTTATTTGAGTAAAGGTGGGCTTGGTTTTGCCAAAAATTACACTGTTATATTTTAATTATTTTTTTTTAATATTTAATTTGCTCAGATGTGGCCGACTTTCTCAAAAGTGTCTCCACACACGTGAACTATATCTCCATATGTGTGGCGTGTCTGCGTGTTGTAGTGGGATTAGGTTTCTCTCTCAAATAAAGGCTTCACCTCTTGGATTTTATACAACTTAAAAAATTAGAAAATCCTCTCCTCAAAATTTTCTTAACGTCTGTTCTTCTCTTCAGGCGTGTGGAGAAAGTGTGGTGGTGTTTTTTGGATCTTGGGTTTGACATAATGTGTGCACATCGTCGAAGACCATACACGGGATGACTGTATCCTGAGGATAGTGCACTACAAACTACTCGAGAGATTCTATCGAAAGGCACAAACTGTTCAAAGAGAGTGACTAAGTTTGCGCCTTGTTCACATATGAGTTCGATTTTGTATGAGTGGGGCTCATTGATAGGTGATTGGAGAGTAGTTTTGCCACGTACTGATGACGGAGACGGTTGATCTAATAGGATCCACTAAAAGTGTCCCCCACGTTGTAAGATCTCGGATGCGTCTTCGGGATGTTTTTCTATTTAATGTAGACCATTGCTGAATTTCATTTTAACTGTCTAGTTGCTGGCCACACTGTCCAAATGTTAGGATTCTATTATTGGGTGAAGCTTTAAGGAATCCCTTATTGATGGTGGTGTTTATACTTGGCCTAATGTAGTTCACGTTGCCCATTGAGAAGTTACAATGGTAGGCACCAAGAGAGACCAACTATCGTTGACACGTAACCTATCAAAAGCAATCTTGCTCATATATGTATGCGTGACTATTAGAAAAGAGGAATATTACTCATAAGGCTCGTGACTAATGCATAAGTGACACATGTGACCCTTAGTATATGCAGGAAGCTTTCAAAGTCCCGGCGACGCCGAATCTTCGCAATCCAGCTTGCACATGGCATGGCCATCCTAGAGCAAACCAGATCAACGCCAAGAGAGAAATTTTTCAAGGGACGATCGATATTTTTTCGGAGGCAATAAGGAATTCAAAGCAAATAATGGAAATCCCATACAAAATTAAAAGTAGATCATGGATGATGACACCACACAGTGAGGATTCCAAATCCTATTGAGATACGACTGCTTGCATGATGGAAGATTCACGTGGAAACTAGCTACAACATGACCAACACTTCTCAGAAGCCTATAAAAGAAGTACTCGGCGGATAGTTTCATGCCCTCACTACAATCAATCAATCTCTTCATAGCGCACGTTGCTTATCCTTAGTTTAACTTCTTAGCTTTAGTCACTTCATGTCCAACCATGCTGTCGTAAGTCCAAAGTCATTAGATTAGCTTAGATCTACTACTATCCAATGCTTCGCTGCAGTAGGCATTAACCATGCTGTAGTAAGTGCAAAGTCATTAGATTATCTTAGATCTTCTACTATCCAATGCTTCGTTGCAGTAGGCATTAAGAGGTGGTTAAATATCCGTGACTGCCGTCGTCGAATCTCCCAATTATCGAGTTCTTATTTGATACTGCACGCCACACTTGTCTCAGTCTTCTGATAGTTTCGACCTTTAAATACAATTTGGATTTAAAAAAAAAAAATTGATCAAATAAGCTGAAGCATGCATGGTATACGCTATCTTTAAAGCGTGATTTGCCTACTCTCCTCTAGATTAGAGATCGTTGATGGGTTATTGGCGAATTGCTTCCAGGATACAACAAGTGTTTGGTCCTGTGTGCAGCAATTACGAATGAACTAACGTTGGAACTCGGCCAATGCAATTAGTCTCTGGAAGACTTGGTGATCAACTCTAAACTCTGTGAGCTCGAGTTTATTACTGACTTGTAAGAAGAGAGAGTGGTTTTTGTTCTTTATAGCTTAGATTCAGATTGCTTCTATTGTTGTGGAATGAACCCAGCAAACCTTTGTTTATATAGGTACTAGGGGCTAGGGTTATGGTTGGGCTCATAATTCATATGGTCATTTTATAACTATTAGAAACTAACCGTTTATGGATGTTTATGAATGTTGGAAACTAGCTGTTTACAACAATTTTCAAGCTACTGTTGCATGGTCATAACCATTGCAAGTTAGCTGTCAGTTTCTGCATGATTATGATTGTTGTAAGACCGTTTCATGTACAACGGTTGGATCTACAAGAGTCAGAAAATCCATCCTTATATAAGGATCTTAGTCATAATTAGTCATTCCTTCTTGCCCTTGCACCGTCTTGCGATAGTTTGCATAAAGTCGCAAAGGAGCGACCACTTTGCGATAAGATGTGCACATGCAAAGTGTAAAGTGCGCCAATTAGCGCCACTATAGCCACACTGCCCACACCCCTGCCCTCACCCCCGCCCCTAACTAGAGCCACTACAACCATACTGCCTTACTGCCCATGCCCTTGCCTCCAACTAGCGCCACTACAACCACACTGCCTTAATGCCCACTCCCTCGCCCTCACCCGTGCCCGAGCATGCGCACACGTGCGTGAGGGTGTTCCAGTGCGCGCAAACCGAGCATTTTTCTCTCCATTTTCTCCAAGTAAGTTAACTAAAAAACATTAACTTGTAAACCAAAATTCTCTCCCATCTCTATCCGATATGAGGCTAAACAAAACACCACTTTTGTCTTGGTTTTTTCAAATTGTTTTAGAGGAAAAAACAAAAAAATTTTAAATAATTTTCATTTATTTTTTAAACCAAAGTCAACAATCACCCACTTAATTATTAAAATAAATAGAGAAAAACTTCTGCCAGAGAAAAAAATTAGTTTTTATGCATAAAGAAAGACATATTTCGATTTAAATCTTTCATTAGTGTAAGTATCTCAAAGTTTTGTCGAAATCCCTAGTAGTTGCAATTTTCAACCAATTATTCCTTATTGACATAACTGGAGATACTACACACATAATCACTCCTGCCTTGTGTGAGTTTCTTTGTATTCTTGCTTAGCACTTTTAATGGTCATGTACTTATCCTGTTTCATGAACAATTTCGAGAGAAAACTCTAACTCTCATGAGAGATGATGTTACCTCTATGTTCACACATGTGAAATCCTTTCAGTGTTTCCGTTACTATTAAAACATTTATCATTTAGATTAGATTTCATTAAGAGTTTTAAGACTCAACCATTTATCTGTAACGATCAACACTTATCATTTTGGATGGGATTATCTTTTGTTTTAGTATTGAAACTTTCCACATATTAGTAACTTGTTTTAGGGCTGTGCATGGTTCAGTCGGTTCGGTTTTGAGGGGCGATACCCAATCGAACCGACTCAGTTGGTTTTGAATATTTAACAATTGAACCGATCCGATGAAGCCTCACTAACCGAACCAAACCGGATAAATTCGGGTCGGTTTAGTTTTGTCGGTTTCATGAAAACATTTAAAAAATTAAGAAGATCCAAATATTTGGTGGATCACACCAATGTAAAAACTAGTGAATCACCATTAAAACTTTTTATAATTATAGACCACAAAAGTTTTGGATCAAGCCGCAAGTGAAATTTGACTTTTCCCTTTATCCAGGTTTGTTTGACCTTATCAACGAGTTGGATGGCAAATACACATTGCAAATCTTCTTCAAGTGGGCCCGAGGACATTTTTAATGGTGAGTGCTCAATCAACATTGTTTCTTGTAGTGTGGTCCAACATATATATATATATATATATATATATATATATATATATATATATATATATATATATATATATATATATATATATATATATATAGTCAGTTTGGTTAAGTTGAAAACAGTTTATAATTTTCACAAATCGACAATCGAACTGACATTCTCGATTTTTAATATAAAAAAACTGAACCAACCTGAAATAGAATGCAAAACCGACCAAAACCGATCAGTTCGGTCCGGTTCGGTCGATTTTATCGGTTTTTTGAGCAGCCTTAACTTGTTTTTACTCATTGAATCTAAACTTAGAGATTTTCTAATTTTGAATTGAGTTTCCATCACTGGTGGAACTTAGATTGAAGAGTTTCAACCCAATCCCTCTAGATGTTGTCCTTAATACCTCTCTCATTAGAGGTTTTGTAAATGGATCAACCAAGTTAATTCTTCACAAATGAGATCGCAATGATTTTATCTTGAATCAATTGCTTTACATAATCATGTCTCCAACTCATGTGTTTAGATTTTTCATTATAACTACCGCTGTAAGCTCTCATTAGAGTGGCTTCATTGTCACAATGAAGTAAAATAGCCGGTATAGGATTTGCACAGAATGAGATTTTTATCAGAAAATTCCTTAGCCACTCAACCTCTTTTCCAATTGCAACCAAAGCTATGAACTAAGACTCCATAGTTGAGTGCATTATGCAAGTTTGTTTTTTGGATCCCCAAGAAACAGCCGCTCCTCCCAAGCTGAATACCCACCCTGCAATGGCCTTGTTGTCCCTTGCATTCGATATCTCACTTGCATCAGTATATCCTTCTAACACGGCCTGAAACTCTGAGTAGAATAACCCTAGTTCTTTGATTTCTTTCAGGTAACCTAGAACCTTACCAATATCTTTCCAGTATTCTACACTGGGTTTACTAGTAAACCTGCTTAGCTTATTCACTGCGTATGTGATATCCAATCTTGTGCATTACATATCATACATAAGAGTGCTTATAACACTAACATATTCTAGTTGTGTAACCACTCTCCCATTGTCTTTCTTTAATTTGATACTTTGATCAAATGATGTTTTTGTTTATTTAATTTTCAAGTCGTTAAACTTATTTAGTATCTTTTTAACGTAATGAGATTGACACAACATATATAACACCTACTATATTTTTTAACTTTAATACTTAGTATGATATCCACTTGTTCAAGATCTTTCATTTTGAACACGGAAGAAAGAAACATCTCATTTTTGTTATACCTTTCATTAAGTTGCTGATAATTAACATATCATTTATATAAAGACAAATGTTACAACATGATTACTATATATATATATATATATATATATATATATATATATATATATATATATATATATATATATGCATTTATTAGTTATATCATGAATGAACCCATAAAATAATATATTTGAGTCAAACTTTTCATTACTTGAGTTCACAAACATTCATTCAATTGATTCGAGCCGACTATGACTCAAGCATACTCAACACTTTCTAATCACACGTTTTACCGGAATTTGGAGAGCTCGCATACTTCAGGATTAAAAAGCAACAGGTTGCACACATCATTTCAACGTCTGGATCACCTTACCATGGCCCCACTTGCAATAACTCGATGCTTAAGGACCATAATTTGTCAGTGATTTATTCGCAGCGGGGTTTGATCTTTAGATCCCTGATGAGCTGGTCACTGCTGGGAAGAAATGACAGCTTTGGGAATAGTTCACCACCACTTTAGAAAAATGGTAGTGGGTTATTCTGTACAGGTGGCATAGTTACACGGAAATTCAGATCATCCCAATGGCTGAACTGATTGTAGACGAAGAGAAAAGTCCCACTGAGCAGACAATCGATCTGGACCATTTGATATTTTTCCCTCTAACCGTTCGTTGCCAAATAGATCGCTAGAAAATTTCTCTACAAGTGATAAGTTAGAGATATGATCCATCCACAGCGTGGACCACAATTTGATGGTCTGGATGGTCTTTGCCACCTGTTAGGAAGACGATGAGTCACCATCATCTTGGAAATGGTGGTAAACTGACATCAGAACCAGTTGGACTGTTTAAGTTACAAGCTACTGTGCAGAAGGGACAGGTTCCAACCGGTCGTCTGTGCAATATCCAACTCATCCAATAGGTTGGCCCCACCGAGTAGATCGCCCAATGAAAAAAAAAGTCAAACCACCAGCCATCAGGTGGGCCGAATCGTAGAAAACATTAGATAGCCGCTGATATAGTAAAAATATAGGTGTGGCCAACCTGATGGGTCGATTGCGATGAAATTTTCACAAGGTGATCCTCATATTGTGGCTAAACTTTTGGACGGTTTGGATTTTAGATGTATGAGAGGAATGGAGATTAATTTCAGGTCCGAGCATGTGGGCCCGAGGATTTCCCCATTCTTTTATTTCTATAGAAGAGGCCATTGTATTGTAGGGGGCGCGGATTTCCTGCGAAAGCCTTGCGCCGGAATTTCCGGCGCTGGGAACCAAGGTGGGGCTTAAAGTGAATTTTTGGATAAATCCACCCCGTTCATCCGCTTTGGGAGCTCATTTTAGGACATGAGAACAAAAATGAACCGGATCCAAGACTCAAGTGGGCTGAAAACGTGAGAATTGAATGTCCACAGTTGAAATACTTGTATAGGCTCAGTAGTTTCGAATCAAGATAATATTTGTGTTTCCGGTTCATCCCAGTAGTAGTGACGTTATGAACGGTATGGATGTCATATAAACATCACTGGGTACCTGGATATCATATAAACATCACTGCGGACCTAGGGAGGTTTCAACGGTAGTAATTTACCTAACCACCTTTTCCTTTAGTTCGGCCCACTTAGTCTTGGATTCAGTTTATTTTTGTTCTCATGTCCTAAAATAAGCTCCCAAAACGGATGGACGGAGTGGATTTATGAAAAAAAAATCACTGTGGCCCCACCTTGGTTCCGCGCAGGAACTCTAAGAACCTAGGTGGGCTCCACAGTAATGTTTTTGATAAATCCACTCCGTCCATCCGTTTTGGGAGCCCATTTTAGATAATGAGACTGAAAATGAACCGGATCCAAGACTCAAGTGGGCCTCACTAAAGGAAAAGGTTGGTAGGTAAATTCCTACCGTTGAAACATCCCTAGGATACACAGTGATGTTTATATGACATCCATACCCTTCATAACGTCTCTACTACTGGGATGAACGGAAAACACAAATATGATCCTGATTCGAAACTCTTGTGGCCCCACAAATATTTCAACTGTGAACGTTCAATCTTCACGTATTCAGCCCACTTGAGTCTTGGATCCGGTTAAGTTTTGTTCTCATGTCCTAAAATGAGCTCTCAAAACGGATGGACGGGGTGGATTTATAAAAAAAATTCACTGTGGGCCCACCTTGGTTCCCAGCGCAGGAACTTCCTGCACAAGGATTTCGCAGGAAATCCTCGCCCCACGTGGGAGACATGGGAGTTTCTGACCGTCCATTCTCTAATATACCTTTGGTCCACCTAATGAATGGATGGCCTGATTATTGGGGTTTCGCTGGGTCTTACTAGATGAATGGCCTGGATTTTCTTCTCTTTTTGCTAATTAGGCAAGTATTCATAAAGAGAATGCAAGTAGCTGCTTGTGGGGCCCATCGTAGTGTGTGTTCGGCATTCAACCAGTCCAGCGACTCCACCAACATGAAAATGGGTAGCCCGAAAAATAAGACCAATCCAACCGTCAGATGGCTCGCCACGTGAATTTGGACGTTTGTGGGTGGCTCTCCATTGTTTTCTACAGATTGGATGTCATACATACATTATAGTGGGCCCCACATAAAGCTAGTGGACCGTTAACATGATGAGACCCCTAATCTAATGCTATTTTAGAACTATTGATCCAGTGGGCCACCATGTGTACAGTCTGTTGCCTCAAAATACTGCGTTCCAACCGATCACTAATATAAATCGCCCATTGAATGTGGATGTTACACTATTTCTTCTTAAACCTCTTCTTAACCGTCCATCATCTGCCTACTAATCCAATGGCCAAGATAGTCCGGCTGGTATTATTTTCGATCTACAGATCATTAACATGGTTGTCCATCAGATCAATGGTACTCTTTCTCTTTCCCAAAATTCCCCCTTGAGTTCATGGCTCGCTCAAGCCCAAATCTACACCGTCCATGGCACCGAATAGTGATAGTTCTCATTTTTAACCGTTCAATAAGTGTCCACTAATCTGATAGTCGAATAATAAGATAACTTCAAATTTTGGTTCACAATACATCTAAACTGCTAAAAATAATTTGGACGGTTTAATTTGAATTGTTTGTATGCCACGTGTGCAATTTCCAGCTAAGTGCCTGTATATCAACCATCTTACTCTGCCAGAGTATCAAAGTTTTTTTTTTTTTTTTTATCCAAAGTACAAATCCTGTTGTTACCAAACAATCAAGGCCGTCCAAGGATACAAAATTTTGTACTGTGATCATCCAAAGTGGAGCCCACTAAATGAGTCCACAGTCTCCATACACGTGCCACTTTTCCACCCAGACATGCTCACCAAATTAGTGGAAGGCAAAAACCCTAAAACCCAAACCACTCCTTTTGGGAAGAGTCTACCGAATGCTAGAATACTCCTATTTGTAATTTTCTAGACGCTCCTCTGTCCTGAAACCACAGGCCCATTACAATAGCGCCACGTGTCAATCATCCAATCACGTTGGAGGGGTTCCAGTTTCACACGGTCCCATTTTCAAGCGCCAAATTCAAACACGACACACGTGCCATCGTTGCATATGTATGAATGATCCTGGATGTTCATTCGATGGGCTGGCCCACTCATGCGCCTTCAATGGAATCCACAGGTCATCATTTTTCTGACCGTCTATTACTTCATTCTTGTGTGGCCCACCTGATAATGGACTGATCGGATTATCTAGGAAATATACATTCACCGTGGACACCATCTACAAACTTAATGTCTCTGATCATATACACATGTGCCAGTTTGGCACGTGCTGTGCGACTGTGTTTGGCGCATGAAGATGGGTTGAGTCTAGAATTAGAATTCAACCGGAAATTTGTGGACGTTCGGAATTCAAGGGCCAAATCCATAGGATTTGAATTTCCCAAACCAACACTCAAACCAACGGCTATATAAGTCTGCCGCGTTCCCCCCAACTTCAATCAACGGTACTGCAATTTCAGTTCAGTTTCTGATCTGATCAGCTCTCGCAACACTCGATCAGGACCGTCGGTTCTGAGAAACCAATGGCTGCAGCTGTCTCGACCGTTGGAGCTGTCAACAGAGGACCGGTACTGCGTTTTTCCCGCCCTTTTCGGCTCTTTCATTCTCTTCGATGCTATCTATTGAAATTACGTTTTCTTTTGATTTTTCTTTGCTGGGTAAGGCTTTTTCTCTAGGTTTTGAAAAATGGGTTGTTCTTATATTGTCTTTTTGGGACTAATTTGATCGTCTTTTATTGGATTTATTGAGTTTTGGGTTGTTTTCTTTTGTGGGCCTTTGATTTTCTCTCTTTTCAATCGTGGTTTCTTTATATTTTTTTAACGTTTGTGTCTTTCTCTATTTGACTTGTTAGTGTTGATTGATTTTCCCAAGTTTTTGGGCTGTTTTCATTCATGGGTCTTTGATCTCTCTCTCTCTCTCTCTCTCTCTCTCTCTCTCTCTCTCTCTCTCTCTCTCCTCTTTTACTCTGCTTGTAGTTGATTTTGATTTTACTGATTGATTTCTTGAGTTTACAGCGATTTCATTCATGGGTCTTTACTAGCTTCGTTTGCATTGATTTTTCATGAGCTGGAGAGAAAATGGAGTCAGTCATTTCATTTGATCCGTGCCGTTTCCTGCATATCAATAAACGGTTTTCTATGAAGCAGCTGAGCTTGAACAGCTCCGCGTCCAAATCTTCCGTACACAGCTCTTCATTCTTCGGATCCAGCTTGAAGAAGGCGAATTCTGATTTCGTTCAACCTAGAGTATCGAGCGGAACTTTCAAGATCGTCGCAGAAGTCGACGAGAAGAAGCAGACATCCAAGGACAAATGGAAAGGCCTTGCGTTCGACACATCCGATGATCAACAGGACATTACCCGTGGGAAGGGAATGGTCGATTCCCTCTTCCAAGCTCCGATGGGAACTGGGACTCATCATGCCATCATGAGTTCCTACGACTACATCAGTACTGGGCTCCGCCAGTAAGTAAAAAATAATAATAAATAAATAAATAGAAAAATCTATTATCGTTCTTTGAAAATTTTATGGAATTGATTTTAATGGTGTGATTGGTGTAACTAATTTCAGGTACAATTTGGACAACATGATGGATGGGTTTTACATCGCTCCGGCTTTCATGGATAAGCTCGTTGTTCACATCACCAAAAACTTCTTGACCTTGCCTAACATTAAGGTATGCTAAGTACATACATACATAACATGTCTTGTAATTCATCGTTTGAACATGGGATGATTCCACTGAAATGTTGCAGGTTCCTCTCATTTTGGGTATTTGGGGAGGCAAAGGTCAGGGTAAATCTTTCCAATGTGAGCTTGTCTTTGCTAAGATGGGAATCAAGTGAGTTATCTGTTCTGTTTCATGTTCTGTTCTTTGTAATTTTCGGGTACGTCGTAGGAAAAAAAAATGATTTTAATTAGAGCAAGCAACAACAGCATGTGATTTTCTGCATCTATGTCATACTCCATCAGTCCATATTCTCTTACATGTATTCGAAATATAAGTATAGCGAGATTCCAAGGCGTGTTTAGGGTGCGTTTTGTGCACCAAATATCATGAAATTTGATTATTAATTAGTCTAATTTGGTGCACAATTTCACAATATTTCATGAATTTTGGTGCAACCAAACACGCTCTTAAGATAGTGTTTGGAAGTACCTCCAAATCAAATTTTGATCGAATCTGCTAGAAGGTTGATTTAGCATTTGCAGCATCATGAAAATTGATACCCGAATAAATGGGTAACCATTTTTTTCCACTTCTCCACCACAAAACTGTACAACTTTCATTTGAGTACTTGAAAAATGGAATTTGGAAATGATAGGGACCCTTATTTTGGACAAAAAGCATTCCGTCTGCCCCTGATCCCCGCATCTCTACAAAATGGGCCCTTAAAAGATAACCTCAGAAAATAGCTTTCTAGAAACAATACCATGCTTGGGTGATAAACAATATAAAAAAGAAAAAAAAAGAAAAAAAAAAGAAAAAAAAACTCTCAGAAAATAGCTTTCAATATCTACAAGTGATTGACATACTTGCGCTAATCATGTTCATAGTTAGCAAAATGGCAAATGACATAAAAATGGTAGGAGAAATATTCGTGTTTAATTCGGTTTTGATTGTAAAAATTATGGTTAAAAAAAGGGCCACGGTAAAAATTCAGAGAATGAAAAGTTTGGTATAATATAGTTTGGACTCAGAAAAGAATGGAGTGAAAAAAATGGCTACATGTGTGTGTATTATGTATAAATAAAGTTAAAATAGAAAACTTTAATTAAAACAATTAGAATGCTTATGTGTATGATAGATAATGCTTGTAGATAGTCAAATAGTGTTCTCTTTTGCCTCTCTCAAATCCTTACTTTTCAAGCAATCCTCATACAAATTAATCACCCTGTTGAAAAAATTCACCTTACACTAAATTTTAACAATGGGTTGCGGCCACCAATCTCTATCTTTTACATTGAACCCAAAGGTTTTTTTTTTTTTTTTTTTTTTTTTTTTTTTTTAATACAAGTTTTATTGGGAAAAAAGTGTTTAGTTTGGTTTTGCCAAAAAAACTAGTTTTTACAAATTTTCTTAAATATTAGGAATTTTAAACATTTTGATCAGTTATATGCATTTATTTTTCAAAAATACGGAGTTTGAAGCAGAGTTTTGCTAACTAGGATAACGACTTAGTGAAAACCCCAACCAATCTTGGTAAAATTGATAGTAATTTTCACAAAATTGCTGGGCTTGGACGCCTCAAACCTTCTTGCATGAAGACCACCGACCGGCCAGTCGGCCGGTCGGTCACGTTGGAGATGAAGACAACAATATCTGGAGCGTTTTTGGGCCATCCGACCGGCCGGTGGGGCGGTCCGACTGGTCGGGCAGTTTCCTTTTTGGACTTGGTTTCTTGCGCGGTTTTGGGCAAGGAGTTTCTAATTTCGGTTTTCTCTTATTTAAGGAGATGTAATCCGAGATTAGGGTTGCCGCCAATGGGCCAAGGGATTGAGAGAGTTCTAAGGTGAGAGAAAGAGCTATGGAGGAAGCTTGGAGTTCTCTGGGTTGAGGGAAATGAATGAGTTTGTCCTCCTCATATAAGAATTAGCTTCGGGTAGCTTGGGATTTCTCTTGTGGGCTGTGATCCATGGTTTTCTTCTGTAATCTCTTGTAACTTCTGATTCACAGTGGATTGGTGTCGCTTTGTGCCGTGATTTTTTACCCTTGAGGGGTTTTTTCCACGTAAAAATCAGTTTGCCTTTTTGTGTGTAATGATTTGCTTGTTGATTGCCATTGTGGTGTGTTCCTCGCCTGCTTTGATTGCTTCCGCTGCGGGCTCCTTACCCCAACAAAAATAACTTGAAGAGAATTCTATATCTTCAAGATCAAGATGAGCTTGACATCATCATCTTCTCTCTCTTGTAAGCATCTATCAGGAACACTTTTTTCATTACACCCACCACCCATCTTCTGTTTTGGGAATTGCAATAGTAGTGTACTACTTCAGTTCCAAAAACATGAAATGTGGGTGTGAGCAAATTGATCAGGGTCAGGTGTAGATATCAATTTTCCTTCATTATCTATTGATTGGAACTGCATTTTGGTCTGATGGTCAGCCCCATCATGATGAGTGCTGGAGAATTAGAGAGTGGAAACGCAGGAGAGCCAGCGAAGCTGATCAGGCAACGGTACCGTGAGGCGGCCGACATCATCAAGAAGGGGAAGATGTGCTGCCTCTTCATCAATGATCTTGATGCAGGTGCCGGAAGGCTAGGCGGGACCACCCAATATACGGTCAACAATCAGATGGTGAATGCCACTCTCATGAACATTGCAGATAACCCAACAAACGTTCAGCTACCCGGCATGTACAGCAAGCAGGAGAACCCCCGTGTTCCGATCATAGTCACTGGAAACGATTTCTCGACACTGTATGCGCCGCTTATCCGTGACGGTCGTATGGAGAAGTTCTACTGGGCCCCGACAAGAGAAGATCGGATCGGTGTCTGCACGGGTATTTTCAGGTCCGACAATGTACCCAAAGAGGACATTATCAACCTCGTCGACACCTTCCCTGGCCAGTCTATCGGTAAGCGCTGAGTCTTTCATGAAAATTCATGATCTCTTATCGTAGTTGATCAAAAGAAACATTGGTTTCTCACCAACCATTCAATGTCACAGTTGGGGCCCACCATTGGGTAACATAAGAACCCCACCATGGGATGGTCCATGACTTAATATCTCCTCCTCAAATGATCCTAGTAATCCTTTGCAACTGTTCGATTATAAACAGCGATCAACTTTCAGTGGACCCACCATGTGAATGATCTTGATCACTAAAATCTAGGCCCCACATGTTATGGGTTTGCAGATATTCATCGTTTAATCGATTTTGTAGCTTTCCTTTACCAGCATCATCTGATCATTCATATTGTAATGTTCTGTTATGCAGACTTCTTTGGTGCCCTCAGAGCACGTGTTTACGACAATGAAGTGCGGAAATGGATCGAGAGTGTTGGTGTCGAGCAGATTGGGAAGAAGCTGGTGAACTCAAAAGAGGGACCGCCAACATTCGAGCAGCCAAAGATGACCCTTCAGAAGCTGCTGGAGTATGGCAGAATGCTGGTGCAAGAGCAAGAGAATGTGAAGAGAGTGCAATTAGCCGACAAGTACTTAAGTGAGGCTGCTCTCGGAGATGCAAACGATGATGCCATTAAGAGAGGAACATTCTATGGTTAGAACCCTAATCCTAGAAGGCTTTGATGGGGAGATTTGCATCTGGATTCGGGACGGTTGTAGTAGGATTAGAGTAGTGTTTTTGAATTGGGGTGGTAAAACAAAGCTCATGGTGTTTGTTCTATGATTGTTTGGATGCAGGGAAAGCAGCCCAACAAGTGAATGTACCTGTACCTGAAGGTTGCACTGACCCATCTGCTTCCAACTTTGATCCGACGGCCAGGAGTGACAATGGCAGCTGCCAGTATTAGCTCTATGGATTCGGTGGGTCATGAAAAATTTGGGTTTTTGTTTTTTAAAGATTGGGAGGAATTACTGCAACTTGTATTCATATAAATTATTGTGATTTTAGTGTTTATATGATCTTTATTAGATCTTGAAAGGGCTTACTGTTTGTGTTGATTTCTCATTGGGATGTGGGGCCAAACCATGATTCGGCTAATCCAGATCACTGATCTGATGAACCCCTCCATGGCCAGGGCGGTTCCACGGAAGTATCCCCGTTGAATGATCATCATCCTTCATCACTGGCCCACAAATAGGCAATTAAATGAAGAATATAACAGTGGTCCATAAAAAGGCCAAAGCTTCGATGACTCAGATCTTCTGATTGGAAAGATTTGCGGAGCATCCCTCATCCAGATCACTGAATATGGTCCCACTCTGATGCATTAGGTTCCTATATTAATTCCTCAAAAGTTCAGTGCATGAGAAAGTCTAAAAGCTAGCTTACATTCATTAGAGTAATACAAGGAGAGAGAACCATGCATTATATGGGCAACCATTTGGATGCATTGTTCATTACATGGAGGTCCACTACATAGAGTAGGGAGACCCGAGTCCACCACGAGTCTGTAGGACTCACCATGTTTTAAATATGAAATCCACCTCGCTCATCAGATTCCATAGTCGATGTTAGGTCTTGAGGTAAAAAATCGATTGGATTTTCAACTCAGATTGGCCATGCCATGTTTTGAGTATAAAATCCACTCTGCTCATCAGATTCTATATATAATCATTGTTAGGTCCTGAGGTAAAAAATCAATTGGATTGGCAACTCAAATGGGCTACACCATATGGTATATCTTTCATCAAACTTGTTAATTAGGTCACTCTCCAGGATGAAGAGAAGACGTGAAAATCAGCCTTTTAAAAAACTCTAGTGAACCACACCATGTGAACTTTAGCAGTTTTGGGAGCGATTTTACATTGTTCCCATTCTTGTGATCCATATGAGTATTTTGTCAGGCTGATATTTTGTATATACCATCAAATCATAATTTGATGGACCCCACATTGCACGATCTCCTCTTCATACATGCTAGATATGGAGAAAGAGTCGCTACTGGCTATACACATTAAAAGAAATCTCGCTTATCATAGGCCACTTCATTCATGCAAGAAAGAGTGACTTAGAAACAATAGTATGGAAAACTGTTCCAAGTCACGTATCATGGACGGTTGGATATGGGAGGATGAGATTCATTCAGTACTGACCATGAACTATAGGAGCTTCTAGATGAACGGTCTGGATCATCAATTATATGTGCAGAAGGGGCGAGACTTCTTCTCAAACTTCAAGCAAAATATATAATAAATCCAAGTCAAAATGCACTAGCGTACACCAAAACATCCAAACAAAAAAGACACATTCATCAACACGTGCCAACCTTGCATTGTTTTGGGAAATCTGAGCCGTTGATTGAGTGGGTCGCACCATATAGATGACCTAGCCCAAAAGTCAGACCAGCCAAACTCATCAGCCTGGCAACACACGTAGGAAAGCAATGGACAGATATGCGTGGCCCAGCTGATGAATAGAAGAACGGACTAAAATTCAAGACCATCCATAAGGTAGGCCCCACTTGACACACAGCTTGGATGTCCGACACGTGCACCAGTTTGGCACGTGTCAGCCGATTCTAGGAGGCCTAGCAACTTTGTTGGAGGAATCGACGTAGAGTCGTACACGACGTTGGTTATAATCCATGGTGACAAAGCAGTTGGGAAGAACGACTTGAAAGTGGGCCATGGGCATATCTTCTTTGATCTTTTTCTCAGCTTCTTCTACGGTGAGGCCCACCACTTCGGGCCACTCCCTCTTTGGAGCGGTATTCAATGCAAATGAACGGCTACCTGCTCTTGCATCTACTCCATCGGACACCAACCCTGCTCACACAATTAAGAAAATGCCAGTAGATCATCAGCCAAGTGGCATCTGCATATGACATCCATGCCGTTCATCTGGTGGGATTCACGTGCGTGAAGAGGAATGGACGGATAAAATAAATAACCAATAATCAACGGTCACGGGGTTTTGTTCTCCATAAGAACTGTTCACCTACGCGCAATCGCAACACAACGTGTGGTGTAGTGAATGACATAGGAGGGCGAGATGATTTTTGAAAATATCATAATGAGTAAAAATATGATTACAATACTTTAAATAGAAAACTATTAAGGGCCTGTTTGGTTGGCATATGAAAATCCATTTCTAGCTTAAAATCTGAATTCCAGCAAAATTTAACTTTAACTGATGTGGATTTTCAAGCTTAAAATCTAGATTCCAGTGAAATTCAATTTTAACTGATGCTTTTAATGGCAGGTTCCAATCAAATAGAATTCCATTTGAAAACCTAAATTGAATGGAATCGAGAATGGTGAAAACAGTGTGGGGACTGTTTCTACATAAGAGAAAAGAGAGAGGACAATGTCACGATGTATCCATGCCCTCATGTATGTGTTGTACATCTATGATATGTGTTTTATATCAATGCGGTTCATCCGTTTTGAGAGCTCGATGAAAGGCATTAGACAAAAAATAAGCCAAATCTAAATCTCAAGTGGACCACACCATAGAGAAACAGTGTTGATTGAATGTCCACCATTAAAAACTTCTTAGGGCCCAGTGTAGTGATTATTTGCAGGCCATCCAACCTGACCATCTGGTTTTCAATTCAGTTTTGGTAATTTTAGATTCTAACATTAAAATTTGAATTTTCTCTAAAATCTAGATTCTGCGACCAAGCAGGCTAGAAAAGACTTATATTGAACTACTAAATAAAATGTTTCCCATTTGTTAGACTAAATTTTCTAGTTCATTTGCGGGTCAAAAGATATAATCAAAATTAACAATTGAGAATCTAATCGAATCTCAGGAATCCGGCCTGGGCAACCCGGTGTAGTAGTTTGGTTGGCTTAAGTAGCTTCAGTTACCTAAAAGTATATATTATCCACCCCAAAACTCATCCCAGATTGGGAGATAGACTGTTTTACGGTCATGATGGCCTGAATGACTTCCATCTTCGTTCAAGCTTCCTCTAATCCATGAAATAGTCTGCGGCCCACTCTACATCAGTGAATCATCAGGTCCCACCTTACAGATCACACTCGAAAATTAGGCAGAGCCACATTCTAGGTGGGCCACACCTGTATGTTGAGTCAGACTATCAGTTGTCCTTTTATTCTAACTGTGTGGCCCACCATTTGAGCAGACTGACATAATTTTTTGGCCAGGTGATCTTCGTGGTGGGGCCTACAGCTACCATGGTACAGATCTCTTAACAAAGTAGTATATTGGTGCCATTGCGTCGATCAGATCATTCTGTCCATATCTTTGTGGTTTGCTAAGCTTACATGCAAACCTAAATGTCCAAAGAGCCGCTCATCGAGCAGGCCCCAGCGTGGATATGTCCACCTGATCCAAAATTCATATCCGTTGGATAATCCTGATGGTTGTATGTGAACACTGAATCAATGGTCAAGATTTTTCCTTGGCCATCTCCTTCTATCTGCTCAAATCCGCCGTTAAGACTGGCAAATGATATGCATATGGCTGGCCATGTTCACGGTGGGTCCCACCAGATGAATGGCTTGCATCCGCCACTCCTATTCTTATTTCTCCATGTATCACAGGCAGTGGGTCCACCACCCATTTTCTACCTATCTGATTCATCGGTTGGAGACCAATGGATGAGATCTATACATATCAACGGCCGGATCACTATCTGATCGAGACGGACCTATGCAATCCATACACACACCAGATAATAGATCAGGCCACCCCGATCATGTGTGGGGCCCACCATCGAATCAAGAAAAAACGAATGCAATTATCCGTCCACGCCAACGGCGCGATCACCATTCGATCAGGACTGACCGATGAGATCTGTACCCACACCCAAATTAGCTGCCGTCCAATCGGGTTAGAACATGGATCAGGAAAATCAAAGGATTGGATTGACTTACCTCCTTGATGGGCCATGGAAGGTTGAGGAGGTTCTTCGGGAACTTCCTTTTGCTGGTTTTCCTCCGCCATTACAAGAGAAAAAGCGAGTAGCGAAAATAATACAACGCGAGTAGAAACTGCGAATGCTTTCATTGCATATCCTCTCCACCTATATCCTGTCTATTATATGGGAGCGGACTCCGGATTCACCGAGGTGGGTGGGACCTCTGACCACTGTGATTTCTGTGACTACATCCACACCGTCCATACATATTGAAAGCTCATTTTAGGGGATGACCCAAAAAATGAAGCAGTTCCAAACCCCAGATGGACCAGAGTACTGGAAACAGTGCTGATTGACCTTTAAAATTTTCTTGTGAGCCACAAAAGCTTTGGGTCAAGATGATATTTGCGTGGTCTCTTCATCTAGGTGTTTGTGACCTTATCAACAGGTTGGATGTCAAATAAACATTCCGGTGGAATCCATGAAGTTTTTAATGGTGGGGATTCAATCACGACTGATTAGTGGTGTGGTCCACCTAAGATTTGAGTCAGCTTCATTTCTGGGATCATGCCCTAAAATGATCTGTCAAAATCCTTGGACAGTGTGGATTTAAGGCACATCCATCACTGTGAGCTCCACAGTCAGGGGTCCCACCCACCTCGGTGGATCCGGGGTCTCACCTAATCCACTCCCCTATTATATATCTTGGGCTGGGCTCTGTGTTAGTTTCACACCATTTAAGAGATGTAAATGACTCCTCAACCGCACACATGCCATACTTGTATGGAATCACTAATTTACTGAGGAAATGATTATATTAACCATCTGATTTTCCCTTAGTATTTAGACAACTTGCTATTTTACTTTCAGCCGTCTGTTTGATAGCCATTGATTGGATGGATATGATTGCTTGATCAGTGTGATTTTTAGAATATGCTCTATCCATAATCGAATCCACTATTTGAACGGTCTGGATAGCTGCACAGTGGTGCCACATGTGAGGAGGATCAGTAACCATCATTTCTTAAATGGTGAAGAACTAACATTGGCGTGTACGAACTTTGGCTGGGACATTAGCTGTAAAGATTCTCAATTTCCTCCGCTTAGGCCGGCAACAAGAGTTATATGATATGATCCTCGGCCCTAATGAATCCTCTGGCCGGCCGGCAGTGGGCCCTTCCAACGGGTTTCAGTTGCAAATTGGGCTTGTTATAGGCCCATATGTTGACGGTGGGCCTCGTTTAGCGGCAAATGGGTTAGCTTGGCCCACTTTTGGCAAGATCTTCAATAGGTGGGCCCGGAGAGCCTTATTATGGATGGGCCTGCGCTAACTTTTGAATGCACAAAATAAATGGGTGAGCCCAAGCACTACTAGCTTTAAGGCCTGATCAAAATTGGGCTATTTAAAGCCCACCAAGAATCCAGTCTGGCCTGGCCCATTACCAGCCCATGGACTGGCCCCGATCCACCAGAGGTGGGTGGGACCCCTGAT
Organism: Liriodendron chinense; assembly: GCA_003013855.2. Lineage (NCBI taxonomy): Eukaryota > Viridiplantae > Streptophyta > Magnoliopsida > Magnoliales > Magnoliaceae > Liriodendron > Liriodendron chinense. Next base: position 2,154,401 of record ML058427.1, on the reverse strand, counting down.
TGTGGGACCCACTGTGATGTATGTGACTACATCCACTCCGTCCATCCGTATTGAAAGCTCATTTTAGGGCATGATCTAGAGAATGAAGCATATCCAAATCTCAGGTGGACCATAATACAAGAAACCGTGATAATCGGCCATTAAAAACTTCTCATGGGCCACAAAATTTTTGGATCAAGCTGATATTTGTGTGGTCTTTTCATCCAGATCTTTGTGACCTTATCAACAGGTTGAATGGAAAATAAACATTCCGGTGGACCCCAAGAAGTTTTTAATGGTGGGGATTTAATCATTACCGTTTCTTATGGTATGGTCCACATAAGTTTTGGATCTGCTTCATTTTTTTTTATCATGCCCTAAAATGAGCTTTCAAAATGCTTGGACGGTGTGGATTTAGGCAAATACATGTGGATCCGAGGTCTCCTTGTTGCGGGTTAATGACTAATATAGCCCTTAGGTTTAACCGAGTCAACAAAGGATTTCTACTATAGTCAAAAGATATCTTTTGTAGCCCTAGAGCACTGTTCACTGAATTTTTCATACCATTTTGCCCATTTGTCCTTTTTTCAGACGATACGGCGGTTGAGTGACCCACAAGCTAAAATCGATTTTGACCCAATCGAGGGATTGTGTCCCAACAGAGTGAAATGGCCTCCCATGCGAGATTAGATCCGTTCATTTGAATCGGCTACCCTTGGAACCCCAAGTGGGACTGTATCGAATTACCACACAGTTCCTTGGTGGCCCACAAAAGTATCAACAGTCTATATTAATTTTGGTGTTGTTTCCTTCACTGTGATCCACTTGTGTGTGTTGAGTTTCGTCTTCATTTTTTGGCTCGTGCCATGAAATTAAAACCCCTATTATTTGGATGTGGTGGATCTTCCTCCAGATTAGCAATTGGGCCATATAAAAGCCAACCAAGTCACCTATAGGATGTAGGGCCTGTCGGGTATTGTGGATCGTAGATGTGAGTGAGAGTTGGATCACAGCAAGGTGCTGTGGATCATAGATGGGAGAGTTGAATCTCAGTAGCACACTATGGATCGCAAATAGGAGAGTTGGATCGTAGATTTGTACTATGGATCACAGATGAGAGAGGTGAATCACAATAGAGTGATGTAGATCGCAACAGGGTACTGTGGATTGCAGATGGGAGCCATAAATTGTGGTTAGGAGCCATGGATCGTAGATGTGTGAAGTGGATCACAGATGTGTACACTGGATCGCAGATGTGTATTGTGGATCATAGATGTGTGAAGTGGACTGCAATCCACTTCACACATCTGAGATCCAGTGGACACATCTGCAATCCACTTCACACATTTGCGATCTACAGTTGCCAGCTGCGATCCATGGATCTCACTAAACCATCTCCATCTCCCCCTCCCTCTCTAATTGATAACTTGTCTCTCTCCATCTTGCATTACAATATTAGACGACTGAATTGACTAAGTTTGACTGAACTAATCTACTCAACCATAAAATATCGGAATATAATGGATCAGTTGATCTCCAGTGGACACATCTGCGATCCACTTCACAAATCTGCGATTCACTTCACAAATCTATGATCCACACTTACCAGCTGTGATCTATGTTGCCCAATTGCGATCTATGACTCCCATATGTAGTCCATGGATCTCACTAAACAATCTCCCTTTCCCTCTCTCATTGATAACTTGTCTTTCTCCCTCTTACATGACAATATAAGACGGCCAGATTGACTAAGTTCGACTGAACTAATTTATTTGACCATAAAATATCAGAATATAATGGATTAGTAACCTCCGGACTCGAACGTAATGCTCCCGTGGTGTTTATTTGCCATCAATCTATTGATAAGGTCACATAATCTTAGATGAAGGGAAAAAAAAAAAAAAAAACAAAAATCAGCTTAGTACACAACTTCCAAGGTCGATAAATGGTTAATCGCCACTATTTCATATATTATGGTCCATCAAATAATTGAATTTGTGTCATTTATGAGATAATGACCTGAAATGATCTGGACCAACAGATGGAGAGCATGGATATAGTATACATACATCAAGGTGGGCCCATGATAAGTGGAAATTTCAACCTTTTGTGCTATGGATAAAAAACATCTAGTTTTTAAATTATTTTCCAAAACTCGCCTACCTGTTTGATAAAGATCCTACAATTGTCCTTAATAGATAAAAACGTTAATCGACAAGAATTAGAGTCCTAATTAAATTAAATTAAAAAAACAAAAACTAAAATTAAAATTGTTCAATAAAAACCCGATTCAATTCAAGAACTAAAGTCCCGATTCCATGCCATTGTCTTTGGTTAGATGAGAGAAAGGGAGGAAGAATCCAAACTCAAATATGGATGTGGCTTTTACTTTCCGATTCGATCTATGAACTAATCAAACAAGCAAAGGAGAGGAAGAAAGCAAACCCTAATATAGATTTACCTCCTATTTGATTATGGAAAACCGTTGATCAATCTGATGCTTTTAAGCCCCTTATGAAATCGACCAAGAGCACCTCTATACCCCGAAAAGATCCCCCTCTTCATAGAAACCATTTTCCCCAACCCATTCCACACTCTCTCTCTCTCTCTCTCTCTCTCTCTCTCTCTCTCTCCCTTCAGCCGTAACCAATGGTGCTCCTCCGAAATCGGGACCCGGATTTCCTGCTATAGGCTTTCACAGGAAGTTCCTGTGCTGGGAAACTAGGTGCGGCCGACCGTGATGTTTGTGAGAAATCCACCTTGTTCGTCTGTTTTACGAGCTCATTTTTGGACATGCGACCAATAATGAGCTAGATTCAAGACCCAAGTGGGCCACACAAGAGGAAATAATGGGCCACGATTGAAACATTTGCATGGCCACAAATTAAAGTTCTTTTGTTTTCAGTTCATCCTAGTGGGAATGAAGGTTTGAATGGAAAATGTTCTTTTGTTTTCAGTTCATCCCGGTGGGAATGAAGGTGGATCCTAGAAAGTTTTCAATTGTAGGCATTTCCTATCCTAAAATGGCAAGCAAAACGAATGGATGGGATTGATTTATCACAAACTTACTGTGGGCCCACTAAATCACAACTTCCATCACAAAAAAGGGCGCGGATTGGGTAATACCCACGACTACATAGTTAGAGACCGATGGTCATGTCAAGGGATTTTTTAGCCCACCGTGATATATGTGTTTTATCTAAGCCGTTCATCCATTTTGGAAGATTATTTTAGTGCCCAAGCCGAAAAAGGAGTAAGATCAAAGGTTAGAATGGACCACACCAAAAGAAGTAGTGGTAACAATGACCCCACCGTTTAGTTTGCTTTGGCGTTGTGCATTTGAGCCTTTCATTTACATTATCTTCGGGCTAATGCCCTAGCTTGGACAAAAACATGTATATCATGGTGGGCCCCACAAAGCAGAACCATCCATCTTTAGCCAGTCTTGGCGGAGTAGTGCCTCCCCACTTCATACATACCATTCTCGCAACCTCATTTTTTTTTCTTTTCTTTTTTTTTTTTTTTTTTCATATTATTGCCCGCTTGTCTGCTCTGTAATAAAAAAGCTCTTGCTTTTAAATTATTTTCCAAAACCCACTTACTTATTTTATATATAGCAATAGTTCTAAAGAAAAGGTTCACTAATTTCATGAACATGGATTACACGTTATGTCTTATCCATGCCGTGCATCCGTTTTACTAGATTATTTTAGGTCATGGGCCCAATATTGAAGGATATCCAAAGCTAGGGCTGCACATCAATTCGATCAATTCAATTTTAAATGATATTGAAATTGAAACTGAAATTGAATTGATCTTAATTTTGAAATTTCGAATTGAAATTAAATTAACCCCAAATTTTTAAAAATTGAGGTAAGATTGAATTGATGAATTTTTCGATTTAATTCGATTCGATTTTTCACATACTGCGAATTGAATATCATAAGTTCATAACTACGGCTTTTGTCCAAGGAACTGAGAGAGATTATATGGTTGGGATCAATTATAAAAGGACTTAGTCTGATACATTGTATTAAAAGAGATGAAATACAATTGGAGGCATGGTTTAATACTTGTACACTTATCATATTGGCATTTGTATGTTGTAAACACTAGCTAAATTTAAGAGGAAAGATCACCTATAATTAGTTGTATGCTACAATCTGACATGGTGCAGAGAGAGAGAGAGAGAGAGAGAGAGAGAGAGAGAGAGGATCATACCTGAGAAGAAACCACAAACTCCAAGCTCTAAAAACCCAAAAATAGGTGCAACTGTGTGCGTCAGTGGGAGTGAGAGAGAATAGTGAGGGAGGAGAAGAGCAGAGAGAATGAGAAGGAGATGTAGGTTTATAGCGGGGGGTCTTGCCTCTTGGGCCTTTTGGCTGAGTACTGAGTAAACTCTGTTGGGCCCACCATAAATGTATTTGGTTTATCGACGCCGTCCATCTATTTTCCAACTTAATTTAGGGGTTAAGCCTAAAATTGAAGTATATCCAAAGCTCAAGTGGATCGTGCCACAGGAAACAGTGGGAATGATAATTTCCACCATTGAAAACTTCCCAGGCCCCACGATGATGTTTGTTTGTCATCCAACTTGTTCACAAGATCACATAGACATGGATGAAAGGAAAACACAAATATCAACTTGATCCAAAACTTCTGTGGCCCCCAAGAATTTTTCATTGATAGACATTCAATTCACACTTTTCTTATGGTGTGGTCCACTCGAGCTTTTGATATGCTTAATTTTTTAGTTTCAGCCCTAAAATTATCTGTTAAGATAGATGGACAGAGTGGATAAACCACTTAAATCATGGTGAGCCCACAAAGTTTACTCAGTATGCCTACACAATCTGCTTCCTCTTGGTTCGCGATGTGGATGAGACCTTGATTGTGGGGCCCACCTCGATGCATGCGTTGTATATCTATGCTGTCCATCCATTTTTCTATATCATTTTATAGCATGGTCCAGAAAATGAAGGAGATACAAATCTCAAGTGGACCGCACCATAGGAAACAATGGTCATTGAATGCCTACCATTAAAAACTTCCTAGGGTCCACCATGATGTTTATTTTCCATCCAACCTGTTGATAAGGTCACATGGACCTGGATGAATGGAAAACACAAATATATATAAGCTTGATCCTAAACTTTTGTGGCCCATGTGTGTGTGTTTTCAATTCGATTTGATCAATTGATTCAATTCGATAAAGAACTATTCCATTCGATCAATTGGAGCCAAAAATTGAAATTGAATTGAAATTAATTTTAAAAAATAAATAAAATTGAATTGAATTGATCTTGAAGAATGATCTGATTCGATTCGATTCGATTCGATTCAATAAATTGATAAAAAATTGAATTGTGTGCAGCCCTATCCAAAGCTACAAAAAAAAATAGATATACTTCTTTTTTTTCTCAAGATATAAAATTATCTAGTAAAATATATGGATGGAGTGGATAAAAAAAAAATCACTATATATACTGGGAGTTTACTCCGTATGCATAGTGTAATGAGTTAGGACGCAATCCGCTTCAGCAAGAGAGAGCCGATTAGGTTCCGTTTTTCTAGATCATTGTAAGGCATTATCCCAGTAAAAAATAAAATGCAGATCCAGTTCACAGGTGGACCATACCATAAGAAACAGTGATCGACTGTCCTACCATTAAAAACTACTTCTCAAGGCGCATCTTAAACTTTTCTTAGTGTTTGTCTACCATCCAATCCGTTGATAAGGTCACATAAGTGTGGAGGAACGAGGGAAAAAAAAAATCAGCTTGTTCCAAAACTTTTGTAGCCCATTAATGATCAATCAACAGTCACCTGATAATGGTATCTGTTTCATTTTTCAAATCATGCTTGAAAATGATCTGGAAAATGGATGGGAAGCACCGCATCATCACGGGTGATTATGCCATCCAATCTATTAATTAGGTAACTTGAACAGAAATTAAGGGCCCACTATAATTCTTTTTTATCATCTAATTTGTTTGGCGTCCAAGAAATATCAAGGGTAGGCGTTCAATTAATTTCTTTCGTTTTGTATGGTGTGGTCCACTTGAAATTTGGTTATGCCTCATATTTGGGCCATTGCCCAAAAATGACCTCACAAAATGAGTGGTCGAGTTGATTTATCACATACATCATTATGATGGGATCAACAACTTTTAAATCTCTAATGGAAAAGTGTTGGAGGAGCGCTGGTTGGTTGCGACCCAAAACCAGAGACGAGCGGATTAGATGACACCCTGGACTCACCCAAGACCGTGTGGCCTTACCATGGGCCCACCTGGATATATGGATTGTTCATCCATTTTGCTAGATCGTTTTAGGGCATTATTTGAAAAAGGAAGCAGATCTAATTATCAGGTGGACCATAGCATAGGAAACAGTGGTGACTGACTATTAATGGGCACAAAGGTTTTAGAGCAAGCTTAGGTGAACTTATCAACATGCTTATGTGACCTTAAAAACACACGAACCCTGAGAAGTTTTTAATGGTAAGGAGTTCAATCACCACTGTTTCCTATGGTATAGTCCACCTGATAACGGGATCTATTATTTTTTGAGATAAAGCCCTAAAATGATATGAAAAAATGGATAGACGGTGCGGATATAAAATACATACATCAAGTGGGCCCATGGTAAGGGCCGACCGTCTTGTGTGAGGCCGGGTATCACTTAATCCGCTTTGAGGGACGCGGTTTCCTACTAAACTCTGTCCGTAGCAAGTGGCTAATGTTTCCTACTCAACTCTGTCCATAGCAAGTGACTAATGGTAGGTGCTCTGTGAGCCTCACCATATTGTATATGTTTCATCTGTGTGGTGCATCCATTTTTTCATATGATTTCACGGCTTGAGACTAAAAATGAGATAGATCCAAATCTTAAGAGAGCTATACCACAAGAAACAGTGTTGATTGAATGCCCACCATTAAAATTTCTTGAGGGTTGCAAAAGTTTTGTTTCAAGCTGATATTTTTTTTTTTACTTTATACCTATTGGTATGACCTAATCAACAGATTAAATGTCAAATAAACATTACAATGGGTTTAGGAGGTTTTTAACGGTGGACATTCCATAACAATTTTTTTTCCTGTGATGTGGTCTATCTCAGTTTTGGGTTCCAAGCCTTAAAATAATATGTAAAAATGGATAGACAGCGTGGAGATAACACATACATCATGGTGGGGCCTCCATAAAACATGCATACACGCTACTGGCGGCGTCACTAGCCGCGTGCCCGTTAAGACCGATGCACATTTGCATATTTCCTTTCCCATCAAGTTCCGGGACAGGGAAGCTCTGTGGGGCCCACCGTGTTGTTTGTGAGAAATCTATCCCATTCATCTATTTTACAAGTTCATTTTATGACATGCAAACAAAAAATGAACCTTATTCAAGTTAGAAGTGGATCACACTAGAGGAAAGAATGAAGATTAAATGAACCCCATTGAAATATGCATATGGCCACAAAAGTTTTGTATCAGGATTAAGTATTTTTTTGCATTTTGAGTTCATCCCAATGGTAGTGACCTTATAAACCGTTTGGATGGCATATAAACATCAAGGTGGAGCTTGCAAAAGTTTCAACGGTAGGTATTTCTTCTCTCAGTTTTCCCTATTGTGTGGCCCCACCTGTGTCTTTAATCGAGATCAGTTTTCGTCATACAACCTAAAATGAGCTTGTAAAACATATGGACTGCAGAGTGGATTACTCATAGACATCACGGTGGGCCCCACCTAGCTTCCCATCACAGGAACTTTCTTTCTCAAGAAGCTGGCGTCCAGCGACATGGGAGAGAGAGTGGAGGAGGTTTTTTTTCCTTTTTTTTTTTTTTTTTAAGGGTAAAAATATTATTTAAAAAATAGAGCATACCATAAATAATGAAATAAAACGGTATGCAATTTTTGGCCAACGGGAGAAATCTTAAGCGGATTTTATTGAAGGAGTTTAAAAGCAAGTGGCGCCCACCAACGTATGGAAGACGTTGTTTTTTTTTTTTTTTTCACATTCGACCGGTATGTAAGCATTGTCTCTTTTATTTATTTACTTATTTTTCGCACACACCCCTCCCCCACACACACCACAATCGGTACTCCACCCACTAACTTATTTTGAAACTCTCATGAGTCTACCACTAAGCCATGTGTCAGAACCCAATATCACTTGAGCTTTCAATGATCTACCTTGGCTTTGGTCTATGTCCTAGAATGATCTGTCAAAATAGATGGGCAGCATGAATAAAACAATACATTAGGGTGGGTTCCACATAGCCCATGATATGACCATCAGGTCCTGATAGGGCAGCTAGCACTCCACCCACCTGTAAGCAATCGAGAAAGCGTAGTCCCCTGCTAGAAACGGATGAGAGCTCTGAGGGGCCATCGTGATGTATAGGTTTTATCCGCACCATGCATCTAATTTTTCATATCATTTTTGGATGGAAGCTAAAATTGAGGCAGATCTAAGGCTCAAGTCGACCATACAGTTGGAATTAAACACTCATCATTGAAGTTTTGGATCGTGATGATATGTGTTAACTCTTCATCAAACTTACATGACCTTATGAACAGGTTGGATGGCAATTAACCATTATAGTGGGCCACGGGAAGGTTTCAATGGTGGGTGTCATTATCACCGTTGCTTCTTATGGTGTGGTCCACTTGAGCCTGCCTCCAAGCTAATAGGGATCATGATGTCTACGGTTGAAACCTTCCTACCGCCCACCTCCAAGCTCTTATTGTGTAACTCGCCTGAGTTTTGGATCAGCTTAATTTTGGCTATCTCCCTTTCATCCCGATGGAGAGCACCAAATTAATGGGGTTGGATGGAATATGGACAAGATGGTGGTGAGTGTCTCCATCCTCACCGTTCCCTTCTATGTGGCACAACTTATTTTTGGATCCGGATAATCTTTAGTCCAAGGGCTTAACATTGAGAGTTGAACCTGATGGATGGAATGGATATCACATGCAGAGCACACTGGCTTACAGGTTTTGTAGAGGATTCTAGTGCCTTAATGAAAAAGGCTTTGTAGACTCACTCTAATGTATGTGTTTTATCCACACCATCCATCTATTTTGCCAGCTCATTTTAGATCATGGGTCCAAATATGAGGCAGATCCAAAGCTCAAATGAACCCCACCATAGGAAATAGTAGGGATTGCATGCCTACAGTCAAAAATTACATCCACGGTTAGAACTACCTCAATAACCGCTCAGATGTTTCGCATACTTAAAGGATCAGCACGTGTGAGATGTCATATGTGCACACGTACAACATAAGGAGCGGATAAGGTGAGACCCTGTGTAACACCCCAGATTTTCGAGATTTATTTGAAAATTTTTGAAAATTCATTTTTAATTTATTTTTTATTAATTATCTACATTTACCATTGATTTGCGAATAGCGGGACATCCGTAGGAGATCTGATAGGGGGACTCCTTACAAAAGTTGCTTAGAATGATCTCATAAACATCGTAGAAAGATTAGATTTAAAAAATCACACACTTTTCAGATAATTACGAAAATGCCATTAATTAAACTTAAGTATGTCATTTTTAAGTATTATAATTTTTGACAATCGCTTTCACGCAAAACCCTAGATTTAAGCTTTTGGGCACATATTAACCATACACGTCAAATTTCAGCCTTTAAATTATACTATAAGTGGTCTAATTGTCAAATCAGCCCCTTAACCTTTGAATTTCATGTCCATCGAGTGAGGAAAGTAAATGGTTAGTCGTAGTCGAATATCTCTTTTCATATGAGTGACTTGGATCGTCTTTATCATGAACCAATAGTGTGATTTTAGTGTCCTACCTTGATAAGCCTCTTTCTTATGGGCGAAGTTATCCCGTTCTAGAAATTAATGAGTTACTACCTCTTTTTAAATCTGAATATTTCAATTTACCCACTTCTCACCATCAATCGCTTCTCAAATTTGGACCACCCATTATACTTATATGATTACGAATTTACACAAAATTTGGACCCCGATCTAAAATCCTACACCGTTGAACCACAAAGCCGGCCACTTCATTTTTCGCCAAAAGTTGGAATTTCAGATCTAGGCATTTTTCACCATCAATCAGCCACTAATCTTTGTACAATTGTTTGCCTATCATGACTGCATATTTTTTCAAAATTTGGGCCCTGGTCATCAAGCGTAGACCGTTAATTGAGATCAAGCCCATTTTAACACCCGTCAGGTCATTTCCAAGGATCTGCCAATTTAGAATGTGGATCATCAAGAAATTTACGTATTCTGATTCTACTTTTCAAGCTTAATAAGATGAACGGATTGGAATTGATTAAAGATCACCCGAATATTGAGATTTGAGAAACACACTTCAAGATGTTGTTACACAAGACCTCACGCACACGCCCTTCTTTTCTCTCCCCATGTACTCACATCCCTCTCCATATTCCTACTACGCACCTCTAAGCCCTTCTCCTAACCCTGGCCTCCGTGCCCTAAAGAGAGAGAGAGAGAGAGAGAGAGAGAGAGAGAATGGAGTTCTTTCTCATATTTCTCCAGCGGCTAGGATTTTCTACAACCTTCTTCTAAGTCCATTCTAAGGTGAAGATTTTTCTTCAAGCCTTTCATTAATAATATCACGATTATCATAAGTTTCTTTTGTGGCATATGAAGTTATTTTGTTTTGAATTGCTGATTCATATAACATGAAGTTTAATGTAGGATTTGTAATGAATATCATTATATAATGATGTGATTCCTTGTTTAGATTTTTTACTAAGAAACATGTGTATTTGTGTTATTTATCTTTGTGAAATCTATGCTCTTATTTTCTTAGTCTATGTGTTACAAATAACATTGATTTTTATATTGTGATATATGAAATATGTGTATAAGATCATCAGATAGACATTCCATTATTGTATACTCTTTGTCCCTAAGTTGGTAAAATTATTCGATGTAGAGAGATTGAACCTATGAGAGGTGTCCATGATGGAAGAATATCTCTTGACTTAACTGAAAGAATGAAGTGATTGTTTGTCAATAGATCCTTACATGTACATGATGCTTGATTGGATCCATTTACATTACATGAGTATTTTAATGAATTTGGTCATGATATACAACATTGGCTTTTTGGGACATGATGAAATCATAAAATGGGACAATGAGTGGACACTAATGGTATATAAATTCTCATGAGCCGGGGTTGGTGCCATGAACACTAAGCCCGAGCTGTCGGCCTATGCTGGGTCACTTGTGACTCTCCACAGTGTCCAGTGAGCTGCTAAGAATGGTTGTAACAACCCTAAAATTTCGGTAGAAAAATTTTCTTTTAGGAACAATAATGGGTTTAACTAAATAAATTTAAGATAATAAATTGAAGAAAAGCATAGACTGATTGGTTAAAGCTCTTTTAAGCGAGAGGGAAGACTAGGGATCAAGTCTTATCACTAACAAGAATTTTTTTTTTTTTTGCTCTAAATACAAAATGAAATTCAAACTTATCTTATCTCAACCAACTCATCTTATCCAAATGAGAGAAAGAAGGAGGAATGGAGGAATCTTGCGGCTAAATCAAGTAGGTGTTCTTTCTGTCTCATTTAAGTAGGCCAGATCCAACCAATGAATGGGTCGGATCGTACGTACGTTCATTGTACGGATCTAGGGACCCTATTTTTATTTTAACCCTTGAATATATGATCGTGATTGGTGGGGACCATTTGGGTGGGCCATGAATCGATCTGGACAAGTCATAATGACCATAAGGCCAAAATATACATGGGCCACAAAATTCAGATCGATTGGACCTTCAGATGGGCCACATCGATTGAATGAATGATAGCCTTTAAAATTCTTTTATTATTATTTTATTTAATTATTAAATTAATTATGATAAATTATTTTATTCCAAAACATTATTGGGCCCACAATGAGGTGGCCGACCCAATGGTCGGACTAAATCTCTTGTAAACCACCATATATAGCCTAAATAAATAATAATAATAATAATAATAATAATAATAATAATAATAATAATAAGAAAAAGAAAAAAAATGTTGCTGGAACGTCCAATGTCTTTTTGAAAGTAACGTGGGGGCCCCACTCATGGGACCCACCTTGATGTATTTTATGCATCCACTCTGTCCATTTATTTCTACATCTCATTTTAGGACTAGTGTCCGAATTTGGACCTAAATTGAGGTCCGAGTGAGCCACACTACCTGAAACAAACTAATGGTGAAAAAAATTATAAAATAAAAATGAAATTTAAAAAGATAGAAATTCTAGGCGTGGACAACGGTCCACTCATGGACCCCATTATGATGAAATCAGTAGATCCAAGCTGACCATATGTTGTATTATGATGTTTTACAGCTTGGGTCAAAAAATCAGGTAAATCTGAATCTCAGGTGGCCCACACCACTTAAAACAGTAATGATAACAACACACATGATTGAGGCAGTTCGATTTTAGATTGTTGTCCACTTTTGGGACCCATTTGATGACATCTTGAGAAATCTAATCCGTCAAATATCTTAATAAATAAGTTTTCTGGTTGAGGACAAAAATGGCCCGTATAGGATATTCCAGTGGGCCATACCAAGACAAACAGTGGGGACAACACCTGTCCACTGGTTGGGAGCTTGTGGGCCCCACTGTGTAATCTTTGGAATATCCGATCCACCCAATCTCTTGAGTAATGAGTTATTAATTTTGTGACAAAAAATCAGCCCAATCAGAGTTCCAGGCGGGCCATGCCAAGTGAAATAGTGGGGAGGTACGATATGGATTCTCATAAATGAATCATTTTAGGATATCCTACGACAAGATCCTTGCAAAATATAATCAACCATCTTTGGTAGTGTACCATTGGGGAACTTGTGACCAAGTATAGGATGACCCACCAGTCAAGTGAGCCGTGCCATCAGAAAAATAGTAAAAGGGTCATTCCTTTTGGAAAAGTGGATTATAATAATCGAATCTAGACCGCCCATTAAGGAACCAAACCTTAATAAAGTATAATTTAAATTGACAATAAGTGTATTAAGGTTAGATTGGTGAAATTACATTTATTATAGATTCAGGACCGATTCTACTCAGGACGTGACAGAATTAACAAAGTAATCGCCACTATCAACAGGTGAGTACATCCCAACACGTTTCCTAGTCATTTTAATTAAGTTGTGTGATGGACAATAATATGTGATCTTGATTGATTCATGCTTGGTTAAATATTATTTAAATAATATCCATTTATAATAAATGTCATGAAATGTTACCTCTCAAAAGGAGAGATAAAATGAACGGATGTGAATTATTGTATGGATGTGAATTATTGCATGCATTAATGAGTTATTGTGCTTGGAGTTCGACTCTGGAAGACCGGTAGGTACTTAAGTACCCGGTTACCCATGGACCATCCTAGAAGCCCATTAAAATGTGGAAGTCCGCTTTACAAGGGGGGGGGGGGGGGGGGGGGGGGGGATTGATGGGATCCAATCGAAGCAAGTGAAAGACTGAATATATACCTACTTGATGCATCATTTCATATTAAATTTATTATTGCATTAATTATATGTTACCTGTATTTGATGGCAAGTGTTTATCCTGTTTAATTGAAATGCATGTGAACCGTATTGGGTTACTCACTGGACTTTCCAGCTGACGTTGTTGATTAAAAATATACAGATGATGTGGACGTTGAACCTTCAGAGAATACCCTTGATAATGAAATGAGACCACTAGAGGAACTGCAGGACTATTGGCCTAATTTAACCGATGAAGAAGTGGCGGCCCTAAACCAAGACGTTTAGACTATTTTTGTTTTATTTTTTATTTTCAATAATTAGTAGACAACTAATAAAGTCCCAAATGGGTGGACTTAGTTTATGGTTAAATAATTCATGGATAAATGATAACTTAGTATTTCATTATTTTATACCTCTTAAAGTGATTTAACGTTATAAATGCATTTAGTGCACCAGTTATACCCCGTAAACTGGGTCGGATGGTGCACACTCTGAATCCGAATTTCGAGACGTGACAATGGTTTGTATGTGAAATTATTTAAATAATGGTGAAACTAAAGTCATGCATTCACTTGGCTCCATGTGGGTGTACGGAATTGATAATAGGCTAGAGCGTCCTACTTCTCCCATACACTGTTACGTGTAGATTTAGGCTATTAGCGTTCTGTTTCTCACGTGGTCGGACAAAACTATGTGCTTATGCGTCCTAGGAACCTCTAGTGACTAGTGGCTAGCGTGAAGTCGTAACAGGAAGTCTCCCACTTCATGTATTATGATTTTTAGCCAGAGTGCCTTAGCCAGAGCATGCATTTCATGCATCGCATTAATAAAGATTTTTACTTGATTGTTTTGTTTGAATAAAGATATCATTGTATTGCGTTACTCTGAGTTTTGTACATTATTATTCTTAATTGTCTTAGAGGGAATATTCCCTACTATGATAGCATTTAACGCTATCCCAATCACAATTTAGATGATGCAGGTGAAGATCCAAGTATCGAACTTGACTTTCAAGGTGAAGAGTTCGATAATTCGTATGATCACATGGCAGATGAAGACGTTGAAGGAATTTAGTTGATATTTTTATTTATTAGACATTTCTTTTGATTAGTGGTTACATTTATGGAATTTGTAATAAATCTTCCAGAGAAGACATGGTTTGATATTTTGATTAATTAGTATGAATATTGGTTGGTTCCCTTATTTAAACATTGATGATGAAGTAGTAAGTTTGATAGAATAAGATGAACATTTGTTTCCGTCATTGTGCTTGAATGCTATATTTCATTATTTAACAAAACAATTAGTCTATGATTTACTTTGGAATTCGGCTGTCGTGTTATACAGGAGAGTTGAAAATCTCGGGTCGTTACACCCCGGATCCACCTAGGTGGGTGGGACCCTTGACTGTGGGGCTTGATGATGTATGTACCTTAAATCTACGCTGTCCATCCATTTTGAAAGATCATTTTAGGCATGATCCAAAAAATGAAGCTGACTAAAATCTTAAGTGGACCACACCACAAGAAACAGTCGTTATTGAATCTTTACCGTTACAAACTTATCAATTCCACCAAAAATTTTATTTGTCATCCAACTTGTTGATAAGGTCACAACAACTTAGATGAAGAGACCACACAAATATCATCTAGATCCAAAGCTTTTGTGGCCCACAAGAAGTTTTCACTGGTTAATCACCACTGTTTTACGTACTATGGTCCATCTAGTATTTGGAATTGCTTCATTTTTTGGATAATGCCCTGAAATGAGCTTTCAATATGGATGGACAACGTGGATGTAGTTACATACATCACACTAAGCCCCACAGTCAAGGGTCCCACCCACCTTGGTGGCTCCAGGGTCTCACCTAGCGCTATACACGAGCCAAGCTAGCTTGGTTAGCTCGCTTGACTTGGCTTGAACCAAGCCGAGCCATTTTTCTAAGCTCGAAATGATTTTCAAGCGGAGCTCAAGCTAACACAAGCTCAATTCGGATCGGCTCGAACTTCGGCTTGATAGAAGCTTGATTCGGCCTGACTCAACTGACTCAAGTAGAAAAATTTATGTTTTAGTCCAACATCGAAAGTGAGCAAAGAAATGAGAGGTGAAACTCTCTATAAAAATAAGTGGGGTTGTCAATGGGCTTTGAACTGCCTTTGGGCTTGATTTTAAAAAGTTTTAGGCTGGGCTTTTGCCGTAGCTTAATTAAAATTTTGTCTTTTCTAAGCTCGAACTCAAACCAAATTAGGCTTGAATTTGGCTCGAAAGCTCGGTCAAGCCAACTCGAACATGTAAGTCCAGCTCGAAAGCCAACCAAGCTGAACACGAGCCAGGGTGGTCATTGAATGAGCCTAGCTTTGACAAGGCCAAGCTTGACTCAGCTCGTGTACCGCTATAGACTCTCACCCAATTGCTTCCTACGAGTGTTGCGCGCTCTTGTTGTGCGGAGTAAACTCAGTTGGGCCCACCTAGAATGTATGTGCTTTATCTATTTCGTCCATATGTTCTTCTAGCTCATTTTAGTGGTTGAGCCCAAAATTTAAGCATATCCAAATCTCAAGTGGACCATGCCACGGGAAACAGTGGGAATAATGATTTCCACCGTTTAAACCTTCCCAGGCCTGACAGTGATGTTTATTTGTCATCCAACTTGTTCATAAGATCACATGGATATGGATGAAGGGAAAACACAAATATCAGCTTGATCCAAAACTTCTGTGTCCTCCAAGAATTTTTCAATGGTAGACATTCAGTTCACACATTTCTTGTGGTGTGGTCGACTATAGATTTTGATATGCTTCATTTTTTGGCACCATACCTAAAATTTTCTTTTAATATGGATCGACGGAGTGGATAAAATACGTAAATCACGGTGGGCCCTATAGAGTTTACTCCGCACGCTAGCGTGCGGAGTTACGCAGTATGCAATCCGCTTCCGTCTGCTCCGCAGCTGATGACTTCTCAAGTCAATCCCTCTCTCTCTTTTCCCATCACGCAGGATAGTCGATGGGGATTGGTGAACCGGACCACATCAAACTCGAGCCGTCCTGATGAGTAGGCCCCACTTTCTTTAACGCTTCATAAGAAAATGGATCCAATGTTTCCATCAAGTGGGGCCCACCAACGTATGGAGGACGTTTAAAACTACCTTAATTCGTAGAAACTAGGGACTTGGCAGCTGAAGTTTCATGGTAGGCGTTTAAGAATACCTTAATAGAAACCAAAGACTTCCAGGCTGTAGATGGTAGCAATGCTTTCAAAGCTTCTGGTGTTCTTTCTCCTCATCAAGCTTGCATCATCATCATCATCAGTGGACGGCCATGATTTCACCTACAATGGATTCCGCGGCGTGAACTTGAGCCACAATGGCGTGGCGGAGATCACATCCGACGGCCTCCTGAGGCTGACCAACAACAGCCTGCATAAGCTAGGCCATGCCTTCTACTCCGTTCCGGTCCGCTTGAAGAACTCATCCAACGGTGATCCTTTCTCCTTCTCTACCACCTTTGTCTTTGCAATCGTCCCCGAAGATCCAAAACTGGGAGGCCATGGGATTGCATTCGTCATCTCCCCGTCGGATTATCTCCCTGGTGCACTACCGACCCAGTATTTGGGTCTCTTCAATTTAAAGAACAATGGAAATTCATCAAACCACATCGTCGCCGTCGAATTCGACACGGTCTTCAACCCCGAATTCGATGATATCAATAACAACCATGTTGGAATCGATATCAATAGCTTGATGTCTACCGAATCCTTTCCTGCATCATACTTTATTAACGAGAAAGGTGAGTTTAAGAACATAAGCCTCATAAGCGGCGAACCAATACAAGCTTGGATAGAATACAACAGTGTAGAAAAGCAACTCAACGTAACATTATCTCCCATCCATGTGCTAAAACCCAATCGGCCACTCTTGTCGAAGACTGTCAATCTTTCGTCCGACATCTTGGATGAAATGTATGTGGGGTTCTCCTCATCGACGGGTTCGATGATCACATCCCATTACATTTTGGGATGGAGCTTCAAAATAAACAGCCCAGCTAGACCGCTCAATCTCTCGACCCTTCCGATTCCTCCTCATCGACGAGTCCACCACAGTGGAAAGAAATGGATGATTCTGGCAATTGGGTTACCGTTATTTATCATTTTTGTGCTAATGGCCATCTCCATCGGCGTTTATAAGGTGAGAAGGAAGATCAAATTCGCGGAGATACTCGAAGAGTGGGAGCTCGAATATGGGCCCCAAAGGTTCTTCTACAAGGATCTCTTCATGGCTACCGACGGCTTTGCAGACAAAGAGCTTCTCGGAGTCGGCGGCTTCGGTAGGGTGTACCGAGGCATCCTACCAACGTCTGGGATTGAAGTTGCAGTCAAGAAGATCTCCCACGAATCGCGGCAAGGGATCAAGGAGTTCATAGCAGAGATCGCTAGCATCGGACGGATCCGACACCAGAACTTAGTCAGGCTACTTGGATACTGCCGGCGAAAGGGAGAGCTCCTACTGGTGTATGATTTCATGCCAAACGGTAGCCTCGACAAGATGATCTTCAACCATTCAAACTCAGTGCTACAATGGAATCACCGGTTTCGGATCATCAAAGGAGTAGCTTCAGGTCTTCTCTACCTGCATGAAGATTGGGTGCAAGTAGTCGTTCATAGAGATATTAAGGCCAGTAATGTATTATTAGACTCTGATTTAAATGGGATGTTGGGCGATTTCGGGCTAGCGAGATTGTATGATCATGGGACCGATCCACAGACGACCCACATGGTCGGGACCTTTGGTTACATTGCACCAGAGCTGGCCAGGACCGGTAAGGCGACTACGAGCACTGATGTGTTTGCCTTTGGGACCTTCATGCTCGAAGTAGCTTGTGGGCAGAGGCCAATATCATCTCGGGCCATGGTGGTGGAGGAGCCGATCTTGATCGATCAGGTGCTGGCGTGTTGGAAGAGAGAGGCGATCAGGGACATGGCAGACCCGAGGTTGGGAGGAGATTATGTGGTGGAAGAGATGGAGCTGGTGTTGAAGGTTGGCTTGCTTTGTTCGCACCCGTTGGCCATGTCCAGGCCCACCATACGGCAAGTGGTGCAGATTTTGGACGGTGATGATTCCATGCCGGAACTGTCTCTGGATGGTTTCGATAGTAATGTATATGAAGTAGGCCCTGATGAAGGCTTTAATGATCTTGCGATATTGTTTCCTTCGTTGGATGATCAGTCTCTCCTCTCTGGTGGCCGTTGATTGTATAGAATTGTAGACACCATCATGTTTGTGTGGTTGGTATAACAATGGGTTGAATTTTTAAATGCACGTGTGCTTGTAGAATAAGTTTATTTCTATACAGGTTTGTGTGGGTCCACCTGATGGCCTTCAATCCTGGACCCTAGAGGTGTTGAGCGAGGACACTCGGGTTGGCTTTGAAAGTCTAGATTACTGAATTGTTTCCGCGTGACCATCGTTGTTCCAGCGTCGCGTCCGGAATTGGTTGGATTTTTTGCTAGAACTCTTCAGATAAATTATGAATTTGTCAAGCTGTGGAATGCAAAGTTTATGGCCAACTTTTTGCGCAGTTGTAGTGTGTTGATTTGCTTGGTGTGTGATTGCATATTATTTGTTCTAGTTTGATTGCTCCTTGCTAGCTTCGGTTGCTGGCCAATCATTTTTGTCCCAACACCACCGTGATGAAAGGCCCATATCTAAGCCGTCCATAAGGTGAGCCTATTCAAGTTCATCCTGCATGCCAAAAATCAGGACGATCCATAACATATGTGGGACACTATTAGGAGCAGTCTGGATGGAGACTCCCACCATTAAAAGCTTCCAGATTGCGTGTGGAGCCAAAGAATTTTTATATTCCATCGAGTCCATTCATAAGATGCGCCCTTCGAGATGATCCCAAGATCAGGCGATTCAAAAACCCATGTTGGCCCACATGTGTTTTTCTTCGGCCGGATATTTGGATTCCAAGGAGAACACGAGGGGCTTATACCACAAACGTTTAAGAGCA
Source organism: Liriodendron chinense (assembly GCA_003013855.2). Classification (NCBI taxonomy): domain Eukaryota; kingdom Viridiplantae; phylum Streptophyta; class Magnoliopsida; order Magnoliales; family Magnoliaceae; genus Liriodendron; species Liriodendron chinense. Next base: position 2,134,888 of record ML058427.1, on the reverse strand, counting down.
ACGCTGGCCTGATAGAGAGATGGGAAATTGTTCAGCTGGTTCGTCTCCATTTCGTTCTTCGCCTACCTACGATGGATGGCTGGGGACGGTGAATCATGGCCCTCCATCTAGGGAACCAAATCAAACTTTTGTGGCCCACCTTGTTGTGTGTGGCATCATTCCGTAAATCAGGTGGGCCCTCGATAGGCAACTCCGCTAAAACTTAGATCGATCCACAACTGAGGTGTGGCTCACAACACGGACTAATATAGTAGGGGACACCAACCATGCATAGGTTGTCTGTGAGGCACAAGAGGGTGGTGAATGCAGTATCCAACGCGTTCATCAGGGGTGCTTCACCATGATGAATAGACACTAAAACAACCAGCCTGACCCAAAACTCAGGCAGGCCACACGGTTTAGGGATTGATTTTACACTTTACACGTGGTGTGGACCATCTGAGTATTTTATGAAGCTGATTTTTGGGATGTACAGTAAAAATTGGAAGGATGACCTGATGTACGGAGTTAATGTCACACTAAGAATGCGGTGGGCCCCACAGAGCCGGTTATTTTAATCGCTGTATGAAAAGTGTTGGAGAGAATTTCCGGTCCTGCACCTGTGAATGCATATAGATGGCTCGCAATTCAAAAACCACACGTGGCTGCCATCGTACGCGGATTAACAGGTTTGAGTACTGGCTACTGAAGTGACGTCACCAATTTCTGTGGGACCCACCGTGGTGTATGTTTTGTATCCACACCATCCATTCATTTATAGAGATCATTTTAGGGCATGAGCTAAAGAACGAGGCATAAGAAAACAGTGGGGACAGTGATGTGACAGTTGAAACTTTCCTGGGTCCCACCATGATGTTTATTTGAGATCTAACCTGCTCATAAACTCACACAAACAGGGAAGAAGGGAAAACACAAATATCAGCTTGATCGAAAACTTCCGTGGCCACTGTTTTCTTTGGTGAGGTCCACCTGAGATTTGGATCTTTCTAATTCTTTGTCTCAAACCCTTAAATAATATCTCCAAGTGGATGCACAGTTCCGATACAGCAAACATCACGGTGGGTCCCACAGAAGTTGGTCACGTCACTTTAGATAGCTACTCAACATTCTCAACCTGTCCGTAGCTAATCCGCGTCCGCTGCCATCTGACTCGGAGACTTTGCGGATGGGCTGTTTTACCTAGACACACTCACGGTTTGTGGAGAGTACCGAAATTTTGCTTTTCAAATCATCATTTCATAGCTTGGTTAATTATTCCTTTTTTCATCCATAAAAAATGTACACGGATTGCCTGCGAAAGCCTTTGGCAGGCATCTCCTGCGCTCGGAATCTAGGTGGGCTCAATGTGATGTTTTTGAGAAATCTACGCTGTTCAACCATTTTGTGAGATCATTTTAGGTGTTGAGGCGAAAAATGAACGGGATCCAAGAGTCAAGTGGGCCGAAAACGTGACGATTGAACTTCCACAGTTGAAATATTCGTGGGGCCTCAGAAGTTTCGAATCAGGATAACATTTTTTTATTTTTTTAGTTCATCTCAGTAGGAATGACATTATAAACGGTATAGATGGCATATAAACATCACTGTGGACCCCATAGAGGTTTCAACGGTAGGAATTTTCCTACCCACCTTTTGCTTTAGTGCTGCGGCCCACTTGAGTCTTGGATCCCGTTCATTTTTTGTCACAACGCCTAAAATGATCTCACAAAACTGTTGGATGGTGCAGATTTCTCACAAACATCACAGTGGGCCCCACCTAGATTTCGATTGCAGGAGATGCCTGCAAAAACCGCGTCCATAAAAAATCGCCCGATAACCTGTAACTACGAAGACATGAAAGGTTTTTTCTTCTAAGAATGCTATCATAAATTTCAAGCCCACTTTTAAATGATTAAATGTAATACAAATGAAATTATTTCTAAGTCATTTGAAACATATTATCTTTTTAACAGATTATCTTTCTTATCAGTATAAGATTACCTCGATCAAACTATAACAAGAGAGTTATAATTATTTTCGTACGATCGTGTGATCCTAGAAACAAGAGCAAATGTGAGCGAACACTATTATGGACTTTAGACCCACTTTTAAATGGTTTAAATTAAATTATTCTAAAGCCATTTAAAAGGTCATCGAATTATCTTTCGAACAAGCATGAGATTACTTGGATCCGACTTACAACAAGGCAATTATGACTGTATTCTTGGGATCGTACAATGCTTTGAAATGAGACCAAACACCATTATAGAATTTGGGCCCACTTTTAAATGGCCAAATGATGTCTAAATGCAATGATTCTAAAGCATTGTGAGAGCTCATTGAATTATCTTTCCAATGAGTATAACATAACCCCATTTCGATTTGTAATGAGAGAGTTATGACTATTTTTATGAGATCAGATGATGCTAGAAATTTCAACCCTTATGGGAGATCAAATAGTTGTTCTACCCTCAAGTGATAACTGGATTGTTGCCTAGCCGCTAGTTTTGCCTTTACTGTACTTATCTGAATTTTTTAGGAGAAATCTTAAGTCTTTGTATACAATCTTTGTGCTTTTGATCACTACAACCTTGGGGACCATGTTTCCTGTGTGGGCTTGATTAGTGGCCTTATTGCCACCCGTGCTTATTGTAGTTCCATGATGTGCTACTGTCGTTATAGAAGATGTGGGGGATGGCATGAGTCGCACTAGCAAAAGTTTGTTGTCTACATTTACCTATGAACCCTATCGATGAATTGGATATTAGGTTGGTTGGGTTGTTTTCAAGAGGGGCTCCAAGCTTACGAGTTGTCTCTTGTGATCCAGCATAGGTGCATGGTTTACCCTTGAATAGAAGGGATTACACTTAAACTAATGAACAAAGGAGGCATTACACTTAAATAGGAGGAATTAAACTTGTGTTGGATTTTTCTTTTCAATATTTCCACTAGGAAAGAAATTATTCCTTATGATGTCATTTTCAATCACTGGTGAACTAGGGTCAAATGGGCCAAACCAGTTGATCACCCGTTGAATCGAACCAACTTGTGTCATTGTTATGTTATAAAATAATTACTTTGTAATTTACGTAAAACATAAGAAATTTGTTGCCTCGCAGTTTTAAATTCGGTCACATGATTAGTGCGAGCTTGCCAAAATCGACTGTGCGGTTCAATTCAAACCGAACAACAATGACCCCAAACAGCAAGATAGGTAGATACGTAAGAATTGACAGTATATGATCAAAATCTGTGAAGATTGGTCGCCTATTCATCCACTTGCACAGTTGCTTAATAATGATTAGGCAATATTGTGAACGTAGAGTTCGTCCTTCAAAGATGGGTTACACCTCTACCTTCTGTAACGAAAAGATTTTTCAATACAAACAGAATAAAAAAAAAATACTTACAGTCGGCTGTGGAGATAAACTGTAGCACGCTTTGCTAATTAAAAAACTTGATTAAAGACCCGAATTACAAGTAAGATCTCTAGCTAATGTTATCGATTATGCTAAGAAAGGTAAAATTGTGATTTACACTAAGAAATGTAAATGACAAATTACGCTAAGGAAATGAAGGTGCTGATTACATTAAGAAATGTAAATGACATGATGCTGAGAAGCAGAATGATAATTTTAAAAGATAGATTTGTGTTGATGCTGGACCCCTTCTCCTGTTGTTCTCCTTTATTAATTATAAGTTGCTCCTTAAAAGGAAAGAACCATTTGGATGCTCCACCTTATGTATGAAGTGACAAGAATTGTCAAGGGCATCACTTCTTTTGCTACCTATCTCGGTAACTATTAGTAGAACCTACTCTATTCTCCCTACATTTAGTAGTTACAACAGCTACCCTCACCTTCCAAACCCTTCTCTCTGCATATCACTTGTCCTTGTTTACAAACTAAGCCAGGCTACAACCTGCAGTAGGCTACATTTCGCATATAGGTTGGCCGCTATTTTTGTCTAGCTGCAAACCACACTTGGCTGCTTATCCGGTCTGCTGCAAATAACACTCGGCTGCTTGCAAACCTCTCTTGCCAGCTTGTGAATCATGCCAGCCGCTGCCTTCCTGACACGCGTCCTGCTGTTGATCGACTCTCCCAAAAACAGCCAAAAACAGGGTACAACAAAATTACAATATTTAAAATAATTATTCTGCCCATTGTGTTTACAGAAGGAAGAATGTGCAATATTTTATTCAATATTTTGCTAGTGGGCTGCAAACGTTTTTGCCGTACTAGTAGAGCACACATATTGCGCTTCCTCTGCAATTCCTCGAAGAACAAGCTTATTTTAATGGATACACATGTTCATAAGGTGTGGGCCATACCACATAAAACAACGGTCAAAACTATCCAGTAACCTTTGAATTCATGATGAGCCTACATCACACTTTCATGTTAAGAAGGTGATGAACGGCTTATATGCCATAGAACAACTGGGGAGCATACGGTAGAACCGGAGGTACTTGGAAAATGGCAAGCCATCTCAGTACAGTACACGTGGCAATGTATTTTATGGATCCCGGCCGTCCATCAGTTAGACCCAATCATAGATGGGCCATATGTTTAATTAGCTGTCCACCATTTTTCGTACCTCACATGGACCACTAGGTATATTTGTTTTGTACTGTCGTTTTGAAAGCTGCAGAATGATCAGGAGGATTATCTTATCGGCATTTATATCAAACCATTTGACATGGAGGGTGATTGGCTGGTGTTACGTGGGCGTTAGCAGAGGAGCGTGTTAGTCCTCGGAGGCACCGTGAGCGGTCCAAAGAAGATGAAGATTATGTGGATCCCACGATGATAGATTTAATATATCCACACCGTCCATCCATTTGGAGAGGTCATATTAGAGTATGATCCAAAAAATGAGTCATATCTGAAGCTTAAATGGAGCACACCAAGAAGACAGCAGGTACAATGATTCTCACCGTTAAAACCTTCCTAGGGCCCACCATGATGTTTATTTTCCATCTAAACTGTTAATAAGATCACACGCACCTGGATGAAGAGTAAAAACAAATATTAAATTGATCCAAAACTTCTGTGACCCCTCAGAAAGTTTCAATGGTAGACGTTCAATATCCACTGCTTTCTTCAATGTGGTCCACTTGAGCTTTTTATCTCCATATCGGTTTTGGTCAAATCCCTTACAACCATCTTGCAAAACGAATAGACGGTTTGGATATAATACATGCCTGTTGGTGTGGGGCTCACAGAACTTGTTGACGTCAATACACCAGCCAAGTTGATGGTGTAGGGTACACCAGCCAATCCGCTTCCTGCCCTCAATCCATACCATTCCAGATTATGGGCCCCACTGTCGATGGATTACTATAGGCTGAAAGCCGGTACTGATGGAACACTACCTTTGTTTGGCTTCTTTGTAACCGTTCATTTGACGCACAGCAAGTCGCTTTCGTCTTGCCGGTTTGCGACCGCTGTTCTCATGTCTGTGTCAAAATCATTGAATGCATATATATGGCAGACGGTGGAAGGGATCTGTCATCTGTCCAATTCATGGGACCCACGCTTGCATTTGGTCCATTTCATGGCAATATCTTTCAAGCACAGAAAACGATACATCACTCAATCTCCACCCTCTACGTTTCAACTTGAACGATAATCTGAGTACGTACGTAATTCATCTGGAAGCCTCGACTGTTGGTCTTGTGGTCTGATCAATCTCATATGGGCCCCAATGGTGGGCCCACCAAGAATGACCGTGCACCAAAAGTATTCCATTGACTGGATCATCGTAACCATGTAATTGCTGTGCATTGAATGAACGGTTAAAAGGGGAACTACGTACCCACGTGGTACGATCAGGGCGGCCACTTACAACCTCTGCTTCATCCACAGTACGGCCCACGATTTGGAAGGTGTGGATTGTGTGCCACATATGGTGCCCGGGTACTCACCATTTGACGTTGTGGTAAACACATATCAGAATCCATCTTCTTCATATTACAGGTGGCATAAGGAGCGGATTAGGTGCTGCCCCGGCCTCACGCAAGACTGTGCGGCCCACCTTGATGTATTTATTCTATAGAATATCTGTGCCGTCCATCCGTTTTTCCAAATCATTTTAGGCTATGATCCAAAATTAACATTATCCAAGTCTCAGATGGACCCCACTCTTAGTACACACCCCCACTGTTAGTCACCCTGCAATGTTACGAGATGAGATTTCGATGCGTAGACCTCAGTGTTGAGATGAGCCTGCAGTGGGTGTGAATCTACGGGTCATTTTAGGGAATGAGCCTAAAATTAAACAAATTCAAAGCTCAAGTGGGCTACACTACAAGGAATAATGGACACAATGACACCGACCATTGAAAAATTCCTACGCCCAGCCTCGAAGGAAGGAAAACACAAATTCCTGCTTGATTTAAAATTTTCTTATGGTGGGTCCATTCGAACTTTGGATATGCTTTATTTTTGAGCTCATGTTCATGCTAAGCTTGTGAAATAAATTGACGGCATGAATGCATTACAGTGGGTCCCAGTAGGGAAACTTCTTTTGCTGATTTTCCTCAGCCATGACAAGAATAAAAGCTAGTAGCGAAAATAATACAATGCGATCAGAGACTAAGAATAGTTTCTTTTGCATTTCCTCTCCACCTATATTCAGTCTATCCATGTATCTAGGGCTTGGGTGAAACGCTGTGTTAGTTCCACAGCATTTAAAAGATGAAAGTGACTCCGCAACCACACACATGCCATGCTTGTATGGAAATGACAATTTATTGATAAGATTATATCAACCATCTGATTTTTCCTTAATATTTAGTCAACTCATTATTATTTGGCTTGAAATTCAGTTATGTGTACATGTGTATAGTGCTAGGCGTGCTGGAGTTCTTTACCACTCAATGTGAATCGAATGACTTAACCCTAAGCGCCAAGGTAGAGAGAGGGACTGAACAATCACCTTTATATGATTGAGAATTGTAGTTCAGCTATGTATTCAATCACTTACATGCATAATCAAGTAATTTATGGATAAAGAGGGTTCATCATTCTAAACGATTCTTTTTTACTTTTGGGCCAAATGATTTTTTCTTATTATGATAACAAAGATGATCCAATAAGTATAACACATGAGTAAAAAGAACCCAATTATATCAATGAAATTAGAGTCAACTTATAAAAGATAATTCCTCAAAGATCTAGCATCTGCAGCATAGATGGCGAGATCCTAGAACTAGGCTTTCCTTGGTCTAGTGACTGGAGCATAGAAGAAGGTAATTATACTACTGAAAAGAGAAAAAGAAAAATGTATTCCTTGCAATCTAGCGCTCAATATAAATATGGGATGTGCTAAGCTAAGTTAAGATAAAAGATAAAATTGATAAGTAGTGGTGCATTATAGATTTGTTTTGATATATGTTGGGTAAAAGAAGGACTGAACTCATCGATCTTCCTTCTATTTATAAAACCCTTAAGTCAATTGCAATGAGAGATCTTCATAACCGCTACTCTAATACACTAATGTAGAGATAACCATATGGTCTTATAGACAGTTGTTGATTATCAAATAAGAATACATAGGCTAATTGTTTGCTATGGATTAACCATTGGCACGTACATCATATCTCCACCGTGAACAAGAGTTTCTCTTCAGTTACAACGTGTGGTGATAATCATTATTTTCCTGCACAATCATAAATAATGTGCCATAATATTAGGCTATGTTGGCGCAATTAATCACTGTTGTAGGAACCACACATCCCACTATGGTGGATCAACCAAACTTATTGCTGGTTGGTGGTTGTAACTTTATTTTGGTCAAAATCCACCTCAATCATGAGACTTTTATGGTGAACAACTAGTCTTTCCATGTGTACTGGATGTGTAACATGTTTATCCTCGTTGTAGCCAACTGGGCTTACCTTTTACCGGCTACTTAACGACTTTTCAAATTATGATTTCTCTCCGCTGTCAAAGCAGCTGAAGAAATATTTGATTTCTCTTGTAGAGATCTTATCGCCACGTGTCATCATTTAAGTCGGTGTATTTAACATGGTCAGATAAATAAGCATTGATTGGATGGTTATGATTACTTGATCAGTGTGATTTAATAAATGCGCTCTATCCATAATGAGACCAATAATTTGGACGGTCTGGAGAGCTGCACATCATGCCACATGTGAGGAGTATCAGTTACCATCATTTTTTAAATGGTAAAAAACCAACATGAGAGTTCTACGCACTCTAGCTGGGAAGCGGATTGCGTCCTACCCCGGGCTCTGTGGGGCCCACCATGATGTAATGGTTTTATTCACACCATCCATCCGTATTGAATCCAAAAATGAGGCAGAACCAAGGCTTAAGTGGACCGCAATGTGAGGATTGAACGCCTACCACTAAAAACTTTTTTTGGAGCTGCAGAAGTTATGAATCAAGCTGATATTTGTGTTTTCACTTCATCCAGGTCTGCATGACCTTATGAATAGGTTGGATGGTAAAAAAAAACATCATGGTGGCCCTAGAAAGGTTTCAACGTAGGTGTCATTATCACCTCTGCTGCCTTTGGTGTAGTCCACTTGAGCTTTGGAACTGCCTTATTTTTTGGCTCATACCTTTAATTGATATAAGAAAAGAGATGGATGGTGTAGAGAAAACAGTTACATCATGGTGGGCCCCACAGAGCCATGCCAAGTGGACTATCATCCGGGCCTAGGAAGCAATCTGCTTCCCTCTAGCTGGGACATGGTGGGCCCCACAGAGCCGTGCCAAAGATTCCCAATTTCGAAAGTGGATTGCGTTCTGCCCCACCCCCGAGTGGCCACAATGATGCATTAGTATTTTTCTGTATCATTTCAAGACATAGGCTCAAAACTGAGGCAGACAACCACACGATGGGGATTAAACTCTTCCTATTCAAAACTTCTTCAGGGCCACAAAAGTTTTGGATTGAACTGATATTTGTGTTTTCCCTTCATCCGGGTCTACTAAATAAACATCACGGTGGGCCTTAGGAAAGTTCCAACTTTAAGCATCATTATCACCACTACTTCCTGTGGTGTGGTCCACTTGAGCCTTGGATCTGCCTAACTTATTTTTTGTGATTCTCCATAAAATGCCACAGAAAAATGGATGGACAGTGTGGATAAAACCCTCGGCCCAATGATATGCCATCATCCTTTGGCAGGTCGACAGTGGGCCTTCCAACAGGTTTCATGTGCAGCCTAGGCCTGTTATTTGGCTCATTGATCGATGGTGGGCCTCCTTTAATTAAGTGTAGCTGTGAATGCGTAAGCATGGTTTGGGTTTGACAACATCTTCTAGAGAACCTTATTGTGGACAGGCCAGGGATAACTTTGAATACACAAGAGATAAATGGGCCAGGCCCAGCACTGGCTTGAAGGCCTAAGTCAAATTGGGCTATTCAAATCCCACTATGAAACCAGTCTGGCCCGGCCCATTACCACCTCTATGGTGGTAGACTGGCATTGGATTAGGTTGGACCAGCCTACGGGTAAACTGGCCCAACCCGCTTTCGATGTGAGTTCAGGCCTTGGTAAATGAGTAGTGGGTAGAATGTGGGTCCATTTAAGTAAAAGGTCAGGTTTGGGTTGAGCCGAAGCTGTACTGGTGTTGCCCATAAATGATATGGCTGTATTGGCTGGGTTTAGCAATGCGGTTCATCCATTTTGTCATATCCTTTTAGGATATAAGCTTAAAAATGAGGCAGATCAAATGCTCGAGTGGGCAACCTTTAGTCATGTATTCAATTGTTAAAGCTAAATTTATTTATTTTTGTGCACGCACTTGCACCACAGTGGGATTTCACCATAGCCGGTACTTGAACCCATGACCTAGTGTTGAAACTCTTGTGATTCTACCACCGAGTCATAAGGACCCAATTGTTAAAGGTAAGTTGAGCATGTAGGGTTAGATCAGTTGCATGGTTAAAAGACCTGGTGACTCAGACCGATTCATCAAGTGTTGAGTTAAATAATGACTCACCTGAGTCAGGGTTGAACTGTTGGGGTGCCTTGTGATGTCGAACCATCTTGGGTCTGTCCGAGTCCAAGTAAACTCGGATGAGCTGCATCCTACTCATCCAAGTCTTAATACCATGGTAGGGAACGCCTATTCCGCCCTTCCCTCATTGTTTTTAAATACTGTGAAGGAAGGATGTGGTTGTATATAGGACTCGGATTGTACTGATCAGTAGGGCTGTAAATGGTTGGGTTCGGGGTGGGTTTAGCCAAAACTAGATCCGCCCATTTACTAAATGGTTCTGGGTCCAAATTTTAGACATGGACCCTTTTACTAAATGGGTGGGTCTGGGTCAGGTCCGAGTCAACCCATCATACCCATTTATATGGGTCTGGTAGAGGGAGATCCACCTAGACCCGTTTATAAATGGGTCGGGTCTAATGGGTTTGGGCCTGGGTCTCGATCTAAATATGCAAGCATTTTATAAGGCTTAAAATCAGGTTTGGACGGGTCTAGGCTTGACGGGTCCCTTGAAACATAGACCAAACCCGCCCACTTACTAAATGGGTTCGGGTCGGGCCAAATATAAAGGAAACCAGACCCAGACCCGTTTAGCAAATGGGTCTGTTCTTGGACCCAGACCTGTACCATTTAACAAATGGGTCGGGTCTGGGTCTGGGTCTGCGTCAGTCTGGGTACCCTATCGGGTCCGCTGACCCATTTAAAGCCCTAATGATCAGTTACCGTATAGTGTATTGAGTAAACTCTGTAGGGCCTACTATGATGTACGTCTCTTATCCACACCGTCCATCTGTTTTATCAGCTCATTTTAGAGCATCAGACCAAATTGAAGCATATCCAAAGCTTAACTGTACCACAACACAGAAAACAATGGTGATAATGACATCACCTTCCTAAGGCAACACAAATATCAGCTTCATCCAAAACTTTTGTGGCACCAAGAAGTTTTCAACAGTGGGCATTCAATTCCCACTTTTCCTTTGGTGTGGTCCGATTGAGCTTTGGATATGTTTCGATTTTGGGTTAATGCCCTAAAATAAGCTGGAAAAATGGATGGATGGTGTGGATAAGACACATACATCATGGTGGGCCCACAGAATTTACACGGTACTTGCATCCATCTATGTAAGGGGAACCAATCGGAAGGCCTAATCCTAGAAGGCCTTGATGGTATATTTGCATCTGGATTTGGAACGATCTTGTGGTTGGAAAAAGGACAAAAGAAGAGGAGTAATACTAGTAATGGTTGTACTTGTAGTAAGATTAGGAGAGTTTTCGGGATGGGGCGGTAAAACAAAGCTCATGGAAGCTAGCTTACATTCACCAGAGTAGTAGAGGGAGAGAAAACCATGCATTATATGAGCAACCATTTGGATACTTTGTCCATTAAATGAAGGCCCACTAGATAGATGAGGGGTATGGTATGTGCTACCCCATTTAGAGAGAGAGAAAGAGGAAAGAGAAATTCTCGGAGGGAAGAGATTGTGGGCCCATTATGTTTTAAGTGTAAAATGCAGTCCGCTAATCAAATTCTATACTCGATGTTAGGTGTTGAGGTTAATATATTTGTAGACGGATTTGAATTGGATTCAGACCAAAAGGTGATATCCATATCCGATCCATTTATAAATGGTTAGATCTATTTCCGATCCAAAATTCATATAACCATCGAATTCGGGTTGGATCTAAGTCCAGTCCACCAATTACAAATCTAAATATATATATAATATAATATATTTAATTTAGTAGAAAGATTATGCAAATCCCACTATTTACTATGGTATGGTCGACCTAAGCGTGGCATGTCTCAATTTTAAGACATGGCCTGAAATAACCTATAAAACCGATGGCCAGCATGAATATAACATATACTGTAAGTTGACAATGAGTCGGATCTTAATCGGATTCGGATCGAACTCAGGTATGTTCCTGTCAATCCAAATCCGGTCCGTTTAAGTAATCAGACCTATTTTAAGATCCAAATCCAGTTCATTTAACTAGTCGGGCCTATTTTAATATCCAAATCCACATTATATGGATTCGGATCTCGGATCTGACCCGCTCTCATTGAGAGCCCTAATTCCCACTGTTTCCAATGGTATGATCCCATTAAAAACTTCTTAGAGTCCACTGTTATGTTTATTTGCCATCCAAACCTGTTGATTAGGTCATCATAGGCCTAGATGAAGGGACAACACAAATTTCAACTTCATCCAAACCTTTTGTGGCCCCAGGAAGTTTTTAATGGTAGGTGTTCAATGACCACTGTTTCCGGTGGTGTGGTCCAACTGAGATTTGGAAATTACTCATTTTTTTGGCTCGTGCCTCAAAATGATATGGCAAATGGATGGACGGTGTGGATAAACATATACATCATGGTGGGCCCACAAAGCACCAGTCAGTAGTGAGTGGCTCCCTATTGGCAGCGTCAGAGGCAATCCCCATGATTTGTGGTGTTTTACTTCTTCTTTTTTTTTTTTTTAAATTTTAAACAATAAATTATACATACCTTATAAAATGGTATTTACATTTAACTAATTAAGTTACACCATTAATGATTGGCATTTTTATCATTTTATGAAAATACATGAGACATAAGGTACCCCCTTGACAATTACCTTAAGTTAATAGGAAGCTTAATGAAAATGTATTTATCATGTGAATATGATACTGATGAGGTAGTACATTGTAAATTATAAAACGCATGCTAAGGGTAAAAATGGTGAGAAACAAAGTGCTATTTATTTGCATTTTCCCATGACTTGTGGCTATTTTATTTTCTTTTATACATGAAAAGAAGACGTTGAATTTTTTCTTTCTTTCTTTTACCGGGTTCAATGAAACTGTGATTGTGGAGTCTATTTTGATGTATGTGTTGTATATCCACGCCGTCCATTTGATCTTCCAGCTCATTTTAGAGCATGAATTCACAAATGAAGCAAATCCAAACCTTAGGTGGACCACACCATAGGAAACATTTGTGGTTAAATGCCCACTGCTAAAAACTTCCTAAGCCCATTTATTTTCCATCCAACCTAAAGTCATACATACCTCGATTAAAGGAAAGCACAAATATCAACTTGATCCGAAACTTTCATAGCCCCAAAATGTTTATAATAATGGGCATTCAATTACGGCTACTTGTGGCGTGGTCCACCTGAGATATATATATATATATATATATATATATATATATATATATATATATATATATATATATATATATATATATGGGAAGCTGATTGCGTACTGAGTAACTCATGACGCTTAAACTCTGCGGGGTCCACCGTGATTTATGTATTTTATCCACTCCCGTTCATCCATTTTAACCGATAATTGTATGGCTTGAGACAAAAACGAAGCATGTAAAAATTTTAATTGGACCACACCACATAAAACAATGTGAATTGAATCTGTACCATTGAAAAATTCTTGTGGGCTGTGGAAGTTTTGGATCAAGCTAATATTTGTTTTTCCCATTCATCGATGTCTGTGTGATCTTGTGAAATGGTTGGATGACAAATAAACATCACTGTGGGCCCCAGAAAGGTTTCAACGGTGGAAATCATTATACCCACGGTTTCTTATGGTATGGTCCATCCAAGTTCTGGATATGCTTCAATTTTCGTTTCAAGCCCTTAAATGAACTGGAAAATCGGATGGACGGTGTAGATAAACTACGTACATTTACAGTAGGCCCAACTGAGTTTACTCAGTACGATAAGAGCGTCTTGAGTAACTCTTGACGCAAGCCGATTCTATCATGGTTAGCCCAACTTTTCAGTCTCATGGGGTGGAAGGCCGCCCAATCAAATCTCACCACGTCAGCGCCTCACCGAATCCGTTTCCCTGGAAGGCAATGACAGCCATTTTCTTTTGATATAGGTGGGCCATGCTTATCACCATGTCAGTACAGTCAACAAATCTTGTCCATCTATCTGGTGGTTTCTAGCGTTAATATACCCACGTTGCTAAAATGCACCATCAAAGCAATCCCAATGGTCACATCAAATGGCTTTTGCTTATGAATGTCCACCGTTGAAATTTCTAAGCTCCTTTTGAAGTCACCTTTGGACGGCTGGGATCCTCCAGTCATTGTGGATTTGGACTTTGGCACGTGGCCCACCTTGGACTCCGGCGCAACCACCTTGTGGCCAATGGATTTCATGTAATCATGCACAATTGGCCCATCATGGATGGCCAAACGCAAAGGACCTGAAAATAACCCTATCGGAGGGCGGTTCTACTGCACGCCTTTGTAGACTAACCTTACTATACTACCACGTGCGTGGTCCCCACGTGATGTAAGGCTCAAATCCATCCGTCCATAAAGTGCATCCCTTAAATCTCACTGGGTGTCTCAAAGATCAGGTCCACCCAACACCCAGGTGGGTCACGCCATAGGGAACAGTTTGGATGGGGACACCACCATTAAAACCTTCTACATCGTGTGTTGGGCCAACCGTGTTTTATATATGCCATCCAATCCATTCATGAGGTTCATCCCATCGGGGTGGGTGAAACCCAAAAAACAGTTCATTACAAAACACAGGTAGCCCACATCACATGATTTTATATGCTGTGGTCCACCCGTGTTTTGGATCTATCATATATTTTTAGCTCTACGGCTAAATGTGGAGCATATGATGGATGGAGTGGATGTCATGCACACATGATGGTGGGTCACATTGACGTAGTTATAGCTTAAGCTTATTCTCCAAATGTTGTAGAGTAACCGGCCACCATAAAGTATTTATTTTATCCATGCCGTCCATCCATTTTTGGAGCTCATTTAAGGAAATGATCCAAAAGATGAGGCAGATCCAAATCTCAGGTGGACGGTGGACCACACCAAAGGAAAAGAGTTGAAATTGAATGGCCATGGATAAAAACTTCCTAAGGCCCACTGTAATGTTTTTTTACATCCAACCGCTGGATTAGGTGTCACAAACTTGGATGGAGGGAAAACACAAATATCGGTCTGATTAAGGCCCATGTTCAAGCTCGACCCGTTGCTGGGTGATTAGGTGAGACCCCGACCTCACCCAAGTGAGAGCTCATGGGGCCCACCTTGATGTATGTATTATGTATCCACACCATCCATCCATTTTTTCAGGTTATTTTAGGGCATTATCCCCCCCAAAAAAAAAAAAAAAAAACAAATCCAATTATCAGGCGGACCATACCATAAGTATAAGAAACAATGGTGATTGACCGCCCTACCATTGAAAACTTCTTATGATGGACCTTAATGTTTGGGTAGTGTTTATTTACCATCCAACCTGTTGATAAGGTCAAATAAGCCTGGATGAAGGAATAAATAAATATCAGCTTGATCCAAAACTTTGGTGGCCCACTAATGGTCAATCACAACTGTTTCTTCTGGTATGGTCCACCTAATAAATGGATCTGCTTCATTTTTGGGATAATGCTTAAAACAATCTGGAAAAACAGGTGGGTCCCACAATAACCCCACAGTAAGAGCCGCACTGTCTTGGTTGGGGCCATGGTCTCACCTAATCCGCTCTGGAGCTAGGCTAGGTCAAGTTGGGTTAAATGACAAAGAGTCTATGCCTAGCTTGAAATGTCAATTATGCCAGACTTCACCACTTTTTTTTCCTGTGAAGTGGTCCACCTGAGATTCTGCCTTATTTTTAGGCTCATGCCCTAAAATGAACTGAAAATTTGGATGGACGGCTGTATAAAATGATCTGGAAAAATGGATGGACGGCGTGGATAAAACACATTAGTCATGGTTGGGGCCACGAAGCTTTTCCAGTACCGACGAGTAGGGACGTCGCTACTGGCCCCACCATGACTCATGAGTTTTATCCACGCCGTCCATCAATTTTTCCACGGACTCGATTTCGGTTAGCAAAGCTCGAACCTATAATTTGTACGGACTACACGCACTTTTTTCTCGCAGCACACGTGCAAATCTTAAAACTGCTCAGAACATCCGAGCAGTTCATAAGGTGGCCCCCACCGTTACGATCGTCATATCTCACGCTCAGGGAGATTAACGCATCAGATAGACCACTCCTTCACCAAAAGTACGACAGTCTAAATAAAATTGCCCATTGTCCAAATTCATATCAACGGTGGAAATCGCAAGATAACATATATATATTTTTATATAGAGTTAACTACGAGAGGTCCACCGTAATAACGGCTCAGATGATTTGTGCACTTTACAGGTCGCCACCTGTGAGCTTGCATGTGTAAATTTGGAAGTGAGTGCGTGTAGGGATAGCAATCCTGCGTGGGATCTGGAGAGACTGCCGATTGGTAAGAAATGGCTGCCGACAGCCGTTGAATCCTCAAGAAAGACGGGAGAGAAAAGTACACACGCCTCTACCTAACGAGCAGAATTCCCTACAAACCGGTTGCTGTACGGCACCCGAGCACCGTGGGTCCCACCTTGTTGTAAGTTTGAAATCTACTCCGTCCATCTGGTGATTCCCATAGATTGTATTTCCTGGAGCAAAAGATCAGCCTGAGGCATAACTCAGGTGGGCTGCACCAAAGGAAACAAAGGGAGGACGTCCACTATAATTGTTTCCTTTGGGGATACAATGGGTTTTTTTGTTCATCCAAACCGTTCATCGGGTTACTAAGTATAAGGGATAAACTACCAATCAACCTGATTCGAACCTCAGGAATTCCACCGTTTCAACTTAGAGGTTTTCGTAGCGGTTTCACATATTTCCCAGTGGTGTCTCCCAGTTGAGAAATGGATCAAGATTCTTTTAAATGTACAGTGAAAATGAGCTGAGACACCAGATGGACGGATTGGATGTCATATACAAACACGGTGGGTCCACAAATCTTGATTATTGAACCCGCCATTTGATACAAAGGTGTTGTAGAGGAATCCGGTCCCCGGACGCGGATTGCCTGTGCCCCGGGCACATGAAGTTCCTGTAGTAGGAAGCTGTGTCGGGCGGCAGAGGTTTCCGTGATAAATCCACTCCGTCCATCAGTTTTAGGATAAGAAGCTAAAATTCGGGAAGAAAAATCGGAAAGATCACCATTGGAAAAATTTTGGGGGCCACAGAAGTTTCATATCAGGATGATATTTGTTCCTGAAGTATCTGAGTGGTAGAAAATATATGAACGGTTTGGATGGCATATAAACATCATGATTGGCTCCAGGAAGGCTTCAACGGTGGAAGCTTCTGTTCCCACCGTTTCGTTTGGTGTAGCCCACATGAGTTTTGGGTCTACCTGATTTCTAGAATCCTGTCCTATTGTAGTCTTGCAAAACTGATGGACGGACTGGATTTGTCATGGGCATCGGGCCCCATACAGCTTCCGACAACAGGAACTTCCTGTACCCGGGGCACAGGCAATCCGCGTCCTTCCCTCCCTCTCATTGACGATCACGCAAGATATTGGATGTGGAGTTGGTGAACCTTATCACATCAACATCGAGCGGTCACAAGAAATGGGCCACACTTTCTTTGGACTCTTCAGAAGAAGATGCATCCAACGTTGCCATCATGTGGGGCCCACCATGTCCTGGTGGACGTTTTAATAACGAATGATAGAAGCTAATTAGGAATTTCGAGGCTGTAGTTACCAATTTCTAACAATGACTTCAAACATTCTGGTCTTCTTCCTCCTCATGAAGCTTGCATCATCATCATCAATGGACGGCCATGATTTCACCTACAACGGATTCAACGGTGCAAACGTGAGCCTCAATGGAGCTGCGGAGCTCACATCGGACGGCCTCCTGAGGCTGACCAACAACAACCCACAACAGATAGGCCACGCCTTCTACTCCATTCCGATCCACTTCAAGAACTCATCCGACGGTGATCTTTTCTCCTTCTCTACCGCTTTCGTCTTTGCAATCGTCCCTGAAGATCCTGACCTGAGTGGCCATGGGATTGCATTCGTCATCTCCCCGTCGAAAGATCTCCCCGGCTCACTATCGAGCAATTATTTGGGTCTCTTCAATTCAATGAATAATGGCAATTCATCAAACCACATCGTGGCTGTCGAATTCGACACAATACTCAGCTCGGAATTCGGCGATATCAATGACAACCATGTTGGAATCGATATCAATGGCCTGAGGTCTATCGAATCCTCTCCGGCATCCTACTTCACTAATAAAAACAGTGAGTTTAAGAACATAAGCCTTAGAAGCGGCGAACCGATGCAAGTTTGGATAGACTACAACAGTGTAGAGAAGCAACTCAATGTAACACTATCTCCCATCAACGTGCTTAAACCCAATTGGCCGCTCTTGTCGCTGTCCATCGATCTATCACCAAACATCCTGGATGAAATGCATGTGGGCTTCTCATCATCAACAGGCTCGATGCTAACATCCCATTACATCTTGGGATGGAGCTTTAAAATGAGCGGGCCAGCTCGACCGCTCAACATCTTAAGCCTTCCACTTCTCCCTCAGCGAGGAAGCCATGCTGGAAAGAAATCGATAGCTCTAGCAATTGGGTTACCCTTAATTATCATTTTTGGGCTAACAACCATCTCCGCTGTCATTTATATGGTGAGAAGGAAGATAAAATTCGCCGAAATACTTGAAGATTGGGAGCTTGAATACGGCCCCCACCGGTTCTCCTACAAAGATCTCTTCATGGCCACCAAGGGCTTCACGGACAAAGAGCTCCTCGGCATCGGTGGGTTCGGTAGGGTCTACCGAGGCGTCCTACCGACGTCGGGGATCGAGATTGCAGTCAAGAAGATCTCCCATGGATCGCGACAAGGGATGAGGGAATTCGTCGCAGAGATCGCTAGCATCGGACGGATCAGACACCGGAATTTAGTCCGGCTGCTCGGATACTGCCGGAGAAAGGGAGAGCTCCTCTTGGTCTATGACTACATGCCAAATGGCAGCTTGGACAAACTGATCTTTGACCAATGTAAATCAATGTTGACTTGGAGTCAACGATTTCAGATAGTCAAAGGAGTAGCTTCAGGCCTTCTCTACCTGCATGAAGATTGGATGCAAGTAGTCCTTCATAGAGATATTAAAGCCAGTAATGTATTATTAGATTGTGATTTAAATGGGGCGTTGGCCGATTTCGGGCTGGCTAGATTGTATGATCATGGGACCGATCCACAGACGACCCACATGGTTGGGACCTTCGGCTACATTGCACCGGAGTTAACCAGGACCGGTAAGGCCACGACGGCCACCGATGTGTTTGCGTTCGGAGTCTTCATGCTCGAAGTAGCTTGTGGGCGGCGGCCGATATCGATGGGAGCTGCATCGGCCAAGGAGCCGATCTTGGTGGACTGGGTATTGGATTGTTGGAAGAGAGGAGCGATCGTGGAGGCGGCAGACCTGAAATTGGGATGTGATTATGTGGTGGAGGAGATGGAGATGGTGTTGAAGCTTGGCTTGCTTTGTTCCCACCCATTGGCTGTATCGAGGCCGAGCATGCGGCGGGTGGTGCAGTTTTTGGATGGTGACGATTCGATGCCGGAGCTGTCGCCAGATGGTTTTAATTCTAATGTGTTTGAGGTGGGCCATGATGAACGGTTGGATGATCTTGTGATGTTGTTTCCTTCGTTAGATGCACAATCGTCCCTCTGTGGTGGCCGTTGATTGTATAAAATTGTAGAGTCTGTCATCCTTTTTGTAATGTTCGTTACTTCGTATAATCAGGTTGAGTTTTCAAATGCAAGTATATATGCTTGTTTGCTGTATGTGGGGCCCACCATGATGTACGGCTCATCTAATTTATCTGTAGGTATCTGATGGTGACTTCCGGCTCTGACGTAACTCTCGTCTGAGGAGTTTGTCCAGCTCCCTTAATTCACAGTACACGTGGAAAACACGTGTGTTGATCAGGAATGTTGACGTGGTGGGCCACCATGAGGGTGGACCAAATGCCAAAAGGAAAAGGGAATTGGACTGTGCTAGCCGTAGGATCAATGGCCTACAAGAGAAATGGGTAGATGAAAATTTACAATGGCTGGATGGTAAGAGTTGTCCGATGGCTACGTTTTTTTGGTCTGGAACACTGTGTATGGGATGGCTCAACAGATCAACGGTTGTGACCACATGAACTTCTACAACAAGATCTGGTTGTTATCGTTCCTTTTATGTTTACAAGAGGAGGATATGCACAGCAGATTCATGTTTTCCATTTGCACCAATTAATTGATCGAGACCGTTGGTTTATGATGAAAATATCTCGGAATGTAACATCATGAGGATCGCCAGTCTTGAAGGCACATGGAATTCCTGTGCCATCGGTTGTCATCAGTCCACATTATCGCCCAATGACACCAGCTCACAAAACACGCACATCTTCTCTACCAAGTAAATTTGGCACTATACAACAAGACTTTCAACATGTGTAACTGATGAAAGTTTTCAAGAATGATATGAAAAAATGTGTGGCCCATGTGGCTAAGAGAAATACATCATAATAGGGCACGTCAGTTTCACACGTCTAGAAAATTGGTTGCTTGCCATGGTGCAGCGCATTCGTGGGGAGGAAAAAAACGAAAGTGTTGCCATGTGAGGAAAAAAAAAAACGAAAGTATTGGCATGTGAAACTTTCGTGGGCTCCATCATGATGCATGTGTCAGCTCTACGCATTCTACTTTTTAGGGCATGAGATTAAAAAAGAGGCAGATCTAAAGCTCAAGGAGGACATGCTACAGGAAACAGTGAGAATTGGATGCCTACCTCGAAAACTTCTTAATGCACGTAAGGCTCCAGTGAAGCTGATATATACATATACATATACATATACATATATACATATACATATACATATATATATATACATATACATATACATATATATATATATATATATATATATATATATATATATATATATATACATATATATATGCATTTTCCCTTCATTGGAGTGTGACTTTATGAAGAGATTAGATGGCAAATAAACCTCACGGTGGATTTTACTCATGGCTTAGTGGTAGACTCACAAGAGTTTCGACACTAAGGTAGGTCATCCTTCAAGGTGGAGCTTAGGAAGGTTTCAACAATCCCCACTGTTTTGGACAGTGTGGATCTAACACTCTATAATGATCCAAAAAAATTGATGGACGGTGTGGATCTAACACATAAACCATGTGAGGCCAAAGAAATTCCACACTCTAAAAGTTGTGGTACACATAGAGAACAAAGAGAAGGGACACCAGAGGAATTCTTGCACCTTCTGGTAGGAGCCGCGGAAGCAAACACAAAGTTAAACCACACAAATACAAACAATAGAGAAGCACAATCAAAGCAATCACAAAGAACATGATTTTATTTTAAGATACCCTTGCATACTAAAAAAAAAAAAAAAAAAAACAAATTGATAAGCAATTCATTATAAAGCATAAAGTACAAGAGACAGCTAACTTATAGATACAAAAACCCTAATTTTCTCCCTTGCAAAGTCTAAAAATGTTTTTGCTCTCATTGTTCTACCCCAATCTCATATTAACATGGATATATATACCTCTATTACAAAATTAGAAACTAAAATCGCTCACTTATGTAGAATTACATACAACATTAATTGAACACCATCAATTGATTGATTCTGATCGATGATCCTCAATCGATCGACACTCGAACATATCCAAAAGTGTTCAAAGTGTTTGCAAAATATATTTGGAATATCATTGATCAATCGATACCAAAGTTCAATCAATCAAACATATCCAAAACAGCTCAGAGGGCAAACTAATATATTCGAAATTTTCTTAATCAATTGACCGAGACTATTCAAAGATTCCTGATTTTGTGCATATTGAAGACACTCAACCAATACCTTCGACACCGATGATCCGCACTCATCATTTGGTTGGACAACGCATGAATAAACGCAAATTGCTTATGCCCTCACAAACATGTGGGGCCACCCAGATTCCCCCAAAAATCCACTCCGGCCATCAATTTAGCAAGGTCACACTAGGACACGAGTCCAAAAATAAGTCAGATCCAAAACAAAAGTGGGCCCACGGCAGCAAATAGGGAGAATGGAAATGCCCACTGTCAAAACCTTCCCCACAGAGCTTACTGTTTATATGCCATTCAGATCGTTGATGAGGTTATTACCACTGGGATAAACCGTAGAGTGCAAATATCATCTTGATCTAAAACTTTTGTAGCCCCTGCAAAGTTTTCAATGGTGGGTGTTTAATTCCTACTCATTTGTATGGCGTGGTCCACCTGAGTTTTGGATCTGCCTAAATTTTGAACTCATTTACTGTCATGAGCCTGCGAAACTGATGGACAGAGTAGATTTCTTACTAGTATTTATACGGCCCTAAGTCGCTTTGCCTACTGGAACTTCCACTGAGGGTTGGCAAGGGCCAAGGGGCACAGGCAATATTTCGGGTCCCATGCATGGACGCCCATGGCCTGTTCTTGGGGCTAGGTGGGCCCCACCATGATGTGTGTGTGAAATCCACATGTTGGGTGTGGTCAGGGCCTCACCTAATCCCTCGCACTACTTTCAAACATGTTCCGTGTGGCGTCATATATGAGGGCGATAGGTGGCCTA
Source organism: Liriodendron chinense (assembly GCA_003013855.2). NCBI lineage: Eukaryota > Viridiplantae > Streptophyta > Magnoliopsida > Magnoliales > Magnoliaceae > Liriodendron > Liriodendron chinense. Next base: position 2,112,414 of record ML058427.1, on the reverse strand, counting down.
ATCAAATCTAGCAACATCAAGGGCTTATCATGTTGCAAGGCCCTGGCCCCACATGATCCGCTTCCACGGGATGCCATTTTCATCCCCGGAAAAGCCACGTGGGGTGAAATCCCTGCTTGGAAGCCAACAGAGGATCCAAACTCGTAGGTGAGATATCTGTGGGCCTACTTCAGATGCATTCATTTGTATATCCACACTGTACATTTTGCCAGCTTACTTTAGTCCATGGTATGAAAAATAAAGTAGATACAAATCTCAGGCGGACCACACCGTAGGAAACAGTGATTATTGACCATTAAAAACTTTTTATGACCCATAAAAGTTTTGGATTAAGTTAAAATTTGTGTTGTCCCTTCATCCAATGACCTTATCAACATGGTTGCAAATAAACATTACAATGGACTCTAAGAAGTTTTTAATGGTGGGCCTTTAATGACCACTATTTCTTATGATGTGGTCCACCGGATATTTGTATCTGCTTTGTTTTTTGTGAACATATCCTAAAATAAGCCTGAGAATGGATGGATGGCGTGCATATACGATGCATACGGCATCCACGCCAAGCATGTTTGTTTGAAAGTGGACCGAGGTGACACGGACTTTGGATCGTCGCCACATCAGACGCCACCGAATCCTCTCCCTGAAAGTGGTTCGGTCCAGTACGTAATCAGCAGGAGAGGATTAGGTAAGGCCGGCTGTTCGTAATCAACAGGAGAATATTAGGTGCGGCCCCGGCCTTGCCGTAGACAGTGCAGCCATTACCGTGGAGAGCACCTTGATGTATGTATTGTATATCCCTGCCGTCCACTCATTTTTCCAAATCATTTTAGGGCATAACTCGACTGATGAAGATGATCCAAATCTCAAAGCGGACCGTATTATAAAGAAAAGTGGTAGTTAAACCTTCCACCACTAAAATCTTCCTGGGCCCACCGTAATGTTTCTGTAATGTTTATTTGCCCTACAACCTGTTGGTAACGTCACAAAAACCTGGATGAATGGAAAAAGCAAATACCATCTTAATCCAAAACTTTTGCCGCGCACAAGAAAGGTTTAAAGGTAAATCAACACTATTTACTATGGTATGGTACACTTGAAGTGTTAATCTGCTTCATTTTTTAGCTCATGCCTTAAAATAATTGGAAAAAAAAGAATAAATGGCATGGATATACAATACATACGACAAGGTAGGCCCCATGGTAAGGGTCGAGGCAGGGCCATACCTAATCCGCTCCCGTGATCTACCTACGTTACACGTAGGCTGGACCAACTCAGGGCGTGACTAAAGTCGTATTTCCCCTTCCCCACGTCAGGGCGTCACGGATTAGCTACAGCTGACAGGTTGAGTAGCGAGACCCTACTGAAGTGACGTCACCATATTTTGTGGGCCCCACCATGATATATGTGATGTATCCACGTCAACATGGCGCGATTTTATTGGCTCCTAGATGCTGGTCGGAATAGGTTTAAGCATGCTCGCAACTTGAAAATCTTTTGAAAGTTGGTGGCCTCCTCTGGAGCAAGAGAGATATTTGGCCGCCACCACCTGACCGCAAGCCCACCTCTATGTAAGCATTGTGGATCCATGGTGTTAATATATTTTTTTCAGCTTATTTTAGCTTATGGGCCACACCATAGGAAACAATGTTATTGGCAATTAAAAACTATTGTGAGCCACAAAGGTTTTGGATCAAGCTGATATTTGTTTTGTTTTGTTTTGTTTTGTTTTTTTTTTTTTTTTTTCCTTTCATTTTTTTCATTTCATTCATGTCTTTGTGACCCTATCAATAGGATGGAGGGTTAATAAATATTAAGGTGGACACTAGGAAGTTTTTAATGATAGGTGTTCAACCATTGTTATCTATGGTGTAATTCACTTGAAATTTATTCTACTTCATTTTTTGTTAGGAATAAAACACTGGCAGCGAAAGCAAAGTGAACACACATAATAGAATATTTGAATCTAATGAGCAACACAAAGCAACCAATCACACAAGCATTCAACCACAAGAGACAATCCAATTTTATTTAGAAAAACCCCTCAACAAGTAAAAAATCATGGCACAAAGCGATCCACTATGATTCAGAAGATTACAGAGATTGACAACCCACAAGTAAGGAAAACCCAGAGAAAACACAATCTCTCTCTCTCTCTCTCTCTCTCTCTCTCTCAAAACACTCCATTTTTCCTAATACAGTTAGGAAACCTTAGACACCTTATAATTACTAATAATCTCGGTTAAAACCTGTTTATATAAGCAATAAACCAAAATTAGAATCTATTTATGCAAATCTGCGTATTTGCGTAAGAAAACGCGTACACAGCCGACCGATCGAACAACACAAAAACAGTCCAAAGGGAAAGTTCACAAATTCGTCACATCTGCCTCCATAGCCAATCGGTCGGACCCCACTGTTTAGAACCTTTGTTGGCTTCGCTGTCCAAAAAACGAACTGATCAGACCGGTTAGACACCCCAAAAACAGTAACTTTTTAAGGCTCTTCCAACAATCTCCACTAAGGCTCCAAACGTTGAATCAAATCATCCTCGCTTTTTACAATCTCAACTTCAACATAGCTCCACTACTTCTCGTACCTCCATCAACCCTATCATTACACTTTCACGCCATTTTTCCGCTCTTCTCATATGGCCCTTGGGCACTTGCCAGATACGAGCAACCGTGGATCCTGCAGCCGATCTTGCAGCTCCATCTTGAAACATGCTCCCAATCAAACCTGATCGCAGCTGATGAACCTGATCGAGATATTAGCGTATCAATCCACATTCTTCCACTCTACTTCTTTCATATATAGATGCCGATCACTTTTCATATTTTTCTTTCACGTAATACTTCTTTGTATCAAATCTCATGCTTGAAGACGCCATCGATACATCGTCTCATATTTTGATCTATCTCCCAACGATTGCTCTAATACTACTGGCTGAGAATAAAACGTCAGCAGTGAAAGCAAAGCCTAACACACACAATAGAATATTTGAATCTAACGAGCAACACAATACAACCAATCAAACAAGCATTCAACCACAAGAGACAATCTGATTTTACGTGAAAAAATCCCTCAATGGGTAAAAAACCATGGCACAAAGCGATCCACTATGATTCAAAAGATTACAGAGATTGACAGCCCACAAGCAAGGAAAACCCAGAGAAAACCCAAGCTCTCTCTCTCTCTCTCTCTCTCTCTCTCTCTCTCAAAACACTCTCCCCTCTTCCTAATACACTTAAGAAACCTTGGACACCTTAGGATTATTCCTAATCTCTGTTACAACCCGTTTATATAGGCAACAAACCAAAATTAGAAACTACTTAAATCAGTGTTCGTATCTGCGTAAGAAAATGCGTGCATAGCCGACTGATTGGATCTCATGGCTGACCATTCGGACAACACAAAAACAGTCCAGAAGGAAAGTTCCAAAATTCATCACGTTTGCCTCCATAGCTGACCGGTCGAATCGATTAGACCCGAGAAAAACTGTCCAGAACCTTTGCTGTTTTCTTTGTCAAAAAATTAGACCAGTCAGACACCTCATAAGCAGTGACTTTTGAAGGCTCTTCCAACATTTTTGGGATCATGCCCTAAAATAAGATGACAAAATAGATGGACAATACAATGCATACATTAAGGTGGCCCTATGGTCAGGGTTCTACCCACATGGGTCACAATCAAGTCACTCTCCTATGAAATGGCACCAAGTCGGAACCTCACTGAGATCGGTGTTACCCAGGAAACATATAATTCCCTTCCAATTTAGATGCATCCAACATCATGTTCATATTATACATGTATGATATACTTCCATCTAAATATATTCAGCTTGTGTAAATTCATCAGTTAGAATGTTAATACTGCAATTTATGATAGTGGATGTCATGAAGCATGAGGGAGTGTTTGCCGCACCGAATTACGTTGGATTAAATGGGTTAAATTGCTTGAAAATAATCATTACATGCTGGCAGGGATTGACGTGGAATTTAAAATTTTAGAGATGTTGTGTTTGGCTGGCCGTAGTGAAAACCTACCATTGCGATGAAGGTAGTATGTTTACATCACCAACTTTGTGGGCCTCACAATAATATATTTATTATATCCACATCATCTATCTATTTTACGAGATCATTTTACAGCACGGGCTGAAAAATAAGGCATATCTGGATCTCAAGTGGACCACATAGCATAAAGCAATGGAGATTTAACTGTCCACCATTGAAAACTTCTTGAGGATGAGAGAAGTATTGGATCAATCTGATATTTGTTTTTCTCCCTCCATCCATGTCTGCGTGACGTTATGAACAACTTCGATGACAAATAACCATCATGATGGGCCTTGGGAGGGTTTCAACGGTAGTAGCCTTTGTCCTCACTACTTTCCTGGCCTAATATGATTTTGAAAGATGAATGGGCGGTATGGATATAATACATATATCATAGTGGGGCCCCCAAATTTTGGTTATGCAACGCCACGCAATTTACTTCCAATTTCCTTTTTCCTTTCAAGATAGGCTCAACTATGATAAATCCAGTGGGATTGCGAGAATCCTGGCATAGTTTCCTGACAGCGGACAGACCGCATGTTATGATAGTGGATCTCATGAAGCATGACAGAGGACGGGTCCCACGAGAAGAATTTTGCTACACCCACGGATTGCGTCCGCCGTATACGCGGTAATCTCGGCCGTGGGTGTCTTCTGAACATGGAGGAGTGTAGATTTCGTAAATAGCAAGTCTCCCTCCTCTCCACCCCCTCTTCTCCGAGAATCTCTCCCAAGTGGAGAGAGATTTGAGCTTGGAGATGCGCAAACCTTTCCTCCGCTTGGAACTTAGGCGAGTCCCACGGTTGATGACTTTGATAAATCCACTCCATCCAACCGTTTTGTGGGCTCATATTAGGAGGTGAGACGAAAAATGAGCCTCATCCAATAAGCAAGTGGGCCGCACTAATGGTAAAGGTGGGTAGGGAAACTCCTACCGTTAAAACATTTCTAGGTCCATGGTGATGTCTATATGCCATCCATACCGTTCATAATGTCATTCTTATTTGGATGAACTGAAATGGATGGTCGGCTTTAAAATGGATGGTCAACATAGACCGAGGTATTGTCGGGCTCTGAGGGGCACTGTGATGTATGGGTTTTATCCAGATTGTCCAAACACTTTCCCATATCAAATGATACAATCCCAAAAATCAGAAAGATCCAAGGCTCAAGTGGACCACATAGTGAGGATCAAACGCCCACCAATGTAAAGTTATTGGGGGCCACACTAGTTGTGGATCAAGCTAATATTTGTATTTTGACCATTTTTCCTTTATCCAGGTCTATGTGACCTTATGAGGAAGTTGGATGGCAATTAACCATCGTAGTGGGCCATAATTGGGTTTGAACCGTGGGTGTCATTAACACAGTGGCCCATGAGATCCCCTGGCCGTTCTTATCCAAGGAAGAGTAGGGGTAGTACCCAATCCGCAGATTTGCATCCAAACACACCCTAAAATACATCTCCTCAGGTTTGGCATTTTATGGTCCATCCATCAAGATTAGAAAACTTGCATTGGGAAGATTGACAAAGTAAACCATCTCGGTCTATGTTGACCATCCATTTTAAAGCTGACCATCCATTTCAGTTCATCCAAATAGGAATGACATTATGAACGGTATGGATGGCATATAGACATCACCATGGACCTAGAAATGTTTTAACGGTAGGAGTTTTCCTACCCACCTTTACCATTAGTGCGGCCCACTTGCTTATTGGATGAGGCTCATTTTTCGTCTCACCTCCTAATATGAGCCCACAAAACAGTTGGACGGGGTGGATTTATCAAAGTCATCAACCGTGGGACCCACCTAAGTTCCAAGCCGCTAAAGGATTTACGCATCTCCAAGCTCAAATCTCTCTCCAGTTAGGAGAGATTCTCGAGAAGAGGGAGGAGAGGAGGGAGACTCGCTCTTTACGAAATCTACACTCCTCCAGATTCGGAAGACACCCACGGCTGGAATTACCGCGTATGCGGCGTACGCAATCCGTGGGTGTAGCAAAATTCTTCTCACTTGTTCCCATGAAATATTCTTTCATGTGATCATAATCTTTGCTTAGGGCTGTCAATGAACCGAACCTGGAGTTGGCGTGGGCCCCTTATCGACACCTTATATGGGTTGTGATAGGGTACGGTGGCCAGCTTCCACTCCAGGATTGCCGGCCGGGCTTCAGTGGATCCCTGATTGTGGGGACCACCATGATGTATGTGCCTTGCATCCACTCCGTTCATTCGTTTTGTCAGATCATTTTAATGCATGATTTAAAAACTCAAGGAGATCCAAATCTCAGGTGGACCACACCATTGGAAACATTGGTGATTGAACATTAAAGACTTCTTGTGGGCCACAAAAGTTTTGGATTAAGCTGATATTTGTTTGGTCCTTTCATCTAGGCCTTTGTGACCTTATCAACAGGTTGGATTGAAAATTAACATTCCGGTGTCCCCCAAGAGGTTTCTAATGGTGGGTATTCAATCCCCATTGTTTCCTGTGGTGTGGTCCACCTGAGATTTGGATCTGTTTCATTTTTTAAGTCATGCCATAAAATGAGCTGTCAAAACTGATGGATGGCGTGGATGTAAGAAACATACATCACGGTGGGCCCCACAGTCAGAGATTTACCGAAGCAGTGTCCAGGATTAATGCATCCTTAGATTGATGGACCACATGGTTACTTGCTCTATGATAGCCACACAATATCATCAGCACACCATGCATAGCACAAGCTTACACTTATTAAAAATCCATATGATTGTAGTGTGAAGGTGGGAATATCATCAGTTTCAGTTGGATTCACTTGCCAGTGGAGCCCACAAGATGCTATTTCTCTTTACAATACACACAAGCTCAAGATGAATTTTCTCTTTACAATGCATACAACCCGTCGCCATTGTGAGTCTTAACGTCCACAAGCATGCATGAAATAAAAACGCAATGGGCTTGTGGTGATAGATCATGGACCTACTATAATTTCATGCTCATGGAGTGGCTTACACATTTCAGCTCTCATATTCGGGCCTGCAAGCTTGCATTCAAGTAGTTCTCTAGACATTAAGGGCTAGTTGGATCTTAAGTTGCTTAAGATAAGTTACTTATGCCACAAGTAGCTTATCTTAGTTTCTACTTATTAGGAAAATAAGTATGTTTGGTAAGCAACATACTTATCAACTTTTCCTCTCTTTCATCTCTCCAGAAAAGTTAAAAATCTAAAAAAAAAAAAGCTGAAGTGATTATGCACTTTTAAGTAAAAAAAAGTTACTTATTATTAATCATAAACCAAACTTACTTATCTAAAATAAGTTATTTATCTGCTGCTATAAGAAGAAAAAGTAACTTATTTGGTGGTATCCAAACGGGTCCTTATTGACCGTTTAAATGTGGGCCCACAACTTCCACACTAAAAACTAATAATTAATAAGTAGAAGGTACAAATGTGTCTTGGGACCAATTTGTTGATGCTTGCTAAGTGTGGGCCACACAGTCATGGTCAATTAAGTACTGGCCCAATTGGCCCAATAACCCACAATACAAACCCCATTAGAAAAGTTATCTTCTAAAATCCCATAATTAAAGTAGGGGTAAAACACCTAATTAATATATAATTTACATTTTGGTACCTTAAAAAAAAAAACGTCCAATAAGCTACCTCATTAGTCTAACTAATTATCATTAGAGTTCCTTGAGAAACAAGTAGCCCACACTAAGGGAAACAAAAGGGTTTCCTTATAAAATGTTTCCCCTCATTTGGTCTACCTGAATCACGAATAGAGTTGAGTTTTGAGCCCTCATCCTCATAGTGGGATGGATTTCACATAAACATTAGAGTGGGGCTAGCCCTAGCTATCGCCCCTTTGCTCCAACCCCCAACCTTAAGGTACCTTAATGATAATTACTTAATCAATGAGACAGCTTATTAAAAATTATTTTGAAAAAGATACTTGAATGTATATTTTTCTATAAAATTTCTTGAAGGCCTGCTTCTTTCACCAATTAGGTGGTTTTTTCTATAAAATTTCTTAAAAAAATATTCATGTCGGACATTTTTACAGGCTTTCTTCTTTCACCAATTACCACAGTAATTCAGGGATCGCTTGTTTTCCGATTCTCTGTGTAGATTCATGTAAATCGGCTACACTATTTTCGATGCCAATGTTGAAGGTTACTTTGTGAACACTGAAATCGAGAAGGAATGTGAATTTTATGTGGGGCCCACTGTGATATATGTGGCTTATCCACACCGTTCATCTATTCTGCCAACTGATTTTAGGGCATGAGCCCAAAATTGAGGCAAATACAAATAATTTCCACCTCTGAAACCTTTATAGAGCCCACAGTGATGTTTATTTGTCATCCAACCTGTTCATAAGATCACACAGACATTAAGGGAAAACAAAATATCAGCTTGATTCAGAACTTCTGTGACCTCCAAGAAATTTTTAACTGTAGAAGTTTAATTCACACTGTTTCCTGTAGTGTAGTCTACTTGCGCTTGGTATGCTTCATGTCTCGGTAAAGTCCTAAAATTATATGGTAAAATGGATAGACGGAGCGGATAAAATACATAAATCAAGGTGGGCCCCACATAGTTTACTCAGTACCCTTAGCGTACTGAGTTACCCAGTACGCAATCCACTTCCCTTGTTTGCGGTGTGTGGGGCCCACCATGATGTACGGCTCCCGTCTAATTTATCTGTAGGTATCTGATGGTGACTACCGGCTCTAACGTAACTCTCGTCTGAGGAGTTCTGTCCAGGTCCCTCTTCACAGTAGTACACGTGGCAAACACGTGTGTCGATCAGGAATGTTGACTTGGTGGGCCACCATGAGGGTGGGCCATATGCCAAAGGAAAAGGGTATTGGACTGTGCTAGCCATAGGATCAGTACTGGCCGACAAAAGAAATGGGTAGAAGAAAACTTACAATGGCTAGATGGTGGATATAGAATAAACCAATCAAGGTAGGCCCCACAGTAAGGGTTGCACCGTCTTGGGTGATGCCAGTCTCACCTAATCTGCTCCCTGCATCACACATGGGTGATGCCAGTCTCACCTAATCCGCTCCCTGCATCACACATGGGTGATGCCAGTCTCACCTAATCCGCTCCCTGCATCACAGAGCAAGCACCGGAGCTGTGAAATTTACGTGGGCTCCATGATGAGGTATTTGTTAGATCCACACCTTCAATTCATTTTTTTCAGATCATAATAGCCTATGAACCCAAAAGCAATGCAGATTCAAAGTTAAAGTGGACCGCATCATTGAGGACAGTAGGAATTGATACTACTATTGAAAACTTCTTGGGGCCCCATAATGCTCTTATCAAGCTGATATTTTTATTTTAACTTTATCCAGGCATGTGTGATCTTATGAACAGGTCAAGATGGAAAATGTTGGCCCTAGTACAGTTTCAACGGAAGTTTGTTCAATCCCCATTGCTTTATGTGGTGTGATCCACTTAATGTTTGGATGTACTTTGTTTTTTGGATTGTGCTCTAGATTTATCTGGAAAAATTGATGGACGGTATAGATTTAACAAAAAAATCATGGTGAGACTTAGAAAAGGTTTCACGCGTTAAAAGACAGTTGTGTAGTTAGCAAGGTATGTGGAGAGAAAAATCCGGCTGGCAGATAAAAATGAGGTGGACTAATGAGAAGCAACGGCGCTGGAACTTCTTGTGCCTTCAACAAAGACTATGAGTGCGGATTGTCTTTGTTGAAAGCACAAGAAATTCCATTGGATTTATTATATGATGATGTTATTCATTTCCTAAAAAATGAATGAATGAGATAGCAAGAGCCTCTCTCCTTTCGCTTATTTCCTCCACCCGTCCATCTCGTGACTCTCCAAGGATACTTATTAAAGAAGAAAATATGTAAGCAACTCCACATCATATTTCCCTTCTTGATCAATGTTGGAGAAATGTAGACCGAGAGCCTGATGTCATTTCATGTCCCTTTCCAATATTGTGGCTCAAGCATGACTCAGGCTAGTTAAACCTAACTCAAGCAGCATGTCAGTGGTTGAAAACTAAGGCTAAACCAAGTGCATGTTTACCCGAGACTACGTTTTGCAAACAATTGGATTTCCACACTGTTGTAGACTGATAGCTAGGAAGAGACCAAAAGGTCCTAGTTTGGCACCCCCCACCAAAAAAAAAAAAAAAAAGTAAGAAACTTTATATAAATGCAAATAAATTTTTCAAGAGCAAGCAAGACGAGTATTTACATCTATGACGAAAACGAATTTTCCAAAAAAAAAAAAAGGCGCCTTTGAATGCATGCTTGCAATTCAGGCACTCCACAATGACATCGTTTGTGCAAAAGGTTGAGTAGTAGTCCTCCCAAATATCATCATGCTCAATCTCCACAATGAGCTCATAAAGAGGAGGCAACAACACGTCAAACTCGGACAGCTCTGCCCAATTCATAATGCAGCAAGGAAAGCAAACAAACATCAAGCCATGGAGAAATATGACTACAACAAAAGAAAGCATAGGGCATGTACAGAAAACAGTCTTAGAAATTATGCCACATGCATCGCTGCTACACAGATCTAAATAAAATAAATTTAGGTGCACTTTTACTAAGTTGAGAAACAATTCTAACTGAAGAGGAGAAAAAGAGCCCTTGTTTTTAATGATAGATGAAGAGCCCAGAAAACAGGGTATCAAATTATCAATGCATGGGCCCAGTCCACGCCAGGATCCGCTCAAACACACACTAATTATCAGTAACACCTGAATATAAGCCTGGGTGCCGTTCATGGACATGAAAATCAGTATTGGGGCTGGCCTATGACAGACAAAGAAGCAAGGATGCAAGCTCAGGCCAATTTCAACTGAAAGCAAGTAGAACTTTGTAAGATCCAGGCACTAGACTGGCCCATTTTTGGGCCTGGTAAGCAGGCCATGCTCCGTTCCACAGGTTCAAAATGAGAGCTGTGTCCAGCCCATATCAACATAGGACAGAAGCCATTAGGCCATCCTGTCCATTGACAGCCCAGGCAATGAAGGAAACAAAAACGTAACCATGAAATGCTGAGAAGTTTTCCAAGTTAGACGATCCGATTTTTAAATAGGTTTTCAATAGCATTGGCAAGATGTAAGATATTGTTCTACACTTGCCCATCAAAAACATTTGATCTTCACTTGTTTAAACTAAAAAAAAGTGTTATGCAATAAATTTAAATGCCTAGAATTTAATTAAAACACAAGTTCTACATGATAGAAAAATCGGCTTCAAAATTAAACGAAAGATGAAATTGTCCAACTAAATTGCTTTTTTTTTAATCAGCCTCAAACTCAATTGCATCATTGCCATCGCATAAAGAATGAGAGTTTGCTAACCAAATCGTTAGACAAATGCAGACGATAATTAATGTTGTAATTATCAACAGCTACAAAGACAAAAATAAGCATGTATGAGTACTAGTTCTGGAAAAGAGAACACGAAACCGATGATTAAAACTTCCCATGAGCCAGACCTTGTTTCAGCATTTTCAACTCCCTAGATAAATTGTGATCATGGCCATAACCATGTCCAAGCTATTTCAGATTGGCGTTACAAATCCTATTTTGCCAACAATTACCATCTAAGGCCCTTTCTTTTGGTAAGTCAACAAGACTTCATATCGCTTTTCAACGCCTCAATCCAGGCTTTTTAGGTTTTCCCCTCATCCTCATTTTAGGCCCTTCAACCCTAGATAGAGGTTACCTCGAACACCTTTAAAGAATATTTGGCTTTGTAAAGAACAGCTATCACATACGCTGTTTGCGTGAATAAACAGAATGGTTAGTCTCAATTGAAGCATCAAATTTACATGTAAAATCAGAAACTTAGAGACCAGCATTTTCGAGACAAAAAGAAGGGTGTGTTTGGATACGACGAATCCAAGGGGGAAATATGGGAAAAAACAAGAATTATCTAATGATTATTTCTATGAACGCTGTTGAAAATAGGATTCCATATTTGGGGGTCCTGTTTGGAAAGCAAGTGGAATTCTCATATCAGTGTGTTTTTTTTTTTTTTTTTTTTTTTTTTTGTGAAAGACAAATTCTCATATCGACTTATTCATTACATAGTTTCTTGTGCCAGAAAATCTTAACTATAAATAAGTGTAACTATCCAAACAGCCCAACTACCTTTTTAGTGGAAAACTAGTTCCTTATGGATTTCATGTACCCAAAAACACCCTAAGATTGACATGCATGTAACATGGGTAAGAAAATGCAAGACATGCAAGGTTAGGGGAAGAAGGTAACCCAATACGGGGTACTTAATAAGGCTGACAAATGTCACTGATATTAATACAAACTTAGAAAAAATAAAAAAGTTAAGCAAACAGAAATCCAAGAACATTGGTTTCTAATTCGACTTACATCAACCAACCTTATTGAGGCCATGAGTTACAGTCGCCAAAATGGGCACAGGATCTGAAAGCAAATTCTGCTCAACTTGTAGAACAGAGGATCTATAAACTGATAAAATCTCAACGATTCCATTAGCAATGGCCCTACCGTAGACACTTGGCCTTTTCTTTTTCCTCTTCAACAACTCAGTAGTTCGCGATAAAGGGGCATCAACCGTAGACCGTATCCAACTTAAATTGCTCTATTTAGTTGCAAATTGATCAACCTCCCTTGGGTTCGGGGCCTTGCCTTGTTGGTAGACTCTGCGGAGTTTCAAAAGGGTGTTGGTTTCGAAACCCATCAATGGTGAAATATCACGCTGCTGACAGCACCAGTGGGTGCGTTGCATGACTGACTGGGTGGGTGTGTTGCGCGAATGACTGGGTGTGTGGGTTGCATGACTAACCGAAACGAAGAAAAAAAAAAAAAAAAGAAAAAAAAAGATCAAGCTCCCTATAGCAAAATCCTGGACAAAGAAGTCTTTCAATAGCATCCCTGCAGTCATCAACATGTTCTTTCATAAGTTCAACAAATGGTTATCTCTCATCTAACTACAGAAGGTTTGCTGGCCCCACACACACCTCACACATGCCAACCTGGCATGTATGTAGGACCTTGAGAAGTGTAGCAAAGATGGCCTGACACGAGATTCAGGTCCACAATCAGGCAAACATGCAAGGTTCTAATTCGGTGTATTGTCTCTTGTCATTCACCACCAACACAGCCCTGAACTGGGCTGTTTGGGGCTGATACAGTATCCATTGGGCGATATATACAGCTGGTTTCGGACGATACTGTAAACCTTAGACACATGTATACATTGCAAGTGGACGTTTGACAAGGTTTTTAAAATCATCCATACAAGGAGTTAACCAGCCTAATTTTCATGACAGGTCATCTAACGAGTTGACCAGCATGTCCCACATGGCCTACACATGTGCTCCATGTAGACTGAGGAAGAAGGTGAATGTAGGGCTGGCGAACCTTCTAACTGCATATCCATGCATGCAAGCAAAAATTCGAATATAGGATACTAAGGGAAGAATAAAAGAGTACAGAGGATAAATAGTGCAAGGATAGTAATAATCATTAACCAGTGCAGAATAAGGGATAACATCATTTTCTATTGCTGATGTGTTCCAATACAAACGTCAGAGTATCAAATGTATAGTTTGCATCTTTTTCTCTTTTTCTTATTTTTGGACATTTCATAATTACTTAATAACCTCTCTTTTTTTCCCATGATGTTATGGTGTCCATGCCCCATTTTAAGGCTAGACTAGTCTTGCATATGCACGCAATCACCCACAAATCATGCGCATCGGGTAATTCCAGGGAGGGGAATTGAACTTGTGTATGTGGGGAGCACACCTGACAATGCTAGCCATTCGCCCAAACCCCATGTGGGTTAGTTTATATGTTGGATTTAATTGCTGAAAACAGTAGATTAAAAATCGAGAACAGAATTTAAATAATAAATTAAAGAGAAAAGAACTTATGTGTTTGAGTCGAGGCGTGATTGAGTCACTCGGCTTGAAACCAAATCTGCCCTCTTTGGGCCGCGTCCCAAATGCAACAGGATTTCTTGGATAGTTGGCCTCCAGGATATAACGACTATTGCCCGGTTACAACAGTTAACAAACAGCAATGAATTAGAGAGTATTTTGAAGAACCAGAAGGAAAACGGATATTTCAGAGTATTTAAACGGATGAGAGGACAGGTCTATATATAGACCGAGATAAGGTGCCTAAGCACTGCTTCAAATGGGTTAGGTTCGTTGGGTTAAACCCAACAGGAGTGACCACCCGAACAGATGCATCTCTCTGGTTTGAAAACTCGCGCAAAAAGACAGGTGCGAGTATACTCACGGAAAACCGTTTAGCGCGAGTGTACTCTCAATCCCACATAGACCCAGACCCAGCTCAGACCCAGACCAGGACCCGGACCCGAGCCCGAGCCTGGCCCGACACCGGCTCGGCTCGGCCGGCCAGCCGGCAGGCGCGCGCACGCGCGCGCGCATGTGTAGTCAACGGCATAGATTTGAGCTAATGGCATAGCCCCCCATCGGACCAAATTCACATGCCCCCTAAGAAGGGTCTCAAGGGGCTCAAGCCCAATGCCAAAACTCCATCTTATAATTTTAATATTTCTTTTGTTTATTTCCGATGTGGGACTAAAGAGTAGCACTAAAAGACAAAACTTTTTCAAAAATAGAAACATGGAGGGAAATTCAAATTTAAAACATATTTTTTATTTTAAAATTCATTTAAAATACAACAATCCCCCACATGTTTCAAATTCAAAACACTTCGGTATCAGTTAGAAAAGTTGTGTAATAGTGTCGATGTCTATCCGACTTTAATTGACATTTAAAGTAAGCAAAATAGGTTTACAGGAATCAGGTGACTATCGGTCTTTAACCTGACCCTTTAAGCGTAAACGGCCATACATGCTACTCACACAACTTTTCGGCTACAGCTGGTTCTACGGTTTGGTGCCATTTTGGCCATGCACCTTTACCTGGATTTTCATGAGTACTCTAGAGAAACGGCCTATATATTCTCATAGGAAGCGGCCCAACTTCCATACTCATATAGGTGAATTCCATTCCAATGTACACAGTAACTGGATACACACCACTAGTGGTCATGAATTCATTAAGAGTTCAAAAACTCATCCTCTCATACATTGTTGTTTGCACTGCCTACACCATAGGAAGGGCCAAGTTCTCTGTAGTGCTTCACAGTCTCCTAGTGTCTTGTTGTTTACCCATTGAACCTATCGCATGGGATCTCCACTTATATAGGTTGGGTTGCCGACACTGATAGCTCATTCGGTTAGGCTCAGCCCCATTCCCTTCGATGTTTCCATGACTAATCATTTAGATAGTCCTTTGGTAAGAGGATCTGCCAGATTCTTTTCTGATCTTACGAAGTCAATAATTATGACTCCATCATTCAACAAGTGTCTCACAATGTTAGCTCCTAAAACATCTGATTGTGTGTTTATAGGATATGCAAAAAATAGTACAGCATATAGGTTTCTAGTCTTGAAATCTAAAGATAGCATTCTAGATCCAAACACTATTATAGAAGCTAGAGTTGCGGAATTTCTAGAAAATGTCTTTCTTATGACGTCTAGATCCGTAGAAATAAAAGACATTATTGGATCAAATCTTACTTCAACAAATAAAAGTATGGATATTAGTTGTGAAGTAGAACTAGAACCTAGAAGGAGTACGAGAGCTCGTAAGGAAACTAACCTAGGAAATGGGTTCTTTACCTTCTTACTAGAAGATGACCCTAAGACCTATTCAGAAGCCGTTCACTCTCTTGATGCATCATTCTGGAGAGAAGGTATAAAAAATGAATTAGAGTCGATTATATCTAATAACACTTGGGAACTTGTAGATCTTCCTCCTGGAAACAAACCTATAGGGTGTAAATGGGTATTTAAGAAGAAGTTTAAACTAGATGGATCTATAGATAAGTTTAAGGATAGATTAGTCTCAAAAGGCTTTAAACAAAAAGAAGGAAACGATTACTTTGATACCTATTCACCTGTAACTAGAATTACAACGATTAGGGTATTAGTAGCAATCGCATATATATACAAGCTAGTAATACATCAAATGGATGTTAAAACAACTTTTCTAAATGGAGAATTAGAAGAGGAAATCTACATGGAACAACCTGAGGGTTATATAACTCCTAGAAAAAAACACAAAGTTTGCAAACTAATTAAATCTTTATACGACTTGAAACAGGCTCCTAAACAATGGAATGAAAAATTTGACGTCTTAAAGTCAAATAGATATCTTGTTAATGATGTGGATAGATGTGTGTATAGCAAATTCACTGATAATGATGGTGTGATAATATGTTTATATGTTGAAGATATGCTTATATTTGGAACTAATGTTGAGCTAGTCAATTCAACTAAACATCTCATGTCTTCTAACTTTGATATGAAAGACCTAAGAGAAGCAAGTATAATATTAGGTATTCAGGTAATAAAAAAAGATGATAATATTATTTTGTCTCAATCTCACTACGTTGAGAAAATACTAAAAATGTTTAATCACTTTGACTGTTTACCTGTTAGTACACCATATGATCATACTGTGCATCTCAAAAAGAATACAAAAAGTAGTATATCTCAACTTGAGTATTCTCAATTAATTGGTAGCCTAATGTATCTGATGAACTGTACTAGACCTGATATTACATATGCAGTAGGTAGGCTAAGTAGATATACACATAATCCTGGATATGATTATTGGAATGCATTGAATAGAGTACTGAAATATCTAAAAGGTACTATTGTATATGGCATTTGTTATACAGGTTATCCTCATGTATTAGAAGGATACAGTGATGCCAATTGGATCACTGATTCAAATGAAACAAAATCCACAAGTGGATATGTTTTTACTTTTGGTGGAGGTGCAATATTCTGGAAGTCTACTAAACAGACTTGTATTGCTCGGTTTACTATGGAGTCCGAGTTTGTCGCTCTAGAAAAAGCAGGTTCAGAAGCTAAATGGCTTAGAAATTTGTTAACAGATATACCGTTGTGGTCAAAACCCGTGTCTGTTATTTCTATACATTGTGATTGTCAAGCAGCTATTGCCAGGGCCAAGAGTAAGATATATAATGGCAAAAGTAGACATATTAGACTGCGACATAACATTGTGAGACACTTGTTGAATGATGGAGTCATAACTATTGACTTCGTAAGATCAGAAAAGAATCTGGCAGATCCTCTTACCAAAGGACTATCTAAATGATTAGTCATGGAAACATCGAAGGGAATGGGGCTGAGCCTAACCGAATGAGCTATCAGTGTCGGCAACCCAACCTATATAAGTGGAGATCCCATGCGATAGGTTCAATGGGTAAACAACAAGACACTAGGAGACTGGGAAGCACTGCAGAGAACTTGCCCCTTCCTATGGTGTAGGCAGTGCAAACAGCAACGTATGAGAGGATGAGTTTTTGAACTCTTAATAAATCCATGACCATTAGTGGTGTGTATCCAGTTGCTGTGTACATTGGAATGGAATTCACCTATATGAGTGTGGAAATGGGGCCGCTTCCTATGAGAATACATAGGCCGTTTCTCTAGAGCACTCATGAAAATTCAGGTAAAGGTGCATGGCCAAAATGGCACCAAACCGCAGAACCAGCTGTAGCCGAAAAGTTGTGTGAGTGGCATGTATGGCCGTTTACGCTTAAAGGGTCAGGTTAAAGACCGATAGTCACCTGATTCGAGTAAACCTGTCTTGCTTACTCTAAATGTCGATTAAAGTCGGATAGACATCGACACTATTACACAACATTTCTAACTGATACCGAAGTGTTTTGAATTTGAAACATGTGGAGGATTGTTGTATTTTAAATGAATCTTAAAATAAAAAATGTGTTTCAAATTTGAATTTCCCTTCATGTTTCTATTTTTGAAACAGTTTTGTCTTTTAATGCTACTCTTTAGTCCCACATCGAAAATAAACAAAAGAAATATTAAAATTATAAGATTGAGTTTTGGCATTGGGCTTGAGCCCCTTGAGACCCTTCTCAGGGGGCATGTGAATTTGGTCCAATGGGGGGGGCTATGCCATTAACTCAAATCTATACCATTGACCACACACGAGCGCGCGCGCTGGCCGGCCGAGCCGAGCCGTCGCCGGTGCCGGTGCCAGTGCCGGGCCGGACCGGGCTCGGGTCCGGGTCCGGGTCTGGGTCTGGGTCTATGTGGGATTGAGAATACACTCGCGCTAAACGATTTTTCGTGAGTATACTCGCACCTGTCTTTTTGCGTGAATTTTCAAACCAGAGAGATGCATCTGTTCGGGTGGTCACTCCTGTTGGGTTTAAACCCAACGGACCTAACCCATTTGAAGCAGTACTTAGGCACCTTATCTCTATCTATATATAGACATGTCCTCTCATCCATTTAAATACTCTGAAATATCCGTTTTCCTTCTGGTTCTTCAAAATACTCTCTAGTTCATTACTGTTTGTTAACTGAGTTTGCAAGTGAGTCAATTATTTCGGGTTTAAGTTCTGCACGCTGGTTCGAGCTTGTGTACAGCGAGTGTATCGTTGGGACCGGGCAATAGTCGTTGTATCCTGAAGGCCAACTGTCCAAGAAATCCTATTGCATTTGGGACGCGGTCCAAGGAGGGCAGATTTAGTTTCAAGCCTAGTGAATTAATCACGCCTCGACTCAAACACATAAGTTCTTTTCTCTTTAATTTATTATTTACTGTTTTCAGCAATTAAATCCAACATTACAATCATTAAACCCATCATGCATCAAATCTTATGTTTTCTCAAGGAAACTGCTAATCAGATGACTAATACATGGTAGATTCGTAAGAAAGATGATATTAGATATGGCCACCGTACATGAACTTCACATACAGGCCATATGTCCTGCCCATGTGTCATATGCATAGTAATTGTGAGTGATGCAAAGGGTGGGCTATGGGCCGCACCTTGAAAATCAGGTCGATCCAATCATTAATTAGGTGGGTGACACCTACATTGGTTCTGACTGTCGGCTAGCTGTTCATTGAACCTGACAGTGTGGCACACCTGTTGAGTGGACCAGCCTAATATTTTGCCAGGTCACCTTCATGGTGGGACCCACCTCTTCACAGTCAGATGTCTTACACGTATAACAAGTTGGCGGGAGGGTGAGGGTGGTATGTGACATTAAGGGCCCATTTGGATACTACCAAATAAGTTACTCTTGGACTAAACTTAAGACGTTAAGTTACTTCTGGCACTTAAGTTGGTTTGGTAAGTATAATTGAAAAGTAATTTATCTCTTAAAAATTACTTTATATTAAAAAGTATTTTTTTAGTTTTTTGACTTTTTGAATTTTCTACTTATTTCTCTCATGTCACCCTCCAATGTTAATTAACCACCCTTCAATTTGACTTTTCTACTTATCTCCCTCAGGTCACGCTACATATCAAAGTTCTCTCTCATGGTTCACTCAATTACTACTCTCTCAGACCGTCCATGTCAAAGGAGGCCCCACAAGATGGACTGTCCCATCAAAGGTGGGGCTCACACAGTGGACGGCCAATGGATGATCTAATCCATTGGCCGTTATGTGGTGCAAGATCTAATCCACAATGGATGATCTGATCTTCTACATCTTTCCCAAAAATGGTTCTAGTCCACTCACCATGTGGACCGACTATTGGAAACAAGTGAGTGAGTTAGAAAACTAGAGCCAACTCTTCCAGTGCCGTACATTTACTTTGCAGACTGTGGCCCACCTGACCAGTGGATCAACCTGATTCTTGTGCCAGGGCATCCATATAGTGGTCCCGTTCTGATTGATGGAATGTATCTCAGACCAATCGTGCTTACGTGCATGGCATGTACATGAGCTTTATTGCACGCAAGTGGGATTAGAAAAGCTCATTCTGTTAGGAAAACTGCCTCAACGCTTTGCCTTTAGTTTTCATGTCAATATGTTGCTTATTATATGTAGATTCCCCCCCCCCCCCCCCCCCCCCCCCCCCCAAAAGGTTACTTATCAATATGTTATTACCAAACATACTTATTTACTTAGTGGCTGATAAGTATGTTGTTTACCAAACATGCTTATATGCTTAATAAGTAAAAACCAAGATAAGTAACTTATCTTAAGTAACTTACAATCCAAATAAGCCCTAACATACAGTGAGCTGTATGAGAAATTTCTCGTACTATGATTGTATGTGAGGCCAGTTCCTCCACAACTTTTGTAGAATAAGCTTATCGAACAATGTTGGATGTGGCAGCACACTGCAATTTAGGGCCTGCATCCACTCCATCCATAAGGTGTGTATTATGGGTAAAACCTGAGCTGACCTCACAAGGGCAAAATCAAACCTGACCTCAAGCCATGCCTTGCGGTCTTATGAGCCCACAGGTCCTGGCCGAGGCTCTCCGGCTCGACCACTGTTGACGCCCACGTGACGGGCTAAAGACAGGAAGAGAGCCAAGGACAGAAGATGAACCACCGATTGGTCAGCCCTAACGATGGTCATTTTGGATATATCAAAGACAGCCCCAGTGCTAACCGTCTGTTGACAGGGCTGATCCGACCACAAGGTCAGATCGGTCATAATCGATATTAGGCTGAGGTGAGCCATTTCCGCCATTACAGTAGGCAGTACTTCAGGGATGTGTTCCCGGCCGTTATGAACTTGCGCCACGCCCTCTGTGGATCACGCCACCACTTGGGTCTCACCCCCACGATCAGGCCATGCAGATGGCCCACGATGACTCCTCCGATGGCTATAAACAGAGGCTCCCACCTCCATCCTAAGGTATGAAAAATCTCGGCCACAAATTAAGCTACTCCTTCCCCTTGCCAGACTTATCTGACTTAGGCATCGGAGGACTAACGGCTTGTCCCCTGGCCACCTCTTAGCCATTCATTGTGTTGTGCAGGGACAATCTCTCATATCTAAACAGCTCATCGTTAAGAAAAGTCGGTTGTGCATCAGTCTTAGGTGGCCATCCTATCCACCACATCCGCTGTCCAGAAATCTGCAACAACAGCTAGCGCCGTCTGTGGGAACCAACAGTTTAAGTCGTGTTCTCAGTAAAATTTCAAAGAATCTCTTTTCCCTTCTCTCGAAAACCCTTCCGTCAGAGCCATCGATGGCTGGAGGAGGAAGGAGAAACAGGGGAAAAGCACCAGCAGGAGCTGGGCTGTCTCATGCCCCCCAGTTTAACGATGATGAGAATGTTCTAGAGACTCTCACTCTCCAAATTGGAGGCTCGTCTCAACATTCTGCTCAACAGAGCGGGCGATAGAGGTCTCGCAATCGCGTGGCCAGATTGTCCGCACTTGAAGAGCAAGTGGGTGGGGTGACCCAACAGTTAGGGGGAGTAACTCAACAGTTCAGAGATTTCACCTAATAATTGGACTAAATCAAGGCCCTCCTAGCCAGCATAGTTCTGTCGCCGCCACCGCCGATTCACAGAGCCGGTGAGACTTCGCGAGCTGACTAGCCACAACTATCTTGCCCGAACTAAGCCCGGGATCACGCTGTAGAAGATGAGGCTAACATCTGGGCAACCATGACAAGAGCTCGATCAACCGCCAACCTGCTCGCGAATGACCTATGGCACAGGTTGGAGGAATGCCGCTTAGCTTGTCTCAGTCAAGCCCCGAATCAAATAGGCGATAACATCAATCCATTAGAAGTCGAGCTATGAGAGCTCCAAGAATGTGTTGGCGATCTCCAAAGGGCACAGTGCGCTCGAGCTCCGAACACCGTAGACGCATTGGTCGATTCATCAGAATATCTGTTTACAGACGATATCGAGAAGAACCGCTCCTGGAGGGATTTAAGATCCCACAACTCAATTGGGTAAATGAGCTGATTAACCTTGGTTTTAGGTTTCGAAAGCAAGTCCATGCCGAGCTTGTCAGTGATAGGGGAAATCTTTGTACATGATATTACCGTTTACTCCGAGGAGTTCTTCGAACTTCGAAAATTTTCAGATGCTCCTTGGAATCTCCTATCCCGCTGTACTGTTTTAGCTGCGAGATATTGAATCCTTTCGGGAGGGGTTCTTCTCGAATGTCATCAATAAACGGAGACTCCGATGAGTCGACAAATGCATTTATGGCGATTGGAACTCGAGCACGTTGTGCTTTCTGGATGTCGCCAACACGCTCTTAGAGCTCTTTTAGCTCGGCCTCCAACGGATAGATGTTATCACCTACCTGATCCGGGGCTTGAATGAGACGGGCCGAGCGTCGTTCTTTCAGCCTGTACTGTAGGTCATAGACAGGAAGGTCGGCGACTGATCAGGCTTTCATTGCAATCGCTCGGCTGTTGGCCTCATCTTCTACAGTGTGATCTCGGGCATGGCCCGGGCCCGATAGCTGTAGCTAATAGGCTCGAGGAGGCAAGTCAACTCAAGAGGCCTCGCCGGCTCGATGAACTAGTGGCGACGGAACGATGCTAGCAAGAAGATTCTTAATTTCGTCTAATTGTTCGGTGAAATCTCTAAACTGTTGGGTCACTCCTCCCAACGGCTGGGTCACCCCACCTACTTGTTCTTCGAGAGCAGATATCTGGCCCCACGTTTATGGGACCTTTGATGTCCACCCTGCTGAGAAAAGTGTTGGGATGAGCCCCCAATTTGGAGGGTGAGAGTCGCTGGAACTTGCTCATCATCATCGAACTGGGGGGCACAAGATGGCCCGGTGCCTGCTATTCCTTTTCCCATGTTCTTTCTTCCTCCTCCAGCCATTGAAGACTTTAGTCGAGGAGGCTTTTGAGACTAGGAGGGAGAAAGGGGATTGTTGGAAACCTTTTGATGAGAACACGACCTGTTGTCAGTTCCCACAAATGAAATTGTTGTTGCAGCTTTCTGGATGACTAATGGGGGCGGGGGATATTTTATAGTTGTGGCTCCTTTTTCAGTTGATTTCAGCAAGCAATATGACATCATTGTGATGTGCATAAAACATAACATTGTTTCATTTGCAAATACATACATCCTCAATATGGCGTTTAATGACAAAGTTTAGCTGATTAGATTGCATCAGATTCATCAACTGACCATGTATTCCTTTGTAGAGTGTTTACAGGTTTTCACGCTAGAGATGAACAAAGTTGCAAAAGCGCGGTCAACCTGTGTGAAGGA
Organism: Liriodendron chinense; assembly: GCA_003013855.2. Classification (NCBI taxonomy): domain Eukaryota; kingdom Viridiplantae; phylum Streptophyta; class Magnoliopsida; order Magnoliales; family Magnoliaceae; genus Liriodendron; species Liriodendron chinense. The sequence goes on along the minus strand of ML058427.1, from coordinate 2,089,270 downwards.
ACTGATGGTCCTCGGTTTTAAGTTTCAGAACCAGAGTCTTATTGAATCGGTGAGAGTTAAGGGAAAGCCTTACACATGATGGGCCCGCTGGCACCCTACAGTTCCATCCAAGTCCAGAAGGATTTTAAGTGCTGTTAGAACTAGAAAAATGAAACTCCAAAAGGGGCATTTTCCTTGAAATGTGGTGTTTTGTTTCTCTGGGGTTTTGAATAACGGAAACATTCATAGACAATCACAAGCATTCATAAAAGTACACAATGAGAGATATCGCAAGGCGAATTTTATTCCAGAGATCCTGAGATCTTGTACATTCCAGGCCGTGATCTGGCACGAGCCCTTAATTACATCGAATGATCGATGACCCTTAATTAAAAGGCAAAAGACTAGTCAGCAGGGACTATGGTCTGAGAGTTTGTGGTCATAGAGACCTGTATTTGTTTTGTTATGGACCGAACCATCTTTGTATTAGTCAGATGTCTATGTCCCATGTTTTGGCCGGAGATCCGGGCTGAGACTATCAGGGTTTATGACTGAGAAGGACGACTCTGGGCCTGCGCCTGTCAATGTATGGACAGGTGACCTCGGAAAGTCCACTCTGCAGTTGTGTATACCTGCGTAGCCCAACCGACGGATGCCGTTTTTAATGGGTAAGGCATCTACTGTTGTGTTGTGGCAGTTCATAGCAATTGTTTTGTAGTGAATTGAAACTCTTTGGTATGGTTTATCGTGATAACCATAGTCCCGTTTGTCTAGCTTTCAACTCAAATCGGATCACATCTTTACAGTAAATATAAATGATGACATGTTTGCATAATTCTGGATGCTGGCGGCGTCTCTTTCGAGAAGTCGTTTCGTTCATCGTGTCGAATCAGATTGAACTTTGAAGATGCGTAATTCTGCTCATTTAGAGATCCTGAAACGTCCATTTGACCATTTCATTGCGACCGGAACGCTCGAAATACCCAAAATAGGCTCAAGTGGCACTTGAAAACACTTAAAATTGAGTCCGGTGCACCCATGAACATGTTCTGGAATTGGCTGATTTTTTGGGTGCGTGGGACATAATTTATGGGTGCGTGGGAGTCCAACGCACCTTAAAAATACATGTCTGAATTATGTTGATTTTACGGATGCGTGGGGTAATTTTTTGGTGCATTGGGGTCCAATGCACCCTGAAAATACAAATCCACTTTTTGTTGAATTTTCGGGTGCGTCAAGCTATTTTTGGGTGCGTGGGAGTCCAATGCACCCTGAAAATACAAGTTTTCTTTTTGTTGAATTTTCGGATGCGTCGAGCTATTTTCAGGTGCGTGGGAGTCCAATGCACCCTGAAAATACATATCTGAATTATGTTGAATTTTCGGGTGCATGCTCACACTTATGATTTTTTATAATCCGGACCTGCGGTGGTGTTGGTCAGAGTGACCTTCCGGTGGAAGATGCCGGCGATCGGAAAAGAATTTCGGTCACCAGGAAAGTTTTCCGGCTGTCGGAAAGGGATTCCGGCGAGGGTTTCCGGCGACAAATCCCAGATACTCAGGGGATAATAGCTCTCTCTCTCTCTCTCTCTCTTAATCTGTACAAATGAATAGTGGGAGGGGGTATTTATACCCGAGAATACTGGACAGCGACCAATGAGGAGCTGCCACGTATGATGCACCACAAATATCCCTCGACGCACCCTTAAATGGACGCGTGGGAGCTCTGACGCACCCCAAAATGGGATTTTGAGATGTGCTGATTTTATGGGTGCGTCGAGCTATTTTTAGGTGCGTTAAGGTACAATGCATCCAAAAAATGCAACGCTGCTCCTTGGTGATTTTATGGATGCGTTGGGCTATTTTTTGACGCGTTGGGCAATTTTAGGGTGCGTTGCAGTCCAATGCACCCTGAAATTGCAGTTCCGTATTTTCTGAATTCATGAACTCGTCGAAGGTATTTTTAGGGTGCGTCAAGCCATTTTTTGGATGCGTCAGAGGTAAAAAAAACATCCTAAAACACTTCTTGAATTTTCATGAATTTAAGGGTGCGTTGGGCTGAATAAATGGGTTCGCTTGACGTACCCGTGTCTTGCAAAATTGAGTTTTGCGAAACGGAGGGCTTGTGGGGCCCGTTTCTCGACGAATCGACATGCACTGCTTATGATAATTCATGAAGAACGTGTCTGCTTGATTCTGGGCAGTTTTGATCACGGTGATCCGTGGGGCCCACCGGAGAAAATGGCTAAGTACTGGATCCTTTGCAAATCTGGGTATTTGGGTGCGTCGGGTAGTATTTTGTGGAATTTTCTCAAAGCACGTGCCCAATTGATTTGTTTTAGAGGGTACTGACTTTTGGGACCCCAACAAGTGCTCAGCGAGGTCCCCCACTCCTGTATAGGGTGCTAGGTGTTAGGGCGTCTTGAGCCCCACTGCCGGCAGCTTGGCTTGGATGTCGTCGGTAAACGGAGACCCCATTTACTCGATGAGGGCGTCGATCAAGGCAGGTCCTCGGTGTTGTTGCGTGCGCTGCATGCTGTCGAGCTTTTCCTAGAGCTCTCGGATCTGACCTAAAATAATCTGGAAAAATGGATGGATGGCATGGATAGGAAGCTTTCAACGGTAGCCATCATTGGCACCGTTGCTTCCTTTAGTATGTCACACTTGAACTTTGGATCTGCCTCATTTTCGTGACTGTATCCTAAAATGACGTAAAAATATGCATGGGTGGTGTGGATAAAATTCATACATCACGATGGCCCTCGGAGGCCTAGCCTGTCACGAGGAAGTACCTAATCCACACCCCCTCCAAACATGTGTGGCTCATTAACTCAGTGACAGGGAGTTCATGCCATGTGGAGTCCACCATGTGAAATCCACTCCGTCCATCAATTTTTCAATGGCATTGCAACCAAATACATAAAGATCGGTTTAACATAACATTATTCCGACTACCATTAGTAATATTAATGGCGCAGGTTGCATTCACCCTTTCAAAGAGATCTGCCGGAAAAGAGAGAATGATCGGCTTTGAAGAATTGGCGCAAGATTAATCATCACATTAAATTGCCGGGAATATAGGAAAGATCGGATTCACGAGTTGGGCTCCAGCTCAACCATCACATATTAATGTCAGAAGACTGATAAGAAATTCGACATTTCAATCACAATAGATGTCCAAGCTTGGAGTTCATACCATTCCCGTACAGATTGTGGAAAAGAAGTGTGAGGCATTAAAGTTTTTTTTTTTAGAATTAAGGTATGTTTTTATTTAGTTTTAGTAAATTTACGTCTGTAGTTCGGATGATGTAATTTCAATATTTCTTCAGATTTGTGCAAAATGCAATAAATCCACCACGGATCGGCCATCTAAAAGTGTTGCAAAGGGCCATGTTGAAATCAACGTTTCTGTTGTCCGTAGTTTTATTTTCATAGTAGCTAGGAAGCAGAAGTAGAGGTGTTTCACCATAAATGGGTAAAAAATTGAGACCAATAAATAATGATAGATTTTATTCAATTTTTTAACAAATTTATATATTTTGTGTTTTTATTTTTTCAACAGAGTTTAGAAAAGCGTGCTTTTGATATTGAATTCGAAGCGAAAATTCTATTATGGAGGGAACTCAAAGGAGAAATTAAAATAGCACCAGAAAATGATGAGAATGTAGATCCCATTGCATTGTTCAATTGAGATGCTTTCATGAAGTTTATGCTGTAAAATTTCAAATTGAAAATCCCCACGATTGGTATCACTGTAGCCCTTCAGTCAGTAGCCCAAGATTTTTTCATCCAGCTGAAGATTAAAAGAACTTCTGCGAGCGCAAGCATCGACCCAAATGGCGAGAAATCAAGAAATGAAGATAGTCACATCTTAAAAAATGAAGATACTTACAAGTTCATCTGAAGATGATTAATAGTTAGAAGTTCCTCTAAAGATGACTAACAAGGAGGTGAAAGGAGGGAGAGATATTTTCTCGTTGCGGCTCTTTTTCTTTTTTCTTTTTTTGTGGCTACATAACTAATGGGAGCGGGGGTATATTTTTTCGTTGTGGCTCTTTCTTCAGTTGATTTTAGCAAGCAAACTGACATCATTGTGATGTACGTAAAACATGACATTGTTTCATTTGCAAATATATACGTCCTCAATATGGCTTTCAATGACAAAGCTTAGCTAATTATATTGCATCAGATACATCAACTGACCATGTATTCCTTTGTAAAGTGTTTACGGGTTTTTGTGCTGCCGATGAACTGAGTTGTGAAAGCGCGATCGAGCAGTGTGAATGACCTGATGGTCCTTGGTTTTAAGTTTCGGAAGCAAGGTCTTGTCGTACCGGTAAATTAACGGGAAAGCCTTACACATGATAGGCTTGCTGGCGCCCTGCAGTTCCATCCATGTCCAAAAGGATTCGAGGTGCTCAGCGATGTCCCCCACTCCTGTATAGGGTGCTAGGTGTTGGGGCATCTTGAGCCCCACCACCCGCAGCTTAGCCTGGATGTCGACGGTAAACGAGGACCCCTTTTGCTCGACGAGGGTGTCGATCGAGGAGGGTCCTCGGTGCTATTACATGCGCTGCATGCTGTCGAGCTTCTCCTGGAGCTCGCGGATCTAGCCTAAACTAATCAGAAAAAATGGATAAACGGCATGGATACGAAGCTTTCAATGGTAGCCATCATTAGCACCACTGCTTCTTGTGGTGTGTCCCACTTGAACTTTGGATCTGCCTCATTTTTGTGGCTGTATCCTAAAATGACATGAAAGTACGCATGAACGTACGGTGTGGATAAAATTCATTCATCACAATGGCCCTCAAAGGCCTAGCCTGTCATGAGGAAGTACCTAATCCATGCCCACTCCAAACACGTGTGGCCCATCAACTTAGTGACTGGAAATTCATGCCCTGTGGAGTCCACCGTGTGAAATCCACTCCGTTCATCAGTTTTCCAATGGCATTGCAACCAAATACATAGAGATACATTTAGCATAACATTATTACAGACTAGCATTAGTAATACTAATGGCGCAGGTTGCATTCACTATTTCCAAGAGATCTACTGGAAAAAAGAGAATGACCCGATTCGCAGAATTGTCACAAGATTGATCATCACATGAAATTTGCTGGGAATGTTTTAAAGATCAGATTCGCGGGTTGGGCTCTAGCTCGACCATCGCATATCAATGTCCAAGCTCAGAGTTCATGTCATTCCCGTACAGATTGTGAAAAAGAAGCGGGAGGCATTAAAGGTTTTTTTTTATATAATTAAGGCATTTTTCTATTTAGTTTTAGTGAATTTATGTCTGTAGTTCGGATGATGTAATTTCAATATTTCTTCAAGTTTAGTGAATTTATGTCTGTAATTTCAATTTTAAATCCACCACAGATCAGACATTTAAAACTGTTGCAGATGGCCATATTGAAATCAGCGTTTCTGTTATCCGCAGTTTGAAATGCCTAGTGTCATGTTGCTTTGGTTTTCGTAGCAGCTGGGAAGCAGAAGTAGAGGTGTTTCGCCATAAATGAGTAAAAAATTTAAAAAAAATAAATAATGTTAGATTTTATTCAATTTTTTAAAAAAAATATACATTTTTTTATTTTTTAACAGAGTTTAGAAAAGCGGGCTTTTGATATTAAACTCAAAGCAGAAACTCTATTCTGGGGAGAACTGAAATTAGAAATTAAGATAGCACTAGAAAAGGTTGAGAATGTAGATCTTATCGCATTGTTCACTTGGAATGCTTTCGTGAAGTTTATGCTAAAAATTTTCACATTGAAAGTCCCCACGATTGGTATCACTATAACCCCTCAGTCAGTGGCCCAAGATTTTTCCATCTGGCTGAAGATTAAAAGAACTTCTGTGAGTGCAAGCATCGACCCAAATGGCGAGAAATCAAACAACGAAGATAGTCACATCTTCAAAGATGAAGATACTTGCAAGTTCCTCTAAAGATGAGGGGAAGGGAGGGGGTGGTATTTTTCATTGTAGCTCTTTTTCTTTTTTCTTTTTTGTGGCTATATGACTAATGGGGGTGGGTGGATATTTTCTCGTTGTCTCTTTTTTCAGTTTTAGCAAGTAAACTGGCATCATTGTAATGTGCATAAAACATGACATTGTTTCATTTACAAATTATGCATCCTCAATATAGCGTTCAATGACAAAGCTTAGCTGATTAGATTGCATCAGATACATCAACTGACCATGTATTCATTTGTAGAGTGTTTACGAGATTCTGCGTTGCGAAAGCGCGGCCGAGCTGTGTGAAGGAACTGATGGTCCCCGGTTTTAGATTTTGGAAGCAGTGTCGAACCGGTGAGTTAACTGAAAATCCCTACACATGATGGGCCCACTGGCGCCCTACAGTTCCATCTAGGTCCGAAAGGATTCCAAGTGCTTAGCGAGGTCCCCCACTCCTGTATAGGGTGCTAGGTGTTGGGGCATCTTAAGCCCCACCGCCCACAACTTAGCTTAGATGTCGTCAGTAAACGTGGACCCCATTTGCTCGACGAGGGCGTCGATCAAGACGAGTCCTTGGTGTTGTTGCGTGCACTATATGTTTTCGAGCTTCTCTTAGAGCTCGCGGATCTAGCCTAAAATAATCTGAAAAAATGGATGGACGACATGTATAGGAAGCTTTCAACCGTAACCATTATTAACACCACCGCTTCCTGTGGTGTGTCCCACTTGAACTTTAGATCTGCCTCATTTTTGTGGTTGTATCCTAAAATGACATGAAAATATGCATGGACGTATGGTGTGGATAAAATTCATTCATTACGATGGCCATCAGAGGCCTAGCCTATCACGAGGAAGTACCTAATCCACGCCCCCTCCAAACACGTGTCGCCCATTAACTTAGTGACTGGGAGTTCATGCCCTGTGGAGTCCACCGTGTGAAATCCAATCTGTCCATCAGTTTTCCAATGGTGATTGTCAGATCAGAGATTGCCAAATCGAAGCAATGCTCCTCGAGGAGCCAAAGCTTTGACCCCGCGATTCGAAAAATACACTCCACTCAAAACGACCATCGAACAAGTATTCTTGACCAAGAAAAATAAATAGATGTTTGGACTACCTGCAAAAATAAAGATCAACCCCAACAGAAGGTCAAAATCAAAATATTGTTTATATCACAAGGACCACGGTCATAACACAGCAGATTGCTTCGACCTGAAGCAACAAATAGAAACCCTCATCCAGCAGGGGTTCTTGAAAGACTATATAGCCCAGCGTCAAGAGGACCAAAGGGCCATAGATCGGGAAAATCAAGACGGAGAACCGATTAATAATAATCCGGTGAAAGAAATCCATATGATCTTTGGTGGACTCACTACCGGAGACTCTGGTAATGCCTGTAAAGCCTACGTATGACAGGGAAGAACATCTGAGCCGTTGCTACAAGTGAATATGACGAGTCGACCCTTAAAAGTTGCGAAGGTCACCCATCGTGCAATAACGTTCTTCGAGGAGGATGCCTTAGGTATACTACACCCACACGACGATTCCCTTGTATATCAATGGTGGTCGCCAACAAAAAAAACTCCACAGGATGATGGTCGATACAGGAAACTCGACAAATATTCCGTACGCCTTGGCATTCGACAGAATGAAAATTGACCGATCCAGATTGAGACCGGTCAAAACTGCCTTCACTGGATTCATGGGGGACAACGTTACGCCGGAAGGAGAGATAACTCTTCTGGTCACAGCGAGGGAGAAGCCTAATCAGAAAATGATTATGGTCGATTTCCTTGTCGTCAACACCCCATCCACCTACAATGCAATCATCGGCCGACCCATCATTCAAGCTCTCAAAGCTGGCATTTCCATCTATCATTTGGCTATGAAGTTCGAGATCGACGATGGAGTCGGGGTGGTTAGAGGGAATCAACAGGAAGCTCGTCGGTGCTATAAGCTGACCTTACAGGGACAAAATAAAAGTTTAGTTTCGGCTGTTTCGCACATGACCCCCCTGGATCCAAGAGAAAAATAGAAAAGCATTGATCGCCTGCCGAAGAGTTAGTTGAGGTCCCATTATCAAACGCTGACCCGACCTGAGTCGTTAAGATCGGAACCCAACTGAGAAATGACGTTCAAAAAGGACTGACCGCTTTTCTAAAAGAACATGCAAACGTATTCGCATGGTCTCTTCAGGATATGCTAGGAATCAGTCCTGAAGTAATGATCAATCAAATTAACGCCAATCCGACCTTCAAATCGTTTCGTAAAAAACGATGACCCTTCAACATGGAGAGGTATGCTGTGATTGAAGAAGAAGTCCAGAAACTACATCAGGCAAAATTTATCCAAGAAATTCGTTATCCGAATTGGCTCACTAACGTCGTCTTAGTGAAAAAAGCCAATGAAAAATGGAGAGTCTGTGTTGACTACACCGACCTGAACAAAGCATGCCCTAAAGACAGTTTCCCGCTACCCAGGATAGATCAACCCGTCAATGTAACATCAGATTACGAGCTACTCAATTTCATGGACGCATACTCCAGATATAATCAAATTTTGATGTACACTCCTAAGTGGCAAAAATCAGTGTTCGTCACAGACCGAGGCCTTTATGCTATAAAGTGATGCCTTTCGGGCTTAAAAATGCTGGAGCGACGTATCAACGTCTGGTCAACAAAATGTTTGCAGATCAGATCGACAAAACCATGGAAGTTTGCGTGGACAACGTGCTTGTCAAAAGCCTGAAGTCGGAAAACCATGTCAATGACCTTCATACTATGTTCAGTATCTTGAGAAAGTACCGGATGAAACTCAATCCCAGCAAATGCTCATTCGGAGTAGGCTAGGGGAAGTTTCTCGGCTTCGTGGTAAATTAAAGAGGAATCGAAGCCAACCCGGAAAAGATTCGTGCATTGATCGAGATGAGTTCGCTACCACGGTGAAAGAAGTTCAATGCTTCACCGAACGAGTCGCAGCACTTAATCGGTTCATCTCTAGAGCCATGAACTGATGTCTTCCATTCTTCAAGAAACTCCGTAAATGTAACGAGATGACCTAGGCGCCGGAGTGTGAGCAAGCCTTCCTCGACCTCAAAACATATCTCGGAGCGCCTCCCCTACTATCTAAGCCGATGCAAGGAGGAGATACTTCTATATTTGGCTATTTCCCAAGTAGCAGTTAGTTCAGTCTTAGTCCGTGACGACCAAGGTACTCAGAGGCTGGTATATTACGTCAACAAGGCCCTCCTCGACGCAGAAACTCGATATTCGTGTATCGAGAAGCTGGCTTTGTCATTAATAACAATGATGAGAAGATTACGACCCTATTTTCAAACACACCCAATAGCAGTGATGACAGATCAGCTGCTGTGGCAAGTGTTACAGAAACCTGAAACCTCGGGTCACCTCACTAAATGGGCTATTGAGCTCGGAGAATTTTGCATACAATACCAACCTCGTACTGCCATCAAAGGTTAGGCGGTGGCCGATTTCATCGTCGAATTCACTAACCTTCCCAATGACCGACTTGGTCATGAATCGAGTACATCTTCTACAGGGAAAAGTACAGAAACCTTGTCAGAAGATGATCCAGTAATGCCCACATGGTAGTTATATGTGGATGGGTATCGAATTCTCAGGGAAGTGGGGATGGTCTTATTTTGACCTCCCCCGATGGGGTGAAAGTCCAATATGCACTGAGGTTCGATTTCGGAGCTTCTAACAATGAGGCAGAATATGAGGCCCTTCTAGCCGAATTGCATCTTGCCTTAACAATTGGAGTTCGATGAGTCAAAATACATAGTGATTCGCAATTGGTAGTCGGGCAAGTGACTGCTGAATACCAAGCAAAAGGGAAGAAGATGTCCGCGTACTTAGCGAAATCCCAAGAGTTACTAGCCCGATTTGATTATTACTAAGTCTCGAGGACTGACTTACTAGCCAAGCTGGCGTCAGTAGTGGACGATGAGCTTGGAAGGACAATTCCCATTGAATTCCTCCCCCATCGGAAGCTGGGGTCAAGCTCCCACACAGCTGGGTGGGTTTCCGCGAACTGGAGATACAAGTACAAGTCTAGTCAGATCACTTCGAGCAAACGAATGTAAAAAATGCACATAGTGGCAAACGACCTGATCTGGCACTGAAAACCAATTGCGCACTCGATGAAGTGGGAACTCAGCTTCAAGTCGGGATCCTTTCTAACCCTTTGTGGCGAGAAACCACTCCTCCTTCCAGCCATGAACCGAGGAGGGTTGATCATCAATGAGGCGATTGCCTTTCCTACCCCGAGGTGACATATAGTACCATCCCTTAGAATCTAGATGACACTTTAGCTGATACAGATGCATCAGTTCGGCTACAGTTAGATCCAGCCCATAGACTTGATGCCACAGAACAACGCATCCAATCAAAGTCATCCATGAATTGGGAGGTAACTAACCCGGCGCTAGGTTTACTATGGAAAAATACTCCCTCACTACAAGAAACAGAGGAAGACGAAAACCGGCTTAAAAAAACTGCAAATAGATGGTTACTTGATCACCAGGAGGACGGGTTGGAAAGTTATCTAAACCCGAAAGACGAAGATCAATAGAACCGGGAATGCAATATTCCGACCTGAGCTTATTCAGATCGGTTTTGGTAAGTCTAGTCCAGATCAGGTTGGTAGGATAATCCGAGGACCTATCGGCCACTGACTGACGACCCGATGTACCAACGATAAGGACTTCGTCCGAGGCAAAAGAAGGAGTCTCTATGACAACAGCGCACCCGGGGTCTCTCGAAGATTGATTGGATTTCCACTAATTGGGATTCTCCAACCGGTTGAGGGACAGACACGGTCCGAGAAGAACTTTCTTCCGAACCCAACACAATTGTCCATAGAAGAAAAATGAATCAAAGCAAAAAGAAGATGAGGATAGAGATTCAACATACCAAATCGCACTCCAGGATGGAGACCGACTAATTGTTGATAAAGGATTCAACACTGAATTCTGACTGACAGCAAAGACAGCAGCAGGGGGGAAATAAGAAATCACACCAGCAAAGGAGCAGCGCAAGGCAGAGAAGGGAGAAATCACTGAAAATTTGCTAAGTGCCTTATTTATACTAGGGAGATTGACTGCACCCAAACCCTGTAGCTGCCATGTGTCATCACTCTGTGGCCCCATGATACGAGCCGACGCGACCTTTGACGTGCCCCATCACGTGTCCGCACTCTCATTGGACAGACGAATATCAGCTGCCTGCCTCGAGATACGAGAACCACATGTCACCTTTCTATTCGTCCGGAGCCACACAAAAAAAAGCCTGTTGCGTCGTACCCCCATTATTGCAGTTTTTTGAAATTTGAAACAACGCATTAAATGCAACTTACCGCAAAAAATAGATCGGCCTCATCTACTCAGGAATGCTCCCGAGCTAGAAGGATCTTTCTCGAAAGTAGGGGGGCTCCTGTTATGGGTAAAATGTTGACCCGAACCGATGAGACATGTGAGACCTCGGTAGGTAATACCCGAGGTCACAATCAGCTAGATGGTTCGACACCCAAGGTTAGCTGGGAAAAACTGTTCCCGACGTAGAGACAAACGACCTTATCTCCAAATCGGAGATTTCGACCCCCGAAGATCGGGGAGTATCAAATCTCCACGATATCAGTCGGGATATCAGCCGAACGATGAGCCTAAGAAAAAGTTCCATGACTGCTATAAGAAAGGGAGATCTCTCTCGTCAAAGGTAAAATCTAATCAACACACAACTCCCTTTCGAGAAAAGATCACTGACTTAAGCATCGGATGACTAACGATCAGACCCCCAACTACCTCTTAGCCTTCAATTCCATTTTGCAGGGACCTAAGTCAAGATTCAAGCCATCTACAACGATCGTAGCTCAATTCCGATAAACTCCTAGGTGGAATCATTTCCACTTTGTTTGTTACATAAATTCGGTAACAACAGCTGGGCTTAGGAAGGTTTCAATGGTAGGCATCATTATCCCCACTGCTTTTTGTGCTATGGTGCACTTTATCTTTTGATCAACCTTATTTTTAGGCTTATATCTTAAAATGATCTTACCAACTGAATGGACATTGTGGATGTTAACACATACATCATGGTGGAGCCCACAAAACTTGGTGACATTAACACACGACGGAGGTCGGTGGTGCGTGGAATCCGCTCCAGCGATGTGGTCATCTGAGATTTCCGTTTGGTGCGGGGGATTAGGCAGTATTAGATGGTAGTTGTAATCCTAGTGGGCATCATTGGGACATGTGAGGGATTTGAGTGGATAAATGGGAAGCATGGACATCCCAAGGCATGTTTGGATTGCAACAGATGCATGATCAATCCACCGGGATTTCTATTTGTGCTGTTTGGTGCGTCAGCGGACTACACTACAAATCAGAGGTGGATTATATCCTGTGCTTGTTTGGTCGGGCGTTTACATAGTGGTCATTTCTTTGTGGGCCCAACCATAGTGTATGTGTTTCATCCACTCCATCCATCCATTTTTCCGCGATCATTTTATGGTATGTGACAAAAAATTGATCTCTAACATTTGTTGGACGGCGTAGATTTATCACAAACTATGTTGATGGGCCCCACCTACAGTTCGCATGCGGACATCTCATGCGAAAGGCTTTGGCTGACAATCTGCTCCGATAAGAGAGCGGATTAGGTGAGACCCCGACCTCACCCAAGACGGTGTGGCCCTTACCGTGGGTTACTGTGGGGCCCACCTTGATGTATGTATTATGTATCCACACCGTCCATCCATTTTTTCAGATCATTTTAGGGGATTATATTAGAAATGAAGAAGATCCAATCATCAGGTGGACCATAACATAGGAAACATTGATTATTAAACATTAATGGGCTACAAAAGTTTTGGATGAAGCTGATATTTGTTTTTTCTCTTAATTCCAGCTCATGTGACCTTATCAACAAATTGGATGGTAAATAAAAACTATGGAAACATGAAGGTACGTCCTAATAAGTTTTTAATGGTAGGATGGTCAATCACCACTGTTTCTTATGTTATGGTCCACCTGATGATTGGATCTGCTTCCTTTATGGTATAATGCCCTAAAATGATCTGAAAAAATGGATGGACGGAGTGGATACATAATACATACATCAAGGTGGGCCCCACGATAACCACAGGTAAGGGTCGTACCATCTTAGGTGAGCCCGGGGTCTCACCTAATCCGCTCATGCAAAATGGTGGAGTGCATTCTCCCTTGACTTTCATTGTGTGGTCAACTCAAAATTCCGTTTGCAGCAACATTTTCGCTGAAAGGTTGTAATGAATAGGCCAACATGATGGACGGCTTGGATAACGTTCATCTATGGTAGTGGGTCCCATAGAGATTTAAATTGAAAAATGGACTCTTAACGTTTTTGGTATACCCGCGCATACATTACTATTGGACCCGCATCCGAGGAAATTCTGGGAGGATCTTCCCAATCCAATTTGGATTTCAAATAATCCTGCGCTTCACTGCGATGGATTGGCGCAGCTCCCAAGACTACAATGAGCTGCACTTCCCAAACACGACAACCGCAGGATATCCCATCATAATCTATGTGATGCGGTCTAATTCAACGCGCCAAACGCCCCCTGAAGTTCTTGCAAAAACGAATTCACGTGGATATGTATATATATATATATATATATATATATATATATATATATATATATATATATATATATACATATCATCCAATCCAGGTGGCCCCACGTGATATATATCACCCTTATCGTGTGGGGGCCACCTTAATGAATGCGTTGTTTATCCACGCAGCCCATTCACTTATTCAGTTAATTTTAAGGACGTCATTCCAAAAATATTCTAAAAACTAAGCAGACGCAAATCTCCGGTGGACCATACCACTATTAAAAAATATTTGTGGGCTACAAAAGTTTTGAATCAATCTTTGTAGTGCCTCTTTATCCAGGTCAGTTTGACCTTATCAACGGATTGGATGGAAATTAAACTTTGCGGATCTGCTACCGATAGGCCCTTGGAAGTTTTTAATGGCAGGCGTTCAATCACCACCGTTTATTGTGGTGTAGTCCACAGTTTATTGTGGTGTAGTCCACGTGAGATTTGGATCTGATTAATTTTTGGGACCACGTCCTAAAATAGACTGAAAAAATAGAGATAGATGGCCGTTGATATACAACAAATCATCAAGGTGGGCCCATGGTAAGGGTGTTAGCATATTGTGCAAATCTTCACATGGAAAATTGGATGACAGCTCATTGACCGATTCAAAGGCTCGATCACAATCATAAAAATGAGCAAGTGCCATTTTAAAAATCTCTTAATACCCACAAAATCATATATTTTATATTTTATAATCGGTTAAATATTATAGATTTAAATATGTCATTCTCTCTTATTATAAATACATTTACACTATACTTATTCTTAATTTTAAATTAAGAAGATATTCTAAATCTTTCAATGGTAACATCCCCTGAGGTATTACATGGGTCACACCTAATCCACTCTCCTCATGGTCAACATTGTCTGCGCTGAAGCTGATGACGCCTCAAGTCAACACCTCTGTCTCTCTTTCTCTCTAATCACGCAGGATATTCGATACGGGATTGGTGAGATGGACCACATCAAACTCGAGCGAACGTGAGAAGTGGGACCCAGTTCTTTGACGCTTCACAAGATGGATCCAATGTTTCCATCAAGTGGGGCCCACTAACATCATGGTAGACGTTTAAGACTACCTTAGTAGAAACTAAGGACTTCGAGGCTGTAGTTGGAAGTTTAAAAATACCTTAGTAGAAACTAAGTGCTTGGAGCTGTAGATACATAGTTGCAATGCTTTCAAAGCTTCAGCTGTTCTTTCTCCTCATCAAGCTTGCATCATCATCATCATCATCATCATCAGTGGACGGCCATGATTTCACCTACAACGGATTCCGTGGCGCAAACTTGAGCCTCAACAGCGTGGCCGAGATCACATCCGATGGCCTCCTAAGGCTAACCAACACCAGCCTGCATAAGATAGGCCGCGCCTTCTATTCCGTTCCGGTCCGCTTCAAGAACTCATCCGATGGCAATCCTTTCTCCTTCTCTACCACTTTTGTCTTTGCCATCGTCCCCGAAGATCCTAAACTGGGTGGCCATGGGATCGCATTCGTCATTTCCCCGTCAAATGATCTCCCCGGCGCACACCCGAGCCAATATTTGGGTCTCTTCAATGCAACGAACAATGGAAATTCATCAAACCACATCGTGGCCGTCGAATTCGACACAGTCATCAGCCCCGAATTCGATGATATCAATAATAACCATGTTGGAATCGATATCAATAGCTTGAAGTCTACCGAATCCTCTCCAGCATCGTACTTTATTAATGAGAAAGGTGAGTTTATGAACATAAGCCTTATAAGCGGCGAACCGATACAAGCTTGGATAGAATACAGCAGTGTAGAAAAGCAACTCAACATAACAATATCTCCCATCCATTTGCTAAAACCCAATCGGCCACTCTTGTCGAAGACTGTCAATCTTTCGTCCGACATCTTGGATGAAATGTATGTGGGGTTCTCCTCATCGACGGGTTCGATGCTCACATCCCATTACATTTTGGGATGGAGCTTCAAAATGAACAGCCCAGCTAGACCGCTCAATCTCTCGACCCTTCCGATTCCTCCTCGACGAGTACTCCAACACAGTGAAAAGAAATGGAAGAATATTCTGGCAATTGGGTTACCGTTATTTATCATTTTTGTGCTAATGGCCATCTCCATCGGCGTTTACAAGGTGAGAAGGAAGATCAAATTCGCAGAGATACTCGAAGAGTGGGAGCTAGAATATGGGCCCCAAAGGTTCTTCTACAAGGATCTCTTCATGGCCACCAAAGGTTTTGCAGACAAAGAGCTTCTCGGTGCCGGCGGCTTCGGCAGGGTGTACCGAGGCATCCTACCAATGTCTGGGATTGAAGTTGCAGTCAAGAAGATCTCCCACGAATCGCGGCAAGGGATGAAGGAGTTCATCGCAGAGATCGCCAGTATCGGACGGATCCGACACAAGAACTTAGTCAGGCTACTTGGATACTGCCGGCGAAAGGGAGAGCTCCTATTGGTGTATGATTTCATGCCAAACGGTAGCCTTGACAAGATGATCTTCGACCATTCAAAGTCAGTGCTACAATGGAATCACCGGTTTCGAATCATCAAAGGAGTAGCTTCGGGTCTTCTCTATCTTCATGAAGGTTGGGTGCAAGTAGTCCTTCATAGAGATATTAAGGCCAGTAATGTATTATTAGACCGTGATTTAAATGGGATGTTGGGCGATTTCGGGCTGGCGAGATTGTATGATCATGGGACCGATCCACAGACGACCCACATGGTTGGGACCTTCGGTTACATTGCGCCGGAGCTGGCCCGGACCGGTAAGGCGACGATGAGCACTGATGTGTTTGCCTTTGGGATCTTCATGCTCGAAGTAGCTTGTGGGCGGAGGCCAATATCATCGCGGGTGGCGTTGTCGGAGGAGCCGATCTTGATTGATCAGGTGCTGGAGTGTTGGAAGAGAGAGACGATCACGGAGGCGGCAGACCCGAAATTGGGAGGTGATTATGTGGTGGAGGAGATGGAGCTGGTGTTGAAGCTTGGCTTGCTTTGTTCTCACCCTTTGGCTACATCTAGGCCCACCATACGGCAAGTGGTGCAGTTTTTGGATGGTGATGATTCGATCCCGCCGGAACTGTCACCGGATAGTTTCAATAGTAGTGTGTCTGGAGTGGGCCATGATGAAGGTTTGGATGATCTTGTGATATTGTTTCCTTCGTTGGATGCCAACTCTTTCCTCTCTGGCGGCCGTTGATTGTATGGAATTGTAGATACTATCATGTTTGTGTGGTTCGTATAATAGTGGGGTTGAGTTTTGAAATGCATGTGTACTTGACTGTTTGTAGAATTTGTTTATTCTATACCACTGTTTTTTGGGTCCACCTTGATGTAAGGTCCACATCCAATCCGTCCATCAGGTGTCCCAATTCATAGGCACCCCTGTAACACAAAAATCAGGACGATACCATAAGGAACGGTCTGGATGGGGACGGCCACCATTAAAACTTTCCAGATTGCATGTGGAGCTTTTTCCTAAACCATCCAGTCCATTTATAAGATCCGCCCTTCAAGGGTGAATGTCGATCCCAAGATCCAGTCCATTAATAAGCTGAGTCGTCTCCATTATTGCAGCTTCTTAGCCTACCTACGATGGATGGCCTGGGACGGTGAATCATGGCCCTCCATCTAAGGACCCGAATCAAACTTTTTTCCGTAGCATCATCCCCTACATCAGGTGGGCCCCTCGATAGGCATCTCCTTTAAAACAGAGACCGATCCAAAAGTGAGCTGCGTGTCACACACAGGAACCCCAACCATAGGTTGTGTGTGAGGCGTCTAATGCTGTGAATACGCAATCCAACCCGTTGATCAGGTGCACCTCGCCACCATGAACTTATATTTAAAAAAATCAGCATGACCCAAAACGCAGGCAAGCCACGCTGCGCAAACACAGAGGTTTTAGGCTTGATTTAACACTTTACACGTGGTGTGGCCCACCTGAATTTTTAACAGATCTGACTTTTGTGATGTACGGTAAAAATTGGATGGATAAACTGATGTACAGAGTTAATGTCACACTAAGAATGCGGTGGGCCTCACAGAACCGGTTATTTTAATCGCTGTATGAAAAGTGGATGTCTCGCAATTCAAACACCACACGTGGATGACAATACTACCCATCTGACCAGTGGATTTTTATCCATTGAATTTAGACCGCTGTTAATCTCTGTTTTTACAGGACTCTGATTAGATGGTTCCGATCATCCGATTATTTGTAACTCGGGGCTTCAAACCCGTCCATGATGTGGCAATTAGATCAACGACTGAGATCACCCAGACGTATAGAGTTCGTTTTACCGTCGAGTTCGTTTTTAAGCAACTGTGGAACTCCAGCAACATGGTCGGCTACGATCATTCTACCATCATTACATGTGGGCCCCACCTAATTGACGGATTACACATTCTAGTGACACGGAGTCGCGACAAAAGCACGACGGACTCTGAACCGTCGACGGCCATTTTGTTTTGACTGTTGACTATGGATAGGAGAGTTATTTGATACTCTGCAGGAGTATGATGCTTGATACACAGGCATTCAGAAATTGTACATGCGGTATACATTACCTTGGGCCCGACCATATTGTGGAAATCAGTTAGTCATAACCCCAAAACTAGATTTTTTTAACAATCTAACCTCAGATCTGTGGACACCAGGTTAATTGAAATCGAACCATGGATATTTTCATTTCCAACCATCCAATCAAAGTCCATCAATCCCATGGTCAGATAATCAAATAAGCTTGATTTTTGGTTCATTCATGATACATCTAAGCTCTATCTATCGTTTGTACACTTTTAAGTTGAATTAACTATGCCATACATGCGATTTTCTAAGTAATTTATAAGTGCATGCGTACCATCTATAACGCTTTTCCAGAGTATCAGTGCTTTTCTAAGGCGTAAAAGCCGACGGCTGTCATGGCTTTTGGACCTGCCAAGGAAAACACGGGCATATGGTGGACCCGAGGGCCAGATATGTGCATTGAATGTGGAGCTGTCAAAATTATCCACCGTCTGTTTTCACACACTCATGCGGCACACGCTTTTTTCCCTCCCCGACCTTACTTTTTACCCATGGCGCATTGACTGAGATCTCCTTCGTACACGTGGAGAGATTAAGGGCCCCGTTTGGGCACACCTCTGATTGTTTTTTGCCGACTTGATTGAAAATCAGGCTAAGAGCCCTTTATGGTAGGGCTGTCAACGGATCTGATCAAAATCCAGTCCCGTTAATCAGATTCGGATCATTAATTGGATTGACAGAGGGGAGTTGGATGAAATCTTTGATCTGTTTAATAATTAGATCATATTGATTCAAATTCAGATCTTCGAATCAAATTCAAATTCAGATCGACATTAATCTCCTCCAAGTACAATCTATTCACATAAATGAGTATTAGTTTTGATCGAATCAGATTCGTTGGTCTGAATCCAACCTATTCGTTGGTCTGAATCCAACCTATTACAGCCTTACTTTAATTATGATGGGAAGCTCACTTTTTGAAGAAGTGCGTCCAAACGAGCCATAAGATTCGGGCCGACTCTAAAAGCTGGTTAAGATAATCCCAACCGTTCATCAGATGAAACTTCACGCATTAAATGTGAACAAAATAATCAGTTTACAGTTCCATTTGTAAAATTTTGAGCCGCACAAGTTTAGAGGACTTTTTGTACGGTTCCTTTTAGGCTAACAGTTTTTATAAGTAGGCCCATGGTTACTTGATCCACACCATTGATGTGATGGGACCTACTGTGGATGGTCCATACAACCAAAATTCTAATGAAGTAGACGGTTAAGGACTTAGCCATTTTTGTTGAAACTATTGCAACCTTTGGATATGCCATCTAAGGGGAGTATATTCCTGCAACATCATTTTGTTAGTGAAAATATGGCAATTTGGTTTGATGGCTCATCCAAACGCACCAGCCTGTCTGTTTTCATAATAAAGGAAAGTCGAGGGTTTTGAATCTTTTTTATAAATAATTTTTTTTTTTTTGCATATAACACCTTCTCCTTTCGCTATATATCAAATAACCCCCTCTCTCTTTTGTAGTGTTGAGTCTCTCTTTTGTAGTGTTGAGTAATTTTTATTCTTTTTCATATTCGTAATTTTCACTTTCAATCATAATTCATTATTAAAGGAAATCTCTAAGCTATTAACTTTGATTATTAACCATATAAAATTTACTTTTAACCTTAACTTTTCAAATTTGTG
Organism: Liriodendron chinense; assembly: GCA_003013855.2. Lineage (NCBI taxonomy): Eukaryota > Viridiplantae > Streptophyta > Magnoliopsida > Magnoliales > Magnoliaceae > Liriodendron > Liriodendron chinense. Next base: position 2,069,460 of record ML058427.1, on the reverse strand, counting down.
AGGAATTCCCAATTTATTCTTATGTAAGTATGAAAAAGTTATCCACGGGTGTTCGGATGACTTTGATCCACCATTTAGACCTTCAAAATTAAATGCCACGGATGGCCTACTATTGGACAGTCCAGATCATGTGGCCATGTTGAGGCCTCCACATTAGGGAGCGGACTAGGTGAGACCTCGAACTCATGTAAGTCATTGAACCCTTATGTGGCGCCCACCTTGAGGTATGTATTCTATATTCATATTGTCCATTTGTTTTTCTAAATTATTTTAGGACTTTATCCAAAAAAAAAAAATGAAGCAGTTCCAATTATCAAGTAGACCATACCATAAGAAACAAAGTGGTGATTGACCATGAATGGGCCACAAAAGTTTTCGATCAAGATGATATTTGTTATTTTCCTTCATCCAGGCTCATGTGACCGTATTAACAGATTGGATGTAAAATAAACACTATGGAAACATAAGGTTCTCCCTAATAAGATTTTAATAATATAGAGTTAAATCCCTAATGTTTCTTATAGTATGGTCCTCTTGAAGATCTACTTCATTTTTTATATAATGCTCTAAAATGACCTGAAAAAGTAGATGACCAATGTGGATACAAAATATACGCATCAAGGTGGGCCAAGACAACTTTACAAAATTTTTTGGTCTTGAGGGGTCAGAGTAGTTTTTTAAGTACACCCGAGGGGGTGGCTAACATTGTGATGTGACTAACAGGGGTGGGTGGTAGGGCTGAAAGTCGGGCGGGTTGGGTCGGGTTGGTGTTGAACCCTAACCCAACCCAAGCTTCCTATACCTCAACCCTAACCCAACCCAACCCAACCTCAGGTTGGGAATTCTCAACCCAAGCCCAACCCAAGTGGGCTCAGTCGGGTTGATCGGGTTGGTTGGGTTGATACATGCTAATATTTTTGTTATTACATTAGTCTATTATGTTTCAATACACGCCTTATTTTTGGTACCTATGGCTTTATTAATTATATATGTACTTATTTATGTAAAGAACTTCACTTTTCTTAAACAAATAAGTTAAAATACAAGTAAACATTATAAGTTTACTTCACTAAGTATAATAAAAGTATAAGTAACTTGTATATAGATCAGGTTTGGGTTGGGTCGGGCAACTCGAGACCTCAACCCAAGCCCGACCCAAACATCATCGGGTTGATGTTTTCATAGCCCAAGCTCGAGATCGGGTTTGATACTTCTTGCCCAAGCCCAACCCAATGTCAGGTCGGTCACGTGTCGGTCGGGTTGAACCCGCCCAACTTTCAGCCCTAGGGGGGGGGGGGGGGGGGCGGGGGTTGGGGGGGCTAACAATGGGGTGTGCGAACTAACCCAAGAAAAAGGAAAAAAAAAAAGTACACCCGGATCCATACCTCTAGTGGTAGACTGGGTGAACCTCACTGAGGTCTTAATGTTGATTCCCAAGTGGTAGTGGCTAACATTCCGATGTGACTAATAGTGTGGGTTCTGTGTCCTTACCGCCAAAAATTAAAAAAAAAAAAAAAAAAAAAAAAAAAAAAAAAAAAAAAAGAAAAGAAAAAGTGAATCATATGCCAAAAAAAGTCCTTGATAAATGAAGCCCTCACATGGTAGTGATGCCAGGCCATTGTGGGGCCCATGCGATGTCTGCTTCAGATGGACCATGCCCATCATGTTGTCCCACTCATTCTCATTGTAGCAACCAAAAACTAGTGCGATCCAAAAATTAGGTGGATCACTACGTAGGCAACAATGTCAAATCATGTCTAAAAAACCAATTAGGTTCATGGATGTTACCCAACCCGCATTTTAAAATGAACTTATCTTTGTGTGTCCCTTCAGATTGGTGGAACGCCTTTAATGAATCGATTGGATGGCACATACAGACATGGTGGGCCCTAAAATCTTCCTTGATTGTCCCCTTCCAACTGCTCCCTGTGGTGTGGTCTCACTGCATGACAAGTTGAATCTGATGCACACATTTGCATGGGCCCCACGACATCCCATTACCGCCACAAGTGGACGTCAGTGATACAAAAGTCACTCTTGATTAACTTGCAAGGCAAGTTTTTCCACCAACAAAGAAGAAAATAAACAATCCATGTTTAAAACCTGGGTCAGATGGTCCAAACCGGTCTGACCACCGTTCAAACCGGACCAACTTGTGTCATCGCCATTTTATAAAATAATTAATTTATAATTTTTACTTAAAAAATAATAAATTAAAATCTTTACTACGTCCAGGGTTTATAGAAGGAAGACTGTAGAGTATTTTATTCAATATTTTGCTAATTCAATGTATTTGTGTGTTTGCCGAGAGCGGATTAGGTGACTGTGTGGCCCTTACCATGGGGTTACCGTGGGGCCCACCTTGATGTATTTACGATGTATCCACTCCGTTCGTCCGTTTTCACAGATCATTTTATTACATTCTCCAAAAAATGAAACAGATCAAATTATCAGGTGGACCATACCATAGGAAATTGATTGATCACTAATGGGCCATAAAAGTTTTGGATGAAGCTGATATTTGTTTTTTCCCTTCAACCAGGCTTATGTGACCTTATCAACAGATTGGATGGTAAATAAACACTACCTAAACATTAAGGTGCGCCCTAAAAAGTTTTAATTGTAGGACGTTCAATCACCACTTTTTATTATGATATAGTCCACCTGAAAGTTGGATCTGCTTCATTTTGGGGATAATACTATAAAATGATCTGGAAAAACGGATGGACGGTGTGGATACATAATACATATGTCAAGGTGGGCCCCACGGTAACCCCACTGTGAGGACCGCAAGTCTCACCTAATCCACTCTCGTGTTTGCCATACTTTTGCAGAGAAGGCTCATCTAGTAGAATAAGCTAATTCGAGTGGGCACACTGGATCATAAGGTGTGGGCCATACCATATAAAACTATGGTAAAAAAATATTCAAAAACCTTCAAATTCATGCTGGCTACGTGATGATCGGATCATCCTAATTTTTTCCTCACGGCCGAGGAATTTCATGATAAGGAACTGATGGACGGGTTGGATGCCATTGGAGTGGAAATGGAGAGACTATATGGTAGAACCGAAAGTGCTGGAAAATGGTAGAGCCATCTCACTACAGTACACGTGGCAGGGTATTTTATAAATCCGGACCGTCCATCAAGTAGACCCAGTCATAATAGGCCATGATTTTATTTCATTGTCCACCATTTCCCCAACTTAACATGGACCACTAAGTATATTTGTTTTGGACTGTCATTTTGAAAGCTGCAGAATGGTCACGGGGATTATCTTATAGATATTTGTTTAAAACCATTTTCCATGGATGGTCCGTCCCGCAGGATGGACGGTCCCGATTTTCACATCAACCTGCCACGTGTAGTGTGGATAGATGGCTCTACCATATTCCAGCTCAAGTGGAGTACACCATGGGAAATTAAACACCTACCGTTGAAAACTTCTTGGGCTCTCAGAAGTTTTGGGTTGTTAATTAAAGTCACTTGATATACATTGATACACCATTCTCCAACGGCTCAAGCTTTTGGAGCGTCTGGCATGCGATCTATCTGGGGTTGATCACGGTGGGCCACAAGATGTCTAATGGATGGGTGATGAAGGAAACCAACGGTCCTAAATGACACCATATGCTGGATGAAGGGAAACACAAATATCAACAGTAGGTGTTCAATCTCCATTTTTTCTTGTTGTGTGGTCCACTTGAGCTTTGGATTTTTCTCATTTTTGGAATCAACAATTAAAATGATCTGAAAAAACGGATGAAGGGAATGGATGTAACACATACATCATGGTGGAGCCCACAGGGTCGAGTCACGGGGCAATCGGGTCCTGATCTACAAATGGGTAAGAAGACGTAGAATCTGGTGTGCGTTTGCCAGTGTTAAATGTCGTGTCGTCAAACATGCCCATCAATCCAACCATTCCAGATTATGGGCCCCACTATAGGCTGAAAGTTGGAGTGATCGAATAACTTCGTTAGGCTTCTTTATAACCGTTCATTTGATAGACAGCAAGTCGCTTTCGTCACTTGCCGGTTTGCCATGGCTATTCTCATGAACGAGTCTAAACCATTGACCTGCATATAGTAGGCGGCGAAGGGATCTTCCATCTGTCCAATTCATGGGACCCACGCTTGCATTTAGTCCATTTCATGGCACGTATTCAAAGTCGATATTCCAAGCACAGAAAACGATACATCACTCAATCTCCACCCTACATGTTTCCACTTGAATGATAATCTGAGCAATTCAACAAGAAGCCTGAACTGTCAACGGTTGGCCCAGTGGTTGCACCAACCGTCTGACCACTCTCATCTGGAACCAGAAGGGAGGCAGATAGAAGGCTCAAGTGAAAAACACCACAGGATTGTGTTGAGCTTGGACACCTCAACTCTTCACGCATGAAGATCACCGACCGGCCGGTCACACTAGACACCAAAGCAGCGTTGCTGCTGTGACAAAAATAAGCCATCCGACCAGTCGGACGACCGGTCGGCAGTGTCCTAGTGCAACATGGATTTGCGTGGTTTCCTTGCGCAAGAGGTTTCTAAATCCGGTTTTTCTTCCTTTTTAAGGGGATCACGAAATTAGATGTTTCTAAGGTTGCAAAGGGGATTGAGAGAGCTTCTAGGTGAGAGAAAGAGCTTGGAGAAGAGGGTTTTCTTCTTGAGCAAGCTTGGGATTTCTCTTGTGAGCTTGGGTTTTTTGGGTCTTGGGTTCCATCTCTTGTAACTTCTGATATTATAATGGATTGTTATCGCTTTGTGGTGTAGTTTTTTAGCCGTGAGGGGTTTTTCCACGTAAAAATTGGATTGTCTATGTGTGGGTGATTACATGCATTGTGTGGCTTGTTTGATTGAATTTTTTGCTTGTGTTCGGCTTTGCTTCCGCTGTCGGCCATCTTATCCCAACAACTAGTATCAAAGCGATTGTTGGGGTGTAGCAGAATTCGAATCTGAGACAAGAGCATGGCATCAAGCATGAGGTTCGACATAGAGAAGTATTCGGGAAAAAATAACTTTGAGCTTTGGAATGTGAAGATGAAAGGCCTTCTAGGTCAGCAAGGATTGCAAGATGCGCTCCTTGGAGAGCGACCAGAAGCTATGAAAGAAGAAGAGTGGAAGAAAATCGATGAAAATGTCAATGTCTCAATCCAGTTGTGCCTGGCAGATGAGGTCCTGTATAACGTCATGAAAGAGAAAACTGCGACTAAAACATTGGCGAAGTTAGAGAATATCTATACGAAAAAATCTCTTGAAAATCGCATATACTTGAAGTTTCAGAAGGTCCAACGTTCTTGCTGTCTTCATCTCCAACGTGACCGACCGGTCGGTGGTCTTCATGCTTGAAGGTTTGAGGCATCCAAGCCCAATAGATTGAAGTACTCCTACGGTTGAAAACTTCCCAGGGCCCACCATAATGTTTATTTTCCATACATCCCCTTCATAAGGTCACATAGACCTGTATGAAGGGGAAACATAAATATTTACTTGATCCAAAACTTTTGTGGCCTCTAATGAGTTTTGGATGGTAGTTTTTCAATCCCATTGTTTCTTGTGGTGGGGTCCACTTGAGACTTCAATCCACTTGGAGATCATTTCAATCCCATTGCTTCTTGGATGGACAGTCTGGATCAAATATATAACAATGGGCTCTATTCAGTTATGTCTAGGTTTTGATGGGATAGTACCGGCCCTTTCCCCTCCCCACCAATAGCAGGGTCACCAGGCAATCATAGTGAGGATGCTAGTTACAGAAACGGATTGGCTGGTGCACCCTACACCAGCGAAGTTGCTGGTGTAGGAGCCAGTCCTCGTGCACCGCAAATGTACCAACGGACTAGAAAGAATTAAGATTTGGTAGACCCACAATGATGTATTTATTATATCCACACCGTTCATCCATTTTTCGAGATCATTTTAGGCCATCATAACCAAAATGAATAACATTCAAAACTCAAGTGGACCACACCACAAAAGAAAGTTGGGACAATGATTCTCACCGTTAAAACATTCTCGGGGCCCATCATGATGTTTATTTTCCATCCAAACTGTTCGTAAGGTCACACTGACCTGGATGAAGGGTAGAAACAAATATCAGATTGATACAAAACTTCTGTGACCCCCGAAAAGGTTTCAATGGTAGACTTCCACTCTCCAATGCTTTCAGCAACGTGGTCCACTTGAACTTTGGATCCATCTCATTTTTGGTATAAACCCTTACAACTATCTCCTAAAATGCATAGACGGTTTGAATATAACACAGACCTCTTGGTGGGGCCCACAGAACTTGCTGATGTCAGTACACTAGCCAAGTTGCTGGTGTATGGTACACCACGCAATCCGCTTCCGCTAATTACACAGTGAACCTCACCGGAATGGGGGCGCGGATCAGGTAATCCCACTGGGACTAGCATAAAGGGTGGTTTCAAATCTCCGTGGGCCCCACTATGATGTATGTGTTTTATCCACGCCGTCCATCCATTTTTCCATATTATTATAAATCAAGAAGCCAAAAATGAGAAGATCAAATCTCAGGTGGACCACACCACAGGAAAACAGTGGGGATTGACGCTTAACGTTGAAAACTTTTTGGTGGCCACAGAAGTTTGGTATCAAGCTGGTATTTGTTTTTTCCCTTCATCTAGATCTACGTGGCCTTATGAAGAGGTTGGATGGAAAATAAACACTACAGTGGGCCCTAGGAAGATTTTAATGGTGGAAGTTCAATCCCCACTGTTTTCCTGTGGTGTGGTCCACCTGATATTTGGATCTGTCTCATTTTTGGGCTCATGCTTAAAATAGATGAAAAAAATGGATAGATGGCGTGGATAAAACACATACATTATGGTGGGGCCCACAGAGATTTGAAACCACCCCTTGGGACTAGCTGATCCGCGCCCACCGGAATGACAGTGAGGTTGCGGGCGGGCGCGGATTTCCTGCGAAAGCCTTGTGCAGGATGTTCCTGCGCTGTGAACAAAGATGGGGCTATAGTGATGTTTTTTGATAAATCCACCCCGTCCATCCGTTTTAAGAGCTCATTTTAGGACATGGGAACAAAAATGAACCGGATCCAAGACTCCAGTGGGCCGAAAACGTGAGGATTGAATGTACACAGTTGAAATATTTGTGGAGCCACAGGAGTTTTGAATCAGGATAATATTTGTGTTTACAGTTCATCCCAGTAGAAGTGACGTTGTGAACGGTATGGATGTCATATAAACATCACTGTGGACCCCATTGAGGTTTCAACAGTAGTAATTTACCTACCCACCTTTTCCTTTAGGTCGGCCCACTTGAGTCTTGGATCCGGTTCATTTTTATTCTAATGTCCTAAAATGATCTCCCAAAACGGATGGACGGGGTGGATTTATCAAAAAAAATCACTATGGGCCCCACCTTGGTTCCATCGCAGGAACATCCTGCGCAAGGCTTTCGCAGGAAATCCGCGCCCGTTGCGGGTGTAGGGACGTGGCGGATGCATAGCGAGTGTGTAGTCCTCTAGTGCAAAGAAGATTATGGCTTTGTGGACCCCACAATGATGTATTTAGTATATCCAAACCGTCCATCCATTTGGCGAGATCATTTTAGTACATGATACCTAAAATGAGTCATATCCAAAACTCAAGTGGATCACACCCTTAAAGGTAGTGGGGACAATGATTCTTACCGTTAAAACATACCCAGGGTCCACCATGATGTTTATTTGCCATCCAAACTGTTCATAAGGTCACACGGACCTGGATGAAGGGTAAAAATAAATATCAGACTGATCCAAAACTTCCAGGGCCTCCAAGAAGGTTTCAATGGTATACATTCAATCTCCCACTGCTTTCTGCAGTGTGGTCCACTAGATCCTTGGATCTGTATTTTTTTTTGACTAAAGCCTTAAAATGATCCGAAAACATGGACGGACGGTTTGGATATAACAAGTACCTCATGGTGGGACCCACAGAATTTGATGATGTCACTATACCTACAACCTTGCTGGTGTAGGGTGCACCAGCCAATCCGCTTCCGGAATGGATTGACATCAGTGGCAACTATGTTTCTGACTTTGATTAGGCCACGTGCGAGTTCGTGCAAATCATGTTTGAAAGTTACTAGGCTCATCTTAGACATCAGGTTCTGCTAGGTGCCAAAAGCTACTCAATTGCTGTCGCTTTTATTTCAGTACTCCAGTTTGAAATCAGTGCTCCTAAAGTTCATTTGGATCTCACCATGATGTATGTGTTTTATTCAGATCGCCCATCCATATTTCCGTATCATTTTCAGGCTCATGGTGGACCACACCATAGGAAAACAGTGGTGATTTAATGTCCACCATTATAAACTTCCTAAGGCCCACCTGTAATATTTATTTGCCACCCAACCTATTGATTAGGCCATTGTGTGGGCCTTACCTTTGATGTGGGTCGTCCATTATGCAAGGCCCACTGTGGATGTGGGCCGCTCATCATTATGGCCCGACCTTTAATGTGCACCATTCATTATGTAGGGCCCTCTAATATTAGTCATCCCTTAAGTGGGTGTGGACACTCGCCTTTTCGCGCTCCCGACCCTCCCTTTCGAAAAGAGGTGGTATGCGAATCACCGTTTTATCACTGGCTCGCCTCATTCTCTAGGGCTTTTTTCGATTGTCGTGTTAAATTTGATATGTTTGGATGAGTTCGTATAAGACCAGAGTTGCCACTAGCCAATTACTTCGAATCTATAGTCGGCTAGACCTTGTAGAAACGTTAGAGAATGGAATCTGAAGATTTCTTCCTCTAAAATGACTCCTTTTAATCTGCGGCCAGAGATTCGAGGTAAGGGATCACGGTTACAGAGTGGGAAGGTGTTAAGCACCCACTCTGCTCGTATCGAAGTACAGTCTCTACTTTACAGAATCGAGCTAATACTTGAATGTTTGATTTAATCCTCGTACACTCTCATGAATGATATGATGCATGGATGTAGGTCTGAACAGTAAGAGTTTTTGATGGGCAGGTTTCTATTAATAGGCAAGCCCAGAGCATACGCTCGAACTGACAGGTGCTTTATGCGGGATGCATGTTGTGTATTTGATTAATCAAAGTGCTTACAGTGATATGAAAAGCAAAGGGGGTTGGAAGAATAGTAAATATTGCACTTATGCTAGATGCGAATGAGATGATGCTAATAAAAGACTAGCTGAATGGACGAAGGTGTCACAAGGGTTTACTTCGGGTGGCTAAGATTGGGACTTAGGTAGCTTGGAAGACTTGGACCAGGGTCAGGCTGGGCTGGACCAGGGACTAGACTCTTCTCACTCGGGCTCTCCTTGGTAGAAGAATAGGCTAAAGGGGTGGAGATGGACTCAAACTTTATAGATGTTGGGGGATTTTTCTGGATGCTGAAACAGGAAAGGAGCAGGGGTATTTATAGCTGTGAGCAGTGGCAACTTGTGTAAATAAGCTTGGGCGGCCCCCTAGGGGCCACCCGTACGGACGCGCTGCTCCAGCTTCGGAGCGTACGGCCCCCGAACCTAAAGCAGAAAAGCCCGAGATTCGAGGTTCGCAGCTACTTCGAAGCTGTGACTCGGAACCAGGTGAATTGACTGGGTGCATGTAATAACCCAAGTTTTCGAAAATAATTAAAGTAACAAATCAATTAATTAATAATTTATTGAATCATTATATTGATAAATTAATAAATTGTAGGGAATTCATACAGGATCCTTTATTAAATTTGCTTAACACAAACCCTAGATCAGCGTAGGAGTGGTAGGTTTATCAAAACTCACCAAAAACACGAAAAATAACATTGATTTAACTTAATCCATATAGACGATTTTAAGTGTACCAGTTTCTGACGATCCGTTTCATGTAAAACTTCATATAATAGTTTAGAGACCTAATCTAACCATACACGTCAAATTTCAGCCCTCCGATCATCCTACAAGTACCATAATCAGAAATCGGGCCATAAGTGGGCCATCTAAACTCAGAACTGCACCAAATTTTGTGTCATATCCTAGAATCATGTGGCCTACATGATGGTCGGAGCAGATTGGTCATATAAATCACGGTGGAGCCCACGTGCATCGCGTGCACTACACGCGCACGGTCAAACCGCGTTGACCGCGTGAGTCGAGGACGCGGGGCGTCTTCTTCTTCTTTTTCTTTCGTTCGCAGCGACAGCGAACGGCGCTGTTTGTCTGCGCTATCCACAATGCTTATTTGTGGGCCACGTTTAACACATCTAAACCGTCCATTCTTTTAGTATCCCCAACGCTCACAAAACCCTCAAGTTTCTCGGTCTATAGTGGCATATCCGATCTTTTCCAAATTTCCTTTCGAACCAAAGAATCCCAAGATCCTGTCCGTTGCTGTGCATGGACGGACCAGAATCCTTCCGGGTATTCGTGTGGGCCCAACCTAGATCCCCAACGGGTGTCATGTGTTAGAGACCTTCAAAAAGAAATAGTGTCATTCTCCAACTCAAACAGCGAACCCGACGTTCCATAAACGCTGACCGTCCAAACCTCCGGTTTGCGGGTTGTATGGCGTTGATCTAGACCGTTCATTTCCCTTCAGATGGATTTTCGACTCTAACTGGGAACCCACCCAAACTTTTCGCAGCTGTACGGCGGCATCCTCTTTCCCTTGCATAAGACGTAAACCACCTCAAACCGGGACCCTTCCTTCTTCGTATCCTCCCCGTTCATGACTCCAAAACACTATAAAAACTCCCTGACTCCTCCCTGTTCCTCGTCAGATAGAGTAGTGAGAGAAAGAGAGAGAGAAAAGAGAGAGACGTTAGAGAAAGAGAGCCATTAGAGAGAGAGAGAGAGAGGAGAGAGAGAGTTAGAGTAGGGGGCTTCCTGTTGCTGGTTGCTGCTCCTGTTGCTGGAGCAACATTCCAAAAAAAAGTAAGAAGAAGAAGAAAGAGAAAGAAAAGGAAAAGGAAGAAAAAGAAAAAGAAGAAAAAGGAAGGTGAGTTGTCCTCGTACTTTTTCTTACATTAATCTCAATTTATACCGTTTTAATTTCATAAGATTATTTTGTGTTAAATCGAGCTTTGATCTATTTTTTAAGATGTCAACTTTTTAATTTGGGAATTACGTGATTTCATGAACTCGGTAGTTTTCTAAAATTGAAATTGTTGCCTTGAAGGGCTGGACTTTTGTTACGTTACGTTCGATTTCAAATTGAACTTGAAGGTTTAGTTTCTATAATGATTTTGGTAATCATGTAAATCTTGGTTGGTTAACATTGCATATTGTGAAATCATGTGATTACATTAGTTTATACATGGTTGTATTTTGGTACCTTGGAAAGTTGGAAAGATGTATGAATTGTTTGAATTATTTGGGGAAAAGGAGTGACATAAACCATGCATTCCATGAGATTGAGGACTCCAGTATATGGTTGATCACTTGAGTTGATTTGGGTTGAGCACACGTGAGTGTTGCAATAGACCGTTGCTCCATTGATCGAGGCCGGTTGGTGAGTACCCAAGTGTGTGCAACAGACCAGCTACGCAGGCCAGGTGGAGGCTCCGTTGATCGAGGCCGGTTGGGTGAGCACCCAAGTGTGTGCAACAGACCAGCTACGCAGGCCAGGCGGAGGTGTGGGACAGTTCGTGATCTGAGTTGGCTATGCCGCTAGGGACCGATGTTCCAGATGATAGTGTTAACCAACTGGAGGTTCTACTAATAACCGTACAGAGATAGTTGATGTGTGTTGGCTTGCATTGCATTACGTGCACGTTATTTTTCTTGGCTTGATTGACATATTTGGGATTTGGATACTTGATGCTTAGTGGTTTGAGAATATCTATTTATGTGATTATATATATCTGATTACATGTGATAAAATGTACGAGATTTCTCACCGACTTTTATAGCTGACGCAGTGTTATGCGATTAACCGTAGTGACAGGTGATGATTTAGAGGACTTTGAGGAAGCGGTTCCAGATGAGGAAATACTCTAGAAGATTTTTATTTGAATTAGTTATTTGATTTTTGGTTTGAAAGTATTGATGTAATAAGGCCCATTAGATGGCCATTAGTTTAGACAGTTTGAATCAATTTCATAGACCCATTAATTAATAGTTTAATTTTCAAAGCTTGGTTTAATTCAATTCTATATATTTGGTACCTTGTGAATGGCAAGGATAAAAGTTTCAGTTGTGATTGTGAAGGATTCATCCATAACACCCTTGATTTCGAGATTTGAGCAATATACTCGAGTGTCGAATTTTGGGGGCGTTACAGTGCAGGGGCTGGATTGACTTAGTAAGTTGACTTGGTGATTTGAATCAGCGGGTTGACTCACCAAGTTTGACTTTTTTTTGGGTTTTTTAACTGGTTTTTCTTATGGAGGGCTTTTCAGGCTGATGTTTAGGGGTGAGTCGACTGGGTTCAGGCTTGAGCTGGGCTATGAATTGGGGCTTACAAGGGTGAGTTTGGCTGAGTTTGGACATGGGATTTGGTGGTATGGACCTCCATTCATTCAGCTATCTCTACCAACATTGTAGCCGAAGGTGTGGTGTCTATAATGGGCCCACCATCAATGTTATTGTCCATCATGTGGGGCCCACCTTTAATGTGGACTGACTGTTAACGTCCAAAATTAAAATAACATATGTTGATGAAGGACCAATGGTTAGATATTCGTCGCTCGGTGTGGACATGGATGAATAATGGAGATCCTTAGACCTGTGATCACAAAAGAGAGATTGTGAGGGGTTGGCGGTTGTGCCGGCGGAGAACTCTCTGATGCTTAAGTCAGTGATAGGAACGATAGGGAGTAAGAATTCTAGGGAAAAATGTGCATAAGACTACGTATTTAATTTGTGCATACCTTGGAGAGATGTAGGAGGGTGCCTTTATAGGTGATGATCCATGATCAAAGGTGGTGGATCCCATAGATTCCATCTAGGATACGTTTCTATCTTAAGAGATACTTGCCCATTCTGTATAGGGTATGTCGCTGGAGTGAGAGATATTGTTCTTATCATGTCCGGATTCTACGCATCCCAATCATGGCTGCTATCTTCATATGACGGTGCGTACTATGCTCAGATCCGAGAACGTCTAGTGTGGTCAGTACCCCATCTACCACAAATTTTGACGTGCATTCTCCTATTTGAGGAGATGCTAAACCAACGCCCCTCCCAAGTGCAATGGAAGCCGTTGATCTAGGCCATAGGCCTTCTTGTTCACCCAAAGACCCCGTCCAGGTAAGTATGGATGAAAAGTGGTCCTCACCTCTCTTTTATAAGCTACTTCACCACTCAGCTGCTTTGCTCTTTTGCGATGTGGGAATAAACAATGCAGATCCCTGTAAATTATAGTACTCTTCCGTATTTCCTTGAGATGCAAGAGTCTGATGCTTTGTACACATGGAATCAGCAACCGTACACGTGGCACATTGTTACCCAAATTAATCCATCCAGATCATACACCCAGATCCAATGAGGTCATTAGCCAATGTTACACCGGGATTTTGTCCTGGCTAGCAAAGTTACGATGTACGTATAATGAATGGCTAGGATGAACATAGTCAATGGTCCTGATTTACAGAAAAAACAAAAGATCATGCGGTCAATCTGATGTTGGACATGACTGAAGTTGGTCCCACCATTTGGACGGTTTGATTTCAGTCTTGTGTATGGCATATGTGTAATTACTGAGTGCACGAACACTTCTTACAATTACCTGGAATTTGAGGGTTAGATTTTTGGAAGTCTGGTTTAGAGCGTGAAATCTACCAAACTACGGCCACTCATCAACGTTGCTCGTTGCATATTCAATCAGGAGCGTCTAATAGCGGGTGCCACTGTAGATGGAGAATCAGCCTTAAATCACACTGATTGAACGTGCTTCTCTCGTATCTTTGGTCACGTGTGTGATGTATGAGTGGGTGTGCCAGAATCAATAGTGCGACTTGATTTAAACCGAACAACGATTACCCCAGCACCAAGATAGGCAGATATGCGGTGATCTACCGTATATAACCAAGACTTTACCGATCGGTCACCTATTTAGACACTTGCACGGTTGTTTTATAACAATTAAGTAATGTTCAGAGGGTAGGGTTCATCCTCCAATAATGAGTTGCACATCTACCTTCTATACGAAAGGACTTTCAATACAATAAAAAAAAGAAATATTTACAATCAATCACGAAGGACAAACTGTAAATTACTTTCTGAATAAAGAGTTTCTTTAAAATAAGTATAGTATGTGAGCGTAGACTTTCAGTACAACCACAATTTTTTTTTTTTTTAGTCATGTAACACACCCACCCTATTAGTTGCACAGAATAACCACACAGCTAGTCACACAATGCACCCACCCACCAGTGGAGTTAATGTGTCTCCTTAGCACTTGAACTTGAGACCTGCTGTTGAAACACCTAAACGTATTTCAACTAGACGAACAGGCAAGACATTAGTACAGCCACAATTATCAACTACTGGATTACCGCTATGGATTTATTATTATGAAATGTAAATTTACAACTGATACCAAGGAATGGAAGAGCAGAATTACACTAATCAAAATGAAAATGCTGATTATAGTAAAGAATATAACGAGTAAAATGCTAAGAAGCATAATAAATATTTAAAAAATAAATTGAGATTTGATTTGATTTGATTTGGTTAGTGCTAGACCTTTTGCTCTATTTAAGTTCTCCATTATTTATAGTCTTCATTGGCCACATGATCTAAAGTTCTTAACGCTTCATTCGGCATGATCAGTCTTCCAGATCCTTCTTTGTCCGTCATCTTCCTTATAATCATCTTGCTGACTCAGCCATGTTCACTCGCTCACTATAACCTTATTGGTCCTACGGCATCACTTAACCAATGCTAGTTGTGTCACCATGAATTTTGCTATATTCTCACCTGCCACTTCATGGAATTGTACAGTCACACATGTCCTCTCCCAATTGGCTCTTACAAAGTCGGGCATAAATAGGGTACAACATTGCCCCCCCACGCCGCATTATCTTTGAAAAAAGGTAAAGGCGACATTTGATTTTTCATTAAATGTGGTCATCCTTTCATCCACGTGTCACGTCCTCATTCACTATGCATAACTGATAGAAACTCGAACGACAGCAATACCTTTTGTAGACGCGACCCCATATCGACCCGTGTCTCTTCCTCAAACCGAACAAGGCGTCATGATTACACCTTCATTGATGCCTAGCATAGTGACCGATAAAAATGAAATTTCAAATTTCCTCTCGTCTTTCCTTATGATATTCTTAATTATTTTATTGGTCGCTTCTGCTTGGCCATTTGTTTGTGCATAGTATAGAGTGGAATGCAAGATTTTGATTTCGTATCACTTGGTTATAGCCTTGACTTCATGAGATCAAAACGAAGCGCCTCAGTCCATTGTGGTCAACTCTGGAATACCAAACCTATGAATGATGTGATCATTTTTTATGAACTCAATAATTTTTTTCTAGGTGGCTCCTTTCATGGGTCTAGCCTCTACCCATTTAGTGAAATAATTTTTGGCCCCGATGATAAAAAAAAATCTTAATTCCATGAGGCTGGTTGGATACACCTAATCAAATCGATTGCCCATCCTCGAAATGGTCATAGTTTAATGATTGAATGGATTTCGGTTGTGGGTGCGTGTTGTATCGGCTCATTCCTTTGGCATGCTTCCCATCCTTTTGTGTATTGAATACAATCGGCCGTCATCTTAATTCAGAAATACCCATAACATCTCAATGTCATCCTCATTTTTCTACCAGCTTGATGTGCCCCACATATTCCTTCATGAACTTCGCCCATAGCTAATATGGCTTCTCTTTTACCCAAACACTTCAAAAGCACTCCATTGCCCCCTTTTCGATATAGCTCATCATCAATCGTTACGAAATTAATGGCCGATTTTCGGAGGTCCCTGGTGGCTTTTATACGCGAGCATTCGAGACATCCCATGATAGGAGCCCTCCAATCATCTTCTTCTAGTTCCACTTGACATATTTCCGTAGTGATTTTTTATTCGAAAACCGAAGGCAACGACCTCATCTATACCATGATTGTCCTATCGGCCGATCCACCATAGACTTCCAATCCTACCACCATTTGTGCCATTTCATTGGCATCCACATTACAATCTCGAGTTACATGCATCAATTCTACTCCATAAAAAATGGCAAGCATTTGTGATGGTAAAGTATAATACATTAACAACATAGGACCAGTACACGTAAATAATCCAACCATTTGATTTATGACTAACTGGGAATCGCCCACCATAATTATACTTCATGCCCCCAACTCCATAAGCAATTTCAAACCAATTACCATGGCCTCATCTTCAACCTAATTATTAGTGCATTCAAACTCTAAGTGGAAAACATACTCATGCCTATTTCCATTGGGCACGATTAAAATGATCCCTACCCCCGAAGCTTTGTCGGTCTTAGAACCATTAAAGATTAACTTTTAGGCGTCAAGTATACATGATACAAGTCAAGCACCTCTGGGGGATAATTGGGTTTCCAATTCTGATGGATGGTCGGCACAGAAAATTGTTATGGCCTGTCCTTTTATTACCTTCCGAGGGATATGTTTGAGATCAAATTCTAATAAAACCAAAATCCATTTGCCAATTCGACCACTTGAAATCAACTAATTCAACATGTATTTCATTAAATCGATCAAGGCAACGACATTGACTCTTTTGACCAACAAATAATGCGGCAACTTTGTGGCCGCAAAGTACAAAGATAAACATAATTTTTCAATTATGGAATATCGCTTTTCGGTGTCAAGCAATGTCCGACTTAAGTAGTAGACTACACACTCTTTCCGTTTAATGTCTTCTTAAGCTAACAAAGCTCTAATTGATTCCGCGGAGGCCGCGACATAAAGTTTCAACGGCTGATCCTTGATTGGTGGCATCAGCACTGGTGGCTTCATTAAGTACTCATTGATTCGCTCGAAAGTCAGTTGATGCCCCACTTGAACTCATTGCCCTGCTTTAATTTTACCAATAGAGAAAATACATTAGTCTTGTGCAATTAGAAATAAAACGCCGCATAAAATTGACTTAGTCGAGGAAACACTATAATTCTTGCTTATTCTTCGGCAGTTGAGCGTTCATAATCGCTCACACTTTATTTTGATCCACTTCAATTCCTGGCAAATATACAAGGAATTCGAGAAAATTTTCGACTGATACGCTAAAAGCATATTTGAGATGATTCATTTTAAATTTATAGGGCCTCATCCACTCAAATAACTTTCGCAATTGGGCAAAATGATCACCAATATCGGCCGATTTGATCACAACATCATTAACATATACTTTCATGAACTAACCAATCATATCATGAAAAATCACATTCATGACCCTTTGATATATAGGCTTTTTAAATCGGAGGCATAACCACCCAATAATACATCCCCAACGGACCAGGATAGCAAAATCATTCAATGCAATATATACCTTATTGTATTCCAAGTCGCTGTCCATGAAAGAAACAATTCAGTGTCCTATTTGATCCGATATTTGTGCCTTATATCTACGCTGTTCATCTATTTTAAAAACTTATTTTAGAGATGATCAAAAAAAATGAAGCAGGTTTAAATCTCAAGTGAACCATAATACAAGAAACAGTGATCATCGACCATTAAAAACTTCTTGTGGCCACAAATTTTAAATCAAGCTAATATATTTGTGTTGGTCTCTTTATCTATGTCTTTGTGATCTTATCAACAGGTTGGATGGCAAATGAACATTCCAGTGGCCCCCATAATGTTTTTAATGGGGTGATTCAATCACGATTGTTTCCTATGGTATAGTACACCTAAGATTTGGATGTCAGAATGGATGGACGGTGCGGGTGTAGGCACATAGATCACAGTGGACCTAGGGGTGTCAATGGGTTGGGCCTGGGCCTGAAAATCAGAATTTTGAATAGGGCCGGCTCTACGGCCCGGCCTGAAATAGTATGAAATCAGGGCCGAGAGCTACCCAAGGCCCGGCCCATTGACACCCCTAAGTGTGCCCCACAGTTAGGGATCCACCACCCAAACCGCGCCCTAATATAACCTATACCCAGACAATCCTTGACCACACCCACCTGGCTAGACCCACTCTTGCTAGGATTTCTTCGAAAGAATCATACTGACCGGATCATGAAAAGTCGTCTAGTCGTGTAATTTGTGGGCCATACAGACATTAACTTGATGGACGGTCCAGATAAAGATAAGGATGCCCAAATGTAACTGGGTTCTTCTGCAGGCTTCCATAAAGCTCGATCCATAATATTATGATGTATGTTGTGGACCACAAAAACATTAACCAGATGTACGGTCCTGATACAATGAGTATGCTGATATGAAACGTTGGGTTCATCAACAGGCTTTCAAACCCCACTCACAATGTATCTAAGACTGGCCCACAAAACCTACTGCTCAAAGACTAGTGGCCCAAAGGGAAAAACTTACGGTTGAAATTGGCAGGGGCCGCGCGAACGCGTACCCCCTCTACCACAAATTTTGACGTGCACTCTCCTACTTGAGGAGATGCTAAACCAACGCCCCTCCTAAGTGCAATGGAGGCCGTTGATCTAGGCCATGGGCCTTCTTGTTCACCCAAAGACCCCGTCCAGGTAAGTATGGATTAATGGCGCTCCTCACCTCTGTTTTATACTCTACTTCTCCACTCAGCTGCTTTTCCCTTTTCCGATGTGGGAATACTCTTCTGTATTTCCTTGAGACGCAAGAGTGTGATGCTTTGTACACATGCAATCAGCAACCGTACACGTGGCACATTGTTACTCCAATTAATCCATCCAGATCATACACCCAGATTCAATGGGATCACTGACTAATGTTACACTTTGATTTTGTCCAGGCTAGCAAAATGACGATGAAAGTATAATGAATGGCTAGGATGAACATAGTCAATGGTCCTGATTCAAAGGGAAAAAAAAAAGATCATACGGTTAATCTGTTGTTGGACATGACTAAAGTTGGCCCCACGATTTGGACGGTTTGATTTCAGTCTTGTGCATGGCACGTGTAATTAATGAGTGCATGAGCACTTCTTACAATTACCTCGATTTTGAGGGTTAGATTTTCTGAAGTCTGGATTAGAGCGTGAAATCTACAAACTACAGCCACTCATTAACGTTGCTCGTTGCATATTCAATCTAGAGCGTCCAATCGTGGTTGCCACTGTAGATGGAGAATCAGCGTTCGATAAGACGGATTGAACGATGTTAACTGTCTGATTTCGCTTGAAGAATTTGTTACAATGACAATATCCGTGTCAGCCGTCCATTTAATGGCCAGTAACTGGATGGCTAGGATTACCTAACCACTGATTTTCGGACTATACTCCATCCGTAATATAGCCCGGCAATTGGATGGTCTGGATTGTGGTACATGTATGCAATGTATGATGGATCAGTCTCCACCATCTAAACAATCAAGCTACTAATCACCAATTTCAAAATGGTGGTCCCTGATCTAATGGACACACCGCTTGAATATGTAGCGATCGGTTTCATTAGTGATGAAAAAGACCAAGAAAATTGTGTTTGTCGGACCATCTTAACCATCCGATCCTGCCGTTGGGATTTGTACGGCTAAGCATTGGAATTTTCAACAATGAATTTACAATATGTGGTGATGATCTGGCGGATCAGCTGGTTAGTTTACCCAACCCACTTTTGATGGCCAGAAATGTGACACGACCAACTTTTGGACGGTTCAATCAATCTGAACTGTCCATTTAGTCAGGAGGGCTAATATGTGGAAACCAGACTGATCGGCAGATCCATCCTTGATCTGTCCTTTTTTTTTTTTTTTTTTAGCCATCCCTTTCCCAAGCTATGAATGAGATGGTTAGGATTGCCTAATGAAAGCAATTCTTTAGAATCACAAGACATCCATGGTAGTTATAATAAATACATGTTGATTGGACTATTTTTGCGTAAATTATCTTGATCGTAAATAATCAATGTTATTTATTAGCTGGTTAAGATTGTCAAATCAATGTAATATTTACCGGGCGGCCCATGAATGAGCGGTGAACTTTCTGAAAAGGACCGGGTAATTTAGACCTGATTAATACTGGTCGAGCTGGCTCCATTAGCTCGCTTGACTCCGCTTGGAACAGCTCTATTCGACTGGGTCCAAACCAAGTCATGCTCTAAATGAGCTTCCAGCCTAGCTTGATTCAGTTTGACTCAAAATTGAGTTTTACCCTTTGGGCTTGAATTTTAAACAGTTTTAGGTTGGGTTTTTGGCTTTTGGGCTTGATTTTTTTATTTTTTCCAAGCTTGAAAGGTCGGTCAAGCTAACCCAATCATGTTAGTCTAACTCAAAGGCTAAGATTGAACCAAACATACGCCAAGGTAGTCATTGAACCAGCCTATCTCAAATGCTCCTATACAGCTCTAGTGTGTATCAATGCCGCAAAGAACAGGATAACTTATAATGCTCTAAGAGCAGGAAATCTGTCCAGGCAACAACTTCATGGGGCCCACTGTGATATATGGTTTTATCCATGCCATTCGTCCAATTTTTCATATAATTTAGGATTTCAAAAATGAGGCAGATTGAAGGCTTAAGTGAGCCCCACCACGTAAAGCAAAGGTAATAATGACATGGAGTAGAAACCTTCCTATGGCCTATTGTGATGTTTATTTGCCATCCAACCTCTTCACAGGATCACATAAACATGAATGAAAGGAGTACACAAATGTCAGATTACTCCAAAACTTCAATAAACCCCAAAAAGGTTTCAATGGTAGTTATTCAATATTCTCCACTATGTGGTCTACTTGAGCATTGGATATGCCTCATTTTTGGATCTTAGGAAAACTGAATGAATGGCATGGATAAAAACCTAAACATCACGGTGGCCCCTAGAAAGCCCCTACTGATTTCGTCCAGGCAGGCTCAATAGCAACTCTTTTACCTATACAGATAAAAAGTTACTTTTTCAAGTTAAGTTAGTGAACCCAAATAATAAAAATGAAAGGTAATCTTCTAATATTACTAATTGGGGTTTTCCCATAACATGTGATTCTTGTGTATAACATCCCCCCCATCCATCAGGTGAGCCCTTTTCTAGTACTCAACGGGGTAAAAAATTTAAGGGCCTATTTGGATGAATGTAAGTTATTTAAGTTGTAAATGACTATAGACACCCCACCTTCGGCTACACTGTTGGTAGAGATAGCTGGTTGAATGGAGGACCATACCCCCAAATCCCAAGTCCAAACTCAGCCAAACTCACCCTTGTAAGCCCCATTCCATAGCCCAGATCAAGCCTGAACCCAGTCAACCCAGTCTTAAACATCAGCCTGAAAAACCCCCCAGAAAAAAGGCCAGTCAAAAAATCCTTAAAAAGTCAAACTCACTGAGTCAACCCGCTGAGTTAACCCGCTGGGTCAACCCGTCGAGTCAAAACACCGAGTCAAAACACCGAGTCAACCCGTCAAGTCAAATCACCGAGTCGACCCGCTGAGTCAACTCACTGAGTCGACCCAGCGAGTCAAACAGCAGCCCCGAGGAAGCAACCGTACATCGCTGGAAACCGAGGAGCGGCCGTACGGGAGGCCCATAGCAGGCCGCCCGAAAAAAATTATGAGAGTGCCACTCTCCGCTGCTATAAATACCCCCCTCCCCTTCTCATTTCAGCATCCCTTCAAGTCCAGCCAGTCCGAGTGTGGTCCGAGTCCTTCTCCACCCCTTAGCCCATTTTTCCACCAAGGAGAGCCCGAGTGAGGAGAGTCTAGCCCTGGTCTAGCCCAGCCTGACCACTGGTCCAAGCCTCCCAAGCCATCCAAGTCTTGATCCAGCCACTCGAAGCCAACCCTTGCGACACCTCCGTCCATCCAGCTACTCTTTTCCAGCATCATCTCATTCGCATCTAGCATAAGTGCAACATTTACTTTTCTTCCAACCCCCCTGCTTCACTACAAGCACCTTGATTATTCAAGCACACCGCATATGTCTTAAATTAAACACCTGTCAGTTCGAGCGTATGCTCTGGGCTTGCCCGTTGTTGGAACCTGCCCATCAGAAACTCTTACTATTCAGACCTGCATTCACGTACATATCACTATAAACACTTTGAATATTCAAGCACACAGTATGCATCATCTCGCATAAAGCACCTGTCAGTTCGAGCGTACGCTCTGAGCTTGCCCGTTGTTAGAACCTGCCCATCAGAAACTCTTACTGTTCAGACCCGCATTCATGCATCATGTCATCCATGAGAATATACGAGGATTAAACTAGACTTTCAAGTATTCGATCGATTCTGTGAAGTAGAGACCGTACTTCGGTGCGGGCAGTGTGTGGGGTACTTAACCTCTTCCCACCCTGTAACCGTGATCCCTTACCTTGAATCTCTGACCGCAGATCAATAGGAGTCATTTTAGAGGAAGGAATCTTCGGATTCCCTTCTCTAACGTTTCTACGGGGTCTAGCCGACTGTAGATTCGAAATAACTGGCTAGTAGCGACTCTGGTCTTATATAAACTCACTTAAATATATCCAGCTTAATACGACAACCAAACGAAGCCCTCGAGAACGAGGCAAGCCAGTGGCACAAACGGCGATTTCGCACTCACGCATCCTCATCTCCTTCTTTTCCGAAAGGAAAGGAGAAGGGAGAAGAACGTCGTGTGGGAGCGAAAAATCGGCGAGGGTCCACAATGACTAAGGTGAAAATAACTTATAAGTAATTTTGTTTGGATGTAAGTTGTAAGTCACTTACAAGTAAGTTGGTTTTGTGTTTGGGTAGCCTGTAAGTTAGTTACAGGTCAAAAGATGTATATTCACACCAAGCAGAGCTAAAAGTAAGAAATTATTCCAAAATGTTATAATCATATAAGAAATATTGACACCAAATATATCATTTTGTTAAGTCCATTTAAATGAATACTTAAGCCAATTCTTAGCCTAAACCAATCATTAGGTGGGTAATAAAAATGGACAAAATACCTATAATGTAAAAATCCTAATAATGCTACAATGAGCCGAAACAAAAAAAAATTACAAGTCAATGGCCTAATACAACTCATCTACAATTCACAGGAGCAGGAGAGGCATTGTAAAATAGTGTCGGATTACATAATCAAATGCTTGCTTAAATATATCTCTATGCAATAAACATGCACTATTTAAACCCACAATATTACAGGTGGGACCCAAATTTCAGTAAACTAAGTTATTCATGTGATTGATCATGGTGACTAACCTATGCAATATAGATGATCCCAACATCTAATTGGTGGGTTGTAAATAAACCAATGCAGAACATTAAATAGGACCATGTATACCATCCACTCAATAGCCAAAAATTTGATGGTAAAGATTGTTTTTGGTAATCATAGGTACAATCAAGAATTTAAAACATCCATCTGGAAGGACCATAGTTGATTGCTTATGGTTGTAAACAATCCGTTTTATTAGCTCCTAAACATATCGTCAATGGATTGGAAAACTAATGGCTACAAGAAAGAAGGTCAAGTTCTAGATCCATGCCGTCCATTAGTTTTGTCAGCTCATTTTAGGGCTTGGGCCCAAAAATGAAGCAGATCCAAATATCATGTGGGTCACACCACAAGAAATACGATGATTGAATGCCCATCAATAAAACTTCTCGTGGGCCGCAAAACTTTTGGATCAAGCTAATATTTGTGTTTTGCCTTTATCCAGGTATGTGTGACCTTATCAACAGGTTGGATGGTAAATAAACATTATGGTGGCCCTAAGAAGTTTTTAATGGTGGATGTTCACTGTTTCCTATGGTGTGGCCCACTTGAGATTTGGATCTGCTTCATGTTTGGGCCGATTCCTAAAATGAAACTGATGGACTGTGTGGATATACAAAAAAAAAATGCATTAAGGTGGGCCCCACTATCACAACCTCACCAAATCTAACTGGTTAAAATAAAAGGAAAAAAATAAAAAAAAAAGCTCATAACCAGGCAGGGAATGAGAGAGGCGTGTATATATATATATATATATATATATATATATATATATATATATAGAGAGAGAGAGAGAGAGAGAGAGAGAGAGAGAGAGAGAGAGTCTCAGAAAATGAGAGAGTTGATTGCAGCTAGTGCTTTGCTGTGAAGAACTTCTTCTTTTTTTTTTCTTTTTTTTTTTTTTTTTTTTTTTTTTTTTTTTTCCTAACAACCTGACTTTATATATTGAAAGAAACGAATTACAAGAACATTCAGGGAGGGCCCAACCAAAAAAAGGGCACAACCTGCTGTGAAGAAGTTGTGTTTCCTCTCCTTACCACTTTTCAAAAATCAGACCGTTGGCCGATAAGTCACTTACAGGAAGTGACTTCTCACCCTAGCCCCTGGACGTTTTTTTATTATAGTTTTGCGTGAATTTCCACCCCGAAACACCATCTATAAGTGACTTCCATGCAAGTCACTTACAACTCAGAGAACTCATAAGCATCCAAATAGGCCCTAGTTGTTTGTGGGGAGCACCTAAGTTGGGCTGCAGTTATTTCTCCCCACGTACAGGGAGAATAATGTGGCTAGTTAGATGGACGGATTGCATTATACATGCCCATAACAGTGGGCCCCACAGGACTCAGGTGGTCAGGAGACTTGATGGTCAGGGATGTCGACGGTCCTGGCCTGTGGTTGGCTCAGGCCCAGATTTCGAGCCGCTTGGGCCAGCCCTATTCAAAATTTTGATTTTTCCTTGCCAGAGCCCAGCCCATTGATAGCCCTGTTGATGGTTAGAGGCAAATGGATTGACGGATTCGGTCCAAGCAGGGGCCCTATGAAGCCCACCATGATGAATTGATTTTATCTACACGGTTCATCCATTTTGTCGGGTCATCTTAGGGTATGAACAAAAAAATAAGGCATATTCAAAGCTCAAGAGCACAACATGGTGAGGATTGAGCGCCCACCATTAAAAAGCAGAAGTTTTAATCAAGCTGATATTTGTGTTTTCTTTAATCCATGTCTATGTCACCTTATGAACAGGTTGGATGGCAAATAAACATCAAGGTGGGCTCAAGGAAGGTTTCAACAGCAAGCGTCATTATCCCGACTGCTTCCTATGGTGTGGTCCACTTGATCCTTGGATCTGCCTCATTTTTGGGCTAATACCATAAAATAATCTGAAAAAAAATGGATTTAGAGCTTGGATAAAACCCATGCATCATGATGGGCCCCTGCCTGGACCGAGTCTGTCCAGACAGGGGAAGGATGAATTTGCTTCCTGCAAAATGCACTGCAGATATTGTGTATAAGGCTGCAATAAACTTATATCAAGAATGGTGGGCCACGCCTCCGGAGTGCGTTTTATTAATACACTCGCTTGCTTCGGTGGACTTTTGTTTTCCCTTATATTAATGCTTCCTTGGTTAAAAAAATGTACATGCACATGTATATGTATCCGAAGTAATTTGAACCGTTGATCAGAACAGCCCACCATTTCATATGGGTTAGCCCATGTGCAATTCTTGCTCCATTTCGTATGGAAAAAAGCACATGTTAGGATGTGTAAGGAGCCCTACAATAAATGGCTGTGGGGCTACTATCATGTGTGTGAGACATCCTCTCCGTCCATCATTTGAGAGAGTTCATGTTAGGATGTGACCCCAAAAATCAGGTCAATTCACTACTCGCCAAGGGAACAGTGCGTATGGGACACAGCCCACAACCATTAAAACCTCCCTGGCCCACAGAGATGTGTTTATGACATTCACTCGGTTCATCATTTGTACCAGCTCATGTTGTTAGGATCCAAAACTTTAGTGGCCAAAACAGTAGGATGGAAATGACCACCATTGAAAACTTTCTGAGGTCCACCGTGATATCTATGTGCCATCTAACCCGTTGACGAGGTCAGAAAGACCAAATATCGTCCTGATCCAAAACATCAGTGGACCCCAAGAGGATTTCAACGTAGGTCTCCTCATCCCCACTTTTCCTCTTGTTGTGGGCCATTTGAGTTTTGGGTCCGCCTTATTTTTCGGCTCACGTCCTAATATGAGCTGGCATAAATAAGGAACGGAGTGGATGTCACGTGCATATCACGGTGGGCCCCACGGTGATTTTTTTTGAGGTGAGAAATTCCCATTCATGATGAACGCTCCAAATTAAATGCCAAGATGCCAACCCCATTTAACACGCAACCGGGGAAGATTAAAAAAAAAAAAAAAAAAAAAAAAAAAAAAAAAAAAAAAAAAACAAATCGAGAGACAGTAACGACGTCACCCCAGACGGAGGCGCATATGCCCTTTACTCCTTAAAAGTGGGCCCCACGCGTCGAATGCCACAACAACCTGATCGAGTGCACTTTCGCAACCTACGCCTGCAAGATCAGAGCCGTTGATCGGACAATCCCCACCGTCGATGCCATGTCTTCAAAATGAGGCCCGCATTATGGACCATAAGGTGGGCCACACGTGTAAAAAATAAATAACCAGATATGAAAAATTTGACCAGCGGTCCAAAACCTATGTGCACGTGTGTCCACTTTATATCAGAAATATTCACTTTCTTAGACATTGTATTTTCCCAACCGAGATCCCTGATGAGCGTCTCTGATCTTGCACACGTGTTCGTTGTGTCCTTGAATGACGCAGTACAATTTCAAACTGCACTCAAGCGAATACACATGTCGTTCTCTCCGACGCGCCACCCGACCCCCGGCCAGTACGCTGAAGTGTCAATCCACCCTTCCCAGTAACTCGCTGACCCATGACATTGTGTGGCCATTTAATAGTGAGAAATAAATACCATACATTGCAAGTGTACGGTACCATATTTATGCAATTGTACCTCAATCAAAGCCCTCCATATCATGGGCCCCACAACTGATATGGCTAAATCAGGTGCCACTGTGGGGCCCACCTCGATGTATATGCATTAAATCCACACTGGAATCTATGTTGGACATCTACACCGTGCATTTGGTGGGTCTCCTCCAGGTTATGGGGTATCTCGAGAATCAGTTTTATTTAGAATTCAAATGGCACATACAATCTGAAATAATGTGAAATCATGCTTAAAACATCTAAAAACACTTGATGGGGTCAACCTGGGTTTTGGATACGGCTGAAACTTGAAATGACGTCTCATTCAAGTGGGACACACATGATGGATGGGCTAGATGTGTGAACCACATCTCAGTAAGCCCTATAAACGATCATGAAGTTTTAAATGGGTGGATATCAACTCTCAATTGTTTTTTGTGATGTGGCCCACCTAAGTCTTGGATTGACGTGTGTGTGTGTGTGTGTGGGGGGGTGGGGGGGGGGGGGGGGGGAGGAATGTTACTATGAGGTAGACCTCATGGGAACTTCCCATGAGGTCGAGCTGTATGGGTCCTACTGTGATGTGTGTTGGATATCAACATCTTGAATTTGATAGGTCCCCTTTAGGTTAGGGCATGTCCCAAAAATCAGCCCTACACGGAACTCGAGTGGGCCATACCATCTAAAACCATGTGAAGACATGCCTAAAACATGTAAAAGCAC
This sequence comes from Liriodendron chinense, assembly GCA_003013855.2. Classification (NCBI taxonomy): domain Eukaryota; kingdom Viridiplantae; phylum Streptophyta; class Magnoliopsida; order Magnoliales; family Magnoliaceae; genus Liriodendron; species Liriodendron chinense. Next base: position 2,041,957 of record ML058427.1, on the reverse strand, counting down.
TTGGTGGGGGCCCACCTGAGTTTTGGATGCGGCTGAAACTTGTTCTGACCCCTCATCCAAGTGGAACACACACAATGGATGGGCTGGATTTTTGAACCACGTCTCGGTGGGCCCAATAAACTATCATGAAGGATTTAATTACCCTTCTCAACTGTTATCTGTTGTGTGGCCCACCTAACTCATGGATTGACCTGATTTTTAAGTTCGTCGGCCACCATGAAATGGTGCATCTGACTGATGGAGTAGATATTGGAAACACATCATGGTGTGGACCACACAGCTCAACGTCATGGGAAGTTCCCATGAGGTCGACCTCATAGTACCATTTCCCTACACACACCTTAGAGAGCCAATTTACACCGTGCATGTTTTAGGGTCACACATGTGTGCAACATTATCCATCCATTGAGTGTTCTTGATTATGCAAGCCATCTTCTTAAACCCAGCGTATAGAACCCGTACTCAACTCCACACCTAAGGTTGGAAAACCCAATAGCTATCTAAATTTGATTGGATCTAGGTCTAGGTCCTCGATCAAAAACATAAATCGGCCAAAACCCAAGCAAAGTCAAGACTCAAGCCACGGCAGTACTATAGGACCCGAGCCGAACCCGACCAATCAACAACCCCATTTTTCTTAGTTAATTCTGACCGTAGACTGCAGACTACTTTTCATCTCAACCATCCCTTCTCCTGTCCACGAAACAAGTGCTTGCACTGGTCTATTCTACACTCATTTTTGGGTGGTCCCCACAATACGGATGGCTAGGATTAATGTGCGTGTCCGTGACCATGATATGGCACTTTCTGACAGAGTATGATATTCCTCCAATAATAATCCTACACCCCCTATCCTCGTGTGCTCACGCAATTGGTTACCATGGTCAAAATAAAAAAAAAACTGTCACATTTACCTCTTCGTGAGTCCCGGCCTTCGTATTTAAAACATGGAAATGATATGATACTCATGCTGCATACAACACTTGATACACTTGCACTTTGAAATTGTACACGTGGCATACATTAAATCAACTAAACCGAATATCAAGTCTCAGTCCCATGATCAGATTGGTTGAACTGTAACCTCTGATCTGTAGAAACTTGTTTGCTGAAATGGACTGTTAGATATATTTCATTTTTAACCGTCCGATAGATGTCCATCAATCTCATGGTCTGATAATCAAATAAGCCTAATTTTGATGATACATCTACACCCAGTACTATAATTTGGACGGTTTAACTTGACTACCCGTTTTTAAGTAATTTCTAAGTGCCTGCGTATTTTCCATCATAGTCTGCCAGAGTATCAAAGTTTTTTCTCTTTAAAACCCTAACCCGAACCATACCCCATGGTTAACTTAACTCAACTACCCACCATCTTCCTATAACTACCCCACCATCTCTCTCTCTCTTTCGCTGGAACATACGTACTTCATGAGATTTTTCATGTCAGACAGCTATCACTTCCTATAATAGGAAGGACCCCCTGGGTATGGTACGCTGATGTGTGAAGAGCGCACCTCCAAGTCATTAGCAATGGACCACAGCTTGTTATGTGATGAGGAATGGCTTACTACCTGCTATACTACGCCAATGGAGCGTAGTTTAGACGTGGGTGCTGATATTAGCTCTTTTTACACCAATAGGGAAGATCGTGACAGAGCTCTTCTTATCTGCTTGCACAAGGAGGCTAGCTACTTGCCTGGTGATGTGTATGTGGAGCATCTTCAGTCGTCGGATTTAGCCCATGCAAGATTTAGAGCCGTAGGATGGATCCTCAAGGTTGGTGTACTTGGACAAATAAATTATTGCACTCTTTATAATGTTTTTTATTTTATTTTATTTTATTGCTTTTGTAGGCTCGATGCCGGTTGAATCTCTCGATTGGGTCGGTGTTTGATGCTGTGAATTATCTTGACCGATACATTTCGTTGAATCGTTGCATGGTAAGGATTGTTGGGTTGTTTTTATTTCTTATGCATTTTTCTTTTCTTTTCTTTTCTTTTTTTCTTTTTTATCTGTATGCTATTGAGATGATTGTATGATTATGCAGAAATGGAAATATTGGATGGTTGAGTTACTCTCAGTTGCATGCTTGTCCATTGCTTCCAAGTGCAATGAGGTCTCCATTCCTCCACTGCTTCAATTTCAGGTGGTTGATTATGACTATATTGCTTTTGTTGCTGGTTGTTGTTGATTTTGTTGCTTTTGTCACTGCTGTTGTTGCTAGAATTCCAACTTCTACATTTCCATAATGATTCTCATCCGTATATTGTTGTTGCTGCTGCTGCTCTTGTTATTGTTGTTGATGATATCATTGTTGTTGTTAAATTTCAATTTTTATATTTTCGTTAATGTATTACTCCACAAATTTCCTCTTCTTGCTGCTAGCTTTCTTTTAAGAAGAAAAATATTGCTTTTATTGCTCTTGCTTTTGTTTTATTGAATTTCTATTTCATATTTTTCCTTAATTCATTCTCTTTCATTTATTTAGGATTTAAACGTTAGTCACATATGTAGCCATAACATTCTCCTTTTTCTGACGTTAGTAGCTTTGTTTTAAGAAGATAAAAGACTTTTCTTTTCCCTATACGTGACAGATCTTTATTAAGAGGCATTCATGCAATTACGAGAATAATATGATATATACTATGCTAGAGTATATCAGATAGTTAATTCTCATACATGCATCCACCTTAAATGTGGTATACATGTATGCCAAGCCAGAAGGTCGAAGTTGTGGCCCACCATGGATGGGCACATATCTTAGAAATCAGAACCATCAAATGGATAACTCAAAAGAAAAAGGGTCAATGGTCCAGATCAACATACACAAATGTCTATTGATAGAATTGTCAGGGTTGCCCGTCAGACTTTTTGGCCTAGTCAATAGACGGTGGGCCCACAATTTCGACGGTCTGAATTGGCATAGATTGTATTACAAGATATCATGGATGTGTGTGCATGAGCATGATCCACCACATTGTGATTGAGCATAATATGATTATTCATTAATTAGTCACGAGAATGATATATCAACACCCTACACTTGTGATTTCGAGATCATATTTTAATGATCCAAACCGTTCATATGATGGGCCTCCTTGGATGGGGATAGAATAAAAAAATGTAAGCTTTTGCATTAGGATGTTTCGACGCTTTGTTCACGTTGCTCTTAATATGAACGGTCGAAATTTTGATTAATCAAATGGTTGATATATTTCAATCTGCAAGTTTTTTTCTTTTAATCTCTCATCCACGGTGAGGCCCACCATATAAACGGTTTGTGTCAGCGAAAAGGACACCGATCCAATGGCTAGCTACGTGATATATCCTAGCACAATACATGGGAATGTACTCTAGGAATATCTTTACGAGATGTTTGAATATTTTCATTTGTCATTCACGTTGGTATTTTTGTAAATTCGACAAACGAGGTCGTTAACGTGCTTTTGGCGCTAAAACTTTTGTAACCGTTACTGAAGATGGAAGATCTGGACCATTCGTTCCCGCCGTACGCAATCCAAAGTATGGAATTAACGGTGTTGAAGGCGTTGGACTGGCGCCTCACCTGTGTAACTGCTTATTCGTACGTGGACCTGATGACGTGGCACCTACACTCGCTCGCACCTCATATCCACGTCGCCTTAACAGAACGCATGACCGAGCTCCTTGTCGGAGCTCTTTCAGGTATGCTGCAGCTCCACCACTAACGTGCGCACATGGGTGCACGCTAACTTTGAATATGTAATCTGAAGATGCGGGAATTGGGACACAACGTGGTGTTCATGTTGAATCCAAACCGTTCAGCAGATGCCTCACTCTATTTTTACTATAAATGGTGTGGCCCACCTGAACTTTAAGATCAGGATTTTTTGGGATCCGGGTGTAGCTTGAGAAGCCACAGATGGACGATTTGGATGGTACAGAAACATCAGGGTCAGCCCCACTCATATCAAACGACATGAAGGGCCCGTTTGGATCTTAAGTTGCTTAAGATAAGTTACTTATGCCATAAATAGCTTATCTTAGTTTCTACCTGTTAAGAAAATAAGTATGTTTGGTAAATAACATACTTATCAGCTTTTCCTCCCTTTCATCTTTCCAAAAAAGTTAAAAAGCTAAAAAAAATCAGCTGAAGTGATTATGTAATTTTAAGTAAAAAAGTTACTCATTACTAATCATAAACCAAACTTACTTATATGAAATAAGTTACTTATCTACTGCTGTAAGTAGAAAAAGTAACTTATTTGGTAGTATCCAAACAGGCCCGAAATGACTTATAATGCATGCGCATCACTTCCTGAAAATCAGGCCGATCCAGTCTTCAAATGGTCCACACGCGTGCAAAAAAAAAAATGGACAGTTCAAAGCCTCAAACACAACTGAACAACAGTCCACATTCATGTTGCATTTTGGTCCATCTGATACAATGTAAGCTGATTTCCGGGCCCACCTGATTAACAGCCTAAACTGCGCAAATGCGAGGCAAGCATGGCCCCACTTATATTCCATGAAAATTTTCCACTTATATACTGATTACAATCAAAACTTTTCAGACCCAAAATTCTTAGAGTTCAGGCCATCTACAGTGGCGGCAGCGGCCCTAAGATGTGGCTTAGAAGAAATACTACCGTTCAAGTTCGATGCTCATCTCTCCGATCTGGCCAGTCTCCTCCCACATGATCAAACGGTAACGATGTTTTAAATCCATCATGGCTTCTTCTTGAATTTCAATATATATACACCATTTTTGTTGAATATTTCTTGTTTGATTATCTTAGGATGAGATGAACAAGTGCCACAAGACAATGGAAGAGCGCGTCATGGACCCACAATACAGTCTACTGACCGTGAGCCGCACCTACGGCCTTTCGAGCCCTGTGTCCGTCATGGCACCAGAGATAATCGATGGGTATAATTATTACGTTGATTTCACTCTCCTCAATGTAGCCAATCCGAAGAAGAGGAAGAGAGAAGACTGGTGGGTCTGATGATGGATGATCATGGCCCCATTTTACAATCTCCTGTCCATGAGTGACTGTGCTCGGGAAATCTCCGTGGCCTCATGTCGATCATCTATTTATAATTTTCGATTTATTTGTGATTATTATGTTATATATGTGCCTATTTAATTAGAATTTCATGGAATTGAAGCAAGCAAACGTTCATAGCTTGTATTATTTACGTGGAATAAATAAAATAAGGTTTAAGCCTTGGGTTGTATTGCTTGTAGTGGATTTTGTTCACTGGGATTAGAATGTGTCCGTCCATTTGAACGCCCGCCTCTTAGATTGGCCATGGGCTGAAACCTAGAGTGATTGGATTTGTTTTTAATATGCAAAAGTATTAATCAATTGGACGGTTAATACAATTTCAGCCTTAGAAGTAGAAGAGAGGAGACTGATAATGTATTAGTTGCCCGATTGATGGACCATCCAATTCGTGAACGAGTGATGATTATCCAAAACTTTATCACCATCAGATTCATGATCGGGACTGTGATTGGATGTGGGCCACTTAATGGTTGAGTGATAATGGTTGTCCTTGATGTTTGGGAATGAACTTGGAGCATTTCAAAAGAAGTTTTTTTAATGGTTTAGATCAAGTTCACAAATGAATGGTCAGGATCACCTTTGAGTGTGATTATTAGATTATGGTCCACTGACAATAGATGCATAATAAGGGGCTCTTCTTATCAACAAAACATCTATTCGTGTGAGCCCAGTAAGGAGACTGACGCGGGTCTGCCGGGGTCGGGGTTTGGGTACTACCCCTACCAGACTTAGCTATAGCTAATTGTCCTGTCTAGGGCATTACTCAAGTTTAGTAAGCTTGAAAAACTCGCTGGACTTGTATCGAAAGTGAGTTTGGGCTGAGTCGAGCTAAACTTTGAGTGCTCAAATGAATTCGAGTTGAGCATTAAGCAGGGCCATGTTCAACTCGTGAAGTGGCTTGAAATCGGCTTAATTTAACTCCGCTCGACTTGGAGTATAAATACTGAGTTTGGGCTGAGTTGAGTTGGGTGCTTGAATGAATTTGAGTCGAGCATCGAGCAGGCCACTTTCGGCTCGACTCATGGAGTACTCAAAATTGGCCTGATTTGACTCAAGTTAACACGGAGTATAAATATCCGAATACCCACCCCCCTAGACTAGATTATGGGACCTAGGCCTATTGGATCCGGTCCAGGTCTGCAAAAACTGAAACCCAACAAAGCCCAAACAAAGTCAAACCGCTGCGGTACTAAAGGGCCCGAGCCAAACCTGACCAGTCTGAATCTGAACCGTAGAGTGCAACTACTTTTCATCTCAACCATCCTTCTCCTGGCCACGAAAACAGGTGCTTGCACTGGTCTATTCTATGGTCATTTTTGGGTCAGGGAGCATCCGCAGTGGTCCCCACATTACGGATGGCTAGGATTAATGTGCGTGTCCGTGACCATGCATGATATGGCACTTTCCAACACAGTATGATAATCCTCCAATAATAATCCTACACGTCCTATCCTCGTGTGCTCACGCAATTGGATGCTATGGTCAAAATAAAAAAAACTCTTGCATTTACCACTGCATGAGTACCGGCCTCTGTATTTAAAACAGAGAAGCAGTATATGATACTCATGCTGTGTATGACACTTGATACACTTGCACTTAGAAATTGTACACGTGGCAATATTAAATCAAATAAACTAGTCACAGTCCCAAGATCAGATTGGTTGAACAGCTGTAACCTCAGCTGATTGGTGGACACTTGTTTTCCGAAATGTACGGTTAGATATATTTCACTTTTAACCGTCCATTAATAGATGTCCATCAATCTGATATTCGGATAATTAAGTGAGCCTAATTTTTTGTTGATGATACATCTATACCAGTACCATAATTTGGACGGTTTAATTTGGACAGATTAATAAAAATATGAAATTCAATGACATAATATTAAGAATCCCCCTTATTTCTTATTATTATATTACCAATTTTTTTACTTTTTTTTAACAAATCAGTAATTGTATTTTACTTTCTTGCTTGTATTTTTCTTTTTATTTCCTGATTTAGGCATGTGATTGAGTCCCTATTTCTATAAATTTGATTGCATGATAATACAAAAATATAATATAAAATAAATTGCTTCTCTATTTTTGCAAACTTTTGTCAAGCTTCTTATAATAGAAAGGCCCTAGCCCATGGTATGCTGATGTGTGAAGAGCGCATCTGCGAGTCACTAGAAATGGACCACAGCTTGTTATGTGATGAGAAATGCCCCTCAAGTTGGTGCATATATATATATAATGCCCGACTTGCCAAGTGGATAATTAAAATGGTCTCAACCAAGTGTCTGGGTGAAAATATCCATAAGTTGGGTTGTGAGCAATAAGAAGTGAATAAGTTTATGAGTGGCGTTAGCCTTGGCACGATATTAAGAATCTTCATTATTTCTTGTTACTATAGTAGTATTTTTTTCCTTCTTTGTAATAAATCAGTAATTGAATTTTCCTTTCTTAATTCCCTAATTTAGGGATTTGATTAGATCCCATTTTTCTATAAATTTTATTGTATGATAATACAGACTATTCTTCTGAAAATTTCTTCGCTCCAGCGCATCGTATGCTGATATGTACGAAGAGCACATCTCCCAGTCATTAGAAATTGATCACAGCTTATTATGTGATGAGAAATGGTTTTACCAGCATAAGCCACTTATGGAAACTCTTATCATTTCTATTCAATTTCTTATTTTAATTCTCTTATTTTTGTTAGCAATCACAGTATATTAAATTAATTTCTATTTTTCATTCTATAGATGATTGATAAAGACTACAATGAATCTAGCAATAGCCACTTAAGTAAACAATCCAAATTTGTTTTAGTTTAGTTATGGTGTTGAAAAAGAAATGAGCTCATAGTGTGATTATATAGTGGGTCCTTGTTAACATTGTAATCATATGGATTTCACTAGTTGCAGCTGATGTTGTGATCTTAATCAATATATGTGATTATAAAGTGGGTCCTTGTTCACTGCTATATTCATTTGTAGAGTTTCATTATCTACTTGGAACAAGACAGGTTTTTACTTCAATTGTATGAGGATGATTAACCTTGAATGTGGACTTTGGATCTCAATTTTCCTGTGGGTATGTTGATGTTCACTCTTCGTTTTATGATTCAAAATAAATCTTTGTTTGACACTGCTCTGATGTTAATTCTATTCAACTCGATTCAACTTAATATGTTGATGCCACTTGATTTAACTCTTCTTGTTAGTTATAGCATTTCAACAAACTCCTCTCAACCAGCTACTTTTCTAACTAGTAAGAATTGTAATCAAATAAAAGTTCAATCCTAAATACTTCTGAGTTCAATTTTTTAATTCGGGTGTCTTTTTTTATGCCAACAGATTGTTGGAAACACTTTTATCAAACCATGCATCCAGCACCTCTGCAACAGTGATCACAAAAACTGCACTATGGGGATGATATTGAATACATTGATTCTTATGTAAGGGATGAGGATTGATGGAAGCTTCATTATTGCTTATTGGGTATGTAAGGGATGGGATTGATGGGCATTTGATGATTATTTAGATTTGTATTTAGTTATGTAATAGAATTGATGTAAATTTGATGATTGCTTTAATTTGTATTCAATCGCGTAACTTAATAGATGTAAATTTGATGATTACTTAGATTTGTATTCAGATATATACGTAATGGAGCAAATGTAGATTTGTATTGAGTTGTGAATTGAAACAAATGTAGATTTGTATTCAATTGTGTGATAGGACAATGTGTGTGTGTGTGGGTACTTATCCTTGCCTCAGTGGTAGACTCAAAGGAGTTTCAACACCAGGTCTCGGGTTCAAGTCCCATAGGTGGTGAAAATCCACCACAGTGTGATCAGTTTGGGTGTGTGTGTGTGTGTGTAGAGAGAGAGAGATAGATTTATGTATGAAACCTATATATGTATATAATCTATATTGAGTTAGTGTAATGGAACAAATGTAGATTCGTATTCATTTTTGTAATAAAAGAGATCATGTAGATTTATATTTAGTAGTGTGATGAAACAGATAAAACAAATTGGTTGTGTAATGGAACAGCTTTGCAGTGTCGAACCATAATATATGTGTATTATCCACACCGTTCATCCATTTCACCAACTCATTTTACACCGTGAGGCAAAAAATCATAAAATTAAGCACATTCGAATATCCAAAGGACCAAACCACAGGAAACAGACGTGATCTGTCATGGATGGTCCTGGAACAGCTATGCAAACCCACCATCATACATGTGTGTATCCATGCAGTCCATCCATTTCTTCAATTCATTTCACGCCATAGCTTGAAAAATGAACTGCATGCAAACATCCTATGAACCACACCACAAGGACGATACTGGATCAGCTTATGACTATTATCCATGTCGTCCATCCATTTTGTCAGAATATTTTATGCCATGGACCAAAAAATAATCACAGACTATGATTTAGTAGACCATACCACAGGCAACAATGCCAACAAAGACGCCCGCCATTGAAACCTTCCTCAGTGTTACCATGATAAGGTCATGCAGAATATTAGCTTGATCCAAAACTTTAGTAGCCTATGGATGCATTCAATTCCTAGTTTTCTATGGTGCGGCTCACTTGAGCTTTGTCTTCTTTTGACAGACGCCCTAAAACGACCCAGAAAACTGGATGGACAGTCAAGATCACATCAACAGTGTCAATAGACCCCACCGAAGTTAGCTTCCTCAAAGGATCGTTAGTACTGTGATCATCATGATTGAAGCGGATTGCGTACAGAGTAAACTCTGCGGGGTCCACCATGATTTATGTATTCCATCACTCCATTCATCGATTTTAATAGATAATTTTATGGCTTGATAAAAAAATTAAGCATATAAAAATCTTAAGTGGACCACACCAGAGGAAACAATGTGAATTGGACCTGTAATGTTGAAAAAATCTCGGGAGCCACAGAAGTTTTGGATCAAGCTGATATTTGTTCTTTCCCTTCGTCAATATCTTTGTGATCTTGTGAACAGGTTTGATGGCAAATAAACATCACTGAGGGCCCTGGAAAGGTTTCAACGGTAGAAATCATTATACCCACTGTTTCTTGTGGTATGGTCCACCTGAGTTTTGGATATGCTTCAATTTTGGTTTCAACCCCTTAAATGATCTGGAAAAGCAGATGGACGGTGTAGATAAGCTACACAGTGGGCCCAACTGAGTTTACTCAGTACGATAAGAGCGTACTGAGTAACTCAGGACGCAATCCGATTTCGATCATCATACTTTCTACTAACAAATAAAAAACAAAGAAAAAAAAATTAGCTTAAATGGCCCAAAAGTAGGCTCTTGTTGTCGATAGGAGAAATGGTGGGTGCCCCACACATCAATATCCCTTTAAAAAAATTAGACAAAAATTTAATAGTAATTACTGGTACTGGTACATGAACAATGTGTACACACTCAAATCAGCATAGCAGTTCTTGCTCAAGCTCTAGAGAAGGCTTTGGATGCACTCAGTTGGTTTGGAGCCTCCTTTCATGTGTTCCTTCAACCTCCACTGCAAATATAAAACATCCAGACCGTTAAAATCTAAAACTATCTATAAAGATCATCCATACCTTTCCATGGGCCTTCTCTCATTTGAGGACATGGGCATCTGTACCATTGATCTGGACCGTCCATTCAGTTCAATAAGTGAATCACAACAAAGTATATATCCCAATCCAAAATTCAAGTGGGACACACTACTGGATAGACTATAGTGTGCATTTTCCACGGCACTCATCACGGCCTATCTTGTGAATGGCCCATAATCCAAAAATCACGCGTATCAAATGATGCTCGCCATACAGTTGGTAACCATCCAATGGATGGCTAATAAGAAACTTCTCAACGGTCCAAACGTGTTTCACCTTTTCATGAACAGATGGCCCACCCGATCATCATTTCAGTATATTTTTGACACATGGCATCCACCTTATGAACAGATGGCCATAATTTGAATTATTTGCATGCCACCTATGCAATTTCTGAGTAATTTCTAAGTCCCTGCGTATCATCCATCAGTCTGGCAGAGCATAAAAGCTTTTCTCTGTAAAACGTATCTTCATGGATACAAGTGCAAGATCGGAGCCACTAATCAGAGGATTCCCAATGTACAAATGCCGTAAATCAAGAATCAGGCCGATCAGATATCAGATGGGTGCGATAGAATTTGGACTGTTGGTTAATGTATATTAACCATTCATTACTTTTCATACATTTATGGCCCACCTGATGATCATATAGCCTGATTTTCGGCACATGGCATATACAGTAAGGATCGCCATATGAATGTCTCTGATCTTTCCCAGGTTTACCTCATTTCCATGTCCGAGGAGAGTCATGACTCGCCCGAGTCGAGTCACGACTCGCCCGAGTCACCGCGTGAATGATATCTGGTCTGATGAGTCCGAGTCCACTCGGATGAGCCGCAGCAGACTAGTTCTAGTCTCAAAACCTGGTTATTCTACAAGTGACGTGGAGCCCACTGGTGTGCGTGTATGGCCTCCAACCAGTCACCTAGATAGGCCATCCAACCCATGCATTATGTGAGCCCATCATGACAACCAGACACCTCAAAATTGCAGCCTATACGATCATTAGGTGGGCCACCACATGAAAGCTAGACAACCACTCAACAACCTCCAAATTCACGTGATAGCTGACATGATGATAGGATTGTAACAACAACTTTCATGCAGGACCTTGCTCAAGAGGTGGGGTACCATGCACAGGACCTGTGGGTCCAACATGCATCACTTGATGAATAAGCTCATCTTACAGGGACTTGTAGAGGAACCAGACTCAGACCCATGGATTTAAGACTCGGTTGAGTCCCGTGTGACTCGTCCAAATCGACTCGGACTCAATGAGACTCGATCCAGTTTGACACCGCGAGTCACCCAGACGATTCACCCCGACTTGAACAAGTCAGGTTGATTCAACCCCAACTTTTACGAGTCTTGACTCGACTCGAGACCGAATGAGTCCGGCCAAGTCGCCGAGTCACACTGAAGTGAATGAAAAATGTACCTTCACGAGGATAAGTTGAGACTGGAATTTTCGGTTGTTCTTCCTTCAGTATCAATGAAGAAACAGCTTCTTTCACCTTATCGACCATGCCCATCTCGTTGTTGTGGCCCACCTCCTTGGGACTCATAGCCTCCGAAATCACCTGCGATAGCGCCTTTTCATCCTCGCCAGGCTCCAACTTCTGCTTCAGATATTCCTTCATGGAGACCCCCTTATCACTTTTATGCTCAGAACTCGACTCCGATCCAGTTGCTCCCGCAGCGACTGGCGGGCCTTGGATCTTCGATGTGATCACATGGGTTGCTTCGGAAACCATTGCATACGCCGGAGCGAGCATTCCGGTCACTGTTTCAGTGAGTGTCTTATTTGCATTTGGGATTTCTTCTTGGATGACCCTGGGCTCTAAAACATTCCTCTCAGCGATCACCGGAACTGCGGCCTGGTTCTGCTTGGCTGTCACTTTGTAATCTTGTGGTGCAAGGTCAGATTCATACACTGAAAAGCATATGTGTGTTAGGCAATGGTTCTAGTTTAATTGACTATATTTATTCACTAGGAAATGGCTCAGTGTGAAACACCCATAGTGAACATTCACTATGGGTGAATGCAATCACAAAAATGGATGGTGGTGATTAGAGTGGGCTCATTTAACCTGATGTCCAACAAAAACTGGAATTGGTATAGGACAAAGTCAAGGACAATCTCATGAACGGCCAGGATTAAAAGATTTTAGCTAGAAAGTTTGATTTAGAGTCTAGTGTACACTATAGCATTAAGAGTGATTAACTTTGTAATTGACCATCTGTTTAGTACATATAATATGTTGTTGGAAAGCTATTGATAAGTCTACGTTCTACATTAATGCAGCAATGCCAAAGTCCATCATCCGCTAGTTAATTTTGAGTTTAAAACTAACATTTATTATTTTTAGTAAGTTGCAATTTTTATTATTTTTAAAATATATTAAGGTTCAAAGAAGTCTAGTTATACTTGAAGTCATTGTTTGAGTCATATGAAAGAGTTTAAGTTAGTTTAAAAAATTCTTCATTATTTTCTTTAAAAAAAATATTATTTTAAAAAAGTTACAAAATTAGAGTTATATAATCTTATATTAATTGCTTTGTAAAGCAAACAGTGTTTATTAATCATTAATCGAAAGAATATTCTCTTTTGGAGATTTTACTACACTTTATTTTTCTTTTTCTTTTTCTTTTTTCACACACGCACCCCCACACCTACCCATACACACACACTCCCACATTCACCCGGTGGTGGAATTTCACCACCTAAAGGTACTCAAAACCCTAGACCTCGTGTTGAAACTCCTAGGAGTCAACAACCACTGAGGCAGGGATAAGTACCTCTTCCTCCCCTTTCTTTTATCCGCACACCTGCCACATTAAAAACTGAATTAGGGCTAATCTTATGTTACTGTTGGATCTGGATAGGATGGTTATAAGATTCAATATGAGTCATGGATCGACGACTCATGATAAGTCAGGATGCAACTCAGCAAAATCAACTCGAACTCAACAAGTCCAATCAGGTTTGGCACCACAAGTTAGAATTAAAAATAGGGGTGACTCAGCTGACTCACCCCGACCTGGCCGTGTCAAATGAGTCCATCTTGGCCGCCCAGTCTTAAAACCTTGCCATGAGTACGTATTTTCAAGCCGGATGGGGTAGAATGTGTTGTAATTTACTATACTGTGGGAACTAATCCACGGTATGGTCTTCTACATGCTTGTTAATCTAGACCAATCGTACCATGGACCCACAAGGAATTGCTAGAAAACCGTACTGAACCAATTATCTTAATAATCTGATTTCATCCACTGAATTTCGATTGCCAAACATTGTATTTTTAATGATTTTACTAGAGAGTAAAGACCATTTTATCACCTTGGTTTTCGATATATCATTCCATCCAGAATGGGGCCACAATTTGGACCGTCTAGATTGGCATACGTTGTTCCACATTAGGGAAGATGGAAAGTTGAGATATTTATAGTACTTTATGCATGTGAATGGAAATAATACATACCACCGAATCTCAGGCTACACAACTGCAAATAATATAAACCACGGAATCTCTCACTACAAATGTCATGTTAACTTGTCTATAACCAATGAGAAAAGATATAAGCCCAATGCCAACTCAAATGTAATAATTAGAGATGTGGATTGCCTCCTTCCTTAGTATGGACGCAAAATGTGGAGGGTCCACGTTGATGTATTTGTTTATCCATGTTATCCGTCCATTTTCTAAGATCATTTTAAGGCATAGGACCAAGAATGAGGCAGATCCAATGCTCAGGTGGGCCACAACAGAGATGACTCTTGCATTTAATGTTTTTGTGCATTTAATGCAACCAAGCTCACTATTTGGTGTAGTCCACTTGAGCGTTGGATCTACCTCATTCCTATTCTCATACCTTAGAATGATCTTAGAAAAGGAATGGACAGCGTGGATAAATCAATATATCAAGGTGGGCCCCTCCACATATCAGCAGGGGAGGAAGGACGGAATCCTCAGAACTCATTTATCTCTCTACTGGTAGTCCTTACATTTGATTCTACTCCCTTATGGATATCCTTAATTATGTCAAAACCTTCATATAATGCATGTGAAATTATTTTTTATTTTTTTAATTAGGTGGACTACTTGATAAAAAAAAAAAAAAAGGTGGACCACTTAAAAGGAAAAAAAAGACAGGCAATCTGATTTTGGTGACATATGCCGAGTGTATGGTTATTTTTATTTTTATTTTTATTTTTAATTTTGCAAAGAGAGAAGACGACGACATTGGAAAGAAAAGAAAAGAAAAGAACATATAAATGAAAGGGAGTTACTTGGAGCTCCATGGTATTCAGGATTTTCTTCTTCCTTCTCTTCCAGGCTAACACTCCCCGGCGATGTGACGTCGTCGTGTTTTTTCTTGCTGAGGGTGCTCCGCAGCTTCTTTGCCTTCTCCTTCACCTTTGTCAGAATGGATTTTTTCGATGAGTGGTTGTGATCTTCTTCCTGAATCTGGCTTCTTACGATAGATGGTGAGATAGGGGTGGGGCAGTGACCCTGCATCTCATCTCCACCTTCACCTGCATCCCCATAAATATGTTAATAAGGAAACCAGCTGTGCTATAATATTACACACCCTGGTGGACGATACAAGCCATCCGTGGCCCACCCACTGTGTGGATGTCCTAGCTCAAAAATCATGCTGGTCCACTCATCAAGTGGGCCAGACCAGCCCTGGGCTCCCGTGCTCCTGTGCACAACCCATGCATCCACATGTAAGATCCTGTGCAAACGCGTGCCGAGTCGGAAGCCACTCACTCGGTGGTCCCTAATTCATAGATATCCTGGTTTGCTCATTAGGTGACTTCTCTTAATTACTGTCCGTTTGTGTTGTTTTGAACGGTGGTCCACCACCTGATTAGTGGATTGGCTCGATTCTTGGGTGAGGGATCAACATGGGGGACCACCTAATGGGTAAGGGTGCAAATGCATATTGGTGGTCGACCCATCGGTTCATCGGACATGATGGATGGTAAAGTTGTTCAGATCTAAAATTGGACCATTGGATTAGATCTATGTCCAAATGACCCCACAACATACCTCCAACTTGGTTTTTTTAGTCGGATTTGGACCACCCAAAATATTGGACCCAATCCAAACCTTACATAGAACAACTCCTAAAATCCGGTACATAAAGGTATTTAACACAATTAATTATTATCTAAAAAACATGTAATTAAGTGATTAAAAGAGTTTAACATGCAAGAAAAAATAATAATTTAGAATGACTTGGATTGCATCATATGTAGTTAATGCGCCATGTGTGTATGATAGATGTGAGCTGGTCAACCTAACTTACACTTAGCCCCATATAGAGACATACACATGTATGGCTATTATGTTAATGGTTTTTTTTTTCCTTTTTCACATGGACTCACACCCACATACACCTCAGAAGCACTTAAGGCCGTGACGTTAGTGTTGAAACATACTATGGTCTAACACTGGGCCATGAGTAGGGACCTGTTGGGTTGTTGGTTTGTTAGAATACATCCCTATGCAGTTAGATACATCAGATCTCTGCTGCTGGATATTTTTTTTATTTAATAATGACCCAAACTATTTATAGGATAGGGTGCTCCCCGTGGATGGTGGATGCCTGAAGCTGAGTCTTATGTTGAATGTTTCAACCGTCCATGTTTAAAGAAAAAATGGAAACATAATCAAAGGATTAAAATAATCAAATTAAGAGCTTTTATATATTATCCATCCAACATAGAAATATCATAGAGAGAAATATCATATAAACAATTTAGATCGTTAGATGATGACCCATTTTCAAAAGCTAAGGTCCGGTCGTTTCTCAATATGTAGGGATGTATACGAAGTACAAACGTGGTTTTTTTTTTTTTAATGGTATGGTGATTCCCTAGGGGTGACACGCCACCTACCTCTGCTCGTGGCAACAAAATGACCTGTGGATCCATCAGAATATTTTTATGAAATTCAATCCATCCATTCCGCTGGCTCATATTACCATGTAGGTCCAAATATTAGATTGATATAAAACGAAAGTGGGCCACATCAAAGGATAGTAATAATGTAAACAGCCACTATTGAAACCTTCCAAGGCCCACCGTGACGTAGGGAGGATGTGGTAAGGTCAATCACTATCCCCCTCGCTAAATAACTACTTTGAATCTATAAAGCTCCAAATACTTTTCAACCGGACTTCCTCGAATCAATGAAAAAAAACTCTCGAATCCACGTGAAAAGATAGAAATAATTCTTATTGATTATGAAAAATGAAATTACAATGTTTTAAATAAGAAACTAAACCAAAGGAAGGATTTTCAGAGTTAAACTCCAAATCAAACTCCCTAATCTAACTATTTATGGACGACCTCTATTCCCACTTAAGACTTCATGGTTTTTGGCAAAAAATAATAAGTTTCTAATCTAGCTCAACCACATTATTCTCCTAAGTTTTCTAAGCTTTCTTCATGGGCTGCCTACTCATCATCAAGCATACCACACTTTTACGTGAGAAATGGACGGTTATGGAGTCATATTCAACGTACGAGTGCATCCTACCTGATGATTGTTAAGGTATGAGTTTTACTTTTTGGCCACAGAATGATCACGGTTGGAGCTACTTGATCGATGAATGGTGCAGATCTTTTGATCGTGTGGCAAATTATTGCGTATTCTGAAATGCCCACAACAATCTCACGCGCGCAAGCAAACATAGCGTTCTCGAGAGAGAGAGAGAGAGAAAGAGAGAGATTTCCAATACCTCCTTGGCCTCTAACCATTTGAGCCATTCTTTCTTCAAATCGCGTTTGGCAGGTTCGATTTTCCAATCTCCGCAAAATGCAATCCAAGGGAAGCTTAAATGGCTGAAATCCAAGGAAGGCTGAAAAAGACCAGTTCTAAAGAAGGATGCATTCGCGCAACGCCCGGGCGTCTTGTTTGCCATGCGCCATACACAATTGCCACGTGTCATAAGCCCTCTACCTGAATGCCACGTGTGGGTGCCAGGTCCAATGAAGGGTTGTGGGCTCAGAGTCTCCACGTGTCAACTTGATGTAGGTGCTTCTTGGTGGCCACCACATTGCGTCCAGTTTCTGGTAACCCCTTAAGCTTTGTGAGGCCTACCCTGATGTCCGTGTTATGTTCATTCCATCCATGGGTTGCAACTCATGTGAAGACGTGATCTCATAAGTCAGGTCGATTCAAAATTAAAGTGGGCCACACAATAAGACTCATGTGAAGACGTGATCTCAAAAGTCAGATAGGTTCAAAATTAAAGTGGACCACACAATAAAAATGATGGGTGATTGAATGCTCACCATTGAAACTTTTTTGGGGCAGCAGAAGTTATGGTTCAGGATGATATTTCTGTTTTCCTCATTGTTCTGCCTCCCTTTATGCTTCGTTTGGGAGCTTCTATTTGGAATGCATCCAAACTACAATTACAATGGGAATACAGTGATTTTGAATCTTGTCGTTCCACGAAAATGTATTGAAACTCAAAAATTTGTTTGGGAAGTTGCATTAGAATGCATTGAAAGTCCATAAGGCCCATTTGAGAGCTTAGATTTGGAATACATTGGAATCTAATTTATAATTATATTCGAATCAAGTTGATTTTAAATCCTCACTTATATTTAGTTGATTTAGTTGAAATGCATTGGAATCCAAAATCTTCTCTTTGAGAGCCCTTATCCGGAGGGCATTGGAATTCTTAAGCATATTCAAAGGACTTAGATTTGATTAGCTAATTTAGCTTTCATATCTCACATTGGTATATGTGTGTGTAATATTTGATAAAATTATTGCAATAAGTTCATTAAAATATATACTTTGGCATAAAAAGAGAAAATTTTGAGCCTTGAGTGAGCCACAATCCAAGGATCACAAACAAGCAACTCATTAACATTTTTTTAACCATCCATTTAGATGTCTAATATTTGGATGGTTCATATCATTTTATTGATGTGATTTTAGTGTTACAGTCTATAATTAGATTGTTTTGGGTATCATCCATGTGCCATGTGTCCTATGGATTAGTGGCCTAGAGAAATCTTTGTTGCATGTGCAACTCTTTTACCCTTAGAAAGGAAGCAAAAAAGTCATTTTCTTTGCTCTTCAAAATACACCAAAAATGTAAATTTGAAATACCCTCGATTTCATTCCCCTCTAAATCTAAGGCTGCCAAATGCAAAAAACAATTATTTAGATTTGAAATACACCCATTTACCACCAAATTTAAGGTGTCAAATGTGGTGTTAGTATATCCATAGGACTTAAATTTGATTAAATAAATTAGCTTTAATATCCCAAATTAGAATGCATATATGAGATTTGACAGGATAAATGTAATACGTGTTGTACCCTGTTTCTGACCGACCTTGGAGGAGTCAGTCAGGAACAGGAAAGCGGCCAATTGCCATGCTGAAGCAGGAGAATTTCCGAATTTAGCGGTCGACTGCCGTTTGGCAACAAGCCTAATGATCGATTTCAGTGGCCAGAGGCCAATCTCAACAACCGACTGCCGTTTTCAGAAGGCAGGCCAGATGATTCTGTCAGAAGCCATCGGAACGACCGATTTGCAGTGACCAATGACCGATTTCCACGGTCGATTGCTGTTTTGCAATCAAGGCGGTGGCCAGTGACCAATTTCCACAGTCAATTGCCATTTTACAATCAGGGCGGCAGCGAGAGGCTGATTTCCACGGTCGATTGCCGTTTTGTAATCGGGACAGTGGACGATTGCCTTTTTGCAATCTAAACAGCGGTCGATTGCCGCTTGGAGCATATCTAAAAACTTTTGTAGCCCAAAGTTTTTAATGGTTATTCATCACTGTTTCTAATTGTATGGTCCATCTGAGATTTGGATCTTATTAAGGTTTGAGATCTCATCCTATAATGAAATGGAAAAACAGGTGGACGACATGGATACAAAACAAATACATCAAGGTGGGCCCCACATATTTGGGGTAGTGGACCAGTCTGCAAGCAGTAACAAGGCAAGTAATGGATAAAGAAAAGCCTATGGGAGGCAATGTGGGAGACGGTTACCGTAACCGTCAAGAAGTGGAGCATCCAAATAGTTCCATTTTTTAAGGAGAAAGCTATAAAAGAAGGAGGATCTCAGCAATGTAAGAGGTCCCAACACCAAATAACAACAATCCAAATCAATCCCTTTTTACATTCCAAGTATTTTTATGTTTCCTAGAAAAAATGGTCCAGCACCAATCAAATCAATCTATCTTTCCAATTTACCAAAATCCTTTACATTTCATAGTGTAACCGATCCATTTTATGTTTCAAGTACTTTGTATTTCTTAGAATAAGTGTTCCGGCATCTATCAAGTCAAGATTATATTATCGTTCTGCAAGCTTATTCAGGTTCTTCGTTTTACTATTTACATTTCTTAGCATAATCAGTTATCTTTACTTTCTTTAGCATAAATCGCACTGTTTAATTTTAGTAGCATAGTCTCTGAAATTATGTTCCATAGTAGTAAGTTTCACAATCAGTAAAGCTGCATTTTACAATCTCTTATTGTTAATATTATAAGGTAAAAATCGCGCACACGACCGATTGTTAATTCCTCTCTTTACTCCTTCAAATTTGCATCGAGAGAATTCCTTTTGCTCGGAAGGTAAAGTTGCAACCTATTTTCTAGAGGACAAACCTCACCCTCCAAACATCGCCTGATCACTTTTAAAGAGCAATTGAGCGAGTAGCTGGTTAGGCGGCCGATCTTTACAGATCTTGGTCGTATATGATCGATCACGACATATCTGCTTTCCTTGGCGCTCAGGGTCATCATTGCTCTATTAGAATCGAGCCGCGAAAATCAATTCTTGCACGCTCGCACTCACATCACACGTGTGGCCCACGAATGGCTTAGCAACCATAAATATTTGGAAATATACACTTAAGGCAAAATTGAGAAAATTACAAGCCTTGGGTGGAGCACTAACTTAAAAATTACAAATGAGTGACTCATGTAGGAATTACAAACCTTGGATGGGGAATAGATATGAAGATCACAAAAGAGTGACTAACTACTAATGTATTTTTTAACTGTCCATTTAGATGGCCAATGATTAGACAGCATGAATGATTTAATTAATGTGATTTTGGTGTTACAATCCATCAATTGATTGTTTTAAGACATTATTGACATGCCACATGTACAGTGGATTAAGTATCATGACACCTTTATTACACATGTAATTCTCGTCTTTAAAGAGAGTAAAAGGAGGCATTTTCATTCCAATTGCACTTAAATGACAACAAAAGGTGAAATTTCAAAAACATTGAAATTATATCTCAGATACAACTGATTCCATTTACCTCAAAATAATTGGCTGTCCAAATACTCTCAAATTCAGGCTACCCATATGTAACAGGAGAGTTATAAACTTGGTCTGTTCATCTAGTTTCATCTATTGTGTATGGAAAATTATTCACATGAAGTATAAATGGAAATTATTAGCAGTCGATGTACATCAAAGGAAGTAAAAGAAATTGATGGATAGGATTGTCCAATGTATAATTCTCTGAATAGTTAAAAAGTCAGTAGATGATTTTAAAAAGGGTAGAGAGAGAGAGAGGATGCCGAATGTGAGATTGTGCTACCGGTACACCAAAATTGAGTAGGTATAATGTAAGCTATTAAATTTAAACCGTTGGTTTATAAAAATAGATTTTAAAATTTTCATAAATATTCATTTATTTTGAAATTTTCATTTAATATCTCAAAGACCACTACACTAATATTAGGTGGGCCACAGGAATCTCAAACCACTACACAAGTTAGGTTGGCCACAATAACTGAATTTATATGTTTCAGGCATGATTTTACACCGATCTCTAAGATGCGTCCCGGTTTACATTTCATGTACACACCACGATTGGCCGGCCCCCTCATAGCTCAAACGTGGACTCGGATTTGGTGGTGACCCCTTTAGTATCGGGATGCAGTTTGGCTAGTGACGCTGACACTAGCTAGTGGCTAGTGCTCGGTGCTTGTGGCTAGTGCTCGGTGCTTGTGGCCCCACCACTATGTTTGTGTTTTATCCATGCTTTCCATTCATTTTTTAAGATCATTTTAGGACTTGGTCTAAAAAATAAGGCAAATTTAAAACTAAGGTAAGCTATACCATAGAAAAATAGTAATGATTAAATATCCACCATTAAAAACCTCCCAAGGCCCACTATAATGTTTATTGGACATATAACATGACCCGGATGAAGGCAAAAATAAATATAAGCTTAATTCAAAACTTTTGTGCTGGAAGTTTTTAATAGTAGGTGTTCAATCAACATGGTTTCTAATGAGGTGGTCCACTTGAGATTTGGATTTTCGTCATTTTTGGGCTCACACCATAAAATGATATGAAAAAAATTAGATAGGAAGTATGGATGAAACATGTTCAATCGTTCTTCACCTCATTTAATCTTTCTTCACCTCAATAGTAGGCATTTAATCCCCACTTTGTGGTCCGCTTGAGCCCTGAATTTTGGGCTCATATCCTAAGATGATTTGGAAAAATGGATGGACGGTGCGGATGAAATCCATAAATCACGGCTGCCCCAAGGAGCCCAGCCTGTCCCGATCCGGGAACAGACGGGTGTAGTACCTAATCCGCGCCCCCCTCGAACGCATGCAAATCACCATTCCCCACCGTCTTTTGCCGCATGGTCCATCCACGTGTGACGCATGCAACAGACCAGCGATTGTGATTCACCGAATACTGGGTCCCACTTGTAATTTCTTAAAACCCGTCCAAATCCTCGGGCCGCGTATATCCCTACAATTCCTCTACCCTTTTGTGCGTTTTTTCATTTCATTTCATTTCAAGACGAAGATAAAAATGCTCCGCTTCGCCGCTAAAAGAGTAGCAACCGCAGCTCTAACACGCCCCCCAAAATCCTTCCCAACCGTCAGATCCTACGCAACCGACGGCCGAGATGCCAACACAGTTACGCTCCAGATGATCAACTTCGCTCTCGACCTCGCCAGATCCCAGAAATCAGGTCCGTTCCTTTCATGAAAATCCCCAAAATACCCTTCTTCCTTACACTTTTCTAATACTGCTGCGTGTATTATACTGCACTGGACCCGCAGATGAATCGTATGCGCAGGCACTTCTGGTGCTAGAGCAGGGTCTCTCTAACTTACGCCGGGTAGACAGTGCGCACGAAGATGGTGTTGGGATGGTATTGCTTGCCATGTCTACCATGTTAGCAGAAAGGTAGTATCAGCAGAATGGCGTAATTTGTGTTTTTTAGGTTGCGTTTGAATGCTCAATTGAATTAGATTGCAATTTATTCTGCCTCTTCCAGGGATTTTTACCGCCACATTCCTCAAGAATTCGGATTTTACCAAACCATGTCTTCACATTTTTGAAAGTACCGAAACGTACTTCTTTTTTTTCCCGGAAATGACGGAATTACCCTCAGCTACTTTTAGAGCTTTGTGGGGCCCACATGGTGTGTGTATGATGTCCAACCCATCTAACAGGTATACCTGATCATGATGATTATAGGAACTACAACTCATGGGGATCTCAATCATCCAGGTGGGGCCACAAATAAATTTGGAGGTTTTTGGGTGGTGAGCCTTGTTTTTTATGTTGTGGCCCACCTAGTGATTGGATCACCCTTATCTTTTGTTCATCTAATTGTTGTTGTGGGCCCCATAATGCTCAACTCTACAACTTTCAGGGGAAAAAGGCTGATGAGGACATTTTGGTCATTTCAACTCCATAAATCACTGGCACTTTGGAAAATTGCAGGCATTTTTTGGTAATATCAGAATTCTAGAGGCAAATCCCTTGAGGTTTGTACCCTTGAGGAACTATAGCGTATGCAACCTGAGGTGTTTGTGTAGGGAATGTGCGTTTTTGGTTCTGACAAGTGGGTCCCATGGTTCAGCAATCCGGACTGCTGGTCTGCTGTGGCTTACTTTGGATGGACCATGCTCCGAAGATCTCTTGGATTGGATGTCTTTAACATATCAATCTGTGGACCTAAAAAATGTACGGTTGAGAGTGCAGCAATAGCCCACATTCAAGTGAAAAGAGTTCAAAGGATTAGCAAATAGGAATTAGGATCTTCCATTCTGCAATATTTTTGGACCATGATCCATCCACGTGGGACGCAATGGAACGATGGTCTGAATTACCAAAGCAGAGGTGGCAGAATTGATATCTCACCTGTATCCCATAATTTCTCACACCATTTTGATCCATACTGCAATTGGGTGTGCTCGAAGTGTAGTAATTGCAATTTGGGTACGGAGGAAAACTTTGACACTCTAGAAAAGTGTAATGGATGATATGCAGGCAGTGAGAAATTGCACACATTGCACAAAATTAATTCAGTAACTGCCCAAATTATGGTCCCAGTTTAGATGTATCACCAATCAAACTTGAACTTCTTTGATCATATAACTAATTTACTGGATGGCTGAAATGGAAATATCCAACAGTCTTATTTCTGCAAACGAGCATCCATGAATCAGAGGTTGGATTTTTCAACCAATCTGATTCGGTATTGTGAGTGACTTAGGCCGTTTAGTTTGAATTGCTGTATGCCATGGGTACAATTTCATATTGCTTGCTTATCAAGCATCATATTTCGCCAGAGTATCAAATAACTCCTATGGGACTCATTATGAATGGATATGGGAGCAAGCCTGCTTCGGTCATTTACTCTTTTTTGAATTGAATTATTGCATTTTTTTAAGCGAAACATCCAAATGCAGCCTTTCCGTCATTTGCTTCTTCTTCTTTTTCTTCTTCTTCCTCTTCTTCTTCTTCTTTTTTAAATCTTAAATTGATGTCGGTGCTTATTGACAGAGGGGAATTTGGTGATGCCATCGAGAAGCTTCAGGAGGTTGTTGATTTAGATCGATCTTCTCTGGGTGTAAGAGGTGAATTTGGTTTTATGTTTAGGATGGACCCAAAATTTTGGAAATTATATGATGCCTTTGATGATTCGAAGTAGCTCGTTATGTTTTCACATTAGAAGTATTTGGATTTTGTTCATTTGATAAATAAATGTATGTTATGAATTTTGTGTTGGTATGGAAATTGGAATTTTTTCTGAATCCAACTTACTAAGCGTGCCTCTGTCAAAGGGTGGTAGTCATGCATGAATATGTTGTTTGAAATAATCCAACCTGGATTTTTGGTAAGCCCAAATGCACCTTTACATAACAGCTCCATGTGTAGGACATCCTGGCCTTGCATCAAATGGGCCCTAAACCAAAGATCAATGAGCCTGATGTGTAAATTGATTTTGGGCCCCATCTAAGGAGTTCATGGGCAAATTGGGGCTTGATGCCACCTGATGCAAGGTTCAGGAATCCAACACATGCCGAGTTGGCATTTGACATGCATGATTGTGTGCCTAGGTGCATGTTGAGGGGGGTGTGTGATGTGTGAGGCTTAGCAAAGCCCAGCTAACCTTCGTACCACGGACAGGCCACTTATCGTGTGCTCATGAAAATTTTGGATATGTCACACACTGGTTGGATTATCCAAACCATTCATTGTGGGGACTCCAGCCTGAACAGATATTTGAAACTAAGGCACTCCACTTTTCTAAATTGTGCTGTGTGTCATCAGTTGTCTATGTCACTCCTAGACGTGTGTCATACATACGGCTGATTCCTATGTTTAGTTATTGTAATATTTTATTTTTCAGTACATTTTTACATGTAAATAGTTGATTTATAAGTTTCTTATTTTGGTCTTTATTTTGGGGTTTCTTTGCATGCAACTAATTACAATATGATCAATAAAAAAATTAAAATATACTATTAGAAAATAATATTTAATTTTTTTCAATATTCATATAGACATGTGCAAACCAATCTTTTTAAGGCCACCACGTCTAGCAGCCTGGATCCATGTCCAACACTGACATATGCGGCAGTGCCAGTGTGCAAGTTGTATAAAATTCACACCAATCGACAAAATAACATTAGCCAGGTGACCTGCAGATGCACAGTAAAATAGAACATCAGCAGTGGTCCATGACTGCCATTGCCATTTGATTCATGCGGATATTGGATTGATCAAGTGTGCAATTTATTTTTGGAGCACATGTGAAGATCCTGGCATATTTTTTAATTTGTATCCTTTCAGATAAAAATCCGAGGATGTGATTATTTTAGAGATTAATATTTTATAGGTAGCTTGAAAGTGATTACCTTCTCTCTTTCAAATCTCGTCACAACAGAGACGGGTTGGTAGCAGAGTTCTTTCAACAGAATGACAGGGTTATTGTTTAGTCTCCTATGTTTTGAAGGAACTAGCATGATGAAATTTCAACTTTGGCTCTCCTCCATCGTATTCTGGAGTTGTATAATGTTCAAGTTGGGGGGGGGGGGATCAGAAGCTGTGGTCGCAGTCTGTGGTTGGTGGATGGAAACTTTTTGGTGCGTCTTTCTTCAGCACTCTGATAGATCCCGACTCTATGGGTGTCTCATGGCCTAGGGTTTGGGAAACAGGTGCTCCGTTGTGAGTTAACACATTTTGCCAGCTGCATGCTTGGACAGGCTTCTTACTGTGGATCATCATAGCCTTATGATTCCCAACCGCTGTGTTATGTGTAGGGCTGCGGAGGAGTTTGTCGACCATTTGTTGATTCACTGTTCCTTCACTTGATTGGTTTGGAGTTCTATTCTCACAAAATTTGGGATGCAAATGGGTCATGCCTAAATCTGTTAAAGATACATGTTCCGAATGGCATTCAGGAGACGGGGGCTTGATTGGTAGACTACTATAGCTGCTGGTTTTAAAAGTGGTTCTCTGGAGTTTGTGGTTGGAGCTTAACAACATAACATTCTATTAGCAATCTCTCGATTTATCATTGCTGTCGGGAAGCCGTCAAAAAGTTTAAAAGGAATTCCAGATGTTCTCTTCAGATCAAGGTGGAAGGAGGTGATCAGATGCAGCTGTCCCCCTCCTAAGGTCTCCGGGGCCTGTAATCGTCCTCCAGAGGGCTGCTATGAGCTCCACATCATCGGATGGCCCCTTGTTAACTGCAGTCCATCCAGTATTGGTGGCATTATCAGCGATTGCAGAGGTAATGTCGTCACTGAAATTTTCAGGTCTGGTAGGCTGGGGTGACTTGCCGGTCACAGAAGCCAAAGCCTACCCTTATGGGCATTGAAATAGCTGTGATCAGAAATCTTAAGCCAATCCTGATTGGAGGGGGGACTTGTCGAACGTGATCTGCTGCTGGATGAATGAGGGTGCCTCCCCTTTGCGTCTGATGGTTATATTAGAAGAAGCCAAAGACCCGAGTTCGTCTCTTGAGCTGACATCCATCCACACTGAACGATCAGCGAAAGCAGATGGTTTAGCAAAGAGGGGGTGGACACGGAGTTTTCTGTGGTTGTCTGACAGTGAGGGTGGTTGTTAAATAGGTCAGGGATTTCTTGCATTTTTGGTTGGTGTTTTGTTGGGGCTGTTGTGTATGGGTTGGGCTTGTTCTGTGGTGGGTCGAGTTCCCTTTTTGCTGTTTGCAGCTCTTGCAGTTGACTTGTAGTTTTCTATTTTTCTCTTTTCTTTTAATAGAAGCTCCATCCATTTATCACAAAAATAAAAAAATAAAAATGATTAACTATTCAGATTTTATTTTTGTCTTTCTCAGATTTCCCCCCCAAATTTTCTGTATTTATTTTTAATTGAAAACAAGCAAACAGGGCTTTTGCCTCACATCTTGAGTCTTAAGCTTCTTGTATCTTGTGTCAAATGCCTCAACCTTGCCTCATTTTCCTTTCCAAAATTCATCATACCATTTTATTCTAATCAAATGATATGGTTGCTTCAGAGTGATGGACCTCTTCTTTATGGGTAATGAAAATTTTCTTAGGAAAAGATAAGGATGCAGTAAGGGGGAGGCAATGCCAAAAGAAAAACAAAAAGAATTGCATCAAAGGGATGACCCAACACAAAATAATGGGCATGGCATGATAGATCTCTTGTCATAATCTTCAAAAGAGAGGAAAACAAGATGTTTAAGCCTCAATGCCATATGCCTAAGCTTATCAGACATAAAGTCAAGTCTCTATGGCTGTGGCCTTCCCTATCTAATCTTGAAGGAACTTAGATCCACCTATCACCAGAAGAGAACCTGAACTTTTTTGTATTTTTTCTGAGGGAGGTAAGAAAGCCTGAATTCCAAATTCCAATTACATGGAAAATGAGATTAGAGACCAAACACGCCTTCCCCCTTGTTAGACTGCCCGCCTCACCAACATCTATAAGATGTTGGACCCTAGGGTGCCCACCGGGATGTTGAAGAGCTTAAAGAATTCCAAACAAATGAAGCATGCTCTTGAGAAATAAAAAAGGATAGTTCCAAATAAACACTGGGAAGACAATGTACCATTTGAGGTGATAAAGAGTGAAAATCTTTTCCGCTCTTGCCATCCAACAATACACAGCAGCCCATGCCTGAACCAACTTGTCGTACACTGGAGCACAAGGAAGAAGAGACGCATCTCCAGATTTAAATAAAGCTTCACAGAAGGCCTTAGAAGAAAAAACCCAGTTAGCAGACCACTTACATATCCTTACATCATTCCTATTTCTCACAAGGAAGGCCATGCCTAGAGTGTCAATAAGCTTGAGAAGTGCTCACCTTATCTTCTTTTTACTCAGAGGAATGTTATGTGCCGCACCAACATTCCTCCTGGTGAAACTCATAACAATCTGTGGCTTGAACATTCCTCCGGGTAGCCACCCTATAGAGGTACCCGACCCACTTCCCAACAGATCACCTTAAATTAAAACCTTTCTTCAGATATTTTCCTGGATATCTTGGAGACATTTTGATGTTACAGACATTCTTCCAAATAGACATCCTGTAGGCTCTATATCCCTTAATGCCCAGCATCCAACCTCCTTCCCCTTCTCTGTGTTTCTTTTTTATCCGATTATCATTTCTCGAAAGCGCACTGAGTTGACGCCTCCTTCACTACTGAGGTCCCAATTCCTCTCCTTAATGCTCTTTGTGAAGAGACTTTTGGACTTCCTACCTCCAAGTGATCGCAAATGCCTTTTTGTGTCTTCCTTCCCAATGAAAATCTGTTTGGATTTTCTCTTAGACTCTTTACCTCTTCACCACCACCCTGGGGATCTTGAAAAGAGATACATAATGCACTGGAAGATTAGCTAAGCACAATTTGTTGCACTAATTGTTCTAGAATGATGGAATGAAGAATCTTTTGAAAAAAAAAAAAAAATTGATGGAACTAAGGCTGTAAGGCGTAATTCGTGTATTCTGTTGAACAACTTGCAGTTGCTGCCTGGGAGGGTCTGGTAGGACTACACTTGGAGACAGGGCAGGTTTGTAATGACAGTTAACTGCACTACTTTCATTGCTTGGGTTCAAATTCATTTGAAGATCCTTTTTCTTTAGGATGTTACTTCATCAGTACTCGCAGATACATGCTTGCAACCGTTGAAAAATACACCAGAAGATGAGAGCAGCTCATTCAAGGCTCTACATTTGCGAGCTAATGCGGTTAAAGGATTAGCTGATCTTGTGACTGGGGATCTTACGTCTGGTAAAGGACCATCCTGGCTTTTCTCCCTCTTATTATTGCATTCAGATGTTCTATTAGAAAAAAGAGAAGTGCCATTTCGAATTTATGATGCCCACTTCATGGAAGTTTTACAAAGTGTTGTGCCCAAACATGCATGGCAATTGGGACCTTTTCTGTTGGGCATCAAAATTTGGATGGTCTAAAGCTCAAAAGCACAGTGACTCTGTCCACCTGATTGTTATGAGTGCCCAATGAATGTGGAATATTTCTCAATTGTTTTAACTAAAGATCCCTTTTTCAGAACAGTTTGGATGGTTACCTCAGTTTAACTACCTTCTTTTGTGGTATAGCCCATCAACACTGGTCTTTCAAATTAATGGTCCCAAAATCCTGATCACCATGCATAATTTCTCTGTGCCAGAAAGGGATGTTCTAGTAGTGCTTTTCATGGTAGCCCGTGAAGCGTACTCATCATAGTAGCTTCTTTGGCTGGAAAATGACTGACTCTTAAGGTTATTTTATCAGGGAATTCATACTTTGGAGATAGCACATCATTCGAATCACAGGAGTCTAGATGTTGCACTGGTAAGCTGGTACATAGCCTGACCATATATTGCTTTTATCGCCCATCTTTACGACATCATTGTCAAATATCCATGAGGTCCTGGTGGGACTCAAATTCCTATTCACACAATCTACAGGAAATGTTGCACTCTCACATGGAGAATTTTTACATGCCTCCGGAAAACTTTCCGCAGCAGAGGAGTTCTACCAGAAAGCACTTAAGGCATCCGAGACAAAAGATATTTCTGATGCATCTGTTTTGGCGGCTGGCAATATGGTCTCGGAGAAGGTCTCACTGGGAGCCAGCTGTGCTTTAGGACAGCTTGCAACACATTTGGGGTAAGATCCTATTTGGTTGCAATTGCTAGCTTTTTTTTGGTTTCCCTTCTCCCTTCATTATTTCCAGGCAGTTTGTGGTATCTCAATTTGTGGAATTCCAAATGGGTCCGTTATTGGAGGTTGCATATTCTGAACTATTGGAAGCCCACTCATTCTCAGTGCTAATTGTTACTGAATGAATTCCTGTGGAGCAAACGGTTAGATTTTTATTAGCTTTTTAAGTTGTGTGAGCAACAGACTTACATTTAGATTGTTTCATTTCCTTTTCTTCTCAGTAATTTTGAGGAAGCAGAGGAAATACTGACAAAGGCATTGACAAAAGCTGAAGGGCATTTTGGTTTGTTATTTTGGCTTGGACTTATTAATGAGAATCGCAATCTTTTACATGTTTTCTGGGTGTCTCCTTACAGGAATGTGACGAGTATATTCTCCACTTTTTGACATTTTTCAGGCTCATATCATCCTAATGTGGGGGTCATCTTAACTTGTATAGCTATGATGTTTGGACATAAAGCAAGGCTGGAGCGTTCGAGTTCTCTTTTGATTCAAGAGGTTCTAATTGTATGCTTTAGCAATATTATAAAAACAGTTTAAAGAAAAACAGAGAAGTAGGGAATTTGCTTTGGGATTCATCTGTGTTGATCAAGCAAATCACCACTTGAATTTGCCTGGTTGGTACCTGGCTGACTAGGCTAACATGGCATCAACTGGGATTCAGCTTTATCTCAGAAGCTTTTCTTTCGCTCTCTTTTTTTAGAATATTTCTTCCAGGACTTGGCTGAGTCAACTCACTGACACTTTTCGATATACTGAGCTCATCCAATTGTGAGTTGGAATCTGAATTGGGTTTTAAATGTTGGTCATATGTATTAATTTTCAAAAAATAAAATAAAATAATTGTCATATTTATTGATACGGGGTATGTATGTGGCTGATTTTGTTCATTCAAAATATCAACTGGCAGGGACTTTATAGAAGGGCCATAGATTTGCTAAAAGCTCCATCATTGGACACTGAAGGTATACATCTTATGACACATGTCCTTGCTTTTTGTACATTTAATGCAATGAAGAACTGGTTTACCATTTGGATTTGGTGCAGTCTCGGACATGCGTGTGGATAAGAGAGATATTGTGGCCCTTGCAAGAGGTATGATCAAGTATCTCATTATTTTAATTCATGTATGATGAACGGATAACCTGAGCATCTTCCAAATGAGTATGTATATCAGCAGGTGTCTTGAGGAATTACATTGTCCTGATGGATCAGAGCATGAATTATGCCATGATGTGTCCGTATACAAGTGGGACCCATGGTTCATTGATCCAGCCCATTGATGTTATGGGACCCATCTTCAATGATGAACGACCCAACTTGTAATTCCTAGTGTCTTTGGTGATTATAAAGTTGACTCGTATGTTTGAATGATACTTGTGCAGTCCTTTCTATGCATTCAAACTCATTTTGATTGATAAAAATCTAACTACATTGAGAAAATGTAGAGAAAAGTAACATGAAAGGCGACGCTAGCCTCTAGTCATAAGCATTTACTAGCAACATTGCAACTCCACTTTACCGCATATAGAATGATATAAGTTTAATACACTATAGAAAAAATATTTACAGTAGTTGTTAGATATTCCAATTTCGGTGATAATCTCAGTATCTTTAACGTTTCGACATTGGAAGATTTTATCATTGCCAAGCTACACTTACCTGTTGGATTTTTTTTTTGTTATATTCATTAAAGCTAGTATATTCCATAGAGCATGTACATAATTCCACTGCCAAAAGAAAACATCTTTTGTGGAGAATGAAAAAATAAAAAATAATGAAGACTGGGGGAAAAGCACCATTTATGTATCACCACAACCTGACTTGCACATTATAAGAAAGGAAACCATCTGAAATTACAGTCTGGGGCTTGGCATTGTTGGAAAGTCATGTACGCTAAGGACCTGTTTGGATGTGATAAAAAGTTTTTGTAGAAATGGAAACCATTTTCCTTAAAAAAGAAGAAAAGAAATGGAAAGTATTTTAGAAATAGGAAAAATGATAAATGCAGAAATCGAAACATTTAGAAATGTGATGTAATGATGACCAATCATCACGTCATTTACAATGTTTGGAAGATATTACTGGAAAAGGTGAAGTAGAAATGGAATTTGATATTTTCCTTTTCAAAAAGCTGGCTTGCTTCACGAGAAGAAACAGTGGGAGATGAAGGCCGGGATCGCTTCAGCAGCAGCAGCAATGCCAGATAAACACTGGGCTCACTTCATATTTCAATGCAGTTCTCTTCCTTCTAGTTAAAAGTCCTGATCAGAGCATAACTTGCGTCCTATGCACCAGCCTGTACAAATGGGTCTATGGTTCATTGATATACCATTGATTTAAGGAACAAGTACCCTACTATGAATGGGAGATTGTTCCTGACCTGTCCACTGTGGCCCACAAATATATTGTTTACCACAAAAAAAAAAAAAAAAAAGATTCGACGGCTATGATCTTCCAATTCAGATGATTTTTGGTTCCGTGGTTCCCATAGGATCGACAGTCTGGTTCAATGAACCATGGACTCCACTCGCACAAAATGGGTGCATGAGGAAACTAATATTCTCATGCATCAAGGCTATAACACCTCTCTTTGTGCATGAGAGCATGGCTTGAAGAACCCTGCATACCATTTGATACAGCCAGTGTAACAAT
Source organism: Liriodendron chinense (assembly GCA_003013855.2). NCBI lineage: Eukaryota > Viridiplantae > Streptophyta > Magnoliopsida > Magnoliales > Magnoliaceae > Liriodendron > Liriodendron chinense. The sequence goes on along the minus strand of ML058427.1, from coordinate 2,009,144 downwards.
GATCTGTAACAATAACTGCAATGGGCCGTTAAACAGTGCATACATTGCTTTAGAAGTGTTGCAGGGTATGTGCATTAGAGGAATTTTAGGATCCTCAGCCCAAGGCTTCCCACCTTATACTCAGGTATTCTGTTCTAAGGCGGGCCAATGTTGCAGTAATCTGGACATTTGGACTGTTGCATCCCTCCATGGATGGACCATGCCATCATATCCCATGCTATTATTCCGATTCAGGCCTACAAATAGACGTTTAGGAAGAAATACCATCCACATTCAACTGCAACAAGTTCCAAGATTGGTGGAAAGGATAATCCCATCTGGGAGATTTTTTGGGCATGGCCCATCAATGGTGGGATGCAATGGATCAATGATCTGGATGACTGAACCATGGGCACCACTTGTAAGTGCTAAAAACCCATGCCTACTGTCCAAAGTCTTGAATGAAGCTCTTATATATTCCCATGTATTTGAATTAATCTGCAAACTTATGATCTATGATGTTTATTGATTGATTTAATAAGGTACTATCTTTTGGTAACCTAAGCCAGTGATCTGGTGGAACCCATCATTTGATTGGCTATGCTTTTAGAATATACCTCATGACCCTAGCCATCTGAAAATGGACAGATACAACCAGCGGTCCACACTAAGTGAGAGGGTCCCAATCGGACATTTAGATTCTCTCACGCGGGAGATATTTGGGATCTCTCCCACACACTGGGGGGGGGGGGGGCACCATATGAATGATTTGGATCACTGCGGCGGGGGGGGGGCACATGTACAATTTGTCGAGTGAGCAATCTTGAATTCTGACATTGTATATCCTCCCTAAAAACTGATGTATGGCGTGGATCTCTACTTCCTATGCAAGTAATTTTTTTCTTTTTCTTATTTCAATTAATGTAGTAATACTGATATGGCTGCTCGATGGTCTGCGTGCAGGAGGATATGCGCAAACACTAAGCGTTCAACAGTACAGAAAGGAAGAAGGAGAGCGAATGAGGAAGTGGGCGGAGAGCATATGGAGGAACCACCGACTGTCACTGGCGGAAGCACTCGAAATCTCTGAACCTTCCAAAGTTACAGTTATAGATGCTCGGATCAACAGGGTCATATAATTTCCATCGGATCCAATTGAAAGCGCCACAAGGCACATCTGCATCGGCATCTTGATGTCGCAACATGTTTAATGAAGACAACACGAGTTATAATATAAACACAGCGGCCTGTTTTGAGTTCTCTTGGTAGGCAATCTGTCCAATATATCCACTACATTGCATGCATATGTAGCATGATTGGTGTTCATGCAATTGCAGGTAAGCTTTCAAATTACCGGAAAAATCACTACACCAGTGTTTGGTCTGATTCTGACTTTAGATACCTCCTTTGGACTGAAGGGTCTGTTGTGAGTTACAGGTCTGTGGGTTGGGTTTGTCCCTAGTTACTGGTCTGAAACTAAAGAGCAGGGCTTGGGCACTGCTAGTCCACTTGATACCTATGAATCTGTACCCATGTGCTATCTCCTACCCATTTAGCTTGATTGGTTGTGCTGGGTCTGAGCTTGGGGTCTTTAAGGTAAGTGGTTGGCCATGGACATGGTTCAGGCCTCAAAAGCATATGAAGGAATGGGCCTCGGCCGACTCTAGTGGGCATAAGAATTCTGGTCTGGAACTGGCTGGTGGGACTCTAGGCATGCCCCATAGCGGATTGGGCCTTGGATGTTGTTGGTCTGGGCTGGCGAGCCCTTTCGTCTAACATGTTCCATACCCTATTAAGCATTCATCCACCATTCAGTCAGTATGATTGCTGATCGCGGGTGACAAATTCAAGAGGACTTAATGGGCCTGATTTAGAACATCCCCCCATACAATTATATTTATAGGATTGGGGAGTTATTTGATACTCTGGCTGCACATGACGGTTGATATGCATGCACTTGGAAATGGTACACCCGGCATATTCTAACTCGACTTGAACTAGACTAAATTTACATTGGTTGAACAATCATAACCTCTGATTCATGGATGCTTTTTTTCTTGAAATAAGACCATTCTAGTTGTTTTTCATTTTTAACCGTCCAGTAAGTGTCCACCAATTTGACAGATAGATACTCAAATGAACGTATTTTTTTATTCATAATATATCTAATAGGTGCATATAATTTGGATGGTTTAATTTGAATTACGATGTGACATGTTTCAACTCTATGACTGGGCATGGCAAATGCCTGAACCCCAGTAAGTAAAGGTGTGTTTGGATGCACAATTGAATTGCAGTAATTAGTTCGGTAAAGTATAGGTGGCCAAGTTACAGTTACCTCTAGTATTCTCACTCATGAACTTTAACCATTTTTTGGTTTTTCTTGTGTATATAGTTTGTAGAGGTTTCTAGAGTAGGCTAGTCTTGTAGATGAGTGTAGATATATTCAGTATGTTATGGGGTTCTCTGGTGGGTTCTTGTAGTATACTTCTGTATAGTCATCGTGGGTTGTAGAGTGTTCTTAACCGTTGGATGAATGCCACATCACTTCATCCTAGTCATTGATAAAACCTCAAGGGGTTGTAACTATGCGTGCTCTACACTTGGGAGTGCATTCAGGCTGAGTTCCTTATTTTAATTTTCATTTTTACACACACCCACACCACATGGGCACTCGAACCCATGATCTCAGTGTTGAAACAGTCTGTCTACCACTGAGCCATGGATCCAAATCTGGATCTGGTAGTTTTAGTTCCTACTTGTGTTAGAAGGGAATGCAATTGCAGCTCAAAAAGGTAAAATTTTAGGACATTTCCTTTCATTTCCCTTCATGTTGAACTAACTATTGAAGTTCAATTAAACGGTGCATCCTCCAAACGCGGCCTAAATTAGATGATTTTGTGTCAGTGCTGTTAACTCGGAGAATTTTTATACATATGAAATTTTGAATGCAATGCAACCGTTTGCTTTTCACGTGGGAGATGAGTTATTGGCATAATGTATGGTGGTCTGCTGTTCGTAGGTTTGGGTAAGCAACATGACACAAAATCCAACGGCTATAGGTCCAGCAGTATTTCAGCAAACCTCTATGAAGAACTACAGAACATTCTTACGCATGCGGGTTTCCTGCAACACAGAGCCCTGTGGAGCCACTACAATGTCACTATGGAATCAACTCCTGCACGTCAATGTAGCTAGCTTGTGTTATGACGAGAGTCCAAAATTGAACCATATCTAATGCTCAGGTGGGCCACACCACAGGAAACAGTGGAGACTGAACGCCTGCCATTCAAACGTAATGGGGCCCACAGAATTTTTGGATCAAGCTGTTATTTTTGTTTTCTCTTCATCGTGAACCTTTTGAAGTTGTTGGATGGCATATAAAGATCATGGTGAGCCCCAGGAAAGTTTTAATGGTTGGCATTTCTTGGCATTTCCATCCCCAATGTCATGTTTGGGCTCTCATCCTAGATGAACAGAGTGGATCTCACACACACCACAGTGGGGCTCCTAGGGCTTTGATTAATTAGGCCAAAGCGCGTATAATATACATTGTTCTTAAAGTGTGATTCACACTCTCTCACCTCATATCATAGATCGTTAATGGGCTATTGGCGAATTGCTTTTAGGATACGACAAACTTATTTGGTTTTGCTTGCAGCAATCATGAATAGACTGCGGTTGGAACTTGGTGAACACAATTAGTCTGTGGCAGACTCGATAGTTGATTTGAACTCAAATGAGTTTAAGTCTCTTATTAACTTGTAAAAAGGTGGGTGATTTTTGTTTGTTTCTAACTCTGTTTGAATAGTTTTTGATGTTGTGGAATGAACCCAATAAACCTTTGTTTATATAGGTATTGGGGATTGGGGTTATGGTTGGGCTAATAATTCATATGATCATTTTCTGACTGTTGGAAATTATCTGTTTATGATTGTTTTCTAGTTATTGCTAACTGCATGGTCATAGCTATTACATGCTTCTTGTTTAATACAATCGTTTTTGCATGGTTATGATTGTTGCGGGACCGTTATGAAACGGTCACATCTACAATAGTAAAAAAACCATCCTTTATATAAGGCTTTAAGTCACAATTGGTCATTCCTTATTGCCTTCATTTAAGGTTGCAAGGGAATGCCAAGAAGCATCACTACAACCACACTGCTCGCTCCAATGCCCGAGCACTCGTGCGTGCGGGTGTTCCAGTGCATTGGAACACGCAACTCGAGCATTTCTCTCTCCATTTCTTCAAGTAAATAAATTCAAAAACACTAACTTATAAATCAAAGTTTTTTTCATCTCTATCTGATGTGGGACTAAACAAAACATCTCTTTTGTTTTTTGTTTTTTGTTTTTTCAAATCATTTTGGAGGAAAAAATTGAATATTCAAAATATTTTTCATTTTTATAATAAAAAAACTCAACATAAACACGGTACTAGCAAAGAGGATATGATTTGTTGATCATGTATACTAGGCGCTGGACGTGGATTGCCTACAAAAGGCTTTGGCTAAAAGTTACTATGTTGGGAAGCTAGGTAGGGCCTACCATGATGTTTGTGATAAAGCAACTGTCCGTCTCTTTTGCTAGCTCAGTTTAGGACATGAGACATAAAATGGTGGGGATAGAAATGCATATAGCGAAACCTTTTTGGGTCTATTTTGATATTCATAAGCCGTCCAAACTAGTTATAAAGTCATTCCCACGGGAATGAATTATTTGTGGCCATCAAATGCTTCGACTTCGTTCAAATCCCACTGTTTCCCATCATGTAGCCTTGAGTTTTGGATCAGCATCATTGTTGGTGAATTCCCACTGTTTTCTCTCATGTGGCCTACTTGAGTTTCGGACCTGCATCATTGTTAGTCTCATGTCCTAAGATGACATGGAAAAATGGATGAACAAGGTTCATTTCTCACAAACATCATGGAGGGCCCACTTCTTCATTGCAAGGGGACCATTGGCCCATTTGAATTGTTGGTCCCACCACCAGCTAATTAGCAGTCCAGATCTTTTGCACTTGTGCATGGAGGAGGTTGTGCGAGTATGCTTGGGAGTCATAGGTAACTCGCACCTTGAATCTCACGCCTTTCGGATGGTTCAAGAACTACACACTCTCTACTGAATTATAGCCAAATAGTGTTGATATGGTTCGGCGGACTACTGGCGCGTATACTCTCCCACTTCGGTGGACGCATGTCAAGCGAATAGTGCAAGATTGTCATGATCCGAACCAACCAAGGGGTGGGTCCCACTATGATGGCCACAGCTATATAACTTTAACGATGAGAACATTCTACACCTTGATCCATAGCCCAAGTGGTAGACTGAGTGAAGATAGCCTGGTTCCAACACTAAGGTCTTCTTATCAATTCCCACAGTGGGGTGACTAACATTGCGATCTGACCAGGAATCAGGGGTGTGTATACTACTAACCCTTTCAATCCACTTTAAAAGATATCTGAAGCTCAAGTGGACCACACAACAGGAAATAGTGTGAACTAAATGTTTATTGTTGAAAAATTCTTAAGAGCTACAGAAGTTTTGCATCATGCTGATTTTTTTTTTTTGTTTTTCTTCTATCTTTTGGATGGTTGAAATTATTATTCTCATGGTTTTTTGTGGTATGGCCCACTTGAGCTTTGTATATGCTTGAATTTTTTTTGGCTCAACACCTAAACTAAAAGAAAAACTGACTACATTAAAGCAAGGCACCCATTCGATCATTTCGTCCAACATTACCACTTGTGTAAAGACAAGCACCGACGAAATGCTTGCCCCTTCCTTAAAGCTAAAAGAAAGGTCTTCTTGCACATGATTGTTGTCAACTTGATGTTTCCATCCCGCCCATTTTGGGTGGGACGCCGGTTAGTTACAACCTGGATCCAACCAGGTAGGTGCGACCACTGTGGGACCTACTGTGATGTATGTATCGCACATACCATTCATTTGTTTTTTCAGCTTATTTTAAGGCATGCCCAAAAATACAAAGCAGAGACAAATCTCAGGTGGACCCCACTACACGAAACAGTTGTGTTTTAACAACCACCATTAAAATATTCTCAGGATCCACTGCAATGTTTATCGCTCTCATAAACTTGAATGAAGGAAAAACACAAATAAAAGCTTAATCCAAAACTTTCTTTTGCCTCCAAGAAGCTTTTTAATGGGGGGAATTCAATACCTTCCGTGTGGTCCACTTCATTTTTAGGACCATCCCCAAAAATAAGCCGGCCAAATAAATTGCGGGGCGTGGATATACAATGCGTATGCATCACCGCCCACTTCCTTGTGATGCCATTTGAATCTTGGATGGCCCCAGGCATGGGGGCACATTGGTAATAGGGCAATACATGGATGTAGCTGATCCAATGGTCTCATTTTCTCAATATAACTTAGGCTACCAACTGTTTATTGTGGCCCAAACACTTAAAAATAATTCGTTGGTCCATTGTCTGGCCTGCTAGCCCAGCTGTAAGACGTCTAGGCGTTTCAGTAGCACCCTGCGCTCACCAATAATGGCTTGATGGGCATTGATCCAGACCATCCAAATCTTAGCCTTCAGTCCAAGTTTAATGGCGCAGGCCTTGGCCCTACAAAGCCGGCCAGCCACCAGCCGATTACCACCCATAGTTCTATCGTAGATGGACGCTCCGGATTTACTCGCATGCATGCCACGCGTGCACCACCAAACTAGTGTCCGATAGTTTCGTGTGGTCCGGCTAACCACCAAACTATTCCTACCCAACGGGAAGGAGTAAAACCCTTAAAATCTCTCTCCCTCTCTCTCTCTCTCTCTCTCTCTTATCTTCCTTCTGCAATGGCCTTCTGCCATCACAGTCAACTCCTCGGCCCCAGCCTCCCTAAACCCCATCATCCCATCCCCCTGCGCAAGTTAGCCCCAACCCCTACAACCCTCTCCCTCTCTTCCCCCAACCACAAACCCTCCTCCTCTCAAAACCCCAACCCCAACCCCAACCCTCCTACAATTCCCTCTTCCCAAAATGCCCTCCACTCTCTCACAAAATCCCTAGCTGTATCATCCGCCACCGCCCTTCTCTTCCACCTCACCCTCTCCAACGGCAATGGCGATGGATTCTTTGGCGGTAGTGGCGGAGGTGGCGGAGGCGGCGGCGGCGGCGATGGCGGTAATTTCTGGTCAAAATTCTTCTCGCCCCTTGCCTTCGCCAAAGACGAGGGCTCTGAATCCTCTCCGGACTGGGACTCTCACGGCCTTCCCGCCAACATCGTCGTCCAGCTCAGCAAGCTCAGCGCTTTTAAGCGCTACCGGGTCTCGGAGATCCTCTTCTTCGATCAGCGCCGCAGGACCACCGTCGGCACCGAGGATTCCTTCTTCGAGATGGTTTCTCTTCGCCCCGGTGGGGTCTACACCAAGGCCCACCTCCAGAAGGAGCTCGAGACCCTCGCCACGTGCGGCATGTTTGAGAAGGTCGATCTCGAGGGCCGGACCAAGCCCGACGGGACCCTCGCCGTCACCATTTCCTTCACCGAGTCCACGTGGCAATCCGCTGATGCCTTCCGCTGCATCAATGTCGGCCTCTTGCCCCAGTCCAAGCCAATTGAGATGGACCCCGACATGACAGATAGAGAGAAGATGGAGTACTTCAGGAGCCAGGAGAAGGACTACCGGCGCAGGATTGATCGGGCCCGGCCATGCCTGCTGCCGATACCAGTGCACCGGGAGGTGCTGCTGATGCTGAGGGAGCAGGGGAAGGTGAGCGCACGGCTGCTGCAGAGGATACGGGACCGGGTGCAGAAGTGGTACCATGACGAGGGCTATGCATGCGCACAGGTCGTGAATTTCGGGAACTTGAATACGCGTGAAGTTGTGTGCGAGGTGGTTGAAGGAGATATCACGCAGCTGGCTGTGCAGTTTCAGGATAAGTTGGGGAATGTGGTAGAGGGTAATACACAACTCCCTGTTGTGTATAGAGAGCTTCCGAAGCAGGTAATGCTGGTATTTTATGATGCTCAATTGGAAGAAGTGGCTTTTTCATGTTCAATCAAGAAATGGCACTGGTGGGGGCCATATCAAGGTGGGCCGTTTCCAAATCTCTCCTGTCAGATTATCCTAGCCATCTGACTGGGTGTCATGTGAATGGACGGTTATAGACAGTGTTCCCCTTACTTTGTGGTTAGGATGATTCTCTGGGGGAAGGCTTTTGGAGTTTGCCCCAACCACAACTGGGTCCACTTTACGAATGTTTGGCACCAAAAGGTGGGCCCCACCCCACCTGTGGACAGTGGGGCTGAGCTAATTTCTCCATTGAGCATTTTGTCTTCCTGTTTTATATTTAATATTGTTGATTTCTAGATTTGTTTTGTGGAGTTTGCAGGTTCATTTGTTTATTTCGAAATTAGAATGAAGTAGTTTGATAGAGAGAGCTCATGATTAGTCTATTAGACAAGAGTAATTGGGCAGATGACCTTTATGGTGTTTAGTTAAAATGAGAGTCAAATGCTGGGAATGATATGGTTGAACAACTGCTGTGTGAGAAGACATTTAGCCCATGTTTGGATGCACTATTGCACTGAATTGCAATACTGCCAGGGATTTTTTATTTGAAAGGTGGCACTACCAGGGATTGAACCCTGAATCACTTACACCCACTAGTTATGAATAATAAGAAACATCATTGTTGTTATTCTTGTTATTACTAGTGCTACTTATTGTTATTATTGTTGCTGGTACTATTTCGCAGTTCCTCTTGATTAAATTAAATGTTTGTAATTCATTTCACGAGTGCATCCAAACACATCCTTAGGATGATTCCTTGAGCTGGGCTTTTGATGTAGGATGGATGAGAAGGAAGAAACAAAGAGAAGAACAGATTTTTTTTGCACCACCCACATGATTCAAAGATGTTGGCTTTTATGGTTTTCTTGCTCTGCAAGAGAATGTTTTCTCCCTAATCTCACGCTGTGTTTTATTCCAACCTCATTTCATCAATTCTATCTCTTACATATTGTCGTAGAGATCTTTCAGAGACTAAAATACAAATGATAAAGATCTAATGAGATCTTACAAATATGTACTTTTACCAATTTAGATGTAAATCATTTTGTACAGATTGCCGTCTAAGTTTCAAATCCAAACTTGAGAAACAACAACTATTAAAAAGATTTTAAATCTTAAAAGAGCTTCCCAAAATAGAAATTACTAATGGCTTAATGACACATAAGATCCTATAAAAAAATCTCCAAATTCTTTTCTAAACAAAGATTCTAGATAATCAAAATAACTCCATGTGTGGGTCTTCCCGAATGGGGTGTAGGACCTGCAAATTGGGTTTATGGGACCCATGTCTTCATCGCACACTTTTTGCAATCGTTCTCGCTTGCATTATTGCCCATTGCCTCGAAAAACTTGCCCTTGAGTTGATAACTGGTATTTATCCATCACGAGCATCCACCCATTTTTCGTTCTTTTGTAAGCTTTTGATAGGAGCTGATGATGGAGACCCATGTGCTTGCCGCAAACTTGTTGCACTGATGAGATTGGTAGAGAATGGCTCTTCCTCCTTCACTTCTTGTGATGCAGATGTGGTCCACGTGGATTATATCAGGAAAATTGTTATATGTGTTGAAGGTGTATCGGGTTGGAAGGTTAATATCTAGAGAAGCAAGATCATGTGGATTAGAATGTCTTTAAAGGAATTCACGCAACCAAGGTGTCCCATTGCGGTAACAATGGGCGTAACGGCGCCCATTGTTATCGATATGGTGTAATGGCATAACAGTCAACCTGTATCGGTCGGAATTTTTTTTTTTTTTGGTCAAAAAAATCCAAAAAATATCCATTAAATCCAGAAAATTTTAAATATTACAAATATGCATTCATTTATAATTTTGAACATGTTTATGGTAGTGTAACGGTCCACTCTTTAGTGAGAAAGTTATATCGGGATGTCTGATGAATTTATAAACATTAAGTCACCATTCTATATATATATATATATATATATATATATATATATATATATATATATATATATATATTTGTAATTTTTTATTTTCAGATTAGTGACTTTATGTTTATAAATTCATCAGACGGCCTAATACAACTTTTTCACCAAAGAGTGGACCGTTATTCCGTTACACTATCATAAACATGTTCAAAATTATAAATGAATACATATTTGGAATATTTAGATTTTTTTGGATTTTCTTGATGAAAAAAAATCTGACTGATATGTATCAGCCGTTATGCCCCCCGTATTGGCCGTTATGCCATTACACCATATCGGTAACAGTGGGCACCGTTACGCCTGTCGTTGCCCACCGTTCCCGCAATAGGACACTTATCTATGATGCAATCTTCTCCCAAGGTAGGAAGAGAGATGGGGACCCAGCTGAGGAGGTATGGCAATATAAAGACCCATTTGGAGGGGTGGCTTTTGCATGGCTAATAGCGAAGAATAGGGTGCTCTCCGTGGATAACTTCCAAAAAGAGACATGAACATTCCCAATGCGTGTGTCATGTGCATGTGGGAGGTGGAAACAATGAAGCATTTATTTATTCATTGCCCTTTATCGGGTGGGATTTTGAAGAGATTCCACGTGCTCTTTCAGTGTTGTTGGGTGATGCTGGGATCCATTGATGCTCTTTTTCCTGCTAGGCATGGGGGTGGGATCAACCTTAAAGGGAGAATTCTATGGAGACTTATTTCCACCACCGTTACCTTTATGATACGTGTCATAACAGCTGTTACGGTCTCTCTTTTTATTAAAAGAAAAAACCTGTATCTATCCCATAACGTTGAAAAAACAAATCCGAAAAACCTATACCTACCCCATAACAAACCATTACAGGGCTTTTATGACCTTTACAGGTGGTTTAATCTGCCATTAATGGTGGTTATAGGCCATTTTTGACATAACGGCTGTTACGACCATTACGACCCCGTAACGTGTAACGGCTGCCACCGGCCCACCGTTACCTTTACTAACGGCCTTTACAGCACTATAACAGCCTTTACGGCACACCATGTTTACTTCTGGCGGTATTATTTTCAATATGGCTCGAGCGCAATGAGAGATGCTTCCGCAATTGCCATAAATTGCTTGTGAAAGTTTTTACAAAAGCTAAAAGGGATGTTATTCTTTGGGCTTTGTCTCTTAAATCCTTTGGTTTTGTCCTTGCTGTCCTATCTGAGTCCTTTTTCTCAAAGCACCTTGTGTTTGAGGGTGGGCTTGTTAGGAGCAAGATGTTAGCATACATATGTTTGCAAATCATAATTGCATGATTCTTCTAAGTAGGCACTGCTCCCTCTTCTAATTGCGGTTCTGACTCTCTTGCTCTGATTCATTATTTGTATTCTGATTAATGAGCAATACCAAAGTGTTTCAAAGAAGGGTTACCTTGACGTAGGTCTACCTCTGGCCTAGATCAACCTGGCATTAAATGGAATCTCGATCGCTCTGCTAGATCAACCTGACATTAAATGGAGTCTTGATCTCTCTTCAAGAGTCTATGATGTTTCATACAACTTAAAGTTCACAGGACGAAAAGAGGTTATTTTGAGGTCCTTATATTCATAATGCCTAGCATTGAATGGTCAAGATATCACCTTATCGATTATCAAACTCATGCTCCCTTGTCTGCTTCCTACCTATTTCTACTTGTTCACGTCTTGAAACAAATGCTTCCACACTCTTGCACCTGAATTTTTTCCTGCTTCACTTCAGACTTTGTTCAACTATATACAGATGTACATATGTCTGTACAACTCTGCTAGTGGAGTTTTGCGCTCTCATTGCCGGTCCCAGGCATGGGTAAAGTAGGAGGGTTGCGTCAAGTTGGTAGCTAGCGTCAAACTTTGCCACAACTTATTCTCATACCCAATCCCAAGTTGGAATGATGATCAATGTTGTCGAATTGCATATGCGATCGCATATTTTTTTTAAAAATTTAACAATAAAAAAATTAAAAAATAGTGAAAAATTAAAAATTAAAAAAAAAGATGTAAAAAAATATAAGATGCTAAGGGCAATTTTCCTAAGTTAATAGATAACTAATTTTACATATTTAAAATACATTTGAGAGAAATAAAATCAATTAAACAATGAATGTTAGGAGAAGGATGTTAACATATGCAAATCATAGTTGTAGGATTCTTTTAAGTAGGCACTACTCCCTCTTCTAATTTTGGTTCCGATTCTCTTGCTCTGATTCATTATTTGTATTCTGATTAGGGAGCAATACCAAAGTGTTTCAAAGAAGGGTTACCTTGACGTTGGTCTGCCTCTAGCCTAGATCAACCTGACATTAAATGGAGTCTCAATCGCTCCACTAGATCAACCTGACATTAAATGGAGTCTCAATCACTCCGCTAGATCAACCTGACATTAAATGGAGTCTCGATCGCTCGATTCGCTGCGCTTCATACTCCATACAACTTAAAGTTCACAGGATGAAAAGAGGTTATTTTGAGGTTCTTACATTCATAACGCCTAGCATTAAATGGTCAAGATATCACCTTATCAATTATCAAACTCAGGCCCCCTCATTCGCTTCCTACCTATTTCTACTTGTTCAAGTCTTGAAACAAATACTTCCATGCTCTTGCACCTGAATTTTTTCCTGCTCCACTTCACACTTTGTTCAACTATATACAGATATACATATGTCTACACAACTCTGCTGGTGGAGTTTTGTGCTCTCATTGCCAGTCCCAGGCATGGGTAAAGTAGGAGGGTTGCGTCAAGTTGGTAGTTGGTGTCAAACTTTGCCACAACTTCTTCTCATACCCGATCCCAAGTTGGAATGATGATCAATGTTGTCGAATTGCATATGCTATCATGTGCGATCGCATATGCCTATGCGCATATGTGATCACACAATCGCATATGCGACCGCATATTTTTTTAATGTTTTTTAACAATAAAAAAATAGGAAAAAATTCAAAAATAGATAACTAATTTTACATATTTAAAATACATTGGAGAGAAATAAAATAAATTAAACAATGAATTAAACATCAAGTCATCAACGTTCAAGGATATAGTTAACAAGTAAGAAATAACAACAAAATAAAAAAGCTATTTATTTATTATTTTTGAAAATCAACAAGCTATCTTCCTTGAAACTGGAAAGTGCTTGAATCTTGATCCTCCAACTTCCGAGAGAGAGAGAGAGAGAGAGAGAGAGAGAGAGAGAGAGAGTTTTGGGGTGAGAATATTGCAAATGGAAGAGGTTTGGAAGCCTTTTTATAGGCAAAAAGTTGTTTTTTTGCAACAAAAAAAAAAAAAAAATTACTGTGCCATGGTTGATATACGGTCGCACAAGACAACACTAATGATGATTGACGCATGACATCTGACCGACTCACCAAAAGCTCCAGAGCTGATGGGGGAGGCACGAAATATCGTTTTATCTCATAGCCTAGTCTAGGCCAGGCCTCGATCGAGCCCTCCTTTGTGAGCCACCCCACTTCGCATGGGTCCCGTTTCGCACAGTGTAGCTGCTTCGCACGGTTTGCCCCACCTCAAGTGTGCTCCCGCTTCACACGAGCCGCCCCACTTGAGCCCAGTGTGAAAATGCCCTTGCATTAATCACCCCCGGTGAGGAGTCTTGAACACGAGATCTCCCACTCTGATACTAATTTGACGCAGGACATCCGACCAACTCACCAAAAGCTCCAGAGCTGATGGGGGAGGCACGAAATATCCTTTTATCTCGTAGCCCAGGCTAGGCCAGGCCTCAATTAAGCCCTCCTTCATAAGCCACCCCACTTTGCATGGGTCCCGCTTCGCATAGTCTGCCCCACCCCGAGTGCCCCGAGTGGTGCTCCTGCTTCGCACGGACCGCCCCACTCAAGCCTGGTGTGAAAATGCCCTTGCATTAATGATGGACCTCCTTACACATGCTATTGAATGTTTTCTCAATCTTATTCTTGTTTGTCATGTGTGATGTGAAAAGTCTAGCTGTTATTCTTAAACATTGTTTGACTGATACTGATAGTTACTCATGTAAAATTTTCAACTCATGCACTTATCCATGATGACATTTGACTGATTGCAGCTTCGACAAGGCCATGTCTTTAATATAGAAGCAGGGAAACAAGCTCTGAGGAATATAAACTCACTTGCCTTATTTTCAAACATTGAAGTGAACCCAAGACCTGATGAAAAGAATGAGGGAGGAATTATAGTTGAGATCAAGCTTAAAGAACTTGAACAAAAAAGTGCTGAGGTCAGCACAGAGTGGAGTATTGTGCCTGGACGCCAAGGACGGCCAACACTGGTATATTTAACTGTTGGTTTAAACTATTTAATATTTGTGGTTTTGAAGCAATCTACTTGTCTGTATTCTTCACAACTGAGTTGAAAATTTGATGCACTTGCACTTTAATCTGTGTTTGGCGTAGCATTGAATTCAACTACAGTAATTTGTCCAATAAAGTGGAAATGAATCAAATGACCTGGGTTCCCTAAACGCAATTTGTTACTTTCAAGTTGGACTTGCGTGTAATGTAACTGCAATTTGAGGTGTTCTTCCTCATTATGACAACGAAGGGAAGGTCATTATAACTTCGTCATTTCCTCTTATTGATCCATTATTGCATACAATTTGACAGTGCATCAAATAATAGCTTAAAGGTTGTACGATGCCACCGCTTTGCAATTTGCAATGGTATCATTTTTCCTTGTTATGGTTATTGACTGAGCATACCTTTTCAGGCTTCAATTCAGCCTGGTGGAACTGTTTCATTTGAGCATCGGAACCTCAAAGGGCTAAACAGGTCCATACTTGGGTCTGTAACCTCCAGCAACCTCCTTAATCCTCAGGTATTATGGTATTTCATTTGCATCAGTCTTCTGAAGGATGCACCTAAGCTCTGGACTGATTTCTTCTTAACAACAATCTAAGCTGTTGATTTTCCTCTTGTTGCGCATTTAATTTGTGGTGCGAAAAGCAATTTACTTTATTTCCCTTCTTAAGCAATCCAATCATGTGTGTTTAAATCATATGGCATATATCCATTTTTTCAGGATTGTAGTGGGCCTTAATTTCTCATCATATAATCTATTATTCTTACATGGATCTTTGCATAATTGAACCAGTCAGACCAGCTTTTTCTGTCTATCAGATCAGAATCTTGCTCAGATCTGAGTATGCTTTATTTCAAAATTTACCTTTCTTTTGAACTTAGCATACAATCTTTGTGCTAGAAAGTATGAAATCCATATTTGGAGATACTAAGAGGCGTATCAATTAATATTTGGTGGATAAATACAAGAATTATATGAGTAAACTTCAAATTTGTACAGCTGCTTGAAGGGAACTACTTTTTGGTGCATTTCTGAATGATGCCCACTCCGAGGGAACTATGCGGGGTGAATTTCTAAATTATACCTGCTTGGAGGGAACTTACAAGCATTTGAAATGATACTTGTGATACATGGTATGGGACAGGAAGCCTGACAAACAAAAAGGAGATTATGGGTGGACAATCTAATAGCTTGCTTGCTCTGCTATTTTAAATACTAAACACTGACTACTACACTGATTTCATGAGCAAAAACTGGGCAATGAAAGCAGGTTTAATGTGCACATAACCCTAGATTAATGTTTCTAGAAAAGAAGTGATCACCGTAGCTCTGAGTTTATCTTTTCTCAGATAGATTGACTACTAGGATAGTTGGCCAACAATTCTTAAGGTGAGTTACCTCACACATTGTAAATGTGGAATATTGATGCAAAGATTGGCCATGGTCACCCAAATTCTCAGACAGTTACTAGATTCGTCATGATCATCATCATCGAAGCCTTATCCCAAGACAAAAAAGGAAATTTTCACCTCTCCGAATCAATCTTGTCAGCATCCGATGGTTAAGATCATGTGATCTAGTGAACTTTGGGGCTTTCCCTCCCTCTAGTAAAATTCTGGCAGCAATCTAGTTTAGCGGACATAAAATGGAAGGACAAAATGAAAATATTCACCAGTCCAAATCCAGCTGCCAGCATCAGGTGGTTCGGATCATCCGGTCAAGTGGATAGCCCCAAGTTCGCTTGAGTGGGTGATCTTAACCATCTCTAATGCTGGCAGCTGGATTTGGACTGGTGAATATTTTCTTTTTGTCCTTCAATTTTATGTCCATCAATGTGTGGTTCATCTGGAGTGGTAACTGGCCTATGCTCCATCCACAATGGACCCTGTGATTTGCAAAGTCTTAGTTCACATGTATTGGTGTATCTATGCCACATATACATGGAAGACCCATGCCTTACAACAAAGCGGTGGTGAATCATCCTATCAAATAATCAAAATTTCAACGAAGATCTGCAGGTTGTATTATGCCCTTTTTTTTTCTTTTTTTTTTTAAAGGGCAGGATTCTGCGCCATTAACCGAGACAATACATCTTTCTTGCTCCTGTTTTTGGTTATGATTTTTTAATGGCTGTTTTTAGTCATCATTATTGTTCGAAAAGAAGAAAAAAGTGAGCATGCCACTTTTCAAGTGGTTTCTTTTTCTTTTTTCGGCAAGTAAAATTGCACTGATTGAGAATTAAAAAAAGAGAGTAGAGAAGGGACATTTTAGAGGAGATTTGGTGGCATACTTAAGACTGATAGAGAGGAAGTCCTTTGGGCCTTACAACCTCAATGGTTATAAAAGATTTGTGGTCCCCTGAGTCCTTGACATGAAAAACTGAACGAAGATGAAATTTTAGTCAATAGATGCTCCTTGCATCATCTCCTATTAACAATGGTGATGCAGCTAAAGTGACAAATTTGAATTTAGGGTCAAGTTCATACCTGCTTGTTGATCAAAACCTTCAAAGATAACCCATATGTTTGATTCGCAGTCGTGTATACAGGAGTGAAAGTGCTTGTTTGATCTTCCTCATGTTCTGATTTCAGAACTTGGTCCATCTAATTGTTATGTTTGGCTATGTTGGTTTAAAGAATGGTTTATTGGTAAATACTACCTTGGCACAAAGAACATGTTTCCTGATTATGTTTAATCCTTTGTTCAGGATGATCTCTCTTTCAAGCTTGAATACGTTCATCCATATCTCGATGGCGTATACAATCCTCGCAACCGGACCTTCCGTACAAGCTGCTTCAATAGCCGCAAACTGAGTCCTGTATTCACAGGTGGCCCAGGGGTGGATGAAGTTCCAGCAATATGGGTTGATAGAGTGGGCTTCAAAGCCAATATCACAGAGGCAAGTGATACCTTCCTTTCTTTTTTCTATTTGAGAGAGATCTGTCTATTGCTCACAAGAGAGGGTTTTGAAACCTACTCTACATGCGCGTGCAATGTGGCACGTGTGCAGGATCTGGGCCATTAGTGTGGCGTGTCGCACCGTGTCTGTGCTACTGCTCAAAATCAGGTCAGTTTAGCCATCAGTTGGGCGACACAATTATAAAAATAAATAAATAAATAAATAAAAGGATGGTTAAAAATTGATGAGCATTCCACATTCGACATGTCTTGAAATGAGGCTAGAAGGCATGTCAGCCGGGGCGCTCCTGATGAATGGCCCAGATATCAGACGTGTCACCTTGACCCTTGGGGAGAGCGAAATTGGGCATTGAGTGCCCACAGCAGGATTGTCGATCTCAATAAACTTGATGGTTTCAATGTAATGAAGCTCACTGCTACTTTTGACATTATTTTGAACTTGCAGAGCTTCACCCGACAAAGCAAATTTACTTATGGTCTGGTGATGGAAGAAATCACAACACGTGATGAAACCAGTAGCATTTGCACTAATGGTTCCCGGGCACTACCAAGTGGTGGATTAAGCATGGATGGGCCTCCAACAACTCTCAGTGGTACTGGCATCGACCGCATGGCATTTGCGCAGGCAAATATTACACGTGATAACACAAAGTTTGTAAACGGAACAATTGTTGGCGAGAGGAATGTTTTCCAGGTAAATCTTCTTTTCTCACATCTTTTTTTTTCTTTATAAATGCATGAAAAATTATCATTTATTTCAGTTTCATATTATATTTTAAGAAATGAGGGAAACGGCCTTAAATTCTATTGAAAGTTTTTACGTTGCCTTTCAAAAAAAAAAAAAAAAATGAAACTTTAAAAATGAAAATGTTGTGTAGTAATTGCAAACCGTTTGCAGTTGAGTTCCCATTGGGACATTTGGCAGGTGTACAAGATCTGGACCCAGGTTATGAATACTAGCTATGCACAAAGTTTCGCACCTTTTAGGATGAAAATTTTCATGGGAAATATTGGGAAGTGTTTTGATATGGAGTAAATTTTGCAGTTTGAGGCAAACTTCAGGAAAATGTTGGAATTTTCAGATATTTAAAACAAATATGATTACCCACTTGAAAGATCACAAAGATAAACTATGCATGATAGTTTCCCATTGTTTAGGGTACAAAACATGCATTGTCAGCCATAATTGACACAATTATATAAATAAGTTCATGAATCAAATGGAAACGAAGATTGAGACAGACCTGGCTTAGAGAAGGGGATAAAAATACAAAGTTCTTTCATGCAATGGATATTGCTAGGAAGAGAACCAATAAGATATCTAGTTTTGTAATAGATGGTAAAAGGGTGGAGGAGAAGTCTCAGATTTGCGAGGAGATTGTGAATTTTTGCAAAAATTTCCTCTTTTCAGAAGGGCGGAACCGTGGAAGAGGCTGAAAACTTGATAATTTACAGTTTGGTTAGATATCAAGTGAGGAGGCTGAGGCTTTGGAAAATCCGATTCTTGAGGAAGAAATCAAGGGGACGATGGAGGAATTTGTCAA
Organism: Liriodendron chinense; assembly: GCA_003013855.2. Classification (NCBI taxonomy): domain Eukaryota; kingdom Viridiplantae; phylum Streptophyta; class Magnoliopsida; order Magnoliales; family Magnoliaceae; genus Liriodendron; species Liriodendron chinense. The sequence continues at coordinate 1,990,407 of ML058427.1, read as the reverse complement.
TGATAAGGCTCCCAGTCCAAATGGCTCCTCGATTGTATTTTTTCAGAAGTTTTGGGAGATGCTCAAAATAGATGTGATTGATTTCATTAATGAATATGTTAAAATGGGTATCTAGCAACATAATTAGGTGCTCCGTTTTCTTTTTCTTAACTGAAATTTTATTAAACACGGGACCACCACCCCCCTCAAAAAAAGAAAAAGAAAAAAAAGAAGAAAAAAAGAAAAAACAACAACAACTCACTTTAGCAAAATACAAGCTTTCTTGCCCCCATTACAAGAATCCCACTGCCTAACAAAGCTCCAAGCCTTATTTAACAGACATTCTGCATCATGCCTCGTATTTCGGAAGCACCTTCCGTTCCTCCCTTCCCAAATCACCCAAAGACCCGCCACCAAACAAAGCTGCTAAGAGACCAACATATCCTTTCCAAAATGAACATTGTGCCATGCCGAGAGCAGCTCACCAATAGACCTTCGCATGACCCAAGATAAAGAAAACCTGGAGATAAGAGTATGCCATAGACCTGCACCAACGGGCAATGAATTAAAAGGCAATTAACTGATTCCAAATCAACCCCACACGTCGGGAATTGTTCCCCCTTTTTTGAAGATTTTCCACCATCAGAATTCTCTCTCTCAACGAGCCAACAAAAAGCTACAATTTTGGCAGACGCTAATCCCGAAAAAGGAAGGTGCAAAATGTTTGAGGGACTTCAGGCCGATTAGCTTATTAGGAAGCCTGTACAAGATACAAGCACAAAATTGGCTTCTAGATCTCAAAGGATTTCAGGAGGAACGACTTAAAAAAATCAAATGGCGTTTATAGCTGGTAGACATCTCACGATAACGCTTTGATTGTGCATAAATGTATAATACTTGGCATTGGGAAGGAAAGAAAGAAACAGTTTGTAAACTCATTATAGAAAAGGCTTACGATCATGTGGATTGAGAATTTTTAGATTGCATGTTAGATTGGTTGGGATGTTGTCAAACGTGGAGGAGGTGAATGAAGGTGTGCATTGAATCAGCCAAGTTCTCGGTAGTAGTTAACAGTTCTCTGGAAGGTTACTTTGCAGGTTCCAATGGTTTACAGCATGGGGATGCATTACCTCTGTATCTATTTGTGGTGGTTGCTGAGCGTGGAATTGGGTCCCATTGAAGGTTTTAGAGTGTACTAGTCAGAATTCCAAGTTTCTCATCTTTAGTACTCAAATGATATGATTCTATTTTGTGAGGTGGAAGAGAGTAAAGTGGATAATTTAATGAAGATCATTACTTGTTTTGGGGCGGCTTGTGGTTTGAAGGTTAACATTAACAAAGGTGAAATTCTGGGTGTGGGTTTTTCTAAGGAACTAGTTAGCAGGTTTTTTTTTTTTTTTTTGTTGGGGGGGGGGGGGGGGGGGGGGGGTGTGATTGTGGTATAAAGGTATTGAAAAGTTCGAAGGCAAGCTCTCTAGATGGAAAAACAAGTATCTTTCAATACGAGGAAGGTTGACATTGTTTAGATCAACAATGTCTGACTACTAGTCTATTACATGTCTCTTTTTAGGTGTCCAAAATCAGTGTTGGATAGGTTGGAAAAATTAAGGCAAGATTTCAAGGAGGTATCTTTCAATAGGTGGAAGGTTGACATTACTTAGATTGGCTATGTTTAATATGCCAGTCTATAACATCTCTTTTTAGGTGTCCAAAATCAGTGTTGGATAGGTTGGAAAAATTAAGCTGGGGTTTCTTATGGAAAGGCTTGGAAGAAAACATAGGTTTCATTTGATTAAATGGGATTAGGTATGCAAGCCTTGTGAAGGAGGTGCTGTGTGCAGAATTTAGATCATATGAATCAAGTGTGTGCAAAATTTGGACCATATGAATCAAGTGCTTCTAGGAAAATGAATTTGGAGGTTTGATGTGGAAAAAGGAAATCTCTAGTGAAAAGTTCTTCAAAGGAAGTATGGGTCTCAAGTTGGGGGGTGGTGGACAAAGGATTCGTCCTTCTACAGAGCTTCCGCGATGTGGAAGCATGTAGCGACAATGAGGTTGGAAGTTTATGGAGTATGCTAATTTTTCATTGGGTGTTGGTATGGATATTTGTTTTTGGAAAGATATTTGGTTGGGGGGATAAGTCACTTTGTGAAGTTTTTCCAAGGATAGCAAGAATATCTGTGGATGTCAATATATCAGTGGTTCATTGCTTCTCTTGTTTAGGAGATGTTCCACTATGGGCTCCCCCATGCCGTAGGAATTTGTCAGACGAGAGTTGGTAGAGTTGGTCAATCTTCTGCAAGGTGTCCCGTAGCGGTATCGGTGGGCGTAACGGTGCCCACCGTTTCCGATACGGATATGGGCCGTATCGACCGATACGCCCCCCGTAACGGTCCATTTTTTTTTTTTTTTTGCCAAAAAATTCTAAAAAAATATGGATTAAATCCAGAAAATTCCAAACATCCCAAATATGCATTCATTTATAATTTTGAACATGTTTATGGTGGTGAAGCGGTCTATTCTTTGGTGAGAAAGCTGTATCGGGCTGTCTGATGAATTTATGAAGTTGATAACCTGGAATTAACTGCAAAACTTATAAATTCAAATTTCTAACTGTCTATTATAAGTAACACATATTATCCAACCTTTAAACCAGAATTTTTTTTGAAAAAAATGAATTTCCTTAATTTTTAAAATTATTCCGAAATTAATCTGAAATTGATGCAACTATTGTTTAAATTGATTCCATAATATATATAAATGTAACAAGACATTAATGTAAACACAACCAATGCATTGACAAAGTAAAACAAGCAAGAGAGTTGAGAAATATTCTAGTTTTGACTGAATGAGTATCCTCCAATGCAGTTTTGACTATTGAACTTCAATGCAATGCAAGCTATCCTATATGACCTAGATCTATATGGGGATTCAATAAAATCTAGAAAATAACTAACTGGACTCAACAAACTATGACCCCTATACAGAGTTGGAACGCGGGTCGAGCTGCGCGGTCAGCTCGTCGGGGGTGCAGGGGGCGGCGCGCCCCTGCCCGGGGTTCGGGGCGGAGCGCCCGAAAGCCCAACGGTTTTTTTTTTTTTTAGGGAGGAGAAACTAGAAGAAAATCGAAAAAAAAAGTCATTTTTTTCTACAAAATGGGGACTCTTGTGTGTCTAACCAATATAGTAAAATAGGCCGATCTGCAAACACTGGTTTTTAGCAAAAAAATAGATTAGAAAAGAAATGGGAGAAGAAAAGTGTGAAAAAATAAAAAAAACATCAGATTTATATAAAAAATAAAAATAAAAAAATCCGTTTTCCGACCGTTACGGGGGGCGTAACGGCCGTAACGGCTGTTTTGGGGCGTAACGGCCATTACGGGCCAAAAATTTGGGGGTCCCCGTTTTGGACCCCGTATCGCGTAACGGCTACGGCCGTTTCCGTTACGTATCGGCCGATATGTAACCGTTTTGGCCTACCTTGATCTTCTGGAATTTCTTCGCAGTGCAAATTCGGTTTTGGGGGTAAGGGATGAGATAGTATGGAGTTTGGAGAAATCTGGGCGCTTCTTATTAAAATCTTGGTATAGAGTTTTAAGTGGGTCATCCAAGGGGGGTGTTTCTAACCCTTCAGCTTTGATTTGGTGCTATCGTGTTCCTCATAAGGTGGTGGTTTTTGGGTGGCATGTATTTAGGAGTAAGGTTCTCATGGTGGATAATCTTCGCAAGAGAGATATGGTGTTCCCAAATGTGTGTTTTGTGCTTCCGAGATGAAGAATTGATAGGTCATCTCTTTATCCATTGCCCTTTTGCAAAAAAGGTTTGGGAAGAAATCTATTCGGGATTTTGTGGTCGACGCCAAGTTCAATAGAGAGCTTTGGTATCGTGGTGGAGTTGGCAAGGCAGTCTGGACTCAGGATAATGGCTATGTTGGTAGCCCTATGGTATATTGAGGAGAGGAATAGTCAGTGCTTTAGAAATAGAAGCAAAAGGGTACTGGAGGTACTCAATAGGGCAAAATTAAATGTAATTGTATGGGCTTGGTTGATGTATTAGGCAAGAGTTCTGTGTTTCCAGTTTCAAAAAACAAAAAAATTCAAATGTCACACAATACAAGTTAATAGGATCAAACAATACAAAACAGAAGAACAAAAAAATATACCTCGGTCCCACGTCCACATGGAGTTCTGAGACAAGCTCAAAGTCTTCCCTATCCTTGTTGGAGTTAAAAAAGAAAAGAAAAGAAAAGCCTACACCAAAGATTATAGTAAAAGAAAATATTGGCCTATGCTAAAAATTATCGTCCAAAAAATATACCTAGGTCTTTGATCCGTATGGGGTTTAAAAAAATTAGTTTTTAATAAAAGGAAGACTCCAACCAATTTGTAGATTGGCATATGTCACAACTCACAACTTTAAAGGGTAAAAAGAGAAGAAATTTGAACTTCCCCAATTTCTGTTTTTCATCGTAGAAATCTGAATTTCCTGCCCTTTGTAAGGAAAAGAGAATGAATTTTCTTGGTTGAAATCCATTTCAATGCATCAAAGTCATGTATAGTCATGAATTTCAACTTGTTTAATTGCTAATTTGTTCAAAGAAAGTGTCTAAAAACAAAAAATCAGATTTCTTTCACATTTGGTTTAAAGGGCTGAAATAAATCCCTTTCCAATAGCAATTTTTCCATCAAATTCGTGTTTTGATGCGAAATAATTCAAGTGGAACTGTTAAAACAGGATTATAAAGGGAGCAAATAAAGAATTTTGTGCAAAGACTGACTTTCTTTTTTGGAATTTCTTTTCTATTTATGGTAGCTTCAGTTGAATGAAACAATGCAAATCTTAATGTAAACATGTAATACAAATTTTCATTTCCCCAAGGTGTGAAGCCTGATATATCACAGTTCAATATTCGTTGAAACTTAAAACATTGATCCTGACCCTGCATCTGATTGGCCACACCATATGTAGACCATCCCTGAAAAATCTGGCTGATTGCATAATCCTAACCATCTGATTGGACCAGTGACAGAAAAAAGAAAAAGAGAAAAAACAAAAGTGGTCAACCAGCCTGATTTACCGGCCATGGCCATATATGCAGAGTGCCCACTGGATGATTGTTTGATATCTTGTAGAATTGTACATATCTGCCACATGAGGGGAATTGTCAAGTGAAACATGTGCAATGATGCTCCTTAAATCTGTGGGAGTTTTCCTCGGTTAGTGTCATTGAAGATACTTTCTTGTACTATATTTCATGAAAATCAGGTGGTCTTTAGAAAATGTAGTTTTCTTTGTGTTTTCAATCTAGAAAAATGTTGGTAAACTGCATCTGAACTTTTTCATGAATTGTTTGAAGTCTTCCCATTCCCAATATTAAGTGCATTTTCCCATTTTAAATAAAAAAAATGGATTCTTTGAGGTTCTAGTGATTTCATATGTATTAACCATATTTCTGATTCTGATTGCAGTTAGATCAGGGCCTTGGCATTGGCAGCAGCTTCCCATTTTTCAATCGCCACCAGCTTACTGTAACCCGCTTCATTCAATTGAAGCCTGTGGAGGAGGGCGCTGGTAAACCTCCCCCACCTGTATTGGTCGTTCACGGGCATTATGGTGGTTGTGTGGGAGACCTCCCAAGCTATGATGCTTTTACTCTTGGTGGGCCATACTCAGTGAGAGGTTATAACATGGGTGAACTGGGCGCCTGCCGGAATATACTAGAGGTAATCATGACTAAGAAAAACTCACCATCTCCTCATGCACTGAGACATGCATGATTTGAGAAACCGTCTGATATGACTTGCTATGATCTGAGTCTTATCAGTTTCAGTCCAAAAAGGAATCATCACACTGTTGTCGGACTGAAATGAACCAACTTGGTTGGGGCGAGTCATACTGGTTTCATAGCAGAAGAAAGAGATTAGATGTAAATATGATGTGGAATAGGGTCGTACCCAAAGCTTTCTCATGGGTGGAGCCCACCCATTTTTTAGGGGACCTACCTGTGTATTGCTCCGCCCCCATTTGAACACCTGCGGGTCCCATCATTTTTATGAATTGGCACAGTGGGTTATGCTTTCAATTTTTCATGATTTAAGGGTTATGTTCATATGGATATAACTCGCTCTTCTTTCCATTGCTGACTCAGCTTGCGGCAGAGCTGCGGGTGCCAATTAGAAACACACATGTATATGCGTTTGCAGAGCATGGAAATGACTTGGGAAGTTCCAAGGACGTAAAAGGCAACCCGACAGAGTTCTTCCGGCGAGTGGGCCAGGGCTCATCTTACGGCGTCGGTGTGAAGCTGGGTCTTGTACGAGCTGAGTATGCCGTCGATCATAATGCAGGCACAGGGACAGTATTCTTCCGGTTTGGAGAAAGATTTTGAGGTGCATTTATTTTTATGATTTACATGCATGTTACGATTTTTTTTTTGGACCGATTCAGTTTAGCGAGGTTGTGAAGAACTATCGGGCTCTTTTAGAGCCCACAGATTCGAGTGAGATATTTGGAAAACCGGCATAAGATTGTCAAGGAAATCAAGCTTAGTTCTCTGGTATAAATGAATGCTGTATTTCGTGTTGATCAGGTGTGGTCCACCCTCTGATCATCGTACCTGATGAGAAGTTCATATTTCATGATGATGGTGAAGTCTCACCAATGGTTCAAAAAATGTCTATTGATAGAATGGTTAGGCTAGAATATGGTACATGTATCACGTGTGGGCTATGACAAGCCAATGATGATTTTAACTGTTCATCTGGTAAGGACCATCATGATGTGTGTCGCCCCAGGAATCTCATGGCAGAAGATCTTAGCCATTGGATTGGTGAATGTTCCAATGGATGTGGATCATTAGGCCCGTTCATTTCTGACATACCAAGAAATGGACGGTCAGGTTGTGTAGATTTTGGGACATGGCCTCTCCAAAATGGGTTCTTGAGAAGAGCAATCTGGATCGTCAATTTTGTGTCCTGCACATTCGTGTTTTATTTTGACGATTGAATTTGAGTTAACCAACACGCGCACAATTTCTGAGTGCTTGTGGATGACGAAGCATCAACTCCCTTGGTTGGCCTGACTTGTGCTACCTTAGCGTTGCGTGGGAGGATCATGCATCAGATCCACACTGTCCATCAGGTGGGCCGTGACAGTTTAATCATGGTTCCTAAAAATCAGTCCAAATCCAAGACGGCTACACCATAGGGAAACAATGTAAAAATCGGGCGCGATTCAAGTGGTGTGATTACCTGTATACCCCATGGTGGACCCCACATAATTTGGATGTTTCCAAGATGGAGCCGATCAGGTATTTCCCTGGTAGTCACCTTGTTGTACGTGTTGTATATCCATGGTCCCAAAAAAATGCAGCAGATTAAAATCTCAAGTGACACCACAGGAAACAGTGGTCATTTATCATTAAAAACTCGTTTAGGGCCACAAAAGTTTTCGATCAGGCTGACATTTCTTCCCTTCATCAAGGTCTGTATAATCTTATCAATGGATGGCAAATAAATATTAAAGCGGACCCCTAGGAGATTTTTAATGGCGGGGCTCTCAATAACTACTTTTTCATGCGGTGTGGTATTTTTTGAGACTTCAATTCACTTCATTTTTTTGGACCATACCATAAAATGAGTTGGAAAAACTGACGGACAGCATGGATATACAACACACAAGTCAAGGTGGGCTCCACGATCAGGGAAAAGTAACCCCTGATTCACTCCGACATGAAGTGAAGAAAGGTCAAGAGTGCAAAGAAAAAGGGCGAAGAAAAGCTGATTTGATTTGGAGAGAGAGAGAGAGAGAGAGAGAGAGTTGCTTGGAACAAATGCTCCAGAGTCTTGAGGATTTCTTCTTACATGGGTGATTCTTGAGAAGAAACTGGATTATCCAACGTGCATGTACAAGTGAAATTTTTGAGCCCTGACCTGCTTCGACAATCATCTGGCCTAACTTTTGGACCACATGTGGTGCACCACATTGATTGGATGGATCTCATCCACATTCGCCCAAGTCGCACCTCCCATCTGCATGCATGTGACCAAGTGCACATGTGCTTTGTGTCTAATGTTTCATTTGGACATGGATTAAATGCTCTTGACATAGTAATATTTGATTAGACGGCAGACTGTTGTGAAAGATACAGTCTATATTTAAAAGTATTTATTTATATTTTATTTAGAATATATTTCTATAAGTCCTGATACGGACCAATAAAAATCAAATAACCATATCATATTTTGGTAGTCTATAAAATGAGAGATGGTACACACTTATATAAATTACTTATACATTGCAAAACGTTGCGTGTTCAAATAATTAGTCCTAATATAGACGTTATAGAATAAAAAATTACTCTGATTTTATTCTGATTATAAGATTGATGCACTTTTATTGGATGGTTAAAACTGAAAAATATACAACGAGTCAAAGTGTCCAAGAATCAGAGGTCAGGATTCTTCAAACGATCTGTATTTGATTCGTGATAGTGCACTCCAGTCTATACTTTCTAAGTGCCTGCGTATCAAGCATCATGCTCTGCCAGAGCACCAAATAACTCCGGCCACCCGCGTGACTCCATAGGGTGCTACATTGATGTATTTTCCTTACATCCACGCCGTCCATCCATTCTGAAAGCTCATTTTAGGCTATAATTCCAAATATGAAGCAGATCCGAGTATTAGGTGGACCATACCATAGGAAACAGTGGTGATTAAATATCCACCATTGAACACTTCTTGGATGCTACGGGAACGTTTATTTTCCATCCAACCTGTTGATAAGGTTACAAAGATGTGGATGAAGGGACCACACAAATATCAGCTTGATCCAAAACTTTTGTGGCTCACAATAATTTTTTAATTGTCAATCAACACCGTTTCCTCTGGTGTGGTCCACCTCAGAGTTTGATCTGCTTCATTTTTTATATAAAGCTATAAAATAATCTTTCAAAACGGATGGACGGTGTAGATGTAATATACGTACAACAAGGTGGGCTCCACAGTCAGGGATCCACCCAGCTCCGTCGATCCGGGGATCCACCGGAGCCTTGCCCGACTCCGCAAGTCACGCAACCGTTATCCCATTTAACGACGAAAACGCTTGCCTAGATGGTGTCATCTTTCGTTGAGCGTGGGCCACGTGATGAAGGGGACTAGTGGTGACTTGCGCTGGACTCCAACGATGGAGATGACTCTTCAAACGGACATATGTTGTAGTTATGAGGAAATCCGGACCGTCCAATCATTTGAACCGACTGTGTATGGATCATAACCACAAAACTGCACTGAGAAAATAATATTAACCATCTGATTTTTCAGTTTAAATTTGGACCATTTACAAACTTATTTTTAACCATCCATTTGATAGTGACAAATGAGCTGTTAGGATTGATTTGTCAGAGTGGTTTTAGATATAGCCACCATCCTCAATGGGACCCACAATTTGGATGGTCTGGATGGATGTTCTACGGTGCCACGTGTGAGGGGATGAGTACCACCATTTTTCTACGGGTGCGCGTAATGGAAAGAAGTGGGGCCCACATGATGTATTCTCGACATCCGACCTGTCCATAAGATCCGTCGCGTGACGTTACACAGTTCTCAAAAGGTAGTCTAAAGGGAAACTCAGGTGGGCCACATGATGGGAGGTAGGTTGAGATGGGATGCTCCCCTTGATTTCCACAGTAGCCTATCATGTTTTATAGATGGAATCCAGTCCGTCCAGACGCTTCATATTCCCTGGATGAAGGATCGTAACAAAAATCAGAATGTTCTGAAACAAAGGTAGGCCCCGGATAGAATCAAGGGTGAGGATCCCCTCCTACATTGTTCCCTTTAGTGTGGTCTAACATAGTATTTAATCGAGCTTAATTTCAGGAATTAGAGATAAACGGATGTGAATAATCCGATGAACGGGTTGGATGTAAAACATACACCATGTGGGCCCCACATCTTTCTGGAAGAACCGTAAGGTTGCTTTGGTCCGGGTACTACTGGATTGCACCTCTTTTATTAATGGTGCAAGCAAAACCTAGGATTAATGAAGCCCATGTCCCTAAAGTCACGCATCCCACGTGGCGCTCGGTTAGCGCGAGTCACGCCTTCAATATGCTAACGCGAGGTACGCTAGCGCGTTTCACGAAACGCCTCCCCTCCGTCTCTCTCTCTCTGCGAACGAAGAGCGAAAATCGAAGAGGAAAACCTCCTTTCATTCGATTGAATTTCAGGAGTAAGTCCACCACTCTTCGAATTTGATTTCTTCTTTGTTGAATTCGTGTAGGAATTTGAGGATTTTGGTCTTTGATTTTTTTGAAAATGGAGATTGCTTTTTGGTCTTTTGAGCTTCAACAAGCTCTTTCGAAAGCCGATGGAATTGCCGAGAGTTTCTGGCTCTTTTGGATGTATTAGATTGATTGAAATTTCGAGCAAGCTGCTGGTTTTATATGGATATTTTAAGCTCCAAATTTTGCTTAAAAGCCTAAGAAAATTGCTATTGTTTCTCGAATATTAGCAACAACAAAAAAGAGAGAGATTTTCTAGTTTTGTGGTTTTTTTTTTTTTTTTTTTTTTTTTTTGAGTTTATGAGATTGCTGAAAGCTCTAGAAATTTGTTGGGTTTTTTGGGTTTTTTGAGTTATTAGAATGCTTAAAACCTGAAGAGAATGGTTTGTGTCTATGGTCTTTTGATTTTATTAGAATGTCCAAAAGTCACAGAAAAAAGTGAGTATCTTGGGATGTTTTGAGTTTTATTAGATTGCTTAAAAGTATTTTAATTTCATTAGAGCGTTTGAAGCCCAAAAAAAAAAGTCTGTCTTGGGGCCTTTTAAAATCATTAGAGGTGTAGTTGTTTGCATTGCAAATAACATAGTTTCGGTTGACGAGGCGAGGGAGGGAGTAAGTCCAAGCTAGAATCTAAGAAATGCAATGTCAGTAACAATAGGAGTGGAAATGAGGAATTCGTTAATATTGCTGACTAGAGTCTAGAGGTTCCAAAATTACCATTGTCGCTATCTTAGGTCATAGGTCATGAAGCAGAGAGATCGAGAAGGATGTTGCTTATGGAATTAGAGTTGGGCGGATGAAGCGGAGATGTGCTTGGGGAGTTTTATGTGATCACTGCATACCAACGAAACTGAAAGGTAAATTTTATAGGATAGTTGTACGACCAGTCATGCTTCATGGGACAAAATGTTGGGTAATCAAGGAACAACATATTCATAGGATGAGTGTAGCTGAAGGATGTTGAATGGGTGAGTGGCAAGACGAAGAAGGATGGAATTAGAAATGATTGCGAACTTAGGAGTAGCACTGATAGGTAATGAGATGGGGGGGCGGTACTCTAAAAAAAAGAAGAAGAAGAAGAAGAAGAAGAAAAAGAAGAAGAAGAAGAAGAAGAAGATTAAAAAAGGCTCAAGATTGTTGCAATCAATGTTGTAAACATCAGCAACATTATCAATAATAATGTCGGGTCAACATACCAAAACCCTAAGTAATATAGTAAATTCCAAATATCATTGATAATTTCGATATTATTGGCGATACCAGCGATACTAACAATATTTTGGTGTCTTGACAGTATAAAGTTCCCTGGTATACTTTCGTGAAATGCCAAAAATTCATGAGAAAATCAGGAAAATCCCAAAAATTGAAAAAATCATAATTTTTTGTGGGATTTTGATTCTTAGTTGACTTGAATCACTCATTTTTTTAATCAATCACTCCTTTGAGGGAGAAATCTCATCTCGAAGTGAGGTGTGGCGAAACTCAAAGTTGACAAAAAAATCCACAGCTACTTTATTTTTCTTCAAATGGCAGTATGGATTGCAATGTCTATGAATGCTTCTCATGGTTGACATGGATTTGTAGCACATAAATCAACATTTGAGTAGGTGAATGGGGGAAATTCAAATTTCCTCCATTTTTACCCCTCAAATTGAGAATGAATGTTTTATAATTGCATTGTATGGTATTTGAATGCTATGAACTTAATGCTTCCGTCGCCTGATTTTCAAGAATGGTGCCAACACCCGTTGTCTCAACAACCTCAGCAACACGCGGTGGTTATTCAGTATGATTCCGATTAACCAAACGTCGGATTTTCATCATCGATCACGCCTTGGGTAACATTGCGTTCAATAGGAACCCACTCCTTCCGGGTTCGACGAAGGTCCTCAGGGTTGCCTCTTTAGCAAACCTACAGTTCTCGATATTATGACCCTGTTTTCTAGACCTCAAACAGTCTTTCGGAATGTTCTCATAAAGTCGGTCTCTTTTGTAAAAATCCTTTCGTACCCATCCCAATCCATACATGATCATCCTGCTGCTTCTTTTTTTCCTGACAGCACATGGTGTAGCTCCTATAAAATGAACTTATTATGATAGTTTTTTTTGGGGCATTATTTTGATTTCTAAATGTGCAAACATGTGAGTTCAATGTTTCCTGAGGTTTCACTAAAAAAATTCCACCTTTTCCCCAATGTTTCCATCAGTCAACAATATTTTCTGAGTATCCATATCCCTGGTCAGCTATACATGTAACGACACCAATATTCTAAACACTGGTTGTAGCTTATTTTTGGCCTGTTGAGTTTCTAAGGCCACTTAAAAACTCGAACGTTGTGGTTATTTCTAGGTCTTTTGAGATTCTAAGGCCACTTAAAAACTCGAACATTGCAGGTGTTTTGGGTCTTCTGAGTTTCTAAGTCCGCTTAAAGGCCCGAGAGAATTGCAAGTGTTTATGGGTCTTTTGAAATTCTGAGATCGATAAAAAGGCATCGAAACTTGCAAATGTCTCTGTGTCACTTCAGTTTCTAGAGATGCTTAAGAGTCCAAGGGACTTGCAGGTGTCTCTGGTTCTTTCTAGTTTCTGAGACTGCTAAAGGGCTTATTCTTTATGAGTGTTTTGGATCATTTGAGTTTTAAAAGCTTCCTAAAAGTTCAAGAGAACTGCATATGGCTATGGGTCTTATAGACTGCTTAAAAGCTCAGGAAGATTGGAAGTATTTCTGGGTCCTTTTCAATTTATGTCTGCTCAGAAGCCCAATAAATTCAAAGCACTTGTGTGCAAGCTTTCCATCAGGTGGCCCAACTGTTTAGACGTCCATGTCCATAGATCAAACTGTCCCACTTGTTAGATGGACTGCTGTGTATGAGAAATGGATCGCTAGGAAAACATGGTTTGGCTGTTCATTTTGTTTTTTAAACTGCATCCTACCTGATGGATGGCTAGGATGCTCCACATGTTCCACTTTGGTACATGTGGAAGCATGTACAAAGGTTGGGCTATACACTTGTGACATTAGTTATCTACTTCTTTTTTACAGTGCCTTTTGTTGAATGACTGCTATTTGACTATTTCTTTCTTTTTTTTATTATTATTATTCAAGTCTTTTATCAGAGTTTGCAGTTTCAATTCATTCTAATGTCAATTGTTTGCATTTTGACCTTGATTCTGTTGAAATCTTTATTACATTGTTTGCAATGTGGCCACTGGCCAGTGAGAAATGTTATTATTGATCCATTTTTCAAGAATCTCCTGAGGAAGAATGCTATGCATACATCTTTCAAAAAAATAAAAAATAAAAAAAGAATTCTATGCATACTAATTTTCTACATGTTTTATGCAGTTTGCTTTTATTATGGCTGAAGTAGAAAGAGCTATGGAATTTAAAATGTGTGTGGAGAGCCACGGAACAAACACAACAGTGGACATTGGACAACTTATGGGTGAGAATGAAATTGGAGAAAGTATGACCTTAAAGGAGTTTAATGCATGCGCAGTAGATGCAAATATCGAACCATATATGGGCATGGAGTTCGAATCTGAAGAGGCTGCATTCTCATTCTATAATGAATACGCTAGGCGAGTGGGATTCGGTGTCCGTAAAAGATCCACCCGTTATTCAAAGCGGGACAACAGATTAATTGCTACGCAGTATGTATGTTTCAAGGAGGGTTTCAAACAGCAGAGGGAAACAGTCAAGAACCCACGACCGATTATAAGGGAAGGTTGCCCGGCAACGATTAAAGTAAAGAAAGCAGACTCTAAGAAATGGGTTGTTCATTTTGTTGAAAAGGACCATAACCATGCGCTACTTAGTCCTACTGACGTGCATAACCTTCGATCACACAGGAAGAAATTGGATTTTGAAACCTGTGTGGTTAGTGACAAATTGGATGAAAGTTCTGCTCTGATTACATTCGATGGAGATGCAAATGTAGAGCCATCTGTGGGTATGGAGTTTGAATCTCTAGGGACTGTGTATTCATTCTATAATGCATATGCTAGGCATATGGGCTTTGGCATCCGTAAAACATCCACTCGTTACTCGAAGCGTGACAGATCATTAATTGCCATCCGCTTTGTATGTTCTATAGAGGGCTTTAAACAGAGTAATGGGACGATGGAGAATACACGGATAATCACAACGGAATGCAAGGCAATGATCAGTGTAAAGAAAACAAACTCTGGGAAATGGTTTGTTCATGCTGTTGAGAAGGATCATAACCATGAACTTTGTCCCAACAAAGTGCATTGCTTTCGATCGCATAGGAAAGTGCAAAAAAATGCTAAGTGCTCTAACAAAACTTCGCATGCTTCAGGAGTAAGACTAAAGAAGCTGACTCCTGTTTCTGGCAAACAATCCAAGACAAGGATTAGTAATTCTGAGTTTGCCAATGATGCCGGCAAAAACTGTATTGAGCAGACATGGCGGTTGACCTTTCCAAAAGGAGACGTTAAGGCTATCGTTGATTACTTCAACCATATGCAGGCCGAGAACGCGTCCTTCTTTTACGCAATAGATATTGATGAAGAAGAGCATATAAGAAATATCTTTTGGGCTGATTCTAAGTCGAGGATGGCTTCTAATTACTTCGGCGATGTAGTTGCCTTTGACACTACGTATTTGGAGAAAAAATATTGCATGCCGTTCGCTCCATTTGTAGGAGTGAACCACCATGGGCAGTCTGTGTTACTTGGTTGTGCACTGCTTGCAGATAAGACCATATCGTCATTTATTTGGATTTTCCAAACATGGGTTGCATCAATGAATGGGCGGCATCCAATATCCATAATTACTGAACATGATAGGGTCATACAAGCGGCAGTGGCAGAGGTGTTCCCAGAAACCCATCATCGTTTGTGCATGTTTCACATCCAAATAAACGTTACCGAAAGATGGGGTCATGTATGCAAAGATCATTGGAATTTTAAAGCTGAATTCGATAAATGCATCTACCAGACTGAGACAGTTGATGAGTTTGAAACAAGATGGGGGTTGCTTCTTGATACGTTTAATCTTAGGGAAGATGAGTGGCTGAAGATTTTATATGAAGATCGCCAACAGTGGGTCCCAGTATACTTGAAAGGTAAATTTTTTGCAGGATTATCTACTAGCCAGGGAAGCGAAGGTATTAACTCTTTCTTTGATGGGTACGTGAATGCGGAGTCCACCTTAAAGGAGTTTCTTGAACAGTATGATACTGCCCTGCAGAGTCGGTATGACAAGGAATCTCTTGCCAATTTTGAGACAGTGCAAACCAAACCCAGTTTGAGGACAACAATCCCTTTTGAGAAACAAGCGGCAAATGTCTATACAGGAGAAATTTTCAAGGTATTTCAAGTGGAGATCTGTGAAGCTATTGGTTACTATGAAAGGAAAATCAAGGAGAATGACACAATCATAACTTATATGGTGGCCAAATTTGGTGAAGAGAAGACTTACACAGTCACGTTAAATGCTTCTGAAATGAGAGTTGGTTGTAGCTGCTGTATGTTTGAATTTGTAGGCATTCTTTGTAGACATGCATTAAGAGTCCTCAGTGCAAGAGGCATGTTATTAATCCCACCCCATTACATTTTGAAACGTTGGACAAAGGATGCCAAGAGCAGGCTTGCATTGAATGAGCACCCTGTTAGAGCACGGCAAGATTGCTCTCAATCTATGATCTTGCGGTACAACGATCTATGCCAGTTATCTGTTAAACTCGCCGAGGAAGGGGCATTGTCTATTGAAAGTTACAATGTGGCATTGCATGCTTTTCAAGAAGCATTAGAGAAAATTGTCTCTGCGAACAAACCCTCCTATGGAGCTTGCACATCCTGACCTTCATGCTGTTAATCATCAATGCGCAATCGCAGAAGTCACTGAAGCATGACCGGCTTAGCATGATCCTCAGCATTTGATGTCAAAAGGTTGCCCTCCGTCTAAGAGAGTAAAGCCTAGATTGGAGAAATTCACATCTAAGGCGAAGATCAGGTTACGTAGACTATGTAGTAAATGCAAGAAGACCGGTCACAATACTTGCACCTGCAAGGATTCTCTTCACAACGTTCAGATGGTATAACCTATTCTCTCTAATTGCCCTGTATTTTATTTATTTATTTGTTTGTCTATTTATTTATATAAGTAGGTCAGCTGAACCATTGTGTATTTGCGATTTATGTGATTGTTATCTCTTAGTGTCCCCCCCTCCTATTGCTGCAGGGGCACTATTTAATAGCATAAGATGGCTTTTTCCAGTGAAAATATCATAAATAAATCATGGTATATGTTGGTAGACAAGCGTGGAAGGGTGTGTTTGATCTTCTTCATGTTCTGATTTCAGTACTTATTCCAACTAATTGATATGTTTAGCTATGTTGGTTCCAAGAATGCTTTTTTGATAAACACTTCTTCGGACTAAGAACACATTTCCTTATTATGTTTGTATAATCCTTTGTTCAGGATGATCTCTTTCAAGCTTGAATATGTTCATCCATATCTAGATGGCGTCTGCAATCATTGCAACTGGACCTTCCATGCAAGCAGCAGAAACTGAGTCCTGTATTCACAGATGGACCAGGGTGGATGAAGCTCCAGAAATATGGGTTGATAGAGTGGGTTTCAAAGCCAATATCAAAGAGGCAAGTGATACCGTCCTTTTTTCTTTTTTTTTTCCTATTTGAGCTGGCTGCTCATAAGAGAGGGTTTTAATCCTATTCTACACATGCCATGTGCATGCAATGTGGCACTTGTGCAAGATATGGGTCATTAATGTGGTGTCTCAGCTTGTTTGTGCTGCTGCTTAAAATCAGGCCAGTCCATTCATCAATTGGGTCGCACAATTATGAAAAATAAATGGATGGGTAAAAATTGATGAGTGGTCCACATAGTATGTACGCTTCGTCTGAAATCAGACCACAATACATCAGTTGGGTCACTCCTGATGAATGGCCCAAATATCACACATATGCCACATTGACGCATAAGTGACCATAGCAGGATTGTCTATCCCAAGAAACTTGATATCTTTCGAGGTGATGAAGCTCACTGCTCCTTTTGACTTGTTATTTTAAACCTGCAGTGCTTCACCCGACAATGCAAATTTACTTATGGCCTAGTGATGGAGGAAATCACAACGTGCGATTAAACTGGTAGCATTTGCACTAATGGCTCCCAGGCACTGCCAAGTGGTGGATTGACCACAGATGGCCCTCCAACGATTCTCATGGTACTGGCATCGACTGCATGGCATTTGCGCAGACAAACATTACACGCGATAACACAGTTTGTAAATGGAAAATTGTTGGAGAGAGGAATATCTTCCAGGTGAATCTACTCTGCTTACATCTTCTAGGTGATTGAATTATGTCTATGATTCAATGCATGACAAAATACCGTTTATTTCAGTTACATATTATATTTTAAGAAATGATGGAAACAGCCTTTAATTCTATTGAGTATAGCATCGTTCTAAAACTCGCTAACTTGACTCAAAACTTGGCCGAGTCAACTTGACCAGACGAGATTTCGAGCCAAGTCTTTGAGAAACTTGGGCAGGAGCTCGACTCGGTCTGAACGCAATAAGACTCATCGAATCGGCTTGACAACTTGGCCGACTTGATACGGCTTGACTTCTCGTCGAGCCAACTCATCATTCTAAAACTCGCTAACTCAACATCGAGTTAAGAGTTTTCAGGCTTTGGACTGTGGAATATGGCAGTACCCTGCATTTCGCACTAACCTATTGGAATTATAATATATATATATATATATATATATATATATATATATATATATATATATATATATATATATATATATATATATATATATATGTTGAGAAATGGTAATTTCACACTTACAGATGTGTAAGAGATGTGAACCTGTCATAGGCCATGGGCAACGTCCCAAAAGAAATCCTAACCGCCTGACCAGAGTAGGGACAAAAAAAAGGCCATGGTCATTTTGTTCCTGACCAGCCTGATGTATGGACCATGGCTATCTATGGGTTGGCCTGCCGGATGACTGCTTCCTATATTGCAGACATACATGTCCACCACATCCCGATTAGAACTTTTATGTGAAAACACGTGGAATACATTCCACTCTTCCTCAAATTTGTGAAACCTTTTCTCTGTCATTTGAGATCCTTTCTTTTGCCTTACTTCATGAGAATTAGTCGTTGTTCGCAAAATGCATTTTTCTTTCCATCTTCTTTCTAGAAGAAAAAAAAAGAAGAGGAGAATCAGCAATTTTTCTAATTGGTAAAAGTTTTCTTGAATTGTTTGAAATCTGTGCTTCTCAAGAATGAAGTTTTCCCATTTATTTTTAAAAAAAAAGAAAGGATTATTTTTTAGATCCTAATGATTATAAATGTATTCACCATGTATCAAAATCCAATCGCAGTGATGGAGATTGGTAAGAAGAGGAAAGGCATTTGGTGGCTCTATTTATTGGTGGGCCTTAGGGCGATTTGAGAAGAAAGAAATGGAAGGTGTTTTATTGGTGGGCCTTTGGGCGATTTGAGAAGAAAGAAATGGAAGGTGTTTTAGGAACTTGAGTCATTCTTTTGGTTGGATTAAGATGTTGAGCAAGGGGCTTGGTTTTTTAGTGGCCTTCATGTTTGGGTGGAGATATTGATTGTAATTTTTTATAACTTTGGGCAGGAGCTTCGGTTGAGTATTTTTTGTAAATTTGGGTGGCTGGCTTCCGCTTCTTGTTGTATGGTTCTTGTACCTCTTGTTTAGACAATTTCGGGGATGCAATTATTTTCAAGGGAGTAGATTGTAACACCCTGGATTTTCTCCAATTCAGGTATTGTATGTACTCAGGCGTCACAAGAACTTTTTTCTGATTTGTTAGATAAGTATATGTCCACGTACCCGTCTTCAGACTCGAAATACCTAGAAAGTGCCCAGGGAACCTCGTTTCTAGAAATTCAAACTCACTAGAAATATGTGGATTACTCTGATACGCAAATCTAACCGTACAAGTTCAATTATACATCCTTAGAGAGTCACTGACTTCACCTGATCGCCTAATCTTGGTCCTAACCTCGAGATTTATGAATCAAGGGTTGAGATCTAAGAAACCAACCATTAATTAATCAGACGAACTAAAGAACTGTATAAATTCAATTAGATGCCTTTAGGAGGCTAATGAGTGCGCTCGATCATCTAACCCTTGGGCTTAATTATGTGGTCTACAAATCTAGGGCTAAGATCTAGCAGACCCCACTGTCAATAAATCTATCTAGCCGCAACATAATGAACATCTAGCTAAGAATCACACAACTAACGGTTTAGATCATATTTATAACCTAAATTAGATTAATGTCCCGTATGACTTAGGAATTAAGTGGTGAGAATGGATTTGGCTAAAACACTAATTCCGCTAACTTTCTAGTGGCCAAACTCTAAACATAGTTAGATCGGACCCCACATATCGTACCCAAGAAATCTCGCATTCAACTCCCCGAAATAACTAAAAACTCTAAACGAGCTTTAGGCCGATCATTAGTGGGTCGCCAGCCAAGAGGTTACAAAAAACTATTCGCCTTACTGGGCTTGACATCCCTCGCAAGACGTTGAGCCAAGGCTATGAGCCAAATCGATCAACTTGGAGCCGAGAGGGTGGCACCTGTTATGTGTGAATTTGCCCGGATACTACATGACAACTTAAGTGGATTATGCCGTACGTACTTACGCAAAATTGTGAGTTTCGGGCCGTTAGATTTTGATGAAACTTAGGATCCTAGTCTTGATTATTTGTCCATAGATATCCCTAAAGTCGTGACCTCGATCTACGATCGGTGACCGTTAAACGAACTTCTTTTTATATCCGAGAAATGTCGCATCTAAAATGCATGAGATCATAATCATAAATAGATTCCCCATTGAGGAAGCTACCCCATGGGTTGGATTGACCCGGATGGATCAGATAGGCCTCAACTAAGTGAAACAACCCACCTTAGGGCCATAACTATAAGAATTTTGCTGGTAGGGCCATTCTGGTCAATCTTGCCTTATAAAAGTACTTGAATTGGGGATTTCATTTCCCATTTATAAAATCTATGAAAGATGGAGAGGGTGAGAGAGAATAAGAGAGGAGCTTGGTATGGAGTGCTTGCATGCGACTTCACTGCCTTCCCCACGCATCCACGACTCTCTAATCGCTATCATTCCCATGAATTTGTCTTCTACCGTCCTTAAAGGTAAGATAAGAGGTTCAATACCTCATTTTCTAAATTTTCCTCAAGGATTTCCCCAATTCCCCTAACATGCAAGCTTCCTTTGTTGTAGGAATCCCATTTCGACCCTGAAAGCTAGGTGCGGACCATTAACCCTAGGTTGCCTAGCATCAAATATTGTTAGGTGTAGTTAATGCATTATTTGAGCATTTATGAATGTATAGGTTTGATGCTAGGTTGTTAACATTGCTTGAATGTTAGGCTGAGGCATAGTGGTATGGAACACCTTGTCCAGGCCGTCAGCCTCCGCTGGGGTGACAAGTGCCCCCGTAATGACCATTGAGCATTAATAGAGATGACAGATTGTTGTTCGAGTGGTCCTCGTCAAATACTCGGCCAGTGGTTGCATGCTAGAGCACGGCTTGATCGACCCGAGCGTGTATTGGTTGAAATTTGGGTGAGAAGCCCTCTTCGTATTGATTTTGTCTTGAGTAGCAAGCCAGCACCTCTAAATTAATTATTTGTATTTAGTGGTTGAGTGACAACCTTTCTACTTTGGCTTTGGCGTAGCTAACAAGTTACTGCTTGACCATGCTATTTATCGGTGAATAACTCAAACCTGGATAGAGGAGTTACTGGCGATGATTGGCGTTCACAGCATAGGGAGTCAGATGGTCTCAGTTGGACTTAGCGATAAGATGACGGTACTAAGGCTTCACCAACCTGCTGGATGAATTGGACAAATTAATTACTTGTTAATTATGCATGGTTCTGCATGGCATGCATTATGTGCGGGTGATGGAGTGATGAACCCCATTCACTGGCGGCTCAGTCTCTGCAGGTGATGTGGTGACGAGCCACTCACTGTCGGTTATGACAAAAATGGTGTTTGAGCATGCATCTGCATTTCATCATCCATACATTATAACCACTAGCTTAATCTTTTGTTGGTGCTTGGTGTTAAATTTCATTACCTACATTGGACTATGTTTGACAACTTGTGTAACTTAGGGAAATGAAATCACCGAGTTGATCACTCATTCCCACCTGAGACGGTGTTTTAAAACATCAACCAGACTATCCGATTCATGCAGGTACCCTCGATGCAGATGAACTAGTGGGAGTACGAGGACATAGAGGACGATGGACCATATTCCTATTACGTTGATGACCAGGCCTAGGAGAGAGCCGCTGAATTTCTTTGGAACTTTTGGAGCCGTGGTTGCGGCCAATGTTGACATTAGGTTGTAAATTTTGGACCTGGGTGTTGGGGCCACCAGTTGAGTGAACCTTATTTTTATGAGATGTAATATTGTATATTTTAATTTTAACTAACTCAATTTTACTTATGTCTTTATTTAATTGGTTAGCTTGATCTATCATTATGATTTAATGACATCTGGGTTAAATGTTTGCTCGAGGATCAAGTGTCTACTTGACTACTGAATTTTCGGGATGCTACGCTGATCCAAAAAGTATCATATGATGTACATAATAGACCATGGAAAAGAATCATGTCAAAAAATTGGATGTGCGCTGTGACCTTTCATTTCAATGGTTATACCCCATTCGAAGTAGTGGGTGGAAGAATCGATGCGGCCCACGTTGGTGTATTTGTGTGACCGATGCCATCCATCTGTTTTGCCAAACTCGTTTCAGGACATTGAGATACGAAAAAAAAAAAAAAAGAAAAAAAAAAGAAAAAAAAAGAAAAAAGGTAGATCTGATTCTGAATCCTAGGTGGGCCCCAGGAAGGTTTCAACAGTGGGTGTCAACCCCATTGTTTTCTTTGGTGCGGTCCACCTGCGCCGTGATCTGGCTCTATTTTGGCTCATGTCCTAAAATGAGTTGGCAAAACAGATGGATGGGGTCAATCAGAAACATATATCATGGTGGGGCCTTAGAAGTTTTCAATGGTGGGCCTAAGTATCTTACCCTTTTATTTGGTGCAATTCATTTGCGCTTGGGATCTGGCTCGTTTTTTGGCTCACGGCCTAATATGAGCTAGCAAAATAGATGGACAGCGCTGATCACACACATACATCACAGTGGGCCCTAGGAAGTTTTCAACGGTGGGCGTGAATCTAAAATACGGGAGCCCCACAACGCCAAACACCACCTAGCTGGATGAACACGGATTGGGTACTACCCCCGCCGTCCCTAACAGGTACGAACAGGGGCTTTGAGGGGCCACCTTGATGTATGGGTTTTATCCACACTGTCCATCCATTTTGACATATCATATTATGGTCTATGACAAAAAAGAAAAAAAGAAAAAAAAAAGGGCAGCTCTAAGGCTCAAGTGGACTACACAGTGGAGATTAAACGCCTATTGTTGAAAAGTTTGTTGGGTTATAAAAGTTTTGAATCAAGTTGATATTTGTGTTTTTCCTTTGTCTAGGTCTATGTGACCTTATGAACAGTTTGGATGGCAATTAATGGATGAACCGTGTGCATAAATTCCGTACATCCACAAGTGAGATTTTTACTGCAATAGACCCTGAGTGTGGCTATTTTTTACAAAAAGTCTAATTTTTTGTGAGGCTCATTTTTTTAGCCTTTTTATGAGAAATTGCAGAACTTTTGGTCAGAAATACCGTCCTGACTACCATAAATCCATGAAAAGACAAAAGCCCTCTTGAGTGTTACAAATGAGTTCCACCATAGGCCCCACTATGATGCATATGTTACATCCATGCCGTCCATCCATTTGGAGAGACCATTCTAGGGGATGATACAAAGAATGAAGCATGTCCAAAGCTCAAGTGGACCTCACTAAAGAAAACAGTGGGGATTGATGTCCTACCGTTAAAAACCTCTTGGGGTCATAGAAGTTTTCGATTAAGCTGACATTTGTGTTTTCCCTTCTCCCATGCCTGTGTAAACATATGAACAGGTTGGATCTCAAATAAACATCATGGTGGGCCCTAGGAAGGTTTCAACAGTCACATCATTGTCCCCACCGTTTTGTTTGGTAAGGTCCACTTGAGAATTAGATCTGTCTCATTCTTTAGATCATGCCCTAAAATGATCTCTCCAAATGGATGCACGATGTGGATTACATACATCATGGTGGAGCCCACAGAAGTTGGTGATGTCACTTCGGTAAGGCGGAAGCCCTCTGACCACATGCTCTTGTGTACGTCCACGAAGAGGCGAAAGCCCTTGAACGTTACAAAGGGGATCTATCTTGGGTCTCATTGTGATACATATTTTACATTCACGTCATTCATCCTTTTTTGCTAGATCATTTTAGGCTATGGGCCCAATCTGAGACAAATCCAGATTGCAGGTGAGCCACACCATAGGGAACAGTTGGGACTGTGGATTCCCCCTAAGTACTGTGGGTTCCCCTTGGCATTGTTGATTCCCCTGAGCCTACTAAAGGCTTCAACGGTAGGCATCACTACCCTCACTATTTTCTGATAGTGAGGCCTACAGGGCCTTTGAATCAAGATGATATTTATGTTGTCCCTTTATACAAGTCTGTGTAACCATATCAACAGGATTGGATGACAAATAAACATCAAGGTGGGCCTGAAAAAGTTTCAATAGTGGACATCCTTGTCCCAACTGTTTATTGTGGTAAGGCCCACCTAAGATTTAGATTTGGCCCAAAATGGGTCCAAAGCCTAAAATTATATGAAAAAAAGGATGGACACCATGGATGAAACATATACAACATGGTGGGTCCCACGAGTGGACCACTAGTCCACTCCCAAGAGGGCTTTAGCCTCTTCATTGTCGTGCAGGAGAGGTGGCCCGAGGGGTATTTTGGACCCAAAGGTTTGTAATTTCTCATGAAAAGTCTAAACAAGATGAGCATCACTAGAAATTGAAATTTTAGTAAAAATAGTTAAGATGTATTTGTTTATCCATGCTGTCCACTTAATTTTTGAGATCATGTTAAGATATAGGCCCAAAACTGAGGAAGATCCAACGGTGTTATGGACCACACCAGAGATGACTCTTGCATTTAATGCAACTTGAATACATGATTTGCGCATTTAATGCAACCCAAGCTTACTGTATGATGTGGTCGACTAAAGCGTTGCATCTGACTCAGTTTTGGGCTCATACCTTAACATGATCTTATAAGAGAGATGGACGGCTTGGACAAACCGATACATCATTGTGGGTCCCCACACAGTTCTGGTCGAACGCTTAATGGTCCGACCAAGGTCGGACGCAATCCGCGTCCCTTCGGTGGATCCCCTCGTCCACGGAGGTGGGTGGTATCCCTAACTGTGGTGCGCACTGAGATATACGTGCCTTACGTCCATGCCATCTATTTATATTGAAAACTCATTTTAGGACATGACCTAGAAAATGAAGCATATCAAAATCAGGTGGGCCAATCAACAGGTTGGATGGAAAATACACATTTTGGTGGAACCCATGAAGTTTTTAGTGGTGGGGATTCAATCATGACTTGGATGAAGAGACCACGCAGATATAATCTTAATAAAAAACTTTGGCTACAATTTTTAAAATAAATGGACGGATAGAAAAATTTAAGGAAAGTGTTCCTAAGCCATCCTTTGCTTCCTGATGTTGTGGCCCATTTGATGAGCGGTGCAGCCCATTTTTTTTGCTGGTGAAGGGCATCTACACATGGGGCCTGTCTTATGGATGGGATGGATCTATCACACATCTATCACAGGTAGTACGTGGAGTGGCATATAGATGGGCTCCGGGTATAGGCAGACCTCATTATTAGAGTAGTTGGTGGAGTAATTACTCCACGACCATACATGATAGGGTTCCACCTTTATTTTCGTGGGAAATCCACCCCGTTCATCTATTTTGTCGTTTCATTTTAAGGGCATGTGCCAAAAAATGAGGCCGATCGAAAGCTCAAGTGGGCCAGAAGAAAGGAAAGAGTGGGATCGAACGACAACATCTTGGGGCCATTGTGGGCCCACTTTGTACATTGGATCTACCTTATTTTTTTGTCCCATGCCCTAAATGAGCTGGGTCGATTTTGGGTCCCATGGCAAGTAATTGCAAGTCTTGGAGTAGTTGGTAGAGTAATAACTGCTCGGCCAAACATAGTTGGCCCAGCTTGATGTTTGTGAAATCCACCATGTTTATATGTTTTTCCATCTCATCTAAATCATGGGTAAAACATGAGATCAATCCAAAGCTCAGGTGGGCCACACAACAAAAACAGTGGGAATGGACTGCGTCATGGGAACATCTTGAGACCATTGTGGGGCCCACTTTGAGCATTGAATCTGCCATATTTTGGTCCCATGCCTTAAAATGAGCTGAGAAACAAATGGATGGAGTGGATTTCTCATAAACATCAAGGTGGGCCCTACGCACGGTCAAGGTTGAGATCCTATTTAATTCGATCAATTGACCCCAATCTAAACTCAAGTACGTTACTTTAAATACTTTAAAAGCAGGCGGTTTTAGGTCATTACTCAATGGCAGGGGCCACGTGAAAAAAACAAAAAAGGAGAAGAACCTGTGATGCAATAAGAGACCGATGGATAACGACGCAGATTGCATATTGACCCTACAGTAGTCACCTCCCTACTGGACGGTGATCTGGAGGCCCAAAATGATGTACGTGTTTTATCCACACCATTCATCCATTTTGGATCATTATTTTACGGCATAATCACAAAAAATGATTTAGATCCAAATATCAGGTGGACCACACTACAGAAAAAAAGTGGTGATTGAATGCTCACCATTAAAAACTTCATAGAGCCCACTGTAATGTTTATTTTCCATCCACCCTGTCGATTAGGTCACACGGACCTGGATGAAGGGCAAACATTAATATCAGCTTCCGTCCAAAACTTTTGTGGCCTTAGGAAGTTTTTATTGGTGGGCATTTAATTACCACTGTTTCCTTCGATGTGGTTCCCCTGAGATTTGGATCTGCCTCATTTTTGGGCTCATGCCATAACATGAGCTGGAAAAATGGATGGACGGCATGGATAAAACACATACATCTTAGTGAGGCCCACAGGAGAGTCGGTGATGACGGTATGCACTTGGTGTCCCATGGAGAGGGAGAATGTAGATGATACACAGGGGACGCGGATTGCCTACTGACGCTGCTAAGTAGGCAGTAGCTACTGGAGGGTGATCTGTGGGCCCCACTATGTTGTATGTGTTTTATCCATGCCTTTTTTTCCAAATTTTTTGAGGGCATTAGCCAAAAAATGAGGCAGATCCAAATATCACGTGGACCACACCATAAGAAAAAGTGGTGATTGAATGCCCACCATTAAAAACTTCTAGGGCCACAAAAGTTTTGGATGATCCTTATATTTTTATTTTACCTTCATCCAGGTATGTGTGAACTTATCAACAGTTTTCAGGGAAAATAAACATTACAGTGGGCCTTATGAAGTTTTTAATGGTGGGCATTCAATCACCACTATTTTGTTGTGGTGTGGTCCACCTGAGATTTGGATCTGCCTCAATTTTTTTGGTTGATTCTATAAAATAATTATCCAAAATGGATGGACGGCATGGATTGAACAAGTGCATCATGGTGGAGCCAACAGAGCACCATCCAGTAGCAACCTCGCTATTGGCAGCGTGAGTAGTATAATGAAACAAAAATAAAGCATACTTGATTATCTCACTGTCTGCTTGGTGGGCATTTATTGGACGGTTAAAACTTAAAAGTGAATAAATCCAACGGTTCTATTTTCCCAAACAAGAATCCGCTAAACGGAGGTTAGGATTGTTTCATTTTTCCCTCCTGACGTGGCAATAGGAAGCGGATTTAGGTGGTAACACCTTAGTGGGTGTTATCCTTACCGTGGGGCCCACCTTGGTGATGTGTTGCATATCCACGCCGTCCGTCAGTTTTATTTCTGTTAACAAATGCACATGTGAAATTTTTTAATGGCTGCGTATCAAGCGTAATACGAAGCCTCAATATAATATAATCCAGTACGTCACACAAGTGATTCGCCTCAGCTCTATGATCTAAAGCTCTGTGTGTTACATTATGATATCTGCGTTAAATCCACTCCGTCCATCAGTTTCATCAGCTCATTTTAGAATGGGAGACCAAACAATAGGCAAATCCAATATGCAGGTGGACCACATCATTAAAAAAAGTGAGAGGTAAACGCTGTCGTTGAAGCCCTCCTGGGGCACGGCCTCATTTATTTCTGATCCAAACGGTTGGTAAGGTGACTATCACAAGGATAAAGGGAAAACATAAATATCAGCTTACTCCAAAACATCTCTGGCCTCAATAAAGTTTCAATGGTGAGGGTTCAATTCCAATTTTTCTTGTGGTGTGGTCCATTGGAGCTTTGAATCAGCCTAAAATTTTGCAATCACATTCAAAAAGTCTAGAAAATTTTGATAGACGGATTGGATGTCAAACGGACATCTCCGTGGGTCCCACGCTGCTTTCTTTCACACGGTCTCGGTCCGTCGGGGGTTAAATGCAGCTCGTGTCCCTTTCGAAACCCTCTCGCTCCAAAACCCTCATCTTCTTCGAAACCCTCTGTTGCGCAGCCTCTATAGGAAAAAAAACAAAAAAAAACAAAAGAAAAAAGAAAAAAAAAACAGTTCTTCCTTAAACAGGAGCTCGTCGAGAGAGATCCGTTGCTGCTGCAAACTCTCCTTCATAGCCAAGATCTTCAAAATATGACCATTTGAGGGGACCTGTAAGTTACAGGTAAGCGAAAGCTCTCTCTTTTGAAATGTCTTCAAATGGGGATTTCTTTTTTCCTGTAACTCTGTTAGAGGTGAAATTTCCCAACCAAATACTACCTTTAAGTCCTCTACAACTAATGCAACTTACAGGCATCCAAACGACTCCTTACTTGAAAATTCAATTTTAATTTTTACATCTCTCATTATCTATTTTTTTTTATCTTTATTTTTGTTATTTACTATATTTTACTATTATTTTAATTAAAAATCTAGAACTAACTTCATGGGATTTGGATTGCGTAGGGTAGAACACAGCACTGGGTGGGTAGTGTATTGACATGGCAAAGTTCTGTGGGCCCCACCATGATATATGTCTTATATTCACACCATCCATTCATTTTGCCAGATCGTTTTAGGGCACGAGCCCAAAAATGAGGCAGATCCAAAGCTCAAGTGGAACACACCACAGAAAGCGGTGGGGATTGAATGCCTACCGTTGAAAACTTGTTGGGGGCCATGGACGTTTTGGATCAAGCTAATATTTGTGTTTTCGCTTCATCCAGGTCTTTGTGACCTTATGAACTGTTTGGACGGAAAATAAACACCATGGTGGCCCCTGGGAAGGTTTCAACGGTGCGTCATTGTCCCCACTGCTTTCTGTGGTGTGGTTGATATTTGTGTTTCCCCTTCACCCAGGTCTGTGTGATCTTATGAACAGGTTGGATGGCAAATAAACATCATGGTGGGCCCTGGGAAGGTTTCAACAGTGGGCATCATTGTCCCCACTGCTTTCTGTGGTGTGGTCCACTTGAGCTTTGGATCTGCCTCATTTTTGAGCTCATGCCCTGAAATGATCTGGCAAAATGGATGGACGGTGTGGATATAACACATATATCATGGTGGGGCCTACAGAACTTTGCCACATCAACACAATACTGACCTCGGTTCTGTGTTCTACAATACACAAACCTAGTCTTCATGTAGCTTACGCTAACTCTTCAGGGGCGCATGTGAATGCTATGCTTCACGCCATTCGCTATTTAACACACTATTTTGGAATTGTTCTCTTATGGATTTCTTGATTCTTGAATTCATTGCCTTATGTATCTTTGTTTCGACTCACAGAAAATTATATGCCTTGCTCATCTCATCATATCCAGCATTCCGCATTTGGATGCTTAATTGAATTGAATTGAATTGCAGCGCTTCAAAGTCAAGGAAATGGAAATGACCAAAGTGGGGCTAAGCTCACTCCATTTACAGTGAATCCAACTAGCAATTCCGACTGTTTTGAGTCCAAATGGAAACTCGTGGAATTGGAATTAGGGGCTGATCGTTGTTATGAATTAAGATGGTCCCACCTCCACCTTGCGTAATTCCTGTATATTCATTGAGGTATTGAAATTCAGTTCAATCACATGTCCTAGCTAACTCTTTTTGCATCAACTAGAAAAACATAACCTAAACATTTTTATGGATATCAAACAACATCATTCTTTTGTCGTCTCCTGTGGGATTGCCTTGTTTTGAGTACCTTTTTTCAACTCTACTTCTGATTCATTTGTTGTGGCTTGTGGTTGTTTGCTACAAAAAAGAAAAACCAAAACTAAATCATTCTGTTTGTTTCTAGCAGTGAATCGCGTGTCGTGATCTGGCAGTTACATTTCTTTCATCTGGGTGCAATTACAATACAAGATCTCGATGTTGCGGAATTATAATCTGTGCACCAGAGATACGGTGTTTCAGCTGCCTCTACATGCTGGGCCTAACATCCGTATGAGGTCGATCTGATGCTTACATTTTTGGGTTATCTTGTTTGCATGCTCATTATTTGTTTGTCTCTACTTATTTTGCAATTCTGTTTTATATAGTTAATGGCAGGTAGAGTTCTGCCTGTAGTTTAATTTATTAGAATTTTATGATTGTATGTACAATTGTTCCTTTTTCGTGGGATCTGCTTTCTAAGTTGGTTTATGATTTTTTGTTATGACCGGGCTTGAATCCAAACTGTATGCTCTTTACGGCTCTCATGTCTGCGTGAATTTGGGTTGCAATAGTGTAGGGAGAATTCCGAGGATTGTTCTATTTAAGGCTTTCCATTGTGATTGCATTTAAATGACCATGTCAATATGCCTTGGAATTGAAGGATTTTTGGATAAGCTATGCTGACGTTCGCTTTTGCTTTTAGAATCTAGCTATGATGATATTCTGGTTTTATTTCTGTGTAGAATAGATGCTGGTGGATAAGCTATGCTGATGTTATGGATAAACCAGCTTTGAAGGATTAATGGATAAGCTATGCTGATGCTCGCTGCAAAGAAGTCTCTTTATGCTTTCAATCCTCAGCATTTATGTAAAGAAGTCCCTTCGAGAAATTTCTCTGAGGACTGAACTGTTATATGGTAGAATTTTCCAAAAAATAACTGCTAGGCTGAGGAATTGAACAGAAACTGCAGGGAAAGGCATACAGTTGGATCTGTGGGGTTCACAGACCAATGGGTTTCTTCAAAAAGGGCTTCTTTGCACATGTGTGTTAATTGGGTTCCGCTTTTGGATCTCCTTCTGTGGACACGTGATAGGGGGCCTTGCTCCGTCATTTTCTCTTCTAGTATCCATCCTCAATTTGGAGACTCCCAGTGATACATGCATCCACTTCTTGTCCGTTTGTTCTTGCTCTTGTGACCCCATTCACCCTGATTTAATCTCTTTGATATCCCTCAATCTTCTTAGTTATGTCAAGACCCATTTTTTCAAACCATGGATGGTGAAGTGTTCCAGTAATCTGCAAAGACATGAGAAGGCAGTAGCCCCATTGAAGGTTTTTTCACAATCATACCGGTTATAGGTGACTGCAGAGAGGACTTGAGAGAAGATGCTAGTCAGGAAACTTTTGTGTCTCGAGCTGTATTCATTGACATTGGTTATTGTAGATAGGTGACTGCAGATAGGGGGCCTTGTTGCATCATTTTCTCTTCTAGTATCCATCCTCAATTTGGAGATTCCCAGTGATACATGCATCCACTTCTTGTTCATTTGTTCCTACTCTTGTGACCCCATTCATCCTGATTTAATCTCTTTGATGTCCCTCAATCTTCTTAGTTATGTCAAGACCCATTTTTTCAAACCATGGACTGTGAAGTGTTCCAGTAATCTGCAAGGACATGAGAAGGCGGTAGCCCCATTGAAGGTTTTTTCACAATCATACCAGTTATAGGTGACTGCAGAGAGGACTTGAGAGAAGATGCTAGTCAGGAAACTTTTGCGTCTCTAGCTGTATTCATTGACATTTGGTGATTGTAGATAGGTGACTGCAGATAGGGGGCCTTGTCGCATCATTTTCTCTTCTAGTATCCATCCTCAATTTGGAGATTCCCAGTGATACATGCATCCACTTCTTGTTCATTTGTTCCTACTCTTGTGACCCCATTCATCCTGATTTAATCTCTTTGATGTCCCTCAATCTTCTTAGCTATGTCAAGACCCATTTTTTCAAACCATGGACTGTGAAGTGTTCCAGTAATCTGCAAAGACATGAGAAGGCGGTAGCCCCATTGAAGGTTTTTTCACAATCATGCCAGTTATAGGTGACTGCAGAGAGGACTTGAGAGAAGATGCTATTCAGGAAACTTTTGCATCTCGAGCTGTATTCATTGACATTTGGTGATTGTTCAATCACCTGGGTAACACCCACATCTAGTGACTGACATTTGGTGACATTTGCGTCTCGAGCTGTTAAATGTCTCCCCCTTCAAATTCTTGTAACAGTTCATGCCAACTTTCATTATTAAATCTGGCTGAAATGTCTGGCAGAAAATGCTCAGTGGTTAAGATGGCATCAGGATTTTATCGATTATCCAGAATTGTTTGAATGTGAGGAAGCTTAGATAAAACGAAGTTAGAGTGATTTCTTGATACCTCTACCCTAGGGAATGATTCATACTTTGTGCGTGCGCGCGTAATGAACTTTATTAAGGAAAGCCAAGAGAAAAACAAAGGCAGCAGAGACCAATACGTTAAGTGACCCTATCTTCATACCATCACTAGCCATCACAAATTATCATAAGGATAAGGTGGAAAGTGTTCGAAGTATTGGTGTCACTACAAGTTTCGCTGACCAGGTATATGAAAACAATATCGTTATCACAGATTCCCGGAAATGCAGGGAAACATGGGGAAAATGGCAGAATTTTTCAGTGAAACTTCAGGGGATGCAAAAATACACATTTGCATATTTAAGAATAAAATAATATCGAAAAAGATGCATATTTG
This sequence comes from Liriodendron chinense, assembly GCA_003013855.2. Taxonomy (NCBI): domain Eukaryota; kingdom Viridiplantae; phylum Streptophyta; class Magnoliopsida; order Magnoliales; family Magnoliaceae; genus Liriodendron; species Liriodendron chinense. The sequence continues at coordinate 1,958,058 of ML058427.1, read as the reverse complement.
CATATTTAAGAATCAAATAATAAGTTTCCCTTTAATGGGGCCTAAAAGCATGTATTGTTGACATAGGGAAACATTGGGGAAACATGGGGAAAATGGTGGATCCATCCATCCATGCATGCACATACATACGAACACATGCATGATCCATCCATCCATGTGTGCGCACACACACAAATACATCCAACCATCCATCCATGCATGCATACATATACATACAATATGCATTTCATCATATAGCCATGCATCCATTAAAAAAATTGAAATGAAAATTTTTTAATAAACAAATTTTTGGTGATATCGATACATTAGCAATACATTGCCATGCATTGGCGTTATTTTTGAAATATCGCCGAGATGCTAGTGATACAAGTGACACTTGGAATTTACACAATAAAAAATATTGGCAATACATTGGCGATATCAATACATTGGTAGATACAAGAGACACTTGGAATTTATCAGTCGAAAATATTGGTGATACATTGGTGATATCGGTACATTAGAGATATATCGTTGATATCTGGAATTTCTGATACTATCAGTGTTATCGGTATCCCGAATTGGAGAGAGAGATAATATCGAGGGTACTTCAATAATATTCTAAATCACCAACCCAATTCCCCAAAAGGTTCGCCATAGGACATGCTCGGAAATCCTATCTCAAAAGCCAGGTTATGATCATGAAACGAGTTCTTTTTAAGGCTTCTTCCTAAGCAGCCCTATCCTCAAAGCTTCTTCTGCTTCTGTCCTTCAACAATCTGGTAATACCCTGAAAGACGCCATCCTTCAAAGGATCTCCTTTCAACCTTTGAATGGCCCACAACGCCATTGTAATAGCAGATTGCCAATGGATTCATATTGATTTCAGGCACATTTTTCAATACATGTTGTTTGTTATGTTCTAGAAACATATTTGATGGGAGGGAGGGAGGGAGGGAGGGAGAGTAGCATCCATCTTCTTTCATGTGCTTCTCATTTGTCACCTGAGGAGTAGTAACAGGTTTGCTGCCATACATCCTTCATTTCTTCAGAAGATTCTCCCTAGTGAACTTCTAGACCATCAATGTCCTTCAGGTTGATCTCTATACCTTTCTTCCACGCATGGCGCACCATCTTACCATACCCTATATACAGTAGATTTTTGTTAGTTCCACGGGTACTCGTTAGTTGTTAGGATCAGTGTTCGCATTGTCGGCGAAAAATTGATAATATCGCCGATATTATCGGTGTCGCCGAACCGGCGATACCAAAACCCTAGTTTTCGTTTCTCTTCCTAATGTCGACGAAATATCAGCGATATTTTCGATTTTATTGAAAAAAATAGTTATCGTCGAAATTTTCTCCCCGCCATTGCAAAAATTCGAAATAAATAGAAAAAATCTCTCTTACCTTTCTTCTTCTCAAGATCTGCATGCGAGAGTGGCTTTCAGCTGGATTTGGTGGGCCAATCGCTGTCGACAACGCCGAATTTTCGGCGATAAGAAAAACCTAAAAAAAAAAACCTTTTCTTTCTTCGAAAAGAATAGATTTGTAAGGAACCAATTTCGGCAAGGTTTAAGGGGATTTGGGGTTCCGATTTGAAAAGAAAAAAAGAAATTTCTGCTGCAGGTTTTTCGAAGAAGACGAGTAACTCTCAGAAAGTTCTTTCTTAAGGGAGTGGTGTCAGTGCGGGTTTACTAAAGACGGTGCGGCCTTCATTGTGGGGGCCACCATGATGTATTTAGTGTAAATCCATTCCGTCCATAAATTTTTCCAGGTCATTATAGGGCAAGATAAAAAAAAATGAAGCAGATCGAAGACTCAGGTGAACTGGTGGTTGAAGCTCCACCGTTAAAAACTTCCTATGGCCCAGCGTAATGTTTTCTGTAAAGTTTATTTGTCATCTAACCTGTTGATAAGGTCACATAAACCTCAATGAGGGGAAAAGTACAAATATCAGGTTAATCTAAAACTTGCGTTACCCATGAGAAGGTTTTAATGGTCAATCACCACTTTCTTATTTGATGGTCCACTTAAGATTCGAATCTGCTTCAGTTTTGATCTAATGCCTTAAAATGAACTGTAAAAACAGATGGATGGCATGGATATACAATAAATACATCAATATGGGCCCACCATAAGTGCGGCACCGTCCACGGCCGCACCTATTCCACTCTCGCTCGCGTAAATTTCCTAAGAAAGCCTTTCACGCTAGGATGATAGGTGGGCCCCATCGTGATGTTTGTGATAAATCCAACCTGTCCATCCATTTTCCGAGCTCATTTTAGTACATGAGACCAAAAAATAGGCATATCCAAAACTCAAGTGGGCCATACGAGAGGAAACAGTGGGGATTCAATGGCCACCGTTGAAACATTCTTATGGCCACAAAAGTTTTATATAAGGCTAAGGTTTTTGTGTTTTCACTTCATCCCAGTGGGAATGACCTTATAAACGGTTTGGATGGAATACAAACATTAAGGTGGAGCCCAGAAAGGTTTCAATGGTACGTATTTATTGCCCCACTATTTCCTCTCGTGTGGCCCACCTAAGTTTTGGATCAATCTCATTTTTTGTTGCATGTTCTAAAACTAGATCTAAAAACGGATGGACGGTGTGGATTTCTCACAAACATCACGATGGGCTCCACTTAACATTCCAGTTCATTCTGTTAAAGCCTCTAGCAGGAAATCTGCGTCCACCCGGCTCCCCCTTACCATCCGAAACCTACTTCATGGTGGGACTCTGTAGGGCCCACTTCGAAGTATGCATTGCATATCTATGCCGTCCATCTGTTTTTACAAAATATTTTAAGGAATGGTCCGAAAAATGAAGCAGATGCAAATATCAAGTGGATCACAAGCAATGGTCATTGAACGACCACCATTAAAAACTTCCTGGGGTCCACTGTAATGTTCATTGACCATCCAACCTGTTGATAAGTTCATACGGACTTAGATGAAAGTCAAAAAAATAAATATCAGCTTGATAAGTTGATCGAATATTTTTGTGGCCCATAAAAGGTTTTTAACAGCCAATAACCACTGTTTTGTTTGGAGTGGGCCACGTCCACCTGAAATTTTATATCTGCTTCGTTTTTGGGACCATCCCCTAAAATAAGCTGTAATGGGATCCGGATGATGACTACGAGCCACCTCGTTACTCCATATGGGAATGAAATATGGCCAAAAAGTATACTTTTTTAATTCATTTAATTTTATATCTTAATTATTGTATGGTGACTGCATTTGTATTATATAAACTCATTTTCATTGCTATTGGAGTAATTTCTTATGAACGCATGCTTTTTTGGGCCCCATTGAATGAAAACTTATTATTTAATGCATTCTTTTTGCAGTTTTTTTATTCCTGAATATGCAAATATGTGTATTTAGGCATTTCCTGAAGTTTCACTGAAAAATTCCACAATTTTCATCATGTTTCCCCACATTTCCAGTTATCGGCGATATTATCGACGATAACGATATTATATCTTTATCTTTGGCCAGCGAAACCTGTAGCGATACCGACAATGCGAACACTGGTTAGGATTATTATTGTTGTTATTTTTTAATTCTTGGCACATTTTAGATAACTTATAGCGATAATTTTATGATGCTAATGGGTTTAGATGCGCTTTCTGTCCATGCCTAATTGTTACCTGCCCATAGTAACACAAGAATACTATCACACAACCTCTTTCCTAAAGACAAGTTGCATGTGTATTATCATATTTATTGTGCCTATAATACATTTCTTATTCTTCTCGATCCCTCTCATTCATTCTGTTGTTTTCTTTCTGAAAATAACAGGAGAAATGGAAGATGGAAATCCCCAGAAGCTGCAGTCATCCCCAATTTTCATCTTCCAATGCGGAGTTTTGAAGTAAAAAATAGGTGGGATTTGTACTTTCATGATCGATGCTTTCTCACATGGATGTGATTGGTTGAAGTATGGAATTCATACTTAGTCCAACATTTTCATGTCATTGAGTTTGCTTATGCTTTCTCCTATTCTCTGTAGATGCAAGGTTAATAGGCTGGTAAAGTCCGAACCTGAGCCTTGATTTTACTTTCTCCAAAGATGAAGGAAGTCTAATCAAGCTTGCCAATTCCTCCAAGTACTGAAATCTAAAAGATTTTTCAAGCTCCCAAATAGTAGTTCCTAGTGAACTTAAACATTGCATCCCATAAAAACTTGAGAAGAATGCTTATAAGAAGAAGAAAGGAAACAATTGAAAATAAATTTACATGAAGGTACAGCTCTGTTATATGATTTAAGTGATCTCTACAAAATCAATATTCAACCTACATGGAAAATTTTAAAGGCAGAAGAACAAGGGTGCAAATAGCTCCAATTCTGTAGACATACTGCAACTTAGACGATGCTAGATTCCTATTTCCTGCTACAAAGAACCAATCAATAAAATTGAAGGAAAATTCAAAATTCCAATTTTCTACTCAACTGCTGGACTAATATTCTTTGAAGAAATCCTAGAAAATTAATGTGCTGTTGAATTTCCTACTTGCGCTTTATAAAAAATGTCAGAAAAGAAAAAGGAATGAACAATATGCACACATTTTTTACTCTTACACAATGTTGTCAAAATTGTTATCATTTCGTGTATCGTAATAAGGGACGAATCGTATCAAATCACAAATCATAAGATTAAGGAAAAAAAATCGAAAGCATCCAAAAGGATACAAAAAAATCAGATAAAAAATTTAAAACTCATCAGTAATCCATTTCCCATCAATATACACCATGAAAAATAATCACATATCAAGAAATTAGCAATTGGGAACATGTATCCAGTATGCATATCATGTCTAAAATGGTCAAAGGGTTTTTTTTTTTTTTTTAAAGGTGATTAGATTTTATTAAAAAGGAAAAACCAACAACAAGACAAAGCTGGAACAGAAAGCGAAAACACCCAGAAAACCTACCCAAGAGAAAAAAACGACAATAGAAAAAAGAAAAACCTGAAAAAACTACCCCACACTAAAACCCGAAACCAAAAGAAACACCCAAACTAGGGAGCCCAATCCCTAAACAAAACAAACACCTTCGACACAACACCTGCTGGAGAAGAAGATTGACTCCTCAAGCATCTATTTTTACGCTCAGCCCATACTACCCAGAAAACCACTAGCAGTAAGATTCGCCATTTTCTTTTACCCAACCTTCCTACCATATCCACGTGGCATTGAGAGAAAAGATTGTCAATCTGTCTTGGTATAACCCAGGAGATACCCACAATACTGAGAACTTTGCTCCGCACTGCTGACGTGAAGGAACAATGAACAAGCAAATGGTCCACTGTTTCTTCAGCCGAGATACAGAGAGGGCACCCATTTGGAATCTGCATTCCTCTCTTCCTTGGGTTGTCGATCATAAGGATTTTGCTTCTTCCCGCAAGCCATCCGAAGGCTGCAACTTTTGGAGGGACTCCATACTTTCAGAGAGGGCTCATGTTGCAAGGCTCAGCATTGGAGTTGCCGACCAGCGAGGTGTAGAAGGATTTAACTGAGAACTGGCCTGAAACCGAGAGCGACCATCTGATGAAATCTTTGGAATTAGAGGGCCCAGGGGTTGGGGCATCCTGCAAGAGAGACAACACGGAAGTAAGATCGACGACCTCAGCATCAACTAGATTCCTTCTAAACTGAGGAGTCCAAAGCCCTCCACTTCCACTAGGACTGAAGCACTCCTTCACCAGGGAATTGGGATTGGAGGAAATAGCAAAGAGGCTAGAAAATAAATCAGCAGAAGTAGACTGTCCCCACCATACATCCAACCAAAACTTGACATTCTCTCCTCTTCCTATCGAAAAGGAAACTCTGTCGAACATTGGACTAGCAGCTTTAGCAATCCCTTTCCAAAGGTATGAGGCACGATATAGGGAGGACCTTTTAGTCCACCACCCTGTATCCGAAACTCCATATTTGGCCACTATAACCTCTCGCCAAAGACTCTCTACCTCGCAGCCAAACCTCCACACCCATTTTCCCAACAAAGCCTTATTGAATAACAACATATCTTTAATATTAGCACCTCCTCTGTCATAAGGGGAACAATTCAGTTTTGGAGAGGTTTATTTTCATTCCTGAAGCTACTTGAAACCAAGAAATAGTGATACTTAAGAGAGCAACCTGATTCTCGTCTGCTTCACAGAACAGGAAAGAGTCGTCTGCGAAAAGCAAATGAGAAATAGGTAATTGAAGCCGAGGAATCGAGACACCTCTGAACAGACCTATCTGTTGACCTCTCTGAATCAGGCCACTCAAAGCTTCAGAAACCAAAACAAATAAGAAAGGCGAAAGAGGGTCTCCTTGCCACAAACCTCTCGACGACCTAAAAAAGCCATAAGGCGAACCATTAATAAGAATTGAAAATTTAGCAGATCCAATGCGAGTGTTAATCCACACTCTCCATTTGAACCCAAAACCCAAACGATCAAGCATTTGATTCAGAAACTTCCAACCAACATGATCGTAAGCCTTCTCCATGCCTAGCTTGCATAGAATACCCGGGACTTTAGATTTGTGTTGGGATGAAGACATTCATTGGCAATGAGAACAACATCTAAAATATGTCTCCCTTCCACAAAAGCAAACTGGAAAGGCGAGACAATTTTAGAGATAACACAGCGAAGTCCCCGGGAAAGGATTTTTGACAATATTTTGTAGGGACTCCCTACTAGACTGATTGGGCGAAAGTCCTTGACGTTCTGGGCTCCTTCCACCTTTAGAATTAGAGCAATGAAGGTATTACTCAGTTCGGAAGCAATCCTCTTGTTAAGAAAAAGGTCAGAGATTTTAAAAAAAGGAAGAAGAAATGGTTGAAAAGAAAGAGGAAAAGATGAATACGAGGGGTGGGTGGGTGTTGGGTTTGCATGTTTTTGAGCATAAGGATAAAAAAGAAGGAAGAAAAATGAATAAAAATAAAATTTTGATTTTTTATGTATTTTTGGGCCCATTTATGGAATGCCATGATCGTCTTACAATTATTTAAGCTGTGCTATTTGGATATATGATTCAAATAGTACACCCATACAATACGATATGAATCGCACAATTCATATCGTAAACTGTTCATACATGATTGTTGCACTTTTACATATAGGGGTCACAGAAAAAATAATTCGCGATTTTGGAATTTCTATCCCCCATTAGAATTTCCAAAAAAAATATGAAATGATATTAGTGTGGATACACTAACCCTTTTTTTGTTGAATACAACACAAAAGAGCTCCATTTTTTGTTTTTTTTTATAGATTCTACCAAAATAGAAATCCCGAAATCACGATCTATTTTTCCCCTCTCCTGAAATGGCTAAAGGGTAGAGAGCAGCCTTGGGTTGAAAAATTCTCCCATAACAATTATTGGAGTGCTGATGTCAAGTAATGCATTAATGCTTGTTTTTGAGTGCTGTTAATGTGCGTTCATCTTTGCAGGACGTCAGTAGAGGATATAAATAAGCTTAGGTTGATCACAGCCATCAAGACCCCATATCTGCCAGATGGAAGATTCGATCTTGAAGCTTACGATGCCTTGATGCACATGCAGATTGTAAACGGTGCTGAAGGTGTGATTGTAGGGGGCACAACAGGTGAAGGTCACCTTATGAGCTGGGATGAACACATCATGCTCATTGGTCACACAGTCAATTGCTTTGGTGGATCAATCAAGGTGATTGGCAACACTGGAAGCAACTCAACAAGAGAAGCAATCCATGCATCCGAACAGGGTTTTGCTGTCGGGATGCATGCGGCCCTTCATATCAATCCTTATTACGGGAAGACGTCCTTGCAGGGGATGATCTCTCATTTTGAGAACATTCTTTCGATGGGCCCCACGATCATTTACAACGTTCCATCAAGGACAGGACAAGATATTCCGCCCTCCGTGATCAACTCCCTTGCACAGAACATCAACCTGGCTGGTGTCAAGGAGTGCATGGGCAACGATCGGATCAAAGAGTACTCCGACAAAGGAATGGTGATATGGAGTGGCAACGATGATGAGTGCCACGATGCTAGGTGGGCGTATGGAGCTCAAGGGGTCATATCTGTTACTAGCAACCTTGTTCCAGGGTTGATGCATGAGCTCATGTTTGGAGGAAAGAATGCTACTTCGAATTCAAAGCTTATGCCACTGATCAAATGGTTGTTCCACGAGCCGAACCCCATTGCTCTGAACACGGCCCTGGCACAGCTGGGAGTGGTTAGGCCAGTTTTCCGGTTGCCTTACGTACCTCTGCCGCTTTCTAGGAGGGTGGAATTCGTCCGAATAGTCAAGGACCTCGGGCGGGAGAATTTTGTGGGAGAGAAAGATGTACAAATTCTCGATGATGATGAGTTTATTTTGGTGGGCAGGTATTAGTTTATAGTTCCATGTTTAGCAGTTTGACATTGCTTGCACTAGCATAGCATGGCATGGCTTAACTTGTGGTTGCAGAAACAACTGTGAGAGAAATAAGGCGTGCGTATTTATGTTAGGCATGAGACCGTGTTGCTTACATCTTCAAAAGCGACTTACTTGGGCTATTTGTCAATCATGTGATTGCAATCAAGGTATGTTCTTGTTCTTTCTCTTGTAGTTCATCTTAGAGTTTTTGTATTAGCATGACGTCATTTATGACAGGTTTTCCGAACGTGGTCTACAACTCTGGTATTTCAGCAAAGTGAGTTTTATTGGTTGGTCATCTTATCGCTTCCAGCGACACTCAAAGCTGTTATTGTGCTTCATGCTGACTGCTAAAGGACTGAATCATGGATTTTCTTAAATACGGTGGCAAATTCACAATATGATGCATCATTCAAAAAAAAAAAAAATCACAATCCGAAGCATTTTTTATTTTTAGTTTTTAACCCCAAATAAGAGAAGTGTTTAGTTAGGATCCAGACTAGTCAACACCACAACAAAACCATCAAGGTTGGATTTATCGAAACCCAATTTCAGATCCAGGCCCATCCAGAAAAGGAATTCAGATCAGATCCGCTGGATGATTCTATCCTTCCTATCAGTGCCTTAACCTTTTCTGGCCATTGGAAGAAAAAACCCACATCATATTCTTCTCAGATAAAAGACCTGAACAGCTCCAGCATCCTCATCTTCTTCCCACACCATCAGCCAAGATGGAAAGACGGAGCATAACCAAGGTACTACCATTTCAGTGTTACCGCTAAATCTAGTAGAGCTTCCGCCTTACGTACAGTTCGCTGCTGCTCCTGTTGCTTCAAACCAGTAGCGACTGATCCAGGTTCAAAACCTTGTGTAGTATGCTCGGCCTCATTCCAGTCGGATCTCTTGCAGCAACATATTGACTTCCCAGACATAATCAGCCCTCAGCAGCACATCATTTTCTGGTGGCAGTCCCATGCAACCTTTGTATGTAATAATGTCAAAACCCAGTTGGAACAAGTATACTGAAGGATCCTCTCATGCAAAGGTATCGACCATTTGTTTTCTGCTTTTCTTCAGCCACTCTTCATCAAATCCGTTGCACAAAGTTCAAAATATCGTCGATCAATCTCATGGAAGGAGCCTTCCCTCTTCAATATCTCCATCTTTACTGTACTGTACAAGAGGTCTAAAACCTCTAATAGCATCCTTTTCATCAACACACCGAACAAGATCAAGGTGATTACATATGACCATTAGGACAAGTTCGGTAAGTTCACCTTTTCAAGCAGTCACCTCAATTTTCTCTCCAATTTCTTCAGCAGATCTGATAAAGCTCAAAACCAATCTCCTTGCTCTCCGAACTTCTTCCTCAGGGTAATGCCTTCAACCAGGTGCCAATTTCACGATATTCAGCTACCTTTCTATTGTCTTCCTTAGCCTTTGACGTCTGCGATTCAGCTCCTTTGATTTTGTTTTTTTTCCCACTGGTGTGATCGCCATTCATTGTCCCAAATATCTTTTGGGAGTCCAATATCGGAGTCGCACTCCATTGGTATCCTGTACTTGTCCAATTCACTTCCTTTCTCACCTTCCTCACCAACTGCACCAGGTGGTGGCGATTTCGGCTTGAAAGGGTTTTTTTTTTTTTTTTCCCCTGGGATGGATTGAGTTGGGTTGGGGGGGGGGGGGGGGGGGGGGGGGGGGGGGCACTGTGCAATGTAACTTTAGGTGAGGACAACCATACCCGAATAAACCAAACTCCACCTAAGTATCTACTACATGCACATCATGATTTAGTCGCTGTGATAAGTAGGGGATTATCCTATGGTCAGGTCAGACCAATATCACATGGCAATAACGCTTTTGGGTTATTTGGAGGGTGGATCTTTAGAAGATTGCCTTACGCTTGTAAGAAGCAAAGCAATGAGATGCAAGTGAAATTGACTTTGTTTTTTGTTACATAATCAGTTCAAGCAGAAGGAAACCAGTACATCAGCAGGACTCAAAAGCTCGGATCTTCCCTCCAAACTAACCTGTGGGAGGCTGCATGTATTGGAGTGCTTTTAGGAGGTTAGCCTTTGAACATACTCCATGAAAGCTATCGTACATTGCTCTGGCCGGATGTTTGGATGGTATTGTTCATCAGTCCCTGTAAAAAATCTTCCAGATGAAACTAGTCCCCTTACCCTGAAATGGAGTTGCTAACAAGTAGAGGGTTTGTGAAAAAAATACAGGAACTGATAAAAAAAAAAAGGCCAAACATTTTATAGCCAGGGCTATCCATGGTGAGATCCATCATAACAGAGATTTTGGATCATTGAATAATGGACTGTGCTTGTGCAGCCTGAATGGACCACACTATTGACCGAGCGATGTATGATGCAGCACTTGCTAGCTCTTTTGTCATTTTGAATACACTTTCTCCAGAGAGCAGATTCCATGCCTCCATGTCATTCTGAATAGGTGGCACACATGGATAAAATTGAAACAATCCATTTCACACTTCCAATAGTGATTGGGTCATGGTCCAAAAATCTGTATTTAGACAGTTCTAGCCCTTGGTGGCATACAGATGAACTCTAAAAGACAAACCAGCAATGTCTCTTGTTAAGTGAGAAAAGGGCCCATTTAATAGATGGTTAAAGATAGGTCAAGAAAAAAGGCCGGCAGTTAATTGATGGATGAATCCATAGGTTGTATGTTTCCTATCATCATCCACGAGTCATGTATGTGGTAAACAATCTGGAGGCATGAAAATGCTGCGACTCCAGAGGTAGGTAATCTGTACTCTGTTGTGGTGCAACCTGCTTATCAAGTTAATGAGATCTCGATACTCAAATTGCAAGGGAAAAAAAAAAGAGTAATACCACAAGAACAATGGAGTTGAGAGAGAGAGAGAGAGAGGGAGGGAGAGAGAACATTATTGATATTAACCCTTTTCTCTTTCAAAAGCTTCAAGAAAACTCACACTTCAAAAAATATTTGAATAACTATTATATATCATCACCTTTTATAGATCCTAAATAATTTTTTAACTAAAATCCCCCCAACTACGAGAATTAGTTATAATTTATTATAAATCAATCCAATCTTTCTTAATATTGTAAAAGCCTAATAAAAAAGCAAAATTGGCTTATATCTTCAATCATATTAATTACACTCTCATTACATATTTAAATTAACCTCACATATCTTCCAAAAATAGTAAATTATAATATTTGATTTAGGCTATCAAATCAATAAAAAATCAGCACATGTTAGGCCTACTGTGGTCTATGGGCCTGTCTTGTTGGGCCATATAGTGGGCCTAAGTGGGTTCGGCTCTAGAGTGGATCTGGATAGGCCTGCATCACATTGCCAATTGTGAAGAACATTCATCTACTCAAATGGCTAGCAACATCTATATTAGACTGGCTAGATGACTGCCCACTTCACAGAGTGGATGTATGGTGTGATTAGGATGGGGGATTTCTGACAAACAAGGATCCTTGTCTGAAAACACGAGTACCAAAAACTATGCAAGGGATGTTTGGACGTACATCAGAATCAATTGCGGTTGGAATGCTACTTCTGTAAATTGATATTTTGTTTGTTTCAGCTACTAGAAAATTTATTTCAGGGCTGAAAAGTGGAACTGATAACTGAGTTTTTGTTTTCAACTGTCATACAAAATAAGCTCAGCCTCACTGACATATTCAGCCGAATGCGCCGGACATAGCTGATCGAAATTTTTATCAAGGACTGAAAGACAAAACTGATAACCCAGTTGGGTTTTGTTTTCAACTGAACTCAGCCTCATTGATATATCCTGCTGGACGTCGGTTTCAGGGTTACTTCAATATGCACCCTAAAGTTATCTGGTGTGGCCTTTTCTTCTGTGATTCATGTAGGCAATTGACCTTGAAACTGTGGTCAAGATTCTTTATGAGCTTGAATTCTTTTTGGTATGTTTGGATGCACTATTGAGTTGAATTGCAATTATCAGTCTAATGAAGCGGAATTAAACAAACCGAAGTTATGTGCCTTTCATGTCTAATAAACAGATTGCTAGAATCATTTGATTATGTACAAATTCTTTTTCATTTCAATAAAATTATAGTTGGGGTGCTCCAACTTTTTGTTTAAAAAAAATAAAAAAAATAAAATCTAGGATCCGTTTGGTTTGTTTGGATACACTATCAAATTCGATTGCATTTATTCGTCTAATAAAGCAAAAATAACCAAACTGCAAATACATAATTCCAAAATTTGAGGGATAATGCCTTGTTGTGGATGTTAGGATCATCTCATAATCAGATGGCTAGGATCATCTATCTGATCAATTTGCCATCCAACTATTGTCTAGATACTTTGCGAGTTGAACTCTCTTGGTGTGTTTGGATGTATTATTGGATTGAATTGCAGTTCTTGGTCTAATAAAGTGGGAATGAGAAAACCATTGTTGCATTTCTTTCAAGTTGGACGTGGAAGAAACACAATTCGAATTTGATGTCTACATCCTTGATAAGAAATTTCAAACTTGATTAATTTTGTCATTTTCGGTTTACTCAGGATGCATATGGTTGCAGAAATTATGAAATATCATGTTTTTGCACCAAATTAGACTGATTAATCATGAAATTTCATGATATTAGGTGCAACCAAACATACCTTGAATTGAGTCTTCATAGTTCAATTCACCATCCAAAGGCGGGCTTAGAAAGGTTTTTAGTAGGGCTTTCGATAGGGCCAGGCCCACTCATAATCCTAACACCTCAGCCTCTTGTCCCCGTGGATCAAGGTTTCAAACACTGCTGACTCAGATCAACTCGTTCAGTTCTGAGTTGTGTCACGAGTTGGGCCAAGATGCCCCATATTCTTTAACCTGTCTCACGGTGCTAAACAAGATTGGACCAACTCGGATGAGTCACATCAGACAAACGATTTGTCTATCCATGATGAGCCCATTACTGTTGTACACGTCTGATGGATCAGATGATCCAGATGGTTCCTTGGTGGATTGGCCACGTTGGGGGATACACAAATCGAGCAATCCTCACCATCTAATTACTGCATAGATGTACGTCGGTCCAGACCATGTACCCCAATTCAAAGTCAACACCGATCGAATGATCCAAAGCACCCAAAAAAAAAAAACAAAACTGGCCAGTGATCCCTATCCTTCGGTTAAATCAGACGGGTTGGGTGACTCGACCCGGATGCACATCCAGTCCGAGTTGAGTTTTAATGTTTTTGAAACTACCACCCGGATTCAGATAACAGCAAACATGAGTGCCAAGAAAGCAATGGATATTTTTTAATGTCATGTTTGGCAGTACTAAGGGCTTGAAAACAAACAAAAAGATGTTAGAATCTCAACGGTGCAGTTTACATTGGTAGTGGACCATAGGGGTGTGACTTGACTTGGGTCAACCTGAATGTTAGGCCAATCAGGTCGGGCTGGGCTGGTTCTGGAAATCCTTATCCCAGCCAAGATGGATTGGATATTGGATTGGGTTTGAATGGAGGCATTGAACGACTTAAGCTGGCTTAAACCTGTAGTGCCTGACTACATACGTAAATGTATAAATATGTAAGTTATGATTAATATACATGATTCAAATGTAAAAGCAAGCGTCCTATAATTATATATTTTATAGGGTTTATGATCGAAACTGTATTTGCATATGGATGTAAAATAAGATTTTTAACTGGAACTAACCTACCTTGCATGTGGAGTTTTTTATTCTTGTTTATTTATTTATTTATTAATAATTGATGATGATAGATTTTATTTTGCATGAATTATTTTCATATTTAATTGATATTATTATTTTTTAAATTGAGTCCCAAAATTAGCTCGAAGCTCATCATGGTAGCCTCACCGAGCTACAAAGGTTTTTTCTTGCAAAAGAAATTGCTTACGTGGCTACATCACTAGGCAATCCGGACCGTCCATCTGGTGGGCCCTACAATGGACACGCAGCTTGCAATAATCACACCAATCGGGACAATTCTAAGCCACCTGAGGTTCCTATTGACGTGGACCATTGGCTATTTTTTAGTTTCTAACCGTCGATTTGAAAGTAATCAACAGAAAGGATTCCCCAACCTTTTTTATTTAAATAACAGTAGCCCGTCTACGCAGGGCCCATCAGATGGACGATCCAGACCACTCATCCATAGGGAAATATGCCCCAGATGAACGAGCCAGATCACTCCTCCATAGGGAAATATGCCCCTCATAGATCGCACTATCAAGTGGGCCCCACAACGGGTCCTTTGTCCCTACAGCATTAGAAATTTAGAATGCATCCTCTTGTTCTCTCTCTAGCATTCAAAAACGTCGTGTCCGTTGCACGAGCTTCGATCAGACACCGCACATTTCAAACCCGTCCCGATCCGTACGCAACCTACCTCGAGATCTGTGCACGCGATCGATCTCTCGAATCGGGCCGGAATCTCCACGCCCATCTTCTTGTCAACGGTCTCACTCACTCGGCCCACCTCTCATCAAAACTCATCACATTCTACGCGCGATGTGGCCACCTTTCTGCCGCCCGCCGCCTGTTCGACGAAATGCCCAAAACAAATATCAGCCGTTGGATCATCCTCATTACAGCGTATTCCCGCCATGGCTTCCACAAAGAGGCCTTGGATCTCTTCTATGAAATGCAGAGACAAGGCCTCAGACCGAATGAATACATTCTCTGCAGTGTCATTAGAGCTTGCGCGAACACTTCCAATCTAAAAGCTGGAGAACAGATACACTCAATCGTTCTCCATTCTTCTCTTGATTCTGATGCTTTCATTGGAACCGCTCTGATCAATCTTTACTCGAAATGTGGCAGATTTGACAATGTGTGCCGGGTGTTCCATAAAATGCTTGTGAAAGATCTAGTAGCTTGGAATGCCATCATCTCGAGTTATGCCCAGCATGGATTTTCGAAAATTGCATTGGGTTTGTTCCAAAAAATGCGGTTGATGGGATTGAGACCGGATTTAATCACATGGAATGCAATGATTGCGGGTTTTGCTCAGGTGGGTGACGTTGCGATGTCCTTGAATTTGTTTGAAATGATGTCGAGTGAGGGAATTGAGCCCGATGTCGTATCTTGGACAACGGTGATATCTGGGTTCGTGCAGAATTTCCGTAACGAGGAGGCCTTTGATATGTTTCGACAGATGGTGGCTTCGAGAGTGCGGCCGAGTTCAGTTACAATTAGTGGTCTTTTGCCAGCTTGTTCCAACGTGGCAGATTCAAGACGTGGGAGGGAGATCCATGGGTATGCTTTGGTTATTGGGGTCGAGGAAGATGTATTTGTTAGTAGCTCTCTGGTTGATATGTATGCGAAATGTGGGTTCATATTTGAAGCGGCAAAGTTGTTTGGTAAGATGCGAGAGAGGAATACGGTTTCCTGGAATTCTATGATATTTGGATATGCCAATCATGGGTATTGTGACAAAGCAATTGAGCTTTTTTATCAGATGGTGGGGAAAGAGTATGTGAAGCCAGATCACCTGACATTTACAGCAGTTTTTACCGCTTGTTGTCATGCTGGGATGGTTGAAGTCGGACAGAATTTATTCAATTCGATGCAAGACGAGTATGGGATTGAGGCAAGGTTAGAGCATTATGCATGCATTGTTGATCTTCTTGGTCGAGCAGGGAAGATCACGGAGGCCTATGATTTGATTGAGGCAATGCCTGTCGAGCCCGATTCGTTTGTGTGGGGAGCATTACTTGGGGCGTGTCGGTATCATGGGAATGTTGATTTGGCGAAGGTAGCAGCTTCGCATCTGTTTGAGCTTGAGCCAGGGAGCGCTGGGAGCTCTGTGCTTTTATCAAATGTATTTGCAGATGCTGGAAGATATGAAGATGCTGCAAGGTTGAAGAAGATGGTGAAAAGGAAGAAGCTGATAAGAAGTCCGGGGTGTAGTTGGATGGAAGCTACTTAAAAGGTTGATGATTCTGCTGCTATGGAAAATAAGTCAAGCTCACTTGCGGCCCACTCATGAATGCTGATGGCATTGCTGAGGCTGTCCAATGATTGCCAGTGGCTGGAGTATAGAGAGGCTTGCTAATTCAAAGAAGAATCTCAAACATGTTGATACAGATCCAAGCAGTGTTTGGGAAGACCAACCTGCCATCCCAGCCATTAGATTATAATGCAATTCGAAGTAGTAGCCCAAATCATTCTGTTGAATCTGTCCACAGGGTACCTTTGTCTGAACTCGCCAAGCATTTGGGGCAGGGAATAAAATGCACCCTAATGTGTTATCGGTTCTCCATTTGCTCGTAGAATATCAATTTGCAGAAAAGCTTCCTGCTTGCCCAACTTGTTTTAAAATCACAGCATGCAACTTCTCAGAAGCATCGCCCTAGCCATGTTTGAACAAAGTTTTGAGCCTGATTGTTGTGAAAGAAGCTCATAGGCCTTCATTGACTGTCATCGCCATGCCATTAGCAAGGATACCCAAGATTGCAAATTTAAAAGAAGTCGAGGTTTGAAACTCCAGAAAGGAAACATAAGGACTCGAATGTGACTTGTAGCGGCAGTCTCAACACAAGATCGGAAGCGAGGAAAACAAGAATTCATTGTAGAAAGATGCTTATCAAGGAAAGAAGACGGGTAGAGAAAGCAATTCAGAAGCCTTATTGATACACAAGAATATCAAGAAGAAACCGAATACAGTATGGAGTGGAGCAAAAAAACTAATAAGAAGGACGGAAGAGAAGTTGGAGATACTACAAAAGTTGCAGAAGTGGATTGGAAGGATCTTAAGCTTCGGATGCAGGGAAATTTTGTCCTGGGGTCTTTCCATGTTTCGAAACTGATATGATGGCATGCATTAAATCTTTTATAGAATCTGCTCTTAGATGAAGGGTGAAGGTAGACTTGGATGGTTTATAAGATCAAGGAAAGTAGACTTATATGGTTTGGTCACAAGAAGGACCAGGAACTGCACCTGTTAGAAGGAATGAGTCGGTTCAAGTTGAAGGCTCTAAAAGGGCAAAGCAGAAGGCTCAAAAGGACGTGGCTAGAGCTAGCCAGAAAGATTCAATGACAAATGGTTTGAGGATATGGTCTTGATAGCATAGAATGGTGGAATGGGATTCATTTAGCTGACCCGAAGACCATATCCCAAGACCCCACATTTTCTTCCCCGACAATGCTGGCTCTATATAGATTTCCTGGAACAACAACCAGGATGGCCCACTCATAAGGCTGGCTACCCCATCAAAGTCAATGGAAAGCCAAATGTGCAGGTGTGGTCCATATAATGAGTTGATCGTTCCAACTTATGCCCCAAGTTGTGTTTGTGGTGCACCCATTTTTTCAATAGCTTGGATGTTTTTCTTTTATTTATTGGAGCCCACTTAATAATTGAGCCAGATGTGGGTATACCTTGCCCGTACTTGAACACAGCCTGAAACCATTTGTTGTTTGTTACTACTGCTGTTGGTGTTGTTTTTCTATGGTATGATCATATACAATTGTCACAGGTGTATGCTAATCGAACCATCCAAAATTAGGGCCCCATATGGGTGGGGTCAGGTATAGCCCAATTTTTTTTTACTAATTAGAGGAGTTGCCCATCAGATGCAGGCAAGGTACCACACTTGTGTATGGTACCATCTTTTGTACCAACATGCCACTCATGTAGTAATCGATACGGTGAAAATGTTACGCCCCGCCATGAAGATCATATCTGCAGTAAAAATAAATAAATCAGATTGCTCCGCTCATTAGGTGGGCCTTTGTTGGAATCAATTTAGAACTGGCGGTTTGACTCAACATATAGGCATGAATATGATCCATCTAGTAAAGCGTATAAGCATCAACGTCATGGTGGGTTTTTATTTTAATTTTTGAATCATAAATAGTTACCTAAGACCCTAATGACTATAGGTAGAGCTGTACACCAAGCTGAACCAAATCAAGCTATGCCTAGCTCGGCCTTCGAGCTGGATTGGTAGGCTTGGGTTGGTTCAACTAAGCTTTTGAGCTAAGTTCAAACTCGAGCTTTTCAAGATGAATTCGAGCCAAGGGTTGAGCTTGGAAAAAAAAATATACTTTTCACAAACTTATATATATATATATATATATATATATATATATATATATATATAGAGAGAGAGAGAGAGAGAGAGAGAGAGAGAGAGAGAGTCAAGTCCAACCGGTTGGACCAAAGTTTGCAATCCACTTCCAACATGTTAATTTTTTTTGACATCCAATCCTCCTGATAGGTTGGCCCCACCATGAGGAACAATTCATGCAAAAATCAGACCCAGTGTACCACACTTGTATTTTGCTATTTATCAATGACTATGCTATTTATCAATGGCTATACACTGTTTTCTATATTGTTGCTCACTTAATGATTAGATAGGGCTGATTTTTGCACGAGGTGATCCTCATGGTGGGGTCAACCTACTAGGAGGATTGGATGTCACAAGCATTTAAAAGGTTGGAAGCAATCCACTGGGTGGACCGCAAAATGTGGTCCAACCGGTTGGACTTGAGTCTCTCTCTCTCTACACACACACACACACACACACACACACACACACACACCAAGTTGAGCTGGGATTGAACCAAACTTTGAGTTGAGCCGAACAAACTTGGGTCAGCTCTCGACTCGGTTCGAACCCAGCCTTCAAGTCGAGCTAGTTTGAGCCAAGTCGAGTGAGCTAACCAAGCTAGTTTAGCTCGTGTTCAGCTCTGACTATGGGTATAGGTTCCCATTTAGAGCACCAATAGCTATGGGTATAGGTGCCCATTTCAAGCCCCACATGAGCAGGTGCAGGGGAGGCACCCACCAATATATACAATCAAGCCAGTATTCTTAAAACATCATCTATCTTACAATAGATTCATAGGAGTTTCACACAGAATTCTTCAGGAATTGTGATTTTACTATAAAGTGTTTTTTAGGAGATGAAATGACTAAATCACCTCGTCTACATTTTTTTCTAAAATCCATTAGAATAGTGAATTGTGGGCCACGTGGTTTGTGGGTGGCATTGAACCCATTTAGCAGGTACACCTGATCATGATGATCAGATAAACTAAAAATCATGCAGATCCAACAAGTGGGCAGTACGTGAATTTTTAGTTTTTTGGATGGTGTAATTGTTTTTTTTTTTTTCCCTTACAGCTGTGGCCCACCTATGATTCGATCACCTTGATTTTTTATTTATCAATCATCGTCATGGGATACACCTATTGGAAGGTTTAGATGTCATAGAAACAACACGTGGACCCCACAATCCTGAACTCCACTCTCAAGGCGGAAAAAATGGATGAAGATATTCTAGTCATTTCAACTTCCAAAAAGCAGTCCTGGTAATTTCAAAATGCCAGGCAGTTTTTGGTAAAACCACAATTTCTGAGAAATTCTACAGTAAAATTTCCTAAATTCATCCATGCTGATGGGTTTGTGATAGCAGCTGGTAACAAGACCGAGTCACTCACATGGTGAGGCCTGGCCTTCGTTTTCATGATTCAAATGGTACATGGATAGCTCCATTAAGTGAATACAAATTGGACCAAGCAGCCCAAAGCACCCAGTCAGCAAAATCTTCAGCCATAGTTTTCACATTCAAGAACAAATGCACCTCGGGCGGTCACCCAGGTCAACTCGCTGATGGTGCTGAGTTTGACAGCCACAACGATCCCAGTTCTACAACTCGCTGAGGAAAACTAAGCTCTGGGTCTGACTCAAACCTGGCTCTGGAAGACTCATCAAGTTGTGACTCGACCACTTGATACGACTTGCAGCGACTCAAACTGAGTCACTCGGTGAGTTAAAACAACATCCTCCCATGAGGTGACTCTCTTAATCAAAGAGCCAACCAGCAATTCCATGATAAAGTTTCTGTTTTTCAAATTACCTATCCATAGTTATTTTGACATATATTGGGGATATAGAGTATTTTTAACTGGAACAATTAAACATCGAGTTGAGGAGCGAGTTGGGATGAGTCTTTAAGTTGATCCAACCCACATGTACATAGGAGTCAAATCGAGTTTTCGTGTTATTGAATTATGCCCCGATTCAGAAAACAGCAAACATGAGTGCCAAGAAAATAATGAACATTCATTTGTGTCCTGTTCTGCAATACCAAGTGCTTAAAAACAAATAAAAAGATTTCAGAATTTAATAAGGAAACAGTTATCCTTGAGCATTACTGTTATGGATTTACATCCTTTCGTATTTGCTGAAACTCACAAAACTCGCTTGTGATTTTCGAAGCATTGTTACAGAATCTTAATCCCAAATACATGACAAAATCATCACCTCATCCTAATCAAACAAGAAACAAAATCCAATTGCTTCTTAATGGAATCATTTATATAGGGAGGAAGAACAAGATTCTACACAGCTATCAGCCGAATTCATCTATTCATAAATCATAAACAGTAGGACACTAACTGCTACATGTATGCCAATCCAGACCATCGAGATTGTGGGCTCCATTCTGGATGTAGCATAACAGTATGAATCAAATGATGGGATGATCTTAACCATCTTATCTCGCCAAATGAATTTGGACCCAGGCTGTACATTTGGTGGCTACCAATCAAGCAGTTAGGATTGCCCAATCATTGAGATTTTGAGCTATGGCCCATCCACTCTGCAACCCATAATGTCCAGATAGTCATTCATGCATTCCACATGGATGAATTGCCACAGTTAAAGTACTTTGTCACCATCACAATAAATATTTAGCATGGCAATCAACTGAAATTTTTTTAATTAATTAATAAATAAATAAAATCTGGCCATTGCGTATATATTTGTGGGCACGACGGAGATGGTGCAGTAGCCTGTGATTTGAAGAAGAAAAAAAAGATGAGTGTGGAGATTGTGAACGGAAGTGCAGAGAAAGAGGAAGTGCCCACTTGGGGAAAATCTCTACCT
Source organism: Liriodendron chinense (assembly GCA_003013855.2). Lineage (NCBI taxonomy): Eukaryota > Viridiplantae > Streptophyta > Magnoliopsida > Magnoliales > Magnoliaceae > Liriodendron > Liriodendron chinense. The sequence continues at coordinate 1,936,762 of ML058427.1, read as the reverse complement.
GTAGACAATGTTCAAGAGATGGTAAGGACCGACCCCACATACATTCCTGAGAGATACATAAGAAACCCCGAGGACAAGCCCGACGGCACGGATCTGTCTCCCCTTTCGTCTGAAATACCTGTCATTGATCTATCCTTGCTTTCCAGCAGGCATGACGATGAGCTCAGAAAGCTTGATACGGCTTGCAGAGACTGGGGCTTCTTTCAGGTATATGCATGAAAATGACTGAGCATGCCTGCATCTTTTTCCTCTTTGCTACTATATCTGCATCTTTGTTAGATTAAGCTTCTGTTCCACGCATGAGGCATATGAGTGGTGCCTAATCTGTCAAAAAACGGTCCTCTAGGAATTTAACTCCACAAACAGAATTTTGGGAGCGTGTGGGAGCACACGGCTCCCACAGTTTAACGCCAAAATAATGCTGAGACATGTTCAGGCATCTTCCTTCACTATCTCCCTAGTCACTCAAGCAAGAGATTACAAACATGGAAACCCATGTAATGCAAGTTCTGTTTTCCGCACCATCCCAAATGCAAATCAGACCTTTCTTTTGAAGCCCGTCAATCCAAGCAACTGCTATTTGGCACTACATCTGAATGCCTCCTTGGAGACGAGCATACATATCAGTTGAAATTGAAAGGAACCAGATCAAAATATGAATACAGATCAAAATATGAATACATCGTCGAGTAAAGAAAAGTCTCTGACTCAACTAGCACAACAACAACAAACTTCATTTTGGGTTGTTCTATATCATGCATATCATCGACAGAATTCTCTTCCTGATTAATATTATTTCCTGAATGAGAAAATAGAATTTCCAAGTGAAAGGCACAGTTTTGAATTTTTCAGCCAGATTATTAACCAATCATCAACGAAGAATGGCCTGATGTAGAAGGGTCGCAGAAATTGTATGATTCCAATCTAGATAGAACAACCTATAGGAGAAAGATAGGAGATGGAAGCAACGAATAATAAATGATTTGGATGTCTCCAAATCGTGGCTGTGGATTCTCAATGTATGATATAGAAGAGTCACACTTCAAGATTGCCATGGTGCCTCAATGGCTATTGGCTAGAGTAATCATACTAGCTATCCTATGATTAGCACCTTAATCATTTTCTAATTGTTATCGTAAAATGTATTATAGTACTATCTATATTTATTTTGACAAATCAGTTTTCAAGCCAAACCAGAGAGTGATTTCTGTGACAATCAGTGAGGCAGTTTCCCAATGGGAGTATTGAAGCCCAAGTGCTAGAAAGGGGGTTTTGAGCTCTATAAAAAGGGGATTCGAGATACTATAGCATACACATGAGAAAACCCACAAAAACAGTAAGATCACACCTCCTACTGTGATCACCAGTCTCGTGACACCTTCCCTCCCAGATTTGGATGCGATTACCAGCCTATATCTTCATTTTTCATTCTTGCAGCTCAGCATCCCCCAAAGAATATAAAAAGACTGACCCCCGATCCAATCCTAGCCATTCATCAAATCTAATTCTAACAAGCTATTTGAATGGGAATAATAACAATGTCTTAAATATCCCTAAATTCCAGCAACAACCATACAACCCTTCCATAAACAATCTATAACTTGATTAAATGATATCAAAATCGCATGATCTTGGGTTCAATTAAAAGCTAACTCAAAAATTTTTCAAACAGGACCAATTTTGTGTCATTCGGACATCATTCGGTATCCAGAAAGTAGCCTAAAAATACACTAAAGGGAATCTCACCCCACAAGCCACTAACTACTGCAATACTGAATATGGACTTGCAAACCTACAGACTGACCACTCAAGTGAGCCCTGCAAACCACGCAGATAACCACAAGGGCCCACAAAGTCAACTGTACAGATTGTTGGGCCCACTCCAGGTTTTTTGTGGGGCCTGTCCTAGGCTGCATCAACAGTCCACAAACCAACAACTACTGTTCCTTTGAAGTGCCCATAAACCCAAATTATACTTTTTGAATCACGCACAAAATACTCTCCATTTCTTATAAAATGATTATTGATACGAGCTTGGGGAAAGACCTTGGTCTTTTTTGATATGCCTAAGAGTTCCATGAATCTAGTACAATGACTGAAAAGAACTACTCAAAACAAGGTTGGAGAATGCCTACACTTCTTTATTTTCATAGCTACTATTTGTTTTTCATTCAACATTACATGTTTCATGCAATTCTCATTCAAGAAATAAGAACTCTCACAAAGTAAATAAAAACTGTTAAAACTGTTTTCTTTAATAATTAAGTAAACACTACTGTTTCATCATTGTCGCCGTTGTTGTCATCATCATCTTAGTTTCTCCTTGCAATTTGGGGTTGCCTTTTAAATGGTAGATTGGCAAAAGTTTTATGACGAGCTGCCCACTAGAAATCAACCTTCCACTTGTATCCAGGCCCTTTGAATCAGCTGTGGCAGAGGCTCAAATTGACATTGCTCACATGCCAACATGGTACCTAGTGTTGAACCCAGCCCAGATATTACATGCATGCCCCAAAGGGAAAGCAAGAAAAGTAGGGTCATTGCAGGTACTTGCAAAGCAAACTGCTAAACACAAAGAACCCACCATACAGACAGAAGGTTATGCTTGAGGAATTGGCAACATAAAATAGCAAGGAACCCTTCGATACACAATTATTAACTCAACCGACATGCTAACACAGACCCCACACTGCACTTTACCACAACTATTGAGTGTTGCCACTAAGAGGAATTTGCAAACAGTTGATATCTAGAGCTTGCAGTGTGCCAAACAAGCCTGTTGAGCATAAAAAATAAACAACAAATTATCTCACTGTGCAAGATCAGACTGATACACAAACAAAAAAAAAAAAGCAATTTGTAGGAACCAATATAACCAGGCATCAACATGTGCATTTGCATATTTCAACCCTGCCAAGGCTACTCAAGTAGGATCTTGAAGCCTACCCTCCCACATGTGCCAAAGTGGTAGTGTGTGAGAGATCCAAGCAGTTATTGGGTGGGTCCCACATGTTTGTTCCTTGGGATATGGATCAGGCTAGTGAAGTCCTAATGGGGGCATGTTTGTTGGTCAATGTTTGTACGCATATTGTGGACCAAACCTACTGACTAATGACCAGAATCACCTGACTGGAATCAGTTTTCAGGCCATGGTAAACATGCTGGGCCCCACCAGATGAATGGTGCTGATCATGCCTGCATGATACATTGGAACATGTTGGCAGAATAGGATTCGATATCCTAATGCATGTAGCAGTTTTTCTCTTTTCTAGTTCACATCAAGACAACTGAATCCATAAACTGGGACTCATTAATCAAAACAGTTGAAATGTAGGACTTTCTTAAAGAGGATGTCTACTTCTTCAATATCAATAGCATCTGTTCTTCAAATTCTATCGTCCTTTAAACTGATCCAGATGAAAATCACTTTCCAGATAATAAATCATGGGGTCACAGAAGAAGTGCTGAATAAGGTAAAGACTGCTGCTTCCAACTTTTTCGAACTTCCTTTAGACGAGAAGAAGAAGTACGCTATGGCACCAGATGACATTCAAGGATACGGGCAGCTCTATGTGGTCTCTGAACAGCAGAAACTGGACTGGGCAGACGCGTTGATTTTGTTGATATATCCATCCAAGTTTAGGAAACTAAATTACTGGCCAACAACACCACCCGAACTCAAGTATGTTTTCTCAATTTCCACAACTTGGGATCAAAGGACAAATGCTTGTCCAATTGCCAGCAGAAAATTCATGAATCCTTGTGAGATGAAGCATATTCATGGCTAAGTAAATTTAAGAAACGAACGAAATAGCATTAACAGGGGAAGGTGCTTACCATTATTTTTTTCAAAACACAAAAACATCTGTTAAAAAAACTAAATTAAATAAACATATATGGAAACAAACTACTGAGCAACTACTTCTAAAAGAAAAACATTACTGACCAACAACCACTACTAGAAATTTCATCAAAATCATTTATTCTTCAATTATGTGTGTGGGTGAGTGCATGTGTCTGAAGAAGAATGGCCACCAAGTTCAGCTCTTTTTTTTTTTCTTTTTTCTTTTTTTCAAGAATATTTAACCACGGAGGTGTGTTGGTCAGTTTCTGAAGCAGCTTGTTTGTTTAAACAATCTAGAACCATGCTGCTGAGCTACTTGCATAAGTAGATCTGTATTTTTGAAATCATTAACTCAATGACACCTCTACACCTCTCAAACTGGCAGAGACGCTATTGAAGTATACTCAGCTGAAGTTAGGAGGGTATCAGAAGAACTCATAACTGATATATCCATGATGATGGGAATGGACAAGGACAGTCTGTTGGGGCTGCATGAGGAGGTGCTGCAAGCTTTGCGTGTGAATTATATTCCAACTTGTTGTAGCCCTGATCAAGTACTGGGCGTGAGCCCACATTCAGACACAAGCACCATATCCATACTTCTGCAAGATGATGACGTGACAGGCCTCCAAATTCGACATAACGGTGGGTGGGTCCCAGTTAAACCAATACCGAATGCACTAGTCGTAAATATCGGAGACGTTATTGAGGTAATTTATTTGCATCTTTAGATTCTCTACTCATCTCTTTCCTTGACTAGCACACACAAATTTAGAGCCACAAGTAATTTGTCTGGCTCAACAACCAGGCCAGGTGTAGTTGGATCTATGACTGAGAGTTAGATGAAATAAGATTTTCCCTTGCTTCAGACTCATCTTAGGTTTTGCCACCTTCAGTTTCACTTCTGCCTAGTCTTGTGTCATGAATTTGCGGCTTCAGGGTTTTATTTCCATTAAAAAAAATGTTAATACAATGCACATTGATTAATCTAATATTGTTTTTTTTTTATTTACAAATTTACATGGTATAATACGTGACCTTTGTATATGCGTCACCGTGACACCACGAAATGGCTGTTGAACCAGCATTTGGTGTTCATCAGGCACTGTAGTTGTCCCGTCCTTATCCAATTCAAAACTCCAAATTAATTTAATTTTAACAGATGTTTTAGCACATAACAACATTGACTAAAATCTGATAATTCATATTCCAAGCTTAGGACTAACAAATTTTCTCGTAAGTAAAGACTAACAAATTAACTCACATTTAAACACATCTATAATGTTCATCAGTATGTGAGGATATATTTCGAATTTTGCATATTTAATATTTGCTCTTGTAGACTCTTTTATGAATTATCTAAGACAAATAGAAGAAGAAGAAAGTACTCAGATACCCTTTAATGAGGTTAACATGTCTAGATACCTGCATTTGTGCCATTGCAGGGTGCTTGAAGATGTACAACTGCCATACCTGACATCAGTCTGGCACTACCAGTACCTGGGCTACATAGATGAGCAGTATATAGAATGCAAATAATACATTCAGGGAAATGGTACTGTCCCCACCTTGATGGGGACGTTACCATCATCCCTGAATCTTTTTAATGACACATGGGATGCCCAATCATTAATTGGGGCAGTTCATTTAATAGTACCATTGGGACCAAGCAATGGTGCAAGAATCATGCCAATCGGATGATCCTAACCATTTGAATGAGGCCAGTTTGTTGCAACCATTCTTTTTTACAAGGCATAGATTCCGTTGTTAGAAACATCAAATCAAAGTGCTACTATGGAATCATAAGCAATACAAAGTAGGATTTCTCAAATAGATGTTTCAAGATGATGATTGGACCTATTTTGTTTTTCCACTTGGTCTTCAATGTCCATTTTCCATGCCAATGATCAGATATTTAGGATCATCCAATTGGTGTGATTTTTTCACAACAGCTTGCACCCTAGTTATATGAATGAATGGACAGTTCAAATTGATGATTGGTTGTTCCCTTTATGCATGACAAATTTTAGTAATGATTTATTTCAATGTACTGATTGACATGCACATCTACATGGTAACTTTTAACATTTCCTTGGGTTGTTACAGATTTGGAGCAATGGGAAATACAAAAGCATCGAGCACAGAGCTGTGACAAATGAGAACAAGGCAAGGATTTCATTGGCAACATTTATAACCCCAAAGGATGATGTGGAAATTGAGCCTCTGGATCTGATGGTGGATTGCCAACAGCATCTTAGAATGTACAAAAAGATCAAATATGGAGATTATCTTAGGCATTCGATGATGAGAAAATTGGAGGGAAAGGCACACACAAATTTTGCAAAATTCGAATGTGCATAAAGTCGCTGGACCATCCAACCTTCTTGCAATATATCTATCTTAAAAAGAACAGAAATCTGCAAATAATTTCAACATAGAGATAGCAAGATCACTCTCAACAACATGCCTGGTTGTACCTACTTTTGGGCTAATATGCATGTTTTGAGCCATGAAAAACTTGCAATGTTGCTGGTAGCATTCTTAGTTTCTATTTCCATTTAAATCTTCAGTATGTACCATCTGCAGAAGGTTCTATTTACAAACATATGTAGATCATTTCTCTTTAGTTATGTTTTTCAAGTGATGGTGATATAAACATCTGAATTTTAGTAGACTTTCTTATGAACTCATTTGCTTCTTTATGGATTTTCTATAATTTCATTGTTGTGGGAGTAGCGGTATATGACCATCTACTATTTGATTCCAGACCTATTTCTGTTTTCATTTATAGGATTTTCATCATTTGTATGTTTAGAGTGAATGTGAGACACCCATCTGATTTTTCACAGACTTTTCTTTGAAGCAATTTGTTCCCTTTTGGATATTTTAACTGTTTGCTAGTTTTAGGGGTAATTGTGACCACCAATTTCGATATTAGCATGATTATGGTGGGTGTTTCCACATTTGGGGAAATATGGTAGCCCATTTCATCATGGACATCTGACCATATGGTGATATGTTGTACATCCGAACAGGCGCTTATTTTCTTCCAAATTCATTCGCTCTTTCTGGATTTTTGATTGGCTGTTTTAGCGCTAGTGGTGACTGCTCACAGTACTGTTTTCTCATAAACCAGTTCACTTTCTTACAGAAAACCATTTGAGTATTTTTTAAGATACTCCATCTGGTAGCAATTGCTCTAGCTGATCCCAGCCTGGGTGGGATAAAGGCAGGTTGATGTCAGGTGGCAGCCTGTCATCGTACTTTATGAGACCATTCATTTCGAATTTGGTGAAACATGATCCGAAAAGCCAACCACAATGATAATGATGTATTGCATCTACTAAGACTCATTTAAATCATCATCATCATCATCTAAGCCTTATCACAACTAAATGGGGTCACCTAAATTCAACTAAGACTGCATTTGAATATTCAATCAAATTGAACTACAATCATTCAATTCAGTAGAGCCAACGACAAAATGATGCAGGGAGTACCGGCCAACACTAGAATATCCCTTTATCTAGGCCTTCCTAGGCAAACCGACCGAGACCTCCTCGTGGGCTACCCTACATCTCACATGTCCCACAATGGGACCCACCCCGTGGCCATTCTGCATCTCACAGACCCCACCCTAGTGTGGAGATGCACCTGCATCATTCACCCACACTGGTAAGGAGACTCTAATACTAGTTTCCTGCTCTGATACCACTTGATGCAGGGAGTACCGGCCAACATAACAAAAGCTCTAGAGTTGTTGAGGAAGCACCAAAATATCCCTTTATCTAGGCACTCTCAAGCAAACCGACCAAGACCTCGTGGGGTACCTCGTATCTCACAGGTCCCACAATGGGACCCACCTCGTGGCCATTCCGCATCTCACAAACCCCACCTCATGGGCCACCCCACCCTAGTGTAAAAAAAGTGGAGCTAGCCCCACCTCATTCATAGAGGGACTAGCCCCCTAACTGCAATTACTAGCATATCAGCTCCAACTTGAAATTCACAAAATTAAAATTAGGAATTTGGCTGCAATTGTGAATTACAATGATGCCACCCTGTAGTGACCATCTCATCTATGATGAATTGATTGAATTGTAAATCTATTCAATTGAGCATCCAAACGCGCCCGAAGCACTGTAACTTGCAAAGGCCACTCATACCCATTAATTCTACCGCAACCATACACAACCTTACAATAATAAATAAACAAGCATGTGTGCATCAAAATATGGTAGAAGAACATGAACCAAAAACCATCATCATCATCATCATATCACCACCACCACCGTCGTCGTCATCTACGCCTTATCCCAATTAATTAGGGTCAGCTACATGAATCTTGTTCTACCAATTGGCTCATTCCACCCAATCAAGAGCAAGACCTTCAGTTAGACCATAGGTCATCAAGTCTTTTCTTACTATGTCCATCCACATCCTTTCCGGCCTTCCCCTTGCCCTTTTAGAGCCTTCAACTTGGATTGACTCACTCCTAACAGGCGCAGTTCTTGGTCTCCGTTGCACATGACCAAACCATCATCCACTTTCCCTCCTCTTATTACCTATTGGTACTACTATTAAATTCTCTCAAATGCATTCATTTCTAATTCTATCCATCCTCATCTTGTCACTCATCCATCTCAACATCCTCATTTCAGCTATACTCATCCTATGAACATCTTGGTCTTTAACCACCCAACATTTTGTCCCATAAAGCATAGTTGGGCTTATCGTTATCATATAAAATTTCCCTTTCAGTTTGATTGGGACACGAAAATATATAAAATCATGAATAAACATGACCCAAGAATGGAAGACAACAAATAAGCAAAGTGTCCCATAACGGTAATGGTGGCCGTAACGGCCACCACCGTTACCGTTACGATACGGGCCGTAACGGCCGTTACGGACCTCGTATCGGCCGATACAACCCTTTTTAATTTTTTGAAAAAAACTGTTATAAGACCGATACAGGGCCATATCGGTCCGATACGAGTCAATACGGGGCCGTTACGGCCTGTTTTTTCTATAACGACCGTTACGGCCGTTTTGACCCCGTAATGCGTAACAGTCATGGCCGTATCGGCTGATACGTAACCGTTTTGGGATAACTTGCAAATAAGGACTTGAAAAGCAACAAATGGCACCTTCAAATTAAGCTCCGATGACAATGGTAGGACTGTAGGAGATTATCTATGTTTTGTTGAATATGACAAGCAACGCAACACTTAAAAAATGAAGAAAATAACACCAGATCCAATTGAATCTTTATTTTAGCGCCCCCCCCCCCCCCCCCCCCCCCATGCTGAAAAAGGCTTACTGCAAATATGGGAGTAGATTTCACCTTCCAACTGCAGCAGATGGATCGGAGTCCTCTTATGCCACATAAATTCATGAAATCCATATCACGAACTTTATTTCAGCATTGCAAAACAGATGACTCCCTTTTCCGCCTTCAAACTTAAAGACCCAACTGTACAGTGAGAAAATCTAAAATCATAAACCTTTTAGGAGCTGAAATAGAAATCATGCATCTTACCACTTTCTTTATCTTGTGTGTAGCTTTCAAATTGTAAATGTTGATCTATCAGAAGGGGCAACACACGCATGCACGCACGGACAGATTGGGAACATGATATGATGATCCTTGCTCTCAACTACTGTTCATTGGTGGGTCCAACTGTTGATAGGCCACCTTCCGCAAGTCACGCTTATCAGACGATTCTGCACATCCAGTTGGTTTGATCTTTCCTAATTCAGTGATTACAGATTTCGATCTCTCTTATGACAATCTGCTTGTAGGTCATTGATTGGATGGTTTATTTATCAGTAAGTTATGGGTCCCTCAGATTTGATCTGGTTAGTCGTTAAGATTGTCCAACAGGAGGATTCCTAGACTGTGATGATCAGCCATGGGGTCCCACCTGATGAATGGTTCAGATTATGGACCATTGTACCATACATCCAATTAAACTGCAGGCACTGGATAATAAAATTATTAGTTCCGTGAGGCAATAAAAGGGAGCAGACTCAATCAGGGCCGGGGTAATACCGAGTTCCGTCAGACCGTGACGTGGTGCCATTTCATTGGCCCACAAGACATGGTCAAGTATGTACTCGACCCAACAACCTCTCAAAAGTTGATAGGCCCCTCTCAGACAAGCATCTGGCGGGCCAATGAAATGGTGCCACATCACGGCCTGATGGAACTCGGTGTTACTCTGGCCTGGCCAAATCCACTCCCTGCAATAAAAGGCATGGTTGCCACCAATCGGCTGAGGGTATAATCAGTGCAAAACAGATGCACCTGATTATACTAGAATCCAACCCAATTGAACAGTGAATACAGACTCGATACGGAAACTTCTACAACAAGAAGAGAAAAAGAAAAAAGAAAAAACCTGCAAAAACCCATGACTTGAAAACAAGCTCTCTAGTATATATTTATCAACGGACGAAAGTTACAAAGAATAGCAACAGAATTGAAGAGGATTGGGAGCCCTTTACCCTCTTGCAGCTGTTGTCAATTGCAATTCACAGTATTTTCATTTATCATTCGGAGTTCCATAATGAAACGGCATCATCGAGCCAAACATGTTATACGGATGCGAATCGAACCTGGGATAAGGGATCCCACCACCTGGGCCGCTCACAGGCATCCCTGGCATTTGCCCATGACCATTTGCCCCCATCCCTAGAACGGGCATAGGCATCAGCGGCGGGCCATACGGCGTTGGGACATGCCCCGGCTCACGCAGGCTCTGCGGCACAGGCGTCGACGCAAACAGCTGGTGGTCGGCGGAAGACGAGGACGGCGCACCGCCATCCGAAGATCCATTCATTCTCTTCAGGTAGAGCCTGTACTTCTGCAGGTGGCTAGCGACGTTCTCGCGCGTCAGCCCCTCGACATTCATCATATGCATGATCGTCTTCGGGACGGCGCTCTTGATCCCGAGGCGGGCCACGACTTCGACAAACCGCTTGTGGAGCTGCGGTGTCCAGACGAGGCGAGGCCGCTTGAGGGCGCGGGCAGCGGCGTCCTCTGAATTCTCAGTGCGGAGTGACGAATCGGCCTCTTCGGCAGTCTCCATCAGCCTCCGCCCTTTCCTGGAATCGGACCCGTCCCTCGGAGAATTCACAGTCTCATCGCCATCAGGATCGAGGCGGGATTCGAAAGGAGGGAGGGATTTGAGGTTGTTGGCAGATGGGTAGGGAGGGATCGGGCAGCGGAGGACGGAGATCGTGTTCTGGGACGCACGATTGACGTCCAGGACCGTACGGTAGGGCTCAGGGGTGATGCTGAAGGCCGACGCAAGCTCCGGCGGGATCAACGGCTGAGAAAGAGGCATCAGATCGTCCGAAGACGGAAGGCCGATCTCCCATTCCAGGACTCGGTTCTGGTATTGTTGTGGTTGTTCCGTTTCGTTGTGGGTGATCATGACGTAATCGCTCTCTTGTTGTTGGTGTTGGTGTTGGTGTCGGTGTCGGTGTTCTTCTTCTTCTAACATTGTACTTTCTGATGGAGAATGATGGCAACGGATCGGGTTATGAAGTTTCGGCCGTTACGACACGGGGGCGAAACGATACGGTTTCGAAAAAGGTCAGAGAGAGAGGAGAGACCGAGAAAGATAGTTTTAGGTAGGAAGAGAGGTTCCGGAGAAAAAGTGCACCTGTAGACTAAAATGTGCGTTAGCCACAACGTATCATGTACACGTGGCATTCTTATATATAATCTGAACGGTGAGACTTGTGGACCTAATGTTAGTAGACCACATCCTGGAATCAAAACGATAGGAAAATCTAAACATCTGATTTCTGGAATGAATTGAATATCTACCCTCCATTTTATGGATAAAATTCGGACCGTTAGGATCAACTGATTAAATTTATTTTATATATACTTTGCATCTACAATGGGTTTTATGATTTGGATGGTTCAGATTTATTTGATCTTATTAATTGGTTATGGTTGATGAGTTGCTACAACTTAGTAAGTTGGGAAAACGTACAGTTTGTGGAGAAGCCCAAAAGTGCATATCTGATATCTGATATTGGATCGAGTGTGTCCAAAGTGACACGTGGAGACGCTAGCCGGATATTTTCGATTCGCATTCGCTTTTGCTGGAGTTGCGGGTTTTTTAAGGGAATACTTTCGGTTCGTCTCGATGAACAGGGAAAGTTGGTTCGTCGCAATAATCACCAGCCGACCTTTCAAGGGGATTCGCCATACACACGTGTGCATGATCTAAGCCGCTCATAAGCTGGACCACGTAGCTATAGTAATAATTTTGTATCATGTGATGTTCTGATAGGCTGCACGTGTGGATATGATGTGAATCCTTTGTCAACTGGTTTTGATCGTCCATCACTTTCGTCCACGTGGGATAAAGCGATGGATCAACTGCTCTGATTGTCAAGGCCTGGGCCAATGGACGTTGCCCCTTGCTAAATAGTTTTTTTTTTATTTTTCTAATTTTTGCTTGAGAAAAAATAAAATGATTTCACGTGTTCGTTCTTGAATTTGATATCCAGCGTTTAATTATCATAGAAATCATGTGTATTAGAATAATTAGCTGGTCGGCATATTAGAACGGAAGGTCATTGGTTCAATAATCAGCCATTTGAGATAGAAAAATAGGCATATTGAAGGCTCAAGTGGACCACACCACGAGAAGGGGATTGAAAGCTTATAGTTTAAAACGTTAAAAACTTCCTAGGTATCATAGAAGTTTTGGATCGAGCTTATGTTTATTTTTTTCCTCTGCATAGTTTTATGTGATCTCGTAAACAAATTGAGTGGCAAATGAGCATTATGGTGGGGCCTAAGAAGTTTTCAACTATAGGAGTTCAATCCCCACGATTTCTTGTGGTTTTGTTTGCTTGAACCTTTAATCTGCCTCTTTTTTGGGACCATGCCCTAAAATGATGTGCCAAAATTGATGGACGCCATGGATAAAACATATATATCATAGTGGGCCCCACAAAGCCACTATTAAGTCTTAGTGGGGTAGTACCCAATCTGCGCCCATGTTTATGGGTCAATGATATAAGATCTAGCCTGTTGTGGGTAAAGAGCCGACCTGAAAGAAAGTTGATAGTGCCGACCTGGGAAAGACGAGCCGATCCGTTTCAGGCTCCGAATACAAGTCGGGTCGCATTAACCCGATAAAAGTTGGTCGGCTCGGCCCGATGTAATAAAGATCGTCTTGAATGAGCTGAACTGTAAATCCGTGATCTTAGGCTCACGCCAAGATATCAGGAGGAAAGATCAACATCCCCAGCTTTTAGGGATAAGGATCTTTGTTCGTTATGGGCAGATCCGAGGATCTCGGGAACCCAGCTGGCAGTCCGCTGGAATTACGACTCTCCGAAAGGCAAGCAGTTTCGCGACCTAAGTCTATAAATAAGGATGTTCTCTCCATTATCAAGGTACGAAAATTGATATTGATCTACACTAAGATATTCCATTATCAAAGATCGCTGACTTAGGCATCGGAGGGTTACCGGCTGGGTCCCCAGCCACCCCCCTTACTCTCTGTATTTTTTACAGGATCTGAAGAATCCACCATCTCGGTCGTTTTCTATGAGAAGTTCAACTCCATCCAACCGTCCAGATCATAAATCTACATCCTCGTCTGTTGACCATTTTTTGGTAACAACAGATTGGCGCCGTCTGTGGGAAACGCCTTCTTCCTTTAACTACGAAGTCCGTGTTCTCACCCAATCGTCTAAGACGATCTCAACATCTTCTCTCCCTTTCGCAATGGCCGGGAAGAGAAAGTATAAAGGGAAAGCACCCGCGATCGCCGGATCTTCAGACGATCAGATGTCAGAAAATGAAGGGTCGTTTCCCGAAACCCCCGCCATACAACTCGGAGGGGATTCTCCTCGTTATACTCAGCAGAGGGGGCAGCAGAGACCTCGTAATCAAGGAATGAGGTTGTCTCTTCTCGAAGAACAGGTGGGGGGAGTCAACCAAAAGCTGGGGGGCGTCGATGAACAATTCGGCTACATGGACCAGAGGCTGGACGAGATTAAGGCTCTACTAACCGGTCTGGTCCATCCAACGGTCGTAAATGAGAGAGACCGTGAAGGGCCTCAGCATACTCACCCCCGGCCTCAACAATCCCAGCACTCTCACCAGACCCGGCCGTCGCAACGTTCTCAGCAGCCCATTCCGGTCGAAGAAAGCGAGGCCGCCAATAAATCAACCGGGGCAAGGTCTCGACCAGCAACAGACCTGCCTGCCAACGATCTGCGACATCGGCTCGAGGAACGGAGGACGGCTCGTCTCGAGCATGAACGGGCTGATCGTGAAGCCAGTAACCGGGTAGACGACAACCTAAGCTCGCTGGAGGCCGAGCTGAAAGAACTCCGAGAACAAATGGGCGATATACGGAGAGCACAGCGCGCCCGCGCATCGATCGCAGTAGACGCGCTGGTCGACTCATCTGAGTCGCCGTTCACCGACGAGATTCGTGAGGAACCCCTTCCCAAAGGGTTTAAAGTTCCTCAGCTGAAGCAATATTCAGGGATAGGAGATCCGGCGGAGCACTTAGAAAACTTCAAAGTCCGAATGGACCTCCTCGGGGCCAACGGACATATTATGTGTAAAGCTTTTCCCTTGTCCTTGACGAGCTCGGCATGGACTTGGTTTCGCAACCTTAAACCCAGAACTATCAGCTCGTTCTCTCAACTAAGCCGAGCTTCGCCACTCAGTTCATCGGGAGCATCGACCCGAGGAAGCATTCGACACACCTTGCAGCAATCAGGCAAAAAAAAGACGAGTCCCTAAAAGATTATCTCGCGCGCTTCAATTCTGAAGCGGTACAAGTTGAAAATATCTCACAAGATGTGTTGTTACACACCATGATTGGAGGGCTACGAGACCAAAGGTTCCTTTGGTCTGTTGGGGAAGAGCCACCCTAGTCTGTAGCCGAATTTTTAGATCGAGCGGCTAAACACATCAACGCCGAAGAACTGGTTAATGCTTACCGACCGACGACCAGGAATAAGGATCGTCAGGATAGCAGCAGCTCGAAAAAACACAGGTCGGAGCGGAAGTCGGAACGGAGGTCACCAGCTCGGAACGGACCTGCCCGTGGAACGAAACCACCTGCACCACGGTTCGAAAAGTATACGCCGCTCAATAAAACCATCGAGCAAGTGTATTTAGCAGAGAAATGCAGGTACAAATTTGAACGACCTGCGAAAATAAAGAATGACCCCAATAGAAGGTCGAAATCAAGGTACTATCTGTACCATAAAGACCACGGTCACAACACCGTGGATTGCTTCGATTTAAAGCGACAGATAGAGACCCTCATCCAGCAGAGATTTCTAAAAGACTACATCGCTCAGCGTCAAGACGGTCGGAGAAACGAAGATCAGTCAGCAGACCTGAACGAAGAACTGAATAACAACCCTGTGGAAGAAATTCACATGATCTTTGGCGGACCGACCACTGGAGATTTCGGAAATTCGCGTAAAAATTATGCGTGACAAGCAAGAACATCCCGATCAGAACCGGGACTGTCCGGACTGTCTGTGAACATCGCCAGCCGACCTTCAAAAGTCGCAAAAGTTACATCTCGGGCGATAATGTTTACCGAAGAAGATGCCCGAGGAATCGTGCACCCACATGACGACTCCCTCGTCGTCTCAATGGTGGTGGCAAACAAAAGGCTCCACCGGATGATGATCGATACGGGAAGCTCGTCAGATATTTTGTACGCTTCAGCCTTCGAAAGAATGAAGATCGATCGTTCCAGATTAAGGTTAGTCAAGACAGCATTAACTGGATTCACATGGGATATCGTCATGCCGGAAGGAGAAATAACCTTACCAGTCACGGCCGGGGAAAAACCTAATCAAAAAATGATTATGGTCGATTTCCTCGTTGTGAACACCCCCTCTGCCTATAACGCCATCATCGGCCGCCCTATCTTGCGAGCTCTCAAAGCTGCCGTTTTCATCTATCACCTAACAATGAAGTTCGAAACTGATGAAGGAGTCGGCGTAGTCAAGGGAGACCAGCAAGAAGCCCGGCGTTGCTACGAACTTTCTCTGAGAGGGAAAAGTAAAGGCACAATATCAACTGTCTCTCACGCGTCCTCCTTGGACTCGAGAGAAGACGAGCAGGAGCGCGGATCACCAGCAGAGGAGTTGGTCGATATTCACTTGTCAGAAGCCGATCCGACTAGGGTTATTCAGATCGGGTCACGTTTGACAGACGAGGTACGAGATAATTTGATAAACTTTTTAAAGGAGCATATAGATGTTTTTGCATGGTCCCATGAAGAAATGCCCGGAATCTGTCCAGAAGTAATAGTCCACCGACTCAATGTCGACCCGACCATCAGACCGATCCGTCAAAAAAGGCGTACTTTCAACACAGAAAGGTACGCGATAATCGAAGAAGAGGTGCAGAAACTGCGCAAGGCGGGGTTCGTCCAAGAAATATGTTATCCAGATTGGTTGGCGAATGTCGTCCTCGTCAAAAAGACCAACGGAAAATGGAGGGTCTGTGTGGATTACACCGACTTGAAAAAAGCTTGCCCTAAGGACAGCTTCCCGCTACCAAGGATAGATCAGCTCATCGACGCAACTGTTGGGCACGAACTCCTAAGCTTTATGGACGCCTTTTCTAGGTATAATCAAATCCAAATGTACGCTCCTGATCGGCAAAAGACCGCGTTCATTACGGACCGGGGCCTCTACTACTATAAGGTCATGCCCTTCGGGCTCAAGAACGCCGGGGCAACCTACCAATGACTGGTAAACAAGATGTTTGCGGATCAACTAGGCAAAACTATGGAGGTATATGTCGACAACATGCTCGTCAAAAGTAAGCGCTCAGAAGATCACGTCAATAACCTACGGACTGCATTCGGAATATGAAGGAGGTATCGTATGAAGCTCAACCCTAGCAAATGCGCCTTTGGAGTAAGCTCGGAAAAATTCCTTGGCTTCATGGTAAACCAGCGAGGAATTGAAGCCAATCCAGAAAAAATCCAGGCCCTCCTCAGTATGAGCTCGCCTCACACAGTTAAGGAAATCCAGCGGCTCACAAGAAGGATCGCAGCACTCAACAGGTTCGTTTTAAAGGCTACTGACCGATGTCTTCCCTTCTTCAAACAGCTGCGTAAATGTAAGGAAATGACATGGACTCCAGAATGCGAGCAAGCTTTTATGGAGCTGAAAGCCTACCTCGGCTCCCCACCGTTGTTGTCCAAGCCGGTGCACAGAGAAGAATTGCTTCTGTACCTAGCAGTCTCAGAAGCAGCGGTCAGCTCGGCTCTTGTCCGAGACGACGAGGGAATACAAAGGCCCGTTTATTACACGAGCAAAGCCTTGATCGACTCGGAAACACGATATCCTCAAATCGAAAAACTCGCCCTGACTTTAATCACCTCAGCCCGTAAGTTGAGGCCATACTTTCAAGCGCACCCGATAGCTGTGTTAACCGATCAGCCATTACGGCAGGTGCTGCAGAATTTTCAAACATCAGGTCGCCTCGTCAAATGGGCCGTCGAATTGGGCGAGTTCGATATACGGTACTGACCTCATACCGCAATCAAGGGACAGGCTGTAGCTGACTTCATCGTCGAATTAACCGAGCCTCACGAGGCTGAGTGCGGTCGTGAACTTGTCCAGGATCCGGAGGTAAGGCATACCACACCTTCTTGGCTATTGCACGTCGACGGATCTTCCAATTCACAGGGCAGTGGAGCTGGCCTCGTTCTGTCCTCACTTGATGGGATCAAAATTCAGTACGCACTTCGATTTGGATTCTGAGCTTCAAATAATAAAGCGGAATATGAAGCCCTCTTAGCCGGTCTTCGCCTCGCCTCGGAAATAGGAATCCGATCGGTAAGAGTATTCAGCGACTCACAACTTGTGGTCGGGCAGGTGACTGCGGAATATCAGGCAAAGGGAGGAAGAATGGCTGCATATCTAAAGAGAACTCATGAGCTACTGTTACGTTTTGACCATTACGAAATCATTCAAATTCCACGAGACGGGAACACAAACGCAGATGCTCTCGCGAAGCTCGCGTCATCAGCAGACGACGAGCTCGGTAAAATGATACCCATCAAGTTTCTCCCTCAACGAAGCATATCGTCACATGAATCCGCAGGGGTTTTTCCAATATCAGTGAGTCCAGATTGGAGAGATCCTATCATTCGGTTTTTACAATCGGGTGAGCTACCCGACAATAAAAAAGAAGCTCGGCGCATCCGCTATAGGTCAGCTCGATATACACTGATAGATGGGGTCCTCTATAAGAAGGGATTCTCCCGCCCGTGTCTACGTTGTTTAGGACCTGAAGAAGCTGATTACATACTGCGTGAAATCCACTACGGATGTTGTGGGAATCATTCCGGAGCACGAGCACTTGCACAGAAGTCGATCCGACAGGGTTATTATTGGCCCACCATCCAGCAAGATGCCCGAGAGACCGTTAAAAGATGCAGTTCAGGGGGAGGACTTTTATCCAGTTCAGGGGGAGGACTTTCTTGATCGCCTAATTCTTCAACCATGGGTTAATCTGTGGCGCTGAGTCTCTTCGATGGTACGCTGAGGTTAGCGTAAATTACGATGTGTCGCTCGAGGATTTGCAAAACCTCCTGTTGTACCAATGTCTATACTCCGTTCTAGGAAGAAGGTAATGATCTTCCGGTATGGAGTTTTGTTTCGTTGTTACGACAGGCTGAGAGCAGTGCCCGCTCCCTTGTGTTTGGGGGAGTTGGACGGCCGTTCAGCTCTTCGGGACTGTATTTATTCTTTTTTCGGTTGTCCTGCTAAGACAACTGAAAAATACTGCTAGGAAATCAGACTCTAGGCGTACCTGAGCACTCATGCCTGCAGTCAAATCGATATAGAAAGAGAATCGAGGGGTCTGCAGTGCAAGGTCTGTGCGGGACTAGCAATCCCGCGCAGATCAACCCCCGGATTGAAATTTGGACTTCGGTTTCTGGTTTGCCTTTATATGATTATGACAATCGAATTTGTGAAAGTTGTGTGTTTGGCAAACATCATCGGAATTCTTTGAAGGCTAGATCATGGAGAGCAAGTCAACCACTCGAGCTAGTGCATGCCGACATATGTGGTCCAATGCAAACGTTGTCTCTCAACAAAAGTCGTTCTCATCTTTGTTGATGATTTCACTAGGGGTATATTTTCTTTAAAAAAAGAAAGATGACGATTTCCTGTTTTTCTTCAATTCAAAGCTTATGTAGAAAAACAGAGTGGTCATAATTTGAAGGTCCTTCGAACTGACAGAGGTGGTGAGTTCACATCGAATTCATTTTTTGAATTTCTTGAAGATGAATGGAATTAAGCGTCATATAACAGCTAGCTACACCCCTCAACAAAATGGTGTGCAACAAGTGCCAACGATTCGCCCCAATACCTTACCTGCCGCCTGAAGAGCTCACTCCTATGGTTGGACCCTGGTCGTTTGCTCAATGGGGAGTCGATATCATCGGTCCACTCCCGACGAGAAAAGGACAAGTTAAATATGCAATTGTCGCCGTCGACTACTTCACAAAGTAGGCTGAAGCAGAACCACTGGCTACCATCACAGAGAAGAAGACGACGGACTTCATTTGGAGAGCGATTGTGTGTCGTTTTGGGATCCCGAATACCATAATCATAGACAATGGGAGACAGTTCGATAATCAAGGATTTCGTACATTTTGCACTGGATTAGGCATTAAAAATGTATATTCGTCTCCTCACCACCCGCAAGCCAACGGTCAGGTCGAAGCAGTCAACAAAATTATCAAGAACCATCTCAAAACGAAGCTCGGAGAAAGAAAGGGGGCTTGGGCGGAAGAACTTCCTGAAGTGCTATGGGCCTACCGAACCACAGCTCGGTCCACTACTGGGGAGACCCCCTTCTTCCTGGCATTTGGAGCCGAAGCCGTTGTGCCGGTGGAAATCGGAATGCCCACGAGCAGGACGAGCTATCATCGACCCGACCAAAATGAAGGTTAGCTGTGAATGAGCCTAGACCTACTCGACGAAGCAAGAGAAGCTTCTCAAGTACGAATAGCCGCATATCAGCAGAGGGTTCGGCGATACTACAACTCGAAAGTAAAAGAGCGACGATTCCGAGCCGGTGACCTCGTCCTTAAAAAGGTGAACACAAATGACAAGACCGGCGTATTTGGCCCTAACTGGGAAGGGCCATATAAGGTCGTCAGCTCACGTCGTCTCGGCACTTATCGGCTAAAAAACATGGAGGGTAAATCACTTCCTCATCCATGGAACGCTGAACATCTCAAGATCTACTATCCATGAACAAAGGGCTGTACTCGGCGCAAAGTATGTGTTTCGGAGCGATAATTTAATAAAATCCTCTCCTAGGATTTGTTTTACGACATTCTTTCAGTGCAACCTAATATCAGTATAGTACACTTAAGCTTACTGAAATACATGGGGCAATAGGTGGCCGACCTGGCTAGCCAGTCCCAGATCAGTTCGGCAATACACACTCGACACATCAACGACAATACGAAAGTAAAATCTACAAAGGGATTAGCAAAATCTACCTCAAAGGGCTTGTATTCAAAATTAAATGTTGTGTACATCTTAAAAAAAAATACAAATCCTATCTAATCCTTGCAAGCCCCAGACGGGCCAGCACCATCGTCTCCGACCCGGGTCTCCTCCTCCTCCTAGTCCTCGTCCACAGGCGTAAGGTCAAGGGTTGGAAAATGCTTGAGTACGAGACGCCTGCACTCCTGGAAGCCGTCGTTGTACAACTCCTCAGAAACTGCAGATAACTTCTCGTACTCAGCCTTCGCCCCATTAATCTCTGCCAGGGACTTCAGCTGGACCTCCTTCAGAAGCCCAGCCAGGTGCACTTTCTCCTCCTCGGCTGTCTTCAGAGCAGCCTCTAGAGATTCGGTCTTATTCTCGTCGGATCGGGCCTTGGCCTCAGCCTCCTTCAGAGCCTCTTCCAGAGACTGGACCTAAACTTGAGATACTTCCTGCTCCGATTGTGCGACCTTCAGCTCGGACTGGGTAGACTTCAGCTCGGACTGAGCCTTCTTCAGAAGAAGGAAACATTTCTTCAACTCAGCCTTCACGGCTTCAGTCTTCGTCTTCCACGAAGAGGTAGCAACCAGAGCTTTCTGCATCTGGTGATTCCGCTCGGCCATCACCTGGCGGATCATGATCAATGCAGCCGAATCCTGCAAAAGTAATACAGTTAGCATGTAAATCAGAAAGCATCACGGGTATATAAAGAAGAAATTAAATGAGTTCGTGAAATTACCCTGAGACTGCTCTCTATTACCACCCCGACCATCTGATCCGGGTCGGAGGAGGCTATGATATTCAGATCTTGGGGGATGGTGTGGTTAACACGCATATATGCGTTGACACCCTCCATCCAAGATGAAT
Source organism: Liriodendron chinense (assembly GCA_003013855.2). Lineage (NCBI taxonomy): Eukaryota > Viridiplantae > Streptophyta > Magnoliopsida > Magnoliales > Magnoliaceae > Liriodendron > Liriodendron chinense. The sequence continues at coordinate 1,915,500 of ML058427.1, read as the reverse complement.
ATTGCTCCGTCAACGGAGGCATCTCAACCCGGTCCTCCCGTTGCTCAACCGGGGTAGAGCGTGGCTGAGGAGGGTGAGAAGAGGAGGCGCCAGCAGCAGGTTGATCAGGTCCAGCTGCAGCAGGTTGGGAGGTTTGGGGGGAGATAGTTGGAGGCGTAGAAGTGGTGACGGGCTCAGCTCGTGGGTCCGAGTCATCCGGCGCACTGATCACCAGATCAGCAGCGGATGCCACCGGGGTGGCCGTAGGCTTGGTTCTGGCTGATGCTGAGTCCGAGCTGGGAAGTTGCCCGGACCCGCAGACGAAGGATTGAGGCAGGCGGGGCGGTCTCTGCGCCTCGGCAGTAGCCACCCTCTTGCTAGGGGGCTCAGCAGAGCTCTGCCCGCGATCCAGAAACTGGGCTGGAATCTTGCGCTTGGAGACTGCCTTCGGAGCCATTCCTGTCCAAGAAAGGAGAAAAAAAATATGAGAAAACAACAAAACAAAAAGACGAAGAAATAAGTTATCGGCTCAGCCTACCGACCTGATTCAAAAATGGAGTTGAATGTGATCACTCTTCAGAAGTCCCTCTCTGCAGCAGGGAGAGCTCGGGCTTTGTGGATCTGTCTCTCTTGAGCAACGGACAAAGCCACCCGAATGGTCGCCGACGCTGTAGGAGGAGCAGATACATACGTTAAAAAAGAAAAAAAAATTGAGAAAATCGGAAAAATCAGTTAGGTCGGAACTTCATCCGACCTGACAGAGCAAAGTCGGCTCGGACTCGAAATTTCAGGGGTTGAGGCTCATCTGGCGCGCACTCCCAACTGCCCGACACGAAGAACCACTTCCTTTTCCAAGTTTTTGTGGAGGAGGGCAAGCAAGAAATCATCGAGCCGCCCTGACCCGGTAACGACGAGAAATAATAGAGTCCTTGGCCACCCAAGGACTTAAGAATATACATAGAGAAGAGTTCGTTGGAAGTAAACTCCTTATTTCCTAACTTCTGCCACAGTATGTAGCATCCGATCATACACCTCCATGCATTTGGTTGCAGTTGGCTCGGAGAGAGGCCTAAGACACTAAGGACTTCCCTCACGAAAGGGTGTAAGGGCAACCTCAGCCCGGACTCTAAGTGCATTAAAGAAATGACCACCTCCCCGGCTTTAGGTTGGCTCGGCCTATCGGCTCGGTCAAGAACCCTAAACTCTATGTAATCTGGGAGTTCATATATCTCCCTCGCAGCATCCAGCTCGTCCTGGGTAATCTGCGAGACCATAGAATCTAATTCGAAGGGTTCTCTCTAGGCCGTGGCATTGCCGGTAGCTGACCCAGGAAGCTCAGACTCACCCTCTCCAACGGCCTCATCCACTCTCACCCCAGAATCCGATTCACTGGAGTTTTCCCCCTCGTGGCAGAAGAGAGGTAAGTCAGACTCACGGTCATCATACCTCACCTTGAGGATTGCCTCAGAGCACGAGGTTTCTGGCTCCGACATTTCCCAAATAAAAAAAAAGAAAGGGAGAAAAGGAAATCTTTTGGAAAAAGAGAAAAATGAGCGTACCAGAACGCTGGCACGACCGCTGGGAGGAAGAAAGTTGAGGAGGATAAAGATGGAAGAAGAACAAGAGTACGGGAGTCCAGAGAATCGGAGCAGTGAAGAAAATAAAGAGAGGTTTCCAAAATCCGGCTAAGTCTCGGATTATATATTCGGGAAAGGATTTGGGCCCTACTCAGGTCTCATCGCATTCAATTCGAAAGCGACACGTGGCAACTCCCTACTTGATGATTCGAAAAGCTGCGCCGTTCAGGACACGCGGCGACACCCCGTTCGATTAAATCATATCGACGATATCACGCCGTACGGAGGAATGATGACTCCTCGATATTTCAAGAGACACATTTAATGTCATTTTCCCGCCCATCGAAACGGCGGCGTTGTGGATACTGAACGACAAAAAGCCTAGACGACAAAAAGCATTTAAGTCGGCAATTTCCTCCTACGTTTTACCACCGAGCCGGGCAAAATACGCTCGAGGGTAAAAAGGGGGCTTCTGTTGTGGGTAAAGAGCCGACCTGAAAGAAAGTTGATAGTGCCGACCCGGGAAAGACGAGCCGACCCGTTTCAGGCTCCGGATACAAGTCAGGTCGCATTAACCCGATAAAAGTTGGTCAGCTCGGCCCGATGTAATAAAGATCGTCTTGAACGAGCTGAACTGTAAATCCGTGATCTTAGGCTCACGCCAAGATATCAGGAGGAAAGATCGACATCCCCAGCTTTTAGGGATAAGGATCTTTGCTCGTTATGGGCAAATCCGAGGATCTCGGGAACCCAGCTGGCAGTCCGCTGGAATTACGACTCTCCGAAAGGCAAGCAGTTTCGCGACCTAAGTCTATAAATAAGGATGTTCTCTCCATTATCAAGGTACGAAAACTGATATTGATCTACACTAAGATATTCCATTATCAAAGATCGCTGACTTAGGCATCGGAGGATTACCGGCTAGGTCCCCAGCCACCCCCCTTACTCTCTGTATTTTTTACAGGATCTGAGGAATCCACCATCTCGGTCGTTTTCTACGAGAAGTTCAACTCCATCCAACCATCCAGATCATAAATCTACATCCTCGTCTGTTGACCATTTTTTGGTAACAACATAGCCCATCTCGCTGGCCCATTTCAATCTTTAAAATAGGCCACTACTGAGCATGAAAATTTTAGAAAGATTCATGGGTAATTAGGTTGCCATTCAATTTGAGTAATTTAAAGACACTTTTAGATTCAAGATCATATTTTAATGACCAAGAGCACTTATGATGAGATTTGCTGTGACGAAGGAGATACCCCCATCAAGCTCTTAAATAAGATTATCTTGGACCATTAATTATTTTATTTGTTCTGATTGGGTTGGGCATAGCAAGGTGGCCCTTTCCCCCTTTCCAGCAAATAGGTAGTCAATGGCCCATTTGGGCCAAACAAGATCAAGTTTTTAATAGGCCTAGCTCATAAGTCTGCCAAACAGTCAAATCCTGGCTAAAGCCAACACCAGCTCAGGCTCCTTAGAGATGAGGCCAATCCTCTTATCTTACAGGCCCATCCAACAATCCTATCCGTCCAGTAATTGGCAACGAAAATGCCCATAACAAATATCAGATGGCCCATAATGTTTGATGAGGATTTTTTGGAGGGACCGGATTAGTTGTTACCCAAGTAATGGATTAGTGGGTGTTACCCTTATCGTGTGGGGCCCACCTTGATGAATGTGTTTCATATCCACACCGCCCATCTGTTTTTTCAGCTCATTTAAAGACGCCATCCCAAAATATTAAGAGATCCAAATTTCTGGTGGACCACACCACTGGAAAAAGTTGTGAATGACCATTAAAATCTTTTTTTTAGGCCACAAAAGTTTTGGATCAAGCTAATCTTTGTAGTTTACCTTCATCCAGTTCTGGTTGACCTTATCAATAGGTTAGATGGAAAATAAGCATTACGGATCTGCTTACAGTGGGCCTTGGGAAGTTTTTAATGGTGAGAATTCAATAATCACTGTTTCTTGTGATGTGGTCCACCTGAGATTTGTATATGCTTAATTTTTGGGTATGTATTCTAAAATGGGCTGTAAAAACGGATGGACGGAGTGGATTTACAACATATGATCAAGGGGGGGCCTTACAGTAAGGGTAACACCTAATACGCACCCATTTTTGGACCGTCCCACATCTCCAGCGGCTGTTGAAAAGAATATCTATCTAATGCAAAATCACAAGCTGGCCCAAGGGAAACTACGATCATGATGAGCGGCCCATCCACAGATGGGCCCACTAGACGACATTTTCAATCAACCTAAGGTGGGCCCCAGCTGTACAAAATGCTTCCCGAGTAAAAACAATAAACAAACGGTGGTGATTGGGGCGGAACACGCAATTGATTTGTTTTTTATAGCGCACCAACCAGTACTTGATCCATTGGAAAGGCGACAGACAGTGAATGGCTCATCGCGAGATGAACGAAAGTCAGCCTTGGCTTTTAAACAGGCTCTTTTGGGCTTTTTCTACTTTTTTATATGCTTCCCAGTGCCCTTTTGGGTTGGAAATGGGATAGCCTTTTCTATTGGGTGTTCCAATAGCAAATGTTACGCTGGTAAAACATGATGATTTGTACTCATGCGTGCAATTGAGGCACACGTGGAACAGATTTAAAGAAATCTAAACCGTTCATTTCTCGTTATATACTGTAGATAGGACATATATCTAAGATCATATTGATTGGGCCATCATATTAATGTCTAATTAGTTGATATTTTTTGCTGAATTTCAACCAGTGAATGTCTTCTTATTTTTGAACCGTCCATTCGTGCATCAACAGTCAAAATTGATACTCTGATATTTTTTTGTTTGTTACCCATTTAAGTGGGACCCATTACTCGGATAGTTGAAATTGGTTAAATGTGTGTCACGTGTACATTTTTATATTGAGTGATAATGGGTGGTGGTACCCTGCCAGGCTACCCAAAGGGTTCTCTCGTTAGAAAATGTGAGAGACAGCTGGCAATGGTGATCCGTGGGCTTGTGGCGGCACTTTAGGTTCGTAGTGGGGACCCTCTTCACCAAATCAGAACCGTCCAAATCGTGGACAAATGGGGCAGTACCCAACAATCATACTAATGTGACGATCCTAAATGTCTATTTTTTGGCCATCGAATGGTCCTCCCAAAATAAAGTGTTCAACGATCCAAATTCAATCCACGGAATTCAATGGTTAAGATCATAGGATTTGTGTGTGTAAATTTAAACAAGATGGCCGTCCACACGCAACCCTAAATACACGCAAACACGTGTGTCCACTTTGCAAGTGTGCGGGACATCCGGAGCCGTGTATCATCTGGACCCGTAGTTTAGACGGTAGACAAAAACTGAGACTTGCAAATTGTCTCCGAGTTGCCAAATGCATATTAAAAAAAAATGGTGGTCTCAAAAGCTTATGAGATTTATTGGACCGTTGATTGTTTTCGTTGTGTGGCCCACCTGACCCTTGACCCTTTGAGTTTTGTCCTTTTCTTGCTGTTTGAACGGCTTGGATGTCCCTAACACGTGCCAGGTTCACACGTTCGCCCCGTGCAACGATGCATGTGGAGCTCCCGCTTCAAGTTCCATTGCAAGTAGGGCTGTCAATGGGCTGGGCCTGGGGTAGGTGTCGGCCCCATTTTGCAATATTTCGGTCCAGCCTGTCGGGCCAGGCCTATGTAAAATTTTAATATTTTAGGCCTCAGCCTGGCCCATTAACACTCATTGCAAGCCTCACTTGGTGTCAAGATTGTAAACAATCCTAGCAATCTCCACCGTGGCTTCAATCTTCATCGCTCAACTACTTCTAAGCTTCATTCTTCATCTCTATTCCGCCTCCTTCATAGCTCCACCACTTCTTGTGCCCCTCATCGACTTTATACCCGCACCTTTACGCCCCGCTTGCTCATGTGGCCCTTGCGCACTTGCCACATACGAGCAACTGTGGATTCCACTACAGCCACCGTAGCTCTACCGTGAGAAGTGTTCTCGATCAACTTGTAAAGATTACCGCACCTTCATGCCTTCATCATCACAAGTGCTCCCTTTGACACTTTACAATGCCAATCGAAGCCAATGAACTTCCACCCAATCGCCTCGAGTGCACTAAGAGAGATCAAGTTCTTTTTCAGTGTGGGTATTAGGACTCGCTCGATTCCATCAAACATGCTAATGCGCACCGTGCCAATACCCACCACCTTGCAGGGGTAGCCATTGACCAAAAACATTGATCCACCATCATACTTGTTGTATGTCATGAATGAACTCCAGTCAACACACATGTGATGCGATGCACCTGAATCTAAGAGTCACTCATCGCCAAGTAACTCCGATCCGGATACAGTCAATACATTGCAAAACATCACACTCATCCCCTGTGAATTTCACGTTATTAGCTCCCTTAAAAGAATTTTTAAACTTCTCTTACCTTGTCTTGGGATTCTGACAATCCATCTTCATGTGCCTTATCTCCCCACAATTATAGCACCTCACCTTCCTCTTACCTTTGCCCTTAGATTTAGATCTCAATCGTGAGCATTCCCACCCCGCTCAGAATTTCTTCCCCTCATAACCAATGCCTCCTCCGTGGAAGAACCAAAACCACTACTTTTCTTTCTCATCGCCTTTAACTGGAGGGCTGAGATAACGGTCTCAACGCTAATAGTCTCCCTATATGTGCACAACAAGTCTTTGAACGACTCATGTGAATCCAGAAGAGAATTCAACAAGATGCATGCCTGATATTTGTCATTCATCTGCATCTAACAACTTGAAAACAAGCCTATTAAAATTATTGATGTGGCTTTCAACGTCGGTCCCCTCTGTCATCTTTAGATTAAACATCTGAAGCATTAGATACAGGCGGGTCTTCAGGGATTTCTTAACATAGATATTCTCCAACATCACCCACGTATCAGTTACAGTCTTCTCTCTCATAACGTTGTATAGGACCCCATCCGTCAAGCATAACTAGATTGAGATTATGGCTTTCTTATCCATCTTCTTCCACTCTTCTTCTTTCATAAATTTTGATCGCTTTTTCAAGGAGTGCTTATTCCAGTCTTTGTTGAACTAGGAGGCTCTTCATCTTGACCTTCAAAAGTTCAAAGTTATCTTTCCCGAAATACTTCTCTATGTCGAATCTCATGCTAAACGTCATTAATATCTTGTCTTAGATTCTGTTGGCCTCCCAACGTTCGCTCTAATACAACTTGCTGGGAAGGCACCCCACAGAAGCGAGAATCAAACGAAATAACCAAAAAGGCAACAACCAAGCAAATTGACACTATAAGAAGGTAATTCGAATTTTATGTGGAAAAACCCTCACGAGTAAAAAATCACGACATAAAGCAAATCCACTATGAAAATTAGAAGTTACAAGAGAATGAAGAAAACTTACCTGGATCCAAGCCCCACAAGAGAAACCCAAGCTAACCCTAGTTCTTTCTCTTACCTAAAGCTTACCCTAATCCCACATTACACCCCTTTAAATAGCATAAAGCCAAGATAAAAAACAAATTCTGTGCAAAATCGCGCAACCAACATATACAGACCACGCACCGTCGGGCGCCCTATAGCAGTCAAGATTGTCTAGAGAAATCACAATAAATACTAAAAGAATTTAGGCGTCCCATAACCCCCAAAAAATAGATCCAGCAGTCCAGATTTCAGAATCCCATCCGGGACAGTTTCAGGCACCCAACCAAATCCCATCGGTCGCCCAAAGCCCCTTGATGTCAAGATTGAAAACAACTCCAACACCAAGTATGCCTCATACCAAGCAAGCATACAGGAGCTTCCTATACAACGACTTGTATGCAAACCCACCTCATTTTCAGCAAAAAAATATAACAAGCATTTGGATCTTAAGTTACTTAAGCTACTTATGCCTCAAGTAGTGTATCTTGATTTCTACTTATTAAACCGAAGTGATTAAGTAACTTCAAATAAAAAAGTTACTTATAAGTGATCACAAACCAAACTTAACATCTCAAATAAATTACTTATCTATTGTTGTAAGTAGAAAAAGTACTTATTTGGTGGTATCCAAATGTGCCTTAAATGTGACTGGGTTGTGGCAAGGTGGTAGAGTGAAAAACCATCATCTTTCAGAAAATTAAAATTGCTACGCGCTTATTGGTACTGCAATGACCAATGGGCACTTAAATACCTGGTTATTAAGATTCCCCTCATCTCAATTCAAGGAGATGTGTAATGTTGTTGCCCAGAATTGGTTAACAGATAAGGTTGGCTAAGCCCAGCCTTGTGGTCTTTTTCATCATCATCTTCTTAAGACGAAGCAAGCTTATGACACTTCTAGGGTCGTCAGACTCGCAAAATATGAACAGAAACGGGCAAAGGAGAGGTGCTGGTAGTCAATAGTAGACTCTCTGATGCCTAAGTCAGGCTAATAAGGAACGAACGTAGGGTGTAGGGTGTGTAGGAATGTGTACCTGATTCTATAGAGTGGAACCCTATTTATAGGGTTAAGATGATCATTAAGTGTCAGAGTTAATCTAAGACACCTTACCGAAGAGTCATCAAGTAGTGGAAGCCTTGCCCCATAACCGTCGGAGTGATCTAAGGCTGGAATGGAGCCGTTGTCCTTATTTGCCCTGGACTTGTCGCACCGCCTCTCTAGCAGTGGTCGTCTAAATGAGCTCGGGATACGAAGCTCAGTGCCCGAGCTTCTCTCCTTATGGGTTTCTGGCTCGGGCTGTCGATCTCAAAGGATGAGGCCAATCTTCGCCTCTGTCGGTTCAACTCGGAACATTAGTCCAAGATTCCTTAGTTCGATTGGTGGAGCCCTCCTAGGTGCCTACTCGGTCCTCGACCTAGTAGGGAACCGAGCACTCGGCCTTCAACATTGGCTTGAACTTCTGTTGATTTCATCACTCAAGGAGCTCGTTGATCCATGTCTTCGGCTCCTTACCTCTCAACTTGGAGGTATGGCCGAGGACTTTCACTCGGACAAACATCCTCCAATTTGATAATTAAGTAATTAAGTAATTTCAATTTCTTTAAAGTTAATGTGTATATAAAGTATTTACTTGTAAACCTTTTATAACTAAGGATTTTATTGACATCCAAACATATGCTAGAGATTAAAGAAACATTATTACATAAAGGAGAGCATGGTATGTGAGGCTCACCATGACATTTGCAGAACACGCAATCCATCCATCATGCGTCCTTTAATGCACTACTACAACCCCAAAACATAGGTCGATTGATCATTAGGTGAGCTACACGCCACCGAAGAGTTGGGATGAGACATCCACCATTGAAAACCTTCTAAATTAGGTATGGGGCCATTAAGATGGCTGTAGGACATCTAATCCGTCCAACACCTGCGTCTCTTAGTGTTCTACTAGGGCCTCTATGTGATGTGAATATTTACATTATAAATTTTAAACATTTCATTAGTTAGCCAAACATGGATGCAGATTGCCCTTGCCTTGGATGAACTTGTCCGTTGAGGGCTTTGCAGGGCTCATTGTAATGCATGTGTTTTATTCATATTGTTCATCTATTTTGACAAATCATTTTAGGGCATAAGCCTAAAAATGAGGCAAATCCAAAGCTCAAGTGGACCACACCACAAGAAACACTGTTGAAACGTTTCTATGGCCCTATGTAATGCCTATTTGTCATCTAACTTGTTCACAAGGTCACATAGGTACGTAAGAAGGGAAAACACAAATGTCAACTTAATCATAACTTTTGCAACACCGTTGAGCATTCAATTTCCATAGTGTGGCTCACTTGAGCTTTGAATTTGCCTTATTTTTTTTTGGACTTGAGAGCCCGTCGTGAGATTCCAGCCTTCACAAATTAAATAAAGTTTTAAGTGTGAAGTATTTGTATCTTAAAATTTTAAAATCATCCATGGAGCTCACAAGTTTGAGAATTTAATTTGAATAACTTATATGCCTTATCATCCTGTCACAATGTTACAGTTTTATCATCAGTACACAGAGAAAGGACCAGTCAGGTGTCCATATCCAACCTTCACGTGTGGCCCACCTAATAAACGGACTGAAGCACACATGCTGTGGGGCCACCTAAATCAACGGCCCCTGTGACCCACATCGCCCTTAAACTTGAGCGGAAGCGAATTAGCTGTTACCCTGGTGGGGGCCATCTTGATGTATATTTTGTATATCCAAGCCGTCCATCTGTTTTCCTCTATCATTTTGGGACATGATTCCAAACCTTGGGACATGATTCCAAACCTCAAGAAGATCCAAAATTTAGGTAAACCATTCCACTAGAAACAGTGATGAATGACCATTAAAAACATTTTATGGCCACAAAAGTTTTGGATTCAAGCTGATATTTGTAGCTTCACTTCATCTATATCTTTTTGACATCATCAACCGTTTGGATGGAAAATAAACATTACTAAAACCTATGGGACTTGGAATTTTTAATGGTGAGGATCTCAATCACCACTGTTTACTGTGTTATGGTTCACATGAGATTTGGATCTGCTTAATTTTTTGAGTCCCGTCCTAAAATGATCTGTAGAAACGGATGGGCGGCGTGGATATACAATAAATCATCAAGGTGGGCCCCACGGTAGGGGTAACACCCACTAAGCTGTTACCCGGGTAACAGCCAAGTCGCGCTCATCTTGAGCCACTCTTGTCTCTTCACCACCACCACCCCTCCCCTCTCTGACAACACTCACCCATTAAAAGCATCACAAGGAAAAAAGGAAAAAAATGGCTGCACCTTTCTTTCTCTGTCCACCTCTCATCTCCTTTCTCTCTCCAAATTCTCACTCCTCTCATCATCCATTAAAACCCTCTCTCACTCTCTCCTCATTTCCAATCTTACCCTCCTCATACCATTCAAAGAAGACAATTTCTGCCCATCCCCAGCTCACAAAACCTCACTAAAATCCACCCAAATTTTGAGAATTTCAGCCACATCTGGGGATATTCTTCCTCCAGAAACCCCAGTAGAGAAAACCCAACAGATCGTTTCCAGTGATGATGCTTCTGGTTCCACTATTATCTCAGCTCTTCTCCTCATTGCCTTTGTTGGGCTTTCTATTCTCACCGTAGGGGTAAAATTCTCATCTTTTCTATCTGTCCCCCCCTTTCAATTGCATATTTTTTGTATCCGTTCTTGTCTTTATTATTCTAAAAATGTGATTTTGGACGTGGGCTGTTGTTGTTGTTGCAGTTTTTATTTTATTTTATTATTTTTTCAAATGTTGTCTATGTATCTGGGACTGATTCTTTCAGTTGTTTATGTTCTTCTTAAGAAGTGATTTATAGCTCTTGCTTGTTTCTATTATTATAAATATGTAATTTGAAATGTGGGTTAGTGGCACTAGCGTATGCCATGCTAGGTACCTCTCACACCGAGAGCCATTTGGGTGGAACTTTCATGAGATCCATCCCATCTATCAGGTACGCTGCCTCACATTCACCTTGTAACCCAAAAATCATAACCATCCATAACTCAGGTAGGCCACACCCTAAAAAAAAGTTGGGATTGGATTCCTACCATTAGTTTTGTATAGAGCCCACCATGGTCTTTATATGCATCCATTCATTTGATTTGCCTCATGAGAGCGAAAGAATACCCAAAAACTACAGTATTCACAGGTGGCCCATACCATTTAAATTTAGATTTAGAGGTTTTTTAGGTACAATTTTATGGATGGCCCTAGCGCTGAAAGCCGGGAGGGTTGGGTTCAGGTTGGGTCGGATTGGTGCTCAACCCTAATCCAACCCAAGGTTCCTATACCTCAACCCTAACCCAACCGAACCTCGGGTTGGGAATTCTCAACCCAAGCCCAACCCAAGCGGGCTCGGTCGGGTTGGTCGGGTTGGTCGTATTGATACATGCTGATATTTTCATTATTCATTAGTTTATTATGTTTCAATACACATCTTATTTTTTATACCTATGGTTTTATTAATTATATATGTAGTTATTTATTGTAAAAAACTTCACTTTTTTCTAAACAAACAAGCTAAAATATAGGATAACCACTCCGTTAACACTCAAGCATATTAAATTTCAAACATCATAAGTTTACTTACTAAAGTAATATAAACTAATAAGTTTACTTAAATAAAGTATAATAAAATTATAAGTAACTTGTATATAGATCGGGTTCGGGTTTGGTTAGGCAACCCGAGACCTCAACTCAAGCCTAACCTAAGCTTTATCGGGTTGATGTTTGCATAGCCCAAACTTGAGATCGGATCCAATACTTCTTGCCCAAGCCCAACCCAATGTCGGGTCAATCATGGGTCAGTTGGGTTGAACCCGCCCAACTTTCAGCCCTAGTTGGCCCACCTGAGTGTTGAATCAGTCTGGCCTCAAGGCTATGATGCACCTGATGGAAGGGGTGGATTGAAATAATTACCCAAAAATCTCAGTATTCCAGAACTCAGGTGGGCCATAACTTGTGAATTTGGATGAGAAGTTTTTAGGTATAATCTATGGGTTGGGCCACCTGACTGTTGAATCAGCTTGATGTTTGGTATCAAGGCTAAAGAAGGGGTGATGCACCTCATGGATGGGGGTGGATTGAAAGAATTAGCCAAAAATCACAGTATTCCAAGACTTAGGTGGGCCATACCATGTAAATTTAGATTAGAGGTTTTTAGGTATAATTTTATGTGTTAGCCCACTTGAGCATTGAATCAGCCTGATGTTTGGTATCAAGGCTAAAGAAGGGGCAATGCACCTTATGGATGGGGTCGATTGAAAGAATAACCTGGAAATCACAGTATTACAAAACTCTAGTGGGCCATACCATGTGAATTTAGATTAGACGTTATTCAGGTATAATTTTATGGGTTGGCCCAGTTGAGTGTTGAATAAACCTGATATTTGGTATCGAGGCTAAAGAAGGGGTGATACACTTGATGGATGGAGTGGATTTCGTGCACATTAAGTTGTTTCTCCCACGTTCAAGAAAGTGACCACAGCAGGTACCTATGCGAGTTATGCAAGCATTTTCCTCTTTTATTTCGTGTTGTTACTGTAGCTGTACTGATTTCATGCAGTTTTGAAAGTTTTTATTCTTCTGTGCTAAAGATGTGATTCTACTGTTTTTGTTTCTGTTCTTTTAATAATGTGATTTTGGGATGTGGGGAATTGTTCATTTTGATTTTCAGACTATCTATATTGCTGTGACTGACTGTTGTAGTTTTCTAACTGTTTTTGTTTGTTGAGAAGGGGAAGGCTAGCTGGAGTAGTACTTCTAAGTTTTAACCCTTCTCACAGGTGTCAATGTGGCATGTGTGGGAGAGAGGATAGACCCAATTCATTCATAGGTGGGCCTCACTTTTTATGTGTTGTGGCAGGAAAGTTAGGCTGGTTGGGCCAAACGTGTACATCATTCGATGCATACACACCTGATGACTGGACTAGGCTGATTTCCATGTTATGCACATGCACGGTATGGCCCATCTGATGAATGTCTTGGATCTCACACAAATGCGCTCCGCATTGCTATGAGCTGGGTGAGTTGGAGCCATAGAAGGGCCCTTGATTCTGTTCTACCGTCTCCTGAAGTTATGATTTTGAGAAGTGGATTGTCTTACATAGCTATGATCTACTTCTTGCAATTACATAGCTGGTTTTGTTCTGTTCTGCTGAAGAGGTGATTTGGAATTTCTGTTTTCTTTTTCAGGTTATCTATGTATCTATCATTGTTTTCTTGCTGTTTCCTTATTGTTTTTGCTTCTGTTTTACTAAAGATGCAATTTTGAGATGTGGGTTTCTATTGCCTTTGATTTTCTGGCTATCTATGTAGCTGTGGGCCTGTGGCTGACTGATCTTTTGTAGTTCTGTTACAGTTTTGTTTCTTTTCTCCTTCTTCATTTTTTTCCTGAAGATGTGATTTTGGGTTGTGTGTTGGTCTTTTTTACAGGTTATCTACATAGCTGTGACAGATTTCTTGCAGAAAAGAGAGAGGGAGAAGTTTGAGAAGGAAGAGGCTGCCAAGAAGAAAAAGAGTGGGAAGAAAGGGAAGGTGAAAGCCCGGGCTGGCCCAAGAGGCTTCGGGCAAAAGATGGAAGAAGACGATGATTAGTTTTACACATGTAGGCATTTCTCTCATTCTTTCTACTGTTTCCTTCTTTTGTCCTTTTTCAAACCAATCACAGCTTTTTTTAGTCAGTTTTGACATCCACATTTTGAAATGCTTGAATTTGTTTGAGAATGGATGAGCATTTAGCCTTCTTTCTAGAGACATGAGTTTTTCTGTTTTTCAAGGGCTTTGCAGTTTTGAGGGGATGATCTAGAAGGATATCGGGGAATTCTTGCATCTGTGATTGGGATCTGATGACACATTGTTTCCTGATTTTGGAATCTTTAAATGCTTTCCACGTTTAAGAAAGTCTAGCATTTGAGTTGGCCACACAGCACACATGCCAACCTTGCACACGTATGGGACGTCTGAGGGGTGAATAAGGTGGGCTCCACCATGAAGATTACCTGACACAAAAATTAGGCCAGTGCACTGAACAGCGGGCAACCCCGTTATGAAAATAAGGGTTGGTAAAAATAAACTTGCTGATGATCTATGTGACATTCTGCTTACACATGCCTCTCTTGGCAAGAGGACCGGCCTGATTTTTTTGTCAAGTCACCTTTCTAGTGGAGCCCACCTTATGCATCATTCAGATTTTCTACACATGATGCATGTAAAGTGCCTGCGAGAGAGGGTGTGTTGGGGCTAACTAGCCTCTTCTAGTTGATAGGTCAATCTTTGTCTGTAGCGATAGGGCTGGACTAGGGCCAGGCTGTGGTTAACACTAGCCCAACCCTAGTCTCCCTGGTCAGGGCCGGATCTATAAGGAAAAGATTCAAATGATCAAGAGTTTGAAATCGTCTAGTCTACGAATTTTGTTTCTGCTACCTCCATCTATTATGAGTTCCATCGTATAAACCCTTTGAATCATTGAAACATGACCTGGATATAATGAGTGTCTTTAAACTATACATATGTATGATGAATAGGGTCTGCTCACAAGTGTCTTCAAACAGTCCATTATTTTTGTATAATCGTGTGCCACTTGAGTGGAACAAAGTGGTTATTAATGGTTGTTTGCTGGGTGTTTGGTGTCTGGTAGTCGCTTAGTCTACATGTAAAGGTAGATAAAGAAAAGGAAAAGATCCTCATTTCTTATTAAACTCAAGAATCTAGGGCTGACAATGGGTCAGGTCCTAGAGTAACCGAAGCTGGGTTGGTCGGTTTCAGCTCTTGCCAGGACCAGGTCTAGTTTTTTAGGACCTGGGCCCAGACCTGATTGGGTCTGAGTACCTAATTTTCTACCCATCGGATCTTTGGACCTTGTGATGCGGACATCAGGCCCTTTAGGGTTTATCAGTGTAGGAAGCGATTGGCACCTATATCTTTAGGGCTCGATGATGACGGGCCTGGGTCGTTCGTGACGACTTGAGGACCATTGAAGACCTTACACATGTAGTCCGAGACATTTGAAAAGACCCCACCTTGGGAATACATGTGTAAGTTGCTTTGAGGAGATGATCAGACCGTTGGATCGTGATGATGATGTGATCGGACCGTTGGTTCATTGTGACCCACTTTCATCACACCATCATTGGAGCGCATTGGACATCTTAGATTTGAGTTTATTTTACGCATTTTTTACTTATTTGAGTTTTGGGTTAGTGTGGGTACGTTTTTTTCATGCAAATGTCTTTTTTTTGAAATTTTGTTAGTAGGGGTATTTTGGTAATTATGCTAATTCTGAATTTTATAAGGGTGTTGCCCTAAACCTTTTTGATTAGTTGTTGATTTATGAAAAAGAGCAAACCTTTGGTTGCCTCCTTCCTCTTTCCCTCTCTCATGGTGCTTTTTCTTCTTCCTTGATCTCCTTCTTCTCTATTCTTCTTGTGCCCTTCCAACTTCTTCTAGGTATTTCATCTTCTATTAATATCCTTCTAAACTTCTGTTTTGTTTATTCCCCACGATCTAAACCTTGAGAATCGATCTAAACCCTAAACCCCCAAATTCTCAAATCCCTAATCCGAGAAACTTTCTGATTCTTCGGACTAGTGATCATCATTGATTGATTGGGTATGACCATGCAAGATCGGGAGGTTCCATCCCTCGCCGGATCCAACCTATACGCTATTTGAATCCCATACTCCATGGTTGTGATGATGGCCCGTCCCATTGCATGTTTCCTTTATGATTTTCTTAGTTTATGATGATTGATGCTAGATTTCATTATTATTATTGCTTTTATTTCCGCTGAATAATTGTGTTCATGAGCATGCATCATATTTAGGGCTGTCCTGCATCAAATTTGGTATCAGAGAATAGGCTTGCATGGTTTGTGTCTAGATCGAGTTATCAAATTAGGGTTTTGATTTTTAGGTTTGTTTTAGGGAATTTCCAGATTTAGAAAGTTTCTAATTTTAGAAAGTTTCCTAATTTGGAGAATTTCCAGATTTAGAAAGTTTATAATTTTAGAATGTTTCCTAATTTGGAAAATTTCATATTTAAGTCGCATCATCTAGAATTAATTAGTGTCAGTTCAATGTGGTCTAAATTCATCGCATTCATATTGTGAGTCATCCAGTCCGTAGAGTCTTCCCGTAGTGAATGGAGTATAGGCGTTTGAGATCTTCATGGCCATTAAGTGTTGTCGTGTGGCCGTCGAGACCCAACGGAAAGCCGAACTCCGATGATTTGGTCAACTTTAATGGTCACATGGACCCACAAACCTTCCTTGATTGGCTTAAAGACTTGGACTATTTTTTTTATTGGTATGATATGTCAAATTATTGTCGAGTTAGGTTTGCCAAGTGGAAATTGGATGGCCAAGTTAAGTCGTTTTGGACAGATTTGGAGCGACGACTTGATAAAGTTGGGAGAGCCCCGATCTCACAATGGGACGAGATGAAAGAGCGTTTGAAAGAAAAATATCTTCCCATCTCTTATCGTGAAAAGCCCTTAGGTCAGAAGAGAGTTGCCCCACCTTCTCATCCAAACACAGAACCAATATGGTCCCCTCCTTGTAAAGTGGTCCAACCTATCATTAAGGAAATCTCGGCTTATGAACAATTTGAGTGTTTAACACCAATTATATTTCCTTGGAAGCGAGATAATACCTTGGTAAATGGTCAGTTGGAAGAATCCAAACATGATGTTTATGAAGTGGAAGAGTACGTGCCTAACGTCAGTAGTGAGGAAATGGAAGAAATTAAGGCATCGCTCATCATCGTTGAGGATGACGAAGTGTGTGTTAGTGATGAAAAGGTCGAAGAGTTTGAGACCACACCACTTCCGAGTGTCATGTGTGATGTAATTGATACAGTCTCCCAATCTATTTCTCTTACCATGGTGAACACAAATGAAATTGAAGAAGAGACTAGTGAGGATATGATGATAGACACCCACATGACTTGTGATATCCCACCAGATGATTTATGGGATAAATTTTCACCCATATGGGACATTCAACACACAATTGATCTTGTCCCTAAGTTGGTCTTGTCAAGCTTTCCTCCATACCAGGGGAGCCCCATAGAAAATATAGAAATGCAGTGTCAATTTGATAAACTTCTTGAGGAAGAATTCAATAAGGAAAGTTTGAGTTGGAGTTTTGTTTTGTGTGTCATGCCTGGTCTTTTCACTTCCAAGAATAATGGCATGTGGCACACAAGTGGGCATATCCTGACCGTCCACAAAGCTTCAGTCAAGTGTCATGCTATCATGCGATGTATTCACGTCATGGTGGATATGATGACCTTAGTCCTTATCCCGTATCTTGATGACATTTTGGACATAATGGCTGATGCCAAGATCTGTTCAAGACTTGGTATTACTAGTGTTTGTTCTCAAGTGTTGGGATACCTGAAAATCATCCTTGTTTATAATACTTATAATGAGAAATTGTGTGTCACCCGTGGGAAGTGTCCTTTTGTTTCAGTTTTCCAAGTTCTAGGTCATAGGATTGTTTATTTCCATAGGATTGTTTATTCCAAGTTCGTGGATTTTTTAGAGTGTCCTTTAGTGTCACCCATGTCTGTCATCCAAAGGTCTTCAGAGTCAGCCAATGCATTCGCACGCCACATTCATGATTTGCATACACATATTAGACAGCGGATAAATAAGAGCAATGATGATTCTAAAATCTCAGCTGATTCTCATCGTAGATTGCAAGAATTTCAGAAAGAAGACCATGTAATGGTGAGGATAAGGCCTAAGCGGTTCTCACAAGGTTCCGCTAAGAAATTACAAGCGCGTAGTACTGGACCATTCAAGATTGTGCAGAAAATTGGGTCCAACGCGTATCGGATCGACCTTCCATCTGAAATGGGCATTAACCCAACTTTTAATGTGGAAGATCTAGTCCGTTCCTACCATCCCATCGTTGATCCATCATCTCTCTTATGGCCCTTATCTGATTTTATTTCACAACCCCTCTCACCCCTTCCTCCACCTAATATCCATAAAGAAGAAATTGGGGAAATCTTGGATGAGGAGATAGTGTTTACGAGAGACGGAGGTTTCCAAAGATACATTGTCAAATGGAAGAACAAGCCACCGTCAGAATCTACGTGGTTTACTGAAGTGGAGTTGCAGAACGTTGATCAGGATTTGCTAGAGCGCCACAAGAGTTTTAATTCGTCGGAGTCGAGTTCTTTTCAGACGAGGAGAATGATGCGGACATCAGGCCCTTTAGGGTTTATCAGCGTAGGAAGCGATTGGCACCTATATCTTTAGGGCTCGATGATGACGGGCCTGGGTCGTTCGTGACGACTTGAGGACCATTGAAGACCTTACACATGTAGTCCGAGACATTTGAAAAAACCCCACCTTGGGAATACATGTGTAAGTTGCTTTGAGGAGATGATCAGACCGTTGGATCGTGATGATGATGTGATCGGACCGTTGGTTCATTGTGGCCCACTTTCATCACACCATCATTGGAGCACATTGGACATCTTAGATTTGAGTTTATTTTACGCATTTTTTACTTATTTGAGTTTTGGGTTAGTGTGGGTATGTTTTTTTCATGCAAATGTCTTTTTTTTGAAATTTTGTTAGTAGTAGTATTTTGGTAATTATGCTAATTCCGAATTTTATAAGGGTGTTGCCCTAAACCTTTTTGATTAGTTGTTGATTTATGAAAAAGAGCAAACCTTTGGTTGCCTCCTTCCTCTTTCCCTCTCTCATGGTGCTTCTTCTTCTTCCTTGATCTCCTTCTTCTCTATTCTTCTTGTGCCCTTCCAACTTCTTCCAGGTATTTCATCTTCTATTATTATCCTTCTAAACTTCTGTTTTGTTTATTCTCCACGATCTAAACCTTGAGAATCGATCTATACCCTAAACCCCCAAATTCTCAAATCCCTAATCTGAGAAACTTTCTGATTCTTCGGACTAGTGATCATCATTGATTGATTGGGTATGACCATGCAAGATCGGGAGGTTCCATCCCTCGCCGGATCCAACCTATACGCTACTTGAATCCCATACTCCATGGTTGTGATGATGGCCCGTCCCATTGCATGTTTCCTTTATGATTTTCTTAGTTTATGATGATTGATGCTAGATTTCATTATTATTATTGCTTTTATTTCCGCTGAATAATTGTGTTCATGAGCATGCATCATATTTAGGGCTGTCCTGCATCACCTTGAGTTTGAGTCGGTTTTTGGTCGGATCTGAGTTAGGTCTGGGTCAAATAAGGGCATTTATATGGCCGGGACCACCTGATGGATGATTGATTAGATCACACACACGTCCCCCTTTGGCACATGCGTGGTATGTTAACAAGGGTCTCTTACATGTGTGTGGCTTAGCAAAGCTCATTCCATTGCTAGATTATATTGTGTTCCTAAAGTTTATCCTAAGAGTAAAAATATTATTTCAAAAATAAAGTATGAAATATGTACTGATATTAGGCAGTGTACTATTTTCGACTAACAGCAGAAACCAAAGGCAGGTTTTAGGAAACAGTTTAAAAGCAGGCTCTTTTTTTCTTTTTTCTTTTTGGAATTCAACCAAAACTTAAGCGTTTATCAAGCAATTTTGAATACAGAACATACTCAAATACCACCAAATCAATGCTACCAAATAACCCCTGATGGCTTGGTGATGCGGACATCAGTGGTGCACCCTTTAGAGTGTACCAGAGGAGGCGACGTCGCAGATCAAGTGTTGGAGCAGACGAGTTGATGTGGATGGACGCCGGGCCCATTGGGCCCATTTTCTGACGCGTTACGAGTACGCGAGATGCAGGATCGCGCAGGAGCATCATGACCGCTGGACCATGGAGCGGATTTCCATTTAGGCGCTTTTCTATTTATTTCCTTGTTTCTAGGCGCTTTAGTGTCGTTATTTACTTTAGACGTTTTTATGTTATTTCTTTGGTTTTCAGGCACTTTAGTGCACTTTTTTTTTTTCGTAGCTTATATATACTGTGAGAACCCTATTTCGAAATTATTGAATGAATAGAAAATTCGTGAGTTTCTTCCTCTTTGTTGAGAGATTAGGGTTTCAGGATTGACCCTCGGGTGTTGAGGATTCCACCCCGGATTTTCCGTTTTCTCTTCTCTCTTTCTTCAAGGTGCGAGGAAAGGTAAGCTTCTTTTGATTCCTAATTCGTACTTCATGATACCCATTGTTTTTCGACATCCCTCGTCCTTTTTTTGAAACCCCCCCCCCCCCCCCCCCTTTTTGGTACGATCGAAAAGAGGGATGCCTAGCCACGATAACCGGATCCAAACTTGACTGTGGACTGGTCTATGCTAGATCTGGGATATCCTCATATCCCTAGATCCTCCCTGTTTTACGATTTTACATGGTTTTATGCAAAGGGGCATGATCCGGACGGACGGATTTCATCTTCGTGTTGAGATTTGTTAGTTTCCTCTGATTGAAAGTAGTTAGTTTCGTAATTTTATTATTTGAATATCTTCCAATTTGATATACATGCATCTAGGGTTAGATCATCGCATGCCCCTGCATCACTTGGATGAATGAAACATATCTGTTTCTCATGAACATGGCTCTATAATTCGATGGTGGAATCTTACCCCATGTTAGACCAATTTCTGAAACATGACATCTACACGGTGGGCTAGGTCCCATTCATTTATATATATATATATATATATATATATATATATATATATATATATATATATATATATATAACCTAGCCCAATTTAGAGGGGCTCCAAGATGGTAGACTGCACCGCACCCGAACACTAACTCGAACCTGACTAGACCTTCTTTTTTTTTTTTATTAACTGGGTCCAAAGTGGTGGGCTGAATGCAACCTGATTTCTAAACAGTACCAAAAATTGGATACCAACCTATAAAAATCAGGTCAGGCCCTTTGGGTACCTGCAGGTCCATAACCCATAGAGAGCCATACTAGAGGCCCCTTTCTATGGTTTGCTTAAGGCTCAAGATGCTGGTATTTTGAAGAACCGATATGTTTTCTTGTTAAGGCCCCTTTCCTGTTTTGGTCTACCTGATGTCCCTTCCTATGGTTTACTTAAGGCCAATATGTTTTCTTGCTATCAGCTATATGTTACTGCTACATCGATCAAAATTCAGAACCATATAGCAGATACGGAGCTCTTCTCACCCTATGTGCCAGCTTTGATGCTCCGTCTTGGCCAATATATTTGGTTTTGAGGTTAACCCAAACTAATCATTCATTTCAATGCAAGCTCATATATGCTGCAAAATCAGGACCATATGGAAACTTCGGTTTGGTGATACTTGTAGCATCTCCTATAATGCTGATTTTTTTATGTTCTTTTCAATTACCTATGGTGTAGTTATCTAGACTGTTGAACTGATGGGTCCCACCTTGGATGGCATGCCCCCCATATCCTATAGTCAAGATCTTAACCGTCCATGTACATCCGTAGCCCAGTGATTGGAGGGTCATGTTATTCCCTCATTGGAAAATCTTCTAGCATCTAACATCCACAATGGGGCCCATGAGATCGACAGTTTTGATCACTGAACCATGGGCCCCACATGTAGTACTGGTGCATCAGAACACCATCCACACCCCAATGCATCAGTACCCTTACAATTTCCCATTATTTGGTTTCCAAACTGGCAATATCACGTAACGGCAACTTCCTTGCTTGCAGTTTTTCAATCTTCTACCTAGTTTTCAATGGCCGTCTTGACGAGAACCTGGGATTGGCGCAAACCGAATACGGTGGGATTTCGAGCAGATTTGAAGGAAGAGAACTTATTACACTCATCTTGAGAGGAACTTCAAATCACCCATTATAACCTGCATCAAGAGCATTGAGGATGTGTGGCGCAAGTGCCACCTTGATTCCCAGGTTTCTTCTTCTTCTTCTTTGTTTACTTCCATCATGCTTGAATTGCCCATCTTCTCTTTGGTACACTTCATCTTTATTATATAAATGTATGCAGCTAATATTATTGATTTGATTTGAATTTCCAAGAGTCTTTTCACACAAAGCTCAAATGCAACTGCAACTAGATGCTTGAGTGATGCTTTGGGTCACCCAGCCATGTGCATGACCTGGTTCGAAAGTCAGGCCTGTCGACTTATTGGGTCAGTTAGGACATGTATGAAAATGATGGATGGCTTTGAAAAATGCGGAACGTCAACATTCGTACATGTGCAGTCTGCCTGATGAGTGGACCAGCCTGATTTGGTGGTGGCTCATGTACATGGACACTGAAGCATGGGTCAGGCACCGACTCATCAGAATGTAGATGACGTCCAGAGGAGCTTTGTACTTTCAAAACAATTTCTTGTGTGGGGAATGATCACATACGTCCGTGATTAGCATACATTCAAGAAGATTGGAGCCCACCGCTGATGTGTATGTAGAATCCAAACCGTGCATCTCATTAGACTCCTAAGAATCATCACGATCCAAAACATAGTAGGAACAACCACAACCATGCCTTGAACCTCTATATTTTCTTGTTGTGGCCCACTTCAGTTTTGGAGTAGCCTATGTTTCAGTGTTTCTGATGTTGGCCGGGTAAAGGACGACTCAATGGAGGGCCATGATCGCACAAATTCAGGCCTATGTGCACTGTAGCTTCTAACAGACATAACTTTGTGACCAGTTAATCCATTTCGCATGTATTCTATACCATTGGAAAGCTAACAACAAGCTTTATGCCCTAGGCAATCACCCAATGTTCATTGGCCCCAAACAACTTTACAAAATTCAATCATTTTAAGAGTCAAATTTGTTTTTTAAGCTACAACTTACAATTTTTGTGAGTTCCATCTTTTGCTAATTTGGGGTTTTAAGAGTCTGGTTGTGTCCATGAGTCCTTGTTTTAGTCATCCAAGAGTTGCTTACAAGTTTGGATAGGTTTAGGTATTCTTTTACTATTTTTAGTACTTTTACTATTTTGGAAAAGTCTCCTATTTTGAGTCAGATTTTGACTCTAGGGCCTCTTTTGCTTATATAAGGCCATCAGACATATTGTAATCAACGCTTTTCATCAATAATATCACCTTTTATTTTTCCTTTTAGAGAGATTGAGATTTTTAATGCAAAATTCCTCAGAAATTCAAATTTTATCGGATAATGGCTGGACTAAACAAAGTCATGGGGTGATGCTTTTCGAGTGCTAAAATTACCAAATTTCCTCCTCTTTTTTTCTTTCAAAAGTAGTGAAGTCGAGAATTGTAGGGCCCACATGGTGTGCGTTTAAACATCCTACCCGTCTAACATATGAACTCACCATGGTGATCACATGAACCAAAAATCTGGCAGTCTTATCATCAAATAGGCTACTGATGGATTTGGATGTTTTTGAGCTGTGCATATTACTTTTCTTATGGTTTGGCCCTCATGGTTGGATCAAACATATTCTTAATTTGTCTGGTAATCATGTTAGGGTGCCTTTGCTGGACAGGTTAGATGTCAGACACATGCCTGTGGGCCCCATACTACTCCCCTTGCAATGCGATGCGCACCCCTTGAGATTTCTTTCCCAAGTCCTTACAAGTATTGAAAACCTTTTTCTCATCTTGCTAAACCCTAGCCCTTAGAGAGAAAACTCGTAAGAATCATATTAACAAGCCATAATGACAAAACGGACTTAAATACCCACACTTGCACAAAACCGCATAAGTAGATCAATTGGACCTTTGGTCAGACCGAAGCCACCCAACGATCACTTCGGTTATAGCCGGAAACCTCCAAATCTTCATAGTGACAAACTGTAAAAATTTGGCTAATTCGGTTGGACCAAACCCCTCTTTGGTCGGACCGAAATCAGCCAGAACAGGATAGTGTGGAAACTGTGTATTCTACTGAAATTTGGTCGGACCGAACCAATTTTTGATGCGATCGAAAAGTGCCTCCTCTGCCCAATTAAATTGGCATAATCCAAGGCATCTGCACAAGCATTTTTTAGTTACCGCTGAAATTCTATGACCAAACTACCCCTATGTATGAAACATACTCACCTATTATGCAATACATGTAACTGGTTCTCATGAGCACTTTTTGACGCATGATGTGGGTATAAAATCTGAACGGTCCACTAGATGAATCACCTCATGAAACCTCAGGGCTCAAAAGTTAGCCAAATCCAAAAATCTGGTGGGGCATAGCAAAGTGAGAGGGAATTCCTTACCTTGATTTGCCTCTCACTTTGCTATGGTCCATCAGATTTTTAGATCAAGCTAACTTTTGAGCCTAGGGTTTCATGAGGTAACTCATCTAATGTACCATTCGTATCTTGTACCCACATCATGTGTGGGAAAGTGCTCAGAGTTCCCATCAGAACTGGTTCCCATGTGATCCTCTCTCTACATGTATATATACATATCTATTCTAACAACTCGTTACTTATAGATTGCATACACGGAATGGAGGTAAGGGCCTGTTTTGACACCCTCTAAAGAAAAGGGCCGTTTTGATCCAAACGGCAATTTAGAGATACTGGCAACCATTGGCATTGAACAGGAAAAAGTTCCACCAATCGAATGATCAGGATTGTCGAATACGCAAATGAACGGTCTGGATCATGGACGATTGCACCATGTGCACTGCAGATCAAGCTTCCAAATACGAAGAGGAATGCACGATGACACAAGGGGCACATCCCCCACGTGTTGATGTGGCACACGTCAGATGGTCCACGAGGTAGATGTTTCTTAAGCTAAAATCTGGTAGGTCCACTCATTAGCTGGGCCGCATGAGTACTGACAATACGGACAGTCTGAAGAAAAGACACCAACGATCGGTCCATATTCAACGAACACACGTTCATACTGTTCCTACCGTTGATGAGGCATGGTCTAACGCACGTTAGACAATCTCAGCCGTGGAATTTGAGCATTGAATGTAGAACATTGATCAGTTTTCTTTATCCCTGTGCAAATCCAACAATTAGGATTTGTGCGTCCCACCTAGTTAACAGCTTGGATATCCCACGATGGTGCAGATTGAATTTTCAAATAGAGAACAAGCTCATCAGGAATAATCATTTTTTGAAATCTGGGTCATTCCTTTGATGGGCCACTCATATGAGTTTTGTGACCATCAAGTAGATTTCGGGGTGGGTCACAAGTTTACGAAAGAAATGGATGCTCATAAAATATTTGACCCTAAGCCATATCCAACGTTACTAGTGGCCCACCAATCACTAGATGAGATCAGGAATTGGGAGTAAATGGTATTTAAAGTGTGTTTGGATAGGAAGTAAATGCATGGAAATGAAATAAAATAGGAGTAAATGGGCATGCAAATGAAATCCTCTCTATCAAAGAGGATTTGGAAGTAAATGTGTGAAATGCATTTTTGAGCTCCCCATGGAGGGTGGCAGATGTAATGAAGAAGGTGGCGGTGGTGCTACGTACATGTCTGCCGTACACATGGTATGCTAATGATACTCCAAAGCAAATCAATTATCGGCTACATCACTAAAATCACACTAATAGAATGATCCAAACCATCTAAGGGTTAGCCATCTAAATAAATGGTTAAAAAAGCATTGGCAAGTTGATTGGTTTGTGATCCTTACATTTATGGCTTACTCGAGGCTCAAAATTTTTCATTTTTTTGTTAAAGTATATATTTCAATGGGCTTATTAATTATTATAATCATTTTGTTAAATATCACATATGTACACTAATTTTAAATATTAAAGCTAATTTGGGATATCACATATTTTCTTGTAAATATATTAAAAAATTCTAATTCATCCCACTTACTTTCATCCACAAAATATTTGGATTTCAAATGTGTTTCATTTACTCTCTCCAAATACAACTAAGTAAGCCATTTACTCCTAATTTATTTACCTCTGATTTCATTTCCCATTTACCTTCATTTACAAGCTCCTAATCAAACCCTTGTGATATTTTACTACCCTACGATCTTTCATAAGCCATACCACATTGGAATTCTATGATCATGCATGCATTTGTGTGTGTGTAAAGGCAAGGATTTTATTTAACCAAGCCAGAGAGAGAGAACTAAAAACTACAGAAAAACAACCCAAATAAAAGTGTCCCATGACAATAAAAAGCCCAAGAAAGCCCATCAAACCCCTCAAGGGCCCAATCTCTAAAAAGGACTAGAACTCGCTAAAAACACCCATGCCGAAAAGACACTAAAATTTCAAAAGCATTTATTATTCCTTTCCACCCAAATCACCCACTAAACAGCCAAAACAAGATTTTTCATTTTCTTTTAACCATCGCTCCTCTCGAATCTATATGCCAGGCTACATAAGAGATTGTCTATAGACTTGGCATGACCCACGATACCCTGGAAAACCTCAAAATACTCTACTAGATATCAGAGGTGGAAGGAACAATGGATGAAGGGGTGATCAACTGATTCTTTGTATTGGTAAAGTGTGATCTACTTAAATGAATATGTTCCTTAGATCCACTTGAGCCTTCGATCTCCCTCCTTTTTGGACTCAAGCACTAAAATGCTGTCAAAATGGATGGATGGGGTGGATAAAAAATATATATATATATCACTGTGGGCCCACAGAGCCCCTAACAGGACCGTCCGTCTCGAGAGTGGATTAGGCGTTACACTGATAACACCATGTGGGGCCCACCTTGATGAATTTTTTTGTATATCCACTGCCAACCATCTGTTTTTTCAGCTCATTTTATGACGTTGTCCTAAAACTTAAGCAGATCCAAATCTCCGGTGGATCACACCACTAGAAAAAGTGGCAAATGACCATTAAAAACTTTTTGCAGGCCACAAAAGTTTTGGATCAAGCTGATCTTTGTATTGCCCCTTCATCCAGGTCTGGTTAATCAACGGGTTGAATGAAAATAAACACAGTGGGCCCTAGGAAGTTTTTAATGGTGGTTGTTCAATCACTACTATTTCCTGTCGTGTGGTCCACCGGAGATTTGGATCTGCTTAATTTTTTGGACGATGACTTAAAATGAGCTGGAAAAACAGATGGACAGGTGTGGATATACAACATATCATAAAAGTAGGCCTCACGGTAAGGTGACACCCACTAAGGCTTTACCCCAAGTAACACCTAATTCGCTCTCTTCTGTCTCTAGTTTAGTCCTGGTGGGGGTAGTACCTTAGGGTTCTCAATGGGTCGGATCTGGATCGTTGGATCCAACTCCAAGTCCATATATCTGTAAACGGATTCAGGATTAGATTTGGATCCAACTCAGATCCAAAAGGTGATATCCATATCCGATCCATTTATAAATTGTTAGATCCATTTTCGATCCAAAATCCGATATAACTATCGGATTCGGGTCAGATCTAGGTCCTAATCCACCCCATTACAAATCTAAAAAAATATATAATATAAAAATATATAATATAATATATTTAATTTAGTAGAAAAATGATTCAAGTCCCACTATTTACTGTGGTATGGTTGACCTAAGAGTGACATGTCTCAATTTTGAGACATAGCCTAAAATAATCTTCTAAAAAGGATGGTCAGCATGAATATAGCATATACAGTAAGGTGACAATGAGTCGGATCTTAATCGGATTCGGATCGAACTCGGATATGTTCATGTGAATCCAAATCCGATCCATTTAAGTAATTGGACCTATTTTAAGATCCAAATTCAGTCCATTTAACTAATCTGGCCTATTTTAAGATCCAAATCCACATTACACGGATTCGGATATGGGATCTGACCGGCTCCATTGAGAGCCCTAGTAGTACCCAATCCACGTCTTACTTAGGACGCTCTTATCGTACTAAGTAAACTCACTTGGGCCCACTGTAAATGTGTGTGGTTTATCTATACCGTCCATCCATTTTTCCAGCTCACTTAAGTGGTTGAAACCAAAATTGAAGCATATCTAAAACTAAGGTGGACACAGTGGGATTAATGATTTCCACCGTTGAAACCTTTCTAGGGCCTGCACTGATTTTTATTTGTCATCCAACTTGTTCACAAGATCACACAGATGAAGGGAAAAAACAAATATTAGCTTTGATCCAAAACTTCCGTTGTCCCCAAGAATTTTTCAACGGTACATGTTCAATTCACATTATTTTCTATGTTGTGGTCCACTTAAAGCTTTTTATATGTTTCATTTTTTAACTCAAGCCATCAAATTATCTCTTAAAATAGATAAACGGAGTGAATGAAACACATAAATCACGTTGGACACCGCAGACGCAGTCCGCTTCCCTTGCGTGAGGCCGGACGCGGATTTCCTGCCAAAGCCTTTAGCAGGAAGTTCCTGCACGGGGCCCACTTTGATGTTTATGAGAAATCCACGCCGTTCATCCGTTTGGTGAGCTCATTTTATGAGGTGAGACCAAAAATGAACCGGATCCAAGACTCAGGTGGGCCGCACTAAAGGAAAAGGTGGGTAGGGAAATTCCTACCTTTGAAACCTCCCTGAGGTGGTCCACAGTGACGTTTATATGCCATCCATACCGTTCATAATGTCATTCCTATTGGGATGAGCTGAAAACAAAAATATTAACCTGATTCAAGACTTCTCTGGCCCCACAAATATTTCAACTGTGCACAGTTCAATCCTCACTTTTTCGGCCCACTTGAGCCTTGGATCCGGCTTATTTTTTATCATATGTACTAAAATGAGCTCATAAAACAGATGGATGGCATAGATTTCTCACAACCATCAAGGTGGGCCCCACCTAGATTCCCATGAACCTACTGCGAAAGCCTTTCGGCAAGAAATCCGCGTCCGGTGGGCCTCACCTAATCCCGGGAGCGGTCTGTGTCTAATCTAGCCATTTTTTCTTAAAAAATTACCAGATAGCTGCTGTATCATAATTTACCGTACAGCCATTCTTTCCAGCCAATGTCTCACATGTGTAGAATATCCCATTCGTACAAAAGACTCACCACATCCTGATGATCACTTGGTATGAAAATCAGTCATCTCTACAGATAGAGTGGGACACGTTCGATATCAATGGATAGACGATAGTATGAGTCAGTGTACTGGTGTGGTCCACCCAATCTGTATCAGCTTGATTTTTACATAGCAGGTGAGCTTCGTTGTGTGGACCACTGTTTGTACGGACATGATCTTCTACATATATGACATGGTTACAGAAATAAAATGGTTGTATCATAACCTATTATAGGCCTGCTGCATCTGACAATTTCTCTTTCTTATTTGTGTGCAATGGATCTCCTTCAACTCGGGAAACGAGAGCATCTAATCCAACGGATCATTTGATTCCGACCTCAAAGTGAGCGATGGGCCATGAAATTTAGTTTCCTTTAAGCATTGGTACTCTGATGGAGTATGGACGTAAACATGACATTGCCACAGAAAGTGTACACGTGGCAAAGATTTATGTCGATCCGAACGGTCCAGATTGTACAAGCCTTTATTGATGGGCCATAACCCTAAAGTCACACCAAAAACAGATGATCACAACTGTTGAGTTGATGTCCACAAAAATGAACGGTAGTTGTTGGTTTCGTTAATCATATTTAGGGTACCACGTCAATCTAAATCTGGGGTGACATCCCGTGGGCTGTCGTTCCTACCACTCGGGCTGTTTGTATGGAGTACTCGTGTGCCACGTGTACGGTGGTCCTGTGTATGAGCACATGCTCTTGTTGGAGCGTTAAATAGGAGGAAAATTTTGATACTCTGGCAGAGTGATGATAAGCAGGTGAGAAATTGTACACGTGGTGTACAGTTAATTCAGCCACCATACGCTGAGATTGTGACTAGTGACATTGGGTCTATAGTTTAAGCTTTTAGTTTGAGATAATGTATATCAAGTAGCCTACGTTGTCAGAGTATAAAAAAAATAGTGGCTAGACTCTTGTGATGGTTCCCCATTTTGAAAGTTGTGCTGTCTTGTCTTTAGATGTGGCACTGATGTAAGTGCTATCCACACCATCCAAATTGTAGGGCACATTGTGGATGGAGCACTACTCTCTAAAATAAAATGGACCTGATAAAGCAATCCTAACCATCCAATTGGTGGCTATCAAATGGATGGTTAAAAGTCAAAGTGGTTCAAATTCAAATTGAAAAATCAGATGGTTACCATCATTTTTACGTGTAATTTTTAAACCTAAGCTCTATCTGTCCACGATTTAGACCGTTCAGATTCCATACAACTATGCCATCGGCAGGCAACTTCAATGTGCGACCGTTTCTGTGGGGCCCACCTTGATGGATGTATTCTACATCCACGCATCCGTTTTGCCTTCAGTGAATGAGCCCAAAAATGTAGCAGATACAAATTTCAGGTGGAATCTGCCATAGGAAACAATGTTGATTGAACATCCATCCATTAAAAACTTCCTAGGACCCATCATAATGTTTCTATAATGTTTATTTTCCATTCAACTTGTTTATTTTCATGCCCTAAAATGATCAGTCAAGATAAATTTACAATGTGATTATAGAATAAATACATTAAGGTGGGCGTAAAATAAGGGCTGTACTGTCTTGAGTGAGTCCTACTCCATTATGGTGGGTCCTAGTAAGTTTTGATGAGGCCTACTCTTGGGTGAGGCCTACTCCATTAAGGTGGGCGTAAAATAAGGGTGGCTACTATGAAAAGGCTTGGTGACCTATGGTCTAACGGAGCCAATTCAATTAATTAGGATAAGGCATGGATGATAATGATGATTTGGTTGACATTAGGAATAATGGGGAAAATGAAAAAACAAACGGTTGAGATTTAAATACATGTGTGTGGCCCACCTGATAAGTGGGCAGCTTGATTATGCTTAGGGGAGAACACAAAACAAGCTTAGCCAATGCTCATCTGGGACTGTGCACGTGTGAGGCTCTTGATTGGACTTTCCTCTGACACGGCTAGAGGAAGTTCTTGTAGGCACAAGCTCCGTGGGGCATGCCATGATGCCATTGTTACATCCACTCCGTTTATCAGTTTAGCTAGCTCATCTAAGGTCATGAGCCCAAAAATGAGGATGATCTAAAAACTCAAGTGGGCCACACCACACAAAACAGCAGGGAAGGAAATGAACGGCATTGAATCTTCCTGGGCCTATGGTGACATTTATACGCTATCCAAACTGTTCATAAGGTTATTCACACCAGGATGAACAGAAAAAAATACATATATTGGCTTGATTCAAAACTTCTGTCGCCCTAAGAAGGTTTCAATGGCGGGTGATCAAAATTCTCGTTGTTTGCTATGTTGTGGGCCACTTGAGCTTTGGATCTACCTCATTTTTTATATTATGTCCTAACATGATCTAGTAAAACTGATGGATGGAGTGGATGACACATGGACAGTGCAGTGGCCTCACAGAGCTCAGACCAATAGGGGTCCGTGTAGGAGATAGTCACGAGAAATTTGCGTGCCTCTTGATGAGCTCAGCCATCCCCGCACAAAGATCCAGAGCTGGCTTACGTGCGAGAGATCCTGGTCATTCATCATGAGGGATAATCATCCACATGCCCTGACCTAAAATATGGCCAGTTTCTCGGTAAGTGGATAACCATCGTATAGAAAAATGGACGGTTGAGACAAAAATGAGGTCTACGTCCTATGTATGCGTCTTTGGCATTATCATTTGCACTTTTGCAAATTGCAAGGGAAGTTATTTGATACTCAGGCAGACTAGGACACTTGATACACTGGCACTGAGAAATTGCATTCATGGCATTTGTTAACTCAAATAAAACTAAATAAAGTCAAGAGTCCCAACCACGGTGGACACTTGTATGTCCAAATAGGACCATTGTATGTCAAAAAAAAGGTCCATTGGATCACTCCAGTGTCAACCGTCCATTAAATGTCCAATTTGCATATGATCCAATAAGAATAATATTTGGTTCATGATACATCTAAAGTGGGACTCATAACTTGCCCAATTTCTAAGTACCTCTCTCTGTATTAAAAAGAGAGGAATGCCCAACTGCACACACCAGTTTCCATTATAATCGTGAGTACATTCATTACACGTGATGTGAGTCCAAATATCTAAGTTTCCACATGATTCAGCACCTCAAAAAACATCAGGCTCAACTTTCAACCTCGTTCAGAAGTTTGGTGGGCCGTAGCAGAGAGAGTAAAATCAATTCTATGTATGATGAATGCTCAAAAAGTGGTCCCGAGTTTTAGTGACAATTGTACGTAGCTGAGTGTGTGTATATATATATATATATATATATATATATATATATATATATATATAGGGAAATGGTACTATGAGGTCGACCTCATGGGAAGTTACCATGAGGTCGAGCTGTGTGGGCTCCACTGTGATGTTGATCGAACATCTACTCCATCAGTCAGATGCTCCATTACGTGATGGGGAAAGTCTTAAAAATAAAGTCAATCCATGACTTAGGTGGGCCACACCACATATAACAGTTGACAGAGGTGATTTTCCCATTAAAACCTTCATGATCGTTTATTGGGCCCACCAACATGTTGTTCACAAATCCAGACCATCCATTGTGTGTGCTCCACTTATACGAGGGGTCATACCAATGTTCAGTTGCATCTAAAACTCAGGTGGGCCCCACTAGGCGCTTTTAGATGTTTTAGGCATGTCTTTACATGGTTTTAGATGTTATGGCCCACCTGAGTTCCATGTACGGCTGATTTTTGGAATATCCCATGAATTAAAGGGTACCCATCAAGTGCACGGTGTTGATGTCCGATCAACATCACGGTGGGGCCCACACAGCTCGACCTCATGGTAACTTCCCATGAGGTCGAGCATGAATCGACAATTCGATTCCATCCATAAAGCACCATCCATGTTCATAACCATAACCATATATGGGAAATGGTACTATGCCGTCGACCTTATGGGAACTTCCCATGAGGTCGAGTTGTGTGGACCCCACTGTGATGTGTGTGGAACATCAAAACCGTATATTTGATGGGTCCCCTTTAGGTTTGGAGATATCCCAAAAATCATCCATAATATAGAGCTCAGGTGGGCCATACCATTCAAAACCATGTGAAGACATGTATAAAACATCTAAAATCACTTGGTGGGGCCCACTTGAGTTTTGGATGCAGCTGAAACTTTTTCTAACCCCTCATCCAAGTGGGACACACACAATAGATGGGCTTGATTTGTGAACCACATCTCGGTGGCCCTAATAAACGAACATGAAGGTTTTAAGGGGTGGGTAGCCCCTCTCAACTGTTGTATGTGGTGTGGCCCACCTAAGTTATGGATTGACCTGATTTTTAAGATCGTGGCCCACCATGGAATGATGCATGTAACTGATGGGGCAGATGTTGGACACACATCACAGCGGGGCCCACACAGCTCGACCTCATAGGAACTTCCCTTAATGTCCACCTCATAGTAACATTTCCTATATATATACCCGGCTGTGATGTGTGTTGGACATCAACACCGTGAATTTGATAGGTCCCCTTTAGGTTATAGCAAATCCCAAAAATCAGTCGTATAAGGAACTCAGGTGGGCCATACCATCTGAAACCATTTGAAGACATGCCTAAAACATATAAAAGCACTTGGTGGGGGTCCACTTGAGTTTTGGATGTGGCTGAAGCTTTGTCTAACCCCTCATCCAAGTGGAACACACACAATGGATGGTCTTGATTTGTGAACCACATCTTGGTGGGCCCAATAAACGATCATGAAGGTTTTGAATGGACAGGTTACCCCTCTCAACTTCTGTCTGTGGTGTGGCCCACCTAATTCATGGATTTAGGTTATTTTGAAGTCCGTGGGCCACCATAGGATGATGCATCTGACTGATGGAGTAGATGATGGAAACACATCATGGTGTGGCCCAACACAACTTGACCTCATGGGAAGACCTATATATATATATATATATATATATATATATATATATATATATATATATATATATATATATATATATATATATATATATATATATATATATATATATATATATATATATATATATATATATATATATATATATATATATATATATATATGAGGTCAAGCTGTGTGGGGCCCATTGTGATGTGTGATGGCATCCACACCATCAGTAAGATGCACCATTCTATGCTGGGACATGGACCTAAAACTCAGGCCCATCAGTGACGCCACGGTAGGGATTAAACACCCACCATTAAAAACTTCATGGGAGCTGCAGAAGTAGGGCTCTCAATGGAGCGGGTCAGATCCGAGATCCAATTCGCTCCGAATCCGTATAATGTGGATTTGGATCTTAAAATAGGTCCAATTAGTTAAATGGACCGGATTTGGATCTTAAAATAGGTCCAATTAGTTAAATGGAGTGGATATGGATTCACAGGAACATATCCGAGTTTGATCCGAATCCGATTAAGATCCGACTCATTGTCACCTTAATATATATGTTATATTCATGCTGGTCATCCGTTTTACAAATTATTTTAGGCCATGTCAACCATACCATAGTAAATAGTGGGATTTGCATCATTTTTCTACTAAATTAGATATAATTTATATAATATATTTTTTTAGATTTGTAATCGGGTGGATTCGGACCTAGATCCGACCCGAATCCGATGGTTATATGGATTTTGGATCGGAAATGGATCTAACAATTTATAAATGGATCGGATATGGATATGACCTTTTGGATCCAAGTCGGATCCGAATCCGATCCGAATCCGTCTACAGATATATGGACTTGGAGCCGGATCCAGTTGGATCCGATCCAGATCCGACCCATTGAGAGCCCTATGCAGAAGCTCTATCCAGCTGATATTTGTGTTTACGTTATCCAGGTCCATGTGACCTTATGAACAGGTTATGGCAAATAAACATCACAGTGGCCTTAGGAAGGTTTTAACGGTTGCCCATTATCATCCATGCTTCCTATGGTGTGGTCGACTTGAGCCTTAGATATGTCTTCTTCTTGGGCTAATGCTCTAAACTTAGCTACAAAAATAGATAGACGGTGTGGATAAAATACATACATCACCATGGGCATCAAAAGCTAGGACGGAGTCCGTAATGACAAAGGGCAGTGCCAAGAGGCAATCCGCGTTAAAAGATAAAAGCGCTTGAACCGGTGCGGGGAGTGGATTAGGAGTTACCCGGGTAACACTTTAGTGGGTGTTGCCCTTACCGTATAGGGCCCACCTTGATGAATATGCTGTATATCTATGCCGTCCATCCCTTTTTTCCAGCTCAATTAGGACGTGATACTGAAACTAATAAGATCCAAATCTTAGGTGGACCACACTACCAGAAACAGTGGTGAATAACTATTAAAAACTTTTTATGGGCCACAAAAGTTTTGGATCAAGCTGATCCTTGTATTTTCCCTTCACCCAGGTCTGGTTGACCTTATCAAGAGAGGTAGGTTGGATGGAAAATAAACATTAGGGCGGGCTCTAGAAAGTTTTTAATAATGGGTATTAAATCACCACTATTTACTAAGGTGTGGTCCACCAGATATTCGAATCTGCTAGATTTTTTAGGTCACATCCTAAATGGGCAGTAAAAAATGGATAGATGGCGTCGATATACAACACATTATCAAGGTGGGGCTTACAGTAAGTGGAAAACCTAATCCGCTCCTAGGTGAGTGTGATCCTGACTGTGGGCCCCACCTCAATGTATCATTGTATATCCACGCTGTTCATCTGCTTTGCCAGCTTGTTTTAGGGTATGGTCCCAAAAATGAGGCAGGTACAAATCTCAAGTGGACCACTATTCGCCACATTTTTGGGCTCCCTGTACTCAAAAGTTAGGTGGGGGCCACCATCATGTTTGTGAGCAATCTACTCTGTCCATCCATTTGTCCCCCCCCACCATGTTAGGACACTAGCTAAAAAATGAGGCAGAACAAAAAAAAAAGTAGGCCTATGACGGCGACAGGAAACCAAAAACATTCATGGGGCTACAACTTTTGGATCAGGCAAATATTTTTGTGTTTTTATCACAATAGGAATAATCTTATGAACGGTTTGGATGACATACAAACATAACTGTCATCAACCCAGGGAGGTTCACGGCCCACTTGAGATATTGATCTACCTCAAATTTTGGATGATTCCCTAACATGAGCTGCCAAAACGGATGGATTGGATGAATTTCTCACAAACATCACGGTGCTATGGAAGTACGGTGTGGATTTCTCACAAATATCACGGACGTAGCCTCTGCCCATAGGAACTGCACGTGGCGGGAGCAACTCGCTTCTGGATGGCGGGAGCAACTCGGTACTCAGGTCACTATGAACGGTGTTTTGTGGTCCCTATCTTGGTCTTTATCTTTTATCCACACCATCCATTCATTTTTTCAGCTTAATTTAGGGCATGATCCCAAAAATGAGGCAGAACCAAATCTCAAGTGGACCACACCACAAGAAAACAGTGGTGATTGAACGCCCACTATTAAAACTTCTTAAGGCCCACTGTAATATTTATTTTCCATCAAAATCTGTTGATTAGGTCACACGGACCTGGACGAAGGAAAACCCAAATATCAGCTTTTTTATCCAAAACTTGTGGCCCAGGAAGTTTTGAATGGTGAGTGTTCTGTCACCACTCTTTCCTGTGGTGTGGTCCACCTGAGAATTGGATCTGAATCTCCCTAAATTTCATGCCCTAAAATAATCAGGAAAAATGGATGGACGGAGTGGATAAAACACATACATCAATGTGGGCCCACAGACCACCGTCCAGTAGCGAGTCGAGGGCCTAGCAGTGTCGGTATGCAATCCGAGTTTCCTCGAGTCCATGTGCATGGGACTCTCCTGTGTACACGTGGCATGTATCTCAACTCAAACTGCCTGAGAGTGGGGCCCAGTGTAGATTGGTCACAATTCTGACAACTCAAAACTGTCAGACGATCCAACGTCTAATTAATGAATATTTTCTGTTGATTTAGGACCGTTCTTTTTTTCGGTAGCCAAATTAGGACCGTGGCGACTGTCCACTGCTTTCATTTTTAAAATCAATGAACATATCAATCATAGCCATGCTTTTAGTGTGATTGTTGGGTTATGATCCATCTGACGTGTCCTGTCATTTTGACGGTCTGGATTTAGAGATACATATCACGTGTACGTTGGATAACCCCGTATGTATGTTAGCTACTGGTGCAACCGTGTGGTACACTAAAATCCTTATAATGCAATGCACGTGTCAGCCACAAAAATAACAGGGAAAACCTTCTTTAGAAGACATGAAATCAAGGGTTGTTTGGTTGTGGCCCACTTTCAAGTTCCAAGGTATGAAATTCCATTTTTCTTTTATTTCATTCTCAGAAAGTCGTGGATCATGTGAGGAGGTGGAACACTACTCAGAGGACCGCCTATTTTTCACATTCAATTTAAACCCTCCTGATAGGTGGACTAAAATTATTTTTTGTCCATGGCATGATCACAGTATACCCTACCTGATTAACGGACCAGATCTCTGATACATATTCTGTGGGCCCACTTTACTGACAGTCCACCTCCTCACGGTAGTGCCCCTTATTGATTCACGACCCTTTCTTTTAATAAGGAAAATTGAAGTCTTTTTATTGATCAAATCCCAAAAGATTTTTGCTCTGAAAACTTTGTGCTTGAAATTGATACTCTTGCAGAGTGTGATGGTCCATACACATGCACTTATCATTTCTAAACTTGGGATAGTCATACATGTAATCAAACCGTTCAAATCATGGGACCCACTATAGAAAGGTCAAAACTGTAATCAGATGGATTTAATGATCCTAACTATTGTATTATTGATGGATTTTCTTGGAACAAAAAGCTTTGTTCCTGCCGTGATGTCACTGACATCCACTCCGTCCATCTTTTGCACCAGCTCATGTTAAGACGTGGGGCCAAAAATTAGGCAGGTCCAACACTCAAGGGGACCACACCTTAGAAAACTGTGAACGAGGACATCCAGCAATGAGACCTTTTTGGGCCCACTGAAGTTTTGAATCATGCTGATATTTTGTATTTCCTGTCCATCCTGGTGTGACTCAGCTTATGAACGGGTTGGATGGTAGATAAACATCAAGTGGGCCGGGAAGGTCTCAATCTATTTCCTGTGGTGTGGCCTACTTGATTTTTGGGTTCGTTGTCTAACATGAGTTGACCCAACTGATGGAGGGTCCAAGGCTAACTTGATGAACGGCCCATGGAAAATATCCACGTGTCCGTTTAGCACGTGATGGACGGACAGGAGATAATGCTGGGCACGTGCTAATGGATAATGATAAGAATTCACCTGTTTTGACCAGAATCCACACTTCTTTTATTATTAATTAATGCGTTTTCCTAACGATTAACAAAAAGTAGCACACGCCTTGAAAACAGGAGGTTTTGGTCAGTCGCGCTGGATCCGCAAACGCCGTTCGTACCCCAAACGTGATGCATGGAAGATGGGACAGTAGATCCCATACCGTCCATCTAGTTTCCCTACGTGTTTGTGTTTACCAGCTCAAAAATAACTCATTTTGAACAGGTTCTACTACCCGGGAGAACACTAGCCTTAAAATGGAGGGAGGAAAATGAAAAAGAGCTGCCCATCAATATTTTTGAAAAAATTAGATGGCCAGGATCATCCATTTTATACCATTCTCAGCTCCAAGCTATCACAAATGTGATGGGCGGTCTGGATTCATCGCCTCACCGGTCAAAAGTCCAGTAACAGGCGTCGAAACGCCGTTCCTAGTCCAGATCAGTGCAAATCCAAGTGGGCCTCTAAAAAGAAACGAAAAGATAGGAGGCGCCCCTTCTCACAAAGTCCAATCTCCACCGTTCACACGAATTTTCCTCATCGGTCTTCCACAAAATAGAGCCTAAACTCCTGAGTCAACCAACAAAGGTCGCAAAACCCTAAAAAGAAGAGGCCATTAACATTGGGGTTCACACCATTTATCCAAAAGTAGGATTCAGCTTCTCCATTTGGGTGTGTAAGATCCTGACCGTTCATCAGGTAAGTCCTGCACTTTATGCACCACAGACCAAAAATGAGGTCGTTCCAGTCATCGAGTGGGCCACACATGTATGGAAAAGAAAAGGTATGGTAATAAAAATGTGGCCCACCTGATAACTGGGTCAGCCTGGAATTTAAGCCATGATGCGTACATGGTGTGGCCTATATGGACAGCAATGCCAGGGAGCCACATTGTCACGTGCAATCTAAATCTTTTGATCACGTGCTGCTTTTGCATGATTCTAGAAATAAAAGTATAAAACAGATAATCCCTCTCCCTTGGGTACGTGAGATATTTATAACTAAAAATACAAATAGCTTGGGATCTTCTCGATCAGGTGGTCCCATTTCAATTAAACCCAACATCTGATATACCATCGACGGACCATATTTATCGGTGTCCTAAAAATCCGACCCTCATTTATTATATTTAAATTAGGTTGTAAGGGAATTGAGCTACATGTAGAAATTTTGAGACCGTATCTTATGAGCGTTGGCATGTATAATTTGGGATGGTTTACATATCTTTGATGGACATGAGTTGCACCAGAGCCTCTTTTTCCTTCTTCCTTAGAGGACAGGCTGCATACAATGGGAAGCTTTACAGGTTAAGCTTAACCCGATGATATTTGCATGATATCTAATCCGTCCAAATGTGTGCGATTTGGATAATGTTGGCATGTTAGAGTTGGAGTTCATTGAACGCTTGTGACCCCATGCGCCAACTTAGTTATAGGATTAGACCTATAAAGGTTGACTTGACTGTCCAACTACCAATGTGTAGTGATCGGGCAATTTAAAATGAGAGTACTACTTTTTCTAAATGTAATCTTTTGTCTTGAGCTAAGGACTTTTCTTTCAACGATAATTATGGGTCTCGGATTTCTCAATAATGTGGTAATGGATTAAAAAAATTAAAAATAAAGGTTAATCGCTGATTTTATTAATTTATGATGAAGTTCAGTATAATCATTGGGAACATAAAATAAGTAGAGAATAAATAAAAAATAAATATCCGCAATCACTTATAAGGAACAACAATCAAGGTGGATGGTTAGTAAGATGTTACCGGAGTGATCTTCTAAGTATGGACTTGGTGGATCGAGGATTCGACGATGGTAAGCCATAGATATTTACATCATTCCTAAGCATACTACAACAACAGCGTTGAACAACAATAATCTGAGTTATGCTAAATATTTACATCATTCAGGTTAAAAGATTTTCATAGTTCTTTGGCCTTATCAGGCAAGTTTACGGCTCTGGCCGATTGTGAACCAAAACTACCAAATCAACTAGTGGGTGACTAAAAAAATTCAAGCATATTATTCTGGCCTCCTCGAGAAAGGTATTGCACAACCAAAGCAGTCAAGGCGAGCCAAACAAACTATATACATCAGGTTGTCACTGTTGCTCACTATTCTTCGGCCACGCAGTGTGATGTGTGTGCGAGCATGCCAGAACTGAATTTCGCAGCTCGATTCCAATCGAACAACGATGACCCCAAGCACTAAGAAAGGCAAATACGTCGTGATCGACCGTATATGATCAAGATCTGTAGAGATTGGTCACCTAATTAGCCACTCGCTTAGTTGTTTTAAAACAAATATTTAGGCGATGTTTGGAGGGTGGGGTTCGTCCTCCAAAAAGTATATTCTACCTTTACCTTCTAAACGAAAGGACTTCTCACAATGTAAAATTAAAGAAAAAAGAAGAACTTACAATCGGCCACGCGGACGATCTTCAAATCTTCTTTACTAGTGGAAAACGTGATCAGAGAAAAGAAAATTTTACTGATCAAAAAGCTCTTGCTACAAACTTATTATTATGAAATAGAATATCAAGGGTTACACTACGGAATATAAATAGTGCAATTAAGCTAAGGAAAGTAGAGAAACTGATTACGCTAAGGAACGTAAAGTACTTGGAATGTAAAAAAGTAGCTGGTTACATTACGAAATGTAAAGGACTTGATAAATTAGAAAGATAGATTGATTTGGTTTGTTTTGTTTGGTGTTGGATCCCTTGCCCTGTGAATCCTCTACATTTTTATAGACTCCATGGATAAAAGGAGCCTTCTAGATGCTCCCACATTTTTTTACGGTTTCTATAACCGTTCAACAATGCTCTGTTTCTAGAGGCTTCTTTCTATTTCCTCATTACACGTCCTGGTAACTATCTACTCTCCAGATACTTCTTTCCTATATGGACACGTGTCCTGTAACTACTTATAAGGCTTTGCTTGATCCATCACTCGACTGTTGTTTACAAACATCAATCGACCACTTAAGAAACCTCGTTCGATCGCTTTGCACGTCTCGCTTGACAACTTCTTTTAAATGCACTCGGCCATTG
This sequence comes from Liriodendron chinense, assembly GCA_003013855.2. NCBI lineage: Eukaryota > Viridiplantae > Streptophyta > Magnoliopsida > Magnoliales > Magnoliaceae > Liriodendron > Liriodendron chinense. The sequence continues at coordinate 1,874,260 of ML058427.1, read as the reverse complement.
GCTCCTAGACGCAAACCACAAATGCAGATTTTAATCGGCCGTTACTGTCCACTAACAAGTGTCCTACTTCTAACTGACTCCTCCACGATTGACCACAGTAAAAAAGGGTACAACAACCCCAATCGTGCGGGGCCCACCTTAAACCTTAATAAGATCCAAATCTTAGATGGACCATACAACTAGAAAAGTGATGAATGACCATTAAAAGCTTGGGCCACAAAAGTTTTGAAATCAACCGGTGTCCTGATTGCAAAACGGTAATCAGTCGTTGACCGTTAAAATTGGCTATTGGCATGCCTTCTGAAAACGGCAATCAGTCATTGAAATCAACCTCTATGTTGGTTTCCAAACTGAAATTGGCCGCTAGTTTAGCTGTCAGACGACAACCAGCAACTGAAATCGATCACTATCCCGCTTGGCAAACGACAATCGACTGTTGAATTCGGATGATCTCCTGATTTTGAACAACAATCGGCCGCTCTCCTGCTTCTGATTGACTCCTCCAGGTCAGTCAGAAATAGGGTACAACAGTCACCCCCAAAAGAATCAATTACACACATACAACACAACGAAAACATCTATCCAATGAAGGGCAACCATAAGACCCAACAGAATTTACTCAATATGATAAAATCCACACCCAATGGGTTTTTTTTTATGGGTTAGTACACACTCCCCACTCTTAGTACAACCACTCCCATTAATAGTGACACCACAATGTTAGCCACCCCACTTGGAAATCAATACTAAGACTGCTCTCAATCTACCACTTGAGCTACGGGGTGTCACCCCATGGTTACTTGAACCCATGACTGTTGTGTTGAAACCCACAAAGCCTACAACTGAGCCATGAGTAGGAGACCGATGTGGATTCTGACATCAACACAACACCGTCGTTGGGGGCACACCACACAATCAACTTCCCTTTCAAACATGCTTCTGTGAGCTCTTCTAATCAGACATACTATTCAATCAAACCCTATCACGTCACTGTGCGTACACTCCAAATCAAGTCCAAGAGCACTCAAGTGATCTTGGAATGTGAGAAAGAAAGAAAACATGAGCCATGAACAATAAGGCGAGAAGCAGCATAAAGTTGACTAGACTGGTGCCGCATTCAGGTTGGTCCACTCATCTGTCGGCTGCACTTGTTCCATGACAATGAGCAGCTCATAAAAGTAATTAACAGCCCACATTCGTACGTACACGTGTCACCTGATGAATGGACCACCTTTAATTTTTCTCCGGGTCATCTTCGTCTTGGAGTCATATCCGAAGCACGTGCTAGGTTGGTACATGTTCCACGTACAAAGCTGCATGCTGTAGCTAACAGAAGTTGCTCACGCGTTCCCCATAAATTAATTAAGGACGCGGTTTGGCTGGTGACCCAACACCAACCAGCTAGCTGGTTTCAAAGCTCCGCGGCCCATCATGATGTATGTGTTTTATCCACGCCAGTCGATTCATTTTACCAGCTTATTTTAGGACGTGAGACCAAAAATAGGCAAATCTAAAGCTTGGATGAGTCACATGATAGGAAATGGTGGAGATTGAATGCTTACAACTGAAAAATTCTTGAGACCACAGAAGTTTTGAATCAGGGTGATATATGTTGTTTCCATTCATCTAGGTCTGTGTAACCTTATGAACAAATTGGATGACAAATAAACATCAATGTAGGCCTTAGGAAGGTTTCAACGGTGGATGTCATTATCCCTATTGTTTCCTGTGGTGTGGTGTACTTGAACTCCGGATATGCTTTGATTTTGAGCTAGTGCCTAAAATGAACTGGAAAAATGGATAGACGGCATGAATAAAACACATGCATCATGGTGGTGCAGCCTATAGTGCTTTCACACCAGCTAGCTAGCTGGCTGCTGTTGGGGCCACCAGCCAAACCTCGTCAATAAATTTAAGGGTACCATCATCTTCACCTACTCTGTCGGCTCAATGCCACTTTTCTATGTGACCTGAGAAGCTAGAAGAATGGTGGAGACCACTGTGATATTTGTGAGAAATCTACTCAGTTCATTCATTTTGCCGGCTCAGTGAGCTCAAAAAAATGAGGCTGATCCAAAACTCAAATGGACCTCACAGTAGGAAGATTTGAACGGCCACCTACGGTTGAAACATTTGTGGGATGATAGAAGTTTACAATCAGGGTAATATTTGTGTGTTGTCAATTCACCTTAGTGGAACTGAACTTATGAACAGTTTAGATGGCGTATAAACATGATGGACCATGGAAAGGTTTCAACTGTGGATATCCTAACTCCACTGCTTCCCGCCGTGAGGCCCGCTTGAGTTTGAATCTGTCTCAATTTTGGACTCATGTCCTACCATGAGCTGGCAAAATGGGATGGACAGAGTAAATTCCTCACAAACATCACGTAAGCTCCACCTTCTAACTGCATAACTTCTTGGGAAGGCAATCCAGAGGGTAAGATATGGGTCCACTTAGCCATCAAATTGGGACCCATCAATCACTTGAAGAGATTAATGAAGTATGCTGGTATAGTAATGGTACCAGGTAGGGTCATGAAAAATCTGCATCCAATCCAACCGTCCATTGCATTGTCACCCTCATGCTCGCTGTAGCAACCAAAATTCAAGCAATCCAAGTTAAGTGTGCACAGAGGAACAATATTAAATAACCATCCATAGTCAAGGCTTATAATGGGTGGCAACAAAGCCGTTCACAATATAAATTCTTCCAAGACTATTTTTATGTTTTACATCCAGTGGGCATCCGTCATGATAGACGGCATATCACAGCATGAAAAACAGGGGGAAGGTTTATCGTTGGCGTCCCTACCATCTTGTGCCACCTGAGTTTCTGAATCACACGTATGGACAATAAATCACGTGTGCCCGGTGTGTGACTTATTATGGGGTTGTGAACTTTTGGCATTCTATATTGGGTGCACATCTGTTAACCGCCCACCCCCCACCGCCCGACCACATAGAACCGATCCTCCCGACCGGTAGAAAACGTCCGTCCAGTATGCGCGGACCGTTTTTTACGTACGGTTTAGGTACATGCAAACCCGCCCAACCACGCCCGTTCGCCGACCAAACGACCGTTATATAGTTTATGCTTTTATAAATATATGTGTATTATCATTAGAATGGTCATAATATTAGGGTGGACTCTAATCTTTATGGTGGGAGTTCAATGACCACTGATTTTTGGGTGGGTCAGCCTTATCGCTCTTTGGGACATGCCTCAATAGTGAACATGATGATGGCATATTTCAACATATGAGGTGAGCTCATGGTTTCTCACCAATGCGGTTCGGGTTCACCTCTCCCCAAGCTGTGCTCATCCACACTCAAAGAGTGTGACATCCGGATCCACCAAGTAGTGGCCCTGACTAGTCTTAAATTACCGTCCAACTTGAAAGAATTTAGGATAGATACCAAAAATGAAGCTGATCAAATCTTAGGGACCATACCATAAACATAGTCTAACCGACCCGACCCAACCCGACCGTGGACCCCATATAGGGTAGGGTGTAGGTTGACCTTAAAGTAGGGTAGGTTGGGTTGGTCAGCCAACCGGTACGACCCGACCGAACCCGGAACGTTTAAATATATTTTTTTTAGCTATTCTTATAGTATTCAACGATTGTTGGATTGCAAACTGCAACCACTTGCAAGCTACCTTTTACTATGTATAAGATGTTAAATTCCCTAGATATATATTGATGTGCCATCTTCTAACAGTTGGAGCTTTTAGAGTAAGTGGTTACTTGACAAGGTATAAGAGACAAAGGTCATACATTCAAATTTCAAGAGCAACAAATATGCTTAAGTAATATATTCTACCACGAGGGCCTCTCTCTCTCTCTCTCTCTCTATCTCTCACTGACAGCGATGAGAAGGTTAATAAAGAGAATATACAACGATATTTCCCATTCAACCCATGAAAGGTAAAATATTCTACTGTTTAGATCTTCAAATCTAGGAGATTTATGGAGCATTCCACTGTGAGTTCCCTTATAATAAATCATGGGCCCCACTTGTACAAATGAAAAACCTAACATGATGCACAATGTCTTGCCCAAGCACCAATACGCCTCTATAATAAATATCGTATCTACTATGTATTGAGAGATAAGCGGTGAAAAAAACTTCACACATTAGTTAGAGATAGCCAATGAGATATTTATATATGTGGCATATAATCAATTTAATTAAACAACTCAGATCGGGAACCTTATATTTGGTAGATGATCTACCAAAAATTATACCAATTTGAATATAAAAGTATCCATTGGTCACAATTTACTAAAAATTCTGTCTAGATATTCTTAGGGCTTTTTTGGAATGTAGGATGAGGGTGAATTGAATTATATTAGATGGAATTAGCACCATTATTATACAATGATTATATACTTATAAATATCATAGTATTTTGACCATCCAATCCTACGTTTGGATTGAATTCTTCCTTGACCATCCAATCCTTTGAGAATGAATTCTTCCTCTAAGAAAACCAAAAAAAAAAAAAAAAAAATCTTTTACATGAAACCAACATTTAGACGTTGAAATTATAATCAAGGAACCAGATTTCACAACTACTGCTAGGCACCTGTACTCATACTCAAGTGTCATGTGTAAAGGGTGTGTATAAATGGGTGTCATGTATAAAAAACATGCATCAACTTGGGCGCTAGGGCATAATTGTAATGGATTTCGAAATCCACCAAAACTCCCATCGTATCTATGGTTGGATCTAGAAATTCAAGTACCTAAATCAAAACCAATTCTTTAATTTCATGAATTCCAAACAGGATAAAATATACATATTGCCTAATGCAATTCCATACCATCTAATTCCATGTTCCAAACATGTCCTTTGGATTGCTTACCCAACATGATTTGAATGATTTTTTTAATTTTTTTTATTTTTATTTTATCTTTATGCAAATTAGATAAATTGAGTAGTATATGCTACATGTAAAAGATCTAAAAGCACGCGTGCATTAAATAATATGCTTGAGTAACAAATAACTCCCTTGTGTATCTTAAAACCAATTCCTCCACCGCATGGTACACATCCGCATGGTACACATGCTACTTTTCTAGTATTGTATGAACGTCGACCTTGCGTCCAAATCACCCTACGTGATTTATAACATCAATAGGAGCCATCAATCTAATGATGCCTATCATGGATGGTTTATATTTAAAAATTCATCCATAACATACAATCCGATCCACCAGTTTCGTTCACTTGCATGCAAAGAATTTTGATCACTAACTATTTTTATTTACCACCAAACCATTGAAGTACATCAATTAGATGGCTAGGATCATCTGATGAATGCCTCGTTTGAATGAATTTGCCATCCATACTGCCGAAAACAAGATGGACAGCCTTGACTACACACGTTACAACTTGCAGCATCGTACGTCTCTTTTGGCGACGTATGATATGTACCACTTTAGTAAGACATAAGTGCCACTAGAATGTTAAGCCCTAGCATGAAGATAGCCTAAGCCTAAAAAGTCAAGCTAGGCCGTTGATCACATGGGGTATGCCATTGGAATCAATGCACACTTGATGGTTTGGCTTGGCATAAAGGTCTGGCCCATGTGATCAATGGTTCAACATGAGATTTTAGAAAAGGGTGATCAACGGTTCAACATGAGATTTTAGAAAAGGGTGATCAACATTGGTGATTGAATGCCTACCAATGAAAACTCCCTAGTGCCCACCATAATGTTTATTTGCCATCCGACTCCTTGATAATATCAAACTGACCTCGATGAAGGGAAAATACAAATTTCGGTTTCATCCAAAACTTTTGTGGTGAGTTCAATAACCAATGTTTCTTGTGGTGTGGTCCACTTGAGATTTTGATTTGGGCCCACATCTTAAAATGAGCTGGAAAAATGGATGGACAGTGTTATGGGAATAATTCAAGCTAAACTAATGAATGACTAGAGATCGGCCCGCCTTCCTACCCTACTCGCATAAAATTCATGCCGAGCTGACCATAGGCTCAACTTCGGGACTAGTCAGAGATCAAACCTGACCACCAGCTCAGCCTCGGCTTATCCTTAGCAACTTCCGACCTGAATCATCGCCGCCATAATTTTGGACGAAAGACCAGGGTTACGCCCGTAAAGGATGGGCACATCATTAGCCGTTACAGGCATGGCCCATGTCCCAAAAAATTAAGCCATCCAGTGGGAATCTCTTCCATAATCATAGCCACAATTATGGCGATACCAAAAGCCTACAATCACTCCTCCAATAGCTATAAATGGGGATCCTTACTTCGTTGAGAGGTACACACATTTTACTATTCTAAGAGTACATTTTCGCTCTCCTTGCTTGAGACGCATCTGACTTAGGCATCGAAGGACTAACGACCGGTCATCGGCCACCCTCTTAGCCTTCTTTTATCCTCTGTAGGATCTGGAGTTCCCATCTAGTCGAGTTTATAGCTGGGAGGCACCTTCAAAACTTCGACCTAAGGCCCTGTCACACTCCAAATTCGGTTCTGGACGTCCATTCGCCGTAACCCAAATTCAGATGTGGCAGCCTCCGTAATACCCCGATCTCGGATCCTAACCTCACACGCCAGGTTCCGATCCTGGAATACCATAATGAGGATTTTAGGGTCTGAATTTTTTTTGAAACATGAGCATCACCATATGAGTACCATCAAAGACAAATATAATATTTCCACTAAGTCATTTCGTTTACATACAGTATTGAAAGGTAAATACACAATGCGTAAATATAAAAACTGTGCACATTCCGGCACCTCCTTTTACTGCACTCCCAACTCCAACTCAACGTTGCCGATACACTCTAGTATAACCTGCAGCGTAACAAACGCGCATAAACTTCGAATGAAGCTTTGTGAGTGCGTGTGTGCGTGTGCAATGCGTATGGCAAGCATGATAAATATCAGACTAAGCAGTAAAGCATGATGAGAAATCTAAACCAAAACTTAGCCTAATTAGGCTACACGATCATGTGATATGAATAACCAGCCTACCACGGCTATGCAAGCATGCAATACAGATAACTAGCTTGTCATGGCTATGCAAGCATGTAATACAGGTAACCAGCCTACCAAGGCTATATACTCATATTATGCAATGGCCTACAGGGCCTAATGTCACATGCAATGATCCAATGCATGTATGCAAATCACCACCTCTCAGTACAGTGGTCCAGATACGAACAGTCATATCGCGATCGCCCAAGCAATGCAGGACTCAGAACTGGTAGCTCGCCCAGTGTGGTAGCTCACCCAGGCTTACAGCCCCGCCCACATCACACCTGCCCACGTCAGGACCGTCCCACACCATACAGAACATCAGTCACATCACTGATACCAATACCATCTCTGAAACGGAACATCACCGGGGTCTCACAAACCTCACTACTCACCAGTAGAATGCCAAAGCCTATCTGGTGCAATAGCGGACCTACTCACAGCTGGTCAAACTCAACCCACTTTGCCAACACTCTTCCGGCAGGTTAGGTCAGACCTCCTTCCAAACTGACCACATGCAGTGAAAAACACCGCCGTTTGGTATTCGGCATACTGGTGTATGATTATACCATCCGATCCTTGAATGGAGCACCCATCTTGGTACCAACGGGATCAGGGACTTTCACCTAGGGACATCTTTGGCATCCAGTTTAAAGATCACATATTTTCGGTGTTCTGCAAACCATGATGGAGCTATGGTTGCAACGTAGTAACCATGCTATATGCGGTACAAGCAGATGGTGCGAAATGAAACTATGCATACAAACTTGGGACGACATGCCCGTGTAAGTCTCCAAATAGCACCATAAAACTATAGGGTCTCAAATACAATGTCACCGTCAACTGGTAATGAACTGCACGACAATCGCGGCCGATATGGCCGGTTGATACAAGACAATCAAATGAGCCAAGCATTCATGATGCATGAGCCAAGCATATAGTATGAGTGCCAATAAGTAGTCAATCTACCACGATGGCAATAAAACAATCTAGTCCAACCTATTTGAGATATGATTAAAATGAGGGGACACATATGAATGATCGAGTCATAGTGCGGGATGTCGCTAGCCAGGGAATCTCGCACCAAGGGCTACAAGGTATGCAAAGCTATTCCTATCATACAGTGTAAGTCAGGATGATAGACTCCTGTCTTCGAATAGTTCCATACCTATTGGAGAGGTTTACGATAGAGAGCACATAAATTACATTTGCGCGACTACATCTCGAATGCTTTATGAATGCGTTTATGCTCTAGTGGTCCCCAAGTAACAATGGTGATTCGGGATGCATACTCACTACACATGCATGGTGGTCGTCGAAGCATATAGTATAAAGATCACATATGAGTATTCCAACAACACTACGTGTGGCAACAGACATACTAAAAACATCATAAAAAGATAATTCACTTATAACACAAACAAACACAAAGAGATAGGACCCTAAATGGATGGTATACAACAACACAGATAGTCCAACAATTGAACGATGTGGATTAACCTTCAACATTCAGATAACTCAAATGGAAATAAAAATGATTGAATACACTACCGACACATCAGAGGTAGAACCTACTTGAGCGGCAAGAGTAGAATACCCAAAATCATGCCGAGACCCATAATCCTGTAGTACAGTTGAGATAAACACAATAATGGTCCGTAAAATGAATGTCATAGAATGGGTTGCAAGATAGACAGGTCATGACAAAGAATCATAAATGGTAGGGTAATCTGAGATAGATGGTCTATACGATGAGGTCCAAAAAGGGACGACAGGTCTAACCTCATACTGCAAGATAGGCTCCATATAATGGATGGCCTAGATGACATACTAATGTCGAGGATGAGCCCCACACTAATCCTAAAGGTAAACGGACGGTGAGGATAAGATATACACGATATGGTAGTCTTTAATAGTTGGGTACGAGGGTAGGAGGGGTGAGTCATATGAGTATACAAGCTGAGTTACCAAGATCAATCAACATGGTGAGTCAACAAGGTGAGTCAATAAGGCAGGTTGACAAGGCGGGTCAACATGGTGAGTTAACAAGGTGAATTGACAAGACGGTTCAACAGGGTGAGTTTAAGAAAGTAGCCCTGTGACTCAGATCGAGCGAACTTTAGGGATGACCTTTCAATAAGGGTTTACACAACTAATCATCGAGGTGAATCCACGGGATGGACAACGCAGTCACTCGGACACGCACACTAAGGTGGTCCCAAGGCTATCATGTACTAGGGTCCATTCATTTGGATGGTTTGGATCAAGCACAAAATTAAGGCGGTCCTATTGGATGGCCAACATACATATCGCACCATAGTGGCCAATGGCTGACGTGGATAGAACACATGCACAACAAGGTGGACCCGTGGTTGGGGATAACCGTACAAAGGAGTGGGGAAACCATATACATCAATGGGCCCCAACAGTTTGGGATCAACCTGATATTTGTGCTTTCCCACTAATTAAGTGAGATGGCAACCAAACACCATGGTGGGGCCCACACACCACACTTGTGAAACCCCACCCATGGCTGGGTGACTTATGAACAGGAAGAATGGCAAATAAACATAACAGATGGGTCTTGTAAAGTTTTCAATGGTAGGCGTTCAACTACCCTTATTTTCTACGTGTGGCCCACCCAAAATTGGGCCCACACCCCTGCCAAGAAGAACGTCAAGGTATACCCAATATTCATCAAGGTGGGACCCAAAGTTGGGCTCCATCACCTTTGGTTTGATGGATAAATAAACATTGGCCCCAAGAGGAAGGTTTCAAAGGTGGGCATCAATGACCACTGTTTCCTACAACATGGTCCACCTGAGGTTTGTATTTACCTCATTATGAGGGCCCACGGCCCTAAAATAATATGAAAAAATAGATGGTCGGCATAGATAAAACAGATACATCGTGGTGGGACCCACAGGGTGGGCCACCTGCTGGGCAACGTGCCAAAGCACGCTGCTTGGAGAGTGGCACCCAAATGGGCCCCAAGAGTTTTGAATCAAACTGATATTTTGTTTTCTCCTTCATCCATATCCATGTGATCTTATGAACAGGTTGAATGGCAAATAAACATCACTGTAGGGCTGGGAAGGTTTCAACGGTGGAGATCATTATTCCCACTGTTTCCCATGGCATGGTCCACTTGACATTTGGATATGCTTAAATTTTGGGCTCAGCCACTAAATGAGCTGGAAAAACATATGGACGGAATAGATAAAGCACATACATTCTAGGTGGGTCCCACTAGTCGGCCACCTGCTGGGCAGCCAGCGAACCCACGGCCAGCGCCCCCTTGCTTCTCTCTCTTCTTTACTTTATTTATTTATTTATTTATCTATTTATTTATTTATTTTATCTTATCAAGAGGGGCCCACAGAAGTTTTTGATCAAGCTGATATTTTTGTTTTCCCTTCCTGCACACATGTGTGAGCTTATGACCAGGTTGGATATCAAATAAACATCATGGTGGGCCGTAGGAAGGTCTCAATGGTCTGTCACTGTCCCCACTGTTTTCTCTCAAGTGGGGTTCACTGGAGATTTGGATCTGTCTCATTCTTCAGACCATGCCCTAAAACGATCTCCTCGAATGGATGGACGGAGTGGATATAGCACCCGCATCATGGTGGGACCCATAGAGTGGGCCACCAGCTGGGCAGCGAGCCCAGCCTCAGCGACGCCTCTCCTTCTTCTTTTCTTTCTTTCTCTTTTTTTTCATGGTTTTGATCGAGTGGGGCCCACATAAGGGTGATCCACTCCATTCATCAGGTTCCCTAACTCGTGGAGGATCCAATGAGCCCAATATTGGGTAGGTGAATTGGTCTACAAACATTAAAGTGGTCCGAGGAAGTTTCGACAGTGGGCATCCTTACCTCCACTGTTTCATGTGGTGCGATCCGCTTAAGATTTGGATCTGGTTCATATTCGGGCCCTAGCCCTAGAATGACTTGGGAAAACAGATGGACGGTGTGGATATAACATAAACATCTAGGTGGGTCCCACGAATGGGGACCCCATTCACACGTCTAGGTGACGCTGGACGTTCACAGCGTCAGAGTGGGGCCCACATAGGTATAATCCAATCCGTTCATCAGGTTCCCCAACTCATGGGGAAACCGCAGAGTCCAATATTGGACAGGTAAAAGTGCTCACAAACATCACGATGGGCCCAAAAGAGTTTCGACAGTGGACATCCTTATCGCCACTGTTTTCTATGGTGTGGTCCACCCGAGATCTGGATCTACTTCATTTTTGGTACCCAGCCTTAAAATGGGCTGGAGAAACAGACGTACGGCGTGGATCAAATACATGCATCAAGGTGGGTCCCACGAGTGGGGACCCACGGTCAACGCCCAAAGTGGCTTTCAGCCCAGGCGCTGCTGGGCAGCAGCGTCCTCTGGACGCTGTCTGTCCAGCGGCCATCTCCTATTTTTTCTCTTTTATTATTATTATTACAGGTATGTGGGGCCCATTCATGAACGATCCAACCCATCCATCTCATTGCCCATCACAAGGTGGGCCCAAGGAAATAAAATGAAAGGTACACGAGAAAAAGGGGGGAAAGTTTACACTCACAATTATGGTTGGACGGTTGGATTGTCGATCAGACGGTCCGGATGATGATCGGGGTCCTCCAAGCTTGATCTCCTCCTTCAATCTCTCTAACTCTCTCTTTCTCTCTCTTGATCTCCCTCTAAATCTCTCTACTTCTGTCTCTTCTCTTTCTTCTCTCTCTCTCTCTAAAATCTCTTTCTCTCTCTCCTTTCTCTCTCTAACTCTAGTAATTTTGAAATGAGAAGCCCTCCTCTCCCCCTACGTATGGACTTGTATGGGGGGAGAGAGGGGAGGAAATCATGGGGGGAAATGATGGTGGTGGTGGTTAGCATGGGAGAGGGGTATGGGAGGTATGGGTGAGAGAGTGATGGGGTGGGTATGGGGTAAGAGTGACGGTACTTGATTAGATTGATTTGACATGTACTTGGGATTTGTGCAAGTGGGGCCCACGCCACACGCGCGTTGCGCGGCCCACCTCGGATTGCACAAAAGTACGCATCTTTCACACAGAGTATCGCAATGGGGCGTGCGGTGCGGCGTTGGAATCGTGGTGCCCGCACGGTCGCCGGGGTATAAGTCTTGGGTCGTTGCGATACTAAAATAGGGTCGCGATCAAGGCTCGCTAATCTGGTCCATCCGAGACGTACCAGTACCGGAAACTAAACGTACGGAGGGCAATTCAGGGCACGGGTTTTACATGCCCACCGTTGTGTTGTCCAAAAATATGTAATAACAGACAACATGGATGCACAACACATACATCAAGGTGGGCCTCACGGTCACCACCTGACTGAATTCATGCCCAAATTCCATTATTTATATAGCTGTACACAAGGGCCAGATTTGAGGAGGATGAGTTTGGTGGCAAACTAACAAGAGTCTACCTCTTCTAACGTCTTCTTGAAATTCGGTGTTGACCTTTACTATACATGCACGCATGTACAACCCTTCCATCCACACGCAAGATCACATGCCAGATGAAAGACATGTGCGAGAGATCTCAACTTTCCATCTTGTTGGAAATGATTATAAGATCTTCTGCCTAAGAAATCAGACAGTTATACGCTGGACATTTGGCACAAAGCAAATTTTTTCTAGCTGGCCATTTGTTTTATATGATGTGGTCCACCCATGGTGTTAAATGACCCAATTTTCTGTCAGATGTGTATTCTATACTGGCACGTTTAATGAAAGGTAGTGACTCTACAAGCATACATGAAACAATTCTACTGCAAACCAGATCGTCGGAATATCTAATTCAACTACATATGTTGTATGATAAGAATAGCTACCCTTAGAAGATAATACTAGCGATCTGAATTTTCCTTTAATTTAGACTGATTACTATTTTACTTATAACCATCCATTTGATACTCATTGATTGGATGGTTAGGATTGCGTGAAAAGTTTTATTTAAGGGATATACTCTATCTATAATGGGACCCATAATTTGGATGGTTTGGGTAGCTGTAGACAACTGCTGCATGTGAAGAAAATGAGTTGACACACAATTTTAAATGGTGTAAAACTAACATCATAGTCCAACCCGTTCGCACATCTATCCATATTTCGGTCACTAACCAGGACGCCCAGATATGTGATCAGTCACGAAGGGGTGTGGATTGCCTGCAACCGGGCATTGGAGAGTATTCCTGCAACTGCATGCACTGTGGGATACACCTTAATATTTCTGTTTATATCCACTATGTCCATTAGTTTCTATAGAATATTTTAAGGCATAACAAAAAAGTGATGGAGATTAAAAGTGTAAGTGGGTCACATCATAGGAAAACGTGGTGATGAAAATATCTACCATTGAAACCTTTCTGGGGCCCACTTTAATGTATATATGAAATCTAACGCGTTCACAACATGATTCCAACATGGATGAAGGGAAAAAAAATATCAGCCTGATATAAAACGTATTGAGCTAACAAGAATGTTTTAACGGTAGAAATATAATCCCCTATGTTTCTTGTGTTGTGGCCCACTCGAGTTTTGGATATCCTTATTGTTTGTGTCTATATTAAAAAAGGATCTGATGAAGAGGATAGACGGAGTGGATATAACATAAACATAATAGTGGGCCACACAATGCCTGTAGTTTCAGGAATCCCATCAATCCTTCTTGCAACCCCTCGGCTTCAGGCAATCCGTGTCTCATTAGGAACGCCTGATTTGGTGACGTGTCAACTGAAATAGTAATGTTAAAGCGTGAGCAAAACATCATTATCTTAGTATTTAGTCCTCCACTTGGGAGTTAGATTGCATGCTAACTCAGTACACTAAGTAAATTCTATGGGGGCCACCGTGTCTAATCCACACCGTCCATACATTTTTCCATATTACTTTTGGGCATGAGCCCAAATTGAAGAATATCCAGAGTTCCAAAGGACTACACCTCAGGAAACAGTGGGAATAATGATCTCCATTTTTGAAACGTTCGTAAGGCCCACAGTGATTATTTATCATCCAACCCGTTTATAAAATCACACAGACATGGATGAAGGGAAAACGCAAATATCAAATATCACCTTGATTCAAGGGCTTGTTTGATTTTCATGGGAAATGGAAATACCCTGGAAACAAGTCATTATCACTTATTTACCCCGTTTGAAATTCGGTGTAATTCCTACCTCGAAAATCAGTCCAAAAGAAGTAGTGTAAAATTATGGGCCCCAGCGTGATATATATGATATATTCGCTCCGTCCATTAGTTTTACTTGAATATTTCAAGACATGAACAAAAAAAATGAGGCTAATCCAACATTCAGGTGGCCCACACCATAGGAAACAGTGGCAATAAGAAGTTTTTAACGATAAGTGTTGGATTCCCTCTTTCCTGAGGTGTGGTCCACCTGAGCATTGGATTTGCTTCATTTTTTTGTCCATGCCCTGTGTTCATTTGCCAAAAAAGATGGATGGTGTGGATAAGCCACATACATAACGGTGGGCCCCATCTATATTTCACATTCTCCTCGATTTTAGCAATACAAAAGTAGGCAGTCAAATCATACATGGGGAACGACGTAGGAATTACCCAGGAAATAATCATTATACATTTACATTGCATTTACCTGAGAATTGAAAAATCAAACATGCCCCAAAACTTCTCTGGGCCTTAAGAATTTTTCAATGGTAGACTTTCAATTCACACTGTTTTCTTGTGGCGTGACCCGCTTGAACTTTGGATATACTTCAATTTTGGGCTCGAGCCCTAAAATGAGCTATTAAAATGGATGGACAGTGTGGATAAAACACATACATCACAATGTGCCCCACATAGTTACTCAGGATCTGAGCCCCATCTTACTGTAGTAGGAGATCTGGACCGCTCATCTATCATTTCGAAGATGGATGGGATAAGAGCTGGAAAGGTGCAAAAGGTGCGAACTAATAAGAGTCTACCTCTTCTAACGTCTTCTTGAAATTCGGTGTTAACTTTTACTATACATGCACGCATGTACAACCCTTCCATCCACACGCAGGATTGCATGTCAGATGAAAGACACGTGCGAGAGATCTCAGCTTTCCATCTTGTTGGCAATGGAAATGATAATAGGATCTTCTGCCTAATAAATCAGACAGTTGTAAGCTGGACATTTCGGACAGAGCAATTTTTTTCTAACTGGCCATTTGTTTTATATGATGTGGTTCACCTATGGTGTAAAATGGCCCAATTTTTCTGTCAGATGTGTATTCCATACTGGCACGTTTAATGAAAGGTGGTGACTCTGCAAGCGTACATGAAACAGTTCTACAGCAATCCAGACCGTCGGAATATCTGATTCAATTACATATGTTGTGTGATAAGAATAACTGCCCTTAGAAGATAATACTAACAATCTGAATTTTTCTTTCAATTTGGACTAATTACTATTTTACTTCTAACCATCCATTTGATACCCATTGATTGGATGGTTAGGATTGCGTGATAAGTTTTATTTAAGGGATATACTATATCCATAATGGGACCCATAATTTGGATGGTTTGGATAGCTGTAGACAAGTGCCGCATGTGAAGAAAATGAGTTGACACACGATTTTAAATGGTGTAAAACTAACATAATAGTCCAACCTGTTCCCACGTCTATCCATATTTCAGTCACTAACTAGGACGCCCAGCCACGTGATCAGTCACGAAGGGGCGTGGATTGCCTGCAACCGGGCGTTGGAGAGTATTCATGCAACTGCATGCACTGTGGGATCCACCTTAATGTTTCTGTTTATATCCACTATGTCCATCAGTTTCTCCAGAATATTTTAGGGCATAACGAAAAAAGTGATGGAGATTAAAAGTTTAAGCGAGCCACATCATAGGAAAAAGTGGTGATGAAAATATCTACCGTCGAAACCTTTCCAACGCCTACTTTAATGTATATATGGAATCTAACGCGTTCACAACGTGATTCCAACACGGATGAAGAGAAAACACAAATATCATCCTAATATAAAACGTATTGGGCTGAGAAGAATGTTTTAACGCTAGAAATGCAATCCCCTATGTTTCTTGTGTTGTGGCTCACTTGAGTTCTAGATATCCTTATTGTTTATGTCTATATTAAAAAGGGATATGATGAAGAGGATAGACGGAGTGGATATAACACAAACAAAATGGTGGGCAACACAATGCTTGCAGTTGTAGGAATCTCGTCAATCCTTCTCGCAACCCCCGGCTTCAGGCAATCCATGTCTCATTAGGAATGCTTGATTTGTTGAAGTGTCAACTGAAATAGCAATATTAAAGCATGGGCAAAACATCATTATCTCAGTGTTTAGTTCTCCACTTGGGAGTCAGATTGCGTGCTAACTTAGTACACTAAGTAAATTCTGTGGGGCCCATCGTGTCTAATCCACACAATCCATACATTTTTCCATATCACTTTTGGGCATGAGCCCAAAATTGAAGCATATCCAAAGTTCCAGAGGACTACACCTTAGGAAACAGTGGGGATAATGATCTTCACTATTAAAACCTTCGTAGGGCCCATAGTGATTATTTATCATCCAACCCATTCATAAAATCACACAGACATGGATGAAGGGAAAATGCAAATGTCAAATATCACTTTGATCCAAAACTTCTTGGAGAGTATTCCTTCAACTGCAAAATGGCCACGCATCTCCAAAAGAATCTCACAAAATGCCTTCCAATACGCGCAAAACGGAGATTTACAAGTTATGTCCTCTTACTTAGCCAATTTGGCCAAAATCTTCGGCGGGCCCCACGAATCACCGTGATCGTAACCGTCCTAAATCAAGCCGATATCTTCATTATGAATTATCATAAACAGTGCATGAGCTTTCATCTTCAAATGGGCCCCACAAACCCATCATTTTTCAAAACCCAATTGGAGCGTTCAAACAGTTCGTTAACGCACCCATAAATTTGGGTCCTACGCACCCGAAAAATCAACAAAATCAGAAACTCATTTATGGATGCATTGGATTCCCACGCACCTATAAATTCGGGTCCCACGCACCCGAAAATTTATCAAAATTAGATAAATAATTTCAGAGTGCATTGATGTCCCACGCACCCGAAAAATGGGTTCATGCACCCATAAATTCAGCAGGAATCAGAAAGTGATTTATGGATGTATTGAAGTACCACGCATCTATAAAATCGAGTCCCACGCACCCAAAAATGGGTCAACACACCTATAAGTTTAACACATTATAGAAAATCATTTAAGGATACATTGATGCCCTACACACCCGAAAAATAAGGTCCTACGCACCAAAAAATCAACCAATTCCTTAAATCGTTTATGGGTGCGTCGGAGCACCACGCATTGATTTTAGGGTGCGTTGGAGGTATTTTAGGGGTGCGTGGCACGTGGCAACCCCTCATTGGTCAGCTTTTGGTATTTTCGGATATAAATACCCCGCAAGACTGTTCATTTATACGTTTTGAAGAAAGAGAGAGAGAGCTATTATCCCCTGGGTAATTGAGATTCCTGTCGAAAAACCTCGTCGAAATCCCTTTCCGATCACTGAAAACCCTTCTCGGTAATCGGAATCCCTCATCGGCACCCCCATCGGAAGCCTACTCCAACCACCGCAGGTCCGGATTCTAAAAATTCACAAGTATAGACACGCACTCGTAAAATAGTGAATCAGACAAGTGCATTGGACTCTCACGCACTCGAAAATTGGTCCACGCATCCGTAAATTCGGGTCCCACGCGTCCATAAATTCGACATGATTCGGATAAGTGCATTGGACTCCTACGCACCCAAAAAATGATCCACGCATCCATAAATTCGGGTCCCACACGTCCATAAATTCGACATAATTCGGACAAGTACATTGGACTTCCACGCACCATAAAAAGACCCACGCATCCATAAATTCTACAAAAATCAGATGACTAATTTAAGGGTGTGTTACACTCCCACGCACCCATAAATTAGGTCCCACACACCCATAAATTCAGTCAATTTCATAAAATGTTTACGGGTGCGCCGGACTTAATTTTAAGTATTTTTAAGTTTTGTTTGAACCTATTTTGGGTATTTTTAAGCGTTTCAGATACAATAGAATGGTTAAACGGTAATTTCAGGATCTCCAAATTAACAGAATTGCATATTTTTTAGGTTTGACTCGATTCAACGTGATGAGCGAAATAACTTCTCAGAAAGAAGCCGCCAGCACTAGAACTGTACAAACGTATCATTATTCACATGCACTATAAGATATGACCCGATTAGGGTCGGAAGCTAAACAAACGAGATTATGGTTATCACAATAAACTATATCAAAGAGTTCTAATTCTCTACAAAATAATTGCTATGAACTGCCACAATACAACAGTCGATGCCTTACCCATTCAAATGGCATCCGTCGGTAGGGCTACTCAGGTACATACAACTGCAGATCGGTTTTCCCGAGGTCACCTGTCTAAACATGACAGGCGTGAGCCCAGAGTCGCACCCTCTTAGTTAAAAACCCTGATGGTTCTAGCCTGGATCTCCGGTCAAAACATGAGACATAGACATCTAACTAATACAAAGATTGCTTTTCCAGTCCATAACAAAATAAATATAGGTCTCTACGACCACAAACTCTAAGACCATGGTCCTTGCTGACTAGTCTTCTGCCTTTTAATCAAGGGTTATCGATCATTCGATGTAATTAAGAGCTTGTGCCAGATCACGGCCTGCAATGTACAAGATCTCAGAATCTCTGGAATAAAATTCGTCTTGCGATATCTCTTCTTATGTATATTTTGTGATTGCTTGTGATTGTCTATGAATGTTTTTATTACTCAGAAACCCAGAGCAACATTACACAGAAAATGTCACTTATAGCATTTTCTAATTCTATCAGTGGGATCCGCCTTAATGTTTTTATTTATATCCACTCTGTCCATCAGTTTCTATAGAATATTTTAGGGCATAACAAAAAAAGTAATGGAGATTAAAAGTTTAAGTGAGCCACATTATAGGGAAAAAGTGGTGATGAAAATATTTACCGTTGAAACCTTTCCGGGGCCCACTTTAATGTATATATGGAATCTAACGCGTTCACAACATGATTCCAACATGGATGAAGGGAAAACACAAATATCAGCCTGATATAAAACGTATTGGGCTGATAAGAATGTTTTAACAGTAGGCATACAATCCCCTATGTTTCTTGTGCTGTGGCTCACTTGAGTTTTGGATATCCTTATTGTTTGTGTCTATATTAAAAAAGGATCTGATGAAGAGGATAGATAGAGTGGATATAACACAAACATAATGGTGGGCCACACAATGCTTGCGGTTACAGGAATCCCGTCAATCCTTCTTGCAACCCCCGGCTTCAGGCAATCCGTGTCTCGTTAGGAACGCCTGATTTGCTGACGTGTCAACTGAAATAGCAATGTTAAAGCACGGGCAAAATATCATTATTTCAGTGTTTAGTCCTCCACTCGGGAGTCATATTGCGTGCTAACTCAATACACTAAGTAAATTTATGTGGGGCCCACCGTGTCTAATCCACTCCGTCCATCCATTTTTCTATATCACTTTTGGGCATGAGCCCAAAATTGAAGCATATCCAAAGTAACAGAGGACTACACCTGAGGAAATAGTGGGGGTAATGATCTCCACCGTTGAAACCTTTGTAGGGCCCACAATGATTATTTGTCATCCAACCCGTTCATAAAATCACACAGACATGGATGAAGGGAAAACACAAATTTCAAATATTACTTTGATCCAAAACTTCTTTAGGCATTAAGAATTTTTCAACGGTAGACTTTCAAGTCACACTATTTTCTTGTGGCGTGACCCACTTGAACTTTGGATATACTTCAATTTTGGGCTCAAGCCCTAAAATGAGCTGTTAAAACGGATGGACAGTGTGGATAAAACACACACATCACGATGGGCCCCACAGAGTTACTCAGGATCTGAGCTCCATCCGACTGTAGCAGGAGATCTGGACCGCTCATCTATCGTTCCAAAGAAGGATGGGATCAGAGCTGGAAAGGTGCAGAAGGTGCGAAATCAACGCACTTTTGCTCTTTTACTGTTTCTCTTTAGGCCTGTACCATCAAACCTTAGTGTTGAGGGTGGACCCTCCATAGTGGGACCCACTTGATGAATGATCTACTTAATAATGGTTAGGGCCATCCGGTCAGTTTTGCACTGAGCCATGGACCCTTCTTCGCAGTACCGATGGACGGTTTAGATCTAATCCAAGTGGGCCATATCCACATATTTTTCTGGATGACTTATCTTCAATACCCAAAAGAAAAAGCACCATTCCTGCCAACGTGGCACGTAAGTGCTTTATCTGAGACGGTCAGGGGTCAAAACCTGTAGTGGATGTCCTTATCCTAAACTCCGGTTGACTCATTTATATGGTGGGCCACACATTAAATGGACGGCCAGCAGGAAAACGCTAACCAAATGCTTGCATTTGATTGAATCTTTTCCTTTATCTGGCAAGCGTGCCCTATTTTAAAATAGGACAAACGGACCCCCCAATGAATGTACTGGATCTTTCACACATGTGCAAGGTTGGCACGTGTATTGCGTTTGTGTTGGGCGTTTGTAGATTGTGCGTGTCGAATCACTATTTCTCTAACGATAAAGATTAAAGAATCTATCTTCTTTAATCGTCTTTTAATTACAAAATAAAACCCTAACAGCTTCTTGCAATAACAAAATCTTCCTTAAATCAATCTTGTCCGTCTATTTTATATGCAGACGGTCCAGATCTCTCCTTCTCTTCTGCATATCATCCCTGTTCTCACTTCCGTTTGCTCCTCTCTCTCTCTCTCACTCTCTTTCACTGTTGCCAAACCGAAAGCAGCAGCGGCTCTTACTCTAAAATGGCAGAAAAAATCGCCGATCGGCGGAAAAAATCGTCTTTTTTCTCTCCGATCTTCCCCTCTCTAAACGTATTCCAGCTCAGCCGAGGAAAATCTCTTGCGTGAAACTCGTTTCAGCTTAATCGGTGAAAAATCCCTTCCTGAGCTTCCGATTTTCGCTTTTCGATTCGAAAACGATCCGAATCCCAGCTCAAATGCAAAAAGATTGGATTTTTCCAGCTCAGGAATTGTATTTCAGTAGAAAAATCGAAGAAATCGCGTTTTGAAAGCAGTAGCTTGTTTTCTAGTTTTCTTTTCCGAAGTTTCTGAAAATTTAAGGTTTTGAAACGATCTGAATCGCAGAACAAATGCGGAAAGATCGATTTCCTTCTGCTCATAATAAGCATTTCAGAAGAAAGGGAGAAGCAAACGCGTTTTGAAAGCTTGAGCTGCTGTTTTCCTGCTTTTCCAGGGTTTCTGAATTTTAGGGTTTTGAAAACGATCTGAATCGCAGCTGGAATGGCTAAAGATCGGATTCTTTTCAGCTCAGGAAACGACTTTACTCGTTCTCTAGGCTTCTGCTGTAAAACGAGCTGAAAGGCAGCCGGAGCCGCAAAAGATTGGATTTAATTTTTTTTTTTTTTTTAAATTTTTGGCGAAGGAAACTAATTTCAGTAGCGGAGTCGAAGGAATTGCTTTGTAGGAGCCAAAGCGGCTTCTGTTTACTCCTCTTCGGGCTTTGGAATGGTCACTGAGAGTCCTGTGAAGATGCTGTCGATGCTCGGAAGCAGCGAGGGATCATATGGTGAGGATTTGGGGAAGGAGATTGGGTTGTTGCTCCAGCGGCGCCAAGAGGCAAGCGATCGGGAGCGGGAGCTGAATCTTTACCGAAGTGGTTCTGCCCCACCGACCGTCGAAGGATCCTTATCCGCCGTTGGAGGCCTTTTTGGCCACGGCCGCGGCGACCTATCAGAGGAGGAACTGCGATCTGATCCGGCATATTTGTCATATTACTACGCGAATGTGAATATGAACCCTCGGCTGCCACCGCCTGTGCTGTCGAAGGAAGATATGCGGTTTGCGCAGCGGTTGCAGGCGGGCGGTTCAGGGTTGGGAGGGATTGGCGACAGGAGGAAGGTGAACCGGGTGGACGATGGGGGGAGTAGATCTCTGTTCTCGTTGCAGCCGGGCTTTAAGGAGTGTGATCCGGAGTCGAGGAATTCGCAGGCGTCGTCGGAGTGGTTGGAGAGAGGAGGTGATGGGTTGATTGGGTTGTCGGGGTTGGGGCTGGGGGGCAGGCAGAAGAGCTTTGCTAATATCTTTCAGGTGATTTTTTCCTTTTGCATATTCCCTTTCATGATTTCTCTCTGTTTTGTTTTTCTTGGCGCTTGTATATTCTTTTTACTGATTTGTTTCCATATGAATGGAGAATGCACTGGTCTGGTCCTCTAAATTTTATTTTTCACTGTACCTATAGAACGTCTTGTAAGAATAGTAGGAAATCTATTTCTTTTGTCCATGGATGTCTTTCGCTCCTGTTCAATATCCAGTAGAGGAGGACACTTCACCTTTCAAAAATATACAATGAAAAATAGAGGACACCTTGTATTACTAGCTGAAGTAATTTGTTAGGGCTCAAATGAATCAGTTATTCATCTGTGTCTATTTCTGTTGGTATGTGGAAATGCACACTGTTCTTTCAGTTTTATATTGATGATTTATATGGATGTCTTTCGCTCCTGTTCGTTTTACAGCAGAGGAGGACACTTTACCTTTCAAAGAAAAAAAAAAGAACAAAGAAAAAGAAAAATAGAGGACACCTTGTACTACTAACTGAAGTAATTCATTAGGGCTCAAATGAATCTGTTATTCATCTATGTCTATTTCTGTTGGTATGTGGAAATGTATGCTGTTCTTTCAGTTTTATATAGATGATTTAATACTTACACTAAACACATCAATTTGTTATCTGTCCATGTTTGGTTCTGTTGGTATATGGAAATGTACGCCTTTCTTTCTATCTTTATCACGTTCTTTGAGTTTTATATTGATGATTTGATATTTAACGCTTAAATTAAGCACATCATTGAAAAGATTGAAGTGGAGTGATGCTTGGAAGGAGTTGAATGATTTGTGCAGTATACATGTTACAGTGGCAGGACTGCTTTGCTGGAATATCTCTATCTTTTGTTCAGAGAGCTCCAGCTTTGGCTTCTTCCATCTCAGGATATGTATCTATGTACTCATGTATGCACAAATGTCATATAGTTGGGTTCACCCTCCTTTTCCTTTTAGCTCCCACCTCTTTGGCCTTGGGTGTCCATGATAGTCCATCTAGCACTGATTGCCATACTATCAGATCTTCTCTTTCCATGTTGAGCACATTTTCACCTATCAACTGTCTAAATTTGCATTCTGTCCATTAGTTTTGGTGTCTCAACATGCTTTTCTTTTGTTATTTCCTCTTCATTTTTGTTACGTATTGTTTTACATCATTTGGTAGCGGCAGCTGCTTCCCCTTACCTTTTGTTGATCCTCGGCACTAGAATCCCAATTCCCATCTCCACGTCTCTCACAAATCATTGATATCTAGAAAGAGGTGAGAAGGTGAGTGGGGCCTAGGGGACCTTTTTTGGGGAGCTGATTGCAAGATAACAATGACTAGGGATTGACATTCTTGATGAATAGAAGACTGTTGATGCTTTGCAAGGATTTTAGGGAACTTTTATGGATTATACTGTCATACTGCTTGATTCTGACCCATGCCATTCCTTCAATTGTATTCTTTTTGGCTACTTTTAATTATGAATTATCCAGGATGAAATCAGGAAGGTCATATTTGAAATGATTGAGAATATTCTTAAGCCAAATCATGAGTGAATGAGGATGATGATTTCCACACAACTTCCCATTTATCTTACTCGTGTTATCTATTTGAAGGCATGAAATTTGAGATCCATTGTTATCTGCTCTTTTTATAAGATACAAGGAAATCTCAGGAATTCGATTTTCTTTTTTTCCCCTTTCCGATGGTACCATGGTGGTGATTTCATCTCTCTCTTTCTCTCCCTTAAAAAAAAAGAGAGATGGAGATTTTCTCATCTTCCCATTTTTTCATGCTATTATTTTGAAGACATGCAATCCACTCTATCTTGGTCTTTGATGAAGATGACAATCTCAGGAATCTGATATCTTGTACTTTCTTCCCATTAAAAGGGCTGATTTTGAAAAATTTTCACATATTTGCTTTCGTCTTGTCTATCTTCATGTATTCACTAACAGTTAGGGTTTATTCCCTTCTCCATTTTGTTTCCTTTTGTTTTATACAAAATATATTCTGTTCATTAGCATATTTAGTTGCATTTTTCAGGCTGTTGGTTGTATAGTTGTTTCACTGAAATATGACTAGTTTTAACTGCAGGAGGATCTGGGCCGATCAGCTCCCATCTCTGGTCATCCATCTCGTCCAGCAAGTCGTAATGCCTTTGATGATGGCATTGAAAAATTGGGTCCTGCTGAAGCGCAGCTAAATCATTTACATCACGAGATGCCCTCTGGTGCAAATGTTCAAAGCACGGCTGGGGTCCAAAGTATTGGAGCTTCAGCTTCTCACACATATGCATCTGCCTTAGGTCAATCTCTGTCAAGAAGCACCACTCCTGACCCTCAGCTTATAGCAAGGGCTCCTAGTCCTCGCCTTCCACCTGTGGGTGGGAGGTTTGGTGCTACAGAAAAGAAAAGTATCAACGGTCCAAGCTCATTCAATAGCCCATCAAGCATCAGTGAATCTGTGGATCTGGTTGCTGCTTTGTCATGGCATGAGCCTGTCAGCAAATGGCATGGTAGATGAGGAAAATCATCTTCAGTCACAGATTCAACAGGAAACTGACAATCACCAGAATTACCTTTTCGATCTGCCAGGTGGTCAGAATCATGCTAAGCAACACATGTACATGAAAAAATCTGAATCTGGGCATTTTCATCTGCCTTCTGTTCCTCAGTCTGTTAAACCACTGTATCCTGATGTGAGTAAAAGCAATGGAGCTTTAATGGACCAAAGCAATTCTTCTTTGATGGTTGACGGTCCAGCTGAACTGCACAAGCCCATTGTTTCTTCTGCTAACTCATATTTGAAAGTACCCACATCACCTACCATTACTAGTCCGGGAGGTTCACCCGCTCATTATCAGAATCCAGATAGTCAAGCATTTTCAGGCTATAGTTTGGGTGGCTATTCCATTAATCCACTGTCACCCATGATGACTGGTCATCTTGGGACAGGTAATTTACCTCCATTGTTTGAAAATGCTGCTGCATCGGCAATGGCAGCCCCGGGCATGGACTCAAGAGCATTGGGAGGTTTACCCACTGGAGCAGCAGAAATGCAAAATCTCAATAGAATGGGTAATCACGCTGCTGCAACTGGTCTTCAGGCGCCTCTCATAGATCCGTTGTATATTCAATACCTGAGGACAGCTGAATATGCTGCACAGGTTGCGGCTAGCTTTAACGATCCCTCCATGGATAGGAACTACATGGGCAATTCTTATGTGGATTTACTTGGACTTCAGAAAGCATATCTTGGGGCATTGCTTTCACCACAGAAATCACAGTATGGCATGCCCTTTATGGGCAAAACCAGTTTGAATCATGGTTACTATGGAAATCCTACATTTGGTCTTGGCATGTCATATCCAGGAAGTCCGTTGGCGAGTCCTGTTCTCCCTACATCTCCTGTTGGGCCTGGCAGTCCTATGAGGCACAATGATCGAAATATACGTTTTCCCTCCAGCATGAGAAACCTAGCTGGAGGAGTCATGGGGTCATGGCATTCTGATATTGGGGGTAACCTGGATGATAGTTTTGCATCCTCACTCTTGGAGGAATTTAAAAGCAATAAGACGAAAAGTTTTGAACTTTCAGAGATTGCTGGTTACGTTGTTGAGTTCAGGTGCATACTGCTTGTAATTGTTCTCTTTCTATCTTATTTTTACCCAATCATGTGAATATATAATTGTTTCAACATCTTCGTGAGCAGTGCTGACCAGTACGGCAGCCGGTTCATTCAGCAAAAGCTTGAAACAGCTACCACGGAAGAGAAAAACATGGTTTTTGAAGAAATTATTCCTCAAGCACTTTCTTTGATGACCGATGTATTTGGAAATTATGTGATCCAAAAGGTATCATTCATTGCCTTTGGAGAACGATTTCTCTTCCTTTTTTTTTACCTACATGCAGCTAATTATTTGCTTTTGTCTTCAGTTTTTTGAGCATGGAACTGCAACCCAGAGACGGGAGCTGGCCAACCAGCTTACAGGGCATGTATTGACACTTAGCCTTCAAATGTATGGTTGTCGAGTGATCCAGAAGGTACTTCATTGTTTGTGATTCAACTAGCATATCATTTTAAGTCAACAAAACTGTAACACACTGATGCAACTGTAGAGATGAGAATCAAACGAGAAAGCAAAGATTCAAATATGCACCCTTTCCATTGATTAATCCCAACTCCAGAAGTCACAATATAGCAACATCCGATCCCATTTCAGCAATAACGATAAAAAAAAACAGTGGATGAAGTAAATACAACTGTTTTAAATCGTGAATTGCTTGTAGTGTCGTGTTCGCCTCTCTGAAGCGTAAGGTGTAAGCTATGTACTTAGTGTAAGTTACATGCTGCTTCTAGATTTTTAATTAAGATCGCGCTTGGTTGCACCAAATATAATGAAATTTCATGATATTTTTTGCACCAAATTAAATTGATTGATAATGAAATTTTATGAAATTCATGATACTTCGAGCGACCTAACACAACCTTAAATAATAGGAAAGATAGGGCAAAGATTAAGTAGAAAGGTAATGAAATAGCAATGGAATTGAGTTACTACTGGTACTTACATTATTTTACTAAAATCGTTGAAAAGATAAACTAAGTGTAGGCTACATAGTGTGTAGTGTATGCTTATTAGCATCTAGCTTAGGCTACATGCAATTTAAGCTATTTTTATGAGCTATGTAATGTGTATTAGTGATACTTAGGGTCTATTTGCATGCAACAAAAGTTATTCCGTGTATAGCTTATGTGGCATAACTAGCCATTGGGAGTTCTATCCTTAGTTTGTCAACACCCATAAATCATAATTGCATTGTTCCCAATAGAGCCTATTTGAAAAGTGGGGATAGCCTATCCTTTAACAAAGGTGCCAAGGTGGTATAACATAATTTGGATAGTAGTTCTTTATGGTATTGGTACACCTTGGTATGTGTTTTGTATATGCTAGACAGCTAAGAGTAAGTGAGGAGCACCATAGTATGTGGTCCTTTGGACTACCAAACATTATCATTTTTATTGTAAGTAAGAAAGGAGAGAGGGGAAAACCCTAATCCCCAAATCTCCCATAATATCATGGTATCAGAGCTAGGGTTTTCCAAACCTTAACCCTAGTCCCTTTCTCTATACTCTTCTTCTTCTTCAACACCTCCAGCAGCCCGCCACCGCACAATAGTTTTGCCTGCCACACCTTCCTCACCAGCAGCTACTTGCCGCTGTAACCCCACCACCACCAGGCATCTCCATCAGCCTCATTGTCACCACCAACACCACCACCAAACCCGTTACCCATGTTCTTGCCTTTGCTGTTTTCCTCTCTACTGCCGTCATCTCCGTTAGCCAACCCATTGCTAATTGTAACCAAAACATCTTCATCTGATGACCCATTGTCCATCTCCGTCTGTCTGGCGACACCAAAACCCCATACACCAAAACCCCATTGAACTTAACCTGTCTATAAGACCTTTGCCCTACGCCCATCACTGTCTGCAATCAGCCACCACAAACCATCCCTGTCCAGCAACACTGCAACCACAACGCACTGTTTTTCTTCCCACCATCAGCGGCAACACACCACCAACGGCACCCCCATTGTCCAGTTCAGGTGGCGCTTCTGCCATCCAACCACCAACCCTTGACCACTTTAAGCCACAAAACAAAGACAATGGTTTAACAGTGTTTACCTGTCCTTAGTCACTTCTGCCACCAACCAGGGTGGTGCTCTGGTCCAGATATAATGGCGTGCTATACTTCGTTCATAAGAAGCCATCGACTGATGTTATCTCTACTCCATATCTTTCATCTAAGGATCAACTTGCTGGCATTTTCACAAAGGCCATTGCCGGGAAACGTTTGACTGAGATTGTATTCAAGCTGGGCATGCATGATCTCTATGCTCCAGCTTGAGGGGGAGTGCTAAAGTAAGTGAGGAGCACTATAGTATGTGGTCCTTCGGACTACCAAAGATTATTATTATTATTTTATTGTAAATAACAAAGAAGAGAGGGGAAAACTCTAATCCCCAATTTTCCCACAATATCAGTATACATGCATCACATGCCACCATAAACCTTCAATCAACCTACATGTGCCACACTCTACCTTCAAGCAGCACTTGTGTCACAGGTGCTGATGTCTTTTTTTTTTCGGGGTCAATGTTGAAACACAATTTATCTACCACTGAGGCACGGGCTCGAATCATGTGCCATTTTCCATCTTCAAAAGCATTCCACATGTTCTACATGTCCTATGTCAATCTTCAAGGACCACATAGGTGCCACACCTGCCCCCATCATTCTGTAATAGGCACCTGTGCCACATGTGCGACATGATCATTTCCTACCAAGGGTGTTTGACAACCATATGGAGGACATATTATCCAGCACAAGCTATCTTGGATAGACAAAACTTTTGTGCATCCAAATAGACCCTTATCTAGTACCTTAAGGGGGTTGTTTGCCGATGTGGATTCGGTGGTAATCAGTGTGAATTGCAAAGAGTTTTGCGTTTGGTTGTGTGTACGATGGTTGTAAATGGATTCCATTTACCACCAATTCAACTGTTTTGAAATCATCAGGTGGAGGCGTGAATTCAACATCGATTAGGTACCATGGATTCCATGTGGTGACATCAGTCATGAAAATCACTTGAAATCCACTTTAAGAATTAGTGGGCCCCACTGTGATGTTTAAATGAAATCCAGTCCGATCACCAGGTGCGTCACCCCATTTTAATTGTAGGGCACAAAAATGAGTCTGGTCTATGATTCAGGTGGGCCATATGAAGGTAAACGGTTGGGAGAGGGATGCTCGCCCTTATTTTTTTTTTCTAGGGCCCATCGTGATGATTATATGAAATCCACTTCTCAACCATTGGAATTTAAGCCTCGGGACAAATCAATCATGTCTGTGATTCAGGTGGGCCACACGAATGGAAACAGTTTAGAGGGTGAGCGTTGCCCTGTTTATTGTTTGCAATTGTGTGGTCGACCTGAATCACGAACTGGGTTGATTTTTGGGCCTTCCGGCTAAAATGGGGTGACCCAGTTGGTGATCGTGGTGAATTTTCACATAAACATCACGGTGGGCCACATGCAAGAATTTTTTAGCTGTGCATGTGGTTGGTGTTAGTAAAGCTTCTGAATGAGAACCGCCCAAAATCCACTTCAAGAATTAGTGGGCTCCACCGTGATGTTTAAGTGAAATCCACCTTGATCACTAGGTGTGTCACCCCATTTTAGCTTTAGGGCCCAAAAATAGCCCTGTCCATGATTTAGGTGGGCCATATGAAGGGAAATAGTAGGGAGAGGGACACCCACCCTTGCTTTTTTCAGGGCTCACCATGATGATTATATGAAATCCACTCCAACCTTTAGATGCCAAGCTGAAGTTTAGGCCTCGGGACAAAAATCAGGCCCATTTGTGATTCAGGTGGGCCACATGAATCAGTTTGGAGGGTGAACGTTGCGTCGTATACTGTTTCCAATCGTGTGGTCCACCTGAATCACAGACCGGGCTATTTTTGGGCTCTACGGCTAAAATGGGATAATGTTCCTGGTGATTGGGGTGGATTTCACATAAAACATCATGTGGGCCACATGCGAGAATTTGGAATCCAGCTAATGCATGTTTCGAAAATCACGTGGTTTCACTTATTCTACCAAACGCAAATTTTTTATTCCACTGGATTCCATTTACATAGTGCCAAACACAACCGAGGATTACTTCAATGTCCTGAAGTACAGAACAAGATTGCTTTCTTCTACTTTCCTCTTATGTAATCCTGTGTGGAGTTTTGAACTACAAGAGGTAATTAGTTAAAGTTTTTTGGTGTAGTTACAGTCTTTTTGTGAACTGTTTGCTGCAGGCAATAGAAGTTGTTGATTTGGACCAGCAGACTAAAATGGTTGCAGAGCTTGATGGTCATGTCATGAGATGTGTACGTGATCAAAATGGGAACCATGTCATCCAAAAGTGTATTGAATGCATCCCTCAGGATGCAATTCACTTTATAGTCTCATCATTCTATGATCAAGTTGTGACGTTATCCACACATCCATATGGCTGCCGTGTCATACAGGTTCTGTGTAGTCCTTTTCTTTTTCTTTATTTGAAGCTTTAACGATTTAATTAAAGAAATGCTTTGAAAACTTCAACTGATTGAGTTTCATTCACAGAGAGTATTGGAACACTGCGATGATCCAAAAACTCAGCGTATCATGATGGATGAGATTCTACAAAGTGTTTGCATGTTGGCACAGGACCAGTATGGTAACTACGTTGTTCAGGTTTGTGATCTTATTTGGAATCTTATAGATCTGCTTCTACCATTAGTAGTCCTATAGGCCTACAACTACATAAGTGGTATGATTTTCATATCCATTTCCTTAAGAAGACGAGTGCACTGCATTAGAAGTACATTGTTCATGCACTTCACAATTTCGTATGGATAATCTAACTCATTCGTTAGTCTGTTTACTTTGATGAGTTTCCATTTCCACATCCCTGCTGTCTCCTTGACTGGTTTAATTCAATATTTTATTTGCCACTACCACATTCAGCTCATCAATCAACTGAGCTATGAAAGTGTAACTTCCAGCAGGCATCCATGATCATCATTTTGCAGTTTTTGTTTGATAATAATTTACTCATTCTATGCATCCTTTACGTGTCGAATTATTGAACTTAGACCAACAAGTGACAGTTGCATCATCCTAACATTTTCCTGTGATAAGTTATAAGGAGCAAATGATTTAAGCATAACAATTCATAAGCACTCTTAGATGTGTTAGTTAATCAGCTAAATAGAAATCATTAATTTATGGGACATCTATGGGAGTTTAAACAGTGCAGAAACCAATGCATTCTGCTGCTAGAGCATTAGAGGCAAGCTTGCTCGAAGGCCATGTATAACTGAGTTGCTTCCCATATTAAGGACTTATGTGTGTCTTCCTGCTTGTCTGAAGACCTTTTAATAAGAAACTGGCCTTAAAACCGTTTTGTTATATAATGTTTTTTGCAAACTCTGATGGTCCTATTCATATCACCTTATGCTATTGTTTTATATATATTATATTTTTTCTGTGCTCATTCTGGACACTATACCATTTTCGTAATAAAATAGGTTAGGGAGGTCATTAGCTTCCTAACTTTTAATTTTCTCCAAATTCCCTTCTTGTGCTCCTCCAATAATATGGGATGAGAGCTATGGTTTCTCCAACCTTAGTTTTGCTACCTTACCTCCATCATCACCTCTTCCCCTTTCCTTTTCCCTGTCATTTAAAAAAAAAGCATTTCTTTTCCTTTTCTTCCTCCCCTTTCAAGGGACTCCTAGCCTTTCATTTTATGAGTGCCAATGAGTTGAACACTTCGTGTCCGTACCCATTGCTTAATGAAGCTAAGCAACATTACGCGCTGCTCAATGTTACAAATTCAATCCATTCTTTAGATTTTGGTGAAGATTTGGGAAGACATACCATTGTTGTTCTTATTTGGAGCAACCTTTCTTGCTTAAAATTTGTTCGCAGCAAGGTATTCCATAACAGTAATGGTGGCCGTTACGGCCACCACTGTTACGGTTATGATATAGGTTGTAACGAGCCTTGTGGCTTTTTTTTTTTTTTGAAAAGGGGCTGTCATGGGCCATTTTTTCCATAACGGCTGTTACGATCGCATACCGTGTAACGGTTACCATCATTACTGTTTTGTGATGGCCGTTACAACTGTTACGTAATCATTTTGGAATACCTTGGTCAACAAGCGCATTATCTTGTTGAGGAAGATGCATGTTCAATTCAGAAAATGAATGATTTCGTTTGATGTAGGATGGATGGCCTAACCTAGAATGATGCAATGAGATCATAAATAGATTAACTAGAACAATTTAAAGCACAAAATAATGCTAATCTATCATAAATTTTAAAAAATTCAGCAATGTAACATGTTTGAATTCAAGCCATATGACAATCTCGTAATGTAGATCCAATACAATACCAAATAATCAGGATATATGAAAGGTAGAACTTCCATCTAGCATAGGTTTTGTTCTTAATTCAAAGGGGTTCACTTGGTTTGTTAGGGTTTCGGTAGGTTAGGTTTAGGACTCTAGGGTTTGGGAATCAAATTTTGGGATTTTAGGATTTGGAATTAGGGTTATAGGGAATTAGGGTTTTGAGACTTAGGGTTTTGAGTAGGGGAATCAAAAGGTGAGCGGGAAGAGGAAGAAGAAAAAATGTTAATAGTGAAGAAATACCTTTTGATGGAAGAGAATGAGAAAAGAAAAGAGGGAAGATAATACCTTGATGAAGGGAGAAAAGTAAAAAAGATAACTAGGGAATTACTCTCCGTAGCTTTGCACCAATCCAATCACAGGATGAAAATTTTGCTCTATCTTGAAGCAAAAGGTTTTCATTCATAACATGCATTATGTCTAGGGTGGGGATGTCCAACCCTTTATAATCTTAGAAAAGACCTTTTACAAAAAGACGCTCTCAGATAAGATTCTAAACATAACGACACTTAATAAATTAAAAGTTGTTCATAACTCCCTAATCTCAACATAAATATAAGCCATATCGAAAATAACGAAACATGTAAACAAATGAAGCAATTAAACTATTTCGTGGCCTATGGGGTCCATGATCAAGATGCTCCAACATGCGCGATCCAATGATCCGATCATCGTGTCCACTCGATCCAACGGTCCGATGTGTCCATCAAGCTCTTATATGCAGCTCACGTGCATCTTCCCAGTGTGGGGTTTTCAAAGATGCACGAACATGTAATTGGGTCTTCAACGCGGCTAGGAATGTGAATTGGGCCAAGTGGGCCCCATGTAATGGTTGTCTAGATATAAGGAGACTGGCTCAACCCTCCTCATCTGGTATGGTGCTCGGATGTCCTCATCATCGTTGATCTTTGAGGTTGGCATAGTGAGCTTGTCGGGTGCTTCCATGTTCCAATAGGCATTAGTGGAAATGAGCTCTCTATGTATTGAAGCTCCTTATCTTCAATCTCATGATTTAAAGGATTTGAAGTGCTCTATTAGTTCTAGTTGTATACTTTTGTCACGCCTTGAAATCCAGGTAGCCAAGTAGGGCTACTTCAGCCTCGAATTTCGAGAGCATGATTTTTTTTGTTTACTTTACATCACATCACAGACATCTACTCAAATTAAATAAACATCCACACAAACTAAATGAACAATCATTACCATATCATAATTATATTAAATCTAACTAAATAAATATTCAATCCACACCATCATCTACTCAAGTCACCACTCCTTAAACAAATATTCTATTTAAACAAATATTCTATTACTCTGAACTTTTAATTTTTCAACTAGGTACTAATGAACGAAAGAAAAATCTAATAGTAAAATCCCGTGTGCTTATAATATTCCAACTTTGCATCTGAAACATTACCCAAGATGGGGTGAGCTTACACACGCTCACTAGGATCACTTCCTTATCTAAATTTGAAAATTTCAGGTTATATCATAATTACATAAACAAAGAAAATACTTGAATTAAAGTACAAAGTGTAAAGAAACATGAATGGAAAATGTCGGAATCGTAAAGATGCTATGAATGTAATGCTTTCCATGAATTCTTGTAGAAAGATTTCAGAAAGTGTGTTGTCGACCATCATCTCTGAAAGTCAAAGCACCTTTGTGGAATGAAGATAAATCCTGGATTGTGCTTTGCTAGCTCATGAGAGTCTAGACTCCAAATGCAAAGAGGGCAAAGCCGGGGTGGTTTGTAAGCTTGATACAGAGAAGGTATATGATCACATAGACTGGGGCTTTCTAGATTACATGCTTTCACACTTTGGATGCGGCAAAAAATGGCGATCTTGGGTTAGAGAATGTGCAAGTTCGGCTCACTTTTTGATCCTAGTTAATGGATCCCCCAAGGGTTTCTTCAAGGAAACTAGAGGGTTGAGGCAAGGTGATCCACTAGCCCTTTCTTGTTTGTCTTTGTAGCTGAGGCATTAAGCAAGATGCTATCAAAGTGGCAAGAAGTGGGGCTAATCCAAGGATGCAAGATGACACGCGCAGGACCATCTATTACTTACCTCCAATTTGCGGACGATACAATCCTTTTTTGTGAAGCTGACGAAACCAAGGTTGACGATTTGACGAAATTATTAGTGCGCTTTGAAGTTCTTTTAGGGTTAAAGATAAACCCTTCAAAGAGCAAGATGCTTGGAATCTATATGTCTAAGGAAAGCGAAGAAGTTTGGTAGTCTCCTTTCCATCTACATATCTTGGGCTTCCTCTATGTATTGGGAAGCCCCCCCCCCCCCCCAACATCTATGGGACACCGTTATCGAAAGAATCGAACACAAATTGTCATCCTGGAAGAGTCAACATCTATCCTTCGGGGGTTGAATTACTCTTATTAAAATGGCTTTCTCTAAAGCGGTGCTAGCTCGTTTGGAAAAGTTGAGAAGGGATTTTCTTTAGAGCGGTAAACAAGAGAAGCAAAATTTCATCTTTTGAAATGGGAAGAAGTATGCAAGCTGATAGCGGAAGGAGGAGTGAGTCTTCGAGCTCTAGAGCAAATGAACCTTGCCCTTCTCGAAAAATGGTTATGGAGATTTGGCACGGAAGATAATAGCTTATGGAGAAAGGTAATAGCCTCCAAATATGGAACTGGGCCGAGGGCATGGTCGACCAAAATCTCTTCTTGCTACAAGATGTCCGGCCTTTGGGATGCTATCATTTTGGTGGAGGCCAGGTTCAAAGACCGTATCTCCTATGTAGTAGGAAATGGGAAGCATATTCGCTTTTGGAGGACATGTGGATAGGAGATTGTCTGCAAAAGGTCGTGTTCCCTACTTTGCCCCCCCCCCCCCCCCCCCTCTCTCTCTCTCTCTCCAGATAGATACATATCTGTGGCGGTTTGTTATTCCGAGATTGGAGGTCGGATAGTGTGGACGCCCCCTAGCCATAGAGTTTTGTTAGATGAGGAGCTGAACGCTTTGATAAACCTCCTAGATAAATTGCACAACGTGGTGATTCACTCGTCTAGGGAAGATTCAATGGTGTGGAAGGGGCACGCTTCGGGCAGATTCACTGTGGGATCCTTTTATAGGGTCATTGCTACCTCCCAAACCCCTCTTAACAACTTTCATTTATGGAGGTACGAAGCCCCCCCCTAAGGTCGCTTTGTTCATTTGGTTGTTGGGTAGGAACATGATCTTAACTATAGATAATCTACGGGAAAAAGGAATGGTATTGCCAAACATTTGTACATTATGCATGCAGGACATGGAGACAGTAGACCATCTCTTCATTCATTGCCCCTATGCTTCTAGGGTATGGGAGCTCCTTCTCAAGACTCTTAATGTAACTTGGGTTATGCCGGCATCAATGCCATCGTTTCTAGCATCATGGCATGAAGGTGGAGTAGGGAAAGAAGGAAAAGTAGTGTGGCAGCTAGGGGCTATGGCGTGCCTTTGGGCCATTTGGGGAAAAAAGGAATGGAAGGTGTTTCGAAAACAAAATGGTTGAACCTAAGGCTATATTGCGCAAGGAAGTTCGGTGGGTGCTTGAATGGGCAACATGAATTAAGAAGCTAGATATTTGTATCCTTCTTGCCCTTTTGGGGCTGTAACTGCTTTGAGTGTCCCATTTCTTCTTTTATTTTCTGTATTCTTTTTCGCCCTTGGCGGCTTTTCAATAAAATAGTTACCTTAAAAAAAAAAGAAAATCATATGTTATCTTATAACACCATACACGGTGGATGGCCGTGCTGCATTAATGCCTCACACTGGTACCTCGTGGTGAGTGACTCATTCATATGTTTGTTGGTTAGACTACTGCTCCAGTTGTACCTCTAATGTATGTCCTCACGCATACTTGCACTCATACACTGTACACGAAGGAGACTCAAAAGGATCCAATTGGTTTAAAGGGTCTTTCACCCAATGTTCATGATCGCTTTACTTGCTGGCTTTAGGGACTTTTCACTGAAGGGACACAATCCCCTTACCGGCTTATATCTTTTAGGGACATCCCCAGGGCAACGCACCCATTACTTTTAGGGATAACCTAAGGTAGTGCACTCGTAATCTTTTAGGGTTAGCCTAAGGCAGAGCACCCACATAATTACCACAATTCTGTAAATAACTTAAGATGCATGGATGTCATGAATTATCATCTCATGATCATCAATTCTAAAGAAGAAAATTAAATATGCAATCTACCATAGGTGTAAGTATAGACCAAATGCAATATCAACACACTATTTGTTATTCTTAAAACTTTGCTCATAATTTTTTTTATAAGGATCAATAATTGATCAAAATCATTAGCTCGGTGATAATTATAATTAAATAAATAATAAGCATAAAATCCTATTTCCAACAATATTAAATAATGACAATTTAATTTTTCTAAATTAAAAACGGAACAAACAACAATTAAGCGGGAACCTCATAATGGAACAAATTTTAGATTTAAAGTGATGCGAAAATTAATGTTTATTTATTTCCAACTAATAGTACTGGAGATAATTCAATCCAATTTTAATAGTTAAATTTCTAAATTTAAGATTATAATTAAACCCAAATTCGAATTATAATGGAAATTAAGGGATTTAGCATTGAAATTTGATAACGATCAGGAACACCTAAATTATTTAAGAACTTAGGTTGAATCCTAAATTTACCTGAGTTAAATTAAAATTTAATTTAAACTAAGCTAGTTTAAATCAATTTCATCAATTATTTCTAAAAAAAAAACAATATCTAAACAAAACAAACTGAATAAATAAAGAGAGGATTTTCAGAATGAACAAACAAACGTTCCATCTTAGAATTGAGGGGATTAATTGTCTTAGATGTAGATGAGGAAGCCATATGGAAATCCGAACAATGTTGAAAAGAAAATCCAAATCAACAAACCATAAAAAAGAGAGGGGAGATCTTATGGCTGAATCACTAAGATAAACTGTTAAATCAAGGGATTATCTCAAGGAGATCCATGTAAATCCCTGTAAATCTGAAAAAGCGGCCCAAAAATCTGTTCAAATGCGAATGACCAGCAAGAACTAAAGAAAAGAGGCAAACCAGTTTCAGACAATCTGGATGAAAAGAACGCCAAAAACTCTCACCGGATATTCAAGTCCTGCGAAACCTAATTGCAACAAACCAGTTTTTGAAAAAAAAAAATTTGTAAGAGGAAAAAGTCCAAAAACGTGATCAAACCAGAATGTCCAACAATACCTCCAGCAGAACCACCAAAAAAGAACAGCTGCAAGACCCCTCCTCATGTTAATCACATACAATTAATGATATGAAAAAAAAAGAAAAAGACTCCAACTGAAAAAACACTGTGACAAAGAACGGAAAAAAAGAGGAGGAGGAGGAGGAGGAGGAGGAGAAGAAGAAGAAGAGAGGGAGGGTTTAACTCCCTCCACATGTCCCCATGTATAACCCTCCATATGTCCCCATCCTTACATATTTAACTTTGCCAAAGATGACAACAACGCCCTTCAAGTAACAAAAGCAGGATCTTTAGCTTCATGCTTGATTAGAAAATCATTTAATGGTAGTGAAATGTGTTAAAGTCGTACTAAATATAACTTGTTCATTGTTATGTACCCAAAATGCAATTTCAGTGTATGGAAGTTGAATCCAAGTTTCAAAGGACCTATCCTCTAAGTTTGAAGGGTATTGGCATGAAAAATATATTAAATTTGCATGTGTGTGTGTGAAAAATGTACATTTGAAACTTAGTAGAATGGATGCAAAGATTATATTGTATTTATCAATTGCATACAAAAAGTTTACTGAAATAAAGAGCAAGGGCCGATATGAAGAAAGTTAACAATTTGGCATCTGGTGCCAGATCTTGAAGAGATATGGTAAATACCTCAATTTAAGAGTATCTGCAACCATATTTTGCAAGACAGTTGACCATGAGGAATATTCAGTATAATGATCATGTCTTTGTTTTAGTACCTGAACCAGACAATGGGTTCAACCTGGCCTGACTTAATCACCGGGTTGATCTGTTTAGAATCTTTCCCGTTTCCTAGTTTTGGGTGCCTTATTGTCTCAGTTTTGCATGGAATGGCTGGATTATTGATTTTTTTACTTTGCCTTCTATGCTTCTTAATGAACCACTATGATCCTTTAATAGAAGTATGAGAAAGAATATAAAGAAGCCCAAGAGAAGGTATGGCCATCATCAGAATCTGAGGCCTTTGGTCTGTTTCACCAAGAAGACTCATTGAAGGAATCTTGGTTACATGCAAGGTGTTCCATAACGGTAATGGTGGCCGTAACGGCCACCACTGTTACCGTTATGATATGGGCCGTAACGGCCCTCTTTTATTTAAAAAAAAAAAACTGTTACAGGACCGTTACGGTCTGATATGGGGCCTTTATGGCCTGTTTTTTCTATAACGGCCATTACAGCCATTTTGGCCCCGTAATGTGTAACGGTTATGACCATTACCGTTACGTAACGGCTGTTACGTAATCAATTTTGAATACCTTGTTTACATGGCTCCAGATGTTGAAAGATTTTGATGAAGTGTAGACCTCAATATAAAGACTGCATATGTCCATAAGCTTTAAAATTGAAGGCTAAAATCCATGAGAATGTTAAAGAAAAAAGGGAAAAACATAAAATATGAAGGCATCCATTTTGGGCTTCTTTTGGGGCGTGGTTGGAGAGGGCGATACATAATAAGAAGAGTGGAGCTACTGTTGCTATTTTTTATTAATTTGTATAGTTAGGCCAAACATTTTTTTTTTTTTTTTTGAACGAGAGCAGGTGGTGACCTCTTGTCACCTCCCGGCTAATTACAGCCAAGCAAGAGCAAAAGATAAAAAGAAGCCCCCTGAGCAGCACAAGCAGGACTATCATGGCCTAGTAAAATCACTCCTCCAATTCCCATCAGATCGTCAAACTGCCATCCCTTGAATTTCTGAGATGCAAGAGCACAATTAAGATGTATTCCTGAAGAGGACTGCGACCAAGGATTTTTTATTTTCAAAGATCCTGCGGTTCCGTTCCTTCTAAATCCCCCATAGAATCCCAAAAAATACGAGACTCCAAATGATTTTTTTCTCTCCCTTTAAAAGGACCATGGATCCATTTACAAATCACATCCCCCAACAACCCATTGAACATCCAACTGCTACCAAATCTTCCTAAAAAGAATGTCCAAACTGACTTCGCCATGTTACGATGCAAGAAAATTCAGTTCACTTTCTCCAGTCCCGACTTTCGTATGATGCATTGATTGGGAATTGCGATGTTGCACCTTGAAGATTATCCACTGTCAGAATTTTATGGGCCACAGGCATCCACACAAAGGCTTTGACTCTTGGGGGAGCTGGGACTTTCCATGCCAGAGCGCAAGGAGGAGAATCATTTGGTCTTCCCAACAATCTGGTGAACATGGAATTTGTGGAGAACTCACCATCTGATATCTATTGCCAAACCTTTCTGTCAACCGCTGCACTATCATATTGTGTACAGCCATGAGTCTGCTCAAGAGAGACTTGAACTGAGCCGCCTCCTTGTTGTTCAAATTTCTTCTCATTCAAATATTCCAAACAAAAGAATTGCCCACAAATGCATAACAATCACCAAAATCTTCCTTGCTAGCTGCGATCTAGAACAGAATCCTATGTCACTGATAACAGTGTTGTCCAGCAACGCAATCGTCCTAAACTTGATTTTATCACCTTTGCCCACAAAAAACGCATGCCTCTGACAAATTCAACTCCCGTTCCTATAGCTAAGCACCTATCCACACGATATATCTTGTATCTCACCTGTGCGATACGAAATGCATAGGTAGTGCTGATATATCCCACCTGTTCGATCTTGTGAGCATTTTTTATTTTCAATACTTTTTTTGTTGTTGTAAATCATGTTAAATCAATGTCAAATAGTTACAAGTCCATGATTCTTCATGTTTTGCATGAAAAAATCATGGATTTGGAGCTTTGATTTCGAGATTTGGGGAGATGTGCCAAGTTGCAGAAAATTGGAAACAATCGAAACTTCCTAATTTCTCGTAAATTGGTTGCAATCTTTGTGACCAAACACAATCAAACATGTATGTAACCTAATCTAGTGATTCTTCTTTTGTTTTTTA
Organism: Liriodendron chinense; assembly: GCA_003013855.2. Classification (NCBI taxonomy): domain Eukaryota; kingdom Viridiplantae; phylum Streptophyta; class Magnoliopsida; order Magnoliales; family Magnoliaceae; genus Liriodendron; species Liriodendron chinense. Next base: position 1,833,917 of record ML058427.1, on the reverse strand, counting down.
ATGTATTGCTTGTGTTTCCATATGTCTTCTTAGATTTATAACTTATATGAATAGACTTTGAATGTACTTGCATCAGTTCAGTCAGATAGCATCATAGCACATAGATTAGGACCCCATACAACAGAAACCTATTATGTACACTTGTTTTTTTGTAATGTTTTGATTCCTAAGTGTGTATTGATGTCTTTTTTTTAACAATCACTGAAGTTTCATTGAAAAATTTGATCAATTTCCCAATGTTTTTCTCACATTTCCCAACAACAGCAATACATTATGTGATACAACCGATATATCCCATGCGATAACTGATAGGTATCCATATCCCAAAGGGTGCCATACATTACATGATAACGATACGGAAAACATTGGATCCATTCTTCCTATCCCCCAAACTTGGAAACCATTCATCATGCATCTTCCCATACTTTCCCCCTCTTACTTTCCCCCAAACGCTTCTAGTTCCCGAATCTCCACCGCCATTTGCTAAGTAAAAGCCCAATTCTTTTCCCTGATGTTACTAATCCCGATACTCCCATTCTTAAATGGTTTTTGCACATCCTTCTGACTGATTAGATGGAACTTGTGTCCCTCTTGGCAACCCTCCCACAAGAAATCCCTTTGGATGCAATCAATCTTGGAAGCCACTGCCACAAGAATTTTGAAAAGAGAAAGTATGATACCTACCATGATACAGGATGATACATACCATGATACCTATGCTCTATATGCGCTTGCATGTAAGAATGAGGAGAAGAAGAAGCTCCTTATGCACCCCCACTCTTTGGCATTGGCATTGTCATTATCCTGTTCTTTTTCTTACGTTTCCTGGCTTCTTAGGTGTGTTCTCCATGGTTTGCTTTTGTTCCTAGAATTGTACATTAGAATGTCCTAAGATTTCTATGGTTTGCATGCATTAGTGGATTCAGGACTTCCTGATTTTGATCTTTTCCCTGGACTTGGAACAGCATGTACTTGAGCATGGAAAGCCACATGAACGTTCTGCCATAATCAAGAAATTAGCTGGACAAATAGTTCATATGAGCCAACAGAAGTTCGCTTCGAATGTTGTTGAGAAGTGTTTAACTTTTGGCGGTCCTATAGAACGCCAAATTTTGGTGAATGAAATGCTTGGATCCACTGATGAAAACGAGCCCCTTCAGGTTTGTCAACTCTCTTCCTTTAATCATATGCATCTTTTCCTGAAACCCATCTGTGCAAATGAGTGATTTGGGTGGTTGTTACTTGCTAGGAGATTACACATGCATATTCTAACTTTGCACGGAAAGCTTGTTCTACTAATGTATTCTTTCAGTGTTTCATTTTTTGCTGGAGACCATATTTCTGGTGACATGTGCATTCTATATGAACAGTACAATCCTTTGCAATCTACTAGATGCAGTTTCCAAGTATTCTGGTTGTTTTTGATTGGTTATTTCATGATGGATACCTTGGACTTTTTGGTCTTTTTCTTTTTTGTTTGAAAATTTTGCTTTCATCCTGGAATAATGGCACTATCATTTTTGTCCCTTTCTGAAGAACAAATTGATAATTATTGAATACCAAAAAAGAAAAAAAATTAAATGATAATTTCCATCAGAAGGTCATGCTTACATTCCTGCACAATGCATAAATACACCCATGCCCACACACGGTGCCTAGTACACACAGACAGGATCCATTCGTGTGCATGTAAGTACATACATATGTACATTTTTGCATACATGAATATTTGTGGGGCGTCTCATCATCTTGGTGGGATGACACAATTGGACGAGTTGGACAGCATCTGTATATACCAAGTAGGCCCCATTCCTGACATTATTTTGTTGTATTTCATGGTAGCATCTGGATTCTGGTTGTAAATATTTTTCAAGGTCTTAAACTCTAACACGAGCATGCCTGTGTCGAAGTGTGGACGTTGCACTTTTTTATTGATGGATGGTCTTTGGTGAAGGGTCAGAGTACTTGCTGATAGAGATCTTCATGAATGGCCGACGATGCCATACCTCTCTCTGGATCTTGCACTCTTGTCTCATCTTTAACTGAGTGGCATGTTTGGATAGAGTTCAGCTGCTCAGAGTCCATTTAGTTTCTTCTGACACTTCTAGGTTCAATGTTGCTCCAGTCTAGATTAAAATCTATTGAGGTTATTTATAATGCATCTTCTCATTTTTGGCTTCTCTTTTTGGTAGCTGTTGGCTCGCTCACTTGTTCTTTTGTATGTGATGGTCAGGCCATGATGAAAGACCAGTTTGCAAACTATGTTGTACAGAAAGTCCTTGAGACTTGCGATGACCAGCAACGCGAGCTGATTCTTTCGCGAATAAAGGTGCACTTGAATGCATTAAAGAAGTACACCTACGGAAAGCATATAGTTGCTCGTGTAGAGAAGCTTGTGGCAGCTGGGGGTACACCATCTCTTTCTTTTTGCTTTTTGAATATTTTGGTCTTTTTTACACTTAGGAGGAATGTATTGCAGTTAGCTTTAAAAAAGAACAAAAAACATATCTCAGTTAGTATTTTTGATGAAAAGGCACATGGATATAAAGAATTTTTCAAGTAGGGTTGGATGTTTGTGGTCTTGGTAAATGAATTGTCGACTGAAAAGAAAACAATTTCAGAAGTTCAAAGTGTGGGGGGGGGGGGGGGGGGGGGGGGGGGGGGATTTGGGCGATCTCATTTGGGAAACAAGTGGGGGTGGTATAGATGTCATTTGGGAAACAAGTGGCATGAATAGGATAACAAAGAAATGTCTTTTTATATTGGATATGATACATCTGCACAACATTATATACTAGTAACCCATATAGTATGGATGAGGCCACCCCATATAGTTACGGATGATGCCACCGAAGTATTTGCATTATCTTATGTGTAGCTATCCATAAGGTGACACTCAGGAAACGGGTGTTATGACTAGGATAACAGAGAAGTTTATGCATTGTATAGGAAATTTCTACAGACTATTTACCAATAACTCGTATTTTTTGATGAGGCCTCCTAAGCATGGTCTCAAGACTTGGACGTGTCCCTTGTGACTCGTCCAAGTCGATTCCGACTCAGTCAGACCTGATCCAGTTCGACACCACGAGTCGCCTGGACAATTCACCTCAGACTCAGACGAGTCCCAACTCAATTCGAAATGGAATGAGTTGGCTGCGAGTCTTTTTTAAGCATGCTCCTAACGATTTGCATTTATTTTTATTTTCTCCATTGTATATTTCTCGTAATTCTGACAAAGGCCTTCCGTTTGCAGAACGACGAATCGGAGTTCAGTTGCCTTACCTGTCTTAGATGGCACAGAAAAGAGAGTTGTTGTACAGCTAACTGAGGCTAGTGTGAGCTCCCTCTTATCTCTCTATCTATTCTAGTAATCTATCTATTTGGACTGGTACAAGCTGATTGGCAATAAATATGTTGCTTGTGCTGAAAAATGTACATTGTGTAGTTTGAGGGTATAGTAGAATCAGGCCAAGTGCTGAGAGGCTCAGATGGTTGAATTCACCTGATGCCCATGAAGAGGAGATAAAATGACTGTACAAGTTTTCTTTTTTAAGGGTGTAAAGAGAAGAAAAAATGGAGGTAGTGAATATGTTAACGTGACTGTACAAATGTCGCCATGTGGAGAGTCGTTGGTTGTTTTGAGATGAGGCGAGGATTTTTTTTTTCTCTCCTTGTGGGATTTGATTATTTTAGTTCTTTTAAGTACATTTTTCTAATGTGCCTAAGTCCCTTGTTTTGAGCACATCTCTAGCTGTTGGCATGGTTATTTCGTATGAATTTGTTTGCCCTGGTTCCATTCTCTGTTAGGATTGGGTCATAATTGAGTTTACATTGCTAATTTAGACCACATTTAGCTGCATGATTGAAATGCATTGTGATAGCTAGTTTGGTAAGTAGCTCTTGGATTGTTGTTATGTTCCATTCGAGTCTGACTGACATGAAGCGATATAAAGGTGCGTTTGGCTGCAACAAATATCATGAAGTATCATGATTAATCAGTGTAATTTGGTGCAAAATATCATGAGATTTCATTCTATTTGATGCAACCAAATGCACCCTAAGGTAAGCAAATTACAGTCATTTCCATATTACTGGAACTGGTTATTGCAATTGAACCTGATGGGTGCCCCAATGCTGGTGTCAAGAGTCAGTTATGATTGCTTTTTTACTGCTTGGCTTGCTACTGAAATTAATAAGAGCCTCACCATAGCTATGACAGGCATGGATCTCAAACGATCTGTGTTTATCAGCTCTAAGTTGAATTAGATACCTGTTCTACAGAAATACTATCCTTGTTTGAAAGTTTCAAGAGATCTCCCAGAATTTTTTATTGCTCGCAAGTGGAGGTGGGCAACGATCCGGGCCGAGCTGAGTTAGCCCTAGTTTGGTTTGGCTTGTTTTTGTACCACCGCAGTTTGTGGATCGGTTTGGTTTGGGTTTCGGGCCGACCCATGCGGCCCGAGTTTGGTTTGCTCCAGAAAAATCTGGTTCGAGCCGGGATCAGTTTGGTTGAAAATTTCGAACTGGGCCGGGCTGAGTTCAAACAGGAAGTGGCTCTTTTTTTCCTTGTTTATTTAATTAGAAAAGAATTTAAAAAGTTAGAAAAAAAGTACAAACCCATCTTACTATATGATGTTTAACATCCTCTAAAGGAGTGCAACTTCAAAATAGACGTGTAAGAGTATTTTCCAAACAAAAGTACACAAGCATAATTTTAGAAGTGCAAGGAAACAGTGTGCTGCATTCATGTCTATGTATTATGTATTATCCATGTCATCATGAATATGTATTATCCATGCTGTCCATCTGTTTTACACATCATTTTAGGACATGATCCTAAAATGGAATCATATCCAAAGCTCAAGTGGATCACACCACGAGAAACAATGTGCTTATAATCTATGAGTCGAATCAGACCGAGCTGAATCAAATCGAGCTGAGCTGAGCCGGTACTGCCCTAGTTTGAGCTTGGTTTGTTTTTTCAAACGAGCTTGACTCAGAGGCTTGGTTTGGTTTGAACTTCCATTCGAACCAATCCAAGCCGAGCTTTTTTGAACCAATCCAAGCCGAGCTTTCGAGCTGGCTTGGTTTGTGCCCACCTCTACTCGCAAGCAGTGCTGTTTTGAGCTTAGTAAAATTTTCATGCCGAAACGTCTCATTAGTTCAGATTAGTCTTTACAGGATTATGTCAGTGTCTTAAAACATTTACTGGGCAGCTGGAATCTTCACATGAACATTGTCATCAAGGTTTAAAGTTAAGTTTATGGGGTATCGTATCGTTCACCACCCGTTTCACCTTGTATTGGGCTGATTCAGGCAGATACAGGCTAATGCAGCCACATCGTCCGGTGATACGTATTGGTTTTTCAGACTACTTTAAACCTTGATTGTTACAAGCTTCTCAAGCATGAGTAGTTTTACGATTACCTAAACATGATTATACTAGTGACTTGTAGATGACCTGAAAATTTAGGGTAGCTGCGGTTGATAGATTTATCCATGCTTTTGTTGGTTTAGGTGAATTTAGAGTGTGAAAGAAACAGAGGAGAATAGAAGCGTGAGAGGAGAGACTTTTGTGAGAGAAGCTTTCTTGTGAGGCCCTAGCGCACCTTTTTATTTATATTGAGGAACTAAACGAGAGGAGAGAGTTCTGTGAGAAAAAAAGCCTTCTTGCGTGGCCTCAAAACACATTTTTATTACATTACTATAGACAGTAATGTACATACTCCTTAGGATAACATAACACGGTGTGCTTGCACACACCCAAAAGGAACATAAGCACACTATACACCACTTGCACTTTTTATACTCTTCGTCAAGTCGGAATATAAATGTTGATCATGCTCAACTAGTTAGTGATACGGTGAAGAGCATTATGACTTAAAGACTTTGTAAGAACAGTTTGCCAATTGCTCTTCCGAGTGAATAAACAGAGTTGCAATTTCCCTGCTATGATACTAAGTTGATTTAGGGCTTGTTTGATTTTTTAATTTCCTATTAAGTGCAAAGTAAATGAGCCATAATTATCATTTCCGGGTATTTGTTTAAATAGGAGTTATGAATCATAAATCAATAGTCAAATACACTTGTAAAGAAAGAAGGTAAATTAAATTGTATTATTGCATTTTCACATTATAAAACTACTTTTTTATAGTGATTTCTGGGTGAAACAAACGATGTGACAAAATCATCATTATAATAAAATGCAAGTGATGTGAACACACAATTACAAGAGTAAATAATCATTACCCATTTACAACAATTTACTCTTGTAATTGGTTAACCAAACAGGCCCTTAGGTGAATTTAGAGGGTGAAAGGAAGAAATGAGAGGAGAATAGAAGAAGTGGGAGAGGAGAGCTTTTTGAGAAAAAAGCATTCTTGAAAGACACCTTTTTATTATATTGCCATAGACATTAATATATGTACTCTTAAGAATAACATTATACATGCACACACCCAAAAGGAACATAAAAACACACTATACATCACTTGCACTTTCTATAGCTTTCAGGTGATGTAGGGTTGAGATGGGTGGATTGCCTATTTGGTTGGCCATCTGGTTCCTCTTGTAAGCCATTGACGTATAGGGCGATGTCATGAAGGTCCTTTTCTCCTGCAGGATGGATGTTGAACCTTATTTTGATGGACTGTTTAAAAGCACTTCTGCTGGGAATAGATAGATGGTACAGAAGGCAATAGCTGATGCAGTTCCCTTGAGGTGGGACACCACGTTGGCATCTCAAATCAACGAAATCGAGGCAAGGCGATCGGACGGTTGTGTGGCCATCTAATCCATGGCCTGCATAACAAAAGGTTAGAGCAATGATTGGCTTTCAACAAGAAAAGCCCAACAAGTGGGTCCCATTAGAGATCTGCTAGGCATCCTCTGTTCATTGCCATACCCCTCAAATCAATGGTTTGGATCAGTGTATCATACGCCTTGTCGGGTCAATTATCATCCTGGAAATTCCTTTGATGAACTTGTGTTCTGTTGGGGAGTCTTCAAACTATGTGCTGGACAGGGTGCTGCGACCGGTCGGGCGACCGGTCTGACGACCGGTCTGCCCGTTTGGCCCAGTACACGTGAAGACAGAAGACAGCTCCCGTGTGGCCCTAGACCGGTCGTGCGACCGGTCTGGGGGGGGGCTGCGTGAGACCGGTCGGCAGTGAGGCTGGGACGACGTGTTCTCCCTGGACGTTTTCTGTGCTATGTGCGACCGGTCGGCTGTGCACGCGGATTCATTGTACAATCCGCAGTACTGCGCAAGGTGTTTCTATTTTCGGATTTCTTCCTATTTAAGGTGTTGTAATCCGACTGAGAGAGGTATCCAAAGGTATCCAAGGTTTCCTATTCGTACTAGGAAGAGGGGAGAGGTATGTGTGAGAGATAAACTTGGGTTTTTTCTCTGTGTTTTCTTGCTTTGTGGGCTGTCAATCTCTGTAATCTTCTGATATTTATAGTGGATCGTTTGTGCCGTGGTTTTTTACCCGTTTTGGGGTTTTTCCACATAAAATTCGGAGTCTCTTATGGTGAATGCTTGTGTGTGATTGATTGCATCGTGTTTCTCGTTTGATTGCGCATTGCTTCACGTGTTTGGCGTTCCACTTCTGCCGCTGGCTTTTCCCAACATGTTCTTGGCTTCATCATCAGGCGATGCCTGCCTTTGTGGAGAGGGGGATGATCAGGGCTATTTTTGTGTGGCATCTAATGGCTGGAGTGGATTGCACATAATCATGACCATGATGGTGGGCCCTGTAAAAATCAAGTGCGAACGTCTCACCCAACTGTTTTCTCCCAATTGTTTTCTTTAGCGTTGCTCGCATAAATCACAAAGTTATCTTGAATTTTTATTTATTTATTTATTAACTGAGCCTAAATTAGGATTAGGCATCTAATATTTGGAGTAGATGTTGCATAAACATTACAGTGGGACCCGCCGAAAATCAAAGTCACGTGCATCCTCTATGACCGTACAAAGAGTCCTAAAGAAAAAAGGACTCATGCGCCCACTGTGATGTTTATGTAAGGTCCATTCCAACCATTAGATTTTTGGTACCATATGGAAGCCATACGCAAAAAATCAAGATGATATCTTATTCTAGTGGGCCACACCAAAGAAAATAGTTGCCAGATGGATATCTACCCTTGATTTTTACAGGGTCCACCTTGATAATTATATCAAATCCACTCCAATCATTAAATTCTAGACAAACATTTGGGCCTCTGTGCTAAAAAAAATCATACCCACCCGTGATTCATGCGGGACCCACTAATGAAAATAGTTTGGAAGGCAAGCGTTGCTCTATACACTGTTTCCAATTATTTGATCCATCAGAATCACAGATAGAGCTTATTTCTGAGCTTTTGGCCTAACATAGGTAACACAAGTGGTGGTCGCGGAATTTTACTTGAATATCCTGGTGGGGCTCATCCGAGCCATCCACTCATTTGATCTTAGGGGCTGATGGAAGGTAGTGAAATGATAATTATATCCGTTAACGACAATAAAATCCTTTTCAAAAAAAAAAAAAAGATACGGGAATGTGAACTCCATATTAATTAGGTAGCTTTTTTGAAAATTCCCAAAATATATCTTGGTTGCTTACCCTCATCATATGGTAGAAGTTATACATGGGCCACATATGCCACATCTGAACGGTCTAGATTGCCACACCGACATCCAACATCTCGTTGCGAGATCCAATGGCTCAAATTGCTCAAGATGGTGTCCAACGATGCAATGATGATTAGGTGAGCCATTATGGAAATCGGATGGCAAGGATTGGTGATCAATGATTTGTCCGTCTTGGATCATTAATTAACAAGAGGCCAGTATTAGATATCAATGGTTAGTTATGGACAGTGGACAGCAACAACGATGATGGATTATCAATGGTTTGATCTAGTGATAATGAATGATCAATTGTTGAATCTAGCAGTTATAGATGATCAACAACTAGATATAGAATTGATTGATCAACGGTTCAATCTAGCATGATGAAGGATCCATTTTCAATCAGCAGTTAGATTTTGCAATGAGAGAAGATCAATGGTCGCCCTGAATTGTATCTTTTAATTGATCTGAACCGTTCATATTATTGTTAATAGCATATGTAGAGCTACAGGTTCTATAATCATCATTCATTGGTGATCCTGACCTTTGAATCTAATAAACCGCCACTCAATGTCCGAGTCCAATTGTGAACTGGACTCAATACGCGACGAAACTCTGTGGGCCCCACTGCGATGTATGTTTCTTATCCACGCCGTCCACCCGTTTCACCAGCTCATTTTTAGGGCACGAGCCCAAAATTGAAGCATATCTGGAGCTCAAGTGGACCACACCACAGGAAACAGTGGGAATTGAGGGTGACAGAAGTTTTGGATCAAGCTGATATTTATTTTTTACCATTTATCCATGTCTGTATGATCTTATCAACAGGTTGGATGACAAATAAACATCACTGTGGACCCAAAGAAGGTTTCAACGGTGGACGTCATTATACCCACTGTTTCCTGCGGTGTTGTCCACTTAAGATTTGGATATGCTTCCAATTTTGGACTCATGCCCTAAAAGCAGCAGATAAAACGGATGGACGGCGCGGATAAGACACACACATTACGGTGGGCCCCCACAGAATTTACTTACTCAGTACGCAAGAGTCCTCAGTTTCGTGCATGTGCAGCGCACCTGAGTTGACCAGGCGACTTGCTGGCACGTATCATCTCCATGGTGACCTGATACACGGTCCAGATGTCTTACACAAGTGTGATTTGCCACGTGTGTCCGCGTAACACCGGCCTTAATAAATCACAAGACACCTCAAATCATTAAATGAAAGCAAATAACACGTCACAACGCGACAAACCCAATCCATTGTACATCTCCTCTTCCAGACGAAATACAACGTCGTACTTTAATGCATGCAGGGGTGTCACGTTTTATTTGTATCCTATCCTCACGGCTTACGTTAGCAATGCTAGTGGGCTTTTAGTCTCCGGTAGGCGCATGTTTAGGTAAAGTCGTGGAAGAGTAAGGAGGAGATTAGAGGAAGTTGTTGAAGTTAAGTAAGCAAACGCAGGAGTTTTTGACCGTTGACGTGGCGTGATAGCCATCCATTCCTTCCATGTTAGGGTTACTTCCCTGTGCCAAACTTCTCCAAATGGCTGTGATTCCTCCACCGTCAATGACCCAGATTATCCAAATCATGGGCCCCACCTCACCAAAACTACAATACCTGAACAAACTAGACCATCCATTGGATTTGTACCCAACGGTTAGGATTGTTTCGTTGATCATCAAGTCATAGGCCCCACCGCACTAAAATAACACATAGTGGACTATCTTAACCATCCATTGAATTTGTAACCGAGGGTTAGGATCGTTTCAATGATCATTAAATCATAGGCCCCACCATATCAAAATCACTCTCGTTGAACAATCTTGACCGTCCATTAACAATCTTAACTATCACTTGAATTTATACCCGGTTAGGATTGCTTGATGATCATCAAATCATGGCCCCAACCGCATTAAAATTACTGACTGAACAATCTTAACCATTCATTGAATTTTTACCCTTATGATCGTTATGATAGTCATACAAATCATGGGCCACACCGCATCAAAATTACACTGACCGAACTATCTTAACCATCAATCCAAATGGTAACAACTAGTACTTACGGTCATTTCTATCGATGTGGGTTTTCGGATATGTCCCATATCCACGTTGGGAAACATAAATCCAACGGTCTGAATTGATGCAATGAAAAACGTGTGTGGTGGGTGAATCTCCACCATATAAGAAATGGCGGTCCAAAATAAAAATACAAACCATTGAGGTGGTTGTGAACTGTTGACCTGCCTCATTCCCACATGAGTTTTAGTCATTGCTAGGTTAGCCTTAAGAATCACATTCCCTTATATTCCTGTACTACTCTTATAAGTACTTCATCAATTTGAAACGACCCCTACAAAGGAAATAGCACATGGATGGTCCACATTACGATATGGCCCACCCGAAAACCGTCACGTCGGAGCTCGAAGGGACGCTCCTGATGGACCCCGACCCGTTCTCGTACTTCATGCTCGTCGCGTTTGAAGCGTCGGGATTGATCCGATTCGCATTATTACTTGTCATGTGGCCCATCATACAGTTGCTAGATGCGGTTGGTATGGGTGATGCCGGGTTCAGGCTAATGATCTTTGTGGCGGTGGCCGGAGTTCGGATGGCGGAGATCGAGTCCGTGGCACGTGCAGTGCTACCCAAGTTCTATATGGATGATATTGATATGGATGCATGGAGAGAGTTTAGCACGTTTGATAAGAGAGTTGTAGTGACCAGGTTGCCTAGGGTGATGGTGGAGAGGTTTGCCAAGGAGCATTTGAGGGCCGATGAGGTGGTTGGAGTTGAGCTTGTGGTTAGCCGGTTCGGGTTCGCTACTGGGTTCGTGAGGGATACAAATGGGTCCATGGCCGATCACGTCAAGGCGATGCTCGAAAATGATGGGCCGGATGTAGGATTATGCAGGAGCACATCAGCGTCGTCCTTTCTATCATATTGCAAGGTGAGCAATCTACACCGTACATCACAGGAACACCTAGTGGGCCACTAACACTGCCGTTTATTTGATTTATGAAGAGAATTGATTATCTAGGGCTTAAGTACTTCAAAATCGACGTTAAAATGGAATATATCTATGCCATATGTAGAGATATGATCTCTTCGAGCTCAAGTGGACAGACCCATGATTAGCAGAAGAATGTGGAATGGGAGGAATCCACCGTTGATTGCACATGACCCAAAGTTAAACATGATCGGATGGTCACAATCATAGCCCTTGTTTGAATGGCTATGATCATCCAAGCAGGATGACATTGGAGCCATGTCAATCTATGATGGAGAACTCTGATTCAATGTTCACCATGATCATAGGTACGTCCACTTAGGTCTTGCCGATGAATTTGCATAATAAGCTAAGAAGATTTCGTCCTACCTAGGTCATAGTTTATAAAAAAAATAGCTTTGCTAAGCTCTTTTGATCAGAACCGTACATTTGTTTTGCAAAATGTGGCCCACCTGATCGCCATTGGATCAATCTGATTCTTGGGCGGATGGATGGATTGGTTGCCACACTTTTGACTCGTACATTAGCTTTATTGCACACGAGGGTCTACTTAATAGTAATCTTATAACACCATTTACAACCAAACACGCCCCCACGTAATTAGACATTGCAAAATCTCAACCTTGTTTCTACCATTTATTCCCTAAATAGACCTATCTCAAAATGGGCCATCCATGAATTTTCAAAATTCACACCATTTTCCTCTCCATGAACGTGGAAATTTTTTAGCATGTTAACACCAACCATCACGTACATTTACCATGTGTGCAGGAGGTCCACCATCAGCCATTTTTCGCGGACACTAAGGGCGATCGCCAGCTCATCCGGCCGCTTCCGGTCATCTTCCACGACGGCCGTTTAGTCCGCCGCCCAACTCCATCGACGGCCCTCCTCATCCTCCTATGGCTCCCGATCGGCATCCTACTCGCTGTAATACGTATCACGGTGGGCCTGATACAACCCTTGTGGCTCATCCCTTACACTGCTAAGATCTTTGGTGGTGCGGTCACCGTGAGAGGCCGGCCGCCCCCGCCGGCATCCGGCACTTCGAGCGGGGTCCTCTTCGTTTGCACACATCGCACACTGATGGACCCTGTGGTCCTCGCCACAGTCCTCGGCCGGAAGGTTCCGGCGGTCACATACTCCATCTCCCGCCTATCGGAAATACTATCTCCGATCCCAACCATCCGTTTGACTAGGGATCGGCAAGTGGATGCAGAGCGTATAAAGCAGGAGCTATCAAGGGGCGACCTCGTCGTGTGCCCGGAGGGGACGACGTGCCGTGAACCATTTCTCTTGAGGTTTAGTGCGCTTTTCGCTGAGCTGACTGATCGGATAGTGCCGGTGGCTATGAACTACCGAGTCGGTTTCTTCCATGCGACGACCGCCAGAGGTTGGAAGGCGATGGACCCTATCTTCTTCTTCATGAACCCACGGCCCATCTATGAAGTGACCTTCTTGAACCAGTTGCCGGTGGAGGCGACCTGCTCGGCAGGCAAGAACCCATATGATGTGGCGAACTACGTGCAGACGATCTTGGCTGCGACGCTAGGGTTCGAGTGCACTAACTTCACCAGGAAAGACAAGTATAGGGTGCTTGCTGGCAACGACGGGACCGTATCTTCTGCGTCGTATTTAGACAGTATAAAGAAGGTGGTGGGGGCATTTATACACTAGCATTGCTTGGGTGATGTTATGTACCATATGCACCAATTGTAGAAAGGTGTTTGTGATTTTTTTTTTTTTTTTTTTTTTTAAATTTTCGGTTTTGAATTTTTTTTAGTAGGCTTACAAGGATGATTTGTTTTGCTAATAAGAATACTATTATTGTAAAATATAATCACTATCATTAAGTATCGGTATTGTACTTTCTGTGTTAAGTTGTCCACATTTTTTCATTGTTTAAGAAAGAAAAGCTTAATCATGATTGTTGACTCTTTTTCAATAATTTCAAGTATATATATATATATATATATATATATATATATATTCACGATCGTTGATTGGGCCCACTGAGATGTGGTTCACAAATCCAGCCCATCCATTATGTGTTCCCCACTTGTAAGAGGGTTCAGACTAGGTTTCAGGCACATCTAAAACTCAGGTGAGGCTCGCCAAGTGATTTTAGATATTTTAGGCATGTCTACACATAGTTTTAGATGGTATGGCCCACCTGAGTTCCCTATATTATGGCGGATTTTTAGGGTATCCCATAAACTAAAGAGGACTCATCAAATGCACGGTGTTGATGTGCGACACACATCACGGTGGGGCCCACATAGCTCGACCTCATAGTACCATTTCCCTCTATATATTTATATTATTATTATTATTATTATTATTATTATTAATCAATTCTACACTCCTTAAGGGCATTAGGTTGCTAGTTTGATTTTGGTGGTCACCATGTGGTGGGGCCACCTTTTGTAAGGGTTGTATGTCATATAAAAGTGGAGCATTTGTTGGACATGGCCAATGTGGGACCCACTTTTGCATGGCTCAGTAGATGAGAGCTGGCTTCTTTTCAGATGGGTAATATGACTCTATACACATGCATATAGGGTTTTGCAACTACTCACCAACTTTGAAACTTTATCTTATTTGTAATTAGGAAATAAAATAAAGATAAAAAGGAAAGTGGATTAGGCTTGACTGCTAACTGATAATCTTCTCCATTGATCAAGGCCATTGATTGCCATCCACACCTTTGGATATGAGTACTGTTTTTCCTTACTTCTAGCCGTTGGATAGAGGATTACCAAACTATTCCAACTAATGCTACGTGGGGGTGGAGACGTCCACCATTGAAAAAGCCCATCCAAAAGTCAAGTGGGCCACACCATGGGAACAGTGGGAGTGGAGACGTCCACCGTTGAAACCAACTTGGGACTCATAATAGCATCCGTGTAGATTATAACAGCATCTATATGGAATCCAATTCATACAGAGGATTATTCCCGAAGAAAACTCAATATACCAGCTGAATGATCCAAAACTTCCGTGTCCCCAGGCAAGTTTCAAGGACAGACGTTTCTATCCTTGCTTTTCTCTATGATGTGGCCCACTTAAGTTTTGGATAGGCCTGATTATTAGCTTCCGGCCTAACTTCAGCTAGCAGATATGATGAACGGATATCACATGCACTTTTGTTGCATATCATATCATTTCATCAGACATTAAACGCAGCAGAACACGCGTGCAGTCCACAATTAATTGGAGCATTACTCAACTATTTCACCATTTCAGCTCCAATAAGCGGTGGCATTCTCAACGTTGCTGTCGCCGCACGGGAGGGGATTGCGTACTCCATAGCTTATTGTAAACCCTGCAGGAGCCCACCATGATGTGTGTCTTATCTACCCTGTCTATTTACTGTTCAATCAAACACTAGACACACATGTTAATGAGGGCCCGGTCAAATGTGTACGATTAGGATAGCATGAGCTTGCCAAATTCATACTTAACTCGAGTTCGATTGTAAGCTTATAACATCAGGCGCTAAGATAGACAAATAAGACTGGTTCTGTGAGATCAGCCGTGGGATCCGGCTCCAAGTCTGAATATTTGTAGACGGTTTCGTATTAGATTTGGATCCAATTCGGATCCAAAAGGTGATATTCATATCCCATCCATTTATAAATAGTTAGATCTAATTTCGATCCAAAATCTATATAAACATCGGATTTGGGTTGGATCTAGGTCTGAATCCACCCCATTACAAATTTAAAAAAATAATATAAAATATATAATATAATATATTTAATTTAATAGCAAAATGATGCAAATCCCACTATTTACTGTGATATGGTTGACCTGAGAGTGACATGTCTCAATTTTGAGACATGGCCTAAAATAATTTGGAAAATGGATGGCCAGCATGAATATAACATATACAATAAGGTGGCAATGAGTCGAATCTGGATCGGATTCGGATCGAACTCGGATATGTTCCTGTGAATCCAAATCCAATCCATTTAAGTAATTGGACCTATTTTAAGATCCAAATCCGATCCATTTAAATAATTGGACCTATTTTAAGATCCAAATCCACATTATATGGATTCACAGAGAATTGGATCTTGGATCTGACCCGCTCTTTTGAGAGCCCTATTAGAAAGTGTGGGGTTTATCCTTCCAAATGAGAACTTTTCGCTCTGCATTAATGACTTTTCTTTCAATGGTGATTACAAGCTTTGTATTTCTCAATAACACAATAATAGATGGAAAGATTAAAAACCAAAGGCTGATAATGCCGATTTTATTAATTTATACTTGAAGCTTAGTATAATCAGCAAAAAATAAAAGAAGAAGAGAAATAAACGAAAGATAAACACTTGCAATCGCCTGTAAGGACAAATAATTGAAGCAGATGAACAACATGATGTGACCAGAGTGTGATCTTTCAAATAAGGACTCGATTGATTGGGGATCCGACAACTGTAGGTCGTGGATTTTTATATTACTCCTGAGCGTATTGCAGCGATAGTGCTGGACAAAAGTGGAGGATTCTAAAGCTAAACTAGAATAAGTAGCATTGCAATGTGTAAAGAAATTATATTTGGCGTGGGTTATGAAATCTTCATCGCCTTCTCATTATATAGCTTGGAGGTGGTAAATCCTTCTGAGTTTCTTAGTTAGTCTAAGATCCTTGTCGATTACGAATATTTCTGTTTTTCGATCTTCCTAGCCTGGCTAAAGAGATCTTCGAAGGTTATAGGGGTGAAACCATTTTCAAATCTCCTTGCTAGCATGACTATAAATATCTGTATCTATAAATGTTACGAGATCAATCTCACTGGACCCAGATTCCACATGGCATCTTCTGGTTTTCTTTCGTTTTGAGAAGAATCTGCTTCTCAAAACTTCACAATTGCTACGAATGCAGCGGTTGTCTCCGGGAAGATCTTCCATTTGGGCAGGATAGTTTGAGACAGCCTTGCCAGGCATATCTGGATTGCAATAGGATCCCTATCTCAACAGGTCTTTATAGACTTGTTGGGTACATTGCTTCCACAACATGTGCCACTTGTGTTAGGGCTACGTGTCACTCATCTCAGTGTTTCATATGTAGACGTGCGTGTTGTTATAGCTTTGGCAAGTGACATACTACCGAAGGATATGAGACAACATATATCCTTTGTGAGAGAGTAGGATTCCGTCTATTATTTAGTACATAGTGTCGACACACAACGATATCTCATTGGTCTACGTGAATGCTAGGCCTGGCAAAATTCCACACGACTCGATAACCAGCATGAAACCCGCACGAAAAAATCAGTGTTCGGGTCTAGCCTTATCGTGTCGGGTCACTAACGGGTTGATCCATTAAGACCCGTTAATATAACGGGTCGGGTCAGTGTTTCACCCGCGAACCCGTTTAACCCGTTAACATAATGGTCTAGATCACCAAACCATGGCCCATCTATGAACCTTGGCACTCCATCATATGCAATATTGCAATGTACAGGTGATTCCTCCTCGTCTCACTAGTGTAACCTATTATTTTTAGTGATAGAACAGGCCCACTAGGTGGACCATAGTTGTATGTTGGGTCAGATTGTCAGTTGTCCTCATCAACGGTGTGGCCATCTGATGAGTAGACTACCCTAACGGGTTAAATAGGTCGGGTTACGGGTAACCTATTAAATCAACGAATGGGTTTGGGTTTCTAGATTTCAACCCGTTAGTTAACGGGCCGGGTTTGGGTGGGTAAATTTTTGACACGACACGAACACAGTTCAACATAACCCGTTGCTAGGCCTAATGGATGCACAGGACGGGTGTAAACACCACCCATCCATTTTACCAGTTCATTTTAGGGCATGGTCCTAAAATTAAATGATATCCAAATTTCAAGTGTGGGAAACAGGAAACAATGGGGATAATGATATCCATAGTTGAATCCTTCCTAGTGCCCATAATGATGTTTATTTTTCATCCAACCTGACAATAAAGTCACTGAGATGTGGATGAGGGGAAAACACAAATATCATCTTGATCCAAAACTTCCAACTCCTTTAGTCCCCCAAGAAGTTTTCAACCATAAGCATTCAATTCACGCAGTTTTTTATGGTATGATCCACTTAATTTTTGGATATGCTTCAATTTTGGGCTCATGCCCGAAAGTGAGGTGATAAAATGGATGGATGGCGTGGACAAGGCACATACATCATGATGGTGTTGTGATCCATGTGCCTTATCCACACCGTCCATCTATTTTACCAGCTCATTTTAGGGCATAAGCCCAAACTTGGTTTGATGTAGAGAGGGTCACTGACGACTACATGGAGTAAATGAAGCCATCGAAAGGAGGCAAAGTGGAACAACAAAACGATCGTCAAAGTGCAGAAGTTTCAGCCCCGTCGGGCACCCGCCTACACTCCATTGGGCGCCCGACCATGAGCCCGAATGCTCCAGAGAGTTACTGGAGAGATTGTTTGAATTTCAAGCGCTTGATCGTCAGGTCATCGACCGCCCGACCATCTCATCGGATGCCCGACCATACTTGACTGAGCGCCCAAAATTCATTCAAATTATCTCTTAAACTCTCTGGACAGTTTTGCACGCCACAAGGCGCCCGACCCCACTTCCATCGGGTGCCCGTAATTCAAACTATTTTTTACGATTGCTCTCTAGACTGTTTTGGAGTTCAGCAGGCGCCCGACCATGCATGTTTTGCGCAAAACAGTTACACATATTTTGCGCAAAACAGTTACGCATATTTTGCGCAAACTTTCAAATTTGAAAGTTTTTTTTTCTAGTTCGTTTATGATTCTTAATTTATGCGTTTTAGGGTTTTTTTAATGCATCCTAGGTTATAAATACTTGTTTTAATTCGTTTTTGAGATAATTAATTCATCTTTCAATAAAATCTCTTTGAGCTTTGCTCTTGTACTCGTGGATTTGAGTGCTCCTTCATGGATTTAAAGAAGATCAGTTGAGGATTTTCGATAGCTCTGTGGATTCGAGAGTGTATTTTTTGTGTTAAGTTGTCCACATTTTTTCATTGTTTAAGAAAGAAAAGCTTAATCATGATTATTGGCACTTCTTCAGTAATTTCAAGAATATATATATATATATATATATATATATATATATATATATATATATATATATATATTATTATTATTATTATTATTATTATTATTATTATTATTATCAATTCTACACTCCTATAAGTAGCCGGGTTTGGATGGCTCCACTTAAGGGCATTAGGTTGCGAGTTTGATTTGGGTGCTCACCATGTGGTGGGGCCACCTTTTGTTAGGGTTGGATGTCATATAGAAGTGGAACATTTGTTGGACATGGCCAATGTGGAACCCACTTTTGCATGGCCAAGTAGATGAGAGCTGGCTTCTTTTCAGATGGGCAATATGACTCTATACACATAAAGGGTTTTGCAAGTACTCGCCAACTTTGAAACTTATTTTATTTATTTGGGAATAAAATAAAGATAAAAAGGAAAGTGGATTAGGCTTGACTGCTAACTGATAATCTTCTCCATTGATCAAGGCCGTTGATTGCCATCCACACCTATGAATATGAGTATGGTTTTTCCTTCCCGTAGCCGTTGGATGGAGGATTACCAAACTAATATTCCAAGGGGTGATTCATCTTTTTAACCTGACACGCATCCTACTTAGTGGTTCATGTGGTGTGGTCCGGTTAAGTCTACGATCTGCCTATTTTTAGTCTCCTTTCCAAAATAAGTAGGAAAAACAGATGAACGGTGTGACTCGATTGCAAACATTAAAGTGAGTCTAACGTAAGTTTAGAGCGCAGGAACTTCTTGCAAACGGATTTGGCAGGAAATCGGCGTCCGTCCGCAGATACGCCGATCCACTACCGATGGGTTCAATACTTCAAGTGACGTCACCAAGTTCTATGACCCCACCATGATGTATGTGTTGTATCCACACCATCCAACCGTTTAGAGAGATTATTTTATGAGTTGAAACCTTCCAAAGATCCACCATGATAGTTTATTTGAGATCCAACCTGTCTATGAGTTCACATAGACATGAAAGGAGGGGAAAACACAAATATCAGTTTAATTGAAAAGTTTTGTAGCCCCTTAGAAAATTTTAATGGTAGGTGTTAAATCCCCACTGTTTTCTGTGGTGCGGCCCACTTGAGGTTTGGATCTGCCTCATTCTTTGAATCATGCCTTAAAATGATCTCTACAAATGGATGAATGGTGTTGATATAGCACATACATCATGGTAGACCCCACTGTGACATCACTTCAGTAGCCAATCTCGCTGCTCAAGGGATGCGGATTTCCTGCCAAAAGGAAGTTACTGCACTGGAAACTAAGTGGGCCCACCGTGATGTTTGTGAGAAATCCGCCCTCTCCATCCGTTTTATGAAATCATTCTAATACATGCGAACAAAAAATAGCACGATCCAAGACTCAAGTGGGCCGAAAACCTAGGATTGAACGTCCAGAGTTGAATTATTTGTTGGGCCACAGAAGTTTTGAATCAGGCTAATATCTCACTCCAAAATCCTGACTCCTCCTCCATCTGTGTTGGGGTCACGGTGTGTTTTTTGTGAAATCCACTCCGTTCATCATTTTATTCAGATCATTTTGGGACATGAGCTTAAAAATTAAGACTATCCAAAATTCAAGTGGGCCACACCATGCGAACAGTGGGAGTGGAGACGTCCACCATTGAAACCTTCTTGGGACCCATAATAGAATCCATATGGAATCCGATTCATTCATAAGATTATTCTCGATAGGATGATGGAAAACTCAAAGATACCAGAATGATCCAAAACTTCCGTGTACCCAGGCAAGTTTCAACGACAGACGTTTCTATCCTTGCTTTTCTCTATGATGTGGCCCACTTCAGTTTTTGATAGGCCTGATTTTTTGCTTCCGTTCTAACTTCAGCTAGCAGATATGATGAACGGATATCACATCCACATCATGATGGGTCCCACACCACATGCACTTTTGTTGCATATCACGCGGATTAGCTACTGAACTTGACAGCAGCGAGTCTGGCTACTGAAGTGACATCAGCACGTTCTGTGGGACCTACCATGATATATGTGTTGTATCTGCACCGTCCATCGATTTCTAGAGATCATTTTAGTGCATGAGCCAAAGAATGAGTCAAATCCAAAGTTCAAGTGGATCCCACCACGTAAAATAGTGGGGATTTAACGTCTACCATTAAAAACTTCTTTGGGCTAGAGAAGTTTTTGATCAGGGTGATATTTGTGCTTTCCTTTATTCCATGTCTGTGTTAACTTATAAACAGGTTGGATCTCAAATAAGCAATATGATGGCGCTTGGAAGGTTTCAACGGTGGGCGTTACTGTCTCCACTGTTTTCTGTGGTGGGCTCCACTTGAACTTTGGATATGCCTCATTCTTATTCTCATGCCCTAAAATGATCTCTTCAAATGATTGGATGGTGTGGATACAACACATATATCATAGTAGGTCCCACATCATATGGTGACGTCACTTCAGTAGCGAGTCTCGCTACTGTCAAGTTCAGTAGCTAGTCCGCGTCCATCATTTCATTAGGCATTAAACGCTGCAGAGCGTGCAGTCCATAATTAATTGGAGCACTACTCAACTTTTTCACCATTTCAGCTCCAATAAGCGGTGGCATATTCAACGTTGCTGTCGCCACATGGGAGGACTGCGCGTTTTCGAGTAACTAAGTACACCTTAGCGTATTGTAAACCCTACAAAAGCCCACCATTAGGGGTGTCAATGGGCCGGGCCTGAGCCTGACAAATCAGAATTTTGAATAGGGCCAGCCCTATGGCCCAGCTCGAAATAGTGTAAAATCAGGGCCAGGAGCTACCCGAAGCCCGGCCCATTGACACACCTACCCACCATGACGTGTGTCTTATCTACCCTGTCTATTTTACCATTCAATCAAACCCGAGGCACACATGTTAATGAAGGCCCGATCAAATGTGTGCGGTTATAATAGCGCAATCTTGCTAGAGTCATACTTGACCCAAGTTTGATTGAATACTTATAACCTCAGGCGCACAGATAGATCAATTAAGATTGGCTATGTGAGATCAATCGCCTTCCCAACCACTTATTCTTACATGTGATTAGGTTATTTAGAAAGTATGGGGTTTATCCTCCTGAATGAGAACTTTTTGCTTTGCATTAATGATTTTTTTCTTTCAATAGTGATTACAGGCTTTGTATTTCTCAATAACACAATAATGGATGAAAATATTAAAAACCAAAGGCTGATAATGTTGATTCTATTGATTTATACTTTACACTTAGTATAATAAGCAAAGAAATAAACAAAAGATAAATACTTGCAATCGCTTATAAGGATTAAGGCAGATGAACAACAGGATGTGACTAGACTGTGATCTTTTAAATATATAAGGACTCGATTGATTGGGGATCCGACGACTGTAGGTCATGAATTTTTATATTACTTCTAAGTGTATTGTAGCGATAATGTTAGATGAAAGTGGAGGATTCTAAAGGTAAACTAGGATAAGCAGAACTGTGTTGTGTTAAGAAATTATATTTGGCGTGAGTTTCGAAATCCTCATCGCCTTCTCCTTATATGGCTTGGAGGTGGCAAACCCTTTTGAGTTTTCTAGTCAGTCCAAAATCCTTGTCGATTACAAATATTTCTATTTTTCGATCTTCCCAACTTGGCCAAAGAGATCTTCAAAGGTTATGGGGGTGAAACCATTTTAAGATCTCCTTGCCAGCTTGACTGTAAAGAACCGTAAATGTTATGGGATCAATCTCATAGGACGTAGATTCCACATGACTGTTAGTACACTTTATTTTGTCAATTGACGTGTTGGTTAGTCGCGTCTTGTCGTGTAAGCCCCGATCGAAGATTTGAAGATCAAGACTTGAAGATTATGCTTCTTCCATTGCTCAAGCTCAAGCTGAAACAAGATCTCAAGTAAGCTGCATATAGATCGACCATAGGAAACCCAAAACATCAAAGAATGGCGTAATGACTCACATATCTTATCCCATTCCCTCTTGACCCTTGCACAAGTTGATCAGACTTGTGGTCCATGGCTGGTGCGAATTGTAATTGAAGATATATCCAAACATTGTACCCCATGCACCTAATCACTTCATGCTTTATCTTTGAAAGTGATCCGCTGCCGTGTTGAAGGACTTGGTCCAGCAAGCTTGCTATGACAAGATCATCTAGACAGCCGACCGGTCTTGACCGGTCGGCCAGAACTTCAAGAGAAGTCCAACAACCTTGTTGTAATGAAACCATTTAGACAGCCGACCGGTCTTGACCGGTCGGCCAGGGCCATCAACACAATCAGCAAACCTTGCTGTGATAACCTCAACTGGACAGCCGACCGGTCTTGACCAGTCGGCCAGAAGTTCGAAACTTGTCCAGTAACATTGCTATCATTATTGGGTTGGACTGCCGACCGGTCTTGACAGATCGGCCAGCAGCCAGAATCAGTCTAGCAGCTATGCTGCATAATTCCAGGAAGGCAGCCGACCGGTCTTGACCGGTCAGTCTGCACATTGCACTCTGTCCAGCAAGGTATACCGACCGGTCTTGACCGGTCGGTCAGACCCAGATGATGCCTTCTTTTTTTAATTGGGACCGGTCTGTCTGACCGGTTGAGACGCCTCTCTGACAGGTCGGACATTACTGTTTTTTATCCGTTGGGGCCATCATTTGGGGCTCTATATAGCCATAACTTGTGGTTTTTCTTGGTATGCATTCAACACCCATCAAGAGCTAAGAGAGAGAGAGTCTTTACTCACATCTTCCTACCCTCCTTGCTCTTAACTCCCTTGAGTTCATCATTCAAACTTAGCAATTAATGGCTTGTTATTGAGTATTCAAAGCTCGGTTTGAAGTATGAACTCAAGATCTTCATTCATGGCTGACCTACCTTCAGAATATCTTTATGAGGTCGTTTGTAGCCATTGAATGCTTGAAGTTTGGTAGTTCCCTCATAACCATTGCATTGAATAGGCAAGAGGAACTTGACCAACACTCTCCCAACTACCCGGCATAATCATAATCACATCATTTGCATCAGTAGCTGATCTTGGGAGCACAAAGAGAAGCTGAAGCACGTGGAGTTAAAGCTACTCATCAAAGGCATTGAATCGGGGCTCAATCGTCTAGGTATGTGTAGTATTTGAGAGTACATTTATTGAATCACTATTCCCTGGATTGGGAAACTCCGGCGGGAGTGTACGTGACCGTCCTTGGATTAGGATTGGTGAGAGTTTAAGATCCAAACTCGTCAAGTCCCTGGATTGGGCCATCGGCGGATGGTAAATGCGGTTCTAGATCAAAGGATGTTAAGGTTGATGGTTAACCTGATTTAAAACAACGACTATAGTGAAATCCGGTGGTCTCATAGGTTGAGATCGTGAACCGGGAGTGGAGTAGGAAAACCGAACTACTATAAATCTTTGTGTATTGTGAGATTGAATGATTGCTATGTGTTGAATGGTTTAGTCAATCGTGAATGCTAACTGTTTGATGAAATGCCTATGATAGTCTTTACTTACAAATTTATCATATAATTGCCTTGAATGTTATTGTAATAATCTTGGTTGATAATATTGACTTGATTAGTTTTAAATTGTAATTGAAAATTTAAAAGTCCTATTCACCCCCCCTCTAGGACATTAGGCATATCTCCGAGTATCTCTACAAGCGGTAAAACCGCAATTTCAATGGCATCATCTGATTTTTTTTCTGTTTTGAGAAGAATCTGCTTCTTGAAACTTCATAATTGCTGCGAATGTAGCGGTTGTCTTTGGGAAGATCTCTCATTTTGGCAGGATAGTGTGAGACTGTCTTACCGAGTATATCTGGATTGCAATATGATCCCTATCTCAACAGGTCTTTATAAACTTGTCGAGCACATTGCTTTGACCACATGTGCCACTTGTGTTAGGGCTACTGTCACTCATCTCAATGTTTCATTTGTAAAGGTGCATGCAACCCTGTGTTGTTATACTTTTGGCAAGTGACTTTTTACCGAAGGATATGATATCATTTGTAAGAGAGTAGGATTTCGTCCATTATTTAGTATGTAGTGTCGACATGCGACGACATCTCATTGGACCGCATGGACACACAGTACGGGTATAAACACCAACCATCCATTTTACCAATTCATTTTAGGGCATGATCCCAAAATTGAATGATATCCAAATTTTAAATGAGGGAAACAAGTGGGGATAATGATATCCACCGTTGAACCATTCCTAGTGCCCATAGTGATGTTTATTTGTCATCCAACCTAGCAATAAGGTGACTGAGACATGGATGAAGGGAAAACACAAATATCATCTTGATCCAAAACTTCTAACTTCTTTAGCTCCCAAGAAGTTTTCAACCATAAGCATTCAATTCACACGGTTTCCTGTGGTGTGGCCCATTTGAGCTTTGGATATGCTTCAATTTTGGGCTCACATGCCTGGCTCCCTAAGCCCCGGCGAACGGTGGCCGTAACTATAACGGTCCTAAGGTAGCGAAATTCCTTGTCAAGTAAGTTTTGACCCGCACGAAAGGCGTAACGATTTGGGCATTGTCTCGGGCCGGACGAAGATTGGCCCTCGAGTCCAAAGGTAGAACGGAGTTTGACTGCAGGACCCACTCGTCGAGCAGGGATGAAAGTCGGCCTTAGTGATCTGACAGTGCAGAGTGGAAGGGCCGTCGCTCAACAAATACAAGTTACTCTAGGGATAACAGGCTGATCTTCCCCAAGAGTTCACATCGACGGGAAGGTTTGGCACCTCGATGTCGACTCTTTGCCACCTGGGGCTGTAGTATGTTCCAAGGGTTGACATCACGACATAACTGTCGAGGTGAAGTAGGGACCTAAAAGATCGAATGGAAGGATACATAGACAAGTAAATCCTGTAGATGCTACATAGTTGGTTCTCGTCCTTCAGAGACTACGAGTGTAATAGGAACATCCGTCGACAAAAGGATCACCCTAAGATGATCATCTCATGGCTATTGAGAACGAATAAAATCAAATGGTTCTATTTCTCAATCTTTTTTACTTGCTCCCACGGAACCAAGGTCGAAAAGATTGAAAAAGTCAATCATTTACAACCACTGATTTCTTTAATTTTCACTCATTGATTCACTCATCATTAAGATGAGATATGCCTCACTAACATTAAGACAGAAAATTAAGAAATGATAGAATTTTTATTTTGATTGATTCAAAAAGATGATGATAAAATGGATGAATGGCGTGGATAAGGCACATGCATCATGGTGTCGTGATGCATGTGCCTTATCCACACCGTCCATCCGTTTTACTAGCTCATTTTAGGGCATGAGCCCAAACTTGATTGATGTGCAAATTTTGAGTGGACCATACCATAAGAAACAATGAAGACAATGACAGTCCATTGTTGAAACCTTCCTAAGGCCCATAGTGATGTTTATTTGTCATCCAGAGTGGATTAGGTTAGAGGTGGGCAATAATTTGGGCCGAGCCGATCTGATCCGAGTTAGCCTTAGTTTGGTTTGGCTTGTTCTTGTGCCACCTTAGTTTGTGGATCAGCCCGGTTTGGGCTTCGTGCGGGCTGACCCATGTGGCTCGAGTTTGGTTTGCTCTAGAAAAATCTGGTTCAAGTCGTGATCGATTTGGTAAAAAATTTTGAACTGGGCTGGTCCGAGTTCGAACAGGAGGTGGCTCTTTTTTATTTATTTGTTTAAATAGAAATGAATTTAAAAAGTTAGAAAAAAATACAAAAGTATCTTACTACATGATGTTTAACATCCCTCCAAAGGAGGAGTGCAACTTAAAAAAAACATGTAAGAGCCTTTTCCAAACAAGTACAGGAGCATAATTTTACAAGTGCAAAGCAACAGTATGCATTCATGTATATGTATTATGTATTATCCACGTCATCATGCATATGTATTATCTATGTTCTCCATCTGTTTTTACATATCATTTTAGGACATGATCCCAAAATGGAATTATATACAAAGTTCAAGTGGATCACACCATAGGAAACAATGTGCTTATAATTTATGAGCCGAATCAAGCCGAAGCAAACCGAGTTGAATCAAACCGAGCTTCAAGTCCAGCTGAGTTGGTACTGTCCCTAGTTTGAGCTTGGTTTGTTTTTTCAAATGAGCTCGACTCCGAGGCTTGGTTTGGTTTGAACTTCTATTCGAACCAATCCAAGTCAAGCTTTTTCAAACCAATCCGATTCGCGCTTTCGAGTTGGCTTGGTTTGTGCCCAGATATAGATTAGGTGCAGCCCTGGCCAAACCCAAGATATTGTGGCTCTTTCCGTGGGGCCCACCTTGATATATGTATTCTATATTTACACCAATGTTTGAAGTATTGGTATTGCTACAAGTTTCATTGGTTGGGGATTCGGAAAAAAAATATCGATATTGACGTTAACCAGAAATGTCGATAAACATTGGGAAAACACGGGGAAAATGGTGGAATTTTTTAGTTAAACTTTAGAAGATGCTAAAATACACATTTTTGCATATATAAAAATAAAAAAATTACAAAAAAAAAGATGCACAAATAATAAGTTTCCTTTTAATGGTGCCTAAAAGCATATGCTGTTGTAAGAAACCTATTCAACCATCCCATCTATCCATCCAACCATCAAACATTCCATCCAAACATCCATTGATATTTCATAATATTGACAACATGATATTTCACTGAAAAATTGTTAACAACTGAAAATGAAATGAAAGATTGTGATCTTGATAACGCACATGCTATGTTAGCGATAATATTGTCATATTATCGTCAACACATGCATTGAACACTACATACAACTATGCAACTATAATAAAAATGAAATGAAAGTTTTTTAATAAATATTTTTTATATGATATAGATACATAAGCAATATTATCAAAATAGTCCTATACACTGGTGATACAAATGACACCTGAAATTTACATAGTAAAAAATGTTGATAATACATTGGCCATATTAATACATGACAATATAAGCAATACTTGAAATTTACACAGTTGAAAATATTGTTGACACATTGACAATACTTAGGTGATATATCACCAATATCTGAAATTTTTTATGCTGTTAGTATTATTGATATTAATTACTACTAGAGTTATCAATATCGCTGAGCTGGAGATACAGATAAAGTTGAGGATATCTCAATGATATCAAGGATACTTTGATATTGTCCAACATTTTTTCTAGCTCATTTTGGGCCCGCTTGGATACTACCAAATAAGTTACTTTTCGATTGAGCTTAAGATGTTAAGTTACTTTTGGCACTTAAGTTCGTTTGGTAAGTATAATTGAAAAGTAACTTATCTCTTAAAAATTACTTATCTCTCTCATGTCACTTTTTTTATTTTTCTATTTTTTTTATTTAGGTTAGTACACACCCACACTGTTAGTCACCCTCCAATGTTAATTAACCACCCTCCCATTTGGCTTTTCTACTTATCTCTCTCAGGCCACGCTACATATCAAAGTTCTCTCTCATGGTTCTCTCATACCGTCCATGTCAAAGGAGGCCCCACATGATGGACTGTACCATCAAAGGTGAGGCTCACACAGTACGGCCCACATCAAAGATGGGCCCTACATTAATTGGTGCAAGATTCAAGCCACCAATCAGGTTAATCTGATCTTCTTCATCTTTCCCAAAAATACTTCTAATCCACTCACCATATGGACCGACTATTGGAAACAAGTGAAAGGGTTAGAAAACTTCAGCCAAGTCTTCCAAAGCCATTCATTTGTTTTGCAGACTGTGGCCCACCTGACCAGTGGATCAACCTGATTCTTGTGCCAGGGCATCCATATAGTGGTCCTGTTCTGATGGATGGAATGTATCTCGAACTAATCATGCTATGCTAGCACATGCATGACATGTACATGAGCTTTATTGCACGCACATGGGATTAGAAAAGCTCATTCTGTTAGGAAAACTGCCTCAATGCATAGCTTTTTCTTTTCATGTCAATATGTTGCTTATTATATATAGATTCGAAAATTTCTTTCGAAAGGTTACTTGTCAATGTGTTGTTACCAAACATACTTATTTACTTAACTAAACATACTTATTTACTTAATAAGTAAAAACCAAGATGAGTGACTTATCTGATAAGTAGTTATCTTAAGTAACTTACAATCCAAACGGGCCCTTTAAGGCATGGGACAGAAAATGAAGCACCCACCTCAGTTATATTTTTCTAAAGAAGGCAGAAAACAAATATCAGGTTGATCCAAAATTTCTGTGGCCTACGAAAAGGTTTTAATTGTCAATCATCACTGTTTCCTTTAGTATGTTCCGCCTGAGATTTGAGATTTGGATCTGCTTCATTTTTGGTCTCGTGCCCTAAAATGAGCTGGAAAAAAGATGAATGGCGTTGATATAGAATACACACATCAACGTGAGGCCGGGCCGCTCCCTTGTCATCCAACCTGGGATACGTGAGATTGCTCCGCTCAGCAACTCTACAGGTGGGGCGTACCTTTGTTAATCAACACCGTTCATCAGATGGCTTTGAACCATGAATGGACCTGCTTCAGAAATCACCTCCATCAGATAATCCCAAAACACTCAGATTGATGGCCTTCATACACGCAATTGGCAAATGGTCCAAATCCATTCGCACACAAAAAGAAGAAGATTCTGTACGGTAAGTGAGCCATTTCAAAATCAGCCTTCTGGGCCTATCCATGCTACGGGCATGAATCAACGGTTGGTCTAATTCACTAGCCCACATAGCTAGCCTGGGGCTGAATTTTGAGGCCCAACAAAAGCTACAGACCCAGCCATGAATTGAGAGGAGCAGATGGGCCCAAACATATCCAGGCCCATCCGGCCATGAGATATGAAGAGGTGATTTAGGGAAAACTTTCCTACGTGTCACACACGTGATAGATCTAGGACGTTCATTAAATGGGGTCCACCGTGAAAATGACCTGGCCCAAAGATCAGGTTGGTCCGTTGGTTGTCTTGAAGGATGGACTTATTTCAGTCGCAAACATTACTGACATCTGATCTTACTGCAGCCTTGGACCATCCATTTATGTAAGGTGGCCCATGAGCAATAGGGCCATCTTATGGAACTTCTCTATGATCCATCTAGTCTTGAGATTGGGAGGTTTCTTATTCTAGCCTTACATTTGGGGCGTGGACCGTCTGTAGGGTGGTCGTGATGTTCCACAGCCCTGGGCTGGGTCGATTTGGGCCAGATTTAAGCTGTCCGGCCCGATCTTGTCTGGCCCACCTACTCCAGTCTATTGATCAGGACGGTTTATTCATTCCAACCCGTTATACAACTGGCAGCATCAGGCTAATCTGATGACTACCCTTCCAAATGTTGATCTCATTTTTCTTATAGACGTTGGTTCTTCAAGCCTCAGAATTGGATGGTTAGGATCGACTTATCAAATTAACCAAAGAAAACAGGCCTGAGCCTGAGCCAAGCCACCCACCTTTGTGCAACATCTTGAGTGGAATCAGACCCACCAGCCCGAGTCGAGGTTAACAGGCAGGGGCTGACTCGTGGTTTGAACCAGATCATGGAATCCTAGTTGACTCGGACGAGTCACATCAGACCACTCATCCTGAGTCTTAAACCATGCTTTCTGGTCTGCGATTACTACCAGATTCAACATTGAAGAGACGAATTTGCAGCAAACTAGCAGACGTGGCACATATGCGAGATCAGGTCCATTCATTATGTGGGACCCACAGCGAACGTGATCTCGACCAGTAATCAGGCCGGTCGACAGGCTGCAAGTACTGTAGGCTGAGTGTCGGCCTTTTGGTAATTTTTTAGTCCGTGTATGTGCTTCACTTGATGAGTGGGACCAAATCGGACCTATTCACTGTAGGCCCCACCTGACGACGGCCTAGATCTTACACACGTTTCACATCCACGCGCGTGTAAAGTCTGTAACCGCTCAAGCTCTCTGAGGTGAATCAGGTTAGCATTTGGCGTTAACTCCACACGTGTGTGTGTGTGTGTGTGTGTGTGTGTGTGTGTGTGTATAGTTTACAAGCAAAAGATGGGGCAAATGGACTGGTGATCCAGACCGTTGATCTTGCCATGGATGGAGTATTCTTAAACGGACATCACTGTTCGACGGTTTTGTTGATTCGTAGAGACGCCATCAATGGATCTGTAACAATATTTTATCGAGTCTAATAATTTTATTGACTATGGCCAAGTTAAATAATTAAATAGTGGCTATAACAAGACTCCAATGTTGGTTTAAAAGACCAACCACCACTTGAGACCACTCATCTCAAATACGACAATCTATTACGGACACAACTTGAAAAAGGACACCTTGAATGGGTCTAAAAAAAATCCTTGATGCAACAATTTCAAATCTAGCTGTAAATCATCAAATCCAGGAAACACCAACCCATGGATTGGACAACTCAAATCATGGTACCAAAAAAGAAGAAGCAATCAATCTACCATAATAGAAGGGTAGGGGTAAGGGTAGGGGAGCTGCAGTACCACGTACCATGGTGGCCGAAGAGAATAAAGGAAGAAGATAGAAGAAAAAGAAAAGAAAAAGGAAAAGATGAGATAAAGATAGTAGTTTTTCTGCTCTATATCATGTTGATTTTATCAAAAGAAAGTTAAAAGAAAAAATTCTCTGTTCTCCCATCTTTATTAAAGCCTTAATGTCTAACCTATTGGCACAAACAGTAGAAGTCCATATAAACTTACAGGACCCAATCTCACATATTCACTTATAATCTAACATTTGAAAATGAACAGATCCAACTAATGGTCGACATCTGATGGAGGCTAAACAAGACCAAATGTCTTCATCTAATAAAGAATTTTGGGGGTAACTCCATCCTTAATAGGGCCCACTACATGACTTGGCTCATCATAAGATGAGCCCCACATGTGCATTTCAATGGACCAATTAAAACATTTTTTTTTCAAGTCCTAATGTTTCATCTAGATGGGTAAGGGCTCAAAGGAATATCCTTCTCTAGATGCTTGGAGCATCTAAAGTTACAATCAAAGTCTCCATTTAAAAGAAAGCAAAAGGTGGGCCACATGACACATTCCATTATCATGTCCACCGACCAAAGAAGTGGCTCATCTTTTCTCACAGCACCTCCTGAGAAGTTTCTTCTTATGCCTTATCATGTCTTTTCAATGTGAAGCAACTTTACTGTGAGATGTAGAAAAACAAGAAAAGTATCACATACCTCCTATGAAGAAGCTACAAAGAAAGCTCAAAAAGAGGTCATGTAGGACTATGGAAATAGCTAGCAACATGAATAAAAGGAATCCTTTCCCAGCTTTTATCTTGACATAGATGCAACATGGAAAAAAAGAGGTGGGCCCCAGCATTTAGATGACCTGGCCCAAAAGTCAAGTGCCTCCACTGATCAGGTGGGCCACACATGTGAAATTGAACTCATACAATCAGTAGATTCTCTCAGAATTCCCATTGTTTTCCATATGTTTGCTAAACCCGGACCGGACATAGTCCACCTTTTTCTTTGGGTGGTCCGGTCGAAATTGGTCCCATGACGGTCCGACCGGGTTCCCCCATAGCATCCCAATTACCTGTAATTAAATTAATATTTAGAACTACTTAAAAAATAGAAATCAATGTGACCTAGGTGGTCCAATTCCAAAATGGGCTCCTACTAGCGACCTGGCTGGGATATGACACCATTCCAGTACAAATGGGCCCACCAGACAACTGTTTGGATTTTAAAACATTGATATGACATGTGACCTGGCAGGGGGCAGTTCCTCTTACAAGTACATATTCCAAGCTTTTTCAGAAGTTATTCACCTGTGTAAATTTTATTCACTTGCTCCTTTATACCCCATTGCCTCTGTGGGGCCCACCGTGTTGTGTGTATGCTACCCAACTCTCTCATTATCTGTGCCCCACCATGATGGTTGCCCCAGACATCAATCCTATCCAATCATTAAGTGGGCCACATCATGTAAAACAATTGTCAATCACCCCAAACCTTCAAATTCACATGGTAGCCCACATGATAATTAGATCGATGTGATTTTTTAGGTGTTCAAATTTCACAGTGGGCCAACCTTAATCCTCGTAGAGTAGTTTATTTTACAAGGATTTATAGAGGAAACGGCCTTCCACCCTTACTAGCTCCAACCAGGTCTTTCGTAGTCAACGGCCTTGATATATTTTCCCCTCACAAGTTTTAAAATTCACCTCCATGAAGGGGACACAAAAACCCCTTTAAATAACATTTTAATATTTTCTTTTTTATTAATTTCTAATCCACATCTTAGGAGAGATGCCGTGGAAGTTGTTTGGGATTTTGAGTGATATCATGAGGATTTTATATTAGAATAAGTTAGATTTATTAATGCTTCTGGGAGAGTTAAAATAAAGAAAATATTGACTTTTTTTTTTTCTTTTTTTCTTTTTTAATTTGTTGGTGAAATTCGAATTAGAAATGAGAAAAATTAGGGTAAAAGGAAGAGAAACTTCCATGATTTTTCCCTTCGAATGGGCCATCCAAAAGGGTCCACTAAACCAAGGGTTAAAAAATGAGGGATTTGTGTGTGCGGGAGCCAATGGTGGGATCTTTAATACAGGTTAATCCTTTTCTCATCTTCGATTGTAATGGTTCAAAAACATTTTTTTTTAAAAAATAAATAAGAGCATGATGAGCAAGCTATTGTGCGGATTGTCCAAGCTCACCACAAATAGCTTGGATCAAGAGGGCTTATGGCCATTGATTAGTGTACGCGAGTGGAACCGAATCAAGCTTAGCATAACTCGGCTTGATTCGATCAATAGCCTACCCCAGCTCAAGTTTGGCTCGGCTCGGTTCGGCTCGGTTTAGTCAGCAGCACGGGCCAACTAAAGCTAATTTCGAGGTGAGTTTGAGTTTGAACTTTTGAGCCGAGTTCGGATTAACTTGGGCAAAAAAATAAAAAATGAGAGTTAGGGTGATTTTTTTTTTTTTTTTGAAAGGGTAGGGATTAGGGTGTTCGAATCAAGTCAAGTTTGAGCCGAACTTTGAATAGAGATGAGTTGAGCTCGGGCTAGCTCAAACTCGGCTCAAAATTATTTCGAGATAAAAAAAAATAGCTCAACTTGGCTCTAACCTAACTTCGTTCTAAGCCGAATCAAGCTTATTCGAGTCGAGCAAGTTAATTGAGCTAATTTGTCTCGTGTTGCGCTCTCACTACAAGAAAAATGACCTTTACATAGGAAAGTTTTATTGAGGAAACAAATTTCATAGGTAATAATACACTTTTCCCGAAGAAATTTGAATATTCTTGGTAAATATTACTTCGCTTTTACCAAGGAAAACTTCCCTTGGTAAAACTGTCAAATGCTGACAAAATTCAAATTTCATGGGTAAAGGGGGGTTATTTCATGGCTAAAAGTAAAGATAAAAAAAACTTATTTTTATCGAGGAAACACTTCCTTAGTAAAAGCTCACAATTATTATTTTGTTGCTAATTCAAACATTTACTGAAGAAGTTTTTCCTGGGTAAAAGGATACTTCCGATTTTGTACCTATGGCCTTTACCAAGGAAATATTTTAGAACTATTGTGAGATTTTGAGGATTTTCTTCCCAGGAAATTTCTGCACAAGTAACCTAGGTGGGGCCCACTATGACGTTTGTGAGAAATTCATCCCATCCATCCATCTTTCGAGCTCATTTTAGGTTATAACACAAAAATGAGATGAATCCAAGTCTCACATGGGCCATACGAGAGGGAAAAATGGGAAAAGAAATTCCTATAGTTAAAACCTTCTTGGCCTCCACCTTTATGTTTATGTGACATCCATGCTGTCTATCTCATTTTAAGACAAGATACAAAAAATTATATAGATCCATATCTAAGGTGGACCACATCTCAAAGTGGACCACATAGAGCATTTCTAACCGTTAAAAATTGTACAGATCCAAATATGTGGACCACTTAGATCATTTCTCCAACTTGAGACCCACCTTGATATATATATATATATATATATATATATATATATCAATGCTGTCATCAGTTTTTTCAACCTCTGTTAGGATGTGGTCCCAAAAATTACACAGATCCAAATTTCAAACGGACCACACAGTGTTGAGTGAATGCCCACCATTAAAAACTTCTTGGGAGCCAAAAGAATTTTGGATAAACTTCACACACGAAAAGGAAAAAGGCAAAAGAAAAGAGAAGGAAAAAAAGAAGGATCTTCGTCGAGCTGTTTGGTTTGATGAATGGATGACACAATCAATTGATGGCTTAATGCATGTCTATATATTCTTCTTTTCTTTTTTTTTAATATTGGTCTTTTTTGTGTTGTAGAGCTACCTTTATACCTCATCTTGGGTATGTTATGTGCTCTGGTAATATTTTCTAGTTGTTGATTGGGTTGACTCCAAACATGCATTCATCCATATGATTCATCATTCGTTGGTACGAGTATGCCCATATGGATTATTATTTCTCGACCTCTTTTTATACAAGTTGGGATGGTTGCTACATTAGCTGGAGTTTGTTCAGCTCCTTGACATTAGTGCTACTTCCTTTTGAGCTGACATTGGATTACAAAATTTTGAGGTGCCTACTCATTGGATTCTTCTTAGAGATTTTTAGGGTCCTCAAACGATTCTCACTCGAAGCTAGAACCTTTTAAGAGTCGGCTCTAAGTTTATGCTTTTTCAACACAAAGCATTAGTGGAGTTTTGGAATTGAAATTTTAATGAAATTCATGACTATAAATCTAGGAGTGCATCTATGATCCAATAGTACCATTAAGGATCAAAGGTGTAGTCCACATGGACTTGTAGCCTTGGTTTGTGTAACCGAGGTAAACACGAATTAAATGTTTTATCATGTGTTGGGATATTGAATGCTATATCTAGTGGTTTTGGATTGTATGTTTTATGAGGTTATTATGATATTTATAGGAAAGTCATATTTGTTAACTATTAATGCCTTTTAAAGGAAATATTGAGTTGGAAACTACTACCACTTCGAATGAAGTTTTCGAAGGTGATAGTACCTTTTTCAAGGAAATATTTCGTCGGTAATTCTATTAGTAGGGAAATTATTTCACCAGTTTAGGCAATTCTGCTATGTTGTCCAAGGAAGGTTTTCCTTGGTAATAGTCTAATAATTACCAACGAACTACACAATGACCACGAAATTGTTCACTTTTACCAACAAAATATTTTGTCGGTAAACATCATCTTACCCGCGAAAAATTAAATTTGGACGGAAATTGTTTTTGTCGAAGGTGATTTCTCGATGAAAACCGCGACGAACAGTAACTTTTACCCAGGAGATTCTGACACTTACCCAAGAAATATTTCCTTGGTAAAAGTCATATTTCTTGTAGTGCCTACCGGTGATCCACCTAGAGTTAGAAATGAGAATTTCATGGTAATTAACCAAGGAGATTATAACCATCATCTTTTTCACATCAAGCCTACAAATGCATACGTACATCTCTGTATTTTAAAAATCCAACTTAACTGCCTCCTCCGACCTGGTTCAATGGTGCGACATAAGCCATTAGAGGTTGACGGTCTAAAGTAGCTTGAACACCAGTATGAGTTGATCTGGGGGTCGAACCGGGTTTGAACTGAGCTCACAACTTCACTGGTTAGATTGATGGGCTGTCGGATTTTGAAAACATTTTATACAACCTACTTAAAAACCATGGTTTCATGGGCTTGTAGAGCCCCACACATATACATGCTGTGGGTGCTTAAGATGGTTAAAAAAATACATGATTTTTACACAAAAATGCCTACTACTGCCCATTAGTCTCTAATTAGATCCAAGCATTTAAATTGGCTCGGAATGTGACACCATTCATTTCAATGCGAGCCCAAATCAGGGTGAGATTTGATTAGTGGGGTTGAGATTCACTTAGGGTCTGGTTGGCATTTGGAAATCCATTTTCAGCTTAAAATTGGATTCTGCTAAAATATGGATTCCAATGGAATCCAATTTTAACTGGTGAACAAGATTCCATCCAGAAACTTAAAATGGTTGGAATTGGGATTAGCGGAAACAATGTAAGGGGTCATTTCGATGGAAGGGAAAAGAGGCAGAAGTGATTGTCATTCAATATTGATGATAATACCCCTAGGGTGGTGCCCACCTCCTTGTATGCATTATACATCTATGATCTATGTGTTTTATATCCACAAGGTTCATCAGTTTTGAGAGATCAATTGAGGGCATTAGACAAAAAATGAGGTAGATCTAAATCTCAAGGGGACCACACCACAGTAAAACAGTGTTGATTGAACGTCCACTGTTAGAAACTTCCTAGGGCCCACTATAATGTTTATTTGCCATCCAACCCGGTCATCTGTCTTGCAGGACTACTAAAGGCTACGAATCAAGTTCTCAGGCAGCTCTGAAGCCCAAGTGGGCCATGCTGCAAGTAACAGTTGGATTACACATTTTTCAACCAAATAGAATCTGAATTACCCAATTTTCAATCAAACAACAAGTTCAAGATGGAATTTGAGTTTTCAGTTCAGTTTCTACAATTTTGGATTCCAATAGTAGAATTTAGATTCTGTAGCCAAACAGGCCCTTAATTCTACAATTTTTAATGCAGGTTGAAACTATGTCAGATGACCCAGGCCTTCTTTAAGATTTTCCGGGCTCATTTTTTACTATATATAGTACACCAATTAAAACTCATCATGTCATCTCACCACCAATGAGGGTGACCTAATTCACCGGGTGGACTATTTTGGGCCTTTGTCTCATGCTCGGTCACAACCAGGGTCCATCTGAACTTTTGATCGCTACCTGGCGCTAAGCATAACAATCTTTTCAATTTCATGGAAATTCTACATCCATCTTGGGTACCCTCAGATCAACGGTCTAGATCTACATGCCATGGATCCCACTTGTACAAAATCAAGGCCGGATAACATAGTGCAGTTTGCAAATCTTGTAGTCGAGGTTCACGTAATTCGACGTTTTTGTGGACTGTCGAGCCAAAGCAGCTCTTAACAAGGTTTTCTAGACTCTTCCGTACATGGTCGTACATGAAATGGGCCAACGACTTTGACCTTGTCTAGAAGACGAATCAAAACCGTTGATTTTCTTTTCAAAACCAGGGGCCTTTTTGTAGTGTTTTCAAAACTAGGACTTGAATCTTAGCAGCCACGATGGAAGTGGAACCGGAATCCACCACAACACCTGTTTTAAAATAACGAAGATTATGGGGCCCGCCATGTTGTATATGTAAAATCCACTCCGTCCATCAGGTTCATCATCGATACTTACGACCTGTAACAAAACATCAGCTAGAAACACAACTCCTGTCGGCCACACAACAGGGAGTAATGGAGATAGGATGCCAACCATATGTTTCCATATGGGGCCGCCATAGTGTGTATCTTTCATCAGACCCCTTAATCAGGTGTAACTCACCAGGATGAATTGAAAATAGAAAAAAGGTCCTGACCAAATATTAGGCGGGCCACACTTTGTGAACTTAGAGGTTTTAGGAACATTTTTACATCCTTCCCATTGGTGTGGGCCATCAGAGTTTAGTTTTTCGGATTTATATTTTTATGTACGGTTAAAATGATGGCTCTCATCTGATGGACGGATTGGATTCATATATAAAACATGGTGGGCCTCACCGAGCTTGGGTGTTTTTGTAGACTATTCGGGTCGGCAATGATGAGACATGATGCATGAAAGCAGAGAGGAGGAATGCAATCTACTCCCTCCTTCGTTGTAAATGTGGAAAAGTGCATGTTGATCGGGACTGTTGATGTGGTAGGCCACCACGTGGATGGACTATATGTCTAAATTCACATTGATTGGACACCACATAGCTGTGATTTCTTCTTTTTTCCAGTCAACGGATAGGATGTAAACCCAGTCCAGTAACCTTTCGGCACAGAGGGCACGTGGAGTATCATGAAATCAATGGTCCACACGTCTCCATCCATGAAGCACAGTGGGACTCATGCAGACAGGATCATGTTGCACGTGACTCAAATGGCACACACGTGTAAGGTTTTTTTTAACTTCACGGGTAAGGCATGTCCATGTCGAAACGTCAGCTCCAGTCATCAATTGGATAAGAGACCAAAGAGAAGTGGACGGCTAGGATACAGTGGTTAAAGGTCCATATTCAACGTAGACGGTGGTCCACAACGTAGACAGTGTGCATGGCGACCTCTCTATTGTAAGCGCGATCGTGTTCCTTACGTCAAGTGAATAGAGAGAGGAGCGAGCACCGTCCAGAAAAGCCATTAAGTCCACACCGTCCAGCTGTTTTTCCATTTCATTTTAGGATGTTATTCAAACCTTTAGAAGATCAAATCTCAAGTGAAAAATACCACTAGAAATAGTGATGAATGAGAATTAAAAACTTTCTATGGGCCACAAAAGTTTTGGATCAATCTGATATTTATATTTTCTCTTTATTCATGTCTTCTTAACATTATCAGCAGTTTGGATGGGAAATAAACATAACGAAGACCTTATGATGGGCCCTTTGGAATTTTTAATGGTGAGGCACTCAATCACCACTGTTTCCTTTGGTGTGGTCTACCTGAGATTTGGATATGCTTAATT
This sequence comes from Liriodendron chinense, assembly GCA_003013855.2. Lineage (NCBI taxonomy): Eukaryota > Viridiplantae > Streptophyta > Magnoliopsida > Magnoliales > Magnoliaceae > Liriodendron > Liriodendron chinense. The sequence goes on along the minus strand of ML058427.1, from coordinate 1,794,708 downwards.
TTTTGCTCCATGTCCTAAAATAGGTTGGAGAAACGGATGGATGGCATGGATATACAAAATATCATCAAGGTGGGCCCTACGGTAAGGGTAACACCCGGTAACACCTAATCGGCTCCTTTGTTGACCATCTATCCCATGTTCTTCCGTAAAGAAAAGAAGCCCTGGGCTACTTATAACTGCAGTATCTTATATTTTGATTTCTTCTTATTAAACTTAGTGATTAATTAATTTTAAAATAATAAAAAAAAGCTACTTATAATTGATCATAAACCAACTTACTTATCTCAAATAAGTTACATATATATCTACTTAGAAAAAATAACTTATTGGGTGGTATCCAAACGGGCCCTAAATTGATCCTTAGTAGTTTTTTATTTTTATTTTTTTAAGAATAGTAAAACATACTAAAAAAATATGTGAATTAACCCTTAAATGACCAAAATGAAGTATTCTAGACTATAATTGGACTTTCAAAACCCTAAAAATAAAACTCAGAAAAAAATTATAAATTTTAGGAAATTTTAGCTCAAAATCCTAATTCAAAATTATCATATTCTAAATCAGTTACGTAATGGCAACAGTTATAACAATTATGGCTTATAGAGGTCAAAATGACTGCAAGTGCTAGGAAAAAAATCACAAAAAAAAAAAAAAAAAGGTTTGTAAACCATTACGAAGGTCACAATAACAATTACGAGAGTAGCTCGTATCGTAACAAAAATGGCAATAGCCGTGACGGCCACCATTATCACTATAGAGCACCCTACCAAGAACTTAGTTAATTGGTCAAGGTGGAGAACTATTCAATAGCTTTCCAACAACATAATATATGAATGAAACTGCTACCTTTATAGCCAGAGGAAGCTATGGTGTGGGTTTAGGCTATTTTTGCCTAATCCGGCTATCAACCCAAATTTGTGCCATCCTAGCCCTTCATTGGCTCATCCTTTCATATATCAGGTATACACCCCCAAGACATGGACAATCTATTGTTGGGCCACCATAAATCGATCATGGCCTGAAAAAATTGAATCGGTTGAACACTTGTTGCCATTTATCGTTAGACCTATTTTTTTTTTGTTTGAAAGGAAAGTTACACCATCGTCATCGACATTTAATGGACAGTTCCTATGAGTTTGTAGTCTGGCCCATCCATGATGGTAAACAATCTAATCTTCTATCCAGTTACTTGACTTTTGCCTCAAGTAAGCAGGTGGGACACGTGTACAAAATAAAGCGTCTGTTAAAACGTTCTTTTCCTAGCCATCTATTTCTTTCATACGCTACGGCCCACCTGATGTATTAAGTGCCTTGAATGTAAACCATGGACTGTTCCATGATTTCGAGTTACTTCAGAAGGAAGTCAACCAGATATCAATCTAGAGATACTCCCAAACGCAACCTAAAGCCCTTGAGCTTTACAATTTATGTTTTGAGAAAAATGGTTGACTCAGCCCGACTCGGCCGAGTTACCCCCAACCCATTTAGTACAGATTTTAAGACTCAATGAGTCGGACCAACTCTCCCAATTTCAAGTCGAGTTGCCACTCGGCTGAAGTGGGGTGATTTGGCTTGACTCGCCCTGGTGAGGGATGACTCGTCTGGGTGACTCATGGTGTCTAACTGGAAAAACGACCAAATCTGAATTGATAAGAAATCACATAGGATAACCCATGCAGTTGATTTTTTGGGACCATTAAGATGGGATCCATGGCCCTATATATCATCTATTAGAGGGTCCTGATCATCCGATGGAAATGGACAATTGCAACTAACGGTTCACATCAATTAGAGGGTCCTGATCATCTGAAGGATTTTGGGAGCAACTCCAACCATCATGTGGCCCACTACCACATGGCAATTTTGTTGGACCAAACAAAAGAGTGGTCATGGGATGAAGTTCATCTTGATTAGTGATAGCTATACTTAGAATATTCTTGTGTAGATCCTTGGAGCAGCTAAAGGGACCATCAAAGTCTCCATCCAAAGGAAAACGAAAGGTGGGCCCAGCGACAGAGTCCATGATAATGTCCACCAACCATCGTTGTAACCTAAGCTTTTTAACTGAGGCCAGATCCAAGACAATTTCTTGTACATTAAGCTTAGGTGCAAAGCTGCTAAGATCACTTCAAGTGCATTAAAGAATAGTAATAAATTCAGTGACTTGATTTGAAAGTTGGCTGAGTCAACTCAACTCGACAAGATTTCAAGCCGAGTCTTTATGAAACTCGGTCCCTACTCTACAAGACTCGTTGAGTTATCCTCAACTCAGCCGGCCCCACGTGACTTGGCGTGTCCTGTCGGATACCTTACAAAATGCAAAATCACACACCTACCAATCTAACCCACAGCCTTGCAGCCAGGGGAAGAGATTAAGTGTGGCCCGGCCTCAACTGAGACAGTGCAGCCCTTACTGTGGGGCCCACACTGATGTATGTATTCTATATGTACGCCCTCCATCCATTTTGCCAGATCATCTTAAGGTGTGAGTCCAAAAATGAAACAGATCCAAATCCCAAGTATACCATGCTATCAGAAACAGTGGTGATTAAACATTCCACACATTATTTTCCATCCAACCTACTGATAAGGTCATACAAACCTGGATTAATTGAACACAAGGAAATATCAGCACAAACCAAAACTTTTGTGATTCATAAAAAGCTTTTAATGGTCAATCATCATTGTTTCCTATAGTATGGTCCACTTGAGATTTGGATCTCTTCATTTTTTGGGTTCATGCAATAAAATAATCTGGCAAAATAGAATACATGCATCAAGGTGGGCCCTATGGTAAGGGCCACACCTAATCCGCTCCGTATGGTCAAAGCACAATCCCACTATAATCAACCCACAAGCTTCAAAGGGTTTCTTTACAGCTTATATGTATATTTCTAGATCTCTTAATTATTCATTGCCACTTTCTTTGCCTGTACTTATAATATTGAGTCGAGTCAACTTAAGATTGGTTCAAGTGTTTGAGCAGAACTGACCTGACTGGTCATTGAGATAAGTTTTCTAGTTTTTGAACTATAAATTTAAGGGGGGTTTTTATTTTTCAATTTTATCCAATAAATACAAGTTAATAGGTAATAATTACCATTTATACATGTTTGGCATAAATGAGTATTTCTATCTTGAAATGCCATTTGAAAATTATGTACTCAAATTCGTGGCACCACTATGAGGTATGTAACATATCCATACCTTGAAATGTTTTAGGGCATGAGGCAAAAATGAGGCAGATTCGAAGCTCCAGTGGCCCACACCATATGAAATTATGGTCATAAAAGATTTTTAATGATAAGCGTTCAACCCAGTATTTCATATGGTGTGGTCTATTTGAGCTTTGGATTGGCCTCAATTTTGGGCTCATGCCTTAAGATCAGTACGCAAAATGGATGGACGGTGTGGATAAACTATATATATATATATATATATATATATATATATATATATATATATATATATATATATGGATGGACGGTGTGGATAAACTATATATATATATATATATATATATATATATATATATATATATATATATATATATATATCACATTGGGCCTCAAATTACATTGGGCCTCATATGAAATTTGCATAATCCTTGGTTTTAATGTAAAAAAAGTAAGTGATCATTTGTCAACATGGAAAAAAGTGAAAGAATTACGTTCGTAATTAATTATTGCCCATTTGCATGTAGTTACACTAAGGAATCACCTTTAATGGCAAGAAAGGAAGAAAAATGTTGGTTTTTAGTAAATAAATCTACTCTAATACCCTGTAAAGTGAAGAAATTTTACTATTTGATTTCATTGAAAGAGGAATGGACTTCTTTTATATATATATATATATGGCAAGCTCCTAGTACAACTGCTAATTATAAATGCTATAATCTAATAAAAATTTAAGTTACAGATTTATAATGTAATAAATATATATACTATGTGCTTGGGGCGCACTTAAGCATGCTTAGACAAAATTAGAATGAATGATGTGTGATTTATGTTGGATCCGGGCTCTTGTGCACATGTCCGAAAGTTCCATTTTAGCCTGTGTTATGTCTTTTCCATGTGGACCTCATTACTAGAAGAGGTTTATCGTGAGATGAACAAAGCCAAGAAAGGTATCGGATGCCCATGGAAGAAATGACAAGGAAATTTCAGAAAGAGGTCTTTTTGGATTAGTTGGCAATATGAAGAAAAGCGCATCCTTTTCCAACGTTTATCTTCATACACATGCAACTTGGAAAAAAAGAAAAAGAAAAAGGAGGTGGTTCACTCTTTGGATGACCTGGCCTGAAAGTCTAACTTCCACCGTCCATCAGGTGGGCCATGCATGTAAAATTGTACGGAGACCACATATCAAAGTGATTTGAGAAGGATGGACAATTAAATATGGATAGTATGTGGTGGGCAGTCCACATCAATTTAGGCCTCTCTGTTATACTCAGTATAGATTGTCCAAATCCCAATTCGCAAATATTATGATCACACCATCTTATTAAAGTGTTCGAGAGAGATGGGAATTAAAAAAAAGAGAAAAAAGGCAGCCCAACTTCATGGACGGCCCACGTCAATGCTTAGACCTCTATTATCCTCCATATTACTGCCCATTTCCCTCCCAAACTACTAATCTGGTGATTAGGACCATCCAATCAAAGAAATTTGTCGATGTACGATTAAAGGTGGGCCCACATGATGAACTGTCCAATTCATTGCATAGATCTCTCTAGCATACTTGATATGGATAGACCATTTATCAAGCCTATTAATCTGATGATTAAGATTATTTGATCAAAGTGATTTAAGAGAAATCAGCAATCAGAGGTGGGGCCTTACATGATGCACGATTCATATCGATGCTTAAAATTCTTTAGAATACTGAATGTGGACCATCCATTTTCCTAACCAATAAATTAGAAGGTTAAGATCATCTAATCCAAGTGATTGAGAAGCCGGGTAATTGAGGGCAAGCCCCAAATGATGCAAAGTATAAATTAATTATCAGAACTTTTCTAATATAATTAATATGAATTATGCATTCCATGTCCAGTAGTAATTTGAGAGGGATGTGCAGCGCAGTGTCAACCCCACATGACGCTACCACTTATATATATATATATAAAATCTCTTCTCACATCTCATTTTTTTCACAAGGATGTAAGGTGAAGAAGATCAAATTCCATCCTTGTGTGTCAACATCACAATAGAAATCCTAATTAGCTCTTTCTATTAAATTGAATTTTTGAAAAATCCTTTAATTCGACTGCATTTTGACATAAAAATCCAACAAAGTAAACATAAGAAAATAGCATATATAGATAATGACAGTGAATCATTTTCTTCCCTGAATATCGATTCTGTAATTAGGAATCACTAATTACAGAATCGATATTCATGGAAGGAGATGATTCGCTATCAGGTAAAACAAACTCAGCACATCTGCAATGTCATGCAAAAGAACATGCCCTATAATTGCTCTTTAGAATAAGGGTCATGAATTCATTGTGAAGAAACAAATTCCTAATTAAAGGATTCTATCTTTAGCATTTGGGTATTGCAAAAGCTATTTTCAAGAATCTACCTTGTGTGTCTGGACACTGGTAAAGGTTTGCTGGAAATCCATTTCTCAATTTTACAATCCATCTTAAAATAAAAGTGAAATTTTAGAAATTGGGTACTCAAGAAATTAATTTTCCACTATTTACCAGTACCCAAATACAAATTCAACCCTTCCCTACCAAAATCCACTCAGAGGCTAGATTTGCGGGACCCAAATGACCCCTTAAAAATTAGAAACAAATAACGGCGTAGCGTTCCTATCCAAACCACCCAGGCCGAATAGCTTGATGGTTAGAAAAAAAGCCCCCACATGATCGAGACGGTCTTAATACGAAGGACCCTTACAGTGACCCGGCCCAGATAGGACGGTGGTGTTTCGGTCCAAATGGGTCTCACCAGATTGTGCAATTTGGGTTTTAAAACATTGGATTTGACCTATGATCACCCTGATTAGCTCTAGCAAAGTCTTTCACATTCGCCATTCATTCTAAAACTGTGTTTTCCATTTACAAGCTTTAAAATTCACCTTCATGAAAATGACACAAATTTCTCCAAATCCCAACTTGTGTATATATATATATATATACACACACACACACACTTTAAACATTTTTATAGTTTCTAATCTACATCGATGGGAAGATGCCATTGAAGTCGTTTGGGGTTTGAGTGATGTCCCCAGTAATTTTTATGGAGAAATGATCTTGTGGGTTGAGTATATGAGAACTTTCTCACGCACACAGTTGGATTAGGAGAATGTACAATCTATATCAGCAATCTGGATCCTCTGTTTGGGCTGACCCACTCTTGATAGGATGCCTGAAATGAATTAGATGATCCAAAATCGTTAAGCCAGATGCATGCAAAAATGGATGGACAAGATCATTTGTAAAATAATGGTTCAGTGAGTCCCCTAATGGATGGTTAGACCATTCGATTTCTGTAATTTTTTCACAGTAGCGGGAGAAGGGTAGACTGAAACTAATGGACGATCTGGATGAGTATAAATGCAACCAAGTGCATGGGAAGGTTTACATACGCTTATCCACTGTATCCTAGATTGTTTTTCCTTCTAGAAGGGTCAAAATCAGGAAAACATTGACTTGAAATTTTTTCAGGTTTATAGGTGGGATTTGACTTTGAAAATGAGAACTATTAGAATACTAGGAAGAGAAACATATGTGGTTTTCTCTTTAAGTGGGCCATCCAAACTGGTCCATCATAGCAAGGGAGGAAAATAGGAAGATTTCTAGGCTTCTAGAGTCTTTGAATTAGTAGGTCGATTAACGGGGTCTTTGTGCCTTAGGATGTGAACAGTGTCATGATGGGATCATTATGTATAGTTGGAGCGAATGTATCGGTTGATCTGAACTGTTTATTTGATCGGCATCATTGGGGATGGGGGATGACACAAAAATCTTCTAGATCGAATGATTCTTACTCTTAGATTGGTTGGCTGCAAGTAGACGGTTCCAGACAAAAGCACAACAAACAGATGGTTGGGAATGTCTGATGCGGAATAATTCGAAAGGGTGTCCCCATCTGTTGGAGAGCCAACAGATAAACGGTCTGGATCACAGAACATGGATCCCACGTATACCAAATGAGTGGGACATGACACTATTCACTTCCTGATGCAACGGGCCTTAGGATTCCTCTTGAATGGCGGACGGATGAACATCCAATGAAGGACTTTGACCTAGTTATTATATTATATAGTCAGTGGGACTGGTCGTAGGTGCGGTTACCAGCTAACATATCTAGTCAATGACTATATTTTAAGGGTGGTAATGCTATCAGGCAAGCTGAGCCCCAAACACATCCAGCAGGTCATCAACCGCACAAAATTGTGGAGTCATGGTTGATAAAACACAAACTGAAGGTTGCACTGATTAGACAATCTCAACCATCTAGGGTCATTAGATGAGTGCCATCAACAACCATGATCCATCCACGCCGGGGCCCATGATTTGGACGATTCAGATCAGCATGGATATGTGCTATATGTACGGTAGATGAGCTGGTGGACCTGAGTGAGGTCCAGCTTGCCTGAATGTACCTTTTCCCATATCTAAAAACTAGGTTTGGCATGATCCACGAAGAACATGTCCACAAAGACAGTGAGATGATGCCATCATGGCCTTTGATGCTGCTTTCCTTTCAACTATAGATCTGACACATGGGGCTCTAATCACACGCCACGTGGCACCATGTGCAGCAACAGGCATACACAGCACTATAACTCACGGGCGCGGATTTCCTGCGAAAGCCTTGCGCAGGAAGTTCCTGGGAACCAAGGTGGGGCCCACGGTGATTTTTTTGATGAATCCACCCCGTCCATCCGTTTTGGGAGCTCATTTTAGGACATTAAAACGAAAATGAACCGGATCTAAAACTCAAGTGGGCCTCACTAAAGAAAAGGTGGGTAGGTAAATTACTACCGTTGAAACCTCCCTGGGGTCCACAGTGTTGTTTATATGAAATCCATACCGTTCATAACGTCACTACTATTGGGATGAACTGGAAACACAAATATTATTCTGATTCGAAACTCCTGTGGCTCCACAAATATTTCAACCGTGGACGTTTAATCCTCACGTTTTAGGCCCACTTGAGTCTTGGATCCAGTTTATTTTTTTTTGAATGTCCTAAAATGAGCTCCCAAAACGGATGGACGGGATGGATTCATCAAAAACATCACTGTGGGCCCCACCTTGGTTCCCAGCGCAGGAACTTCCTGCGCAAGGCTTTCGCAGGAAATCCGCGCCCATAACTTACTATTTTGAGGATGCGTGTATGACTGAGTCATGACATACATGCTGGTTGCTGGCATCACGTATCAAAGCCACATGGACAAAAAGACATGCAATCTGTAGTACGGAGATGCTACGTGCAGTCATATCTTCTGCTTGGGTCTGGTCCTAATGCACCTTTTGAAATTCGAAATTTGGAATGATGTTGGATTCCCGCCAACCATCTTCCTTTGGTTATTTGATGGTTAAAGAGACCGTCCATGTGGATATGGTCCAAAAATAATGGGTCGTCCACATTTTAATAGGTAATGTTGTTAGTGATGCTCTTATCTTAATTGGGTCAGCAATTAGGGTGTGGTTTATCTGCCTTATAACTATGCCTTGTGTACAGTTGAAGAGCCACCTTCATCTTTTGAAATGGGCCCACTTAGTAAAGAAAGGCATCATGTGGTCTCATGCAAGAAAGGCATCATGCGGTCATGCAAGAAAGCACAAGGTCCGAAAGGACTTGCTTTTGATTGGAAACAGCACAATGACTAAAGCTAGGTTTTCACTTTTACTTGACACGCATGCAAGGCTGAAAAAGTAGCCAGAGGTTTCTTAGGATGGTCCCTCCCACTTTCCACCACACTAAATGGGGATCCAGGCCGTTCATCTAGCAATATGGGCGTGTCATCATGGACCCTTATCCTACAACATGTATACCGATATGAGGATCGTTGTTACACAGTCAACTTTATATGTGGAGCAAGGATCTCTAATCAGTGACATTTTTTCTTTTTCTTTTTTTCAGTGGGGCCTTTCAGATGGACAGCCTTGATTACCTAGGGACCAAATGGTACATTTTAATATGGCGCTAATCACTCATAGCACACATATAACAATATTCAAATGGGCCACTATCTAAAAATGGTGGTAACTTGTGGCACAGATGTTAGGTTATCCATGTAATTCAATTTGTGAGGCATGTGGTGTGGGTGTGTGTTAAAAAAGAAGAAGAAGAAATTGTGATGCACTTTTTCTTCTCTTCTTACACACTCCCTGCATGGGAACATAAATCTAGGCTTTCAAGGTTGAAACACAGAGCATCTACCACTAAGTTATGCACCGAATTTGCGAGACATGTTGCAGATGTGGCATGGGTTGAAAACTGCATTAATCAAACAATCATGACCATCCAAATTAACATGGGGAAATGACTTACCTAGCATGGAATCCACGCTGTCCATCAAGTACACTACTCCTTGCTTGCTTTTGACTCTAGAATCAGGCTAATTGTACGTTTAGGTCCACCACCTTGAAAAATTAATTTAAAACATTTAAATTCACATTCACATGATATGACTAAATTGAGTTTGTGAATAATAATATAATTTTTGGGTAATTCTTTTATCCTTATGAGACACTTTAGATGAATGGATTGGGTGGCATATAAACCCAAAGGTGGACACTACACAAAACTAAGTGTGGGTTTTCCATCCCAAGTACTGTTTGGATGTAGTTGTTTACTTGAGTTTAACATTACAATAATTTCTTTTTTTCCATAGATAAAATGAAGCAATGTACTCGATGAACAGAGTGGATCCTGAGGATCATTCAGGGGCTTGTAAATGTTGGAAGAAGAGCCTTCAAATTGGGCTTCCTGGAGTGTCACCGATCAGTCATGATCAGTCGGGTAGTGGGGGCCGACCGATCAACTAGTATTAAGGCTTGGAAGGTGAAGAACGAGTGAGACTTGAAGATCGAATCCCTTCTTGTTGATTTTGCCCGATCACTCGTTCTTCCTCAGAATTTCACAATTAGGGCTTGATGGTAGCCGGTTGGCTTTACCGCAGGCTTGGAAAGTCAAGATCGGTCGGCTAGCATTTCATAGCCTCACTCGTTCTTCTTCAGACGCACTAATTATGAGGGGAAAAAATTCTGAATGTAGTAGAGGACATTAGAAATCAGGACCTAAGGCCAATGATAAAGGGAAAGTTAACGTAAAGTGTTAGAATTATGGTTAAGAAGACCACATGAGAGAGGATTGTTAGAATCTCAAGTTGAAGCAAGAAATGTATGAAAATTCTTCTGAAGAGGGAGCTAATATCATAGAGGACGGTGACGATCTATGTGAAGTTCTGACTATATCTGGCAATGGATCTCACGGTAGAGAGTGAATCCAAGATTCAGTGGCTTCATGTCACGTTTGTCCTGACCGGAGTTCATTCACGACATACAGGGAGTATGGTGGAGAATAGGTGTTTATGGGCGATGGCTACGCTCATAAGGTGATCGGTATTGGTACGGTGCGTAACATGATGATGTTCAATGGGATCGAACGAGTCCTAGAAAATGTGAAGCATGTGCCCAAAATAAAGATAAATGTGATTTTTCTTGGTGCACTCGAAGTGAAATTGTGTGTGTTCATTGGCTGCGATCGTTGTTGTGAAGTAATGAAGGAGGCGAGGCACTCATGTGTATGAAGGCACGGAGGTATGACCATCTTTACAAGTTTATCGGGATCACAATTCATGGTGGAACTGTGGAATCGGCAGCGAGATCCACGGTTGCTCCTATGTAGCAAGTGCCCAAGGGCCACATGAGAAGAGTGGAAAAAGGGTGTGAAAGTGCAAGGTTAGGGTTGATGATAGCACGAGAAGCAGTGGAACTATGATGAAGATGAGATGACAAAGCGAGGATGTTCTTATTCGACGTTTGAAGCCTTAGTGGAGTTTGTTGGAAGAAGAGCTTTCAAACTAGGCTCCCTGGACCGTCACCAATCGGTCATGACTGGTCGGGTAGTGGGGGCCGAACGGTCAAGCATGTTTTTTCAGAGAATTTGCCCCTGGACTATTTTTGGACAGGTCTGATCGGTTGGCTAGTTACGCTTGACTTGCGCTATTGCGCGGATTTGCGTAAGATATTTTTAATTTGGGGTTGCTTGCTATATATATGGCATAAATTCGGGATTAGGAGTAATCGTAAGGTGTCCATGGTTTCCAAAGTGTGTTTGGAAGAGGGGAGAGTGTTTTGTGAGAGAGAGCTTGGGTTTTCTCCGTTTTCCTTGCTTGTGGGCTGTCAATCTCTATAATCTTCTGTTAATCATAGTGGGTCACTTTGTGCCGTGGTTTTTTACCCGTTGAGGGGTTTTCCACGTGAAATCAGATTGTCTTTTGTGGTTGAATGCTTATGTGGTTTTGATTACATTGTGTTTTTCATTTGATCGTATATTTTGCTGTGATGTTGTTCGGCTTCTGCTTTCGTTGCCAGCGTCTCTATTCCTAATAGTAAATGGAGGTAAATGGGAGATGGAATTCGAGGTAAATGAATGAGGAGTAAATGACTTAAGTAGTTGTGTTTGGAGGAGAGTAAATGAAGTGCATTAGAAATCCAAATATCATGTTTGGATAGGAGTAAATAGGAATTATTGGACTATATTGAAAATTTTCAATATATTCACAAGAATATATGATATTCGAAATCATCTTTAATATATAAAATTATTGTACATATGTAATATATAATAAAGTGATTGTACTAAGCCCATTGAAACATATACTTCAACAAAAAAATAATGAAATTTCAATCCTTAGGTGGCATACAAACATAAGGATTACAAACAAGTAACTTGCTAACATTTTTTAACTATCCAATTAGGTAGTCAACTTTTAATTGGTTTAAATCATTCTATTAGTGTGAATTTAGTGATATAGTTAATGATTTGATTATTTTGAAATATTATTACCATATGCTTAGTAGCACTTTCTTTTCTCTTTTTACTTGTGCAACTCTCTAATGGAGTTTAAAAATGCATTCCATTCCATTGCGGTTGTTAACTCTTAATTCTCCGTTTACCTCCATTTACTCCTAATTCTCTCAATTCAATTAACTCTTGGTTTGTGAAATTAACTTAATGGGTAGTTAGGCGTGAGGTGCACTACTCGTGCAATAGATAGTAAGCGTACAAAAGGGACCCATGATTCATTCATCTGGAACGTTAATCTTATAGCTTGCAGTTTGGATTGGAATTGCTCAAAAATCTTCAGACCTGAGGCTCTTAACCCTTTGATTAAGGGCCGGCCCCCTAAATAGACAGTCAATAAAATTAAACAACTAAAAACTGTAGCGGTTCAGGATAAAAGAGGGTCAGATTCGATGGCTAGAATCTTCTAATTTAGAATATTTTTAGTTCATTCCGTGCAATAGTCCCATGAAATCGACGACCAGGATCGATGATCCTTGGGCCCATCCAGCACCCATTCACATTCTATTCATCATGACTTACATAGTTGGCGGAGTGCGCTAGCGTGAGCAGATGGCGCATGTAATGAGCTATCATACGCCAACGTGCCTGCACAGCGAGATGGTACACGTGCAAGCTATAGTCAGCCGGCATTATCATGACGAAGGATGTATCTATAAAAAAAGGGGGGTAAAATGTCAGCTTGTGGGCCCACCTCTCTCATTGGTGCCCTACCTTGTAACATTCAACTGAGTGATCCACACCTATATTCGGTGTATATGCTATCATTACCGTTCAATTAGAACACTGGCCACCAATCCGAACCGTCCATTCAAAATACCTCGTCTTGCATGGACGTAGTCTTAAAGAAACGAATGTAAATCCTAACAATGTCACTGATATCTTACATTTGAATAGTCGTTAATGGGACGGTTAGAATACTCTGATTTGTACAGAGTTTCCGTGTATGGCCCACCGAAGAGGTGAGGATCCATTCTAAGCCGCTGATCAAAGGGACATTTAATGAGAGAATTGCTATCCCTACATGCAGCTACTGATGCCAATGTATGCATTGGAGCAGGTAATCAAGATCAAGCTAGTAACTATCAGGTTAACCATACATGTACGAAAGCCATGAACGGTGCAAAACAGATATATATATGGCCTGATCCTCAATTCGATCGCCTGATTTTTTTTTTTTTATTATTCATGCTGGATCATCAAAGCTGTGGTCCCACTTGATAGACGGCTAAGATGTTCTACAAAGTACCAGGTTGGCGAACTACATGACGGCCTGGTTCCCACCTCGGATGGCACACGTGGCAGATATCCGGGCCATTCATCAGGTGGGATGCACTATGATGAATATGCAATGTACCAAAAGTCAGGGTAGCACACTCGTCTCGTGACCCACTATGTACGATTCATTTGGACCGTTGCACTTCCTTTCTGACCGTCCATTTTTATCATACTACTTTCATCAGCCTGATTAGCGAACCCACATTATATTTGGTCCAGGATATGTCTATAGCGTACGCTACCTGATGAATGGCCTGGATCTCTTGCTCGTGTTCCATCCGATGGTGGGAACCAGCATTCTATGGTAGCAGTCGGGAGCGGATTAGGTGCGGTCCCAGCCTCACCCAATACAGAGCGGCCCATACCGTGGGCCCACCTTGATGTATATATTTTATATCCACTCGGTCCATCCGTTTTTCGAGATCATTTTAGGGCATGAGCTTATAAAAATGAAACAGATCTATATTTCAGACGGACCATACCACAGGAAACAGCGGAGATTAACCATTAAAAGCTTCTTTGGATCAGAAAAATTTGGATCAAGCTGATATTTGTTTTATCCCTTCATCCAGGGTCTGTGTGACCCTATATACAGGTTGGATGGTAAATAAACATTACGGTGGGCCCTATGTTTTTTTAATGGTGGGCGTTCATTCACCATTGTTTTCTATGGTGTGGTCCACCTTAGATCTGGATCTACTTCATATTGGGGTTATGTCTACTGATATAAATGGAGATGGAAAGACGGATGGACGGTGTGGATATACAATCCATACATGAAGGTGGGTTCCAAGGCCAGGACCGCTCCTAATCCGCTCCCTTATGCGGGATGCACATTTCAAGAAAGCCCGAAGACTAGTGAAAAGCTTTGATGCTCTGGCAGAGTGTGATAGATGATACGCAGGTACTTGTAAATTCTTACAAATTACACACGTGGCAGAGTAGTAAGTCAATTTAAACTGTCCAAATTATTTTTCCCATTTTATTTATACGAATAAATTAATAATACTCTTATTTTATTATCTGACTAACGGATTGGGGGACATTTATTAGATGGTTAAATGAAAACAATCCAATGGCTGAATTTTTACAAAAATACTTATCTTTAAATCAGAGAATATGAAGCTTCTAAAAATATGATTTTCAGTTATTTGATTTAGATCAGTGTAATTCAAATTTAGTCGGTTTCGATTTAGTTATGTTCTGCCACGTATACAATTTCTGAGTGCCTGCGTATCAAGCATCTTATGCAGGCTGAGTAACATATAACTCTTTCCCACGACGCTGTGGTGACGACACGGTAGATCTGGTAGTACCAGAATAAGGTAGAGCAATCTGGTTACAGCATACGTGGCATGGTAAATTGTAAATCGTGACCGTCCATCTAGTTTCCTCTACTGTAAAGGTCAATCAATTCAAAATAATCCCTACTTGGATGATCTTAACCATCTAATCAGTGGCCTTCACTGAACGACAGAATACAAAAGTAGTGAAAGGCCCAAATTAATTGTATCAAAGCTACTAACTTCACTTCTAGTGTTCTATTAAACATGTAATTTTAGACATATATTCACTCTATCATAGGGTCCCACTTGATAGACTGTCCGGATTGATAAGTGGTCCAGAATCGTTTACTGTGGAGAGATGGCTCATGAGGGGCCACTACAAACTGTATCCTGCACTACAAAAGTCTCACAGATATTATGAAATCCATGGACGGTCAACTTTGGCAAAAGAAAAGAAAAAGGCTAATCGACATCAGGTGGGCCCCACATATATTCTCCTTTTTATTTATGACCTAACAAGAGAGTGGATTCCAGGACATGGAATGGCATCCAAAGAAGAACTACTAATTCCACCCGCTGGTGTGAACTTTCAGATTGCACTCGCCTGGCAATGGAAAATGATGACACTTGTACCAGATCTGACCCGCTCGGCATGCGATCCCCACCGTTCAAAATCCATGCATTTAAAATGAGGCAAATCAAATAATTATGTTGGCCACATGTATACCAACCGTTCATTTTTTTTTTTTGTAATATTTGCGGCCCATCTGATGATCATACTAGCCTGGGTCTTTTAGAATGTAGCATCTACAGTGTTGGGATTTCTAAATGGACGGTTCCTGTCATGTACACGTGTGGTTTGTTCATACGTGTGAGAAAGTGCACTCGAGCGATGGCTGTGGGTGGTCCACGGCATCCGAAAATAAAGGGATCTTCTTTTCGTGCTAGTTTCTACTCTATGAATGAAAGTAACATGTGTGTCTCATGTGGCTTCCAGGAAATAGAAGAATCCCACATCGATAGAGAAAGAGAGAGACAGATGCTTTGCTTTTGGATTTGGGATTTGTGGTCTTGATGGATACGTGTGAAACATCCTAGCCGTCGGTAAGGCATCGCACGTTTCATCTGTGATCTTTACGGGAGCTGGATTAGGTGTTACCCCCGTGCGGCTCACCTTGATGAGTTGTTCTATATCCACGCCATCCATCCGTTTTACAAGCCCATTTTATAGGGTGGATCCCAAATTGAGCAGATCCAAATCTAAGGTGGACCACACCACATTAAACAGTGGTGATTGAATGGCCACCATTAAAAACTTTCCAGGTCCCACTGTAAGAAAATCCGTACTGTTTATTTTCCATCCAAACCGTTGATATGATCAACCTGATCTGGATGAAGGGAAAATACAAAGATCAGCTTGAACCAAAATTTATTGGTCGTACAAAAAGTTTTTAATGACCATTCACCACATGTTTCATTGTTGTGATCCATATGAGATTTTGATCTACTCAAATTTTCGGATGAAGACCTAAGAAGGAATGGAAAATCCGATGGACGGCGTGGATTTAAAACTGATTGATCAGAAGTGTCCCTACACGGTAAGAGTAGCACCCACTAAGGTGTTTCCCGGGTAACACCTAATCCGCTCCCGAGCTTTACTTACGCGGTTGGAAAGTAAGCGGAGAACGGTCAACGTTCAACGTATGAATGTGGGGTATCTAATGCTATTTTGGGGGTGCTGCGTGTTCGTGATGGGCCCACCTTATCTTTGACTAAAAATAATACACGTGGCAAATGAGGATAATTATTCAAACCGTTCATCAATTGGATAATGGTCCACTGCTTTTTAAAACTGTCCGTTTGTTAGCAACAGTCTGTGAAGTAGGGAGCCCGCGCTCTGTGGGGCCCACCTTGTTGTTGAGGTGATACATCCACTCCGTCCATCGTTTGCAACATCTCATGTTCGAACGTGAGCCAAAATGAGTTGGCGCAAAAATGATGGATGGAGTGGCTGTCACACGCACGTCAACGGTAGGCTGGTGGGCCCCACAGTGTGTGGGAGGATTGCGTAGTGTAGCACACCTGTATGCCACTAGAATTGTTCTGTGGCCCCGCAATGATGTATCTGCTTTATCTACACCGTCCATCCATTTTTCCACCTCGTTTTAGATCATGAGCCAAAATATGAGGCAGATCCAAATAACAGGTGGACCACACCACATTAAACAATCTTGATTGAATGCCCACCATTAAAAAATTCTTTCGGCCCACCAAGGACACAGCTGTCCATACGAGTGGGCAGAAAAGTAAGCGAGAGAATAGTACGGTCCGGTTTCCCAAGTAGGTGACGTGGAGACAACTGGGCCATACAGCTTGCCAGAATGGTTTGGTTTGCTAAAAGGGTGGGTTATATAATACTCTGAATGCGTATGGAGATTCATACGCAGGCTCTTAGAAATGGTAGACTTAGCATATTTTTATGCAAAATCAACCGACTAAATTGTGGAACCAACTGTCTCTAAGACAGAGTACAAAAATTGTATTGTTTGAATAATCCTAACCTCTGATTCGTGGACACGTGTTTGTTGAAAGAAGACCATTGGATATTTTTCATTTATAACCGTCAAATAATTGTCCACCAATCTGATACTCAGATATTCAATTAAGCATAACGTCTCGTTCATAAGACATATAATTTGAATTGCTTTTATGGAACGTACACAATTTTAAACTAACGTGCCTGCGTACCATCCATCACAAACCGCCAGAGTATCAAAGGTTTTCTCTGATTCGAAAGAGTCTGTTTTGCCTCTGCTGCGATGTAGATACCAGTGTGTGTCGCCTCCTATTACCCTCCACATACTGAGTAATCTGATGATCAGAACTGTCCATGTAAAATGGACTCTACACTATAGGGTCAAACTTAGAAAATTTCACTGAACAGATGATTCCGGTCAGCGTAAACAAAATTTTCAATGGCTTGCATTGAACTCTAAAAATAAATGGTTGTGATCATCCATGAACCAAAATTTCTAGAAAATTAACTTATATATGGTATTAGTAATAATGTGGACGGTTAAAATCATCATACCACCTCAGCATGTGTGCCCCATTTGTTGGCGACATACTCTAAATTGTGACTCGCGACATAGGCAAAACTTACTGTTGCTAAAAGGCACCGGAGGAGAAGAGCGCTTCAATAGTGGCAGGTCATCCGTCCCGGAATTTGTGGGGAATGGATTCCCAAAAGAGGATGGGCTGATCTTTCGCTGCGATTATGGGCGAAAAGATATTAATACTACACACCCGGTACATGTTAGCATAGTTGTATTTTTAAGTTATTGTCGGTTTTAATTTATTAGTTTTGGATTGCGAAACTTCACCTGTATTTAAACTGAGCGTTCATATACACCCTGGCAGTTTGTTCCAGCGTGTCATGCATTACGACATCTGAGCCGTCCAAAAGACGGGATTCGCATGAAGATCATCAGGTGGATAGTTATGATCTATGTGGCCCACCTAATAATTAAACCAACCTGATTCTTAAGGTAAGTTTTCTTCAAGGTTCCCAGAACGAATCCGGACCGTTTATTCCGAAGATCCAATAGTTAATGGGCCCCAAACAAATAATCACACTTTTTAGACAATGGTATTGATATTAGTGCTGGTGGGCCCCAACTGTAACAGCTTACAGTTGGCTTGGCTCATCTGATCAGTGAGATCTTGGAAACCAAGTGAGCTGAACTGAATCAACGGTCTGGATTCTTGATTAGACTTCATCTGTGTACAAATGCAAGTAGTTGGAGTGTATGCTACGCTGCAAGTATTTAAATGTGATTTATCTCTCCTCCTCTATTATTAGCCACTAAAAATCACAAGGAACTTTTTCGAAGGGACAAAAACGCCCTTACGCTACCTAATGCAGAAAATAATTGTCCACGTTGCCAACGTGGCATTCAGAAATGATTGCCACGAGTTTTGGCTAATGGCCATTGGAACATGGTGGCCCACAAGATGAGTGGTTGTGAACCGTCCACGGTGCGCCTGTACCGTTTTCCATAATCGAAGCACTGGGAATATTTCTAACTTGTAAATGATAATATTTCTGAAGAGAAATTATAGCCATTGATACAATAGTGGGGCCCAGACTTTGTTCATCCAGACCATTGATCTGATGGGCCCCAGATGGGTTGGGGGATGCCCCGGAGAACTCCCAAATTGAAAGGGCTAGGATTTTGATAGGATTCAGATCTCAAGGGCATGCAAGTAGGGCCAAATAATGTACACCAAGGAATCTTGGGGAATATTCATACAAGTTGGGGCCAATCTAATGAACGGTCCCGATCATGTATTCATGGCAACCACTCGTAGGAACTCCGATGCCATGCATTTCCTAACTCAACAGCATCATCCATTTGATGCCTCGACACATTAATGTTTGATGGTAAGTTTGAAAAATGGTTTTAATTGGGACGTTTGGACAGTTTAACCAGCCAATGTGGGCCGTCGATTAGGTACAATGGATGCTTCATGGGTACTTTGCAAAAACACACGATTCCGACCATCCAAGCAATAACTTATTAAAATGAACGGTGGAATATCCATTAAGCGGGAGTCTTTTTAACGGCGACCTTTGATGGATGGGATGGGCCTAATGAACAGTCCAGATGGACGGATTTGATTTGAGGGCATTATGTTCATTATCAGTTAGAAGAGTTCCGTTTTAACCGACATCTGTAAAATGAGGCGTGTCAGTAAATCTGTTAATTAGAGCACTAATCAGGCCTTAAGTCTTTCTTTAAACAGGTTTTGGTTTGTCGGGGACGTATGGTAACTACCAGACATTCGATCTGTGCGAGGCCCACTATGATGTGTGAGCGGCATCCAGACCGTCCATTAGATGAGAATCTTGTGTTAGGCTGATATGCAGAATCACAGCTTGATCCACACTTAGATGGGCCACGCCAAAGGGAGAAATGACCAGCACTGGGGAGGGGGACGCGCACCGTAGAAGCTTCCAGATGGAATGTGGGGTCCACCTGTTACGTATTTATCATCGATACCATTCATCTGGTGAATCCCATCTGGATTAAGCGACTGAAATAAATGAAATCTATTTGCGAATTAAGGTTGACCACAGAAGAGTGATTATAAATGTTTTATGCGTGATTTGCATTTCTCCCTGTGTTATTTCGTGTCTTTATATTGGATCGGACTATTGATATGAACGGTGAAGATGAAGATTCCCATCATTTTCACGGCTAAGATTCTATTTAAAATGACTTGTGGGTCCCACACAAGCTATGGCAATCACCACACTACCGAAACTAGCCTCAGAGGTCTTTGGTCGCCAACGCCTTGACCGGCGCTCCATTCTCCGTTACTTCGCCCTTTGTCCGCATCTAACGTCGTTACATCTCTGCCAATAAAAGGTCGCCACGTGTCACCGCTTACTTTCCTCCCTCCTCCCACCTGCTGTAAGAAAACGAGTACACGGTGGCTACCTGCAGACGCTCATCAGAACTTGGAAAGCACAAGCGCCGCAGTACGTGTTTTATTCAAATACATATAGTGTATCCAGTCCGTTCATCATGCGGGCCCATACATAAAATATATAATTGAATAAAATGTACGGTCTAATTATGTAGATTTAGAGTTTTAAAGAGCCTCAACAATCGAAGATAGAAACCACTTGCTTATGGGACTCAACTGATGCACACCACAAACCATATCAAGATCAGGACATTAAATTAAAGTGGACCGTATGATGAACGTCCAAGATCTCATAGGAGTATTACACGTCATCATGTACGGTCTCGTATATTTGGCGCGTGAGGAAAAGGCGACTGCCAAAAGCATTTGGAAGTGGGTAAGCGTTTCTTACACGCAGCCCCATCACACGCGTTTCCGCCATTAAAAAAAGCCTCCCCCTTTAAAACCCTCGTCTCCCTTCTCGACCATTTCCCTGACCTTCCCAAATCGTAGAAAATCGCCGATCTACTTGGCGGTTCTAGGGTTTCTACCCGATCTTTTAACGATCCTTGGATTTCTTCTCCTTCTCTCCGATCAGCGCCGGATTCGAAGGAATAGAGCAAGGATTTTCAGCGATTTCGTTCAATTTCTTTCCAATTCGCTGTTTATATCGGGATTCGAGGCTCGGAATTTGTTCTTGATCTCCGATCCGTCAGGGATTTGAAGAAAAGAGGTAATTTTTTTTTCTGGAATTTGAAAAATCAAGCGATTTTAGGGATTTTAGGGGTTTTTTATTTTATTTTTATCTGGAACATCCGATTCGCGAGGGAAAAAGAAGTTCTTTTTTTTTTTTAATTTTTTTTAGGAGAAAGGATTTTTCTGGTTCTTTTCTCCAAAGGAGGAGATTTCTAGGCTTTGAAATTCTCAGTCGGAGCAAAACAGGGATTTTTAGGGTTTTTTTTTTTGGAAAATGTCTTCGACGGCGATGTCGTCTACTTCCTACTGGTGCTACCGCTGCAGCCGATTCGTCCGTGTGTGGGACCGAGACGCTGTCGTCTGTCCCTGACTGCGACGGTGGATTCATTGAAGAGGTGGACCACCCGCCCCGGCCCACCCCACGCCGCCGATTCCCATCCGCAGCCATGTACATGCTCGGCAACCGCCCCAATTCCGATCAGACTGCCGGTCTTGGGTTCCGCCGCAGCCGTCGCAACGGCGGTGATCGTTCGCCGTTCAATCCCGTGATCGTTCTCCGCGGCCCAGCTGATGGGGGTGGAGTGGAGGCCGGCGGTGGTGGTGTCGGTGCCGCTGAACGAGGAAGCTTCGAGCTCTATTACGATGATGGTGCGGGGTCCGGCCTCCGGCCTCTGCCCGCAAGCATCTCAGACTTCTTAATGGGGTCTGGATTCGATCGGCTGCTGGATCAGCTGGCCCAGATTGAAATCAATGGCGTTGGGCGCTGCGAGCATCCCCCGGCGTCTAAAGCTGCTGTTGAGTCAATGCCCACGATTGAGATAATCGATAGCCACGTCGTCACAGAATCACACTGCGCCGTCTGCAAGGAACCGTTCGAGCTGGGGTCCGAGGCCCGTGAGATGCCGTGCAAGCACATCTACCACTCGGATTGCATCCTCCCCTGGCTCTCGCTCCGTAATTCATGCCCTGTCTGCCGCCATGAATTGCCAACAGACGTCCGCGGCCGGAGCTCGCCTGACTCAGATAGATCACCAGACCAGCAATCACCAACTGCGACCGAGGAAGAGACAGTGGGTCTGACCATATGGAGGCTGCCTGGTGGTGGGTTCGCGGTCGGGAGGTTTTCAGGTGGTCGTCAGGCCGGGGAACGAGAGCTCCCTGTTGTCTACACAGAGATGGATGGTGGTTTCAACACAGGTGGTGCCCCGAGGAGGATCTCATGGGCTGCAAGAGGGAGCCGGTCGAGAGAGAGTGGCAGGATTAGGCGGGCTTTCCGTGATTTCTTCTCCTTTTTTGGGTGGTTACGGCCCTCATCTTCGAATACAGAATCTGGGTCTTCTCGCAGATCGCGGAGTTTGGTTTTCAGTAGAGGTTCGCGGAGACGTTCTGGCACTTGGGCATTGGAAGACGGCAATGGGATTTCCAGATGGTGATAAGAAGGGGAAGACAGCGGAAAAAGCTTAT
Organism: Liriodendron chinense; assembly: GCA_003013855.2. NCBI lineage: Eukaryota > Viridiplantae > Streptophyta > Magnoliopsida > Magnoliales > Magnoliaceae > Liriodendron > Liriodendron chinense. The sequence continues at coordinate 1,772,450 of ML058427.1, read as the reverse complement.
GTTTTTTCATATGGATTTCTTGTTTGATCGTCGATCATGGTAGTTGTTTGCTTTTGTCTTCAATCAGAAAAAAAGAAAGAAAAGATGTGTAAAAGTCTTGGTTTTTAATTTCTGCTGTAAATAGCAACAACGGCGTCGAATGCATTGCAATGAAGCAAGAAGAATTGAGAAATTTCATGGTTGGGTTGGAGCCCGTAATAATTCAAGAAGTGGAATTAGAGATGATGATGATGATGATGATGAATGGCGACAAAGATGGGCGTACGGAGAGTAAGAATGTACATGCTTCTCATGTACTGTCTGTATGCCTATTTGCAATCATATGTTTTGAAATTCATTTGATTCTACTATACTTTTGCATGAATCCTTCTTTCATTTTCTATCATCGTCTGTGATAACTACAATTCGAGGACATGAGTTCTTCCCCTTTTAAGAAAAGATGTTGATTTTGTTCAGGTCATGTTACGAATCATATAGAATGAATGGTGCCCCATCTCAAATGGGTTCTAGCTAGAATCTTGGTGGAATGTGTGTTTGATCTTAAAATTTCGGACTTTAGCATTGGTGGGGTGTTTTGTAGAGCTTATATTCTTATATTAGCTAGGGATTGGGTATTGGGAGCCTGTCTTCTGAGTTTTGATGCTTGTATGGAATATGGAATTGGTGTTTCCATTATGCTTGGACATGAGAATTCCATATAAAGCATTCATGGAAAAAGGGTCTTTGATAACTCTTGCTATTGTATCCAATGGGTTCAAGTCAGCCTATCAGGTATTTCATCGTCAATGACCGATGCGGCTAAAAACCGTTCAGCGACCTCAGGAAATGCATCGAAAAATGTTAATAAACATTGCTAAATGATTCTTCCTCGAAAGGTATGATTTTAACAAGTGAATCAGGAGGCTATAGGCGTGACTTGGACATATTCGGATGATATTTCTAACCTTGTTGAGGGAGCTGAGCAGGCGGACCCACCTAGGGCCGCCTAACTGTGTGAGTTTGTCAATGTCTTAATTCTGCGAGGTAGATCAAAATATACAAAGTTTGGTTACAAATGCATGAACGGTGGGACCGGTTACCTGTCCTAGTTGTGTGTTGATTGGTTCGAGCACCAAACTGCATGGCCTCATTGGGGTTGTGGGCCGCCGGTGGGTACTTACCTGACCAATCAGTGTGACCAGGTGATGTTTTTCCTGGTTGCATTACTTAGCAGTCCTAAATTAACATAAGCAAACAAATATTTGCACACTCAACATAAGAATCCTGCGGATTCGACTGGTGATTGCCTAATCTTCGATTTCTGCAACGATGCTGATTTGGGAATTGAATTGTTGTTTTTTGCTATGAGGTAAACCTTTTCTAAGATTCTCTTAAGAAACCATGCCATGTTTTCCTTTGGTTGCGAGGTGAAATCGAATCTCAACCCTATCTAGTTTTAGGGGAATCCATTTCTCAAACACCCATATCTGCAATCTGCTCTAGGGAGACCATATCACCTGTCTGATCAAGATATTGACTGGATAGGAAGTGGGCTCACTCCCATTTGATCTCATCATGTCCAGAAGTAGTCACATTGGGGTCTGCTCCTCTCAACCGTCTGATCTGGATGAATGTTGATATGCATCTCCAGATGAGAGCAGCTGGCATTATTGAAGAAATTTCGATTTTTTAAGTTATGGAGAGGTCGATATGGGATGGCTTGGATCATCCGTTGGATTTGATTTCAGACAAATGCAGTTGGAAGTCTAGCTAGACAGGTCCAACTAAATGGATGGTTAAGATCCACCACCCAATCTACCATGCGTCTGTTATTGGGCCACGTGGCATATCCAAGTGGTCTATTCATTTTTTTCTTCCTTGATTGGTGATTGTTTGGTTTCATCTGGGTACCTAACGGAGACAAGTCATGATTCTCCACGTCTGAAAGTATCAATGGGTGACCGAATCACGTGAGGGTTATGGATAGAGAGAGAGAGATAGGTCATTGTTTGGCTGCGACCATGAATTTGACTTGAGGCAAGTCTTACATGAGTCTTCCACATGGTGAAAAGATCTTGCAGATCCTGGCCATTCATCGAACAGCCCAATTGGGTTTTTGTTGTGATCTTTATAAGTTGGGAATTTCCGTTCACCCAATGGTAAGATTGCAAAACCTTTAAAAAAAAATTTAAACTGTCCATGTTTTGTCCACGTGTGGTCCCTTTGAATAGTTTAGCATAATCTAGATTCATAATCTGGCAGATATGTTAGTATCTTATAGATAAAATAGATATTACTATCTACTGAGATATGACAATCTCCAGGATTATGATACAGTAAATATTGGATTCTACACAGCGCTATGAAATCCGGTACCTGAGTATTGGTGGCTTAGGTCTCAAATTCAAGGGTGTTAATCTAATAATAACAACGCATAAATTGAAGTAGCGCTAAATCTAACGGATGCTCTTCAATCCCACGTCCTGGCGATGTCCATGGAGGAAGGTGGAGAACCAGATCACAGTCTTATTTCCTATTGTAATTTTTGAATTTACATTAAAAAAAATCTAAAAAGACTAATAGATGCTGACTCATATGACTCAAAATAAGAGTTTGAAGTCATTATAGGACTCTTCAAACATTACAACAATTAAAAATGATTTAATAAAAATATTAAAATTCAAATTCAAAGGGGATTTGACCTCAAATCCATCTTTTTTTTTTAATAAAAATTTTAAATCTGTATTTTTTTAACGAAAATTTTGACCATAGATTGTACGATCAATGATAGCTTCCCAGCCATATCTTATGATAGTAATTTCAATAATGGATTAATAGCGATTTTGGAAATGGGTTGCAAAGTTATGGTCGTCAAAAGCTTGTTAGTGTGTTTTAGTTCCATATACTGCGGGCAACTACGCATGGTGGGGTTTGGTTGATGAACGGTCTGGATTATTTTGATAGTGGTGCTGAAATTTTGTGAGTTCATCAGCAGTGACAACTTGCTGCAATTGAGATTTTGATTTTGAGATATGGGAATATTTTATTAGTCTTTAAACAGACAATAGGATATAAACTCGACAATTCTACCAACGCTGCAGGTGGGGCCCACTGTTGGGTATGTATGGCATCGAGAAGGATCTCCTGTCTAAGAGTAGGACGCTCCAAAAAATCAGACCAGCCTACGCATGATGTGGGGCCACTGCGTGAATTCGAAGGTTTTTTTTTTCTTTTCTTTTTCTTTTTTTTTTTACCTTCATTTGAGAAATGATGAGCACGATTGGGGTTGGCCATTGCTTTCTATGGTGTGGCCCACCCGATGATTGTACAGGCTTGATTTCTTGAAAATCCCATCACGATGGTGGGGCTCACTTGATGAACAGGTTGGATCACATAAAAACAACAGGTGAGCTACAGCGTAGAAAACAATGGACAAACTGCCCAAAACCTCTGATTCTGTCGTGGCCCACATGATGGTTGGATAAGCCTGATTGTTTAGGGCTTCCGAATTTCATAGCAGGACAGTCCTTCTCAACAGGGTTAGATGCCATGAAAGCATTGTGGTGGGCCCCATTCGCAAGAGGTGTAGAATAAGCTTGTTCTACAAAGGCCCTAGAGGCTCCTGAGAGAATATTCTGACAAGTGGGACACAGTACTTATTTACATTTCTGAGAAGTGTGGCCCATGATTTGATGATCTAAACCGTTAATCATTTATATTAGAACCTTCAGTCGAACATGGACCGGTTTATTAACCGTTCATCTTTTGAGGATGTTTTTTGAGCTGTTGTTTATCCACGATAAGCTACAACAGACCAACGGTCTGATTACCGGAAGATAATGGACTGTTCACAGCCGTGATTTTTTATTATTATTATTATTATAAAAAAATCCATCAATGAAAGGGCCCACTAGATGGACGGAACCGATTGGCAGACTACCCTGCCTCGTGTATTGTTTGGAGACAGCGGTACTGTACTTTCAGTACCACCACATCACCACCCTTGAATTGATGTCTCAGGCTCGTTTGTCTTCCAGACTGTAAAGCTGAGGCCCACCTCACTCGAGTTAGATTATTCAGCCGGTGGGCCACAGCATCGATAAGGACTTCCACCAAAATCTCCAACAGCCCAGCCGTCGAACATAAGCCCATCGCATGGTTTTAATTTTCCAAGTGGCCCACCATGTGAACACTCCCTATCTTGTATAGGTGGGCCCCACACCCACCCAAATTCTGTTTTGCTCAAACGAACTTTGTAATTGTATGCATCTGACTATCTGAGGGAGGGGGGGGGAGTTGTATGACACTCTGGCAGAATGAAACACTTGATACACTAGCACTCAGAAATTGTCACTGTTGCATCCTTAAATAACTAAAACCGCATAAATATCACAGCCGCAAGGACCCACTGTCACTGGTCACCCCCGCCGAATCGGTTCTCTAACGATAAAGACCCGGTATCCAGAACCTTGACCGCCACACTACACATCCAATAATCCATAGTCCAGATAAGCATATAAGCATATTTTTGGTTGTGTTACATCTAACGGGCCCATAATTTGGCCGGACGGCTTTTTTTATTAAATTAATATATGACATATATTGCAAAATTTAGCGCCTGTTATCATCGCCCACATAGGCTAAGAGTATTACACTCTGTATCTCCTTGTACTTGAGAGAGAGTAGAGAATCTTTTTCAAAGTCACTAGGACGATGGTGATGATGATGGCCCACCAACGTGTTGGATGAGAGGATTGGTGGGGTGTACTGAATGGCTCACAATCGTTTTTGCCAACAACATTGGTCCCTCCCCATTGCTATATGTATACTTCGGAAGGACAGACTGCAGTTTTTCAAAAGTAAAGCTGTAAATGTTTGGAATACAGCTTTTTTTCGGGGCTGTGTTTTGGATGCTCCTGAGAATCCAGTACCATCTCACATGCAACAAGTAGAGAAAGCCACAGACACTATCCACCGTACATCCATCCATAGAAAACATTGGATGGACCATATCCATCCCCACGGAGGATTCTGTTCATACACTGTCATTGGTGTAGCAATCCAATCCCTTAATCTGATGAGACCTGCCGTAGAAGGTAAGGCCAGATCAGCACTAGTCCCCCGATCTCTCACTGCAATCAAGCCTGAAAAAGGCTCCGATCCAACCAGGAAAGTAGTTAAAATCTGGATATTTTTCATCAGGACGAGTCCCTGTAAGACTCCTTTGGGTGGGCAACACATGATCATCGGTTTAGATCATGACCGTTGGATTCTTTAGATTGAGCGATTCAATAGGCCACACTATAGTTGTGATCATTACAAATAGGTTTGGGGCGGGAGGTTTGAACCGTGGTCCCTATTCGCGGTTATTAAGCCAGATATGGAAACCTACGATGTGGAGACCCTAGAGGAGAGAAGTGTGATAGGTAAGCTTCTCTGGCCCTCTTTCCTATAAATATATGTCTTGGTCCTCTCACCAACACACAAGAGAAAAACCTAGTCCCATTGAGAGGTTCTCCTAAAGGTGTAAGGTACGGAAGACAAAAAGTTCTTCTCAGCAACACGACGGCATCGGGAATGTTTTTCCAATCAGGTACGCATTTTTAGATTACTGTGAATCTCCATTATTGATGCATAGACGATCCAATTATTCCACAATATTTAAGATTAATAGTCCCATCATATAAATGGCTTGGATCATTAAAAATGTACTTAAATTACACATGTACATTAAATGGAACTGAATATAAGATGGTCTAAAAAATAAAGCAGATGCAAATTCCAGGTGGACCATACCAGAGGAAACAATGGTTATCTAAAAACCTTTTTTGGGCCACAAGTTTTGGATCAGGCATAGCCAGGTCCGTGTGACTTTATCAACAATTTGGATGGTTAATAAACGTTAGGGCGGACATTAAGAAGTTTTTAATACTAAGGCCTGTTTGGATTCTACCAAATAAGTTACTTTTTCTACTTACAACAGTGGATATGTAAGACCCTGTACCCTGAATTGCCCTCCGTACGCTTAGTTTCTGGTACTGGTACGTCCTGGATGGACCAGATTAGCGAGCCTTGATCGCGACCCTATTTTAGTACCGCATCGACCTAAGACCTATACCTCGGCGACCGTGTAGGCATTGTGATTCCAACGCCGCGCGGCACGCCCCATTGTGATTCCCGATGTGAAAGTTGCGTTCATTTGCGCAATCCGAGGCGGGCCGCACAACGCACGTGTGTCGCGGGCCTCACTTGCACAAATATAAAAAAAAAAGTCAAATCAATCAATCAATCCCCCTCACCCTTACCCATACCCTTCTCATCACCCTATTCAACACACACCATACTCACCCCTTCCCTCTCACACCACAAAGTCAAGAGAGGGGGAGGGGGCTTCTCATTTTTTCCCAGTTGCAAAAAGAAAGGACAGAGAGAGAGAGAGAGAGAGAGAGAGAGAGAGAGAGAGAGAGAGAGAGATTAAGAGGGAGCTTAGAGAGTGGGGGAGTTAGAGGGAGATTAGGACAAGAAGGTAGAGATCAAAGCTTGGAAAGCCCCAACCATCATCTGAACCGTTCGATCAACCATCCAATTCGATTCGACCGTTCATCTTCCAAGTGAGTGCAAGGGGGAACATAAACTCCCCTTTCCTTGTTTGCCTTTCAATTTTTGGGCCCACAAGTGGGCCATGCTGTGAGACAGCGTGGACCAGCCTATGTGGCCCACCATGATGCTTATTTTCCATTTTTTCCCCATTCTTTAGATCACAAAGATTTGGATGAAGGAAAAATACAAGGGTTGGCTTGATCCAAATTTTTGGGTCCACCTTGTGATGGACAACCAGATGGATGGATTGGATCGTCTATGACTGGGCCCCACAACCTGAAAATCACAATAATAATAATATAAAAAAGAAGAAGAAGCTAGGCCGCTGGACAGACAGCATCCAGAGAACGCCGCTGCTCAGCAGCGCATGGGCGAAGCCTAATTTGGGCGTTAACTATGGGCCCACTCGTGGGACCCACCTTGATGCTTGTGTTTGATCCACATCGTCCATTTGTTTCTCCAGTCCATTTTAGGGCTGGATACCAAAAATGAAGTAGATCCAGATCTCAGGTGAACCACACCATAGAAAACAGTGGAGATAATGATGTCCACTGTCGAAACTTCCTTGACCCACCTTGATGTTTGTAGACCTTCTAACCTGTCCAATATCGGACTCATTGGGTCCCCCATGAGCTGGGGAACCTGATGAACGGAGTGGATCATACTCATGTGGGCCCTACTTGATAAAAAAATAAAAAAAAAGAGACCCAAAGTTGGACGTTCACAGCGTCAAGGACGCTGGAACTGTCCAACGTCAAGGACGCTGGAGTTGCTGAATGGGATCCCCACTCGTGGGACCGACCTTGATGTTTGTGTACGATCCGCACTATCCATCTGTTTTCCTAGATCTTCTTAGGGCCAGGGCCCAAATATGAAACATATCCAAATCTTAAGCGGACCGCACCACAGGAAACAGTGAAGATGATGGTGCCTACAGTCGAACCTTCTTTGGCCGACTTTGATGTTTCTAGACCGAATCACATACCCAATATAGGGTTCTTTGGGTCCCCCATGAGCTGAAAAATCTGATGAATGGAGTGGATCATCCTCATGTGGGCCCCACTTGATGAAAACCAAGAAAAAAAGGGAAGCAAGGCTCCCAGACGCTGGGAGTAACCAGTGTCCACGACGTTGGACTCACGAGTGCCCCAGTAGGTGGCCCACTCGTGGGACCCACCATGATGTATATGTATCATCCACACCACCCATCCTGCTTCCCAAATCATTTTAGTCCCCGGGCCCAGATCTGAGCCGGATCCAAATTTTGAGTGGGCCACAACATAGGAAGCAGTGGGAGATAATGATGTCTACCGTTAAAGCCTTCCTAAGACTCACTGTAATGTTTGTAATGCCATCTGGACCTGTGGCATAGGTCTGGATGGAGGGGAAAACACAAATATCAGTTTGATTCAAAATTCTTGGGGCCCATTTAGGTGCCACACTCTAAGCACGCTGTCCAGCAGGTGGCCCACCCCGTGGGTCCCACCATGATGTACCTGTTTTATACATGCTGCCCATTTATTTCTCCATGCCATTTTAGGATATGGCCCCAACAATGAGGCAAATCCAAATGTTAGGTGGGCCACACTCGCAAGGAACAGTGGTCATTGATGCCGACCATTAAAAAACTTTCCTTAGGGCCATTATGATGATTATTTTTCATCCAACTAAAGGTTGTAGGCCCATCTTTGGGTTCCACCTTGATGGATGTATTGTGTATCATACCATCCGTCTTGACCGATGCGTGGTGCCCAATTTGAGTGGGCTTCACTTAGAAAATGGTGGTGATTAAATACCTACCACTGAAACTTCTTAAGACCTACGATGATATATATTTGCTATCCGACCGGTGGGCGGGGCCCGCCATGGTCCTTCCTTTGATATATATGTTTTATCCATGCCGTACACCTATTTTGTATGTGCAGGCCCAAGTATGGGGCCGATGTGGTCTCAAGTGCGCTATGCCACGAAGACCCTTACATTTTTAATGGGGTCCATAGTCTGGTCCCACTCTCTACATATATTGGACCATTTAAGGCAAACATCACATGATATGTTTGGTAACATACTAGTAAACTTAGCTTGATACTTCACACTGATAATATGCTTAGTATAATGAATATCATGCTCATTCATATGCCCATACGCATCATTTGTATGCATATTATAGATCACAATTAATCATAGCATATGCTAGTTGTCTTGTTATACTTAGGGGACTTGTGCCAGACAGGGTCGCCCCACATGATTGCGTAGTATGCGTAAGTTTGGTGCATGACTTGGATTGTATGTCTCATGCATTTTGCATTATGTATGTCACGATTGTCTTCACACCCTAGCAGCATCGGGGTGGTGGCCACCATAGTCATATCGTGGTTGGCAGTAATGGACACTGGAAACATATTCTAGCACGTGGGCGCTATGGATGTCCTTGGGTGAAAGTCTCTAAACCCTGTGGTACCAGTAGGATGTTCCAACGTCGAGACCGAGTGAATAACATGAGCGCCCGAGTGCCAAATACTAGTAGGCCGCGTCTCCCACTGTGTCGAGGTTGGTTGGAAAGGGGTGTGACCTTATCCGCCTAGGTGTAGTGGGCTATAAGCTAGGTCGAGTCTGACTAGCTCGTGAAATGGGTCCGCTATCGGCGAGCTGGGTGGGCATTGGCATACCACTAACGAGGCGGATATTGAGGTCTTTTCTACTCGCTTGGTTATGCGCGCGATGTGCGGCGGCCAGTATCAGAGTGTATTAGACCCCGGTGATGTCCCAGATGAGAACTATTTTGATATGTGGATTAGTTGAGGATTGACATGTTTGCATTGCATCTCTAGCATGTAACACTCGGTCATATAGGCCCTTGCATCGCATAGCCTTGTGTAGACACCCCACATTCGGCTACATTGTTGGTAGAGATAGCTGGAAGAATGGAGGACCATACCCCCAAACCCCAAGTCCAAACTCAGCCAAACTCACCCTTGTAAGCCCCATTCCATAGCCCAGTTCAAGCCTGAACCCAGTCAACCCAGTCCTAAACATCACCTTGAAAAACCCCCCATAAGAAAAGCCAGTCGAAAAATCCTAAAAAAGTCAAACTCACTGAGTTAACCCGCTGAGACAACTCGTCGAGTCAAAACACCGAGTCAACCCATCGAGTCAACCCGCTGAGTCAAACCACCGAGTCGACCCGCTGAGTCAACTCACTGAGTCGACCCAGCGAGTCAAACAGCAGCCTCGAGGGAGCGACCGTACCTCGCTGGAAATCGAGGAACGGCCGTACGGGCGGCCCATAGCAGGCCGCCTAAAAATAATTACACAAAATGCCACTGCCCGCTGCTATAAATACCCCCCCTTCTCATTTCAGCATCCCTTCAAGTCCATTCAGCCCGAGTGCGGTCCGAGTCCTCCTTCACCCCTTAGCCCATTTTCCCACAAAGGAGAGCCCGAGTGAGGAGAGCCTAGCCCTGGTCCAGCCCAGCCTGACCACTGGTCCAAGTCTCCCAAGTCATCCAAGCCTTGATCCAGCCACTCGAAGCCAACCCTTGCGACACCGCCGTCCATTCAGCTACTCTTTTTCCAGCATCATCTCATTTGCATCTAGTATAAGTGCGACATTTACTTTTCTTCTAACCCCCCTGCTTCACTGCAAGCACCTTGATTCTTCAAGCACACTGCATATGTCTTAAATTAAGCACCTGTCAATTCGAGCGTATGCTTTGGGCTTGCCCGTCGTTGGAACCTGCTCATCAGAAACTCTTACTGTTCAGACCTGCATTCATGCTTCACTATAAAGCACCTTGATTATTCAAACACATTGCATACGTCTTAAATTAAGCACCTGTCAGTTCGAGTGTATGCTCTGGGCTTGCCCGTTGTTGGAACCTGCCCATCAGAAACTCTTACTGTTCAGCCCCGCATTCATGCATCATGTCATCTATGAGAATGTACGAGGATTAAAACCGACTTTCAAGTATTAGTTCGATTCTGTGAAGTAGAGACCGTACTTCGGTACGGGCAGTGTGTGGGGTGCTTAACCTCTTCCCACCCTGTAACCGTGATCCCTTGCCTTAAATCTTTTGGCCGCAGATTAAAATGAGTCATTTTAGAGGAAAGGATCTTCGAATCCCCTTCTCTAACGTTTCTACGGGGTCTAGCCGACTGGAGATTCGAAGTAACTGGCTAGTGGCGACTCTGATCTTATATAAACTCATTTAAACACATCCAGCTTAACATGACAATCAAACAAAGCCCTCGAGAATGAGGCAAGCCAGTGGCACAAACGGCGATTTCGCACTCACGCATCATCCTCTCCTTCTTTTCCCGAAAGGGGAATGGACGAGAACGTCGTGTGGGGAGCGCGGAAACAGCGAGGGTCCACACCTTGGGATGACTGATATCATTCATGAGCTTAGGTAACTTAGCCCTCGATTACTTTCGCTTACTTTGATATTTGTATACTTGTCATATGCATCACACAAGCACACACGCACTCTACTGAGCTTCGTAGGAAGCTTATGCGCGTTTGTTTACGCTGCAGGTACTAGAGCACATTAGCAGTGTTGAGCTCGGTTCATGAACCTGATATTTTGGACTTTTGCTACATTTTGTATTTCCCCTTTTTCAGCACTGTACTCAACAAACTATATAGTGGATATCTGATGATGTTTTATGGTTTTGATTATGCTCCTTTAAAAAAAAATTTACCCTAAAAATCCTCTTGGTGGGATCTCAGGATCGGAACCTTGGCATACGAGAGCTAGGAGCCGAGAATAGGGTACTACGGAGGCTGTTGGCACCAAGGTCGGCGATCGGAAATTTAGTGAGCCCGGTCCCCGAGTTTGGGGCATGACAGGATAAGTAACTTATTTCAAATAAGTAAGTTTGGTTTATGATTAGTAGTAAGTAACTTTTTTTAACTTAAAAGTATATAATCACTTTAGTTGATTATTTTTTAGCTTTTTAACTTTTCATAAATTGTTGAAGAGAGAATAGCCAAATAGGAGAGATGAAAGGGAGGAAAAATTGATAAGTATGTTGTTTAACATTCATTTTAACGGTGGTTACTTGGGAAGTTTTCAACTATGAAAGTCATTATCTCCACTTATTCATAGAGTGGGCCCCCAAGAGGTTCACAACGATAGGTCCTACTAGGGAATCTGATTTCGCTTCTTTTTTTTACTCATGCTTTAATAAGGTTGATTAAACAGATGGACATGTGGATAGAACACATACATTAGTGGGTCCCACCCACTGGATGAATGGCTTGGGTGTGAGAAAGATACATCATAGTGGGTCTCACCCATTGGATGGACAACATGGGTTCAAGACATACGCCATCATGAGTCTCAGGGAGGTTTCCAAGGTAGGCATGTCCCCACTGTTTCTGGTGGTGGGGCCCATATCAGTTTAAGACCAAACTAATCTTTGTACATTCCCTACATCACAGGTCTTGTGTTTCTAATCAACAGGGTGGAGGCAATTAAACATCACGGTGGGCCACCTGATTCGGTTCAACAGTGGTCCACTGTCTAGACAGTGGGGTCTAGAATGGCTAGATCAAGTTGATATTTGCGTTTTTCTTTCATCCTAGTCTATTCGACCACATGACCAAGTTGTATGGCAGGTAAACATCAAGGTGGGCCTCACATGAATGGACATGTGAGTGTGCACGGTGGGCCCTACATGATGGGCAATGGATGTTGAAGGTGGGCCCTACATGATGGATAATAACATTGACGATCGCCCCTACTTGATAGATGACTAACATTAAAGGTGGGCCTTACATAATGAATGGTGCAAATTAAAGGACAGGCCATAATGATGAATTGCCCACATTCTAAGGTGAGCTTTGCACGATGGACGACCCACATAATGAATGGTCCATATCAAAGATTGGCTCCACATTGAAAGTGGGGCCCGCATGATGGACAATCCACATCAAAGGTGGACTTTGCATGATGGGCAATTAATAATGGTGAGCTCCATATGATGGATGATCCACATCAAGATGGGCCTCACATGATGGACAATAACATTGATGGTGGGCCCCACATGATGGATGACCAACATCAAAGGTGGGCCCTACCTAATGAATGATGTACATTAAAGATCGGACCCTTAATGCTAAATGGCTCACATCCTAAGGTGGGCCCCACATGATGGTGTCCCACATTAGTCGAGCCACACAATGAACGATCCACATCAATGGTTGGCTCCACATGATGGACAGTACATGTGAGGGGGACTAAATAGACTTGAGGGGTGATTATTTATGATGTTTTGGATGATAAATATGTTAATTGCCAAACATGCTTATTTGTTGATTAAGTAGAAACCAAGATAAGTTACTTATTTGATAAAGAACTTATCTTAAGTAACTTACCATCCAAACGGGCCCTAAGCATTCAATTACCACTGTTTCCTGTGTTATGGTTCACCTGAAATTTGTACTGCTTCAATTAGGACATGTCCTAAAATACGCTCGAAAAACAGATGGATGAGTGGATATATAATGCATACATCTACAATCAGGGTCACACAGATATCGCTGGTTTCGGGTCGCGCTTCCCTACTTGGCAGGGTGGAGCACAATTGATCAAGCATAGTTGTGTACTGTTCCCTTATCCTTGTAAGTCACACTTGATGCACAGGTTTGATGAAAAATAATCATAATGGTGGTTCCACTAACAAACTTGTGGTTGTCGTCCCATCTCCATTGGTCACTGTAGTGTGTGACCCACCTAAGTTATGAATATAGGTGATTTTTGGCCCTTGGACAACGCATCAAGGAGCTCACCTAATGGACGGAGTAGATTTCACATGTACAACAAGGTGGGCCCCAAATTGTTGGGTGTTTTATGTGCTACCTAAAACATATGTTGCGTAGGATGGCTGATTTCCCATTCAGGTGGTAGTGTCTCAAGACAATATGGAACACATGTGAGACTATCCAGCTTTCTTTCTAGTTGGAAACAATGCTTAGATCTTGCAACTTATAAGTAAGGCAACTTTACTTTTGGGTGGGCCACCATGCACAACTTTCAACTTGTGGGATGATAAGTTAACGTACATGTGTGCAACATCCAATCCGTCCAATTGGTTGGTCTACCTTCAGGATCACCTTCTGTAAAAATCAGCCCCATCTTCACCTTTATTTAGCTATTTATTAGCAGTTATGCGTCAGCCTATCATGTATGCATGACATCCACCCCATCTGATAGGTTGGCCCCACTATAAAGATCTCTTGATGATAAAAAATAAAATAAAAAATCAGCCCCATTCACTCATCAGGTGGGCCACACCAAAGAAAATAATGTGTAGCTGCTACATGAATAGCCATAATACAAGTGTTGTCTGCCTGGTGATGGGTGGATCTAACTCTCACATGGAAATGTTCAGGGATATTTTAAAAAAATTGAGGTTTTTCTCAAGATATAAATGATACAATCTCACTCAAAATACAAATATTTATTTTAAATTATTAATATATTTAAAATATAAATATAAATCGAGAGGGTGCTCCAACCAGTTGGACTTCAAGTTATGGTCCACCCAATAGATAATTTCCAACCTTTCATGTACGATGGATCATTCAACACATCTAATAGGTTGGACCTACCAGGACCGTCCGTCTCTAGCTAGGTCCTGGTTGGGGGTAGTACTAAATCCGCGCGCGCGAGTATCTTTACTTGCCTCGTTTTTCATTGGTTGGATTAGAACCCGTGACCCAATCTTCGGTCAGTTGCCTCTGTCCATCGCACTGAGGAGATTTAAATACGTGGCGACACATGTTCCCATGTTACCATGACTCGCGCGCTTGGGTTTACCTGACGGGCAAAGGAAAGCATCCATACAATACACATGTAACTTGTTTACAATCATCTGGACCGTTGATTTGGTTGGCCACCACATGTATTGGCATGCAGATGTTTCGTTGGTGGCGTTCATTAGTTAAAAAAATGTGCCAGAAGGCCCATTCAACAGGAAAAAAAACTTGCAACAGTCCCATGGTTGTAGCTCACCGTTTGCTGCGCTGGCCGGCCTGATTAACGGTCCTGATCATCATAGTATTTTACAGGCATGAGGTGGGGATGGGACTACCCAAATGGGGATTTAAGAGGAATCATGTGGTATGTTCGTTTTGTTCAAAAGGCCATGTGGGTTGGCTGGGGGCATGACTGGACCAAGGGTGCCAATTTCTGGATTGTAGGTTGTGAGGTGGGACCCATTTATTAATTTCAGTGGTAGGTCTGGTGTTCTATCATGGTCACACTGTTCTGTCGTGGTCGGGCCACCGGTGTGGGCCATTGGATTTGGGTTGTTGGTGTGAATGGTGGAACCCTGAATTGCCTTGCACTGGCCACTGGTGGGCCCTGGCAGGGTAGCATGCCTGCATGGCATATGAGTTTCAGCAATGTTGTTGGCTGTGGTCCATGTCAGGAATATGGCTTTGGGAATGTATGGGTCATCATGAAATGAAAAATGGAAAATGCGGGTCCTGTTAAAAAATTAAAAAGAAAGAGCCCTGTGCTAGGCATTTTTGGTGGATCCCTGTCTGTGGGGCCCCAGCCGTGATATATGTGGCTTACATCCACGCTGTCCATCCATTGTTACAGCTCATTTTAGGAAAAGATCCCAAAAATGAAGCAGATCCAATTCTTAGGTGGACCACATTACAGGAAATAGTGGTGATTGAATACCCACCATTAAAAACTTATTCGCAGACACTGGAATGTTTATTTTCTGTCCGGCCTGTTGATAAGGTCACAAAGACCTAGATAAAGGTACCAAACAAATATCATCATGATACAAAACTTTTATGGTCCACAACAAGTTTTTAATGATCAATCACCTCAGTTTCCTGTGGCGTAGTTTACCTAAGATTTGGATCTGCTTTATTTTTGGGATCATGTCCTAAAATGAGCTGTCAAAACATATGGACAACATGTATTTAAGGCACATAGATCACGGTTGGGCCCACAATCAGGGATTCACCCACCTTGGTGAATGTGGGGATCCACGGACGCGCCGGGTACCATTATGGGCCTTTTGGGATTGGGTGAACTGCGGAAATGAATTTCTTAGGTAAGACTACTTAATTTCCATTTTCCTTTAGCTAGTCTAGGTTGAAGGAACATTTTCTGTGGAAATGCATTTTCATTTCCATTTCAAGTGTTTGGTTGGAATGCAGATGTACCCAAAACCAACCCAAATTGTTAGGGTGCCCCCACAGTAATCATGTGTATATGCCATCCAATCCATTTATCTGATATGCCCATAAGGATGAAAGAATTACCCAAAACTCAAAGATTTCAAAATTCAGGTGGGCCATACAATGTGAATTTAGAGGTTTAGGTATAATTTTATTAAGTGGCCCACTTAAGTTTCAGCTTGGGATCAATGCCAAATAAGGGGTGGTATGGCTGATGGATCTCATGCATATTGTTTCCCTATATATGTTAGAGAAAGTAAAGAAAGGATTCTCCATCTTACAATTGGAGAAATGAAATGATGGGACTTTGTTTTCAATGCAAAAGGTTGAAAGGGAAATACATTTGCATGCTCAGATTGCATTCCCAATCAAGTGAAACCATCCTATCAAGGAAAACCCTTTCCATTTCCTCTAATTTCTTAAAGGAATCACCGTAGCTAAACAGTCCCTAAATTACACTAGCATTTTGTATAAGTTTCCACAGCTGTTGTCGTGTAATTACAATTATTTTGAAAGAATCTGGATCTAATATGAAGCTTTAGGAATGGAGCCTTGTTTGGTTGCCACTTACGAATGAATTCATCTCATTTTAATTGATATTAGTTATGTGTAAGGGATTTTAGTAAGGATTAAAACTAATCTTGATAACATATAATTTTTATAAACTTCAATATCCGGTACAAAGCTATTATTAATTAAAATATGATGAAATGATTTTTATGTGGCAACCAAACAAGGCCTTATATGTCATGCTTAACATATAAAATGCATTTAAGTGCATCTAAGTGCGTTTAAGCTTGCCCAATTGAGGCCTAGGTACATGACGCATGGACCATGTTAGTGTTAACAGTTTTAAAATGCAGTGGAAAGTAAAAGTTTTTAAAGCCAAAATTTTAATTTATTAATCATATAGATTTTCGTAAAGATATTCTCTAGTTTCTACAAAGTGGAAAGCTCAAATCCTATCACTAGGATTTTCCTATGCTGATCCTTCTAATATGAAGGGCTTTGTCTGAGTTATTCCATATTAGAGTTGTACACTAAACCGGGTCGAGCATGGCGTGATCAACAACCTACCTCAATTTGAGTTTGACTTGGCTTGATCTTCGAGCCTGATTGGCAGGCTTAACTTGGTTCAATCAGTAGCTCGGACCATCTTGGTTCAATCAGCTCGGACCATCTCAAGTTCGATCCAAGTTCGAGTTTGATCCAAGTTTGAGTTTGGGCCAACTATGGTGAAAAAATAAAAAAAGAAGGTTCAGACGATTTTTTTTTTTTTTTTTTTTTTTTTTTTTTTTTTTTTTTTTTTTTTTTTTTTTTTTTTTTAAGGGTGGTGATTGGGGTACTCAAATTCAATAAAAAAAGAAGGTTCAAGACCATTTTTTTTTTTCTAAAGGGTGGTGAATAGGGTACTTAAATTCAATATATATATATATATATATATATATATATATATATATATATATATATATATATATATATATATATATATATATATATATATATAAAACTGGCCGAGTCGAATCAAGTCAAGTCTGAGCTAAGCTTTGAACCGAGTTGAGTCAAGCTCGGGTCAGCTCGAACTCGGCTTGAAATTATTTAGAGCTTAGAAAAGTAGTTCAGCTCGGCTCGAAACTAACTTCGATCCAAGCCAAATCGAGCTTATTCGAACCAAATCGAGCTCGTTAACAGAGCTAGCTTGGCTCGTGTTCAACTCTATTCCAAATGAAGGAAAATGTAGAGCAAAACAAGTCATTCCTTAGAATAGAGCAGAAAAGACGAATATTGCTATATAACTATTGGATTTGAACCGATAACTCTGGCTCTGGTTGTATGAAAGCAATATTCTAACCACTGAGTTAAGTAGGTTATTTATCATCACAAAGATAAAAAGGGACCTATTACATTAGGAATTAAAGATGGAATAACCTACCCTTGGGAGGGGAATAACAATTGGAAACAGCTGCTAATGCCCCTTGGGCTGAGAAGTAAGCCCGGAGATGCTGTGAGACTTAGGTGCCCTCTCCGGGCAGATACAATCGTCAGGTAGGCTAGACCATTTATTTCTTGTACAAGTGTGGCCCGCCTGTTAATAGACCAATCTAATTCATGGTTCGAGGCAATCTATAGTGCATCATACTTAACGAACGGTCCAGATCTCAAGCATGCGTGTGGTTAACATTGTTTCCTATGATTTCATCGGCAGTTCAACGTTTGGCATGTTTTCTTGTATGACCTTGACCAGTAATATAGAGGAACTAGAACCTTGTTGTACCCAAGTTAATAATACTCGAGAGTTATTAAGTCTTGCCAAGTTGAGTTGAATATCATCAAGCTTTCCTAAGTTTTACGGAGTACGGAAATCAAGTTTTTCAAAAGTCTTCATGAAATCTGGTCAATTTGAGTCGACTCATCCCTTTCATATTGATAGTTTTTTTTTTTTTTAATTTTTAATTTTTTATTTATCATTCAAGAATTTTAGATATGACCATGACTAGTCTGTTTGTTCACCTCATGACGGTAAGGCTCACTGTCGCTGATTATTTGTGCACGGTACACATACTCCGTAAATATGGTTAGCGACCCAAACAAATCATAATTCGAACACCCAAAAGCTCGATTAGGCTCGATGTTCTGTCACGTTGACTTAAAGATTCGACCCAAACCAGACTCAATGTTAATGATTTATGATATTAAAAATAACTGAGTTGGTACTTTTACTAAGAATTTTATATTGTATAAGTAATGTAAAATACCAAATTCATAAGGCCAGTGACTCAGTTCGAGCTGTACACATCCCTCTGGGAGCGAGTTCACTAATGACTCAGCTCAAGATCTCATTGAGTTGACTCGGCTGATTTTCGAGTTGAATCAGTAAGTTGTAGAACTATGGAACAAACAGGCCGGGCCATCAGTCAAAATACGAAGGAGTTGCACGCATGTAGAGCTGGAAGGCATTTTTATAGTCTACAAAAAAGTCATGAATGGTAAGCTGGGGTTGTTTGGGATTCCAAGTCATTATTTTAAGAGTGAAAAAGTTAGTTGGACGGTTGCTATTATATAGCAAGTGGCACGTCAACTTCCACATAAACAAACCTCATTTCAACATGTTTAAATCATAAAGAATGATTTAGGAAAGAAAAATGACTAATCAAAGGTGCCTAATGAAGGACTCTCTCTCTCTCTCTCTCTCTCTCTCTCTCTCTCTCTCTCTCACACACACACACACACACACACACACACACACACATGTACATGCCATGCATTGCTCACTCATGCACATGCCACTGTAGCATTGTTGTACGAGTGGGAATAACACCTGAGTTATGTGGGGCCCACTCTAATCGTGCATGACTTCCACTCGGTTCATTTGTCATTATTTCTCAATATTTTTTAACCTTGTTGAGGTTTGGAGCCAGTACACCAAATTTGCTAGCCAGGAGGTGGTCGGACGCCTGACCGATTAGTGACCGAGCAACTGAAAATCACCTAGAGAGACTAAAAGTCTTTGGGCTGTTTTTGATACAGTTGGGCGCTCGATGGTATGCTGACCGGGCGCTCGATGGTATGCTCGACCATGTCTGATCAGACACCCAAAATTCGGGTGTTTCTCATGAAAACTCACTAGATAGATTTTATATCTATCGGGCGCCAGACCAAGTCTGGGCGGACGCCCGACCAGGCGCGAACTGTTTCCGCGCGATTTCCTATTTTGGGTCCTATTTCCGTCTTATGCTATATAAAGGGATGTAAGTCGGGATTAGGGTATGAGATTAGAGTGTCTATACGTCCAAGGTGAGAAAATGAGAAGAGGTTAGCGAAAAGGGCCATCTTTGTGCATGGGAGTATAGGAGAATGTGAGTATATTCATTGTAACTTCGTTTTCTTCATAGTGGAACATTGCATCCGTGTTTTTTTTTTTTTTATCATTGTTGGGGTTTTTCTACGTAAATCTTGTCTTGTGGATTGTTGGTTTGTTTAAATTCTGCTTCTATATATTATTTCTTCTTGTTTATCATTTGTGGGTGATATCGGAGATTGAATATCGGTTCACCGGCATTATTGATTTGCTGCGCAACAACTGATATCAGAGCTATTAGTTTAGTTCAAGTGGGAGCGATGATAGAAGAAGGGAAGACAAGAATTGAGAAGTTTGATGGTTCAAACTTTGCCTTCTGGAAGATGCAGATGGTGGACTATTTGTATCAGAATGACCTCTATATTCCTTTAGGAGAAAAAGAGAAGAAAGCAAAGAAGATGACAAATGATGAATGGTCTATATTGGATCAGAAGGTGTTGGGAACTGATCCGACTCTTTTTGTCAAAGAGCGTCGCCTTCAATATATCCAAGATGAAGACCACAAAAGAATTGATGCAAGCTCTAGCTATGATGTATGAGAAACCCTCAACGTCCAACAAGGTTCATCTCGTGAAGCGACTATTCAACATGAAGATGTCAGACGGTGAGGAGTGTGGCTGAACATCTAAACGAGTTCAACAGAGTTATGAGCCAATTGGAATCCGTTAGTATCACTTTTGATGATGAGGTCAGGGCGTTATTGATCTTGTCAGTTTGCTAGACAGTTGGGATTATTTGGTGATTACTGTGAGCAATTCCTCAGGATCTACAAAGTTGAAATTTGATGATGTGGCAGGTCTAATTCTCAGCGAAAAATCTAGAAGGAAGGCATCGAAAATTTTAGGAAAATTTGAGAATGCTCTGAATGTTGAAGGGAGAGGAAGATTGTTGAATAGATGAAGCAATAAACACAGGCATTTTAAGTCAAGGAAGAAGTCCAAAGGACCGAAAGATATGGATGGGTGTTAGAATTGTGGAAAGAATGGGCACATGAAGCGTGACTGCAGGGCGTTCAAGAAGTAAGAAGAAAACTATCAAGGTGGGAAGAATTCAGTCAATCTATTTGAGGAGAGTGACACAGAGGTGTTGATCTTGTTTCTTGATGTGCAGAATGAGTCTTGGGTTATAGACTCGGGTTCTTTGTTTCATTCCACTTCTTCGAAAGATGTTCTTCAAGCCTATGTGTCAGGTGACTTCGGGAGAGTTTACCTAGGTGATGATGAGTCGTTTAGTATTGTTGGTAAGGGAGACATTCAGATAAGTCAGAAAGACGGAACAATCTTGAAGTTGAAGAATGTTAGACATGTACCAAGTTTGAGAAGAAACTTGATCTCAGTAGGACAGTTAGTCGACATAGGATATGTGATGACATTCACTAGTGATTCTTGGAAGGTGACGAAAGGTGCCTCAGTGATATCTCGAGGTAAGAAGGAAGGTACTTTGTACGTGACTTCCGGATCATATAGTTCACTCGCAGTCGCATCAACTGTAGTGAATGAGCAGTTATGACATCGGAGGTTGGGACATATGAGTGAGAAGGGGATAAAGGTGCTATTATCGAAAGGGAAGCTACCAGTTTGAAGTCTATCGACTTAGAATTCTATGAAGATTGCTTGTATGACAAGCAGAAGAGGGTGAGTTTAAAAAAACAGGACGAGCTCAAAAAATACATTTATTGGAGCTTGTACATACTGATTTGTGGGGACCGGCACAGGTATTATCTCTTGGTGGATCACGTTATTTTATTTTTTTCATTGATGATGCTAGTAGAAAATTGTGAGTTTATTTCTTAAAACATAAATCTGAGGTGTTTGTATATTTAAGAAGTAGAAAAGTCTGGTAGAAAATAAGACATGTAAAACTGTAAAGTGTCTTAGATCCGATAATGGGGGAGAGTACTGTGATAAGAGGTTAGAGGAGTATTATGCAGCATATGAAATCAAACATCAGAAAATGATTCTAGGGACACCGCAGCAGAATGGTGTTGCTGAGCGCTGTTAGAACTAAAAAATTGCTCTGATGCAGTTTTCTGGTGTTTTGTTGTTCTGGGGTTCTGAATAATAGAAGCATTCATAGATAATCACAAGCATTCACAAAAGTACACAAGAGAAGAGATATCGCAAGGCGAATTTTATTCCAGAGATCCTGAGATCTTGTACATTCTAGGCCGTGATCTGGCACGAGCCCTTAATTATATCGAATGATTGATGACCCTTGATTAAAAGGCAGAAGACTAGTCAGAGGGGACTATGGTCTCAGAGTTCGTGGTCGTAGAGACCTGTGTTTTGTGTGGTCGAGGAGACCTGTATTTGTATGGTCTCGGAGACCTGTCTTTATTGTATTTCGTTATAGGACTGATCCATCTTTGTACGAGTCAGATGTCTATGTCCCATGTTTTGACCGGAGATCCGGGCTGAGACTGTGAGAATTTTTAACCGAGGGGTGCGACTCTGGGCCTGCGCCCGTCATTTGTGATGGGTGACCGCGGGAAGACCGATCTACAGTTGTATGTACCTGGGCAGCTCAACCAGCGGATGCCGTTTGAATGGGTAGGGCATTGATTGTTCTTGAAGTGTCAGTCTTTAACAAATTTCGTGTAACAGTTTAGAACTCTCTTGGTATGGTTTATCGTGTTAACCATAGTCCCCTTTGGTTAGTCTGGACCTGAATCCGGGTCATATTATGATAGTACATATAATAATGATACATCAGTATGATTCCGGATACTGGCGGTATCTTTCCGAGAAACTTGCTCCATTCATTGCGTTAGACTGGATCGGACTCTGAAGGCTTGCATTCTACTCATTAGGTGACTCGGATGAGTTATTTGACTGTTCCATTGCGTCTGGAATGCTCGAAATACCCTAAAATAGGTCCCAAACGGGGCCCGAAAATATCACAAAATGAAGATTTAAGGTGCTGAAACGGACGTTCAGAGTGCTGATTTTTGTGATCCGCTGGTCTGATTTTACTGATGCACTAGGGCCAGCGCGTCCAAAAATAACTGTTAAAATATTCTATTTTCCTAATCTGCTGTCCTATTTTTATGATGCGCTGGGGCTAGTGCGTCCAAAAATGACTGTTTTAGGATGTGTATTTTTATGATATGCTGGCCTACTTTTTGATGCGCTGGGGCTAGTGCGTCCAAAAATGACTTGTTTTGCGAATAGTGATTTTCATGATGCGCTGGCCTATTTTTCTAATGCGTTGAGGCCAGTGCGTCAAAAAATGAGTCAAATCGAATTTTCAAGTATTTTTGTGATGCGCTGGGATACTTGTACATTTTTAAGTAATTTCTTCACCGGACCTGCTGTGGTCGGAGATGGGGTTTCCGGTGAAAGGTTCCGTCAGTCGGAAAGAAATTTCGATGATCGGAAAAGGTTTTCGGTAGTCGAAAAAGGGATTCCGGCAAGGGATTCCGGCGGTCTCTCGAATACCTAACGGACAAAGCTCTCTCTCTGGATCCGTCCAAATGAACAGTAACAGAGGGGTATTTATACCTGAAAATACCGGAAGCCAGGCCAATAGGATGCTGCCACGTGTAGCGCTTCGAGAAAAGAGGTTGGCGCATCGAGAAAATCACTCGGCGCATCAGAAAATGCCTTCGTTTACGTGCTGATTTTTAGGGCGCACTGGCTGTCAGTGCGTCCAGAAGTTCCTGAAAATACCTGATTTATTGAAATTTTCGAACTTCTTGATGCGCTGGGGTGAATTTCTTGATGCGCGGAGGGCAGTGCGTCTTGAAATTCACTTTGTAAAACTGTCTGATTTTCTTGATGCGTTGGGTCAATTTCTGAATGCGCTGAGGTCAGTGCGTTCTGAAATTCACTTTGTAAAACTGTCTGAATTTCTTGATGCTGCTGGGTGAATTTCTCGACGCGCTGAGGGTCAGTGCATCCTGAAATTCACTTTTAAAACGACTGAATTTCATGATGCGCCGGGTTGAATTTCTTGATGCGCCGACGTACTTATTTTGTGATTATCTTGCAAAAATGATGGTTTGTGGGGCCCACTTTGCGATGAATATCGATGCACTGGTTATACTTTTTCATTATTGAACTAACCCTCCCAAATTTGGAGGGTTCTGATCATGATGAATGGTGGGGCGCACCACTGGGTCAACTTTCCATTTTTAGTTAAGTCCGATGTGTGTTGTGATTTTTGTTGAGATTTTCGATGCACTGACCCTAAATCCAGTGATGGGGCAAATTGTGCACTTGTAACCCTTATTTTCAGGATCTTGACTTTTGGGACTCCAACAAGCGCATTAACAGATCTATTCTTAAGCGCGCCAGGAGCATGAGGTTGCATGCAGGGTTGCTTAAGATGTTTTGAGCAGATGCTGTGAAGACTACTGTATATTTCATCAATAGAATCCCTCAGCACCATTGGATAGAGGTTTACCAGAGGAGATGTGGATTGTGCAAGAAGTGAGCCTTACACATCTCAAGGTGTTCGACTGCACTTCATACATTCATATTGATGCAGAACACA
Source organism: Liriodendron chinense (assembly GCA_003013855.2). Taxonomy (NCBI): domain Eukaryota; kingdom Viridiplantae; phylum Streptophyta; class Magnoliopsida; order Magnoliales; family Magnoliaceae; genus Liriodendron; species Liriodendron chinense. Next base: position 1,748,310 of record ML058427.1, on the reverse strand, counting down.
TGAATAAGCTGGATGCGAAGTCCAGGAGGCTACAGGCAGCATGATTTTAGCTACCGGTTTTGAGACACAGAGAATCGAAAAATCATCAGAAGTAAGGATGTAGTCTTAATGAAAAAGTGATGCATAAGGACAGTTTGCAGTAAAAACAGAATAAGGTCGATGAGAAAGAATACGTAGAGTTGGAAGAGTTACCGGACACAGGTGTTATAGTGCCATAGGATGAGCATGTACAGGAGCATGATGAGGCAGAGCCGCAGACACCAGTTGTGAGGAGGTCTACTCGGGAGAGGAGATGCTAATGTCCTGATATTCACCCTCCTTACATTATCTATTGCTGACAAATAATAGTAAACCAGAGTGTTTTGAAGAGGCATTACAGTTAGATACTCGGGTTAAGTGGGAGCAGGCCATAGATGATGAGATGGACTCCCTTGAGTCCAATCATACATGGAAGCTCGTCACTCTACTTAAAGAGAAGAAAGCTCTTCATAACAGATGAGTTTACAGGCTAAAAGAGGAGCATGATGGTTCGAAGCGGTATAATGCCAGATTGGTTGTAAAAGGGTTCCAACAAAAGGCAGGTATCGATTTCACCGAAATATTGTCACTAGTGGTGAAGATGTCTATGATTCTCACGGTCTTGAGTATAGTGGCTATAGAGGACTTACATCTAGAGCAGCTAGATGTTAAGATGACATTTTTTCATAGGGACCTTGAAGGAGAGATATATATACATCAGCCGACATGATACGTGACACCAAGAAAAGAGAATAAAGTGTGTAGACTGAGAAACAGTCTATATAGCCTGAAGCGGGCCCTTAGACAGTGGTACAAGAAGTTCGACAGTTTCATGTTAGGAAACGGGTTTAGGAGATGTCATACAGACCACTATTGCTATTTGAAGAAGTTTGATACATCGTACATCATCCTTATTCTGTATGTTGACAACATTCTTGTAATTGGTTCAAGCATGAAGGACATCTCAGATTTTAAACGATAGTTGTCTAGAAAATTTGCCATGAAGGATTTAAGAGTTATAAAACAAATCCTAGGTATGAGGAATAAAGTGAGACAGGAAAAACAAGAAATTAGTTTTGTCACAGGCAGATTACATAGCCAATGTACTTGATCGATTCAGTATGCGAGGTGCTAAGCCGGTTAACACTCCATTAGCCAATTACTTCAAGCTTTCTAAGGAGTAAGGTGCGAAGACGCAGGAGGAATGAGAGTATATGGTTAAAGTCTCATACGCGTCAGCTATATAGAGCCCCATGTATGTTATGGTGAGCACGAGGCCAGATATTGCTCAAGTAGTAGAGTTGTTAGCATGTTCACGAACAACCCCGGGAAGGAACATTGGGAAGCTGTGAAGTAGATTCTTAGATACCTGGTAGGTACTGTGGATGTATGGATGTGTTATGGAGGATCGAAAATCAAGTTACAAGGTTATATTGATTCAGATTTGGTAGGGGATATTGACAGCAGAAAGAGCACTATAGGGTATGTCTTTACTCTGGGTAGTGTTGCAGTAAGCTGGGTCTCTCAGTTAAAGAAGATAGTGTTAATCAGTACAACGGAAGCAGAGTATGTTGCAGCTACAGAAGCGTGCAAGGAGATATTGTGGATGCAATGTTTTATGGAAGAGTTGGGTAAGAAACAAGTAGATTGCAAGCTGTACATTGATAGTCAGAGTGCAATACACTTGGCTAAGAATTCAACTGTTCATTCAAGAACCAAGCATATTGACATCAGATATCACTTCATACGTTCGTTACTGGAAGATGGATCGATTGCTCTAGAGAAGATTATACAAGTGAGAACTCTGTGGATATGTTGACCAAGACGGTTAAAGGGAGAAGCTGAAGCTCTGTTAAGCTTTGATTGGTCTTTAGGCTTAAAGATGGGGAGGTGATGCACTCCGGATGTAGAAGACAGAGGGATCTTTGGTGATGTGTCTCCAAGTGGAGATTGTTGAGGTGTGGAGCCAGCATACCAGATTTGCTAACCAGGGGGTGGTCGGGCTCTCCGGCCGGTCAATGACGCCGGGCGACCAAAAATCACACAAAGAGACTAAAAGTCTCTAGACTGTTTTTGATATAATCGGGCGCCCGATGGTATGCTGACCAAGCGCCCGATGGTGTACTGACCGGTGCCCGACCATGTCTGGTCGGATGCTAGAAATTCGGGTGTTTCTCATGAAAACTCACTGGACATATTTTGTATCTGTTGGGTGCCCGACTAGGCGCGAACTGTTTCTGCGCGGTTTTCTATTTTGGGTCCTATTTCCATCTTATGCTATATAAATGGCTGTAATTCGGGATTAAGGTATAGGATTAGGGTTTCTATACATCTAAGGTGAGAAAATGAGAAGATGTTAGCGAAAATGGCCATCTCTGTGCATGAGAGCATAGGAGAAGGTGGGTATATTCATTGTAACTTCATTTTCTTCATAGTGGAACATTTCATCCGTGGTTTTTTTACCCTTGTTGGGGTTTTTCCACGTAAATCTTTTCTTGTGACTTGTTGGTTTGTTTAAATTCTGTTTCTGGATATTATTTCTTTTTATTTATCGTTTGTGGGTGATATCGAAGATTGGATCTCGGTTCACCGGCGTTGTTGGTTTGCTGCGCAACAAACCTGATAGTCAAAAGAAGCACCGAAGAAGAAGATGGAAAAAAAAAAAAAAAAAACTCAGGTAGGCTATAGTATGCGAGAAAATGTAAAAAAATGACTCGAGACTCTTATGTGTTGAGATGTGGCTGACGTCTCCTTGCAATAGCATGAAACTTAGTTCTATTGGAATTTTATTATGTTTTTAATTTCTTTTATATGGCAGATAGAAGTGTTCCATTCACTCTTTTGGGTATTCTTTTCCTGGAAATTCTTATACAAAAGAAAAATAAGCAAAAGTAAGTCTTATATTTTTAATTTTTCTTCTTTTAGTAAAGAAAAATTCTCTACTATTATCTTGCCGATGTAAGTATATTGTCGAATTATGTAAATCTTTGTACCTCTTATCTTATCATCGCTTGTTTTAATTTAGTTATTCATTATTTTTTTTCATATATGTTGCTTTGTCATTATTGGTTGTGTGCTGGTGTTTTTCTGCAACACTATACTTTTGGAATGTTAGCCTGAATGGGTTATGAGTTTGGCTGATTTTAGAGTGTCACTGTTAAAGTCCCTTGATTTACATTAATACGCATCCAATAACAGCTTGAGCTTTTAGATTAAGTGGTTGCACATGTTGCAAATGAATGGAGAAAACATGGCCTTTCTTCTTTTCTTATTCTTATCATTTTTTCGAGATGTTTGTTTGTTGGAAATGCGCCAATGCTGCCAAGGAAAGGATTCTTTAGAATCATAAGCAATCTATGATGGACCCCAGCAAATAAATGTATCAAATTGCTGATTAGACCTATTTTTCTGTGACTGATTTTAGCGTTCCATATTAAATACAACTAGCGACACTTTTTAACTTATAGTGCTCTCAGAGCATTGGAGCATCTCTCTTTGTTTCTTTTCTATACACTAGTGGCACCCGTCATTTAAACCTGCCAGATTTTTGTTGTAGGCAATCAGCCGCCATGGCCCACCTGATCTACATTTAGATATTGCATACGTACGTTACATTAGCCTTTTCACTGGAGTGTAGATGGACAGTGGTGCTGTAGTGGTGGCAATGGACCGGGGCACTTTGGCCCAATACCTGACCCAGTCCCAACCTCAACATGGGCCTAGTATAATAAACCCAACCCGAACATCGGTTGGACCTGGGCGGTGTTCCCTGGCCCAAGTGACTTGAAAATTGATAAAATTCCAATTTTCCCTTAAATTTTCTAATCCGTCTGTTAATCAAGTGGGCCACACATGCAAAAAGAAATAGACACTTGGAGAGAGATCAATATCGTTAAAAACACTGGTCCGGCTTGTTCATAATTTGGGCCTGAACAAGCCCAAGCCCGCCTGTTTGCAGGCCCGTTGAGATTGATAGGGATAGAAATGTTGAATTATCAATTTGGAACGGGCATCGCATGGGATGTTAATAATGTGGGTCCCACGTATGAATCCTCCTGCTCTCATGAATCACTTTGTTAAGATGATCCTGGCCATCTGATCAATGAACAAGAAAATGAACGGTCTAGATCATTTCTGATAACAAGGTCTAAATGTGAGATCTATCTAGATGATGGTGCGCGACTAGCTGGTGGTGAATGGGACAAAATAACACCCAATCACTGTGGGCCCCACCATTTTTTATGTGGGAAATCCACTCCGTCCATCAGGTTCACCCACTGATTTCACTCCCCGTAAAGAAAAATCAACCCGATCAACAACTCAGGTTGGCCACTCCACAGGGAACAATGATAAGGGCACACTACCATTATGTGGGGCCTATCATGCTGTTCATATTTAATCCAATACCTTCATTAGGATGAGTAAAAAAATCCAACAGTCATATTGATCCAAAACTACCACACATGTGAACTTAGTTAGAGGTTTTAGCCATGAATTTACATTGTTTCCATGGTGTGGCCCACCTTAGCTTTTCATGGAACTGTTTTTTAGGGTGTACGGTGAATATGAGAAGGATCACCAGATGGAGAGAGTTGATGCCATACACACAACACCGTGGTGAATCATCCACCGTGTGACATACAAGTACATCAATCAAGGATGTCCAAATTGCAAGGGTCTATTGTGGAACAATGCCCAAAAATCCTTTTGCATGCCTACATCAATCAGACGGCTAGGATTGTCTGATTGGTGCAACGTACTATCATGGCCCATTTGCTGGGCCAATTGATTGAACAAAAAGAACACTTTCTTCCCCTTCCCAAGTTCCTTTTTTCCCACTCCCATTAATCCACCTCCTCCATCTCGAGATGGGCCTAGTGGTCCAACAATCCATCAGGTGGGCTCAGTAGTGTCTGGGCCACCGTGCAAGAGTTCATACCAAACAACAATTTTAGCAAACCAATTAGTGGACCTCTGCAAGTAAAATGCGAATCATGGTTTTAATTTTGGGATTTAAAAAATATAAGGGAAAATAAAAGTTTTCAAAAATCCAATTTCAAATCTATAACCCAACTCTTTAGATATTTTCATATTTCTAGAGAAAATTCAAATCTCATCGCTAAGATTTAGCTGATCGATGTTGTCTATGTTGTCTATATATATATATATATATATTCTTCGTCTTTTTTGCACACACTCTGCAGTCATGCTGTATTGGGATTTCACCACCTATGGGTATCGAACCCAAATATCACGTTAAAACTCTTGAGAATCTGCCACTGGGGCAAGGATATAAGAACCCACCTAGTCAATGCTGTCAAGGATTATTGATTTATCGGTGTTGTTCATTCAATTAGAATATCTCTCCATGATCAACTCATATGAAGGAAATAGTGAGAGCCACACATCAGAATTTGAAGTAAGGCTAAGGACAAAGCTAGAGCTATGCACACAAATGAACTCCACATGTGTAAATATGGTTGCAATGAGCTGGGCTTTGGTTTAACATGTGATAGATGGAAGGAGGAATGAGAATCTCTCTATCTCACTGCAAATTGAAGTATAGACTGTTAGGCTTGGACGCCTCAAACTTTCAAGCATGAAGACCACCTACCGATCAGCCAATCCGTTGGTCACGATGGAGCAAGACAATAGGTTTGCTGGAGCCTTTTTGGGCCATCCGACCGGCCGGCCGACCAGTTCGACCGGTCGCCAGTTTCCTTTTTGGACTGGGTTTCTTACGCGGGTTTGTTGCGCAAGGAGTTTCTAATTTCGATTTTCTTCTATTTAAGGAGATGTAATATGAGATTAGGGTTGCCGGCCAATGGGCCAAGGGATTGAGAGGGTTCTAAGGTAAGAGAAAGAGCTAGGAAGAAGCTTGGAGTTCTCTGGGATGAGGGAAATGACTGTGTTTGTCCTTCTCATGAGAGAATTAGCTTTGTTAGCTTGGGATTTCTCTTGTGGGTTGTGATCTAGGGTTTTCTTCTGTAATCTCTTGTAACTTCTAATTCATAATGGATTGGTGTCGCTTTGTACCGTGGTTTTTAACTCGTAAGGGATTTTTCCACGTAAAATTTGGATTGCCTTCCTGTGTGTGATGATTTGCTTGTTGATCGCTATTGTGGTGTATTCCTCGCCTGCTTTGATTTCTTACGCTGCGAGGCTCCTAACCCCAACACAAACGTTAAATGGCCTTTATTTTTATAATCTTTAGAACTCTTCTCCCTCCGTAATGTGATCTATATATAATAAGGAATTGGAGTTTCATATATACACATTAGAGTTAGATATTGTACTTTACCACTGTATAGTCTTTTATATTCCCCACCACATTAAGAGTTTGTGGTCTTGTCTTTACTCATGTATCCAAATTGGTTTAATCCCTCTAATGTCATGGTTCATTGATTTAATACACATGAAAATGAAGTGGCCGACCACATCAAATCTAAGTTTTTAGATTATCGTCAAGTATAATCAAAACTATTTTAAATAGTTAAAACAAAAGTTTAATGTTGAAAATATTTATAAAGCCTTTTTAAGTATTAGGCTAAAAAATAAAAGAAACACTTGATGAACATCCATGTGTTTCAGTGCACCTTGACAGATGTGCCAACTACACTTGCTATTGTTGGCTACATGATGGCTTTGGAGAGCGAGTCAAAGAACATATAATTAAAACCTTGCTTCCTCACACATGCTATTGTTTAAAGATTAATTAAAGCTAAGAAATCTATAAGTAACGCTTTTCAGGCCGTGATGGACTTCACTATAGTCTAGATTAATTAACCTTTTTGTGACTTGGACACATGATATGATGTTGTTATTGGTGTACATTATTAAGAGCCAAACTAATATGCCAAAAGCCCTGTGATTGATGTGATGAGCCAAGCTAGACTCTTGGAACAGTTCGGATCGTGATCTGATGGGTATGAAAAACTGGGTCATGACAATGTCCCTTTTTATGAAAAGAAGGGCTTGATTTTGGGGCATAAATATGCACTGGGAACTACTTGATGAACAACCCAACCTGGTATACAGTATGTATGTGTAAGGCTGCTAGCAAGCCTGGGTTGAGCCGAATATTCAAATGCACTTTACTGACCTCAAAATAAACCCATGCCCTAACTCGTGCAAAAGATAACAAGCCTGAGATCAAGCTCGTTTGACTTCAACAAGTCAGGACTAACTCAAATCCGGAGCAAATGGGTCCAACTTGCTCAAGTTAGGGTGAATCATAGGGAGACTCATGGCACTAGTATGACTCATTAATAACTAAACCTTAGTCAACTCGCTGAGTTGCATGTGAGTTGGACAATATCAAACCATGAAACAGAGCTCCATTGGGGCTGATGGCTTTTAAGCACAGGCCGAGTCAGTGGGTTCGGTTGGATTTAATATTGAGGTCTGACCCTGACTCAAATCTCGGGGTCCAACCAGAAGCTCAAGACCGGACCAAAGCGGGCCAGGCCCACAAGACCACCAGGCCAGTCCGGCCTGTTAAGAACCCTCCGTAGGCATGGAATGATCTCATACGTTTGAATATATGGGGGCCACCATAATGTTTGCATCCCATCCTACCCACCCATTAGATGTACCCCTCATCTACACCTAGATCCGAAAAGTCCATCACGATCCAGAAATCAGGTGGGCCACACCAGACAGAACAATGGGGGACGGCCACAATACAAACTTGCAGATGGAATGTGGGGTTCACTATGTTGTGCATATCTCATCCAACCCATTCATCATGTGCACCCCACTAGGATGAAGCGACACACCGAAACTTACAGCATTCAAAACCTCAAGTGGGCCACAACAAGTGAATATATAGGTCTTATGTTTGAGCGTAGATTGCTCCCAGTGGTGTGTCCCACTTCAATTTTGGATCATGAGGATTCTTGGTTTTTTCTCCCAGTGAACACGAGGAGGCCCAACACATGTACGGTTTGGATTCCACATGCACAACACGTGTGATTATTGCCATAGTTCGAGCGTATGTGATCACTCCACTGGTGGGCCCTTCCTTATCCACAAAAACCCCAAAAAATCCAAGTGCTGACGTGGACTTATCCAGTATAGCAAAATCCTATAAAAAAGCCAAACGTGTTATTTCTACATCCTCAGGGTCGAAGAAACACAGAAACAAAAAATCCCATCTCTGCCAAACATGCATATGGCCTCTTCATCTCCCTTGCCGGTTTCCGTCCCTCCTTCTTCTCCTGCACGACCGGTTACTGCCGGTCGCCCTTCCAATTACTGCTTCCCATCGCGACCGACACCTGTCAGTCTTGTGACTTCAAAGAGATCTACCACAGGCGGTTTCCGCTGTGGGCGACGTATCGTCCGAAGGCACAACGTATCTGATCGCTGGCGCTGTTGCTGTGGGTCTTCTCGGAACTGCATTTCCCATTCTCTTCTCCCGCAAAGACACGTAATTACCCTTATACCCCTTTCACGCACGCACGCACGCACGGCCCTTTCTTATAGGGGCATTTTCGTCATTTCACTGAAGGGCTCATGCCCCGTCATCCAGACCTGTTCATCTTATCTTCAGTAGTGATGATAGGGCTTTCCTTATAAATATCCTCGATTAGAGGTTACTAACCTTTTGATCAGTTGTCCGGAAATGCAACCTTAAGAAAAATACGGCAACGGTCCAGATAAGGTATCAATTATTTTTGATAGATAGAATAATCTAATCTAAGGGTTTGGATTGCTCCCCATCTATAGTGGGTCTCATAGAATCAACGTTCTGGATTTGTGAACCACTGGTCCCACTTGTACGAAATGGGCGCATGAAGAAATGCCCCTCGTGCGTCGCGACTATACATACTAAAATTGCAAAACATTGAAACATTGATACTCTGAAATATCATGATGGTTGATACGGAGGCAATTTGAAATTTTACACGTGGCATTCTGACGACTCCGAATTAGACCGTCCAAACAGTGTGCCCCATTTCAGATGGCTTGTAAACTGAGAATCAGATTGATTTGATTTTCTAGCTGGCTGATTGGTTGACATTTGATTTGTTATATCCTACGGATTTGCCATTCTAGATTAGGCGACCATGCATCTTGAATCTAGACCGTTGGTTTTGTTCCTCCAAGTGTTTGTGTCTTTGTGCATGTCTGGCCCACCTAATCAACGGATAGATTAGGAGCATACATGTGGGGAACTATGGATTCTATCAAATTTTGTCGCAATGTACTGAGGGGTGTATTTGTCATTCTGATGGGACGATGTGTGTGGTCCAGATGCCCAGAATGCGACGGTGCAGGTTTCATCAGAAAAGCGGGCGCGACTCTGAGGGCGAATGCAGCACGGAAGGACCAGGCTCAGATCGTGTGTCCTACATGCAACGGTCTTGGGAAGCTAGGGCAGATAGACAAGTAAGACAAAAATACCCTTCCTCCTGGCTGGTATTTACCAAACTGTCTCACTACATTTTGGGCTGGATGTTAAGCTGCGGGATAAACTGATTGTAAAATTGTATTTATTGATGCATTTTCTTTCTTAACCGTCTATTTTGTGGCCACCAATTGAAGGGTTGGTTTTATCCCATCTTGGATATTTTTTGTGCATGGGTCATCCACGTGGCACTCCTTCGTGCCAATCTGGACCGTCAAAATCATAGGGCCTCACTGGGAATAAGCATCGCTTGAAAATCACACTCACAGAGCGAGCTTACTCCATTTGAGTTTGCCCACTGATTGAGACCATTGGCCTTATTTCATTTAATACGAATATTTGATTTCCACGATTAATAGCCGTAGAAAAAAGCTTTTTCTACAAACGTATGTAGAGGATCCGGCCTCTTCATAGGAAAATGATCAAGTGCAAGGCCCCAACGTGATGTGTTGATTACATCCGTGCTGACCATCTTGTATGCCATCCCTCATTTGGCCACAGGCCCAAAAAAATCAGGCCAATCCATGACTCAGGTGGGCCACATGAGCAGGAAGAGTTGAGAGGAGTGTCTTACCCTTGATTCTCACTGAGGGCCCACCGTGTTTTGTATATGTCTTAAAATTCATTGGTATGAAACATCTGCCGTGGATCATGGCACACCTCCAAAACCAGGCAATTCTAAAACTTGGGTGGGGCTCAGTGCGAAAGTTGCATCCCCTTTCAAAGAGTTCCTGCATGTGTGGCCCACATAAATCATGAATTAGCCTGATTTTTTGTTCTCTTTCCAGACAATGGATAGGTGTGCATGATGGTTGGAATGGATGTCATGAACACATCACGGTGGGGCCTACACAGCTCATTTCCAGTATAATAATGGTGCAAACTTTTCAGCTAGATCATGGACACATTAGAAGAAATGAAAATCGCATTATGGGGGGAGGAAACTAGCTTGTATATGAGATTTTATGTGCTAGTAAATTGGTAGTACAAGTGAAGGGTTAGGATTGTCTTGATGATCACCATATTTTATCTATAACATTTGCATATGGTGGCCCACCAGATTAACGGCTTCGATCACTGTGGATGATGATCTCTCATCATAACGACCTCACATGTACCTTCGATGTCAACCATCCACTTTTCCTTGTATATGTGGCCATCCTTTATTAACTGACCTATAGGTTATTCTTTTTACCCATCCATTTTTTGTCCTTGCACACATCATCATCTGCCTTTTTAGTGAACTAGCATGATTTCAATGCAAGGGACGTTCACCAGCAGGCCCCACTTGATAAATGGCACATATCTCACCAACTTGTGCCATTTTGGTACATGTGAGGCACATGCATTTTATAATTTTATAAACCGTTGGACCTACTGGCATTCATTGATCATACGAGGACTACACAGTCCTTATGGACAAGGAGACTAATTCAAATGTACTGACTCAGGCCTCTTGGGTCATTACTAGACTCACAAGAACTTCAACACTAGGTCATGAGTTCGAATGTCTCGCTTGCTTGCCTAGTTGGAAGATGCCTAGGCATTTCAACAACAGGTCTCGGGTTCAGTGCTAAGGAGACACTAACCCCATCGGTGGGTGGGTGCATCATGTGACTAACTGTGTAGGTGCGTTGTGCAACTAACAAAGTGGGTGCATTGCATGACTAATAAAAAACAAAGGTCATGGGCTCGGGTACCCATTGTGTTGTGCGTGAGTGTGCACGTGTGTAAAACAAAAGAGAGAGAGAGAGGGAGAGAGGGAGAAGAAGAAGTTGAGGATAATAATACAACAATGGCCCACTTTTGACATAAAGAAAATGGAGCAAAGGCTAGATTGAATGGACGCCTCCAATCAGGGAGATTCTGTAGACATGGTTTATGCTCATATTGGTGGTATAGATAACAAACCATGGGGTCCACTTGTTCCCCATCACTGACTCACGCATTCCAGGATTTTCTCTTCTCTAAGACCACAAAATTCCTCTAATTCAGTTGAATTCGGTGAATATCATTTATTTTCTTTTTATCAGGAGATTTCCAAATTAACACTTCTAATGGATTTGGGGCAAATATAGATCCCCCAAAACCTAAAGGTTTAGCAAACACACAAAATGAAACTTTAAAAACTAGAGAAAAAAGTTATTAACTTGCCATAAATGCTCTATCTTTATAAAAAAAATATTCTTTAAATCCACAAATTTGTATTTTGATTCCCAAGAGGACTTTGGGATTTGTTAAATCTCAATATAATATAAAATTCATGAATCTGACAAGTTCAGGCTTTTACAATTCACATATATTCTCATTCTCTTCATTCCAAAGGCCTTAAGCAACTGTGGGGTGATCATTTTTCAAGTTTAGTTCGATCTCTTTGCAAGTACAGGAGAAAATATTACTAAAAAAAAGTTAAATTTTAGAATAAAGATAAGTTTTTTTTGAAAGGTAGAATAAAGAAAAGGTAAGACCGGTATTTTTGCATTTTTCTAGGGTTGGAGAAAATAGGGGAAAAAAATGAAGGAAGAAAAAATAGAAGTAGGCAATTTGTTTTACGTTGTATGGATTTTAGTGAAAGCCCTCAATCACAAGAAATTATTTCCAAGGATTTTGATAGAAGCATTCCTCATCAAAGAATATTAGTTATTGCATTGAAAACCACATCCATTCCTTGATCTTGTTTATGGTTAACCATGCTTTTGCATTAATGGTGCCCACATGGATGTATTGTGAGATGGTCCACACTATCTATCTCCAGGGCTTTACAATGGATGGTTATTGATAGAAAATCAAGCTGGTATTTGAATGTGTTAGGGCATCCAAAAACTATAATGGTTAAGAGTGAGTTAATGCAAACTAAAGGCCTTAAATCGACGAAGATAAAAGACATAGATGAAGGTAGTAAGAAAAGAAAAAACTTCAATTTTGGCCAAATAATCACATGAATATTTCTCACTGGATTGAAATAGTAACCATTGTATGTTATGTTATGAGGTGGAATATGTCTTTTCGAGTTGCCAATTTAGAAAATGCACGGGGCTTCCGGTTGGAACAAGCAGAAAAGTTATCTCCAGTCCAATTCTCCACTCACCCAAACGGGCCAATAGTCATATCCAACTAATATTCTCCCATCGAATCTAGGCCGTTGTGGACATTGTTATAACATTGATGTTAGATTCAATATACATTTGGCATCACTCTGTCGATCGAGCCATTATATATTTGACCATTACACATCATCCCAATGAATGCGGACTGTTATGGATGTTAGTTTGTCGAATATTGAAAAATGCAAAAGCTCCTCAATGCCAGATTTGGCATCATTATTGGCAAAAACAACCCGTTGTCACCTGACCACTGGAAATTCCTTCATAAAATGTGGAGGATTACAAACATCGTGCGATTGCATGTGGGATTAGTAAAGTGTGCTCTATTCGGAAAAGCCGGCAACGGAAGCGGAACACCGAAACGTGTGAAGCAATTCGAGATCAAACGAGTACAAGATGCAATCAATCACACACAAGCACTCACCACAAGAGACTCCAAATTTTACGTGGAAAAAACCTCAAAACGGGTAAAAAACCACGGCACAAACGATCCACTATGAATATCAGAAATTACAGAGATTAACAGCCCACAAAGCAAGGAAAAACAACCCGTTGTCATCTGACCATTGGAAATTCCCTCATAAAATGTGGAGGATTACAAACATCGCGTGATTGCATGTGGGATTAGTAAAGTGTGCTCTACTGTTGGTTTGGCATAATCATCGAAGGGGATCCTCATGGGTATCATACCATTAATACGAAAAGCTTACTCCACTTCAGATTTGGCACCATCGTTAATAAGAAAAAGTTGCTCCACTCTAAATTTGGCACTACTTGACTAATACGAGTCAGTAACCATCCACCGAGGTGAACATTGTCACTATGGACATTATTCTACTCTATTTGACAAATCTCTAATTGAATGTGGACCTTCATGAACATCATACCATTAAATGTTCGATGTGAAAAAGATGCTCCACTCCATGTTTAGCATCAGCAGTTGGTAGCCATCCAACCAATGGACTTGATTGAATGTGGACCATTATGAACATCATAAAATTAAATGTCTAATATAAAAAAGCTAGCCACTCCATCTTAGGCCAATAACCATCCAACGGACGGACTCTAGTTGAATGTGGACCGTTATGGACGGCAAACAATCAAATGTAGAACGCAGAAAAGCTGCTCTACTCCACATTTAGCATCATTAGGCTGGTAGCCATCCCACTAATGGACCCAAGTTGAATGTGGACCGTTATGGACATCATATTATTAAATGTCGAATATGGAAAAGTTGCTTCACTTCATGTTTGGCAAATCGGCCTGTAGGCCATCCTACTAATGGATCCCAGACGAATGTGGACCATTATAAACATCATAACATATTTAAAAATCAAAATGGACATTCTCCATTAATTGAATGTGGACCATTTAGCAACCTTCACTGGTCATTAATCATCGGACTATTGGATATCCTCCCAATTGCATGTGGACCATTACATTTACAATTACCCAGACAATGTGGACATGATTCCATCAATGTGGACCGTTTATCTTTCCATTATCCAGTTCGAAGGCCATCCATCAAGTCGATGTATATTTCGGACCATAGCCTATCCATGGTGAGGCCCACCAGATGGACGGTCGGGATGATCTGATTCTACAGCTATTTGTGTCCCCATTCATAGGTGTCTGATCACTGAACCACACTGGCTATCACTAACTAAAAAAAAAAAACGTACAAATCATAGGACACTGCACAGCTCAGTTCAGTCTTCCAGAAACTCCAATTCATGTTCGTCGTTTAGAGAGAGAATTTTGATATCTGGTAGACTGTTATAGTTGATACACGTGCACTGAAATTTTACCTGTATCATATCTTCAACTGCATCTGAACCGTTCAAACAGTGGGTCCCAATTTAATGGATCATAAAACAAAAAGTTGCACTGATTTAGAGACCTGGAAAACCGATTTCTGGACATTAATACACGGTCAAGATGAAAAATTTCAACGGTCTGATTTCAGAAAAGTAGTCTAAAAGAATCATGGATTATGATTGTTCCAACAATCTAATTTTCTGATGGTCAGCTATTTATACAGTGGATTACATAATTTGGATAGTTTAATTTTGAGTTTATCTTTTTTACATATGTATAATTTTGAGTGCCTGCATATCAACCATCACACTCAACCAGAGTATCAAATAACTCCCGCGTCGTTTACCGTAACGGCCCACTCTACAGTTCTACCTACCACCCACAGGAAACTGTGCGTTTCTCACAACTCACTAAACTGTGGCAACTCATGCACCGAACAAGTGCATATATTCATGCCAATCCAGACCGTCCAAGTTATGGGCCCTCGTGTAGATCCTCCTTAAGCTAAAACTCACACTGTCCGTTGGATCAAAACAACTCATTTAGCGTCCCCCAAATATAAGGTTGTTAGGACACTACTTAGCAACCCAAATTCATCTCGAAAAATCAGACAGGTGAGATCATCTGATCAACCCAATTTTTGGGCTACAATCCATCCACAAAGGGGGCCACAACTTGTACGTGCCAAAATCGGCATGCATGAATGCCACGTGCACATACGACGAGCTGCCACAAGTTGGTGACTCAAAATCAGATGGTTCACAGCGGTATATGGGTGGGATTGTCGGTTGAGATGTGGCCAACACTTCGGACAGTCCAGAACTTTTCGTGCATGGTTGACACGTGTACGGTAGATTCCTGCCACAGGTCAGTAAGATGTGAGAAACGCACACTGTATCCCAACACTATATAAACCCCACCTACTCGCCGTTTCATTCCCAGGTACCTTCCACAGTACATCCACTTTCTTTCTCATCCCATCCGACGCCCCTTCAGCGCTGGCTCTCGACCCCCGGAGCAATCCCCAAAATACCCCTCACCCTCACGAGAGAACCCCACAGCCTACTCGGGGCACTCTCGTCATTTGCTCAGAGAACGGAGGAGAAAAGGCTCGACCAATGAGACGTACGTACATCTCGCTTCGTATGCGTGTGGCCCTGACCACCATCTACTTTCTCTATTACATGGTGGTTTTCTTTGTATTTGATGAATGGCTGCGATTGAAGAGATGCACTGGCTCTCTCGACCATCTTCTTGTGCATGTACTCGTTGTCTTGCATGTATGCCACGTGTATAGGCGGATGCAAAACGTGGCCCACCCCTTCGTTTAAGAGAAGTGAAAGCAGTGCTTTTGATACTCTGGCGTGTGTGATGGTTCATGCGCATGCACTAAGAAATGAATGCTTATTGCTCTCTCTTGTTTCACACGTGGCGGCGAGGCCCACGTGATCAGACCGCTGTCTGGCGGTCCCAACAATGAAGATGCCGTATCAGAAAAACAGGCCCATATAAACATCAGGTGGACCCCACTTATACAAAATAAATGAACGGTTTAAAGAAACTGACCGATGGATAGGATTACTTTGCATATCCAACCCGCCTGATGATGAACAACTTCCAGATTTTAGATGCATGAAATCTCCACCGTGAGATCGCTCGACACCTGTGCCTTGTGTGAGCGTGTAATGCAAATGAGTGAATTGAGCGAGTACAATTAGCTTTTCTCCTAGCCGTCCAATGGGCCCCCTTTACACGTGTTATGGCTCACATGCTCAGCAGAACGGACGTCCTAGCTTGCAGATTGAGTGGACATCTAACTGATGGTTAAGATGAAAAAAATATATAGCGAACCTAATTCAACAGATAAGAGTCCATTGATCACGGTTTAGGACCGTTCAATCAATCTGATTCAGGAGTCTTGATATATCTACTGTGGGCCCCACTATTTGGACGGTCTACTTTAAGTAACGTATGGCATACGTGTACGTTTTCTGACAGTATGCACGTGAAAGTATATGCGACGTGTACAATTTCTAGCTGCATGCATATGAACCATCACTCTGCTCTAGTCCGGACAAGCCGAGAGAATGTTGTACTAGCTTTGCCAACACTTCTAAACACTTTTAAATATCAAGTGTTCATCATCTTGAAACATTGGTAAATCTTGTTTTAGAGCCTGATGGTGGAGACTTTTTATTGTGACTCGTTATCAATTCTCTCACACAAGATGACTATATAATAGTAATAATAACCACAAGTTTGTCCTACAACCTGCAAGGTGGTAATACAATAATAGAGTAATGAGATTTATGGCTCACAACTCTGTCTTAGTTAGTGACTTTTATGTCAAATCTCTTTTGACTTGTCATAAGTATCATCATACTGGAGGACCACATAATAATAATAGTAATCACATGCCTATTTTATAACTTGTTAAGTGATTATGGAACAATAGGGTATTGAGATTTATGACCTATAGCTACAACTCTCTTGTTAGTGACTGTTGCGCCCTCTCTTAGCTCGTTATCAATGCCCTCATATAGGATGATTACATGACAATAATATTAATTAACCACAAATCTATTCTACAACCTACTAAATACTCATGAAACAATAGAGTATTGACATCCATGGCCCATAACTCTCCTTTAGTCAATGATGGTTGTGTCTAATTTCAAGTTCTCAAGGACAACTAAATGAATCTCTCTCATTTAACCCAAGTTTACTTATGTTTAAAGTACTCCCTCATATCATATGAGTTATGGAACCATGAAATGTCTATCTAGGGGCCATGATTATCATGACCTGCAGACAAGACCGCCAATGGTTTTTCATGGCACAATTCCACCATAAGGCACATCTCAAAAACTAGGATTATCGAAATTTCAGCTGGTGGGCTGCACGATGTGAGTTTAAGGTATATTTGAGGTGTGATTTTATATTGCTTCCCACTTGAGTTATCAATCATTCAAATTTTTAGGCTTCTTAATTTTTGGGCTTTACTGCAAACACAAGGGGTCGCAGCAGATGGATGTCATGGAAGTCATACACATGACAAAATGGACCCTTCACAGCTCAACTCCATGGCAACTTACTAGGAACCAGAGCCATGCACTATTTGGCCATTCCCTATGCTTCAGCAACAATATCACAAGTTGAATTTGTAGCTCAATTAGTACAATTCATACTATATTCTAAATGAGCATAGTTCTAATCTTAAAAATCCTAGTAATCTAGAATTTGAGTCTTAGCAGGGATATCTCTTATCCTTTCCCACAGAGAAATTTCTGAGTATCGACTAATACAGACTAATACAAACCGCTTAGCTTTTTTCACCTTATAGATCGTAGGAATTTCATTGTTTTTTTTTTTTTTTTTTAAATGTTTTTTCCCTCTACAGTTCATCAATAGATTTTCAGCAATAGTTCTAAATGGGCATTTAATATATGTTCCTTTTCTTATCATCTCTTTCACATGTTCTACAACTTTTACAGTTTGAATATATAACTAAAAAAGAAAAACAAGCTAGTCCTAAAGAGAGCAACCAGGGCAAACAATTTCCAAAGAGACTTCAGTTTCATTTGATTTCCATATAGCGAAGGAGATCTCTTCTAATTCCAGAAGCAATGAATTTCATTTTCCGAGGGAATCGAACAGACATGGAAAGCGGAATTCCAGAAAGCGTCCCTCAGAGGCACGTGATGGTAAGCTTTAACTTGCATTTGGTTTTATTTATAGGGTTTGTAAGACCCAAATGGCTATTTTGCAGTAGGAAAGGTTGTGCCCGCCCAGTTTGCACACATCTCCAACCATCCAACAATGGTGGGCGGGAATCTTATTGCATATTTTGAAATGGACTTTTAAATTCAAATTTCATGATTCCCGGCAATTGTCTTTAGGTGGTGGGAAATAATGTCTGTTTTGCCAATTGCCATCCTTTTGTTATCTGTTACTTAGTACTAGTTTTATCTGATCTAATATTTGTTTTTCCATCTTTTTGTCTTAGCTTTTGCCGCAACCCCCAGTGGTTGGCAGTCGTCTGATGACTGATGTCAACTCAATGGGCTTCATCGCTACATGTATTTATTTATTTGTTTTTTATTGGTTGATTAGTGTTTTTGCTCTGTCGCTTTTGTATTCACTCCCAACTTCTAATGCATGCGCATTCTTATTTTTCTCTTTGAATCAGCAATGTTTCTCTATACGATGGTATACTCGAGCCCAGTCTCATCAAACTTTCTGGTATTTCCTTGCCTCCTAACCGTGATATTTTCAAGAATTAGTGGACTTCCATCGAGTCTGCATCCACTGCGTGTCTGACTGTTTTGATGACCTTAACTATAAATATAAGACCAGGCCACTAGTCAGGTGGGACACATTCCTAGTTTGGATGTGGATTTCTGGACTGTCCTTCACTCCAATACATGTGTGACCAGCCTGATGAGTTGGTTGGCCTTATTTTTGAGCCAGGCCTTCTCCACGATGCAGCCCACATGATGGACAGTTTAACTGTATCTTGATGAAATATTACTTATGGTAGATGGAACTGAATTATAAATTTTACTCTTTTTTACTCTTAATTTTGTGTATGTAGACGGGGTTGGGGATCGTCGCACTTGTGACTATAACAGTTCTTAAGATATATGCAATTTGTCATGGATTTCTTGGCCTTGACAATGCTCCAGCAGACGGTGATAGTGAGTTTCAATTAAATGTTCGACCTTCTAGAACGACAGGAGGCCGTTTACAACGTCTCAGGCTCCAGCTTGATCTTCTTGATCAGGACATCGATGATTACGGTATAGATTTTGTTCTTCTATGCATACAAGATAGATCCGATCGTCGAGTGATCCTCACCATGTAGATTCCAGGTGTCTCAAATGGGGCATATCTTATGACCATTGGGTGGGTCACATATGTTTCTTTCATCTAGCCGTTCATTTATTTTGTACAGGTGTGACCGGCCTGATATATAAGCCTGATTTCCTACATGTGGTTATCTACATTGTTGCGATTGTATGATGAAAGGCTCTGATCTCACACATGTCTGGCTTGTTAGCATGTTAGGGGAGTACACTTTCACAGTGCACTCCAGTTTCAAGGGGGGATGATTATTGGCAATTGAGCAGGGAAGATGAATTTGGTGCTGTACGCTTAACCAACAATGCAATGTGTGGGGCCCACTTTGATGTGTGCATGACATCCAATCCGTCCATCATGTGTAATCCATCACGATTCACCTTCGCTTCCCAAATATTGTCGACCCAAAATTCAGGTTGGCCTCCCCATATAAAATCATGCCCAAAATATCTAAAGTGATGTGGCATGGCCCACTTGAGTTTTGGAATGGCCTGATTTTTGGAGTCCGTTCATTTTGATAGGGCACATCTTATGATTGGAATGGGTGGCCTATGCAAAACAATGTGGGCCATATGATTTGGAAAGTTTTTAATGGTGGGCTTCCTCATCCCAGCCACAGATTAGATCATGATGCATCATTTTGGACCGATGGATGGACTCTTTATAGCAGTGTTTTTTGTAAATCTCAAAAGTCCATTTATCCTCTTAAGGATGAAACATGGGCCATTGATTAGCTGAGTGGGACATGTCATGCTGATCCACAGATGGTGTGGGCCTCATCATGGAAGGAGAATGAACACTGAGAATAAAAATTCGACAACGGCGCCCTGTATTCAATGTACAGGTGTGGCCTGTCTAATAAGTGGATCAGCCTACCTTATGGGATGGCATTTTCTTGCTGAGGTCCACCGGTAAATGGCCTGGATCTTGCATATATGTGCTGCGTTTCACCTCTTCCATCTCTCATGTGAATCGTTTGAGCATCTCCCATGTGAATTTACATATTTAATTATTCTATGGTTGATATGTAATTTTCATTTCTTTGCAGATTATGAAGAAGAAATTGACCCTTTTTCTGGTTTGACCGACCAAGAGCTAAATGCCTTCCCTGTTCTCCAGTATAGAATTCCATCCAACCATCCATCTCCTGTGGGCCCACAAAGGCAAGTCTTATGCTGGTGAAGTTTCCTTTTCTTTATTTTTTTACCCCAAAATAATGGGGCCCATCACTCCTGATAATCCAATCAACCAGTATACAATTTTCTGAGGATCTCACCTGCACAAATGTCGGGCCCGTGGTTCGATAATCAAGACCGCTGACTCAGTGGCACATCATAGCAGCCTGGTGCATTCAGAATAACCCAGATTTGTAGTTCTAAATCTTTGATCGTTAGCCCATTTTACCATTGAATTAGATGGTTACTTTATTTCCTTACTTGTCTGGGCCACCTATTGAAGGGTTAAGATCTTCTGATCTGCCATCTGCAGTTGGGCCTAATGGGGAAATATTATAGAGAAAATGAAAAATCCTCTAAAAGGGTCTGATAGAGTCTGGTTTTTTTAACAGTGGGAGCTCATCACCGCATCAGGAATCATCTTCCATGCAGGATCAAGCATCATCATCCACATCCGCGACGCCCACAATTGTGATAGAGGTTGTCTCTTGTCTACTTCTTGTGGATTTAGGTTGGCCTCACACCCACCTGTGTCTGGTCCACTTCGGGCGGATCTAGATTGAGGCTAAGGGCTCGTTTGTATCCTTGGAAAATTCACTTAAGAAATGGATTTCCTTTTCCAGTTTTTAAATCCTGAACACGAGTAAGGTTGTCCATGGGAATTGCTGCTTTTGCATTTTCATAACACCACTTGGACAACCTTTTCTTTAGAAGTGCACTGCATGAGCACATCTAGAAGAGGTGAGCCGTGGCAACATAGGTAGTGGGCCAGGCCTGGTCTATCTTATCTAGCTCAAGGGCTGGACCTGACCCTGGCACTAGTCTAGTGTTTGCTGCAAATTCTAAGTACTGTAGCATCTTATCCACTGCATACTTGGAAGGCATGTATGTCCATTGATATTATCCCTCCTCCCTACCATTGGCCCATTGTGGATGGAGCATTTCCTAAAATCACACCGATTGGATGATCTTTTTTCGTCTGATTTCACCTACTGATCAATCTGGACTATGGATCATTTTCATTTTAACCATCCATTAGATGGCCATCGATTGGATGGTTAGGATAGTTATATCAGGGGTATATTCTGGATTGCCAAAACCTGTGCACCACTTGTCAGAACTGAAATACTGTGGAAATTCGACAACACCACACTTCCATTGAATTCCGCTTCCATAGTTCCTGCTGCATTCATACTTCAGACTGCGACTGGTGGCACTAAATATCATGATATTTGGTGAACCCAAACGTGCCCTTAGCTACCATTTTCAATTTTAGTTCTCAATTAGGATATTGAAATGTTTTGTGCAAGGTATTTTTAACAGTGAAATAACCATATAATTACAGCCTAATTGTGTCGCCAACATATGTTTTCTGTAAAATGTGGTAGAGAAGTGTGGCCCACTTGATTAGCCTAGATACCCATCAAGTCCTTTTGGGGTGAAATGACCAAAACATCATTGTCTGTTTTTCCTCTGCAAGGCATTGTGGCGCCTACGTGGTGTGTACATGACGTCCAGACTGTCCAACAAGTGCATCAAGCAATCATGATCGGACAAATGAAAAAGAATTAGGTTAGACCGAGAACTGAATTTGGAGATCTTTGGATGGTGTACATTGTATGCGATGGTGTGGTCCACATGATGATTGGATATACCTTATTTTTAGTCGGTCTGATCATCATGTTGGGGTAGATCATTTGGATGGTTTGGATGTCATGTACACGACATGTGGGCCCAAAAATGCTAGATTCCACTTTTAAGGGAAAATGAGCACATTTTGTTCGTTTCACCCCAAGAAAGCTCGCTTGGGGACTAGCGAACGCATTGTTATGGTAAAATCATAACTCTTGAGGGATTTTGTGGTGAAAATCCAAACACATAACTGTCATTGTTTGGTAAAAAAGCACTGCTACTACATGTTTCATGACCATTTCTTTAGGCTCTTTATCATTTTGAAATTACCATGATTCAATGAAGAATATTTCATCGTTTTACTTAATCTCATCAGTCTTACTTTTCGTACGCAGAAAAAAGACTATCCGATTGAAAAATACGGTGACAATGATCTGACATGCAGCATTTGCTTGGAGGATGTCGAATTGGGAGAGCCCATCCGTCACTTGCCGTGCTTGCATCAGGTAACTGCTTCTCTTTGCATGATTTGTGATAAAAGCAACCCAAAAGAGAATCTTGTTATTGCAAAGAACTGTCCAATATCTTGGAAATAAAATCAGTCTCCTCAAACATGATGAGAGACATGATGTTTTCTCCTGTTTGCCAAAACAATTTTATCAATGCAGATCGATTTCCATTTTTTGCTAAAAAAAATAGCAATTTCAAGGACCAAATTGAAACTTCCACAATTACAAATTACATCTACTTCTGTGAAAAAATGCGTTCTAAAATAAGTTAACATGAATTCTTTTCTACAGGCCTATCTCCTCCTAATGTCCTTATTTCATGGATTAGGCTATGTTTGGACACTTAATTTGAAAATTTCAAATTCAATGTATATCAGAGTGGCCTGATTATGAGGGATTACTGTATCTGAAATTAGAATCATTTCATGTCCAACTTGTAATTCATGGAATTGCAATTTGGGGTTTTGTTGTCATACAAATACTGAAATCTCTCAATCCCCACTTTGGTCATTTCTTCTAATATTGAATTGGATTGTTGCAATTCAGTTGAATTGGGCATCCAAATACATTCTTGAAATCTCAAACAGTGGTTCTTTGAAAATTTCTCTTTTAAAGAACCTCAAAACAATAGTTAGATTGTTTCTGCTGTTCATGAGACCACCAACTTGCCATTAGTTCATGAGACCACCAATGTGCTCGATACATGGCCATTTGGGACCTACCTCCAGAAATCAGACTGGCCAGTTTGATGGGTGGGCCTGTGAGGACAGTAGGCACTCGCTCGCCAGGTGGGCCGAACTTGCTGTTGAATGTGGACAATTGGCCATCGTTCCGAAACCATCCATTGTCATAGTACATGTCTAGCCCACCTGGCGAATTGATTGACCTGATTCTCAGACCAGGTCATTTTCATGGTGAGGTCCACTCAATGGGTTCCTGATGTCCCACCATCATTAGGATCTTGTTTAATGCTGATGCTGATATTCAACTGGCATGTGTTCTTGTTCCATCCACGAAGAAATCGAGGGCTATCTTTCAAGACTCTTTGGAAGTTTGAGCATTTGATTTTGAAGTCACTTGATCGGACCTCTTAACTGTGGAATCTGATTGCAGTTTCATGTGGCCTGCATTGACCTGTGGTTACGCCAAAAAGCTGTCTGCCCCATCTGTAAATCTCTAGTGAGGTACTACCATTTACTCCACCACACCAACAGGGAAAGGGCACGTCCAAACGTGTAAAGCATTAAAATCCTTCAGAGCTAAATTGACATGGGGTGATCCAGTCCGTTCATTTGGAAGGCCGCACCACCGACGGGTTTGATGACGAATCTCTCATTGATCAGAGATCCTCCTCCATCCATACAATGGTACAGATTTCAACCCCTGTAGTTGATAATATCTAATCGGTGGGGACATCGTCAAGTAGGCTCTCCACACCACAGATGGTACCTACTGGTCGGATGGTCTGGATCGTCATTTGGTGGGCCAGATGGGGGGAGTCTCCATAAGAAACTCTTTTGTTAATGGGATATCATGAACGTACGTAGATGAGTACGTGACTTTCTACATTGTATGGTTATGTAAATAAATTTCGTAGACTGGAAATAGAGAGCATGGAATGGGCTGTAATACCCTCATTATATGTGAAGTAGTTTTATACAGGAGTTATTGTGCATGTGGGGCCCACTGTGTTCGTCCCCCATTCGATGGGCCCCACAGTGGATTAGGCAACCCATGCATCTTGAATGCAGATCATTGATTCTGTTCCCTCAGGTGTCTATTTCTTTCTGCATGTGTGGCCCACTTGATCAACTGATAGATCAGGAACATTCATGTGGAAGTAGGGATTTTATCAATTTCAACCAGACCATGGGCCAGCCAAAATTTTCAGGGCTCAGTCTGGGGCCTGCTAGCTGTAGGTTCCTGCCAGGGTCGGGTGGGCCCCGAACCTTTAAGTATGGGGCGAGGCCCAGCCCATTGCCATCCATACAGTGATGTTCAGGATCGATGTTGTTCATTTGGTACCATGGTATGGGGATCCAAATCACTGATGTGATAGGTCCTACAAAGGATCAGGAATGGCTTGCAAATCCTTCTTTGTAAGTTCAGAACCCTTTGATCATAAGCCTGCAAATAGATGGCCAAGGCGAATGTATGGCAACAACCCCTACATTCAACAGATTTCCAATCTTAGAGATTTTTAGTCAATATCCCATTTACTGTGATGCCCATTTGATCTACGGTTTGGATCATTGAACCATGGTCCCAAATGTATAGAATTCAATTATTCACAGTATGAAAGAATAGTATGTAAGATGATTTTTATTGTGCTGTGATGTAGTGGGGTGTTCCCTTAATCGAGGCAGATAAGAGCCAGAAAAAGGATCCAGGAGTGGAATCAGAAGAACCCAAGAAAAAACCCAAAGAAAGAGCTAAAGAATCTGAATTTTTCAAGTCGACATCAACTGCCGACCGATCTAATATCTGAAAAATTCTACCAAATTCGCTAGACTGTTTTTAGTGCCAGCCGACCAGTCGGCATTCAACTTCGACCTGTTGACTGACACAGAGTGCGCGTGAACTTTTCGTTTTGAACAATTTTCTTCCGATTTTTATTTGATTTTGTTTCCTTTTGCAATTAGGACACTTAGGTTGCGTTTCTAGGGTTTAGTTTGATATAAATATTTGCATATTTTCATTTTTAGAGGAAATATTGAATAATACAACTCTTTTCTTTAGAAAAACTATGGTTTTCTCTGTGTTCTTCGTGGATTCGAGATATTCCGTCGTGGATTCGATGAAGACAGGTTGATGAGTCTCTATACATCTGTGAATTCAGATCAGTTACCCTCGTGAGACAGATGGTGTTCGATCTCACCCACCCCGGCTGTGCCAAGTTGGTATCAGAGCGAGGAAGAACCTTGGGTGATGGCTTCTAGCGACAATCGTGGCAACAATCCCGCTGATGGTGATCAGGGGATCCAGTATCTAGCAGAGAGGATGGAGCTTCTCCAGAGATCGGTAGAGACGTTTATGTAAGGGCTACGAGAGTCTCTCGATCAGATCGTTGCAGCCTTGGCCACACAGCAAGCTCCAGTACATGTCTAGCCACCTGCAGTTGAAGTGCGACACAACCCTGCGATTCGTCAGCCCTCCTGGCTGCGAATCGACGACCGAATCACACGGATTCAGATGACAACAATGAAGATGTGGAGGAATTCTTTGCGTAATAGCATGTACATGGCAATGGTCGAGGGGATCACGCTGAATGCGATTACATAGGTAAGGCCGATCTCCTCACTTTTAATGGCTTATTGCGAATAGAAGAATTCCTGGATTGGTTGGCGAAGGTTGAAAACTTTTTTGATTATATAGATGTCCCAGAGAATAAAAAGGTCAAGCTTATAGCCTGCAAATTGAAGTCGGGTGCCTCGGCATGGTAGGAGCAAGTCCAACTCCCTCGAACCCGACATAACAAATTGCCCATTCGGTCGTGGCCTCGGATGCAACAACTTCTTCAGTCACGATTTCTCCCTCAAGACTATGAACAAGTATTATTTCAGCAATATCGAAGTTGTCATTTGGGAAATTGGTCCGTTGATGAGTACGAATTGAATTTAATTGATTGACAGCGTACAATGATCTATCAAAAACGGATGCGCAAAGGGCTACTAGAATTATCGGAGGTTTGAGGTCCAACATCTAGGATCGTGCCCAGATGTTATTGATTTGGTCCATGGAAGAGGCCCTGTAATGTGCCCATCATAGAGAGACTCAACTTGCCAAAATTGCTGCGTGTCCCTCTTCCTCTACCTCGATCACTATGACAGGTCCCACTTAAGGCACATCTCCAGATGAACAACAGCTCGCCGTGAGTGCCGCCCGTGCAGCAAGAAGTGGTTCGGTGAAACTGCAACATTCAGCCATTGTACTAGGCCCGAGTAAGATTCCAGTTCCCTACGGAAGGCAGCAACCCGATCATTGTTATAGATGTGGACAGCCAGGCCACATATCCAATGTGTGTCCTCAACGGCTCGCGACTAATGTAGTCATCCCTACAGAGGATGCACCAGCTGAACAAAAAATTAATGTTGATGCTGAAAAGTCGATGAAGAAGAGGAAGGTAATGATTGGATCTTAGGGGATCAGGGTGTATCCTTAGTTGTACAAAAACAACCTTCCACACATGTTGAACCGTCTAGTCCCCAACGACAAAGTCTCTTCTGCAATAGCTGCATAGTGGAAGAGAAAGTTTGTACCGTGATCATCAATGGTAGTAGTTGTGAGAACATATAATATCACAGACCATGGTTGAGAAACTGAAACTTAAGACCACACTGCATCCCTCACCATATGCGATTGGTCGGATTCAGAAAAGCACTATGATGATGGTCAAGGAACAATGTCTCATCTCCTTTTCTATCGGTAAATCCTATAGGGATAAAGTGTTATGTGATGTCGTTAACATGGACGCATGCTGCATGATATTTGGATGTCCGTGACAATTTGATCGAGATGTCGTGCACAAAGGTCGTGACAACACTATCACATTCATCAAGGATGGAAGGAAGGTCATCCTTGCCCTAGTAACACCCTGTGAAAGCTACCAAGTAACCAAAGGAGGTGAACAATCTCTCATTGTCTCAAACAACAAGGCAGCAAGGCCTCGTGGAAGAAAGCGAAACTCGATGTCAAGTTTCTTTCAAGAGGAGGCGACTGATGTAGCGGAGCGTTCCCCTATTCAAGGCAGGATAAGAGCCAGGAAAAAGACCTAGGAGCGGGCCCAGAAGAACCCAAGAAAGTCCCTAAAGGAGCTGAAGAATATGAAATTTTTAAGTATGACATCAACTGCTGACCGGTCGGAGGCTTATGACGACCGGTGAATCGACCGATCTAATATCCGAAAAATTCCACCAAATTCGCTAGACTGTTTTCAGTGCTAGCCGACTGGTTGGCCCTTAACTCCTGACCGGTCAGAGCCCCTTGACCAACCAGTCGATTGATGCATAGAGTGCGTGCAAACTTACCGTTTTGAACAATTTTATTTCGATTTTTGCTTGATTTTGTTTCCTTTTGCAATTACGACACCTAGGTTGCGTTTCTAGGGTTTAGTTTGATATAAATACTTGCTTATTTTCGTTTTTAGATGAATTATTGAATAATACAACTCTTTTCCTTAGAAAAACTATGGTTTTCTTTATGTTCTTCGTAGATTCGAAGAAGTCTCGTGGATTTAAGATATTTCGTTGTGGATTTGACCAAGACAGGTTGAGGAGTCCCTGTAAATCTGTGGATTCGGATTAATTATCCCCGTGAGAGAGACGGTGCTCCATCTCACCCACCCACCCAGGCTGCGCCATGATGTTCACATGTGTAACAACCCAAAATTTCGGCACCCGAGTACGGAGACTCTGATCCCGAGTTCCCGAGTGTTAACTAAATAAAATGCTATTTTAGGAATGCCACACGTGGAAAATGCACCCACGTGTGTCCTCAATCAGATTTATATTCATTCCATTCACAAATAATCAGAGTAACGCATTTCAATTAGCGGATCATAAGCAAAGCGGAGGTAACTAAATCTAAAAATATAGGGCTAACACCCTAGATGAACAATTCAATCGCAGTGTAAGCCCATATGAGAATTATACGAATCACAATCGATGTAATAGGAAGGAAAAATACAACTATCAAGAGGGACGAAGCTAGAAGACTACTAAGGCGCCCGTGCGCCCCACCAACTGGTCCTATTCTTGAGACATCTGCATATGTCAAATAGAAGGCGTCAAAACGCCAACATAGTGAAGAAATAACCCCAAGGTTAAACTCGGGATATTTAAATTATAAACAGGTTTATTTAAGTGTATCATTCTTAAGCATGTTGTCGAATCAATCAAGTTAGGGTAATGTCCACATCCAAATCATACATCATCCTAGGCTAGTTGATTAAATGCATGGATGTCATGATTCCGCACACAATGCATGTCCCGGGCAAGCCCTGGCCCGACCAACTGGTATCAGAATCCACAGTCCACTTGTCTAGCAGGTCGTAAGTCGTGACTGAGTACACAGCCCGGATGACACAGAGAAATGACATGAGGTGCTCAAGATAGCGCTGGCGCCACATCAAGCAATCAGGCTACACGAGTCCCCCTCAAATGCAATGTCATGTATGCATGATTAATTAAGGTATTTATTAGTCCAATTCATTCAGCAAATTGGTGAAGCCAGAATACCACATTGTATCATAAAGTCTAACCAGGACTATCTGGCTCCCTGCGATGCGTCGTCAATCATCGCCAGTAGCCCCTCGATCCAAGGTTGAGTTATCCTACCATGAAAGCCTGGTTCGACCGTGACTCGTCAGCCACGACCAAATCAAAGCGGAAGGTTTCATCTCCCAAATATCAAATACGATTAATTTATTCAGAGGTGTGGGCGTTTCACTCGGAATTATCCCAAAGCACGCCCGGGTCGTTCGAATGGTGCACAGGCACGCCAACATCGGCCAAGATCACATTTGTCACAAGGGCGATTCGAACAACAATCGGTCACCCCTGTCAATGCTCACTGGTCACTACGGGGAGGCACCACCCCAGCGTAGGCCGACAGCTCAAACACGGTGTCCCATACCACCATGCACGGCTTATGAGACTTGGTGGATCGAGTCCCAATATGGTTTTAAGTGGACTATTCACAGTGGGAACGATGGTATTCTAGATTCCATAGGATGTGATTCAAGAATGAAATACAAGAATGATTAACTCTGAGTTGGGCTTATTCGATGGACCCAAGTGGACGACGACAAACCAACAATGGCCACTATCGGTCGACCGTGTCCCGCTTGGTCGATCGAATAAGTCCCTGACTGCCAACCCAGTGGCAGGCAGTACACTATATCAACGGTTTTCAGAGCTTAATCCAAAGCAACAGATACCTTATTATAATAGCAATTTAGGTTATTAAATACCTAATCATAAACATATCCAAGCACCTGGCCCGACCGACTAGCCCGACCGATCCAAAGGACCCGGATGACATAGCCCGGATGACACAGGGCCCCACATACATCCACAATCATAAATATATTACAATATTGTATATTTACATTATTCAGGCATTTCATCGAGCATGTTATGAATCAAACAACCATAGAGGCATTTCATCGAACATGTTATGCACACATCAATACTTAACATATAAACTCAAGCAATCATTAATTAGGATTTGTTGAGAGTAAGCTTGAGGGTAGATCTTCACCTTGGAATCGAAATTACTCGATTCGGATGAGGCCGGAGCGATCCAAATACGGTCCGAACTCCGGAAATTGGGGAATACCTCAATTACCTACAATGAATCGCAAATTTAGCGTTAATCAATTAAGGTTTAATCTAATTAAGTGTTTAATTAGGGTTTAGGGTTTTGGTATCTCGGATCTGGGAAAAATCTCAAATCGATTCAACGAATCGGGGCCCAAATTCGGTGCACCGTCGGAATCCCAACGGAGTTGAGCTTGGTTACGGCTTCTACAAAGCGTGGGCCACACCCAGTCGATGACCGGGATCCCAAATCCTAGCAAGAGGAACCCTAGGGTTAGGGTTTCGTCGGAAACAAATAGGGGTTTTTAACCCTAATGGTCCAAAAATGAAGAAAATGGAAGGAAGAGGAAAAGAAGAGATAGAGAAACACCTTACCTAGCATAGGGAGGTGAATCCGACCCAAAGCCACCGGATTTTGGCCGGAGAAACGCGAGAACGGAGGTGGAGGCCGGAGAGAGTTCGGAAATCTGAGATTTTCACGGTTGGAGGAGGATTTGAGGAAGAAAGGAGGTTTGAGAAGGGAGAAAGAGAGCTAGGATGGCTTAGGAGCAAAGGGGAGAAGAGAGTGGAGGAGAGAAATGAGAGAGAGATGGATCGAATGGGGTTTGCAACCCCCATTTTATAACCGTCCAGCCGCGACCGGTCGGCCGGTCGCAGATCCGGTCGGCCGGATCCCGCTGTCCGCCCATTTTTTCCTTCAAAAACGAGGCAGCACAACCGGTCGGCCGGCTACCTGACCGGTCGGCCGGTTGCAGATCCGGTCGGCCGGTCGTCCCTTGGCCGTTTTCTCTGAAATTTCAGGATTCCCACACTGCACAGTGAGTTCCCACACAGTCCAGGCTACTTGTCAGCCTTATTTACAAAATAACGTTTAAGTAAATGTCATATTTTAATTTATGTTTCCATTTACTTTAAGTTATTTATGTAAATAAGGAAGTACCCCCCATTTGGATTCAATAAAAAACACTAGAAAATTGAAATCCCAATAATAAAGATTTTGATTTTCCCTTCCAAGTACAAATCGCAATTTTTTGGCATTTCCAAAACATAGCGCCTTTTAAATGAGAGGGTTTTTGCCAAATCTAAACCGTTCAAAAAATCTGAAATACCTCAAATAGGCTAAAACACCAAGGTTCGGTAAAATATTCATGATGGTCTCGTCGATCTACGAGTGGATTAATAATTCAGGGTTCTTTACTTAGTCTTTACAGACAGCGACATACCCGAGTCAACCCAATCGTCGGAAAACTCTTCCGAACCATGTGATCTTCCAACTCCTAAACTAATTCCATCATTTCTTTGGTAAAAACATTCATTTTAGTCCCCAATACATGTGAACACACGTGCAGGTACGCCCTATAACCGACACACCGAAGGTAATGCCCAAGGACTTTCAATTTCCAAGTTAGTGAAAATCCGGGGCGTTACAACATGCGTCTAAAATCAGAAAAATATGATCATCTGGTAGGCCACATATGTATGAAGAATTTGAACTATTGGTCAATTTCACTTAGCTGTTAATCTGAATGGTACAATTGTGGGCCACCTGATGATCATATCTGCCTGCTATTTTACATTTGCAATCTACATTGTTGGGAGAGGCCCTTATCTTGCTCGCACCCCACGTGTAAAACGAATGTAATTAGCTAGCATTTCTCAGGAGGTTATGGTCTCTAACTTGTGACGGGCAAGGTGGAGCTTGGATCTAATACAAAGGGGTGTGGGATAAGCTTATCCTACAAAGGGGTTAGCATCGGGCTGGATTAGGTACTACCCCCACTAGGACGCAAAAGGAGATGGACGGGTACGTGACGCATCGCCATTGACGGACACAGTAGGGCCCGCACCTTGGGTCTGATGCAGAGCTGTCAGACCCTTCACATCCCACCAATATATATCGAGGTGCGGGCCCAATACTGCATGGGCCAATGGTGAATGCGCCACGTACACGTACGTCTCCTCGTGCATCCTGCTGTAGGTAGTACCTAATCCGAGCCTACCGAGCCCATTAGAATCATCTTTTTACCATAAAGAATGCATACTCACATGCCCTGACACTTCTATTCAATTGCCATTGACCATTGCTTTTATTACAATTTTACCTCAGAATTATGAAAAAGCATATACCAATGTAAAGCTTATCCTAAACTTTAGTCTGACCGGGTACCTGATCTTAGTCATTTATCAATGTGGAGGAGCTGTTGTATCTAAAAGAATGAGGACCTATGACCTAGTGCATCAAGGTTCACATCCTTGTAAGAGCAAATTCCGTCTTAAGACAATGATTGTAACATGTCTCAATTGCGTTTCTTTCATTTTGTTTAGAGATTCTATTTCTATACCCAATTTAAGATTTTCTATTTTATCTCTAAATCATACACCAATAATTTAAAGACAAATTTTTTTTTTTAAAAATCTCAGTTTCAATGGAAACCATCTTAGAGAATCCTAGGAGCGAGAATTTTTATGGGAATAATTTTAAAAAATTGCAATAAAAAATCATAATCTATATCATTAAGAGTTTTTATGGGAATAATTTTAAAAAATTGCAATAAAAAATCATAATCTATGTCATTAAGAGTTTACTTTCTTCTCTCGAGGCAAATGAACCCACTGCCTCTTTTGAATGATCTAAATGGCAATAGGTCAACTACTTCCAATGAAAGCATATTTTGTATGAGATAATAAATTACAGCTACGATCTATACTACAATCACACTTCAACTAGAGAACCATGGGACCTTGCCTGGTTGGTAGACTCTGCAGAATTTCAACAAGGGGTCTCGGTCTCGAAACCCATCAGGGTGAAATTCCCACCGCTGATAGCACCAGTGGGTGCGTTGCATGACTGATTTGGCCGATTGACTTGGTAGGTGGGTTGCATGACTGACCAAAAAAAAGAAAAAAACTAGAGAACTATGGAAACATCATAAGAAAAAATTCAAAATAATAGATATGGGAAACAAAAAGTTCATTCTGGAATATCGTTATATTGATTTCAACATGGAAAATTGCGAACCTGTGGTGGATCAAGTATATGATTTACAAAAAGTTTCTCCTGAGATTTTATGTGAATGTGTGATTATTGACAAAGCCTTTTAATCTACTGTTATTATTGAAAAACTTTCACTTTCTAGGAAGAAATATAAAAATACTTTTAAACATAAAAGGAAAAGAAATGAGCTTGGTTGATCTCTTCTTCATATTTGGATGGAACAAAAAAAAAAAAAAAAAAAAAGGAACTGCAACAAACTCTCAATTTCACCATGTCATTTGAGCATATGAGCCAAACATGAGTGAGATCGAGAATTCGAGTAGGCCAAACCATAAGAAACAGTGGGTTTTGAACGTCCACAATTGAAACATTCATAGAGCCACAGAAGTTTTGAATCGGTTGATATTTGTATTTTCACTTCATCCAAGTGGGAATCACAATTGGAGAGACCTTAGATTGTGTGTGGGCCCATCGTATTTTGTATATTATTCCATCCAATCCATTTAGGAGACGTGTTCCACCAAAATAAATGGACACAATGGGTGGGCCCCATTCGTGGGCTTGTTTGTAGGTTAAGCTTTTCTTTCTTAGAAAGCTTTGAAGTGGATCCGGTCGCCAAGTAACCTACAATCTCCGCCAGCTTTTAGCAAATCAAAAGTCAAAATATTATTAAACTAATCGCTCGTGAATGTTAATTACGTGGCCAATGTTATTCTGGTGAAGGATGCATGCATTTTCTCAGGCCTGAATCCGCTCCGTCCATCATGTGGGAACCCTTATTGGAACCGTACAAACTAAAGATTAACCTGATAAAAATTTCATATGGCCCCACTAATCGAAACAATGTAAAATTACTCCTAAAAGCTCTAAGTTTCCATGGTGTGGCCGGGTTAGTATTTTGTATCCTCACTTCATCCTCGTGAGTTATGCCTGATTAACAGGTTTGATGAAAGATACAACCACGGTGACTCCATGTACTCAAACCTATGGTTGGTATTTTATTTACATTGTACGTCTTGGGGTGGCCCACTTGTGTAATGGATCTGGCTGATTTTTATCACAAAGAGCTAGATTGGAGGATAGAGCCTGATGAACGGAATGGATTTCACACACACACACACACACACACACACACACACACACACAAAACTCGTGGGCCCCACAAAACTTGGGTGTTTTAGTCGCTGGGTAAAACGGGCGTTGCGGAGGATTCTGATTCAAATACTCACCTGAGGGAGTGGGGCTCACCGATTGAGATGGGCCTCACCATGGACGGACCATCTGGTGGAAATTGTGCACCTGACATGCATTAAAATCAAATTAAGCGGAATAAGTCAAGGTCCCAAAATTAAGGGCCTTTGGATAATTATTTTTAATGCTTATTATTGAAAATTAATATTTTCAGTGGCATTCACTCCTTTAGATGGTTTCACAAATCCAACTTATTAATTATTTAAAAAAAATTCACTAAAAATATTTTGGATAATTATTTTTAATGCTTATGATTGAAATTTAATATTTTCAGTGGCACTCCTTTAGATGGTTTCACAAATCCAACTTATTAATTATTTAAATAAATTTTCACTAAAAATATAGGTCATTTATTCTTAAAATTATTTCAAAACTACAACTCAGCATTTAATGTAATTTTCAAGCTTATTTTTCAGTTTATCGAACAGCATTTGAATGATCCCAACCATTGGATACTTCTCATCTGTAATGGTCAGACGGATTATCAAATAAGCATGATTTTTAGGTTAGCGATACATCTAAATTGAGACCCATAGTTTTTGTAATGTTTAGTTTAACTTATCTGCATGCCACGTATGCAATTTCGAAGTGCCTGCGTATCATGCATCACACTCGGCCAGAGTATCAAAAGTTGCTCTTAAGATTGTAATTATCTCAGCATTTATTAATCTCAACAACAATGAGCGGTGTAGTACACATTTTAAAAGTCAACATTGTACTGCAAAACATTACATTGAATGTCCAACAATGCACGATCGAATACACCTCCGGAGCACCTGAAGTTATGCTCCAAAGAATTTTAGGGTATGCGTACAATGATCAGAACCAATCAACAGGTAGGCCCCACAAAGAAAGCATTCCATAACCACTCAAAAGAGCAGACGATCAAGAACAAAGAAGTTTCTCATTCACCACCAAAATTTACGAGGCCGGCTGCACTATAAAGCTTTTGTAGGTTAAGCTTCACCTACAATACAACTTCATGTGTGGGACCCACCGTGATGTTGTCATGACATCCAATACGTCCATAGTGCCCGCCTCCTCCTGTTCTCCTCGTAGAAAGAAAATCAGGCCGACCAAAACTTTGGTGGGTCACATCACAGTGAAAAGCTGGGATGAAGAGGCTGAAAAGCTTCCAGATCGTGTGGGGTCCATGTGTCGTGTATATCCCATCCGATCCAACCCTGAAGATGCCTGACCAGGATGAATGTACACCATAAAAATCAGACCATTCAAAAGCTCATGTGGTAACCAAACCACGTGATTTTAGACGGTTTAGGCATGATTTAAATGGTGTGGCCCACCTTCTTCTACGAACATCCGGATTTTTTGGATCCAAGGATAGAATGAGTGGACGTACATGATGGAAGGAACTGATGTCGTAAAAGTATCCACCTATCCCGGTTTAGGTTTAGCTCAAGCTACAAAATTTGCATTGGATCTGACCTCAAACTTTCGATGGTTATGATAATCCAACTGTGCAATCACTATTTTGGACCTGTGGCTCATCCTTCGTGAGCCCCACCTCGCGATCAGGTCCAATCACCATTTGCATGGACCAGTATCCCGTGGAGCACAATTTCTGGTGCACCCATCTTCCATTGCATGTAAATATATCACCCCCTTCCTAACGGTATCCTCACACCCTTCCATGGCTTCATTTTCTATCAAAGCTCTCAAACCATCTTCTTTAACCCTAATTCTCCTACTCTCTTTCCAATGCTACCATGCACTGGGCCATGGAGGCGACAACCACGACGGACAGACTGATGATCATAAGGTGGACCTACGATCAAAGGGTCTGATTCTAGTGAAAATCTGGTGCCTTATCATACTCCTAGTGAGCACGTTTGCCGGCGGTGTATCACCGTACTTCTACCGATGGAACGAGAGCTTCCTTCTCTTGGGCACGCAATTCGCCGGCGGGGTCTTCTTGGGCACCTCTCTAATGCACTTCTTAAGTGATTCTAATGATACGTTCGGCAATCTAACAGACAAATCCTATCCGTTCGCTTTCATGCTTGCGTCGGCGGGGTACCTTCTTACGATGCTCGGTGATTGTATCGTGATCTTGGTCACTAAAGGTGGATCAAGAGAAGCTAAAGTGGAGGTGGAAGATGGAAGGGAGGCTGCATCGGTGGAGCTCCATCCGGCTTTCGTCAAGACGACATCGGTGGGAGATACAGTGCTGCTCATCCTAGCCTTGTGTTTTCACTCTGTGTTTGAGGGAATAGCCATTGGAGTTGCAGGTTAGATTTCTAATGCTCATCTGAGCTTCCTAGGGCAGTGAGATCCAAGTCTCTTGCGTTTGATCAGCCCCACAATTTAGATGGCGTGGCGTGGAGATTGAGCTGATCTGACCGTTGGTTGTGCATTTACATCAAATCGATGTTTATGAATATTGTCCAGGTCTCGACATTTGACATGCACGTGTGATCCACCAGATGAGTTCATCAGCCTGATCACTTATTTTCTGGGTGTCTAAACTGTGGGGACTGCCCGATGAGCGGCTTGGATCCCACTCCTGCGTGAGATCTAAGCTGTACACAAAGTCAATGCAAAAACTGCCTGTAATACTTTCCATTGAGCTCGGATTAGGTACTACCCGAGCGTGTCCCGAGATTAGGACAGGCCCCACGTAGCACGTACGTGTCACATTTGTATTGGTGAAGGGTACGTTGTCAGAAGACATCTGCCCCACCCGGGTAGCACCTAATATGCGCTCCTTTCCATTTCGCACAGAAGTCCATCGTTTTGGTTCATCCAAATTCTATCCACGCGCCTTCCGATATTAATGTGGAGATGGATCAATCAAATAGACAGCTAGGTTTCACATCCTACCAATTAAGTTATTTCCCTGCAGGGAGAAATACATAGAAAAGGGGAAGGACCTCCCCATCCTTTTTATTAACTCCGAGAAAGCCAAGGGTCAAGGATATGCACCGGTAGTAACAAAATGTGAGGAAGACTAGTGAAGAGACAATTGAGTTTCCAATTAAAATAGACTTGCACTTAGGGTTAGCATTTAGCCTAATGATGTAGAGCACGTCGCAGATACATTTTTGGCGAAGATGGATCAAAGGAAGGGCTAAAGGAAAGAACCCAAGTTCAAGAAAAATCGACGGCTGACCAACCTTGATCAAACACCTGTCGATTTTGAACGAAATTTAGTCCAAATTCTCTTAAAAAAATTGCCCATTTTGACTGACCGACTAATCTAATCGGTTGGCTAATGTCCAACTTCGACCAGCCGATTTGTTTTGTAGACTCTGCGCATTAAAATTACTATTATTCTATTTTTTGTTAGTACTCTTTTCTTTACGTAATTAGGGTTTGCTTATGACTATTTAATGATGTTAAGGTGTTGTTTAGAGTAGTTTTGATTAATTAAACCCTTTTCAACATTCGTCGTTCTTCATCTTGTGGATTCGAGATCTCTCCCTCATGGATTTGAGGAAGCTTCGTTGAGGATTCTGACGAGTTCTATGAATTTTGAGTAGTTATCCCTATGAGGAAGATAGTGATCGACTTCATCACATCCCTCGGGCCGATGACAACTAACAAAGGTATGAACAACCATCTTGTGGACGGTGTTAATGATTATCTTGCAGAGAGGATGGAAGATCTTCATCGAGAGAGTCAGTTAGCCATGCAAGGGTTGCAGGTAATCCTCGACCGACTAGCGGATGCGCTAATTCTGCCCCAAGCCCAAGGCGACATTTAGCCTCCTGTAATCGTTCTATAACGCAACTCAGTTGTTTGTAGAGCGCTTTCGATGGTAAATCGTAGGGCTACACCAGACGATTTGGGTTCCAGCGATGACGAAGTTGGTGACATCGTTATTCAATGACCTGTGCATGATATGATCGTATGAATCGACCAGAATGAGAATACAGAGGCAAAGCCTATCTTTCAAGATTTAATGGTCTAGTGCGTATAGAAGAATTCCTCGATTGGTTAGTAGAAGTCGAGTGTTATTTCAATTACATGGATGTGACATAAGAGAAGAAGGTGAAGTTGGTCGCCTACAAATTGAAATATGGTGATTCAACATGTTGGGAACAACTTCAGCTTTTCCACGCTTGACAGAACATGTGCCCATCCGATCATGACCCCGGATGAGATGCCTCCTTCGTGCATGATTCCTCTTGAGAGACTACGAATAGATATTGTTCTAGCAATATTAATATCATCGGTAGGGGAATCATTTTGTAGCGGAATACACCGAGGAGTTCCAATGGTTGGAATCGCGGAACAATCTGGCAGAATCTGAATCACATAAGGTGGCGCAGTTTATTGGCGGATTATGGCTCACAATTCAGGATCGGATTCAGATGCATCCAGTCTGGACAATAGATAAGGCCATCCAATTGGCTAGTAGGGCAGAGAGGCAATTATCGAGGACTAGTACATGGGCCTATCCCACTACTCAAACCCTTTGATGGGCCCCACTCAGGATACAGCGTTGGCCAAGGGAAATTAACAGGTAGGAGGACGTCCTCAGCCTCATACGGTTGCAAATCGTGAAATGAGGAGTGGCCCATCTAGGCCTCAACGTACAACACCAACGGTGGTGGGTTTGAGTAGGATTCCAAATCCTTATGGTCGGCTGAGACTGAGCCATTATTTTCGTTGTGGCCAGCCTAACCATATATCCAATACTTGTCCTCAACACCTCATAGCCCACCTAGCCATCAATGAAGGGGGTGCATAAGATGATACAGGGGAAGAAGGCCCAGGATTCGATGAGAATGAACAAGTCGTTGATGATGAGAATTGGGTAGCTGAGGATCATGGCGAGTCCCTAGTCATGAGGAGACTCCTCTACACCCCAAGGAAGGAAGTGCACCCGCAGTGGGAAAATATTTTCTGTACACGGTGCACCGTGAATGATAAGGTTTGTGATGTCATCATAGACAATGGTAGCAACGAGAACATTGTCTCGAAGGTGATGGTGGATAAGTTGCGACTATCTATGATGAAACATCCTACCCTTTACTTGATCGTCTAGATCAAGAAGGTGAATGAGACTAAGGTAACTGAGCAATACACTGTCTTGTTTTCTATTGGTAGGAATTAAAAAGACCAAGTACTTTGTGATGTGGTTGACATGGGGGCCTACTATACGTAACTTGGGCAACCGTGGTAACTGGACTGTAATGTGACCCATCGAGGATGAGACAATGTCTAAATCTTTGTCAATGATGGTCCCAAGATGATCCTTGCCCCTATGGTACCAGAGAATCACCCTAAAGCTTTTAAAGTAGAGGGGAGCTCTCTCTTCGCCATTGGAGAATTTGTTGAGGAGTTGAAAGAAACAGGCGAGGTATACGTTGTGATAGTAAAGGGCGAAGAGTTGGAGCCTACAAACATTCCCACGAGTATGAAACCCTTGTTGAATAAGTTTAAAGAAATATAACCTGAAGAATTGTCAGATGGATTGCCTCTTATGAGATACATCCAACACCACATCGACCTTGTCTTAAAGGCTAGTTTGTCCAACCGGCCACACTATCGGATGAGTTCGAAGGAGTGTGAGATACTTCAGGAGCAAGTGGAGAACTGATCCATACGTAAGGGTCTTAGAGAGAGCATGAGCCCATATGTCGTGCCAACTTTGTTAACTCCAAAGAAAGATGGGAGCTGACACATGTGTGTCGACGATCAAGCAATTAATAAGATTACCATTAAGCATCGATTGTCGATACCGCGGTTGGACGACATGCTTGATATGCTAGAGGGTGTGGAGGTATTCTCCAAATTAGATTTGAGGAGCGGGTACCATTAGATTCGTATCCAACCCGGTGACAAGTAGAAAATGACCTTAAA
The DNA here is from genome assembly GCA_003013855.2 of Liriodendron chinense. Taxonomy (NCBI): domain Eukaryota; kingdom Viridiplantae; phylum Streptophyta; class Magnoliopsida; order Magnoliales; family Magnoliaceae; genus Liriodendron; species Liriodendron chinense. The sequence goes on along the minus strand of ML058427.1, from coordinate 1,708,388 downwards.
GACTAAGGAAGAGTTGTATGAGTGGCTGGTTATGCCCATCGAACTATCTAACGCACCGAGCATGTTTATACGTTAAATTAATCAAGTGTTGAAGTCGTTCATTGGCCTATTTGTGGTGATGTATTTTAATGACATCTTGATATATAGCCAAAGTGAGATAGAGCACATGGATCATTTCGGGCAAGAGTTACAAGTGTTGGTCGATAACAAGTTGTATTTGAATTTGAAAAAATGTAGCTTCTTAACTGATTGCCTATTATTTTTGAAATCCGTTGTAACGTCTACGAGTATTTGGGTGGATGAGGAGAAGGTTCGGGCTATTCGAGATTGGCCGACCCCAACGGAATATCTATGAAGTACAAAGTTTTCACGGGTTAGCTACATTTACAGTCGATTTATCTAAAACTTTAGCACTATTGTTGCGCCAATTATAGATTGCATGAAGAAATGATTGTTTCAATGGATCGATGAGGCTGGCAAGAGCTTTGATGAGATCAAACATTGGTTGTCCACAACATCTGTCTTAGTTCTTTCCAATTTCGACAAGTTGTTTGAGGTAGAATTTGATGCCTCATATGTCAGGATTGGTGGTGTCTTATCTCAAAAAGGCAGGTCAGTAGCCTTCTACAATGAGAAGCTCAGCAACGCACAGAGAAAGTGGTTAACTTATGAGCTAGAGTTGTATACAGTGGTACAAGCGTTGCAACATTGACGCCATTGCCTTATTCAACGAGAATTTATATTATATACTGATCATTAAGCACTGGAGTTTATTAACAATCAAGCTAAAGTGAATCGTGTGCATGCTAGGTGGATTTCATTTTTTTAGAAATTTACATTCACCCCGAAGCACAAAGCGGGAAAATAAAATAAGTTGGCTGACTCTCTAAGCCACCGAGCATCATTATTAGTTATGTTGAGCAATGAGATTATCGGTTTTGATTGCCTCAAGGAACTATGCAAAAAAGATGAGGACTTCAAAGATGCATGGGTGAGGTGCCAAGAAGGTCACACTAGTGATATACATATACGTGACAATTTTCTCTTCAAGGGAAATCGGCTGTGTTCTCCAAAGCTTTTTACATGAGCACATAATTCAAGAGCTGCATGGAGGTGGCTTTGGTGGATACCTAGGTTGGGACAAAACCAGAGCATTAGTGGAGGAGCGGTATTATTGACCGCAATTGGTTTGTGATGTGGGAAAGGTGGTGTAGCGTTATCATGTTTGCCAAACATCCCAGGAACAATCTCAGAATACGGGTCTTAACAGTCTATTACTCATACTTGAAGCCCCTAGGGAGGATTTATATATGGACTTTGTGCTAGGTCTCCCACAAACACAACGTGGCATGGATTCAGTGTTCGTGGTGGTAGACCAATTCGATGTCCAAGATGACACACTTCATCCCTTGCAAAAAAAAACCCTTGATGTAACACGTGGAGAGCCTATTTTCAGATAGATCATGAGGCTACATGGGGTTCTTAAGACCATCACTTTAGATCGAGACAAAGTTCACCAGTCACTTCTAAAGGACTTTGTGGAATCAATTCGGTACGCAACTCCAATTCAGCAGTGCGTATCACTCGCAGACGGATGGGCAGACAAAGATTATGAATCACACATTGGGAAACCTCATTCGTTGTATCTCATATGACAAGCCGAAGCAGTGAGATTTGGCCTTATCTCAAGTAGAATTCACATTCAACAATAAAGTGAATTGCTTATTAATAGGGAAGTCACAATTTTAGATTGTTTATGGTCGAGTGTCCTGCCACATGCTTGATTTGGTCCCTTTGCCCAAGCTCTCGGGCATGAGCATTGCAACAGAGTATATGACGTACCATATCATTGGCATTCACGAGGATGTTCGGAATAAGCTGAAAGCTTCATATGACAAGTATGAGGAAGACGCTGATAAACATCAGTGAGTTAAAGTGTTCGAGGCGGGTGACAAAGTGATGGTTCATTTACGCAAGGAACGATTTCCTAGCAGGACCTACAACAAATTGAAGAATAAAAAGATTGGATTGGTGTCAATCGTCCAAAAGATAAATAACAACACTTACATTGTTGATCTTCTAGATGACATGGAGATCTCGTGTACCTTCAACATTGCATACTTGTACAAGAATCATGAACCGAAGCTGGACGAGAACTTAAGGTTAAGTTCTTTTGAAGTGGAGAGGACTAATGTATAGCGGATTGCGAACACATTTATGGCGAAGATGGACTAAAGGAAGCAGCCCAAGTTCAAGAAAAATCAACAGCCAACAATCTAGTTCGGCTGGCCAATGGCTCTGGTTGGCCAGTCGACCCAGATCAAACACCTGTCAATTTTGGCCGAAATTCAGTCCCTCCTTGGACAGATTTTGCCCATTTCGGCCAACCTAATTTTCCCGATCGACTGGCTGAACGGAACCAAAATTAAATAGAGAGTGGCCAAACTCTCTGGACTATTTTGGCCCATTTCGACCGGCTGACTGATCCGATCGGCCGGTCGACATCCAACTTTGATCGGTCAATCTGTTCTGTAGATTTTGCATGAAAAAATCTGTTTCTTTCTATTTTTTATTAAGACTATTTTCCTTACACATTTAGGGTTTGCTTATGACAATTTAATGATGTTAAGATGTTATTTAGAGTAGCTTTGATTAATAAACCCTTTTCGACGTTCATCATTCTTCATCTTGTGGATTCCGAGTAGTTATCCCTCTGAGGAAGATGATGATCAACCTCATCACGTCCCTCCTTGCGTCACCTATATCGTTTGTCATTGGTTATGTACGAGCCAACTAAGCATTTGGAGAAAGAGATCCCATAGCTTGTGTTGTTTGTAGATGCCATAGTTTTCATAAACAAGACTAGGGATAGTTTTGATCAACAAGGCTGGTTTTGATCTTTGATCATCAAGACTAAGGGGTGTAAATGTAAAGCTAGATTAAAATAGAGTGCGTAGAGTCCAATTTTAGTAATGATGGGAGTGAAAAAGATGAATTAATTATGATTGCTGGCTAAGATATTTCTCAAAATAGCCACTTTAGGCAATTTGGGTCAACAATTCATGAAAATTAATGAGAGATTCCAAAAAAGATTGCCCATAAAATTCAAAGTACGTGGGTAGAAGAAATGGGGATGGGCATCGTGGACTGGTCGCAAGTGACCCAAAACAATCTAGCAAGCAACATGAGAGAAAACATCAAATTTAGCCAGTGGCACCACATTTGTGACCAGTTGCTGATGGCTTGCGGCCGGTTGCTAACCAATTGCGACTGATCTCAACTGACCAACGATCTCAACTGACCAAAAACATCCAGCATGCATAGCTCCTTTAGAGCCGAAATTCTTCTGCCGGTCGTCCGTGTGCATGTGCGACCTGTCGCTGGACCCAATTTCTGCGCTCTCTCTCCGCAGCCACTCAGGAGGAAAAGCTCATCAGGATGGTCAAATTACAAACCTTGAACGTACATCCAGTGGACCCCACTGTAAATCCACCATTCAGCTCCATGGGCTACACAATTGATATATATTTTTTGTGTCATAAAAAGTACAGGGCAGGATGAACCATCCACGTTTACAATTCCTGGAATGTGCACCATAATATGGTTATAAAAACACACGGTGGTTTGCTAGAACACAACTGGTGGCATTGCTATTTTTTCATTGCACTGTAGTTATTGAATAAGGGGTCATGTTGCAATTATCTGAACCATTAATATGATGGGCCTTACCCTGGATGGATGATAATCTTAAATTATCTGCAACATTGGAAAATTCTACTAATTCCTCACCAAACAACAGTAAAAAACGATGGTCTATATTCAAAGGAAAAGAAATAGTTTGAACATCCGAATATGAAACCGTGTTTAATTTCTTGGTTACCCCCATACAGATGAGGCCCATTATATCAACGGTTTGGATCATGGAAACATGACCCCACATCCAAAAGATAATTACATCCGGCCGTATTTTGGATGTGCCATTTGTTATTATCCATTCATCAGAGAACTCACACATTTTTCAGATACCAAGGGAGATGCATGGAGAAACCTGTGGACCATATCCTTGCACAAAATATTTGCCGCAATTGCAATGGGGATTGCACTGCTCAGGATGATCCCTGACCGTCCACTCCTGATGACCGCGGCCTACTCATTTGCGTTTGCGATTTCAAGCCCGATCGGAGTCGGTATCGGGATCGCCATCGATGCGACGACCCAAGGAGCGGTGGCTGATTGGATCTACGCCATCTCAATGGGCCTAGCATGTGGGATCTTCATTTATGTGGCCATCAACCATCTTATTGCCAAAGGGTTCAAACCACAGGCATCAAGCCCGGTCGACACACCATTTTTCAAGTTTTTCGCAGTGCTTGTTGGGGTGGGAGTGATTGCAGTTGTCATGATTTGGGATTAGTGAAGTTTATCTTCTTTGATTGAAGGGGAATGATCACATTCATGATTCGAACGTATGTGAGTTCCATATAGTCGAGCTTTGTGGGGCCCACAGTAATGTGCCTGTGCCATATAACCCGTCCATTCGAGACCAAAAATAAATCCGATACAAAAACTCAGTGGGTCACACTCCATGCTGAGGGTGACACTTGCAAAGGAACGTCCAGATTGCGTGTGGATCCCAACTTGATGTTTTTATACCATGTAATCCATTCATCAGTAAGTGATCCATTTGAGTTTTTTTTATCAGTCTAGTTTTTGGTCTGTACGGTGAACATGAGGCGGGTCACCTGATGAACGGTTTGGATTTCAGTCGAGGCCCCCACAAAAGCTCGACATTATCGTAACTCACACATGTCGAAGTGTACGTATCTTATCATTCCCCTTGCTTGAATATGCTACGTATGTTTGCAGTGTCAATTTCCTGAGTGTGTATTCTAATTACAGTGAACTTATTTTTGAATTGTAACCTTATTTAATATGGACTGTTGGTGGATTATCGATTATGTTATCTTAATCTTTCAGTGTTGCAATGGGCTAGGTCAATATCAGGTCGTGCCCTGACTGATTTCCTAATATGGATCAGTGATAGATTATCCACGATATTATCTTAATCATGAAGACAGTGGTGGTTAGAGGTGGGCAAGGATCTGGGTGGGCCTAGGTAGCCCTAGTTTGGTTTGGCTTGTTTTTGTACCACCTCAGTTTGTGGATCGGGTCAGTTTGGGTTTCGGGCCGACCCATGCAGCCTGAATTTGGTTTGCTCCAGAAAAATCTGGCTCGAGCTGGGATTGGTTTGGTAAAAAATTTCGAATCGGGCTAGGCCGAGTTTAAATAGGTGGTGGCTCATTTCTTTTGTTTGTTTGTTTAAATAAAAAAGAATTTAGAAAGTTAGAAATAACACGATAAAAAAAAATATACAAAAGTATCGTACTACATGATGTGTAACTTTCCCTAAGGAGAAGTGCAATTTCAAAATAGATATATAAGAGCCTTTTCCAAACAAAAGTACACAACCATAACTTTACAAGTGCAAAGACAAAAAAATCGTGTGCGTTCGTGTGTGTGTGTGTGTGTGTGTGTGTGTGTGTGTGTGTGTGTGTGTATTATGTATTATCCACGCCATCATGTATATATAGTATTCATGCTATCCATTCGTTTTTACATATCGCTTTAGGACATGATCCCAAAATGGAATCACATCCAAAGCTCAAGTGGATCACCCCACAGGGAACAATGTGCTTACAATCTACGAGCCAAATCAAATTGAGTGAATCAAATCGAGCTCCGAGCCGAGACGAGCCAGTACTTCCTTAGTTTGAGCTTGGTTTATTTTTTTTAAACGAGCTTGAGGCTTAGTTTGGTTTGAACTTCTATTTGAACCAAGCAAAGCCGAGCTTTTTCAAACCAAACCGAGCCGAGCTTTCGAGCTGGCTTGGTTTGTGCTTATAACTCTAGTGGCGGTGGGCCGGGTGAAGGCCAGCAGGCCTAAATGCTTACTTATCAAGCGTAAGAGTCAAGTCCGGGCCTGTCCCATGAGAGCTTTAATGGGACAATGTGAATGTGGTGTGGCTTGAAGTTCTAGTTCAACATTTATTAGTTGGGCTGCTCAAGTGTAGATGAAATAGACACCATTTACATTGAATATGTGATGAAGTGGCTCATTATATATGTAACATTGAATCCATACCTACTCACATAAATGTTTTATGGACCATAATTCAACTAGGAACTTTTATTTAAAGACCTGATGATTGAATCCATGTTCGGTTTCTTGCTCGCCTCTTTTTATTTCTCACCTTAAATGTCTTATGTCAAATCATCACTTGATCTAAAAGCTCAAGCCATTTAAAGATGGTATATCAATGTATATCAAGGAACTTTAGCACTCTAACTCACTTAGCACTCTAACTCTCCCCCGCACAGGAATATACTAGGCAAGGGTGGAGGGACAGACAACTCACACCATAAACACCCCCCATGAGATAATATATTACTGGAGGCATATTTGATACTTTCGGGATTAGAGAAAGTGGTTGTTTATCATGGTATTAGAGTGGAAGGTCCTGTGTTTGAATTCCGAACGTAACAAATTATATGCCACTAATAATATATTCTCCCATGGGGGACCATTTATGGTAGTGAATTATGAGTATCCCTCCACTTGGGTGTGAGTTGTGAGTGCCAACCCTCCACCCTTGTCCAATATATTCCCATGCGGAGTTCCGCTCCCAAACATGAAGGGAAGTGTTAGAGTCCCTTAATATACATTGATACGCTATCCTCTAACTCTCAACATGAAGGGAAGTGTTAGAGTCCCTTGATATACATTGATACTCTATCCTCTAATAGGTCAAGTTGTTAGAACCGGTGGTGATTAGACATTTTATAGCGGCTACAAACCCCACGTGTTTTATAACATGTGAAGAAGACCTAAATTCCTCAATTTCTAGGTTTTTTGTTCTCTTCTTTTATCTAGAAATCAAATCCTACCATGACTCACTTTTCACTTTTAGATTAGTTTTCAATTAGATTTTTTTAAGTAATTGAATTTGATTACTTAAATTCCAAATTATTTAAGATACAAAGAAAGCTTTGCACATAGACCAATTCCTAAGAGGACATCAAATGTGTATGAGTGTGCATGTGACATTAGACCATGAAATGGTGAGGGAGGTGGAGCAAGCGAGAGCCGCAACCACTTAGCTGAAGATAAAGTCATAAAGTCATTAGCCCGCATTGTAACTTTTTCTTTAGACGCTGATTGTGCATTTGCAAAAGTCGAGTTCATAGGTGGAAGATGAATTCGTAGCCAAAAACTCATCCAAACGATGTAACTTGGCTACTTTGCCAAAATGCTACTTTCGAAGAGCCAACTGTACACTGTCACCTAACACAAGTGAAACCTTAATTCACTAATACCATGCAAATACTGCAAAATATACACATAAAAAAAATATGTACCTGTATTTTTTTTTTTTTTTTTTTTAAACACACACAGTCGCACCCACATTTACACCATTGTGGGATTTCATCACCTATGGGTACTCAAACCTTAGCCCTCGTGAGAATCTACCACCGAGGCAAAGATATGGACCTGTGTGCATGTACATATATATTTGTTATTTTCTGTAACAAGGTTTTTGAAAGGGTCATTGCATTGTTATTATTGTTGTTTTTAGACACACACTCACACCTGTCACACACCCCGGCAGTCACACTACAATGGGTACTCAAATCCATGACCTTGTGTTGAAACTCTTGTGAGTCTAACACTGAGGCCCATTATATGACAATATAAAAGTCTTTAATCACATATAAAAACCATTTCAAAGATCGTAAGAAAAAAAAAAAAAAAAAAAATTGAGCGAAAAAAAAAAAAAAAATGCATGTGTCCATCTATATATATGTATGCAGGAGAGGAAGTAGGTGTATGGACAGGAGTAGCCTGTAAGGGTACAGCAGTTGGTACAACCTAATGGTGCTAATCCTGTCATCCTCACCACCGTATGAATACCAAACACGTACGCTTGCACGTGCCGATTTCATTAATTTTTTATTTTTCTCCTGGCTATACTATGGTGTGCATTTGCCACAGTGTAGTAGAGGGTGGCGACCCATCCACACACAAATTGAGCTAGCCGAAATCATTGAATCTGTGTTGATCCAATGGTCCCGATCACCTGAAATCGTCCAATGGATCCAAATTCAACTGGCTAGTTTAAACGGTAGAGATCCTCCGATCTTTTCAATTTTTGGTTCCATTCTCCCATCCACAACAAGGTCGACAATCCGGACGGTCCAGATTGACGTATGTATGCTGGATGTATATGGATGAGTATGTGGCAAAAGCACACATGCTCCTGACCCAATAGTTTGTTACAGGCAGTTAGCTATGGAAAGCTCATTAGGGTGGTTAGGGAAAACAAGGAGATCGATAGCTTGCTTGATGGGAAGTGATCATGTGGGGTCTCTTGTTAGGAGCTTTGAGTTGGGTGACATGTCATTTATCGTGTTTGGACGATATCCCTATCGTGGAAAACCAAAAACCATCAGTAAGTACAGGTCCATGGAACCTTGTCAATGTCTTTCTACAGTGAAAAACGACCTAACAGCAATTGACATTGATAATTAATCACAGACCCGAATAGCCTACGCCCCTAGTTGGGGCCCACCATGTTTTATATATATAATCCACTTCATCCATCAGTTGATAACCCTTTTGTTCATCATAAGCCTAAAGTTCGGGGCTGATTAAAAACTCAGATGGGCCACACCAATGGCAACAGTGTAAAATTGCACCGAAAGCGTCTGACTTTTGGATCACGTTGGTTTTTGCATCTTCCGTTCATCCAGGAAAGACAAATCTGATGAATGGATTTGATGAAAGATACGCATCATGGTGGCCCCACACAAACCTATGGTTTGTGTCCAATCGCTATTGTTCCCTGCGTTGTGGCCCAACTGAGATATGCAACTGGTTGATTTTTTGTCCCGGCTCCTAACACTAAAGACTCCACGTGATGGATGGAACGGATTTCACTTGTACAGCAGGGTGAGCTCCAAAGAACTTGGGTGTTTTCCGCCATGCATAAAACCAGTGTTGTAGAGGTCAGATATATGTTTTGCCGTGATGACCAAGATTAACGGTTGGGGTTGAAGGAAGAGGAATGATAACCCTAACATCCAACTAAATGTATCTAACAACTCCTCATTATGATCCAAACCGCTAGCATGGTTGGCCTCACAGAGTATGGTGGATGCACCAAAAACAATTAGGTACAGAATATTTAGACTTTTTTGTTGACAACATATTTACTTCATCAACTATCAATATATCAGCACCTGTTAAAAGGGTTTAACTTCTCCAGGGTATTTTTGATTCATGTGCCAACCACAGTGTGGCTCATAATATCAACGGCTTGGATCACTGAACCATGTCCCGACACATTATACAAATAGAAGGATCCAATGGAAGAGAAAACATGGTAAAAGATCTCATTGCACCAATGGCATCATGGTCCATAGCTACTTTAGGGCCAACCCTCTAAGGTGGGGCCACCCAATGTATGAAATTCAGCGGAAAAAGCCTGCTATCATAGCTCCTCTTTTTGGGCCAACCCTCCAAGGTGGGGCCCACCCAATGTAGAATGGCAAGCCTTTTGCTATCTAGATATTTAATAATGCGAAAGAAAAGAGGGAGTTATTTGATACTCCGGCAGATCATGATGCTTGATACGCAGGCACTCAAAACTGGTTCAGGAGGCGTCTATTATCTAAAGTTAAATGGAGTAGTCTATCGATAAGTCACAGACCCAAAGCTAGATTGTTTGGACAATTCTAACCACTGATTAGTGAATCGTGAATAGTTGCTTGTTGAAATAGGACCGTTGGATATTTTTCATTTTTAACCGTCCAATAAAAGTCAAATAAATGACTTCACTTCATCAACACTCTACAGTTAAGGTCGACCAGCACATGTACCAGCCGTCCGTGGCTAGGGTATTTTGGGTATTTCATATGTGGAGGAACTTTATGATAAGTGACCCACCTTTTAAACAGTACACACCAGCTTTTGATTCTGACATGCGGGCCCCATTGGTCGATAATCCAGGCTGTTGGTCTGTTGAGTCCCACTGTGGATGAACTCGTCCTTAGAGTTATTCTAGATAGGACAAGCTAAATAGACGGTTAAGATGAGAGACACACAACAACCATCGATTGAGAAAGGTCTAAATTTTGGTGGCTGAATCTTCTCATCTTGGTGATTTTTTGGGCATTCTCCATCCACGGTGGGACTCAACAGACCAATGGATTGGATTACCAGAAATAGACCCCATTGGTCAGAATTGAAAACTCATCTACGTTGTGTGAGCCACCTATCATATAATTCATGACCACGAAAATGAATTCCATCATCTCATCACCTAATCAATCAAAGACTTTCTATATAAACATACAGACTCGACCAATAGCACCACCAAACTCATTAGAGAGAGAGAGAGAGAGAGAGAGAGAGAGATGGCTCCTCTTCTTCAAACATCAGGTCCCATGGCTGCATTGCTACTTGCATTGAGTGCAATGTTCCTCTTCCCAGAGCTCTCACATGCCAAGCATGCAGGCATTACCAGGCACTACAAGTTCAACGTACGATCCTAGCCGTTACCCGCCGTAATGAGCTAATTGCATTCACCTTGTTCCTCCCTAATGTTTTTGAATTGTTTGTTGGCAGATTCGATTGCAAAATGTGACGCGGCTGTGCCACACGAAGAGCATCTTGACAGTTAATGGCCAGTTTCCGGGGCCCAAGATCGTCGCCAGAGAAGGTGACCGGGTGGTTGTTAAGGTGGTTAACCATGTTCAGAACAATATCACCTTGCATTGGTATGGAACCATCTAATTACCCACCTCAATTAACATGTGTTTTCTTATGGGGAATGATATGATCAGATGCACACCCAATTATGTGGGGCCCACCTTTGTTAGAAACCTTCTGGTGATATAGGGCCCACCCTTGTTAGGCACCTTCTTATGTGGGGCCCACCAACGTGACAACCTCCCTCGAGAGTATCTCATGGATGCATGGATCATTCTCTTAATTCACGAGAAGAAACCATTAATCAGTTGTAATAATGCAAGGGGAATGATAGAATGGGCTAGTACTCACTAATCCAGACCATTCATCTACTTTGTCACACCATGGGTTAGAAATAGACATTATATTGGACTGTTAGTGTCGTTGGTCCCATCATGTTGTGACAAACATGATATACCACAATTAGGAAAACACGTATTTCTGTAACTATGAGGAGATTGCAATTAGAATATACTTGTGTATTAACCCAAAATGCATTTGATTCGGATTGTTTGATGGATGGTGGATCTGAGAACAGGCATGGAGTTCGACAACTCAGGAGCGGATGGGCGGATGGGCCCGCATACGTGACCCAGTGCCCCATTCAAACTGGCCAAACTTATGTTTACAACTTCACGATTATCGGCCAAAGGGGGACCCTCTTTTGGCACGCACACATTTCATGGCTGAGAGCGACCCTCTACGGTCCCATCGTGATCCTCCCCAAGCACGGCGTCCCTTACCCATTCATCAAACCATACAAGGAAGTCCCTATCATCTTCGGTAATCACAAGCAAGATCGTAAGATTATACAGATTAATTACAATAAATCAAGATACTTAAAATGAACTTGAATCTGAATCGCAGGTGAGTGGTTTAATGCAGACACTGAGGCCATCATAACGCAGGCTCTACAGACCGGAGGCGGCCCAAACGTCTCCGATGCATACACTATCAACGGACTCCCTGGTCCCTTGTACAACTGCTCGGCAAGAGGTAGTTCTACTTCCCATGTGGTAAATTTGGAATATGGGTTGTGGGCTAGAGGCGGAGCCCGGAAATCGAAACCGTGGGCCATTTACAATTCCAGCTCTACCCACTCTCATGCTAGCCATAAATGGACCTTGATCTTGGCTCAGTATGCATGGTCTATTTGAACCCACCCCGTTTTTTTCTAGGCCTAATTGACACCCTGGCTAGCCTTGATGAGCCCACATGCACTAAACCCAATGGGCCTACGGCCCAGACCATCCCACCCACTTGGAACATGTATCCATCGAATCTCTCACTTTTCTTTCCGGTTGCATGGTGTGGTGCAGATACATTCAGGCTAAGTGTGAAACCTGGGAAGACGTATCTCCTCCGTCTGATCAACGCTGCCCTCAATGATGAGCTCTTCTTCAGCATCGCCAACCACACCTTGACCATCATTGATGTCGACGCCATCTACGTTAAGCCCTTTGACACCGACATCCTCCTCATCACACCAGGCCAAACCACAAACATTCTCCTCAAGACCAAGCCACATTACCCAAATGCCACATTCTTCATGTCAGCCCGGCCCTATGCGACTGGCCGGGGTGCGTTCGACAACACCACGACAGTCGGAATACTCGAATACCAAAAACCCAATTCATCTCATCCATCGACTGCTATTGGCATTAAAAACGGCCTCCCACTCTTCAGGCCATCCCTTCCGGGTTTCAATGACACTGCCTTCGCCGCTAACTACACCAGGAGATTGCGTAGCCTGGCCAATGCTCAATTCCCCGCCAACGTCCCTCAGACCGTTGATAGGCGGTTCTTCTTCACGGTCGGCCTCGGCACTCAGCCATGCCCCAATAACCAAACCTGCCAAGGGCCCAACGGCACCAAGTTCGCCGCATCTGTCAACAATGTCTCGTTTGTCCTGCCAACCACGGCCCTCCTCCAGACCCACTTCTTGGGGCAATCCAACGGTGTGTACACCACCAATTTCCCAACCAACCCTCCATTCCCATTTAATTACACAGGTACCCCTCCGAACAACACGATGGTGAGCAATGGCACTAAGGTGGTGGTGCTTCCATTCAATACAAGCGTCGAGCTGGTGATGCAGGACACAAGCATTCAAGGGGCGGAGAGCCACCCTCTCCATCTCCATGGTTTCAATTTCTTCGTAGTCGGGCAAGGCTTCGGAAACTACAACCCCAACAAGGATCCATCCAACTTCAATCTCATCGACCCTGTCGAGAGGAACACCGTCGGAGTTCCGGCAGGTGGTTGGGTCGCCATCCGCTTCCAAGCAGACAATCCAGGTCGGTAATGTATATAAAACGCACAAGGAAACGGTCGGCGGGAATCCCGAGATGTAATTTTGAAATGGGCTTTTGGAAATGCTCATTTTGAAATGCTTGCTTGATTCCCGCCAAATGGGAGCACCAGCTCTTGGTCCTCGCCGCGTGCATTTCCACGGGTGAGTCATGGCTCGTTGTATCTCATCAATAACAGCGTCCTGATATGCTGATTCATGCAAGGTTTACTTGTTCCAAACCATCGTAGATACCGAATACGTAGAGAAAAACAGAAATATCGACCATGCATGGTGGGCCCACGAGTTTGACGGTTCTGATCATCTATTCGGGGGCTTCACGTTCAGATACACTCTTTTGAAGGATGTTCAGATACATTCTTTTATGTAAGATAATCTAATACGTAATTTTATGTTGACATCGCATGATTGATGACGTGGCAACAGGTGTATGGTTCATGCACTGCCACCTGGAAGTCCACACCAGCTGGGGCCTGAAGATGGCGTGGGTCGTCTTGGACGGGAAGCTGCCCAATCAGAAGCTGCCACCTCCACCTTCCGATCTTCCCAAGTGTTGACCTTGGACGTCAGCGATGGGCTTCATTTTGTTTTAGAGTGTGGTCCACTTTCTTCGATTTTCATATTTATTTTTATTCTGGGTTTTTCTTTTTCGGCCTCCATCAGATGATGTAGTTTTGTATTATCAGAATTGAGTTTCTACGTGTGGCGTCAATAAGATCAACGGTTTCGATTTCATCATCAGCTTACCATCATTCTACATTTGGCATTTTATAGCCGTTTAAAATTGAGTTGGTGATTCATGGTCTCTGGAGGCATGGAATTCTAGAGCTACTGTACTGGACGTGTGCATGATAATTAATACGAACCGTTTATCCTGTGGGCTCCACTTTTGATAGTCCTGTAACAAAAATTAGCCTCGATCAGACCGTCCAAACCACCTAATAATTAAATGACCTATTTCTACTTGGGGTCACACAAAATGAACGGTTCGAATCGTCCATGTTTGCCACGTTGTGGGCTAGCAAAACCCTGGAGTGTGATGATAGTTTAACACCATTTTGAAATTGAAATTGTAGGTGAACCATGGAGTATCCAAGTCTAGCATATTTGAAGGCTACCAAGCTTACGTAAATGGAGGTCCCATTTCCTGTGCTGATATCATACGTGGCAATGTGGCAAGCGTGGGAGGCATCCAAGCCACTGATCAAATGGCCTGGATTAGACCACTTCCTAAAGAAAGCAACACAAACAGAGGAAGTTTTTCATTGTGCAAAATAAATACAGGACCTAACCCCAAAGAAATTAGAAAACATCTATTGTATGTTGTTAATATTAGCAAATTGATGGCAAGGATTTCATGGCTAAGATTATAAAGGACATGTGCACAAAGATATGAACTAGATAATCAAGAACTAAAAAATAAGAATCGCAGGGAGGATGTGGTAAGGTCTATCAGTGTCTTCTACATTAGATAACTACTTCAAATCCACAAGGTTTTCGAGACTCCTTAATTGGACTTTGTCGAGATCTATGAAAGAAAATTAAAACATAAATAATTATTAATAAAATTCAAATAAATCGATTGATAAAAAAAAATGAGCTTACAATTATTTAAATAAGAAATTCAAGCCTAAGACATAATTCTAAAGTTAAACTCCAACTCAAACACCCTAAAAACGTAACTTACCATAAATAGTGAACTTACTACTAATCTTCATGATTTCGGTAAAAAATAGGAAGCTTGCCAATATGACCAAACCAAGTGATTCTCCTAACCTTTCTAATCCCTTTTTACGTTAGGCACAATTTCTACAACTCAAAGGATATGAAAAGTTATACTGGAACTAAAACTTACTATTTATAGTAAAAACAAAATTAAGCTAGGCTTATGACCGTCGATCTGATTAAATCTCGCAAATCCGACATGGGGAACCAGGAAAAGTCAGGTTGGTTGGCTTCAGTAGCTTGAGCTACTCCAAAATTATATATTATACGTTCTATAACTCATCCCGAATTGCAAGATAAATTGTTTTACTGTCCTGACAGCCTGAATCACTTCCGCTTCGGCTTCCTTTGGTCCATCTTGGCCATGAAAATGTCTATGGCCCGTTTTACATCACTTCTTTCAAAGGATTGTTTTGATATTCTAGAAAAAGGATTGAGAAATATCTTTTGAGAAAATTCTAAGGTTCATTTCTTTTGTTGGGACTAAATTTACAAACTAAAGAATAATAGAGGCCTCAGAGTTTATGCTCTCATAGTCACTGCCAAGGCCTACCTTATAAAGCAATTGTGAAAAATCATATACAAGGAAAATAATCTTTAGATCAAGTGCGTTAATAAAAGTATATTAAATGTGAATCTATATAGCACGTCACGCTGATGCAAATGCATCTTGCGGCTAGTGCAGAAACTTTATTATTCGTTCTATTATCAAACGTCATACCAAATTCCTGATTTAAACTCGAAGTTATATATCTTTCTAGTATGACCCTTGTCCTAGAGAGAGTAGTCTCATGGAGAGCATTGAATAGTGGATTTCGTAATAAAGCCACAAATAAAAGAGAGAACATTTATTCAAAATAATGAGCGGCAAGTCCCTTATCTGCTAATTTCTGAGTTTGGTGAATTTTTTTCCAATATGAGGCAGATTGCTCTTATGCCTACTGAGGTTGAAATTGTATGGACCCTTTTTTTCTAAATTGCTTTATTTCCTTTAGCTCAACAGTGCAGGCTTGTTGGACTGGGGAAAAGCTTTTTTCCTTAACTTAGTCTGGTACTTTAAAAGAAACCTCTAACCACTCTATAGTGGCTTGGATGATTTTTCTCAAACAACATAAAACGAAGGATATGCTAATAAGATTGAATATCATCTCTGATAGCTAATATCATTTTTGCACTTGCTCCTTGAAAATCATCCTCCATATTTTCTTTTAATGCCCTTATATCTCATGGGTTTGGAAGAAGATTCACCATAAAATTTTCATTTCTACCATCTCCTCGTATTATTACCCAAGCCATTACTCATCTTGTTCAAAATACTATACACTTTATTTTCAATTTTATGAGTAGGCTCTACTTTTCTGTCTTTGCCTAGCATATTTAGAAAGAAAGAAACTACTAACTCTTCAAAAAAGTCTCTCTCAGATCACCATGAGATATATTCTAGAGGTGAGATCTCGAGCTTTATTCACTTTTAGGCTTTCTATTGCTACAGTCGTTCATGCCCATATCTTGGCTGAATGAAATTTCCCAACGTCTCTACTTACTATTTCCAAGCATTACTTGACCCTCCAGTTGAGGGCCTCACCAAATCACCATGGTCCCCATTTGGTCAATATCCTGTGCTGAAGCATCTAAGATTAGTCGCATGTGTTTTTCCTCCTTCCTCTAAGGTTGTCTAGGGCGCTATTTCGGATGTGGACATTTAAGAGCCCGTTGATAAGAGCTTGCCTATTATATATTCCTTCATTCTTTTTTTCCTAAGAAGAATTATTTATATTATTTTAGGGATTTGTCATTAAAGTGCATAACAAGGACTACCTCCATGTGATTTTGAAGCCTAAGGGCTCGCTTGTTAAATCTATAGTCAAAATCTGAAGTCGGAATCTGAAGCCTAAGAGTTTGTTTGGTAACTATTGTTGAAGTCTGAATTTGTAGCCTAAGAGTTTGAATATGAAACAACTTGTTTGTTAATAAACGTCTGAAATGTTTGAAATATGTTAATTTGACACAGTTACCCTTACCTTATGTATGTAGATGTTTACATTATAAAAGTTTTTTTTATTAAATAAAAGATTTTTTTATGAAATAAAAATAAAATTATTAAATTAACATCTATTTAATTCAAATAAACTAAAATACACAAAGAAACACTAATAATTAATAATTCAATAAAGAAGTGAATGATAGTTTTTTAGTAAAACTTAAGGTGGCACATTGTCCCAGCCCTTCTTATTGTGTGGGATATGTTGTGCATTGTGGGGTCCACTGTGATGTATTCGTTTTATATCCACTTCATCCATCCCTTTTGGCCATCTCATTTCAATGCATAAGCCCCAAAATGTAGATCTTAATATCAGGTGGACCACATCATAAGAAACAGTGAGACAATGACGCCCACCGTTGAAACCTTCCTAGGGCCCATCATGATGTTTATTTGCCCTCCAACCTTGTTCATAAGGTCACATAGACCTGGATAAAGGCAAAACATAAATATTAGCGGCAATCCGCATGCTATGTCATCATGATGGGGGTATGCAGAGCGTCCTCCAATAGCCACTTGCTCTTGGCAGTGGCAATCATCCAAGGCAAATTGGATTGCATAGTTACTAGTCCATGCTTTTGTCATATTGAGCAAACTCATTTGGGCCCACCATGAATATATGTGGTTTATCCACGCCATCCATCCGTTTTTCTAGTCCATTTTAGGAGTTGAGAGCAAAATAGAAGCATATCCAAAACTCAAGTGGACCATACCACTAAGAATAGTTGGAATAATGATTTCCATCGTTGAAACCTTTTTACAGACCACAATGATGTTTATTTGTCATCCAACCTGTTCATAAGATCACACCACATGGATGAAGGGTAAACACAGATATCAGCTTGGTCCAAAATTTTTGTGGCCTCTAAGAAGTTTTCAATAGCAGACATTTAATTCACGTTGTTTCTGCGGTGTGGTCCACTTGAGCTTTGGATATGCTTCATTCCCTAAATTTATTTAGTAAAATGGATGAAAGGAATGGATAAAATACATAAATCATAGTGGAGCCCACAGAGTTTACCCCATACGCTTAACGTAAGCGTACTCAGTACGCAATCCACTTCGTCCTAGTATGGAAATGGATTGCCCTGATAGGGGCTCTGTGGGGCCTACCATGGTGTATAAGTTTCATCCACACCATCTATCCATTTTTCCACATCATTTTGGAGCATAAAACAAAAAAGATAGGTAGACGTAAGGCTCGAGTGGGCCACACTATAGTAAATAATGGGAATTGGGCACATACCATTGAAAACTTATTAAGGTCACAGAAGGCTCTGATCAAGATGATATTTATTTTTCCCCTTCTTCTATGTCTGTGTGACATTATGAAGGGGTTAGATGGGAAATAAACCTCACATTGGACCCTAGAAAAGTTTTAATGGTATTCATTCAATTCCCACCTGGTTTCTATAGTGTGGTCCATTTGAGCTTTATATGTGCCTTTTTTTTGGGTTCACACTCTAGAATGATTTGAAAAAGTTGATAGACAGTGTGGATCTAACACATAAATCATGGTGAGGCCCATGGAAGTTACTCATGTTAGAAGTTGGGTTGTACCATGCACAATCTATCTAAAAGAGAAAATCTCTATAACAATCGTAAGGAGGGTTAATTTTGGAAGCAATTTTATTTTTTTATATAAAGTTTGCTAGAGTGCATTCCTTATTTACTGTTAAGCTAGGCCTCCTTCGTAAAAAAAAATCAAGGGAAAATCGCGGAGCGCTTTCCGAATTTGTTGTTAACAAATAAAGTTCAACATGGAGCATTTTCTCCATTCCGCATTAAGTAGCTTTTTTAAGTAGTGTTAACAAACAAGCCCTAAGTCTTCCTTTTGGAGCATGAGACCCTTTGCTCAGAATTTGAGATCCCTTAAAGAGCAATAAGGTGAGGTGATGATGATTGGTAAGCAGAGGAAAGCACTTATTATTATGTATGCTAATGACCCATACAGTCCACATACACTCAAATTAATTATCTCAAAGACTGAGTTAGCCTTGATTCTTTGAGCTTGGCTTCTCCTTTCCTATTCTTATTTTTCTCCCTAGCCTTGGGTCTTGGGCTCTTTTCTTAGCCTGGGGTGTGGGCTTCCCTTTTCATGACCTTGACTGCGGGCTTCTTCCTAACCCGAGGTGTAGGTGTTCTTTTTCTTTTTTGGTTATTGTCCCTAGTCCGAAGTGTGGGCCACCTCTTGTATTTTTTACTGCATTCCCTTTTGGAGGAAATAAAGAGCTCTTATCATCTAAAAATCAAGACAATTGGGATTACTCATGTCTTGAACCATATGTAGATTTAATAATGCATGACGTATGCCCATCTAGGCGATGAAATCATACTTAATGATAAACAACTCTAATTTTCTCCACACACTTTCCTGAATAGTAGACACCATTGGCTTACTTTCTCATTAATTCTCTCTTAAATATGTGCTTTGAGATGAGAATCAAAAGTTGTACAACTTATTTATAACTCTACACCATTGTAGAAACCAAGTCTTATATGAATTTTCATTTCTTGCACATTAGTTTTTCTTAACGAAAAGTTTCCTTTCATGATTTAGCTTAGTAATTTAGAGTAGTATTTTAAAAAAATAAAGCCCAAGTAATCGTACGTACATACATGCACATGTGTTTGCATATGGGCCAATATATAGAAGACATGCTCTTATACATAATGATAAAAAAATTTTTTAATATATTAAACATGAGAAGTTGTTTTGAGCAATTGAAAGAGCATTTAGGTAATTTAATCCATGTCAAAATCATCCAATGTCATGGGGTGGCAGTGTTTGGATCAGCCCATCGGTCAGGCTTAGCTAAGTTGGGACAGTGGATTGCCTGCAACAAGTTGTCACGAGAAGTTCCAACGCTAAAAAACTAGCTGGAGCCCATTGTTTCTATTAAGTACATATATAATGTATGCATTGATGTGCACTAGACTTAACTTAAGCTTCATAACCTGTTTAGTTAGTAGATATCAAAGCAATCCATGGATTGCTTATTAATTAGTTAGCAATTAAGTGCATTATATATGTATTAAAGGAACTAAAATTTATAAACTGTGTTATGGAGATAATTACCACTTATCAACTAGATGTTTTGCTAACAATGGCTTTATTGAAGATATTGATGATAGAAAATTTATTATGGGATGCATGTTTACCTTGAAAGGTAGAATTGTACCTTGGCATAGTAAAAGGAAACATCGTGTAACTAGATACAAAATGGAGGCAAAATATATCAACTATAACATAACAACTATTAAAGTTGTATGAATTAAAATGGTTCATAATTGACTCATGATCCAAGCAAATCCCTGAAAACCAATACATATTTATTGTGCTAATTAGATTGTAGTAACAAAAAAATAGAGTTATAAGCTCAAAAGTAAAACACAGAAATACAATATTACTACATATGATATTATGTAAAAGGATAGTAAAATAGTAATTTTTTACTATTTAAATAAATGATAGTAGACCATTAACAAAAGTTATGGTTAGTGAAGATTTCAAAAGATGGGTTGGCTATGAGTTTAAAATTTGAATAATGATAAGCTTAATCAAATCAGGGTTGCTAAGACAGCAACAGTTGATGAAAAAACTAAATCCTTATAGTACCATAGAACAAATTAAATTAGATGGTACAACCATATATGATGAAAAAAGGATCATTAAGCAATAAGATTAAAAAAAGAAAATGTGCTATTAAAGTTACCCTTGTTTTGTATCTACTATAAAGTTAATTTATTATGTTATTTATTATCTGGATAACTTAACAGAGGTTGAACCATTCAATAGTGGGAGAAAAAATATTATGAGCTATGGTGGCTAGGTAGGAGATGTTGATACATGTGTGACCACATGACTCTCTCCACATAACCACATTATTAAAAACCATGGTGTATATTGAAAGGAAAAGAGTTCATAAATGATGAAATAGTTTGAATACCCGGATCTGATACTGTTGATTTCTTTGGAACACCCACCCAGGTGAGGTCCATTATATCAACGGTTTGGATCATGGAAACATGACCAAGATCCAAAAGATAATTACATCCAGCTGTAATTTGGATGATTTACTTTAGATATATGGGCCATTTGTTATTATCCATTCATCAGGGAACTCACACATTTTTCAGATTCCAAGGGCGATGCATGGAGAAATCTGTGGACCATATGCTTCTACAAAATATTTTCCACAATCACGATGGGGAATGCACTACTCAGGATGATCCTTGAACGTCCATTCCAGACGACTGTGGCCCTACTCATTTGTGTTCCAATTTAAAGCCCGATTAGATCTAGACATCTCAATGGGCCTAACATGTGGGCCGGGTGAAGGTCAGGCCATGTTGAGCCCAGCCTGCTTACTTATTAGGTCTTAGAGTCAGGTCTGGGCCTGGCCCATGAGAGCATTAATGGGCCTGTTCTTTCGAGCTGAAATGAGCCTGTACTGTGTACTTGACATGTGTGTGCAGATATGGGATGTTCATCAGTTGGGAGAATGTGATCAAGGTGGTGTAATTTGAAGATCTGGTTGGCCATTCATCAGATGGGCTGCACAAGTGTAGATGAAATGGACGGTTGAAAAAGAGTAGCCAATGGTGCACATTCGATGCACACGTGACACTAGTTGGCATATCAAAGAGCCCACATTCAAATAAATCAATTAATTAAAAGAATGTATTACGTATATACATACATCGTATGTATATGATCTATGTATGCGTATGTATGCAGGGGAGGAAGTAGGTGTACGGAAAAGAGTAGCCTGTCATCCTCACCACCTTATGAGTATCCATAACATGGTGCTTGCACGTGCCAATTTCTTTCTTGTTATTTTTTTCTTTTTGACGTGGATTTCCTGCGAAATACCTAGGTGGGGCCCCCGTGATTTTTGTGAGAAATCCACACCATGCATCCATTTTCTGAGATAATTTTAGGACATGAAACTAAAGATGAGCCGGATCCAAGACTCAAGTGGGCGGAAAACGTGAGGATTGAACGTGCATGGTTGAAATATTCGTGGGGCCACAGAAGTTTTAAATAGGCTAATATTTGTGTTTTCAGTTCATCTCATTAGGAATAACGTTATGAACTGTACGGATGACATTTAAACATCACTGTGGACCCCAGGGAGGTTCCAACAGTAGGAATTTCCCTGCCCACCTTTTCCTTTAGTGTGGGCCACTTGAATATTGGATCCGGTTTATTTTTGTTCTCATGACCTAAAATAAGCTCACAAAATGGATGGATGGTGCGGAATTCTCACAAACATCACGGTGGGCCCCACCTAAGTTCCCAATGCAGGAACTTCCTGCAAAGGCTTTGGCGGGAAATCCACGTCCTTTTTTTCACCTGACTATGGTGTGCATTTGCCACAGCTTAGTAGCTAGTGCAACCCATGAACCATAAAAGAGACGCGCGCGTGTGCCGAGCCCACCAAAATCATTATTCCACTGTGGACTGGAATCTGCATTAATCCAATGGTCCTGATCACCTAAAATATACAATGAATCCAAATTCAACTGGCTAATTTAAATGGTAGAGATTGTCCGAACTTTGCAAATTTCCGTCGGTTCTCCCATCCACAACAGGGCTGACAATCCGGACGGTCCAAATTAACGTATGTATGCTGGATGTATGGTGGATGAGTATGTGGCAAAAGCACACATACTCTTGACCCAAAATTTAGTTACAGGAAGTTGGCTATGGGAAGCTCATTATGGTGGTTAGGGGAAAATAAGGAGGTAGTTTGCTTAAAGGGAAGTGATGTGGGGACTCGTGGTAGGAGCTTTGGGTTGGGTGAGATGTCATTTCTCAGGTTTGGACCATATCCTATTCTCGAGAACCAAAAGCCACCGGTAGCTACAGATTCACGAAAGCTTGTGATCAATCTCTTTCTACGGTGAAAAACGACCTAATAGCAATTGACATGATAATCACATACCAGAATAGTTTACACCACCTGCTTTAGGCACTATGTAAACACCCTCCCTCTTTGGGGGCCACCATGTTTTATGTGTGAAATCCACTCCATACATGTACATGTAAAAAATCAGGCACAGTGAAAAATACTCAGATGGGCCACAGCAATGGGAACAGTGTAAAATTGCACCTAAAACATCTAAGTTCACTTGCTGCGGCTCACCTGAGTTTTGGCTGTGGTTGATTTTTGCATCTTCTATTCAGTCCAGGTGAGTCAAATTGATTAATGGATTTGATGAAAGATACACATCAAGGCGACCCCACACACAAACCTATGGTTGGCATCACATTCCTATTGTTCATTGTGTTGTGGCCCACCTAAGTTGTGAGTGTAGCTGATATTTGGCCCAATCTCGTATAATCTCGGAGTGGTGGATATTGATGAATGGATTTGATGAAAGATAACGCATCATGGTGGCTATGGTTTGTGTGCAATCACTATTGTTCCCTGTGTTGTGGCTCAACTGAGATATGCAACTGGTTGATTTTTTGTCCCGGATCGTAACACTAAAGACTCCACGTGATGGATGGAACGGATTTCACTTGTACAGTAGGGTGAGCCCCAAAGAGCTTGGGTGTTTTCTGCCATGCATAAACCCAGTGTTGTAGAGGATTCCCATCAGATATATGTTTTGCCGTGATCACCAAGATTAACGGTTGGGGTTGAAGGAAGAGGAATGATAACCCTAACATCCAACTAAATGTATCTAACAATCCTCATTATGATCGTAACCGCTATCATAGTTGGCCGCACAAAGTATGGTGGATGCACCAAAAACAATTAGGTACAGAATATTTGAACTTTTTCGTTGACCACATATTACTTCATCAACTATCAATTTATCAGCACCTGTTAAAAGGGTTTAAATTCTCTAGGGTATTTTTTATACATGGGCCAACCACAGTGTGGCTCATAATGTCAATAGTTTGGATCACTGAACCATGTGCCAACACATTGTACAAATAGAAGGATCCAATGGAAGAGAAAACATGGTAAAAGATCTCATTGCACCAATGGCATCATGGTCCATAGCTACTTTAGGGCCAACCCTCCAGGGTGGGCCCACCCAATGTATGAAATTCAGCGTAAAAAGCCTGCTATCATAGCTCCTCTTTTGGGGCCAACCCTCCAAGGTGAGGCTCACCCAATGTACAATGGCAAGCCTTCTGCTATCTAGATATTTAATAATGCCAAAGAAAGGAGGGAGTTGTTTGATACTCCGGCAGATCAGATCATGATGCTTGATACGCAGGCACTCTGAAATGGTTCAGGAGGCGTCTATTATCTCAAGTTAAATGGAGTAGTCTAATCGATAAGTCACAGACCCAAAGCTAGATTGTTTGGACAATTCTAACCACTGATTAGTGAATCGTGAATAGTTGCTTGTTGAAATAGGACCGTTGGATATTTTTCATTTTAACCGTCCAATAAAAGTCAAATAAAATGACTTCACTTCATCAACACTCTACAGTTAAGGTCGACCAGCACATGTACCAGCCGTCCGTGGCTAGGGTATTTTGGGTATTTCATATGTGGAGGAACTTTATGATAAGTGGCTCACATTTTGAACAGTACACACCAGCTTTTGATTCTGACATGCGGGCCCCATTGGTCGATAATCCAGGCTGTTGGTCTGTTGAGTCCCACTGTGGATGAACTCTTCCTCGAAGTTATTCTAGATAGGACAAGCTAAATAGACGGTTAAGATGAGAGACACACAACAACCATCGATTGAGAAAGGTCTAAATTTTGGTGGCTGAATCTTCTCATCTTGGTGATTTTTTGGGCATTCTCCATCCACGGTGGGACTCAACAGACCAATGGATTGGATTACCAGAAATAGACCCCATTGGTCAGAATTGAAAACTCATCTACGTTGTGTGAGCCACCTATCATATAATTCATGACCACGAAAATGAATTCCATCATCTCATCACCTAATCAATCAAAGACTTTCTATATAAACATACAGACTCGACCAATAGCAACACCAAACTCATTAGAGAGAGAGAGAGAGAGAGAGAGAGATGGCTCCTCTTCTTCAAACATCAGGTCCCATGGCTGCATTGCTACTTGCATTGAGTGCAATGTTCCTCTCCCCAGAGCTCTCACATGCCAAGCATGCAGGCATTACCAGGCACTACAAGTTCAACGTACGATCCTAGCTGTTACCCGCCGGAATGAGCTAATTGCATTCACCTTGTTCCTCTCTAATGTTTTTGAATTGTTTGTTGGCAGATTCGATTACAAAACGTGACGCGGCTGTGCCACACGAAGAGCATCTTGACTGTTAATGGCCAGTTTCCGGGGCCCAAGATCGTCGCCAGAGAAGGTGACCGGGTGGTTGTTAATGTGGTTAACCATGTTCAGAACAATATCACCTTGCATTGGTATGGAACCATCTAATTACCCACCCTAATTAACATGTGTTTTCTTATGAGAATGATATGATCAGATGCACACCCAATTATGTGGGGCCCACCTTTGTTAGAAACCTTCTCGTATCAGCTGTGATATAGGGCCCACCCTTGTTAGGCACCTTCTTATGTGGGGCCCACCAACGTGACAACCTCCCTCGAGAGTATCTCATGGATGCATGGATCATTCTCTTAATTCACGAGAAGAAGCCATTAATGAGTTGTAAGAATGCAAGGGGAATGATAGAATGGGCTAGTACTCTCTAATCCAGACCATTCATCTACTTTGTCACACCATGGGTTAGAAATAGACTTTATATTGGACTGTTAGTGTCGTTGGTCCCATCATGTTGTGACAAACATGATATACCACAATTAGGAAAACACGTATTTCTGTAACTATGAGGAGATTGCAATTAGAATATACTTGTGTATTAACCCAAAATGCATTTGATTTGGATTATTTGATGGATGGTGGATCTGAGAACAGGCATGGAGTTCGACAACTCAGGAGCGGATGGGCGGATGGGCCCGCATACGTGACCCAATGCCCCATTCAAACTGGCCAAACTTATGTTTACAACTTCACGATTATCGGCCAAAGGGGGACCCTCTTTTGGCACGCACACATTTCATGGCTGAGAGCGACCCTCTACGGTCCCATCGTGATCCTCCCCAAGCACGGCGTCCCTTACCCATTCATCAAACCATACAAGGAAGTCCCTATCATCTTCGGTAATCACAAGCAAGATCGTAAGATTATACAGATTAATTACAATAAATCAAGATACTTAAAATGAACTTGAATCTGAATCGCAGGTGAGTGGTTTAATGCAGACACTGAGGCCATCATCACGCAGGCTCTACAGACCGGAGGCGGCCCAAACGTCTCCGATGCATACACTATCAACGGACTCCCTGGTCCCTTGTACAACTGCTCGGCAAGAGGTAGTTCTACTTCCCATGTGGTAAATTTGGAATATGGGTTGTGGGCTAGAGGCGGAGCCCGGAAATCGAAACCGTGGGCCATTTACAATTCCAGCTCTACCCACTCTCATGCTAGCCATAAATGGACCTTGATCTTGGCTCAGTATGCATGGTCTATTTGAACCCACCCCATTTTTTTCTAGGCCTAATTGACACCCTGGCTAGCCTTGATGAGCCCACATGCACTAAACCCAATGGGCCTACGGCCCAGACCATCCCACCCACTTGGAACATGTATCCATCGAATCTCTCACTTTTCTTTCCGGTTGCATGGTGTGGTGCAGATACATTCAGGCTAAGTGTGAAACCTGGGAAGACGTATCTCCTCCGTCTGATCAACGCTGCCCTCAATGATGAGCTCTTCTTCAGCATCGCCAACCACACCTTGACCATCATTGATGTCGACGCCATCTACGTTAAGCCCTTTGACACCGACATCCTCCTCATCACACCAGGCCAAACCACAAACGTTCTCCTCAAGACCAAGCCACATTACCCAAATGCCACATTCTTCATGTCAGCCCGGCCCTATGCGACCGGCCGGGGCGCGTTCGACAACACCACGACCATAGGAATACTCGAATACCAAAAACCCAATTCATCTCATCCATCGAATGCTATCGGCATTAAAAACCTCCCACACTTCAGGCCATCCCTTCCGGGTCTCAATGACACTGCCTTCGCCGCTAACTACACCAGGAGATTGCGTAGCCTGGCCAATGCTCAATTCCCCGCCAACGTCCCTCAGACTATCGATAGGCGGTTCTTCTTCACGGTCGGCCTCGGCACTCAGCCATGCCCCAAGAACCAAACCTGCCAAGGGCCCAACGGCACCAAGTTCGCCGCATCTGTCAACAATGTCTCGTTTGTCCTGCCAACCACCGCCCTCCTCCAGACCCACTTCTTGGGGCAATCCAACGGTGTGTACACCACCAATTTCCCAACCAACCCTCCATTCCCATTTAATTACACAGGTACCCCTCCGAACAACACGATGGTGAGCAATGGCACTAAGGTGGTGGTGCTTCCATTCAATACAAGCGTCGAGCTGGTGATGCAGGACACAAGCATTCAAGGGGCGGAGAGCCACCCTCTCCATCTCCATGGTTTCAATTTCTTCGTCGTCGGGCAAGGCTTCGGAAACTACAACCCCAACAAGGATCCATCCAACTTCAATCTCATCGACCCCATCGAGAGGAACACCGTTGGAGTTCCGGCAGGTGGTTGGGTCGCCATCCGCTTCCAAGCAGACAATCCAGGTCGGTAATGTATATAAATCGCACAAGGAAACGGTAGGCGGGAATCCCGAGATGTAATTTTGAAATGGGCTTTTGGAAATGCTCATTTTGAAATGCTTGCTTGATTCCCGCCAAATGGGAGCACCAGCTCTTGGTCCTCGCCGCGTGCATTTCTCACTGAGTCATGGCTTATTGTATCTCATCAATAACAGCGTCCTGATATGCTGATTCATGCAAGTGGAGCCCAGGTTTACTTGATCCAAACCGTCAAATCTAATGGTCCCATCGTGGATACCGAATACGTAGAGAAAAACAGAAATATCGACCATGCATGGTGGGCCCACGAGTTTGACGGTTCTGATCATCTATTCGGGGGCTTCACGTTTAGATACACTATTTTGAAGGATGTTCAGATACATTCTTTTATGTAAGATAATCTAATACGAAATTTTATGCTGACATGGCATGATTGATGACGTGGCAACAGGTGTATGGTTCATGCACTGCCACCTGGAAGTCCACACCAGCTGGGGCCTGAAGATGGCGTGGGTCGTCTTGGACGGGAAGCTGCCCAATCATAAGCTGCCACCTCCACCTTCCGATCTTCCCAAGTGTTGACCTTGGACGTCAGCGATGGGCTTCATTTTGTTTTAGAGTGTGGTCCACTTTCTTCGATTTTCATATTTATTTTTATTCTGGGTTTTTCTTTTTCGGCCTCCATCAGATGATGTAGTTTTGTATTATCAGAATTGAGTTTCTACGTGTGGCGTCAATAAGATCAACGGTTTCGATTTCATCATCAGCTTACCATCATTCTACATTTGGCATTTTATAGCCGTTTAAAATTGAGTTGGTGATTCATGGTCTCTGGAGGCATGGAATTCTAGAGCACTGTACTGGACGTGTGCATGATAATTAATACGAACCGTTTATCCTGTGGGCTCCACTTTTGATAGTCCTGTAACAAAAATTAGCCTCGATCAGACCGTCCAAACCACCTAATAATTAAATGACCTATTTCTACTTGGGGTCACACAAAATAAACGGTTCGAATCGTCCATGTTTGCCATGTTGGGGGCTAGCAAGGGTGCGGATTTCCTGCTAAAGCCTTGCGCAGGAAGTTCCTGCGCTGGGAACCAAGGTGGGACCCTACAGTGATGTTTTTTGATAAATCCACCACGTCCATCCATTTTGGGAGCTCATTTTCGGTCATGACAACAAAAATTAGCCGGATCGAAGACTCAAGTGGGCTTCACTAAAGGAAAAGGTGGGTAGGTAAATTACTACCGTTGAAACCTCCCCGGGTTCCACAGTGATGTTTTTATGACATCCTATACCGTTCATAACGTCACTACTACTGGGATGAACTGGAAACACAAATATTATACTGATTCGAAACTCCTGTGGCTCCACAAATAGTTCAACTGTGGAGGTTCAATCCTCACGTTTTCGGCTCACTTGAGTCTTGGATCCGGTTCATTTTAAAACAGAAATAATTCTTAATAAAATTCAAATAAATCGATTGATAAAAAAAAAAAAAAAAAAAAAAAGAGAGAGCTTACAACTATTTAAATAAGAAATTTAAGCATAAGACGTAATTCTAAAGTTAGACTCTAACTCAAACACCCAAAAAATATAACTTACTATGAATAGTGAACTTAACTATTTATAGACAACTTCTATTCTACTGGTCTTCTTGATTTCGGCCAAAAATAGTAAGTTGTCGATTTAACCGAATCACGTGATTCTCCTAACTTTTCTAAGCCCTTCTCATATTGGGCACAATTTCTACAGCTCAAAGAATCAAAAGTTATATTAGAACTAAAACTTACTATTTATAGTAAAAATAAAACTAAACTAGGCTTATGACCGTCAATCTGATCAAATCTCGCAAATCCGGCATGAGAACCTGAAAAAGCCAAGTTGGTTGGCTTGAGTAGCTCGAGCTATCCCGAAATCATATATTATACGTCCCATAACTCATCCCGGATTGCGAGATAAATTATTTTACGGTCCTAGCAGCCAGGATCACTTCCGCTTCCGATTGAGCTTCCTTTGGTCCATCTTGGCCATGAAAATGTTTGCGGCCTGTTCTACATCACTTCTTTCAAAGGATTGTTTTGATATTCTAAAAAGAGGAATGAGAAATTTCTTTTGAGAAAATTCTAAGGTTCATTTCTTTTGTTGGGACTAAATTTGCGAACTTAAGAATAATAGAGGCCTCGGAGTTTATTCTCTTATAATCACTACCAAGGCGTACCTTATAAAGCAATTGTGAAAAATTATATACAAGGAGAATAATCTTTAGATCAAGTGGGTTAATAAAAGTATATTAAATGTGAATCTATATAGCACACCAGGTTGATGCGAATGCATCTTAAAGCTAGCGTAGAAACCTTAGTATTCATTCCACTGTCAAATGTCATACCAAATTACTGATTAGAACTCGAAGTTATATATTTTTCTAGTATAACCCTTGTCCTATAGAGAGTAGTCTCATGGAGAGCATTGAATAGCGAAATTGGGGAAAAAGCCACAAATAAAAGAGAGAACATTTATTCAAAATAATGAGCGGTGTAATGGGTAAATCTGAGCTGTCCCCAATTTGATCACAAAACCAATGATAACACCGGATCCCGAGTATGGGCATCTTCGGTGTTTGATACATTCCGCCCGATCGACACCCTTACTAACCCCGCGGCATTGCACCTAGATTGTTGTACTCAGGAACGTCAAGCTCTGCTCAAAGTAGGCGCTCCGCTACCCATTAAGGACGAGTGCATTTTTCCCAAATATGCGTTCGGTCCTCACCAACACCTGAATGATCCGTGACAGACAACATATAACTTCTGCTCAGGTTTTGCCGAATGCTTGTTAGATTCGCACGTTCATCTACGCCGAACGCCATATCTCGAATGTTCTGGATTTCGGTAACGTCCTCTGCAAGTTATGGGATCTGGTTTCTAGAAGCTACCAGGCTAGATATCCACCATACGCAAAGAATCTCACAAACCACCTCAAAGGAAATTACAGTATCTGACCACATTACAGCCCACTTACGTAAGAAATCGTATCTCTGTGCAATTAGAATCCTAGCCTAATACGGTAAGGATATACGCTATAAAAGCCCTCAATGCTACGAACTAAGGTACACACTATGCAATACATTCTTATACTTAGCTTCTATAAGCTTTCTCCACCATTATTGACTTAAGCATCGAAGGGCCATCAGCCCGGACCCCTGGCTGCCATCTTGACCCTTGGTGGTGTTTGTAGGCTCCATCTGTTGAGGCGTGGAGCCAACACACTAGGATTGCCAGCCAGAGGTGGTCGGGCGCCCAGACGGTCTGTGATCGGGCGCCCAATATTCATGAATGGGAGACAAAAGTCTCTGGACTGTTTCGTAGACAGTTGGGCGCTTGATGGTTAGTGGACGAGGCGCCTGATGCTTAGGGCGGGCGCCCGACCATGTTTGGTCGGACGCAATTCGGGTGTTCTCTCATATTAGTCACTGGACATATTTTGTATTGGGCGGGCGCCTGACATGCATGACCGGGCGCCTGACCGTGCGCGAACTGTTTCGCGAGGTTTCTTATTTTAAGTCTAATTTTCATGTTATGCTATAAAAGGGGGTGTAATCCAGGATTATGGTGGGCTATTAGGTTTTCTATACGTCCAAGGTGAGAAAGAGAGAAGAGATTAGCAAAAAGGGCCATCTTTGTGCATGGGAGCATCGGAGATGTTGAGTATATTGCTTGTAATTTCGTTTTCTTCATAATAGAACTTTACACCCATGGTCTTGTGGATTGTTGGTTTACTTGAATTCCTCTTCTAGTTGTTATTTCTTCCTGTTTATCATTTATGGGTGAAATCGGAGATTGGATTTCGGTTCACCGGCATTGTTGGCATGCTGCACAACAACTGGTATCAAAACTATTGGTTTAGTTCAAGTGAGAGCGATGACGAAAGAAGGGAAGACACGAATTGAGAAGTTTGATGGTTCAAGCTTTTCCTTCTGAAAGATGCAGATGGAGGATTATCTGTATCAGAAGGACCTCTATATTCCTCTAGAAAGAAAATAAAAGAAATCAAAGAAGATAACAGATGATGGATGGTCTCTAGTGGATCGGAAGGCTTTAGGAACGATCTGACTCTTGTTGTCTAAGAGCGTTGCCTTTAATATATCCAAGGTAAAGACCATAAAAAAATTAATGCAAGCTCTAGCTACGATGTATGAGAAACCCTCAACATCCAACAAGGTTCATCTCATGAAACGGCTATTCAACATGAAGATATCAGATGGTGGGGCGTGACTGAATATTTAAATGAGTTTAATACAGTCACGAGCCAATTGGAATCCGTTGGGATCACTTTTAATGATGAGGTCAGGGCATTATTGATCTTGTCCAGTTTGCCAGATAGTTCGGATGGTTTGGTGATTGCCGTAAGCAATTCTTCAGAGTCGATGAAATTGAAATTCGATGATGTGGCGGGTCTAATTCTCAACGAAGAATCTAGAAGGAAGGCATCGGGAGTTTCAAGGGATTCGAGGAATGCTCTAAACGTTGAAGGAAGAAGAAGATCTTTGAATAAATGAGGCAATAAACACGGGCATTCTAATTCGAAGAAGAAGTCAAAGGGACCGAAAGACAATGATGGGTGTTGGCATTGCGAGAAGAAGGGGCATATGAAATGTGATTGCAGAGCGTTAAAGAAATAAAAAGGAAGCTATCAAGGTGGGAATGATTCAGTGAATCTATCTGAGGAAAGTGACATAGAGGCATTGATCTTGTCTCTTAATACACGGAATGAGTCTTGGGTTATAGACTCGGGTGCTTTGTTTCATGCCACTCCGTCTAAAGTTCTTTGTGACTATGTATCAGGTGACTTCGGGAGAGTCTACCTGGGTAATGATGAGCCGTGCAGTATTGTTGGCAAGAGAGACGTTCACATAAGTCAAAAAGACGGAATGGTCTTGAAGTTGAAGGATGTTAAATGTTTACCGAGGTTGAGAAGAAACTTGATCTCAGTGGGGCAGTTGGCCGATACCGGATATGTGACGACATTCACTAGTGATTCTTGGAAGGTCATAAAATGTGCCTTGGTGATATCTTAAGGCAAGAATGAAGGTACTAATTTGTACGTGACTTCCGAATCGTATAGCTCACTTACAGTTGCATCGACTGGAGTGAACGAGCAGTTATGGCATTAGAGGTTGGGACATATGAGTGAAAAATGGATGAAAGTACTATTGTTAAAAGGGAAGCTACCAGGGTTGAAGTCTATCGACTTGGAATTCTGTGAAAGACTTCGTGTATGGCAAGAAGAAGAGAGTAAGCTTTAAGAAAACAAGACGCGCTCCAAAGACGCATCTGTTGGAGCTTGTACACACTGATATGTAAAGACCGACACAGGTATCATCTCTTGGTGGATCACGTTATCTTGTCTCTTTTATTAATGATGCCAGTAAAAAATTGTGGGTCTATTTCTTAAAACATAAATTTGAAGTGTTTGATGTATTTAAGAAGTGGAGAGTACTGATAGAAAATAAGACAGGTAAAACAGTAAAATGTCTCAGATCAGATAATGGGGGAGAGTACTGTGATAAGAGGTTTGAAGAGTATTATGTAACAAATGGAATCAAACATCAGAAAATGATTCCAGGGATACTACAACAGAACGGTGTGGCTGAGCGCATTAACATGACTATCCTTGAGCGCGCCAGGAACATGATGTTACATGCAGGATTGCCCAAGATGTTTTGGGCAGATGCTGTGAATACTGCCATATATCTCATAAAATGAAATGCCTCAGTACCATTGGATGGTGGGTTACCAGAAGAAACGTGAACTGAAAAAGAAGTGAACCTTGCATATCTCATGGTGTTCGGTTGCACTTCATATGTTCACATTGATGTAGAGCACAGAAATAAGCTGGATGAAAAGTTCAGAAGGTGCACGTTTACAGGTTACGGGCAGCATGATTTTGGCTATAGGTTCTAAGATACAGAGAACCGAAAAATCATCAGAAGCAAGGAGGACATAGTCTTCAATGAAAAAGTGATACATAAGGACAACTTGCAACAAAAACAGAATAAGGCCGATGAGAAAGAATTCATAGAGTTGAAAGAGTTACCGGACACAGGTGTTACAGTGCCACAGGATGAGCATGCATAGGAGCATGATGAGGCAGAGTCGCAGACACCAGTTGTGAGGAAGTCTACTCGAAAGAGGAGACCCAAGGTCCGATGTTAACGTCAAATTTTGTAAGAGGATTCTCTGGTCGTTCACCTTCTCTCCAACAGAGATTTCCTTCGCCGAACCTGTAAGAAGACAGAAAGCAACTAAGGGTAGCTGGTGTCCAGCCGTTAGCCCTCCGATGCTTAAGTCAGGCAAAGCAAGAAGAAGAATAACCAGGCAAAACGAGGCTAGAGATTGAATATTGTGTACCTTTCTCTTAATGGAGTCATCCCTTTATATAGATCTGAAGCGATCCAATCTGTTACGTAAGATATCGAGATCCCGCTGATTTCGCGAGATAAGATTCTTTTCCTTAGATAGAGGAGTGATTTTATCCAACAACTCATCAGTCAATTACGTTCCTTGATAGCAATTTCTTGAGATTCGGAACCATTGAAGAAGGTAAGCCAGAATCGGCCTATACGGGCTGCTGGAACTATTATACGAAGACCATCCAAACCAAAAGCAAAGACTCACGATTGCTCAGATGTCGG
Source organism: Liriodendron chinense (assembly GCA_003013855.2). Classification (NCBI taxonomy): domain Eukaryota; kingdom Viridiplantae; phylum Streptophyta; class Magnoliopsida; order Magnoliales; family Magnoliaceae; genus Liriodendron; species Liriodendron chinense. The sequence continues at coordinate 1,674,139 of ML058427.1, read as the reverse complement.
GAGCTACTCATGTCAGGAATGCTCGCATTCAGGAGATGCGACCCCTTCTGACGAGCACGAGCCGAGCTGCTCGTACACAGGAGATGCGACCCTTTCTGACGAGCACGAGCCGAGCTGCTCGCACACAGGAGATGCGACCCTTTCTGACGAGCACGAGCCGAGTTGCTCGCACACAGGAGATGCGACCCTTTATCGCGAGCACGAGCTTGACTGCTCGCATTCACTATGTGCCGCGATCCCTCACTTCTCGCTAAACTATATTTGCCTACAACAGATGCCCCCCAAACCCTTGGTATCGAGGAACTATGCCAAGGGTTTGCTAATGTAGACAGCTGGCTGCTGGGAGAAAATCGCACATGATTCACTTAACGTGCTTCCGCATTTATGATGGCCAGCTTTCGTGCAGCTTTTTCTGCCGCCAGAAATGAGGCATCGGGTGCCACGTGTTTCCATATTTAATGCCAACGCCCGTTCGTTTGGCGTGCCGGATGAGAAGCTGCCGCGTGTCCATCAAATCAACCGGGATGATTGCGTATAAATATCGGACTTAGCCGAAAATCCTCCATTTTCGAATTCCATCAGCTGCGAAGTTTCCTTCTTCTTCTTCTCTGTTCCGAAGTAAAAACCTCTTTACAGAGGTATTCCTTCTTTTCTTTCTTCTTATTCATTTCTCCCACCCATCTCTTTATAATGGCGGAAATCTCTGACGAAGAGATTGTTCCTTTGGGAGACGAAACCTCAGATTCCTCTGAATCCAATAACGCCAGAGTACCGGCTGGGAGATATTCCGCCTCCGGCTATTCTTCCATCTTGACGGAGGAAAGACTCTCTAACCTTAGAGAGGTATATAGGGTCCCACACTCTGTTTCGTTCGGATTGCCTGGGAGAGGGGAGACAGTCGATGCACCACCACCTGGGTGTGTGGCTGTTTATGAATATTTTTTCAAAGTGGGCGTACGTCTTCCCCTCCACCCCTTCATACGAAACTTCCTCCATCTCTACAAGATTGCCCCGGGCCAACTAATAGTAAACGGCTGGCGAGTACTTCTGAGTGCTTTCGTCCTTTGGAAGCAGGTGGGTAACGAGGAGTTAACCGCTGAGGAGTTTTTAAGGTTATTCCAGCTGAAGAAGGGCCAGCTAGCGAGGGCTGGTACTACCTCTGCTTCTGGCACCAGAATAATTTTATCTTGGGGAACCCCTCTTCCAACTGCCCGGGATGGAGAAAAAAGTGGTTCTACGTTTCTGGCAACTGGGAGTCCAAATTGGGCTCCGACCCCAAAGGCCATAACGTTAATCGCCATTTTGGCGAAGGTGGGTTAAGTGTTCGTTTTATCTATCCGAAAGGAATAGTGCCTTTGCTCCATCGGTGATTTAATGTGCGTTCTTTTTTGTTCGTAGGAATCCCAACTGGTGTGAAGCCAAAACTGCGAGGAGGACTCAACGAAAAACTTGTCAGAGTCTACAAGCTCCCGGCGGCTGCACGCCACGTCAACGTTGCTCTAGAACCCCATTGTCTCTGTGCGGCGGGTCTAATATCTCAAGACGAAATGACAAACGTGGGAGACAAAAGAGGTGCACTGGGGGTACTTCCCCGTCTGAAGGGCGCCGCCTCGAAGAGGCAAAAAAAAAAACACCGGGGGTTCGTCAAATACGCCTGCTCCAGCAGAGGGGTCTGCTCGCGGACTTCAATCGTGAGGGGCCGCCTCGGGAGGGGTCGCTACGACTTCTCGTACGACCGCGACCCCTCCGGTCAATGCGACCCCTCTATCCACCGTGCTCCCTCCGGTTGACCTACCCCGTCAGCCAATTATTGAAGTAGCTGACAACTCGCCTAAAGGCGATCGGAGAGGGGGAGGCCTCCCTCCAAAGGGGGCTTCAAGCTAGCCTACTGCTGCTCGCGAATTGCTGGTGCCCGCCTCGGGCGTCGCGAGTGCTCGCGATTCGGGTCCCAAGGAGATGGTTGTAGCCCAAGCTTCTGGCTCGGGAACTTTTGTCATTCCTCCACACTTGCATCCAATATGCGAGTTCATGTTTGACAAAATTTTCCCCAACTCCTTCGGAAGCCTTCCCGAACCAAGCCCCGAAGCTCTCTCCATCGACATTGGGGTGAGATTGCTGCAGGTAACTAACCTTACACGATTTTTCGTCACTGATATGGCGGATTACTCTGATTTATCTCCTCTCTCACACATTTTTTTATAGAGCTTGGATCTCACGCTTCGAGTCAGACGTGACATCGAAGCAGCCCGCCGCAGTGTGGAGGATGCGGAGAAGAAAAAGAAGACAATGGAAGCCGAGGTCCAAGGGAGGGACCGCTTGGTGAAGGCCTTGGAAGTTCAAATCGCCAAGCTGGACGAAGAGAAGAAGATTCTCCTTGTCAAGATCCAATCCCTGACTGAGCGCTTCCAATCAGTGGACCTCCAACTCGCAAAGCTTCAAGAGCTCCATACTAAGAGCGAGAAGGAGAAGGAGATTTTCCGCAAGGATAAGATCCAGCTTGAAGAGTGGCTCAAGGACGCTCGGACCAAGCTCGAGGAGGCCCAGCAGCGACTTAAACAGCTGAAGGATGACTCCATCCACTGGGAAGAAGAGCGAGTGGCTCTCGTTCAGATGGTATCTGATGAGGGTCCTCGCGCAGTCCAGGAGTTCCGTACTTCTCAACTTTATGACGAGGAGCGATATGAAGCGTATATCGCTGGTCGCGATTTTGCGGTCAGAGTTATGCAGCAGATTGCTCCGACTTTTAACGTTGAGGAGTTCGACAGAGTGGCTTTCGAGGTTGCAGCTAGAGAACGGGCTGCCGCTGAGAACGAAGTCACTGGGGCAACAGATGTCGCTCCTGCTCCTGAGGCTGGTCCCGAAGCTGAGAGCCGCGACCCTGAGGAAGATGAGGATTGACCAACCTTGACCTCGGCACCTTCCTATGTCTTGTATTTTTTTTTTTTACTTTTGAGAAGAAATTTGTAACTGTCTTGACCTTTTGGTCATCATTTTAATGAAACATTTATTTCTTCAGTGTTGTGTATTCTCCTTATCTTTCATTTTTGCTTTGTGTTGATCTCATGTTGACTTATCAGAGGATGCGACCCCTTAATTCGAGCACGAGCTGTGCTGCTCGCAATTAGGGTGTACGACTGTGACCCCTTAATTCGAGCACGAGTTGCGCTGCTCGCAATTAGGGTGTACGACTGCGACCCCTTAATTCGAGCACGAGCTGCGCTGCTCGCAATTAGGGTGTACGACTGCGACTCCTTAATTCGAGCACGAGCTGCGCTGCTCGCATTCTGGAAGTGCGATCCCTTTCACCAAGCGCGAGCATCTAACTCATGAAAAAATGAATTAGACTCAATCCGGGGGTCATGTGACCGTGTCCGCGTTGAGATAGACTGATCTATCGATTAAGATTTTGATTCTACCAAGGGCAGAAGATTGATCAAGAGAGCACGTATGCTCTCTTCGGGGCTATTCGAGTCCAAATAAATGGGATAGCGGCCAAAAGGTGGTTTTAGCCCTACCAAAGGTAGGCAATTGGTCAAGAGAATGGTATGCACTCTCTTCAGGGCTATTCAGGTCCAAGTAAATGGAGTAGCAACCAAAAGATATCTTCAAGCTTTATTCATAAAATGTCGTTATGAACTACATTGAATCTAGGGGAAGTATTGTAGCAAATGCTCCACGTGCCACGGGCGACGCAGCGGGTCTGCCCTGCACGTCTTCAAGATAATAGGTACCGGGTCGCACAATCTTAATAACCCGATAAGGGCCTTCCCAATTTGGATCCAGCGAACGAGCAGGGACTTCGAGTTTTTGCCTCAGGACCAAATCTCCGAGCTGGAAGGACCTAGGCCGAACCTTAGCATCTCGATAGCGAGCAATACGTTATTGATATGCGGCTGCTCGTAATTGGGAGGCGTTTCTTTCGTTCTTCCAAGAGATCGAGGTGAAGTCGGAGGTTTTCCTGATTACCTGTGGGGTCATACTGTTCGATCCAATACGAGGGGATTTGAATTTCCACCGGTACTACCGCGTCGACACCAAATGCTAAGGAGAAAGGGGTTTCACCCGTTGATGTACGAGTTGTAGTCCTATATGCCCATAATACCTCTGGTAGAAGTTCTGGCCATTCACATTTACATTCACCGAGCTTGGTTTTCAAATGATGCTTGATGATTTTATTCACTGCCTCGACTTGCCCATTTACCTGAGGATGATACAGAGAGGTGCGGAGGTTACGTATCTTCCACTTTTCACAGAATTCGTCAAAGGCTGAGTTGTCGAATTGCGTTCCATTGTCAGTGATTATAGTGTGGGGGAGTCCGTAACGGCATATAATATTTCTCCATATAAACTTAGTAGTTTGTTTCTCAGTAATCTTGGCTAATGGCTCTGCCTCGTCCCATTTGGTGAAGTAATCAACCGCTACAATCGCGAACTTATTTTGTCCCTTTCCCATGGGTAAGGGCCCGATGATATCGACCCCCCACTGAGCGAAAGGCCAAGGGCTATCAACTGGAGTCATCCGCTCAGACGGTACATGAGGTATAGGTGAATATCGTTGGCACTTGTCACATTTTTTAGAAAATTCAATTGCGTCTGCTTTCATAGTGGGCCAATAATATCCTTGCCTCATCGCCTTATATGCTAGGGATCGCCCCCTGGTATGCTAGGGATCGCCCCCTGGGGTGGTTACCACATGCCCCCTGGTGTACTTCGTCTAGAACACGAAGTGCTTCTTTTGGATAAAGACACCTTAAATAAGGCAAGGAAAAACTTTTGCGTAACAATATTCCGTCTTGCAAGGTATACCTGGCAGCTCGAAGACGAATTTGTCTTGCAGCTTTCTTGTCGTCTGGTAGGTATCCATCTCTGAGATAAAGGATGATGGGGTCCATCCAGCATTGAGATGATTGTATTGATATTACTTGCTCAAGAGTCGCTTGGTCGATACTCAGGTTCTGACGATGCTCGATGCGGATTGAATGTGATAACTCAGATTATGGTGCAGAGGCGAGCTTTGCCAGGGAATCGGCAAGTTGGTTCTTCTCGCGAGGAATATGAATTATTTCATAAGTCTTCAGTTTTGCGAGCAGGATGAGGACATGAGACTTGTATAAGGCCATCCTTTCTTCTTTGGCCTCGAATTTACCAAGGACTTAGTTGACAATGAGCTGGGAGTCGCTATGGATTAACAGATTCTAAATTGCAAGGATAATGGCCAGTTCGAGGCCGACGATCAGGGCCTCATATTCTGGTTCATTATTCGAGATGCGAGAATCGAAACGCAGAGCGTATTGGAAATGCGACTCGTCGGGAGCCACTAAAATCAGGCCCGCTCCGCTGCCAGTGGCCCGCGACGACCCGTCCACGAAGAGTGACCAAAGAGGCTGGTCGCTGGTCATGGTATTATCATCGGAAGAGTATGTGAATTCGGCGATGAAGTCAGCCACGGCCTGGCCCTTGACCGCGGTTCTAGGGCAGAATGAGATATCGTGCTCGCTGATCTCGACTGCCCATTTAGTTAAGCGTCCGGAAGCCTCAGGTTTTTGAAGGACTTGTCGCAGTGGATGATTTGTTGGTACTAGAATAGTGTGGGCTTGAAAGTATGGTCGCAATTTTTGAGCTGCCGTGACTAAAGCTAGGGCCAGTTTCTCCATATCAGAATACCTAGTTTCTGCATCGACCATTGCTCGACTGATATAATAAACAGGCCTTTGTACCCCGGAATCTTCTCTTATTAAAGCGGCGCTAACGGCCGTAGAGGACACAGATAAATACAGAATGAGTTGCTCATGTGCTACAGGTTTAGATAAAATGGGTGCGCTCATGTATTGCTTCAGTTGTTGAAAGGCTTCTTCACACTGTGGTGTCCATTTCCAATCAGACTTGGCCGTCGTATGAAGGAGTTTGAAGAATGGTAAGCATTTGTCAGACGCTCGCGAGATGAACCTGTTCAATGATGCGATGCGACCAGCCAAACGTTGGACGTCCTTAAGAGTGGTCGGGGATTTCATCTCCATCAATGCTTTTATCTTTTCAGGATTTGCCTCAATTCCGCGCTGACCGACCATGAACCCGAGAAATTTTCCTGCAGACACTCCAAATGCACATTTTTCTGGGTTCAATTTCATTTGATACCTCCTCATTAGGTCAAAGGCTTCTCGAAGATCAGAAATATGATCATCTTCTACGGTGCTTTTTACGAGCATGTCATCGACATAAACTTCCATATTCCTACCGATTTGAGCAGCGAATATTTTGTTGACGAGACGTTGATAAGTGGCCCCTGCATTTTTAAGACCGAATGGCATTACCTGGTAGCAATATAATCCCCGATCTGTGATGAAGGCAGTATGCTGGCTATCAGGCGGATGCATCATGATCTGGTTGTAACCAGAATAAGCATCCATAAAACTAAGCAGAGCGTGTCCAGCTGTTGAATCGACCAACTGGTCAATCCTCGGTGTCGGGAAGCTATCTTTGGGACATGCTTTGTTCAAATCTGAATAGTCGACGCACATTCTCCATTTGCCATTAGCTTTCCGAACGAGAACTACGTTCGCGACCCACTCTGGGTAGTCAACTTCTCTTATGAAATTAACCGTGAGTAGCTTCTCGACTTCAACTTTGATCGCCATTTGCCTTTCTGCAGTGAAGGCACGTCGACGTTGGTGTACGGGTTTATGCTTCGGGTCGATATTGAGACGATGTACGATGACATTGGGGTCGATGCCTGGCATATCTTTATGAGACCAAGCAAACACGTCCTGGTATTCGGTGAGGAAACGGACCAAATCTTCACGATGGACATTGGTTAAAGAGGATCCAATGTACACGACCCTAGACGGGTCGTCTTTGGTTAGGTGAATCGCCACTGTTTCTTCCCCAGGAGTTCCTGATTGGAGAGCGTTTTCTCTCGAATCCAACGAGGTGTTGGTGGGAAAGTTGGGTGAACCTTGTGCTATCTCCATAACGGGTGTCGCTTGAGCATTTTTTCGATCTTGTAGGGCTACCTGGTAGCAAGACCGAGCCTCCTTTTGACTTCCTCGTACGACCCCGATACCATTTGGGGTAGGAAATTTGACACACAGATACGAAGGGTGTAAGGCTGCCCCAACCTTATTAAGAGATGGCCGCCCCAAAATGGCGTTATACGCTGACTTACGATCCACCACGAGGAAGTTTACGAAGATGGTAGTCTTTGCTGGACTTTCTCCAAGAGTAACTGGGAGATCGATGCTTCCTTCAGGTGTTACCACCTCACCTCAGAAGCCAACAAGAGGAGTCGAAACTGGTTTGAGTAGGCTTCTGACAAGTGCCATTTTGTTGAAAGCCTCCAAGTATAGAATATCGGCTGAGCTACCTGTATCCACCATAATTCGATGAGTCAGATAATTTGATACCTTTAATGCGACTACGATGGAGTCTTCGTGAGGGAAGTGAATTCCTGCTGCATCCTCGAGGGAGAAGGAAATCGGAGGATGACTGGCTTTTGACGCGCTGGGTGTCTGTTCCAACCAATAGATTTGTTGGGGTTCTTTGGACGCCTTTCGAGTGTATGCTTTTCTTGAAGCTTGAGAGTCGCCCCCGCAAGCTGGTCCTCCGACGATGGTGCGGATTTCCCCAGTAGGCTCAGTGTCCTCTTGGTCAGTTTGATGATGAGGCGGTTCCTTTTGGCGAGATGAGGTCTTCGCCCTTTCTGGTGATTGATTTTTACGAGCGACATAATCCTGAAGATGGCCTTTCCGAATAAGGGCTTCGATGTGATCTCGTAGAGAGATGCAATCCTGGGTTCTATGCCCGTGATCTTTATGGAAGTAACAGAACTTGCTCTTGTCTCTCTTCTCGGGATCGGATTTGATCTTTGCAGGCCACTTCACATATGGCTTGTGTTTAATCTCCATTAGAACCTTTTCATGAGACCGATTAAGAGGAGTGTAGTTATGATATTTACCAGAATAAGGCTTCTTGGGAGAACGATCGCGTTGATCACGACGATATTTTTTATCTGTAGAAGAGGTTCCTTCTGGCTTGCGTTTCTTACTCTGTACTCCATGACGTGTCAATGCGACTTCTTCTGCATTGATATACTTCTGAGCTTTGGCTTGGAATTCTGCCATAGTTTTTGGAGGGCTCTTGTCTAAAGCAAACCTGAGTTTCTCGCTCGTTATTCCGGCTATGAGGGCTGTAAGACCTTTTTCTTCAATATAACCCTCAGTTTGAACGGCTTCGGCAGTAAACCGTACTGTGAACTCCTTTATTGTCTCCCCATGCTGTTGTTTCAGATCCATCAGATGGGAGGCTGGCTTCTTAATGCGAATGCTTCCCATGAATTGAGAAAGGAATATCTCCGATAACTGGGAAAAGGAGCTAATGGAACGAGGCTTTAATCCCCGGAACCACGTACGAGCTGCTTCCTTCAATGTTAAGGAAAAAGCCCTACACATGATTTCTGAGCCATGTCCCTCCAACTCCATGAGAGACCTGTATGTTTCTAGGTGTTCAAGAGGATCACCAATACCTGTATACGGGATGATAACAGGCATTCGATACTTTCTAGGTAACGGTGCCTCCATAACCTCGCTGGTAAAGGGGGACTCGGATTGATGTATCGCCACCATAATGGCAGATGGCCGATTTGCCTGATATCGCTGTTCCATGACGTCAAAACGATCATGGATTCTTTTGAGATCTCCTTCCCATGGTAGGGTATAGCCTGATGTTTCGGCGGTGGAGCCCTGAGATTGATGTTGTCGAGACGAACTAGAATATATAGAATGTGGAGACGGCACAGGGAGATGGTTGCCAAGCGGTGGGACCTGTGGTTCGTCCATAGAATGTCTGGAAGCCACTGGTATGGATTACGGTGGTAACCCTTCGGAGGGTTGTCTCTGTGGTTCAGGGAAATGCTGATCAAGCCGATTCGATAGGGCCTGAACTCTGGCATTCAGAGTTAGGAGAGTATTTCCGAGGAAACGCAAGACATCGTCTTGATTTCCAGAAGCCTCCAATAATGGGTTTGCTGATGGCATATTTGGGGCTCCTTGAGGGATATTCGTCGAAGTGGGTGGAAGAGCAGGTATGGATTCTGTCTCATCGAGCGGAGGTAGTGCCTGCCTTGAAGTTGAAGGATGAACAACCTTTTTAGGAGGCATCGCAGAAGGATTTTGATCGGTGGTTAGAACGATTGATTTTAACGATCAAGTCGTTCCCACAGACGGCGCCAAACTGTTAATGTCAGATTTTGTAAGAGGATCCTTCGGTCGTTCACCTTCTCTCCAACAGAGATTTCCTCCGCCAAACCTGTAAGAAGACAGAAAGTAACTAAGGGTGGCTGGTGTCCATCCGTTAGCCCTCCGATGCTTAAGTCAGGCAAAGCAAGAAGAAGAATAACCAGGCAAAACGAGGCTAGAGATTGAATATTGTGTACCTTTCTCTTAATGGAGTCATCCCTTTATATAGATCTGAAGCGATCCAATCTGTTACGTAAGATATCGAGATCCCGCTGATTTCGCGGGATAAGATTCTTTTCCTTAGATAGAGGAGTGATTTTATCCAACAACTCATCAGTCAATTACGTTCCTTGATAGCAATCCCTTGAGATTCGGAACCATTGAAGAAGGTAAGCCAGAATCGGCCTATACGGGCTGCTGGAGCTATTATACGAAGACCGTCCAAACCAAAAGCAAAGACTCACGATTGCTCAGATGTCGGGAGCTACTCATGTCAGGAATGCTCGCATTCAGGAGATGCGACCAGGAGATGCGACCCCTTCTGACGAGCACGAGCCAAGCTGCTCGCACACAGGAGATGCGACCCTTTCTGACGAGCACGAGCCGAGCTGCTCGCACACAGGAGATGCGACCCTTTCTGACGAGCACGAGCCGAGCTGCTCGCACACAGGAGATGCGACCCTTTATCGCGAGCACGAGCTTGACTGCTCGCATTCACTATGTGCCGCGATCCCTCACTTCTCGCTAAACTATATTTGCCTACAACATCCGATATTCTCCCTCCTTACATTATCTACTGCTAACAGATAATGGTGAACCAGAGTGTTTTAAAGAGGCATTACGGTCAGATACACAGGTTAAGTGCGAGCTGGCTATAGATGATGAGATGGATTCTCTTGAGTCCAATCGTATGTGGGAGCTCGTACTCTACCTAAGGGTAAGAAAGCTCTTCATAACAAGTGGGTTTACAGACTGAAAGAGGAGCACGATGGTTCAAAGCGGTACAATGTCAGATTGGTTGTGAAAGGGTTCCAACAAAAGGCAGGTATCGACTTCATAGAAATATTTTCACTCGTGGTGAAGATGTCTACGATTCGCATGGTCTTGAGTATAATGGCTATAGAGGATTTACATTTAAAGCAGCTAGATGTTAAAACAGCCTTTTTTCATGGGAACCTTGAAGAAGAAATATATATATGCATCAGCCGATAGGATATGTGGCACCAGGAAAGGAGTACAAGGTGTGTAGACTGAAAAAGAGTCTATATGGCCTGAAGCAGGCCCCAAGGCAGTGGTACAAGAAGTTCGACAATTTCATGTCGGGAAACGGGTTCAGGAGATGTCATGCAGACCACTGTTGCTATTTAAAGAAGTTTGATACGTCATACATTATTCTTCTTCTGTACGTTGATGATATGCTTGTAGCCGGATCAAGCATGAAAGACATCTCAGATCTCAAAAGACAATTGTCTAGAGAATTTTCCATGAAGGATTTAGAAGCTGCAAAATAAATCTTAGGCATGAGGATAAAGTGTGACAGAAAAAATTAGAAACTAGTTTTGTCACAGGCAGAGTACATAGCCAAGGTACTTGATCGATTCACTATGGGAGGTGTTAAGCCGGTTAGCACTCCATTAGCCAATCACTTCAAAATTTCTAAGGAGTAAGGTGCGAAGATGCAGGAGGAATGCGACTATATGGTTAAAGTCTCATACACGTCAGCTATAGAGAGTCTCATGTATGTTATGGTGAGCACGAGGTCTAATATTACTCAAGTAGTGGGAGTTGTTAGCAGGTTCATGAACAGCCCCGCGAAGGAACATTGGGAAGCCGTGAAGTGGATCCTCAGATACCTGGTAGGTACTATGGATGTAGGGCTGTGTTATAGAGGATCGAAAATCAAGTTATAAGGCTACGTCAATTCAGATTTGGCAAGGGATATTGACAGTAGAATGGGCACTACAGGGTATGTCTTTACTCTGGATCGTGATGCAGTCAGTTGGGTCTTTCAGTTATAAAAGATAGTATCCATCAGTACAACGGAAGCAGAGTATGTTGTAGCTACAGAAGCATGAAAGGAGATGGTGTGGATACAAGATTTTATGGAAGAGTTTGCGAAGAAGCAAGCAAATTGCAAGCTGTACAGTGACATTCAGAGTGCAATACACTTGGCCAAGAATTCAACTTTTCATTCAAGGACCAAGCATATTGACATTAGATATTACTTCATATGTTCGTTACTGAAAGATGGATCGATTGCCCTGAAGAAGATCCATACAAGTGAGAACCCTGCGGATATGTTGACCAAGGCTGTCACATAGGAGAAGTTGAAGCTCTGTTCAGCTTTAATTGGTCTTCAGGCTTGAAGAAGGGGAGGTGGTGCACTCCAGATGTAGAAGACGAATGACTATGATGATGTGTCTCCGAGTAAGAGATTGTTGAGGTGTAGAGCCAACACACCAGGATTGCCAGCCAAAGGTGGTCGGGCACTCAGACGGTCTGTGACCGGGAGCCCGATATTCATGAATGGGAGACAAAAGTCTTTGGACTATTTCATAGACAGTCAGGCGCCCGATGGTCAATGGACCAGGAGCTCGACCAGGTTTGGTCGGACGCCCGAAATTCAGGTGTTCTCTCATATTAGTTACTTGACACATTTTGTATAAGGCGGGCGCTTGACCATGCCTGACCGGGCGCCCGACCATGCGAGAATTATTTCGCGGGTTTTCCTATTTTGAGTCTAATTTTCGTGTTATGCTATAAAAAGGGGTGTAATATGGGATTAGGGTAGGCTATTAGGTTTTCTATACGTCCAAGTTGAGAAAGAGAGAAGATGCTAGTAAAAAGGGCCATCTCTGTACATGGGAGCATCGGAGAAGGTGAGTATATTACTTTTAACTTTGTTTTCTCAAAGTGGAACTTTACACCCATAGTTTTTACCCTCGTTGGGGTTTTTCCACAAAAAATCTGTCTTGTGGATTGTTGGTTTACTTGAATTCCTCTTCTAGTTGTTATTTCTTCCTATTTATCATTTGTGGGTGAGACCGGAGATTGGATCTTGGTTCACCAGCGTTGTTGGCGTACTGCACAACACCATCAACCTAGTTTTTCCATCTTTGATTGTAGATCAAACGGCGGAGATCCAAGTTGGTCGTCCTTGATCAACATCTGGTGACGCGTTTTAACGTTAACAAGTGGTAAGTCCCTTATCTGCTAATTTCTGAGCTTGGTGAATTTTTTTCCAATATGAGACAGATTGCTCTTGTGCCTACTGAGGTTGAAATTATATGAACACTTTTTTTCTAAATGGTTTATTTCCTTTCACTCAACGGTGCTGGCTTGTTGGATTGGGGAAAAGTTTTCACCTTAACTTAGTTTGGTACTTTGAAAGAAACCTCTAACTACTCTATAGTGCCTTGGATGACTTTTCTCAAACAACATGAAACCAACGATATGATGATAAGATTGAATATCATCTCTGATAGCTAATGTCATTTTTGCACTTGCTCCTTGAAAATCATCATCCATATATTTCTTTTAATGCCCTTATATATCATGGGTTTGGGAGAAGATTCACCATAAAATTTTCATTTCTACCACCTCTTCTCCATTATTACCAAAGCCATTACTCATCTTATTCAAAATATAATATAATTTATTTCCAATTTTATGAGTGGGTTCTACTTTCCTGTCCTTGGCTAGCATATCTGGAAGGAAAGAAATTACCGACTCTTCAAAAAAGTCTCTCTAAGATCACCATGAGATATATTTTAGAGGTGAGATCTCGAGCTTTATTCATTTTTAGGCCTTCTATTGCTACAGTTGTTCATGCCCATATCTTGGCTGAATGAAATTTCCCAACGTCTCTACTTCCTATTCCCAAGCATTACTCAACCCTCTAGTTGAGGGCCTCGCCAAATCACCATGGGCCCCATTTGGTCAATATCTTGTGCTAAATTCAGAGCATTTAAGATTAGTCGCATGAGTTTTTCTCCTTCCTCCAAGGTTGTCTAGGGAGCTATTTCGGATGTGGACATTCAAGGGCCTGGTTATAAGAGCTTGTCTATTATATATTCTTTCTTTCTTTTTTTTCCTAATGAGAATTATTTCTATTATTTCAAGGGTTTGTCATTAAGCGCATAACGAGGACCGCCTCCATGTGATTTTGAAGCCTAAGTCTTGGAGCATGAGACCCTTCGCTTGGAATTTGATATCCCTTAAAGAGCAATAAGGTGAGGTGATGATGATTGGTAAGTGGAGGAAAGCGCTTATTATTATGCATGCTAATGACCCATATAGTCCACATACACTCACATTATCTCAAAGATTGAGTTAGCCTTGATTCTTTGAGCTTGACTTCTCCTCTCCTATTCCTACTTTTCTCTCTGGCCTTGGGAGCTGGGCTCTTTCCTTAACTTGGGGTGTAGGCTTCCTTTTTCTTGACCTTGGGTATGGGCTTCTTCTTGACCTAAGGTGTAGGTATTCTTTTTATTTTTTGTTTTTTGTCCCTAGTTTGAAGTGTGGGCCACCTCTTGTATTTTTTACTGCATTCCCTTTTGGAAGAAATAAAGAGCTTTTATCATCTAAAAAACAAGAGAGCTGAGATTACTCATATATCTTGAACCATATGTAGATTTAATAATGCATGACGTACACCCATCTAGGCAATGAAATCATACTTGATGATAAACAACTCTAATTGTCTCTACACACTTTCCTGAATAGTAGACACCATTGGCTTACTTTCTCATTAATTCTCTCTTAAATATGTGCTTTGAGATGAGAATCAAAAGTTGTACGTCTTATTTGTAACCCTACACCATCGTAGAAACCAATTCTTAAACACATATTAGTTTTTCTTAACAAAAAGTTTCCTTTCATGATTTAGCTAGTAATTTAGAGTCTAGGATTTAGAAAAAAAATAAAGCCCAAGTAATCATATGTACATAAATGCACATGTGTGTGCATATGGGCCAATATATAGAAGACATGCTCACATACATAATGATAAAAATATATATTAATATATAGAAGATGAGAAGTTGTTTTGAGCAGGACATTTAGGTAATTTAATCCATGTCAAAATCATCCAATGTCATGGGGTGGCAGTGTTTGGATCAGCCCATCGGTCAGGCTTAGCTAAGTTGGGACGTGGATTGCCTGCAACAAGTTGTCACTGGAAGTTCCAGTGCTCAAAAACTAGCTGGAGCCCATTGTTTCTATTAAGTATATATAATGTATGCATTGATGTCAACTAGACTTAACTTAAGCTTCATAACTTGTTTAGTTAATAGATATCAAAGCAATCCATGGATTGCTCATTAATTAGTTAGCAATTAAGTGTGTTATGGAGATAATTACCACTTATCAGCTAGATGTTTTGTTGGCAATGGCTTTATTGAAGATATTGATGATAGAAAATTTATTATGGGATGCGTGTTTACCTTGAAAGGTAGAGTTGTACCTTAGCATAGTAAAAAGAAACATTGTGTTACTAGATACAAAATGGACGCAGAATATATCAACTATAACATAACAACTATTGAAGCTGTATGAATTAAATGGTTCATAACTGACTCATGATCCAAGGAAATCCCTGAAAATTAAACCAATACATATTTATTGTTCTAATCAGATTGTAGTAACAAAAAGATAAGAGTTATAAGCTCAAATAGTAAAATAGTAATTTTTTACTATTTAAATAAATGATAGTAGACCATTAACAAAAGTTATGGTTAGTAAAGATTTCAAAAGATGGGTTGGCTATGAGTTTAAAAATTGAATAATGATAAGCTTAATCAAATCAGGTTGCTAAGACAGCAACAGATGATGAAAAAAAAAAATCCTGATAGTACCATAGAAAAAATTAAATTAGATGGTACAACCATATATGATGAAAAAAGGATCATTAAACGATAAGATTAAAAAAAGAAAATGTGCTATTAAAGTTACCCTTGTTTTGTGTCTTCTATAAAGTTAATTTATTATGTGTGGACGCTCGCCGTTTTGCGCTCCCGAACGTTCTCCCTTTCCTTTCGGAAAAAGAAAAAGATGTGAGTGTGTGCGAATCGCCGTTTGTGCCACTGGCTTGCCTCGCTTCGAGGGCTTTTGTGTCGGTTGTCGTGTTAAGCTAGATGTGTTTAGATGAGTTTGTATAAGACCAGAGCTGCCACTAGCCAGTTACTTCGAATCTACAGTCGGCTAGACCCCGTAGAAACGTTAGAGAAGGGGATCCGAAGATTCCTTCTTCTAAAATGACTCCTTTTGATCTACGGCTAAAGATTCGAGGTAAGGGATCACAGTTACAGGGTGGGAAGAGGTTAAGCACTCCAAACACTGCCCGTACCGAAGTACGGTCTCTACTTCATAAAATCGAACTAATACTTGAAAGTCTGATTTAATCCTCGTACATTCTCATAAATGACATGATGCATGAATGCTGGTCTGAACAGTAAGAGTTTCTGATGGGTAGGTTTTCATTAACAGGCAAGCTCAGAGCATATGCTCGAACTGACAGGTGCTTTATGCAGGTGTAGACACCCCACCTTCGGCTACACTGTTGGTAGAGATAGCTGGTTGAATGGAGGACCATACCCCCAAATTCCAAGTCCAAACTCAGCCAAACTCACCCTTGTCAGCCCCATTCCATAGCCCAGTTCAAGCATGAACCCAGTCAACCCAGTCCTAAACATCACCCTGAAAAACCCCCCAGAAAAAAGGCCAGTCAAAAAATCCTTAAAAAGGTCAAATTCACTGAGTCAACCCGCTGAGTCAACTCGGCGAGTCAACTCGTCGAGTCAAAACACCGAGTCAACCCGTCGAGTCAAACCACCGAGTCGACTCACTCAGTCAACTCACTGAGTCGACCAGCGAGTCCAACAGCAGCCCCGAGAGAGCGGTCGTACTCGCTGGAAACCGAGGAGCGGCCGTACGGGCGGCCCATAGCAGGCCGCCCGAGACAAATTACGCAATCTGCCATTGTCCGCTGCTATAAATACCCCCCTCCCCTTCTCATTTCAACAGACCATCTAGCCGGAGAGAGCTCGCCCGTCTGAGTCACCCTTAGCCCATTTTTCCACCAAGGAGAGCCCGAGTGACGAGAGTCTAGCCCTGGTCCAGCCCAGCCTGACCACTGGTCCAAGCCTCCCAAGCCGTCCAAGTCTTGATCCAACCACTCGAAGCCAACCCTTGCGACACCTCCGTCCACCCAGCTACTCTTTTCAGCGTCATCTTATTTGCATCTAGCATAAGTGCAACATTTACTTTTCTTCCAACCCCCCTGCTTCACTGCAAGCACCTTGATTCATCAAGTACACTGCATATGTCTTAAATTAAGCACCTGTCAGGTTCGAGCGTATACTCTGGGCTTGCCCGTTGTTGGAACCTGCCCATCAGAAACTCTTATTGTTCAGACCTGCATTCACGTACATATCACTATAAGCAGTTTGAATATTCAAGCACATAGCATGCATCATCTCGCATAAAGCACCTGTCAGTTCAAGCGTATGCTCTGGGCTTGCCCGTTGTTGGAACCTGCCCATCAGAAACTCTTACTGTTCAGACCCGCATTCATGCATCATGTCATCCATGAGAATATATGAGGATTAAACTAGACTTTCAAGTATCCGATCGATTCTGTGAAGTAGAGACCGTACTTCGGTACGGGCAGTGTGTGGGGTGCTTAACCTCTTCCCACCCTGTAATCGTGATCCCTTACCTTGAATCTCTGGCCGCAGATCAACAGAAGTCATTTTAGAGGAAGGAATCTTCGGATTCCCTTCTCTAGCGTTTCTACGGGGTCTAGCCGACTGTAGATTCGAAGTAACTGGCTAGTGGCGACTCTGGTCTTATATAAACTCATTTAAACATATCCAGCTTAACACGACAACCAAACGAAGCCCTCGAGAACGAGGCAAGCCAGTGGCACAAACGGCGATTTCGCACTCAAGCATCCTCATCTCCTTCTTTTTCGAAAGGAAAGGGGAAGGGAGAACGACGTCGTGTGGGAGCGCGAAAAAATCGGCGAGGGTCCACAGAATGGCGACTCCACTGGGGATGAGCTAGTCCCACTAGTCGTGATCTGGCTTGAAAAACAGAAACCTTCCCGTAGTTGAAAGTCACTAATCCTCATACAACCTCATCTGCATAGCATTCTACCCAAAACCCAAACAAAAAAAAAAAAGAAAATTCCAAAACAAAAAAAATAGAAAATCCCAAAACCCAAAAAGAGTAGAGTATAGTCCTCACCATTGCGCCTCCTCGGGCTCAACGTGTTCGGAGACAGCTTCCCTTCCGCAGCATAATCCGCACTCGGGCTCAGCAAGCCATGTCCGACCACGAAGAAGAAACTCATCACTTCCCCGCTCTTGAAATGACCGAAGCGCAACCTCCAGCGCAACAACCCATTGATAATACGCCAATCATACAAGAATTGGCACAAGGAGTGAGAGCAATGCAAGAAATGCTCTTGCAATTCATGCAAGCACAAGCCACCACAGCAGCCAACAATCAAGTTGGCCCAGTTCAACAATCTCAGCAACCATGCCGGGTCCTCCCGGCCTCTAGTTCAAATCAAGCACAACCATCGGAGTCTGCCCAAGACTACCGACAGCAGCCATCTCAGCCCTTCGCTATGGGGCATCCTTCTCAATATCTTCCTGCGACGACAAGGCCATCTCAGAGCACTTCCGTTGCAGGAACATCCAGTCAGCTTCCAGTCAATCTTGCAAACAACAATCTCAGTAGATCTCAGCATGTCCCCGTCGATGGGACACCTTTTCAATTTCAGCACATCCCCGCCGATGGGATTTCAATTCAATTTCCAACAACAGGGACAGCACTGGCGAATGCCCACAATGGGGGTCAGTGTCAAGCCCACATCAATCAGCGGACAGTGGCGAATACCCAACAAGGGGGTCACTTCCCAGCATCTCAGCCTCCTACAAACAGGAGCACTTTTCAATTCCAGCACATCCCCGCCGATGGGATTCCAGTCAATTTCCAGCAATCTTCAATTCAGCAAAATCCAGTTAATTTCCAGCAATCTTCAGTTCAGCAATCTCCAGTTAATTTCCAGCAAGTTCCAGTTCAACCTTCAGTACAGTCTCCAGTTCAGTTACCATCATTTCAAGCACAAGTTCATCAGAATCCAGTTCAGTCATCAAACCAATTTCAGCAACCCGCGGTTGCTTTTCAGCAAGCCCATAGGGTCGAAGACATCGACCACTATGCCGAAGAAGAACGTGCCTTACTCCAGGAGGCACCAGTCGCTCGAACAGATCACTCAGGATTGGACGAGTTGCGGGAGCAGTTCCAGATCTTGCAAAATCAGCTTCAGCGACAGCAAGGAATCGATCTACCTTCGACCAAGTTCAGAGACTTGTGTCCTTTCCCAGATGCTCAAGTACCTCAAAACTTTGAGGTTCCAAAATTCAAAAGATATGACGGCAGCGGTTGTCCCACAGCACATCTCAAGGCCTTCTGTGGAGAACTGAGTGCAATCTCAGGAAATGAAGGGGCCCTTATTCGCTTGTTCCAAAAATCTCTGAAGGGCGATGCCCTAGATTGGTACACTTCACTGGACTGTCACCGCATCCTCCTTCGATGCCCTAGATTGGTACACTTCACTGGCTAAGTTCTTTACAAGCGATCCTATAATCACATCCTCCTTCGATGCGTTGATGAAACAGAAGCTGCAAAGATGATGAAAGAAATACACGAAGGAATCTGTGGCCCACACATGAATGGGCACATGATGGCAAAGAAGATTCTACGACTCGGCTACTATTGGCTCACCATGGAGACAGACTGTTGCCAGCACGTCAGAAAATGCTTCAAGTGTCAGGAGCATGCAAATCAAATCCATGCCCCATCATCAGAGTTATACAACCTGACCACCCCCTGGCCCTTCTCCATGTGGGGACTCGACATCATCGGCAAGATCAGTCCCAAAGCATCAAATGGTCATGAGTACATACTTGTGGCAGTCGACTACTTCACCAAGTGGGTTGAGGCAGCCTCCTACACCACAATTGCAGCATCTCAGGTGATCAAATTCACGAAGAACAACATCATATGCCGGTATGGAATCCCTAATGCTATCATCACAGATAATGGGACCCCATTCGTCAACAAGAAGATGGATGACTTCCTCAGCAAGTTCAAGATCCAACGTCATCGATCAAGCCCCTACCGTCCCCAGATGAACGGTGGGGTAGAAGCCGCAAACAAGACAATCGTCAGGATACTCGAAAAGATGGTCGTGACCTATCGAGATTGGTCAGATATGCTCCCATATGCGCTTTGGGCCTATCGAATGTCTGTACGGTCTGCTACGGGCGTTACTCCTTTTGAGCTTACTTATGGAATGGAAGCAGTCCTACCAGTCGAGGTGGAAATACCATCATTACGGGTATTACTAGAAAGAGGAATTGAAGAAGGAGAATGGCAACGGGCCAGATTCGATCAGTTGCAGCTAGCAGATGAAAAGCGCATGCGTGCACTAAGTCATTCCCAATGCTATCAGAAAAGGATCGCTCGGGCTTAAAACAAGAGAGTCCAGAAAAGAAGTTTCAAGGTAGGCGACATGGTCATGAAGAAGATTCTACCGTCGCACCTTCCGGATCCTAGAGGAAAGTTCAAACCCTCGTGGGACGGGCCACTGATCGTCAGAGAAGTACTTCCCGGAGGCGCCCTCAGACTCACCAGCATGAGAGGGGTGGATCTTCCTGAGCCAACCAACGCCGACAACGTGAAGATCTTTCACGGGTAAGTCATTCTGACCTTATCAAGAGTTACTTTAATAGAGCTGAAGTCAAGAGGTCAAAGCTAAGATCTCTGAGAAATCATTTCCGTCCACCAACAAGTGTTTCAAATAAGAGGATTCAAAAAGAGGAAAATACAAAAAAAAGGGGGGAATTTAAAAAGAAAAGATAAAAAAAAAGAGAAAAAGAATACAGAAGAAAAAAAAAAGGGAAAAGAGAAAGAAAAAGGGAAGCCAAAGCAAGGCACCCAAGGAAAAAATCAACCCAAGAAGAAACACAGTCATCCATCCATTCATCTCAGAAGGGTCTTTAGCAAAGACCGACAGCTCTATCATCGTAACTTAGGATAAGGGCTGAAAGACTGCCATCAGCCGGCAACGACGGATTCCCGACCTCTAGCCGCCGCAGTTATTCAGAGATCCAGAAAGAAAAGAAAAGAAAAACAAAAAAGAAAAAGAAAAAGAAAATGTGTGCCTAAACAAAGAGGGCGGAGTGAAAACCCGAAAGGGCGCTCCGAGTAAAAACAATGGGCATACAGCGGACTTGATGAAAACCCAAAAGGGTGCCAAGGGTAAAAATAGCATAGCTGCTAAGGGGCAGGCAAGATCAAACACCCGGGACGTGGTGAAAACCCGAAAGGGCGCCACGGGCAAAAATGACGGGAAAAGGCCGGCTGTAGTGAAAACTCGAAAGAGCGCTGCAGGCAAAAATGGCTCAAAAAGAAAAAGAAAAAAATAATAATAATAAAAATAAAAGTGCAGGTACCAAGAAAGCAGACGGTTCAGAGCGGTTCAAGCAGTTACAGTTCAAGAACAAAAAGAAGCGCAGTCAAGAGCGAAGAGCTCTACAAACTCTGACAATCTCAGGAACCAAGAGTTTTCATTGCCTACATCTCTAGGGAATCAAAGGAGCACACAAGTCAAATCTCGAGACATCGGTCAAGGCATTGGCCGAGCCCTAGTTCTGATTCCTATATCCTGACACAAAATCCAGACACACTCACAAGACAACTCATGGCACAGTAGATTTTCAAACAGTTTTCTTTTTTTAATTAAATGCATCATATTTCTTTTACACATATCATATCATCTTTTTCAAAAAAAATACAAAAAAAATGCATCATCATCAATCATATATGCAAAAAAAAAAGAATGCGCAGGTGGCCAACACAATCAATCTCTACCCTCCTCCTCGGCCACATCAGGTAAGTCCTCTGACTCATAAAAAGATAATCTCGCTCTCAACCTGCTCACCTCCATACGCAGGTAATGCGCCTCATCGCGCTCAAGGGTACGGATCGCTGTCTCCTCATCAGACAACCTCTGGTCGGCAACCAATCTCCTCGACATCATCTCACAATGATACCGAAGTGCAGAGATCTCAGACAGCAGATGGCCATGAGTGGCCAAAAGGAAGCCAAGATCGATAAATGGGCGCTCCTCAAAAGGTTCATATGAACCAGATGAAGAGCCAGCATCTCCAAGGATATCCTGCTCATCCTCATCAGCAGTCTGGTGCCAGCAAGGGATACGTTGGTACAAAGACTGCTCAGCAACCCAGTACTGATATGGGGCGGTCGCCATCGAAAAAGTCCGCAGCTCAAAACCCAGCAAATCAGCAGTCAGGTAACTCGCCCAAGAACAATCAATCCGGGTCCTGAAGTCAGAAGATCTAGAGGGAAGTACTCGACGCCCGATACCCGTGAAAGCGAAAAGAGGAACATCCTGCTCATATCCAAACTGCCGCAGGAACCGGATAGGGATGAGAAGAAAAGTAGGATCGAAAGCCTACCAACATCAGAGGATGGCGGTGTGCATCGCAAAGCACTGGAGGAAGTGAAAGCCAAGATGACTCCCAACGAACGTTCCAGTCACGAAGTTCAGCAAACATCCTGCGATACAAGGGCTCGCTCATCCTGGCTGTAGGCGGAAGGAACTCCATGATATAACGCATGATGTCAGAGCCCGGGATGCCAGGAAGAGATACAGGAACGGTCAGAGAAAGACGCTCCCATAGCCAGACCTGATCACAAAAGAAGTTCAGCTAGAGCAAAACAAGTTCTAACAAAGCAAAAGGAAAAGGTGTAAGAGAAATACCTGAAGAAATGCACAGCATCCGCGAAGGACACGAGTGCGGCCCAAGGCGCAGTCGGTCAGCCCATCGAATAGCTCGGCCAAGATGAGAGAAATGATCCCCTGCCGACGGATAGCTCGGCTCATCACCTCAAAAAGCAAAGGAGTCTGGGATCTGCGCCATCCCGAGAACAGCACCTCAGCAATCAAGCAGAACATCAGTGCGTTCCGAGCAAAGGTAGAGCTGGCCGTACTCTGAAGACCCGAAAAAAGATCATACAGCAGGTCCAAAGAGAACACTACAGCATCCTGGCCACCAGCTGCAGGCCGAACAAGATAAGGGATCCCGAACCAGTTCTGCGGTGTAGCAGTCTTCGGCGACGTCTTCGGCGAAAAATATTGAGCATAATCCCAGGGTAGGCCTGTCAAGCGAGCAAGCTCCTCCAAAGAAGGTCCCATCTCCATATTGTTGAACGCGAACAAGTTCAACGAAGGGACCCAGTCAATCAAGGCAGCTCCAAGCATCCTCCAATCAATATCAACTCTAGCCATATGGATCAGACTGCCGAAGCCATAAGACTCCAAATCTTGAATCTCATAAGCCGACAAGCTGTCAAGCCAAGCAAGCAGTCGTGGTGAGCAAGAAGGACGAGGAAGCAGCTGACAAGTCCTCACTGGTACCCCCTCCAGCATAAAAGGACCAGAAGTCAATAATGGCTCATCAAGGATCGGAAGGTCAACAGGCGAAGGAGAAGGAAAAGCTGGAACCTCTGCAGACTCGACAGCCCCTGACCTGCCCTCAGTAACGGCTATGTCTGATATAGTCGCATCACTATCTGAAACTGTCATAACCTCAGCCGCATGGGAAGACTCGCCCACCTCATGAACAGAGTGCGCAAAAGACCGACGATAAGGAGAAAGACGATACTCCTCATCAAAAGGGCTACCAGTAAAGATCACACCGCACATCGTGGCACCCTGGCTAATCTGACCGTCAAAGAATGCATCTGAACCATCCAAAAGGGTCCCGGCTACCCCGATCGAAGAATCAACGACCAGATCCGGACCTGCGGCCCTCTCCAGTAGGAAATCATGAATCCAGTCATCATCCTGGCCGATCAAAGGGATCATTGAGGCATCCACACCGTCCATCATCAGGGGAACATCATCAATGATCACATCAAGTCCACCCAAAGAAGTATAACGCACATCCTGGCCCTCATCAAGAGCATCCAAACCGTCAAAAATACCATCTGAACCATCTATCCCATCCAAGCATGAGATCAGCCCATCTATGTCCCTCATGGTCCCATCATCACCATCCATCACATCATCCATGGGGCCCACACTCAAGGGATGCATAGCTTCACCTATGTCCCATCCCATCATCCTATCTATACCATCCATTCCTCCCACAATGAGGGGCCCATTCAAATCAGAAAATCCAGCCATCCCACCATTAATGGAGCCATTCAAAGCTCCACCAACCACCATCCCTAGCCCCTCATCAATGCTTCCATTCAATGCCCCATCTACCCCATCCATTAAAGGCATCTCCCCATTATCAAAGCTCAATTGAAAATCTGAAGTGTGGGACCCACCTTGGACAGCCCCCACAGCCCCTAAATCTCCACCATCCATTGCCCAAGAAAGGACAAACCAAGAAAAAGACAAAAAGAGAATGAAAGAAGAGTCAAGGAAGTGATTCATGGCTGAATCGAAGAATCGGATGCAGATGATGAGGGAGACAGCAGCCAGAGGAATATGCTCACTGTCCGAACCAGAGCTAGCCCAGGCCGCTCAAGAGGCGAGCCTTGGGCGGCCTGCCCTGGGCCGCCCGTACGGACGCGGTTCCTCTCTCTCCGCGGGATTGGCTCCAGGGTTCTTGGTAGGTGAGACTGACAGTCCACGTCAGCAGATGGCTCTCCATGGGCCGCCTAAGGCTCCGGTCCACTCCAGATTTCGACTGAGATTGATCAAGATCATATGAAAGGTGCCCCACCGGTCCAATCACGAAGCAATGCGGCCAGAACATGCCTGATCAAGTCAAAGAGAAGGAAAGGTGATCAAGTGGGGGCCACAAGCAATCCAAGCCGTTCAAAGACCAGATCATCATGATCTAAACCGTTGAAGGACCTACATGAACCATCAAACAACAAGATCAAAGGGGTGATCATCAAAAGAAGGGCCAGAATCCAAGATCTAATCATCAAGTGAGCCCACAAAGCCAAATCAAGCGATCTGAGACGTTCAAGCTGTTATCCACACCATGAGAAACCTTCTCAGCCTCACAAATCATCAAAAGAGGTGCCCAAAGTAAAGCCAAGGTCTTAAGTGGGCCCGCAGGGTCAAATCTATCAATCTGAACCATTCAAGGGCTAAATCATCAAGATCCCAACCATTGGAAAGCTTACACAAGTCATGGAGCGGCAAGATCAAAGGTTCGATCATCAAAAAGAAGGGCCAGAATCCAAGATCCAATCATCAAGTGGGCCCATAAGGCCCAAACAAGCAATCTAGACCATTCAAATCACAATCGGCCCTGTCAAAAGCTAAAAGCAAGGTAAGTATGCCCAACCCCATCAACTTGGTCCGAAGACCTTAAACTACGTCGGGATCAATATCCCGAGAGATTTTCAATAAAAACCGACATCGGTCTTCATTAAGGCCTGATGACTCTGGACACTTTCTAAAAAAAAAAGTATGATTTCCAGCATCGCTTGCACTGTTTTTGGGTCCGAAGACCTTAAACTACGTCGGGATCAATATCCCGAGGGATTTTCAATAAAAGCCGGTATCAGTCTTGATCAAGATCCGCTGACACCGGACATTTTCCAAAAACAAAAAAATGTGTTTGCCCCTTTTTGTACAGTTTTTTGTCCGAAGACCTTAAACTACGTCGGGATCAAGATCCCGAGGGACTTTCAATAAAAACCGGCATCGGTCTTGATTGCTCGAGTCAAGATCCGACAACACCGGACATTTTTCAAAAAATCACAAATATATATATATATATATATATATATATATATATATATATATATATATATATATATATATATATATATATATATATGCATTACCAGCACTCTATTTTAAAGTTTCTGGTCCGAAGACCTTAAACTATGCCGGGATCAACATCCCGAGGGATTTTAATAAAAACCAGCATCGATCCCAGTCTTTAAGACCAACATCGGATGATCTGGATCATTTCGAAAAATAAAAAAATATATCACCAGCCCCTCTTTTAAAGTTTTTGGGCCCGAAGACCTTAAACTACGTCGGGATCAGTATCCCGAGGGATTTTCAATAAAAGCCGGTATCGGTCTTGATCAAGATCCGCTGACACCGGACATTTTTTAAAAACAAAAAAAAATGTGTTTGCCCCCTTTTGTACAGTTTTTGGTCCGAAGACCTTAAACTACGTCAGGAACAAAATCCCGAGAGATTTTCAATAAAAACCAGTGTCAATCCTGACCGTTCAAAATTGAGATTTTATGACCTGGAACAGTTTTTGAAAAATCACAAAAAAGAATGTATTTTCAGCATGTACATATTTTTTGTCCGAAGACCTTAAACTACACTGGGATTAATTTCTCGGGGGTCCTTTCTTGCTTTCAACCAAAAACCGGCATCAGCCTTGATCAAGGTTCGATAACCCGGATCATTTCAAAAATACCAAAAATATTTTAAAGCTTTCCACAAAAACCAGCATCAATCTCGATCATTCGAGCTGAAATCTGGAACTTTTTCCAAAAAACACAAAAAAAATGATTCACCAAAAATTTCAACTGCACAAATTCATCTCCAGCGGTCCGAAGACCTAAAACTACACTGGGATTAACTTCTCGGGGGCTTTCTTTCCTAACCTGTTCCAGACATGGCTGACACTTGATCGTACGGGTGTCTGAAATCTTCTAAACAGGTAAGGGCTGAGG
Source organism: Liriodendron chinense (assembly GCA_003013855.2). NCBI lineage: Eukaryota > Viridiplantae > Streptophyta > Magnoliopsida > Magnoliales > Magnoliaceae > Liriodendron > Liriodendron chinense. Next base: position 1,648,136 of record ML058427.1, on the reverse strand, counting down.
TGGGCAGAACTCCGCAATCCTGTTCGTGTTGAACGCACCGTGATAGACAGCCTTGATTTGGAAGTCGCTGTTGAAGCTGACGGATGTTCCCTGTTCCTAGAACTCATGAAGGGGATTAAGGCTGTTGGGAGGTGAAGCTCACCCTCACGGAATTGTGAGCAACGTAAGACCCCAAACTGGATTGACTAAGGGAAATGTGAGGATGTGGCTCATCTTGTGGCCGAAGGAGTCCGTCGGACGATACGTGGTCTATGTGCATTGCACATGAGGAACAGGCAACTTTGTGGGTGTGTTGACTGAAAACCGTCAAAATCTCCTCATCCGAAGATGTAAAACTACGACACTTAACTGTGTGAGACTCGTCTTGCTCGCTGACGTAAAATGGATCGGGTGCCTTACCAGCAGTAGAAGCTGGAAGTGGATGAAAATTCCACACTTTTCCCTGCATTTCAGAAAAATCACAAAATACAAAAATATTGCAAAATCACCTCTTCAAAAATCACAAAAATATTTCCCTTGCTTTCAATAAAAAAATTTGCAAAAATCACAAAAATATTTCCCTTCCTTTCAATCAAAATATTGTCAAAAAACACAAATATTTCCCTTGCTTCCAAATCAAATATTTGCAAAAATCACAAAAAAAAATATGTCCCTTGCCTTCAAATTAAATATTTGCAAAAATCACAAAAAAATATTTCCCTTGCTTTCAAATCAAATATTTGCAAAAATCACAAAAAATATTTCCCTTGTTTTCAAAATCAAATATTTTCAAAAATCACAAAAATACTTCCTGTAAACCGATCTCTATCCGGACCTCTCAGGTAAAGATTCGGACCACATATTTGCAAAAATCACAAAAATTGTCACTAACCCCCAGCACTACACTTCAGGAGTCTTGAACTCCGCTCACTTCACAGTATGGGATGACGGATCCAATCGCCCGCAAATTGGAATCTTGACCAAAACGGGCAACCAAACACCATCTCAATCACACGCATGCCCAGAAGAACATCTTGAAGTCGGACAACATCCTCGTACATTCTCATTAAGCAAAGAAACTGCATCTTGGGACGATGGACCTGATCGATCACGGGTCGGGATCTTGACCAACCCGCTGACCAAACGCCCGTACAAAAAGAAAAACCCCAGGGAAGCACAACCTTGGAAGCAATAAGCTCAAAGTTCTCTACACCCATAGCAAAAGCAAAATCATCGAACTGAAAGAGAATGAACCAAGCCATGCATTCATCATGCATCTCCATGCATCAGCATCCATCGCATCAATCATCATGTTTACCTGCTTTCAAAATAAAAGTCGGTTAGTCAAAGACCCTACAGGCATCCCTAGTGGAGGCACATGCAAACTAGATTTTCGTTTCAAAAAGACAAAAAAATATTTCTATTCGCAAATAAAAACCCCACGGAGTATCACTCCCCAGAGTGGGTATCTTTTCAAAAATCCAAAAATATTTTCCCAGTAGAGCGTTCTGCCTCCAAAACACCAGGAGATCTTCCATATCTCTGGGTAGGAGCCAACGCAAAAATCAAATAAGATCCGATGTCTCGCGGTTTCCCCGGAGACCATCGGATCCAATGCACTCAAAGTACGAAAAAACTGAACTCCAGTGTCAGTGCGGTCGTGCCACATGCCAAGATACAAAAAAGATGAAAGCCAAAAAGCTCGGTCACAGAAACCATTTGAACAGGTGGAAACGATGAATTGTAACCCAAGTATCAAAATCAGCAGATTGGGTGGAAAGAGTTCACCCGCACATACCTAGGCGTGGATGCCTGAAGTACCTTGACTGAGTTCAAGTCGGCGTAGTAGAATCCCGTAAGACTATCTGACGCAGGGCGTCTAACCACTTTGACAGTCAAACGAAACAAGTACTCCTGGAGTGATCTAGGAAAATATCAAACATCACACAAACAGTCTCAGGGTCAACAACCTCGTAAGACTGTCGACGCAGAGGCTCTGCTGTACCTTTCCGATGTTAGTACCGATCGGGAATGGAAGAGTTGCGATTGGGTACCCAGGTTGCAGCAAACTGCAGGGACAATCGCAACGTTTTCTCCAAACTCTCGCGGTATGTGCGAGTTATCAACTTTCAGACAATCAACTGACTCAGATACAAAGGATAACAAAGATTCCAGACCACAATCAAGGAAAGAATGAATTGCAAACCAAGCATCGAAGCCAGCAGATCGGGTGGAAAAAGCCCACCCGCATATACCTAGGCGTGGATGCCTGAAGTACCTTGACTGAGTCCAAGTCGGCGTAGTAGAATCCCGTAAGACTATCTGACGCAGGGCGTCTAACCACTTTGACAGTCAAGCGAAACAAGTACTCCTGGAGTGATCTGGGAAAACATCAAACATCACACAATCAGTCTCAGGGTCAGCATCCTCGTAAGACTGTCGACGCAGAGGCTCTACTGTACCTTTCCGATGTTAGTACCGATCGGGAATGGAAGGGTTGCGATTGGGTACCCAGGTTGCAGCACATGCAGGGACAATCGCAACGTTTTCTCCAAACTCCCGCGGTATGTGCGAGTGATCGGTTTCCAAACGATCAACTGACACAGATGCAAAAGCAAGCAAAGATTTCAGAACATGATCTATGAATGACCGGGTCAGAAGTGGGGTGTCCACTCGCTTTGGCATTCGGTTGCATGCAACCTCTGCCAAAGAGGGGCATCTGTAGACACCCCACCTTCGGCTACACTGTTGGTAGAGATAGCTGGTTGAATGGAAGGACCATACCCCCAAATCCCAAGTCCAAACTCAGCCAAACTCACCCTTGTCAGCCCCATTCCATAGCCCAGTTCAAGCATGAACCCAGTCAACCCAGTCCTAAACATCACCCTGAAAAACCCCCCAGAAAAAAGGCCAGTAAAAAAATCCTAAAAAAGTCAAATTCACTGAGTCAACCCGCTGAGTCAACCCGCTGAGTTAACCCGCTAAGTCAACCCGGCAAGTCAACTCGTCGAGTCAACCCGTCGAGTCAAACCACCGAGTCGACTCACTCAGTCAACTCACTGAGTCGACCAGCGAGTCCAACAGCAGCCCCGAGAGAGCGGCCGTACTCGCTGGAAACCGAGGAGCGGCCGTACGGGCGGCCCATAGCAGGCCGCCCGAGACAAATTACGCAATCTGCCATTGTCCGCTGCTATAAATACCCCCCTCCCCTTCTCATTTCAACAGACCATCTAGCCGGAGAGAGCTCGCCCGTCTGAGTCACCCTTAGCCCATTTTTCCACCAAGGAGAGCCCGAGTGACGAGAGTCTAGCCCTGGTCCAGCCCAGCCTGACCACTGGTCCAAGCCTCCCAAGCCGTCCAAGTCTTGATCCAACCACTCGAAGCCAACCTTTGCGACACCTCGGTCCACCCAGCTACTCTTTTCAGCATCATCTCATTTGCATCTACCATAAGTGTAACATTTAATTTTCTTCCAACCCCCCTGCTTCACTGCAAGCACCTTGATTCGTCAAGTACACTGCATATGTCTTAAATTAAGCACCTGTCAGTTCGAGCGTATGCTCTGGGCTTGCCCGTTGTTGGAACCTGCCCATCAGAAACTCTTACTGTTCAGACCTGCATTCACGTACATATCACTATAAGCACTTTGAATATTCAAGCACATAGCATGCATCATCTCGCATAAAGCACCTGTCAGTTCAAGCGTATGCTCTGGGCTTGCCCGTTGTTGGAACCTGACCATCAGAAACTCTTACTGTTCAGACCCGCATTCATGCATCATGTCATCCATGAGAATATATGAGGATTAAACTAGACTTTCAAGTATCCGATCGATTCTGTGAAGTAGAGACCGTACTTCGGTACGGGCAGTGTGTGGGGTGCTTAACCTCTTCCCACCCTGTAACCGTGATCCCTTACCTTGAATCTCTGGCCGCAGATCAACAGGAGTCATTTTAGAGGAAGGAATCTTCGGATTCCCTTCTCTAGCGTTTCTACGGGGTCTAGCCGACTGTAGATTCGAAGTAACTGGCTAGTGGCGACTCTGGTCTTATATAAACTCATTTAAACATATCCAGCTTAACACGACAACCAAACGAAGCCCTCGAGAACGAGGCAAGCCAGTGGCACAAACGGCGATTTCGCACTCACGCATCCTCATCTCCTTCTTTTCCGAAAGGAGAGGGGAAGGGAGAAGAACGTCGTGGTGTGGGGAGCGCGGAAAATCGGCAAGGGTCCACAGCAGGATGCATGCTGTGTGCTTGAATAATCAAAGTGCTTGTAGTGAAGCAGGGGGGTTAGAAGAAAAGTAAATGTTGCACTTATGCTAGATGCGAATGAGATGATGCTAGTAAAGGGTAGGTAGATGGACAGAGGTGTCGCAAAGGTTTGCTTCGAGTGGCTGGATCAAGACTTGGATAGCTTGGGAGACTTGGATCAAGGTCAGGCTGGGCTGGACCAGGGCTAGGCTCTTCTCACTCGGGCTCTCCTTGGTGGAGGAATGGGCTAAAGGATGGAGAAGAACTCGGAACGGACAGATCGCACTAAGGTTGGAGGACTTACTGAATGAGAAGGGGAGGGGGGTATTTATAGCAACGGAGAGTGGCAGATCCCGTAATTATTTTTGGGCGGCCCTCAGGGGGCCGCCCGTACGGCCGTTCTGCTTCGGGTTCGGAGTGTACGACCTCCAAACCTAAAGCAGAATTTTCCTAGGTCTGGGGTTCGGACTTGCTTCAAGGCTGCGGTTTGGAACTTGGTGAGTTGACTGGGTTTAGAAGGTGAGTTGACATGGTGAGTTGACTCGATGGATTGACTCAGCGGGTTAACTCGGTGATTTGACTGAGCGGGCTAACTCACCGAGTTTGACTTTTTTTGAAATTTTTTAACTGATTTTTCTAACTAATTTTCCTTATGGGAGGTTTTTTGGACTGATGTTTAGGGGTGAGTTGACTAGATTCAGGCTTGAGCTGGGATATGAATTGGGGCTTACAAGGGTGAGTTTGGGTGAGTTTGGCTGAGTTTGGACATGAGATTTGGGGGTATGGTCTTCCATTCATCCAACTATCTCTACCAATATTGTAGCCGAAGGTGGGGTGTCTACATTATGTTATTATTGTCTGGATAAATTAACAGACAGGTTGAACCATTCAATAGTGGGAGAAAAAATATTATGAGCTATGGTGGTTAAGCAGGAGATGTTGATACATGTGTGACCACATGACTCTCTCCACATAACCACAATATTAAAAACAACGGACTATATTGAAAGGAAAAGAGTTCATAAATGATGAAATATATTGAATACCCGGATCTGATACTGTTTATTTCTTTGGTACACCCACTCAGGTGAGGCCCATTATATCAACGGTTTGGATCATGGAAACATGACCTAGATCCAAAAGATAATTACATTCAGCTGTAATTCGGATGGTTTACTTTAGATACATGAGCCAATTGTTATTATCCATTCATCAGGGAACTCACACATTTTTCAGATACTAAGGGCGATGCATGGAGAAACCTGTCGACCATATGCTTCTACAAAATATTTGCCACAATCACCATGGGGAATGCACTACTCAGGATGATCCCTGAACGTCCATTCCTGACGACCGTGGCCCAACTCATTTGTGTTCCAATTTCAAGCCCGATTATATCTAGCCATCTCGATGGGCCTAGCAGGTGGGCCGGGTGAATGTCAGATCATGTTGAGCCCGGCCTGCTTACTTATCAGGTCATAGAGTTGGGTTCGGGCCTGGCCCATGAGAGCATTAATGGGCCTAATCTTTCGAACTGAAATGAGCCTGGACTGTGTACTTGACACGTGTGTGAGATATGGGATGTTCATCAGTTGGGAGAATGTGATCAAGGTGGTGTAGCTTGAAGATCTGGTTGGTCATTCATCAGTTGGGCTGCACAAGTGTAGATGAAATGGACGGTTGAAAAAGAGTAGCCAATGGTGCACATTCCATGCACACGTGACACTAGTTGGCATATGAAAGAGCCCACATTCAAATAAATCAATTAAAAAAAGAATGTAATATGTATATACATGGATGTATATATGTACATGATTTATGTAAGGGTACAGCAGTTGGTACAACCTAATGGTGCTAATCCTGTCATCCTCACCACCTTATGAGTATCCATAACACGTATGCTTGCACGTGCCAATTTTATTCTGTTTTTTTTTTTTTTTTTTTTTTTTTTTTTTTTTTTTTTACACTGATTTCCTGCTAAGGCCTCTCTAGAAGTTCCTGCAGGGAACCTAGGTGGTGCCTACCGCGATGTTTGTGAGAAATCCACACCATCTATTTTATGAGATAATTTTAGGAAATGAAACCAAAGATGAGCCGGATCCAAGACTCAAGTGGGTTGAAAACGTGAGGATTGAACGCACACAGTTGAAATATTTGTGGGGCCACAGAAATTTTGAATCAGGCTAATATTTATGTTTTCAGTTCATCCCAGTAGAAATAACGTTATGAACAGTATGGATGACATATAAACATCACCATGGACCCAGGGAGGTTTCAACGGTAGGAATTTCCCTACCCACCTTTTCCTTTAGTGCAGACCACTTAATCTTGGATCTGATTTATTTTGTTCTCATGACCTAAAATAAGATCACAAAATGGATGGATGGTGTGGATTTCACACAAACATCACGGTGGGCCCACCTAGGTTCCCCGTGCAGGAACTTCTGGGAAGGCTTTCGCAGTAAATCCACGTCGTTTTTTATCCTGACTATGGTGTGCATTTGCCACAGCTTCGTAGAAAGTGCAACCCATGAACCATAAAAGAGACGTGCGTGTACACATGAATCGAGCCAACCCAAATCATTATTCCACTGTGGACAGGAATCTGCATTAATCCAACGGTCCTGATCACCTAAAATCATACAACGGATCCAAATTCAATTGGCTAATTTAAATGGTAGAGATATTGTGATCTTTGCGAATTTTTATCCGTTCTCCCATCCACAACAGGTTTGACAATCTGGACGGTCCAGATTGAAGTATGTATGCTGGATGTATGGTGGATGAATATGTGGCAAAAGCACACATACTCTTGACGCAAAATTTAGTTACAGGAAGTTAGCTATGGAAAGCTCATTAGGGTGGTTAGGGGAAAACAAGGAGATAGTTTGCTTGAAGGGAAGTGATGTGGGGCCTCTTGGTTGGAGCTTTCAGTTGGGTGAGATGTCATTTCTCATGTTTGGACCATATAATATGCTGGAAAACCAAAAACCACCTGTGGCTACTGATTCATGAAAGCTTGTGATCAATCTCTTTCTACTTTGAAAAACGACCTAATAGCCATTTGACATGATAATCACGTACCAGAATAGTCTACACCACCACTAAGTAAACACCCTCCCTCTTTGGGGGCCACCATGTTTTATATGTGAAATCCACTCCATCCATGTACATGTACAAGATCAGGCACAGTGAAAAATACTCAGATGGGCCACACCAATGGGAACAATGTAAAATTGCACCTAAAACCTCTAAGTTCACTTGTTGCGGCTCACCTGAGTTTTGGATGTGGTTGATTTTTGCATCTTCTATTCATCCAGGTGAGTCAAATTGATAAATGGATTTGATGAAAGATACACATCAAGGCGACCCCACACATGAACTTATGGTTGGCATCACATTCTTATTGTTCATTGTGTTGTGGCCCACCTAAGTTGTGGGTGTAGCTGATATTTGGCCCAATCTCATATATTCTCGGAGTGCACCTGATGGAAGGAGTGGATTTCACATATAAAATAAGGTGATCCTCAAAGAGCTTGGGTGATTTCCACCTAACATAAAACAAGCATTGCATAGGATTCTCATTCGACAAATGCCATCTGTTTTGCCGTAACCGCCAAGATTAAAGTTTGGGGTTGAAAGAAGAGGAATGATAACGCTATAGGCCCGAAGCTTGTACGTAGCATTTAGGTTTAGTTTGTAATCAAGGTTTAATGATCCAAACTGCTAGTATGGTGGGCCTCACAAAAGATGGCAGATGCTCCAAAAACAATTCAGATTGGAAGATCCTAGCTATAGAATAGTTGGCCTTCTTTACCAAATGTGTATTTGCTTCATCAACTATCAATTTGTCAGCACATGTTGATGGGTTTGAACTCTCAAAGGTATTTTCGATCCATGGGCCATTCACAATATAATGTGGCTCATAATATCAACGGTTTGGATCACTAAACCATGGGCCCAACAAAATTGTACAAGATGGAACAACCATATCTATTTTTGGCCCAACAATATCCAAGTCATCCATCAGAAGCATACTGCTATTAGATCCTCTATCCATACAGTCAGTCTTCTAGTCAGGTGGATCACAATTAACTTAACAAATGAAAAGATCACTTATTGCGATCGTGATACTCCAACAGATCATGATGATGCTTGATACTCGGACAGGAACCAACTTTTGGTAAGTCAGTCTCAAAATCAGATATTTCTTCCTCCCATCCGATGGTTAGAAAATCAAATAATGAAATGGAAAATGGTACATCTAAATAGGAGACAACAATTTAAACAGTTTAATTTGATTTCCTTTTATGTCCCATATCCAATTTCTAAGTAATTTGAAAGTGACCGAGCATCATCCATCACACTCTACAAGAGTATCAAACCTCTTCTCGGCAAAAGAAGGTCAAATAAATTGACCCGACTTCGTCAACACTCTACAGTTAAGGTCGACCAACACATGGACCGACCGACCATCCGTCCATGGCTTGGGTATTTTGGGAATTTCATCTCAGGAGGAACTATGGCCCATATATTGATTCCGACATGCAGGCCCCATTGTTTGATAATCCAGGCTGTTGGTGTGTTGTGCCCTAAAATGGATGAACTATTCCTCAAGGTTATTCTAGATATATAGGACAAGCATCATATTTTCGTCTGTGGTCAACAATAGACGATTCAGATGAGAGGAATACAACAACCGTCGACTGAGAAAGGCTCAAATATTGGTGGCTGAGATTTCCGATCTTGGTGATTTTTGGAGCATTCTCCATCTATGGCGGGGACTCAACAGACCAATGGATTGGATTACCGGAAATGCATCCCATTTGTCAGAATTGAAAACTCATCTGTATTGTGTGGGCCACCTATCATATAATTCATGACCATGCAAAGTGAATTCCATAATCTCATCACCTAATCAACCAAACACTCTCTATGTAAACATCCTGGCAGACTCGACCACTAACAACACCAAACTCATGAGAGAGAGAGAGAGAGAGAGAGAGAGAGAGAGAGAGAGAGAGAGAGATGGCTCCTTTTCTTCAAACATCGGTTCCCAGGTTGCATTGCTACTTGCATTGAGTACCATGCTTCTCTTCCCAGAGATCGGACGTGCCAACCAGGAAGGCATTACCAGGAACTACAAGTTTGACGTATGTCTTCGGCCGGTTACCTGCCACATCGAGCTAATTGCATTTACCATGTTCCTCTTTAATGTTTTTGAACTGTTTGTTGGCAGATTCGGCTGCAAAATGTGACGTGGCTATGCCATACGAAGAGCATCGTGACCGTTAATGGCCAGTTTCCAGGGCCAAAGATCGTCGCCAGAGAAGGTGACCGGGTCGTTGTTAAGGTGGTTAACCATGTTCAGAATAATATCACCCTGCATTGGTATGGAGACATCTTACCACCTTAACATCGGTTTTCTTATGGGGAATGATATGATCAAATGTATAATATCCAATGATGTGGGTCCCCCCTTGTTGGAAAACTTCTGGTATCAGTGATTTAGGTCCCACCTTTGTTAGACACCTTATGTGGGGCCCCCTACGCGACAACCTCCTTCGAAAGTATCCCATGGATACATGGACCATCCTCTTAATTCATGAGAATAGAAACCATTAATGAGTTGTAACAACGCAAGGGGAATGATAGGACTATTCTCTAATCCAGACCATTCATCTGGTTTGTTACACCATGGATTGGAAATATCCTGTAAATTGGACTGTTAGTGTCGTGGGTCCCATCATATTATTACCAACATGATCTGCCCAAGTAGGAAAAACACATCTCTATGACGAGGAGAAGATTACAATTAGAATGTACTTGTGTATTAACCAAAATGCATTTGATTCGGATTGTTTGATGGATGGTGGATTTGAGAACAGGCATGGAGTTCGACAGCTCAGGAGTGGATGGGCGGATGGGCCCGCATACTTGACCCAGTGCCCCATCCAAACTGGCCAAACCTATGTTTACAACTTCACGATTATTGGCCAAAGGGGGACTCTCTTTTGGCACGCACACATCTCATGGTTGCGATCGACCCTCTACGGTCCAATCGTGATCCTCCCTAAGCGTGGCATCCCTTACCCATTCATCAAACCATACAAGGAAGTCCCGATCATCTTCCGTAATCACAAGCAAGATTGTAAGATTATACAGCCTACATACATGAAATCATGCTAATTAAAACAAACTTGAATCTGAATTGCAGGCGAGTGGTTTAAAGCAGACACTGAGGCCATCATCACACAGGCTCTACAGACCGGAGGCGGCCCTGAACGTCTAGGATGCATACACTATCAACGGACTCCCTGGTCCCTTGTACAACTGCTCGGCAAGAGGTAGTTCTACTTCCAATGTGGTAATTTTGGATTATGGGTTGTGAGGTAGAGGCCTGGCCCAGGAAATCAGAAGCATGGCCCATTTAAAGTTCTAGCCCAACCCTATCTCCTGATAGCCATAAAATATACATGGGCCTTGATCTTGGCTCAGCGAAGTCAATTTGAACCCAGCCCATTTATATATCTAGGCCAAATTGATGCCTGCGCTAGGACCAATGAGACGCCCAAACCATCCTGACCCACTTGGAACATATATGTATCCACTGTATCTCTCACTATTCTTTCTGAGTTGCATGGTGTGGTGCAGATACATTCAGGCTAAGTGTGAAGCCTGGGAAGACGTTTCTCCTCCGTCTGATCAATGCGGCCCTCAACGACGAGCTCTTCTTCAGCATTGCCAACCACACACTCACCATCGTTGATGTTGACGCTGTCTATGTTAAGCCCTTTGACACCGACATCCTCCTCATCACACCAGGCCAAACAACAAACGTCCTCCTCAAGACCAAGCTACATTACCCAAACGCCACATTCTTCATGTCAGCCCGACCCTATGCGACCGGCCTTGGCAAGTTTGACAACTCCACGACCGTCGGATTACTGGAATACCTAAATCCCAATTCATCAAATAGTGTTGGCATGAAACAACTCCCACTTTTCAGGCCATCCCTTCCGTCTCTAAATGACACTGCCTTCCCCGCTAACTACACCAAGAGATTGCGTAGCCTGGCCAATGCACAATTCCCTGCCAACGTCCCTCAGACCATCAATAAGAGGTTCTTCTTCACGGTTGGACTCGGCTCTGAGCCATGCCCCAAGAACCAAACCTGCCAAGGGCCCAACGGCACCAAGTTCACCGCATCTGTAAACAATGTCTCCTTTATCCTGCCAACCACGGCCCTCCTCCAGGCCCACTTCTACGGGCAATCCAACGGTGTGTACTCCACCAATTTCCCAACCAACCCTCCATTCCCATTTAATTACACAGGTACCCCTCCGAACAACACGATGGTGAGCAATGGCACTAAAGTGGTGGTGCTTCCATTCAATGCAAGCGTCGAGCTGGTGATGCAGGACACGAGCATCCTCGGGGCAGAGAGCCACCCTCTCCATCTCCATGGTTTCAATTTCTTCGTCATCAGGCAAGGCTTCGGAAACTACAACCCCAACAAGGATCCATCCAACTTCAATCTCGTCGAACCCGTCGAGAGGAACACTGTCGGAGTTCCATCAGGTGGTTGGGTCGCCATCCGTTTCCAAGCAGACAATCCAGGTCAGTAATGTATCTAAAACGCACAAGGAAATGGTAGGCGGGAATCCTGAGATGTAATTTTGAAATTGCCTTTTGGAAATTCTCATTTTGAAATGCTTGCGAGATTCCCGCCAAACGTCCTTTAGTGTGTATTGAGTTTGTATTCTCATGAGTCATGGGTTATTGTATCTCAACAATAACAGTGTCCAGATGCGGTGATCCATGCAAGTGGAGCCCATGTTTACTTGATCCAAACCGTCAATCTGATGGTCCCATCGTGGATACGGTATGCGCAGAGAATTTCTCTGGAATGATTAGTATCTATGGAACTGGAGCATTTTTAGGAATTTCCACCATGTATGGTGGGCCCCACGAGTTTGATCACGTAGCTGGGGGCCCCACTTGAACCAAAATCGACGCATGCATTATGTTCAGATACACTCTCTTGAAGGATGTTCAGATACATTCTTTTTATATAAGATAATCTAGTATACGTAATTTTTTGCTGACATGGCATGATTGATGATGTGGCAACAGGTGTATGGTTCATGCACTGCCATTTGGAAGTCCACACCAGCTGGGGCGTGGGTCGTCTTGGACGGGAAGCTGCCCAATCAGAAGTTGCCACCTCCACCTTCCGATCTTCCCAAGTGTTGAGCTTGGACGTTGTACGGAGACTCATTTCGTTTTGGAGTGTGGCTCACTTTCTTCGATTTTCTTATTTGTTTCCAATTAGGGTTTATTTTTTCCGGCCTCCACGAAAAGATGGAGTAGTTTTGTAATATCAGAATATTTGAGTTTGTAAGCGGGGCATCAATAAGATCAACGGTTTTGATTTCATCATCAGCTTACCATGTTTCTAGATTTTGGCATTTTATAGCCGTTTAAAATTGAATTGGTGATCCATTATCATCTCTATATGCACGGTATTCTAGCGCACTGTATTGCACGCACGGGGGAGCCGTAATCAACCTTCCAGCACACAATCGCCCAGCCTCAGTATTAAATCGTCCAGCAGAAACAATCTTCTGGTCGCTGATCGTTCAGCTGACTAGTGGATATCGGTCAGCGTCTAAGGCAGTCACCTAGCAATCGTCCAGCAGAACAATTGCCCAAGCTTCCTGATCTATCGCCCAGATTCTGTGGTGATCGCCCAACTTGTTTTGTGGAGATCGTCTAGATATTCTTGGAGATCATCCATATTCTAAGGTTGTCGCCCAACAAATTGGTATCAGAGCCTATCGGTTAAATGGCCAACTCGATCCAACCGCAAATTCTGAAATCGTCTAAGGACAACTATGAGAATTAGTGTATCCAGATGAAAGTATTGTTCGGGTCGCAAGATCTATAGGAGATCGTAACCGACGGGTACGAGAACCCACTATAGAGCAAGAAGCCGCCTACACCGCTGATCAAAAAACGGTCCTCAAATATCAAAGAAAGAAGGACAAGAAGGCCATGTTTCTTGTCTATTAAGAGTTGGACGAGTCCACTTTTGAACGGATCGCTGAAGCGATAACATGCAAGCAAGCACGGGAGATTCTTAGCACTATTTTCAAAGAGTTGATCATGTGAAGAAAATTCGTCTCCAAACCTTTAGAGCCGAATTTGAGACCTCTCACATGAGAGAAGGTGAGTCCATTTCAGATTATTTTTCAAAGTTGTTTGTTATTGTTAACAACTTGAAAAGAAATGGTGAAAAGATTGAGGATGTGCGTGTGGTCGAAAATGCTGCGATCCCTTACATCCAAATTTGAGCATGTCCTTGTGGCCATAGAAGAATCAAAGGACTTGGAAAAACTGTCCATTGAAGAATTAATGGGATCGTTGCAAGTACATGAGCAACGAATGCAAAAGAATGTTGGATCGATGCTTGAACATGCCTTGGAGTCTAAGTTGACTCTAAATGAATAAAAGAATGGCCATATACAAAGAGGGGGCTGTGGCACTAGCAATCGTGCAAGAGGCAGAGGGCGTGGATATCATCCAAACCAATCACAAAATCAACAAAAGTTTACCAATTTTCGTGGAAGAGGAAATTATAGAGGCTGATCCATGTGTGGTCGTGAAAATTTAAAAAAATGTTCGATGCTACAGTCGCAAGAAATTCGGTCATTATGCGTCTGATTGTTGGAATAAAGTAGATCAAGATGAACGATCCAACTATGCTGAAGCATCACCCCATGAACAAGAAGACTCCGCACTTCTCCTTGCACAAGAAAAGGCGTGTGAACAGCCGAATGTATGGTATCTCGACAACACTGGCGCTAGCAACCACATGAGTGATAACAAAGACCTGTTCGTGGAACTCTCAGAAGGAGTTCGTGGCAACGTGAGTTTTGGCGACTCATAAAAAATCTCTGTGAAAGGTAAAGGTAAGTGCCAAATTTCATCTCTAATGTGTACTACATGCCCAATATGAAAAATAATATTCTTAGCATTGGGCAACTTCTAGAAAAAGGATACATCATACACATTGAGGACTACTTTCTTTCTATAAGAAATGCACACGGAAGACTAATCGCCCAAGTCCAAATGTCAAAGAACCGTATGTTCCCGCTTCACATCAATACAAACTCAGAAAAATGTTTGTATGGACTTGCAAAGAATGATTCTTAGAGATGATATCTTTATTTTGGGCATCTCCATTTCAGCGGCTTAAAGTTATTAGCTTCATCAAGCATGGTGTATGGTTTGCCTGTTATTGAAGCTCCAGAACATGTGTGTGAGGCGTGCACACTCGGCAAATAGCAAAGGAACTCCTTTCCAAGCGGAGTGTCCAAAAGAGCAAAGGAACCATTGCAGTTGGTTCACACTGATATTTGCGGACCATTTGCAACACCCTCTCTTGGAGGTAATAAATATTTTATTACCTTCATTAATGATTTCAGTAGAAGACTTTGGGTATATTGCATCAAAGAAAAATCGTTCGTTTTCTCTATCTTTAAAATTTTCAAAGCTCATGTTGAAGTTGAAAGTGGTCACAAAATTAAAGTACTCAGATCTGACAGAGGTAGAGAGTACACCTCAAATGCATTTTGAGATTATTGCAGGGAACAAGGCATTAAGCAGCAGCACACTGCAGCCTATACGCCATAGCAGAATGGTATTGCAGAACGAAAGAATCGCACCATCCTCGACATGACAAGAACCATGCTAAAAGAGAAAAGCCTACCAAAGAACTTCTGGGCAGAGGCAGTTGTATGTACTGCCTACTTGCTCAATCGGTGTCCAACTAAGAGCACCAGAAACATGACACCACAGGAAGCATGGAGTGGCTACAAACCGCGTATGGCGCACCTAAGGATCTTTGGGTGTGTCGCTACGCTTAAGTTCCAGAAGCAAGAAGAAGGAAGCTTGATGATCGTGGCGAGAAATTCATCTTCATCGGCTACAGTGAAGAATCTAAAGCCTACAAGCTCTACAATCCACTAACTAATAAAGTAGTGGTGAGTAGAGATGTGGTCTTTAGTGAAGAAGAAGCCTGAAAATGGAATGATGAAGAATCGACCAAAGAAATTCAAGTCGAAACAGAAGAACAGGAAGAAAGGCATGACCGTCAAGAGCAAACGCCCGCAACACCTTCTTCGGTGGCATCATCAGTTCATAGAAGCCCTGAAAATACTCCATCAAATCAAGATTCGGCCAGCTCGTCTTCACCCAGGGCACCCATCAAAATGAAAAGCTTAAGCGACATCTATGAGAAAACTAAAGAAGTCCATCTTTTCTGCCTCTATGCAGATCATGAGCCTCTGATGTTTCAGGAGGCCATAAAAGAAGAAATTCATGCTATTGAAAAGAATGACACATGGGAGCTGACTATGCTTCTTAATGGCCAGAAAGCTATCGGCGTCAAATGGGTATACAAAATCATGCGAAATGCTAATGGTGAGATCGATTGCTACAAGGTAAGGCTCGTAGCAAAGGGGTATAAACAGAAGTACGAAGTGGACTATGAAGAAGTCTTCGCTCCTGTTGCTCGCCTTAACACTGTGAGGATGATTATCTGCCTTACAGCACATCACAGCTGGATGATCTACCAACTTGATGTGAAATCTGTATTCCTGAACGAAATTCTGGAAGAAGAGATCTATGTTGACCAACCTAAAGGGTTTGTTATGCAAGGGGAGGAACATAAGGTATATCGGCTGAAGAAAGTTCTCTATGGGTTGAAGCAAGCTCCACGTGCTTAGAATGCACATATCAACAACTATCTTCAAGCGAATGGCTTCGCCCAATGTCCATATGAGCATGCAGTCTACATCAAGAAGAATGCTCATGGCGATATGCTCATAGTATGCCTGTATGTTGATGATTTGCTGCTTACAGGGAACAACCAGCCGATGTTCGATGAATTCAAGAAGTCCATGTTTAAGGAATTCGAGATGACCAACGGAAGTCTGATGTCTTTCTTTCTGGGCATCGAAGTGAAGCAACAAAATGGTGGCATCTATATATCTCAGAAAAAGTATGCCAAGGAATTGCTTGAAAAGTTCAAGATGGCCGATTGCAATGCCGTGAACACACCTGTAGCAACGAGCCTAAAGCTGACAAAAGAAGGAGAAGGAAGAAGCGTGAATTTAACTTTGTTCAAAAGTCTGATTGGAAGCTTAAGGTACCTCACAATCATAAGGCCAGATATCGTTTACAGTGTTGGGCTTCTAAGCAGATACATGGAAGTGCCAAAAGAATCACATTGGCTAGCCGAAAAAAGAATCCTCATGTACGTCAAAGGAACAATGGAATTCGGTCTATTATATCCATTCGATGATGAAGCAATGCTGTACGGATTCTCAGACAATGATTGGGGAGGTGACTAAGATAAAAGAAAGAGCACTACTAGCTATGTCTTTTATCTCGGATCGACTGTTTTCACATGGAACTCAAAGAAGCAAAGTATCATCGCCTTGTCCACATGTGAAGCAGAGTACGTGGCAGCACCACAGTTTGTGATGCAATTTGGTTGAAAAACCTGCTAAAGGAGCTGAAGGATCCGCAGGAAGAATTCACAGTCATATATGTGGATAACAAGTCAGCAATCGAGCTTGCTAAAAATTCGATGCAACATGGAAGAAGCAAGCATATCAATACTCGATATCATTTTCTAAGAGATTAAGTGAAGCAGAAAATGGTGAAATTGGAATATTGTTATACTACTGAACAGGTGGCAAATATTTTCACTAAGGCATTACCGACTGATACATTCAGACGACTAAGGTCAATGCTTGTATTGAAACCCGTTTTGGTTTAAAGGGGAGTGTTGTAATGACCAATCCAAAACGGTCGGTCCAGATGCACCAAGCATCCTCTGGAATCTTCTTAGCATCTGGAAAGCCAAACATTATGGCTGTTGGTTTTTCCAAACGTGATGTTTGTTGGAGTTTCCATGCGTTGGAAACTGCCACATTAAATCTATCCCCTTAACTTAGATTGCTGTAGTCTCTATATATACAGATGGATGCTATTCATTTTTGTAAGAGAGAAAAGTAAGTAAGAAATATAAGAAACAAAGCTTGTAAGCAAGATAGTAGCATATTTGAAAATCTGTTTTCTTTTGATTCCCTGTTTGCTGTTTTATATTCTCTGTCATCTAGTAGCCTTGTAAAAGCTAATCAACCTTCCAGCACACAATCGCCCAGCCTCAGTATTAAATCGTCCAGCAGAAACAATCTTCCAGTCGCTGATCGTCCATCCTCTGGCTGATATCACCCAACGTTCAGCTGACTGGTGGATATTGGTCAGCTTCTAAGGCAGTCGCCTAGGAATCATCTAACAGAACAATTGCCTAAGCTTCTTGATCTATCGCCCAGATTCTGTGGTGATCACCCAACGTGTTTTGTGGAGATCGTCCAAATATTCTTGGAGATCGTCCAAATATTCTTGGAGATCGTCCGGGTTCTAAGGCTATCGCCCAACAGTGGCAAGGGGGTGTAGACACCTCACCTTCGGCTACATTGTTGGTAGAGATAGCTGGATGAATGGAGGACCATACCCCCAAATCCCAAGTCCAAACTTAGCCAAACTCACCCTTGTAAGCCCCAATCCATAGCCCAACTCAAGCCTGAACCCAGTCAACTCGCCCCTAAGCATCAGCCTAAAGAACCCCCCATAAGAAAAACTAGTCAAAAAATCTCAAAAAAGTCAAACTCACTGAGTCAACCCGCTGAGTCAACCCGTCGAGTTAAAACACCGAGTTAACCCGCCGAGTCAAATCACCGAGTCGACCCGCTGAGTCAACTCACCGAGTCAACCCACCGAGTCAAAACAGCAGCCCTGAGACATGTCCGTACCATGTGCTGGAAATCGAGGAGCGTCCGTACGGGCGGCCCACAGGGGGCCGCCCGAACCTATTTACAAGAACTGCCACTGCCCTCTGCTATAAATTCACCTCTCCCCTCCTCATTTCAACATCCAATCCATCTAGTCCAGCGACCCGTCCGTCTGAGTCCTTCTCCACCTTTTTAGTCCATCTTTCCACCAAGGAGAGCCCGAGTGAGGAGAGTCTAGCCCTGGTCCAGCCTAGCCTGACCACTGGTTCAAGTCTCCCAAGCCATCCAAGTCTTGATCCAGCCACTCGAAGTCAATCCTTGCGACACCTCCGTCCATCTAGCTGTTCCTCACTAGCATCATCTCATTCGCATCTAGCATAAGTGCAAGATTTACTTTTCTTCCAACCCCCCTGCTTCACTGCAAGCACTTTGATTATTCAAACACACAGCATGCATCTCGCATAAAGCACCTGTCAGTTCGAGCGTATGTTCTGGGCTTGCCTGTTAGTGGAACCTGCCCATCAGGAACTCTTACTATTCAGACCTGCATTCATGTACATATCACTGCAAGTACTTTAATCATTCAAACACACAGCATGCATTTCGCATAAAGCACCTGTCAGTTCGAGCGTATGCTCCGGGCTTGCCTGTTAGTGGAACCTGCCCATCAAAAACTCTTACTGTTCAGACCTGCATTCATGCATCATGTCATCTATGAGAATGTACGAGGATTAAAACAGACTTTCAAGTGTTAGTTCGATTCTGTGAAGTAGAGACCGTACTTCGGTACGGGCAGTGTGTGGGGTGCTTAACCTCTTCCCACCCTGTAACCGTGATCCCTTACCTCGAATCTCTGGCCGCAGATCAAAAGGATTCATTTTAGAGAAATGAATCTTCGGATCCCCTTCTCTAACGTTTCTACGGGGTCTAGTCGACTGTAGATTCGAAGTAACTGGCTAGTGGCAACTCTGGTCTTATATAAACTCATTTAAACACATCCAACTTAACACAACAACCAAACAAAGCCCTCGAGAACGAGGCAAGCCAGTGGCACAAACGGCGATTCACACTCACGCATCCTCCTCTTCTTTTCCCGAAAGGAAAGGGACGAGAACGTCAGTGTGGGAGCGCGGAATGACGAGGGTCCACAGAATGGCGACTCCGCTGGGGATGAGTTTGTGCCACTAGTCGTGATCCGACTTGAAAAACAGAATCCTTCCCATACTTGAAAGTCATTAGTCCTCATACAATCTCATCTAGCATAGCATTCTATCCAAAACAAAAAAAAAATAGAAAACCCCAAAACCCAAATAGAGTATAGTCCTCACCATTGCGCCTCATCATGCTCAACGTGTTCGGAAACAACTTCCCTTCCGCAGCATAATCCGCACTCGAGCATAGCAAGCCATGTCCGACCACGAGGAAGAAACTCATCTCTTCCCTGCTCTTGAGATGACCGAAGCGCAACCTCAAGCGCAACAGCCCATTGATAATACGCCAATCATACAAGAATTGGCATAAGGAATGAGAGCAATGCAAGAAATGCTCTTGCAATTCATGCAAGCACAAGCTACCGCAGCAGCCAACAATCAGGTTGGCCCAGTTCAGCAATCTCAGTAGCCATGCTGGGTCTTTCCGACCTCCAGTTCAAATCAAGCATGCACAACCATCGGAGTCTGCCCAAGACTACCGACAGCACCCATCACAGCCCTTCGCTATGGGGCATCCTCCTCAGTACCTTTCCGCGACGACAAGGCCGTCTCAGAGCACTTCTATCGCAGGAACTTCCAGTCAGCTTCCAGTCAATCTTACAAACAACAGTCTCAGTAGATCTCAGCATGTCCCCGCCGATGGGACCCCTTTTCAATTTCAGCACATCCCCGCCGATGGGATTTCAATTCAATTTCCAGCAACAGGGACAGCACTGGCGAATGCCCACAATGGGGGTCGGTGTCAAGCCCACATCAATCAGCGGACAGTGGCGAATACCCAATAAGGGGGTCACTTCCCAGCATCTCAGCCTCCTGCAAACAGGAGCACTTTTCAATTCCAGTACATCCCCACCGATGGGATCCGAGTTAATTTTCAGCAATCTTCAATTCAGCAAACTCCAGTTAATTTCTAGCAATCTTCAATTCAGCAATCTCCAGTTAATTTCCAGTCAAGTTCCAGTTCAACCTTCAGTACAGTCTCCAGTTCAACTACAATCCTTTCAAGCACAAGTTCATCAGAATCCAGTTCAGTCATCAAATCAACTTCAGCAACCCGCGGTTGCTTTTCAGCAAACCCATAGGGTCGAAGACATCGACCACTATGCCGAAGAAGAACGTGCCTTGCTCCAAGAGGCACCAGTTGCTTGAACAGATCATTCAGGACTGAACGAGTTGCGGGAGCAGTTCCAGATCTTGCAAAATTAGCTTCAGCGACAACAAGGAATCGATCTACCTTCGACCAAGTTCAGAGACTTGTGTCCTTTCCCAGATACTCAAGTACCTTAAAACTTTGAGGTACCAAAATTCAAAAGATACAATAGCAGCGGTTGTCCCACAGCACATCTAAAGGCCTTCTGTGGAGAGCTGAGTGCAATCTCAGGAAATGAAGGGGCCCTCATTCGTTTGTTCTAAAAATCTCTGAAGGGCGATGCCCTAGATTGATACACTTCATTGGACTGCTACCGCATCAGGACGTGGGAACAGCTTTCCCAGGCTTTCGTCGACAGATTCGCATACAATCTCAACATGGCACCCAGAAGAGCCGACCTCACAGCTCTCAGGCAAAGGAGTGATGAAACACTATTTGCCTACGTGGGACGTTGGCGAGCTATGGCAGCCAGAATACGAACACCTATCGACGACGAAGAACAAATCTCCATGATTGTTCATTCAACATATCCGGGCATATCTGGATATCTCATCTCGCATCCATACGCAAATTTCTCACAGTTGATCTCGTGCTGGAGAGCAAGTCGAAGCAGGAATCCGTGCTGGGACAATCTCCCCATGGCCTCATCAAGCCACTCCAGTCAAAAGGAACAGAGTGGAGGGAAGACCCATCAGATATGGGAACGGAAACCGCAGCGGTTCTCCTCCCCGCCCGACAGAGGTAAACAATATCAGCACCACTGCTCAGGGTAATCAATACACTCCCCCACAGGGACATCAATAGCATCAGCAGAATCAGACTCAGCACCAACCTCAGAGGTATCAACCACGACCAAATCCTCAACCACAGCCACAACCACCTCGACAACAGCAGCAGTTCAGAGGGAACAGTCAATACTCATACCAGAATAGGCAGAATTATAGGGAGTTCAGGAAATTCACTCCACTCACTCAACCACTTAGTCAAGTCATGACTATGCTGGTACAGAAGCAGTTACTCACTCTAATGGCAACCAGGCCTCCTCCTCATCCTCTGCCTCCGAACTACCGAGAAAATGAGTACTGTGCCTACCATCAATGGCCACACCACTGATCGATGCTTTACTTTGAAGAATGACATACAAGATCTGATCGACGACCGAAAGATCGTCATTTCGGTCCCTGGAACTCCTGCAGCAGCTCCCACCAACATTCTTCAGAATCCTCTGCCTCAACATCAGACGAACCCCAGTTCGTCTCGAGGCCCCACCGTCAACAGCATAGAAGAAGGAGAGTGCCTCGATTGTTTCTTCTCCCCTATCCAGTCCATTCATGCCTACACTTATGGGCCAACAAATCCTCCTCCGATCTTGTAAGGGACAAGTCCCTTTCTTCCTTCAGTCTCCGAGCCAGTAGTACTCGAAGGAACACTTCCATATGATGTGCCAGTTGTTCAAGGGGCATCTTACAGCCCTTCATGTTAGGAACCAGTCATCCTGGAAGGAGCACAATCATACATCGAGCCCACATACGAACCTGTCATTTTGCAAGGGGCAATTTCAGCACAGGAACAATACAATTTGCCATGGAGAAACCATACTCATTAGTAGCAAGAGCCCATTGTCTTGGAGGGAGCTCCTCCAGTTGAGCCAGTCATATTGGAAGGGGCAAATTCCAGAGGCGTGTCAATCACACTACGACAGCTGGGACAAATAGAGAAACCTCCTGCCATATCAAGAGGACCAGTATTCATTCCATTGAGAGCCTCCTGCTCCAGGAATGGTCAAGCCAGGACCACAACCTTATGTGATCTATGAAGACAAGCCTCAATATTACTCCTTCAGCACAGGCAACAATGTAGTTCTCAAGGCAAAAGCTCCGTACGAGGAAGATCTGGTACCCACACTAGCACCATCGCAAGAACCGGTGGTCCTAGAGGGCAAAGGT
This sequence comes from Liriodendron chinense, assembly GCA_003013855.2. Lineage (NCBI taxonomy): Eukaryota > Viridiplantae > Streptophyta > Magnoliopsida > Magnoliales > Magnoliaceae > Liriodendron > Liriodendron chinense. Next base: position 1,625,726 of record ML058427.1, on the reverse strand, counting down.
GAGGAAAATTATAAAGAGGTCCCATGTCACTATCCAGAATGTGTGGAAGTAGGGAACATAAATCCTAATGGGCGTTGCATCTGAAGAGATAATCAAAACAGAGGAGATCCCAAAGGCGCTCTTTCAGGCCTCGGCAACAAAAATGAAGCCGCATACGATGTGGTGACTCAGCTCAAGTCAATCCCTGCTCAAATCTCAGTATGGGAGCTACTCTGCACATCTCTCATACACCGAGAAATGTTTGCCAAAACCTTGAACGATGCTCACGTCTCCTCCGATACGGCACCAGAGATGATAGCATTGATGATTGGACAGCTCCTGGCTCCACGCGCCATTACCTTCACCGATAATGAGTTACCACCAGAAGGACGCGATCATAGGCGATCCCTCAACATAGCCTTACGATACAAAGACCTCTGCGTCCCACTGGTCCTTATCGATAATGGCTCAAGCTTAAACGTCTGCCCACTTAAGACTACGGAACGTCTTGAAATCAATCCTTCTTCATTCCGACCCAGCACCATATGTGTCAGAGCATTCGACAACACCCGCTGATCAGTGGAAGGGGAGGTCAACATAGAGGTACAGATAGGTCCGGAAGTCTCTACTATCACATTCCAAATTCTAGATATATCAGCCTCTTTCAACATGTTGCTCGGACGACCTTGGCTGCACAAGGTTGGAGTTGTGCCATCAACCCTGCATCAATGAGTGAAATACATCTGTGAAAATCAAGTGATCTCTATTCATGCAGAGAAGGAGCCCATCATTCCTTCCAATGCTGCCGCCTACTGAACCAGACATCCCGGTCATCGATATCCAGCACTCTGAAGAAGACATCCCGTTTCACAGTTTCGAATTCGAGACTATGAACTCTATCGCCAATCCAGAACCGATAAGGGTGGACCGTGTCTTTTCACCGACAGAACGTCTGAGCCTCAAATACCGAATGAAGAATCATTTCAAGTCTAGAAAGGTACCGCTGATATATAACCAACACAAATGGGGACTAGGATACAACTCAATCTTTATGGACAAAAGAATGAAGAAATTTCGGTGCTCACCCATCCAATTTGTCAAGCCAGGAGAACCTTGCAAAGATCCAGGAGGGAATCAACCGACCGCACTACACAAAGGTCTCCCGATGAGCCTAGTTTGGGCCACGTGGCCCCCCATTTGATGGGATCAGATTCTCAAACCGTCTAAGCCTCCAGAAGAAGAAGGAAATGATGAAGATGAAGAAGAAAGTCAAATACAGCAACTTCAGGACCAGGTTACTCTGATACCTGCTCCCAACCAGGGGCACAACCTGCCCACTTCAGCATCAATCAACTAGGGGCACAACCTGCCCACTTCAATTCCAGCCAGCTAGGGGCACAACTTGCCCATCTCAGCATCAATCAGCAAGGGGCACGACTTGCCCATCTCTGCAGAATCAACATCATCAATCACCAGCCAGGGGCAGAAGCCGCCCATCCATTGGACCAAGAAAGGGAAATGGCCATCCCTGGATTGGTCTGATGTCTAGATCCCAAACATGTGTCTCACTGTGGAACCAGACGAACTGCAATGCGAGGTAAGTGATCCGGGAAGGACTGAGTACGACTCAGATCTCGAACCCGACCAGCGAGAAATCATGGTCATTGGGCCAGACTGTGATTCTTCGTCCGAATCATCAACCCCCACCTCTTCAGGGGAGGAAGTGTGGGGTCCTGAATAGTCATCCATTCCCCTAACTCTTGAATCAGCCAAAGAGCCATCTGAGGGCTCTGGCTTTAAAAAAAATGCCTGTTTAAGCAGCGACCGAAACTTTGGAACAAGTTGGGCTCAATCATGGTCTGCAATGCCCACTTGTTCAAAGTCCCGTGAATTTCGAAAATCCAAAAAAATTAAAAACTTTCAAAAGCCAAAAACATCTAGCATTTCCATTTCAGAAAAATCTCAAAAACCAAAAAACATTTCTTTTCTTGCATTCAATAGTGTGCCAAGTTCGTCTAAAGAGTCACATGAGTTTGAAGTCGAATCATATGACTTTGACATTGAATTAGACTTCGAGCTCATGGGTCTGGACGAAGCTCGGGATGAGGAAGATGATGATCCGGTTCTCGAACTAGAGGATCTCCTCAAAAAGTTTGAATCTAAAGCCAATGTTGTAGCTGATGATTTCGAGATATGGGGATACCTGAGATCCCTAGAGAAGTACGCATTGGAAAATCGTTGCCACTTGAGATGAAACAGAGAATGATAGAGTTCCTAGCTCCAAGATTGTCCAACTTCGCGTTCTCATATGAAGACATGTCGGGGCTCGATGAAGAGCTCGTTGTACACCATTTACCAACCAAGGCAGATATGAAGCCAGTGAAGCAGAAACTTCGAAGAATGAAGCCAGAATGGGCTTTGAAAGTCCGAGATGAAGTCATCAAGCAGTACAATGCAGGATTCTTGGTAGTCTCCAACTACCCTGAATGGCTCACCAACATCGTACCAGTACCAAAGAAGGACGGCAAGGTTCGAATGTGCATCGACTTTCGAGATCTCAACAAAGCCAGTCCAAAAGATGACTTCCCTTTGCCACATATTGACACTCTGGTCGACAACACTGCTGGATATAAGATCTTCTCATTCATGGACGGGTTCTCAGGTTACAATCAGATCAAGATGGCCGTTGAAGATCGCGAGAAGACATCGTTTATCACCCCTTGGGGAACTTTCTGTTACAGGGTAATGCCGTTCGGTCTGAAGAACGCAGGAGCAACATATCAGCGACCAATGACAGCACTATTCCACGACATGATGAACAAAGAGCTTGAAGTATATGTGGACGATATGATCGTCAAATCTCGCACAGTTGAAGGACACTTTGAAGATCTGAAGAAGTTATTCAATAGATTAGAAAAGTACATGCTCCGCCTCAACCCTCAGAAATGTGTCTTCGGTGCAATGGGAGGTAAGCTCCTCGGCTTTATGGTGAGCGAGGATGGCATCAGGGTCAATGAGACCATAACCAGAGCAATCATCGAGATGCCCCCTCCTAGAACAGAAAAAGAAATTCGTGGCTTCCTCGGCAGAATTCAATACATCAGTCGCTTCATCGTACAGCTCACACCTATTTGTGAGCCCATTTTCAAGCTCCTTCGGAAGAACGTTCCAAAAGAATGGAATGAGGATTGCCAAGTCGCCTTCGATCACATCATGAAATATCTCATGAATCCTCCAGTCCTAGTGCCACCCACTCCTGGACGTCCACTATTGTTATACATCTCGGTAGTAGCAGAAGCCATTGGCTGTGTCCTCGGCCAGCACGATGAGACCAGGGAAGAAGGAACAAGCAATATATTATTTGAGTCGAAAGTTCACCGACTACGAGACCAGGTATTCCCCGATCGAGAAGACCTGCCTCGCCCTAGTCTGGGCAACTCAGCGACTCCATCAATACATGATTGCATTCCCTATTCTCCTACTCGCTCACATGGATCCGCTCAAGTACTTGTTCCAGAAACCGGCACTCACTGGAAGGATAACTAAATGGCAGCTACTCCTGTCTGAGTTCGACATCACCTATGTCACTCAGAAGGCAATCAAGGGGTAGGCTCTCACCGATCATCTTGCCGCCCACTCCCTCCTGGATTATCAACCACTTAAGACATTCTTCCCTGATGAAGATCTCTTCCTTATCGAAGGCGAAGAAAAGAAGAAGAAAGATGAGTGGACATTATTCTTCGACGGCACAGCAAATTCTAAAGGGAGTGGTATTGGAGAAATCCTCTACTCTCCAGATGATGCCCCTATTCCTATCTCAAGGCGCATAGCATTCAAGTGCACCAACAACATGGCAGAGTATGAAGCATGCATCACTGGCTTAAGGGAAGCCATGATCTTGGGCGTCAAGAAGCTACGAGTATTTGGAGACTCACAGCTTATCATTAATCAGACCAATGGCGAATGGAAAACCAAGGATGAGAAGTTGATACCATATCATGTGTATCTTGAAAATCTGATTGAAGAATTCAAAGAAATCACATTCTCATACATGCCCAGAGCCAAAAACCAGTTTGCCGATGCTCTCGCCACACTCGCGTCAATGCTCAAGATCCCGAAAGGATCTTCAGAATGGGAGCTCATAGTCGAAATTCAAGAAGAACCTTCTTTTTGCCTGCAAATAGAAGAAGCCGAAGCTGTCCCTGACAAACCCTGGTATGCCGACATCAAGCAATATCTCGAAACCCAGGAGTATTCAGAGTCAGCAACAGCAACAGATCGCCGAACCATCCAGCGTTTGGCCGGCCAGTTCACCATCAGTGGCGAAGTTCTTTACAAGCGATCCTATAATCACATCCTCCTTTGATGCGTCGATGAAACAGAAGCTGCAAAGATCATGGAAGAAATACACGAAGGAATCTGTGGCCCACACATGAACGGGCACATGATGGCGAAGAAGATTCTACGACTCGACTACTATTGGCTCACCATGGAGACAGACTGCTGCTAGCACGTCAGAAAATGCTTCAAATGCCAGGAGCATGCGAATCAAATTCATGCCCCCTCATCAGAGTTGTACAACCTGACCACCCCCTGGCCCTTCTCCATGTGGGGACTCGACATCATCGGCAAGATCGGTCCCAAAGCATCAAACGGTCATGAGTACATACTTGTGGCAGTCGACTACTTCACCAAGTAGGTAGAGGCAGCCTCCTACACCACGATTGCAGCATCTCAGGTGATCAAATTCATGAAGAACAACATCATATGCCGGTATGGAATCCCCTATGCTATCATCACAGATAATGGGACCCCGTTTGTCAACAAGAAGATGAATGACTTCCTCGGCAAATTCAAGATTCAACGTCATCGATCAAGCCCCTACCGTCCCCAGATGAATGGTGGGGTAGAAGCCGCAAACAAGACAATCGTCAGGATACTTGAGAAGATGGTCGTGACCTATCGAGATTGGTCAGATATGCTCCCATATGCACTTTGGGCCTATCGAACGTCTGTACGGTCTGCTACGGGCGTTACTCCTTTCGAGCTTACTTATGGAATGGAAGCAGTTCTGTCGGTCGAGGTGGAAATACCATCACTACGAGTATTACTAGAAAGCGGAATTGAAGAAGGAGAATGGCAACGGGCCAGATTCGATCAGTTGCAGCTAGCAGATGAAAAGCGTATGCGTGCGCTAAGTCATTCCCAGTGTTATTAGAAAAGGATCGCTCGGGCTTACAACAAGAGAGTCCGAAAAAGAAGTTTCAAGGTAGGCGACATGGTCATGAAGAAGATTCTACCGTCGCACCTTCCAGATCCCAGAGGAAAGTTCAAACTCTCGTGGGACGGGCCATTGATCATCAGAGAAGTACTTTCCGGAGGCGCCCTCAGACTCACCAGCATGAGAGGGGTGGATCTTCCTGAGCCAATCAACGCCGACAAAGTGAAGATCTTTCACGGGTAAGTCATTCTGACCTTATCAAGAGTTACTTTAATAGAGCTGAAGTCAAGAGGTCGAAGCTAAAACCTCTGAGAAATCATTTCCGTCCACCAACAAGTGTTTCAAATAAGGGGATTCAAAAGAAAAAAAAAGAGAGAAAAAGAATACAAAAGAAAAGAAAAAAAAAGGGAGAAAAAGAAAAAGGGAAGCTAAAGCAAGGCACCCGAGAAAAATCAACCCAAGAAGAAACACAGTCATCCATCCACCCATCTCAGAAAGGTCGGTAGTAAAGATCGACAGCTTTATCATCGTAACCTAGGATAAGGGCTGAAAGACTACCATCGGCCGGCAACGACGGATTCTCGACCTCTAGCCGCCGCAATTATCCAAAGATCCAGAAAAAAAAAAGAAAAAAAAGAGAAGAAAAAAGGAAATGTATGCCTAAACAAAGAGGGCGGAGTGAAAACCCGAAAGGGCGCTCCGAGTAAAAACAGAGGGCATACAGCGGACTCGGTGAAAACCCGAAAGGGCGCCGAGGGTAAAAACAGCATAGCTGCCAAGGGGCAGGCAAGATCAAACACCCGGGACTTGGTGAAAACCCGAAAGGGCGCCACGAGCAAAAATGAAGGGAAAAGGCCTGCTGTGGTGAAAAGTCGAAAGAGCGCTGCAGGCAAAAATGGCTCAAATGGAAAAAAGAAAAAATAAAAGTGCAGGTACCAGGAAATCAAACAGTCCAGATCGTTTTGAGCCGTCACAGTTCAAGAACAAGAAGAAGTGTAGTCAGAAACGAAGAGCTCTACAAATTCTGACAATCTCAGGAGGCAATGGTTTCCGTTGCCTACACCTATAAGGAACCAAAGGATCACACAAGTCAAATCTTGAAACATCGGTCAAAGCATTGGCCAAGCCCCAACTCTGATTCTTATATCCCGACACAAAATCCAGACACACTCACAAGACAACTCATGGCACAATAGATTCTCAAAAAAGTTTTCTTCTTTTTTTTATTAAAAGCATCATATTTCTTTTACACATATCATGTCATCTTTTTCAAAAAATACAAAAACTCATTATCACCAATCATATACCATGCAAGAAAAAAAAAGGGGGGAATGTGCAGGTGGCCAACACAATCAATCTCTACCCTCCTCCTCGGCCACATCAGGTAAGTCCTCTGACTCATAATGAAGTAGTCTCACTCTCAACCTGCTCACCTCCATACACAGGTAATGCACCTTATCGCGCTCAAGGGTATGGATCATGGCCTCCTCATCAGATAACCTCTGATCGGCAGCCAACCTCCTCGACATCATCTCACAATGATACTGAAGTGCAGAGATCTCAGACAGCAAATGGCCATGAGTAGCCAAAAGGAAACTAGGATCAATGAACGGATGCTCCTCAAAAGGTTCATATGAACCAGATGAAGAGCCGGCATCTCCAAGGATATCCTGCGCATCCTCATCAGTAGTCTGGTGCCAGCAAGGGATACGTCGATACAAAGACTGCTCAGCAACCCAGTACTGATATGGGGCGGTCGCCATCGGAAAGGCCCGCAACTCAAAACTAAGCAGATCAACAGTCAGATAACTCGCCCAAGATCCATCGACCCGAGTCCTAAAGTCAGAGATCGTAGATGGAAGCGCTCGGCGCCCGATACCCATAAAAGCAAAAAGAGGAACATCCTGCTCGTACCCAAACTGCCGCAGGAACCGGGTAGGGTGGTAGGAAAAGTAAGATCGAAAGCCTACCAGCATCAGAGGAAGGCGGTGTGCATCGCAAAGCATTGGAGGAAGTGAAAGCCAAAGTGACTCCCAACGAACATTCCAGTCACGAAGATCAGCGAACATCCTGCGATACAAGGGCTCACTCATCCTAGCCGTAGGAGGAAGAAATTCCATGATGTGCCGCATAAGGTCTGGGCGACGGGTATCAGGAAAGGGTACAAGAACGGTCAGATAAAGATGCTCCCATAGCCAAACCTAATCATAAGAAGGAAAAGAAGTTCAGCTAGAGCAAAGCAATGCCTAAAAAGCAAGAAAGGAAAGGTACAGAAAAGATACCTGAAGAAATGCACAACAGCCGTGAAGGACACGAGTGCGGCCCAGGGCACAGTCAGTCAGCCCATTAAACAGCTCGGCCAAGATGAGAAAAATGATCCCCTGCCGTCGGATGACTCGGCTCATCACCTCGAAAAGCAAAGGAGTCTGGGACCTGCGCCATCCCGAGAACATCACCTCAGCTATCAAGCAGAACATCAGTGCGTTCCGAGCAAGGATATTATCGGCCACATTCCGAGGATCCGAAAAAAGATCATAGAGTAAGTCCAAGGAGAACATTACAGCATCCTGGCCGGCAGCTGCAGGCCGAACAAGATAGGGTATCCCGAACCAGTTCTGCGGTGTGGCAGTCTTTGGCGATGTCTTCAGCGAGAAATACTAAGTATAATCCCAAAGTAGGCCCATCAAGCGTGTAAGCTCCTCCAAAGAAGGTCCCATCTCCATATTGTTGAACGCGAACAAGTTCAACGAAGGGACCCAGTCAATCAACGCAGCTCCAAGCATCCTCCAATCAATGTCAACTCTTGCCATATGGATCAGACTGTCGAAGCCATAGGACTCCAAATCCTGAATCTCATAAGCTGGCAAACTATCAAGCCAAGCAAGCAGCCGTGGCGAGCAAGAAGGACGAGGAAGCAGCTGACAAGTCCTCACTAGAACCCCCTCCAGAACAAAAGGCCCAGAAATCAATGACAGCTCATCGAGGATCGGAAGATCAACGGGCGAAGGAGAAGGAAAAGCTGGAACCTCTACAGACTCGACAGCCCCTAACCTGCCCTCAGTAACGGCTATGTCTGATATAGTCGCATCACTGTCATAACCTTAGCTGCATGAGAAGACTCGCCCACCTCATGAACAGAGTGAGCAAAAGACCGACGATCAGGAAAAGGACGATACTCTCCAGCAAAAGGGCTACCAGCGAAGATCACACCACACATCGTGGCATCCTGGCCAATCTGACCATAAAAAAATGCATCTAAACCATCAAGAAGGGTCCCGACTACCCCAATCAAAGAATCAACGGTCAGATCTGGACCTGCGGCCCTCTCCAACAGGGAATCATGAATCCAGTCATCATCCTGACCGATCAAAGGGATCATCGAGGCATCCACATCATCCATCATCAGGGGGACATCATCAATGATCACATTAAGTCCACCCAAACAAGTATGTCGCACATCTTGGCCCTCATCAAGAGCATCCAAACTGTTAAAGGTATCATCTGAACCATCCATCCTATCCAGACATGAGATCAGCCCATCTATGTCCATCATGGTCCCATCACCTCCATCAATCACATCATCCATGTGGCCCACACTCAAGGGACACATAGCCTCACCTATGTCCCATCTCATCATCTCATCCTTACCACCCATTTCTCCCACAATCAAAGGCCTATACAAATATGGAATTACAGCCATCCCACCATTAATAGAGCCATCCAAAGCTCTCCTAACAACCACCCCTAACCCATCATCAATACCCCCATTCAATGCTCCATCTCTACCATCCATTAAAGAGATTCCACCATCATTAAAGCCTTCACCACCTCCTGAAGTGTGGGACCCACCATGGACAGCCCCCACAGCCCCTAAATCTCCACCGTCCATTGCTTGAGAAAAGACAAACCAAGAAAAGGACAAAATGAGAAGGGAAGATAAGACAAGGAAGAGATTTATGGTTGGATCGAAAAATCGGGTACGAGGATGAGGGAGACAGCAGCCGAAAGAATATGCTCACTGTCCGAACCAGAGCCAGCCCAGGCCGCACAAGAGGCGAGCCTTGGGCGGCCCGCTCTGGGCCGCCCGTACGGACGCGCTCCTTCTCTCTCCGCCGGATTGGCTCCATGGTTCTTCGTAGGTGAGGCTGACAGTCCACATCAGCAGATGGCACCCTGAGGGCCGCCCAAGGCTCCAACCCATTCCAGATTTCGATTGAGATTGATCGAGATCATTTGGAAGGTACCCCACCGGTCCAATCACGAAGCACTGCGGCCAGAATGGGTCTGATCAAATCAAAGAAAGGGAAAGATGATCAAGAGGGGGCCACAAGCAATCCGAGTCATTCAAAGACTAGATCATCATGATCTAAACCATGGAAGAACCTACATGAGCCACCAAATAGCAAGATCAAAGGCCCGATCATCAAGAGAAGGGCCAGAATCCAAGATCTGATCATCAAGTGGACCCACAATGCCAAATCCAGCGATCTGAGCCGTTCAAGTCATCATCCACACCATGAGAAGCCTTCTTAGCCTCGTAAATCATCAAGAAGAGGTGCTCCAAAGCAAAGCTGAAGTCTAGAAAGTGCCCACAGGACCAATTCAAGCAATTCGGACCACGCAAATCACAATCAGCCCCGTCAGAAGCCAAACAAAGTAAGGTAAGTATGCCCAACCATAAAAGTTTTGGGTCCGAAGACCTTAAACTACGTCGGGATCAAGATCCCGAGGGACTTTTTAAATAAAAATCAGTAGCAGTCTGGATCGCTCGAATCAAGATCCGCTGACACCGGACATTTTCTAAAAAATAAAAAAAAATGTTTGCCCTGCTTGTACATATTTTGGGTCCGAAGACCTTAAACTACGTCGGGATCAACATCCCGAGAGATTTTCAATAAAAACTGGTATCGGTCTTATTTGTTCAAGATCAGACGACTCAGGACATTTTTCAAAAATAAAAAAATGTGTTGCCCTATTCTGTATAAAGTTTTGGTCCGAAGACCTTAAACTACGTCGGGATCAAGATCCCGAGGGACTTTTTAAATAAAATTTGGTAGCAGTCTGGATCGTTCGAATCAAGATCCGCTGACACCGGACATTTTCCAAAAAACAAGAAAAAATGTGTTTGCCCTGCTTGTACATATTTTGGGTCCGAAGACCTTAAACTACATCGGGATCAATATCCTGAGAGATTTTCAATAAAAACTGGTGTCGGTCTTATTTGTTCACTTCAAGATCAGACGACTCAGGACATTTCCCAAAAGTAAAAAAATGTGTTGCCCTATTCTGTACAAAGTTTTGGTCCGAAGAATGTATTTTCAGCATGTACATATCTTGGTCCGAAGACCTTAAACTACACTGGGATTAATTTCTCGGGGGACCATTTCCTGCTTTCAACCAAAAACCGGCATCGGCCTCAACCGCTGGGACCAAGGTTCGATAATTCGGATCATCTTTAAATACCAAAAAGATTTCAAGCTTTCCATAAAAACCAGCATCAACCCTGATTACCCGAGTTGAAGTCTGGAACTTTTTCAAAAAAATACAAAAAATGAAAAATAAAAAAATAAAAATTTCGCCATCAATTTCAACTGCACAAATTTATCTCCAGCGGTCCGAAGACCTAAAACTACACTGGGATTAACTTCTTGGGGGCTTTCTTTCCCCAACCTGTTCCGGACATGGCTGACACTTGATCGTACGGGTGTCCGGAGTCTTCTAAACAGGTAAAGGCTGAGGCAGTAGAACCCCGTAATCCTGTTCGTGTTGAACGCACCGTGATAGACAACCTTGATTTGGAAGTCGCTGTTGAATCTAACGGATGTTCCCTGTTCCTAAAACTCATGAAGGGGATTAAGGCTATTGGGAGGAGGAGTGCACCCTCACGGAATTGTGAGCAACGTAAGGCCCCAAACTGGATTGACTAAGGGAAATGTGAGGATGTGGCTCATTTTGTGGCCGAAGGAGTCCGTCCGACGATACGTGGTCTATGTGCATTGCACATGAGGAACAGACAACTTTGTGGGTGTGTTGACTGAAAACCCTCAAAATCTCCTCATCCGAAGATGTAAAACTACGGCACTTAACTGTGTGAGACTCGTCTTGCTCGCTGACGTAAAATGGATCGGGTGCCTTACCAGCAGTAGAAGCTGGAAATGGATGAAAATTCCATGCCTTTTCCCTGCATTTCAGAAAAAATCACAAAATACCAAAACATTGCAAAATCACCTTTTCAAAAATCACAAAAATATTTCCCTTGCTTTCAAATCAAATATTTGCGAAAATCACAAAAAAAAAATATTTCCCTTGCTTTCAAATCAAATATTTTCAAAAATCACAAAAATATTTCATTTGTTTTCAATGACCAATCTCCTTCCTGACTACTCAGGTAAAGATTCAGACAAAATATTTACAAAAAATCACAAAAATTGTCACTATCCCCCAGCACTACACTTCAGGAGTCCTGAACTCCACTCTCTTCACAATTTGGGATGACGGATCCAATTGCCCGCAAATTGGAATCTTGACCAAAATTGGCAACCAAGCACCGTCTCAATTGCATTCATGCCCAGAAGAACATCTTGAAGTCAAATAACATCCTCGTACATTCTCATTAGCAAAGAAACAGCATCTTGGGATGATGGACCTGATCGACCATGGGTCGGGATCTTAACCAACCCGCTGACCAAACGCCCGTATAAAAAGAGAAACCCCAGGGAAGCACAACCCTGCAAGCAATAAGCTCAAAATTCTCTGCATCTCCAGCAAAAGAAAAATCATCAAACTGAAAGGGAATGAGCCGAGCCATGGATCCATCATCAAATATGCATCTCCATGCATCAGCATCCATCGCATCAATCATCATGTTTACCTGCTTTCAAAATAAAAGTCGGTTAGCTAAAGACCCCACAGGCATCCCTAGTGGAGGCACATGCAAACCAGATTTCCATATCAAAAAGATAAAAAAAATATTTCTATTTGCAAATAAAAACCCCACGGAGTATCACTCCCCAGAGTGGGTATCTTTTCAAAAAATTCAAAAAATATTTTCCCAGTAGAGCGTTCTGCCTCCAAAACACTAGGAGATCTTCCATATCTTTGGGTAGGAGCTGACGCAAAAATCAAATAAGATCCGATTTCTCGCGGTTTCCCCGGAGACCATCGGATCCAATGCACTCAAAGTACGGTCGAATTAAACTCCCGTGTCAGTGCGGTCGTACCATATGCCAAGATACAAAAAGATGAAAGCCAAAAGGCTCGGTCAAAGAAACCATTTGAACAGGTGGAAACGATGAATTGTAACCCAAGTATCAAAATCAGCAGATTGGGTGGAAAGAGTTCACCCGCACATACATAGGCGTGGATGCCTGAAGTACCTTGACTGATTCCAAGTTGGCGTAGTAGAATCCCGTAAGACTATATGACGTAGGGCATCTAACCACTTTGACAGTCAAGCGAAACAAGTACTCCTGGAGTGATCCGAGAAAACATCAAACATCACAATCAATCTCAGGGTCAGTATCCTCGTAAGACTACGGACGCAGAGGCTCTGCTGTACCTTTCCGATGTTAGTACCGATCAGGAATGGAAGGGTTGTGATTGGGTACCCAGGTTACAGCAAACTGCAGGGACAATCGCAACATTTCCTCCAAACTTCCGCAGTATGTGCGAGTGATCGATTTCCAGACGATCAACTGGCACAGATGCAGAGGCAAGCAAAGATTTCAGACTATGATCTATGAATGACCGGGTCAGAAGTAGGGTGTCCACTCTGTTTGCGTTCGGTTGCACGCAACCTCCGCCAAAGAGGGGCATCTATAGACACCCCACCTTCGGCTACACTATTGGTAGAGATAGCTGGATGAATGGAAGACCATACCCCCAAATTCTAAGTCCAAACTCAGCCAAACTCACCCTTGTAAGCCCCAATCCATAGCCCAACTTCGCCCTTAAGCATCAGCCTGAAGAACCCCCCATAAGAAAAACCAGTCAAAAAATTCCAAAAAAGTCAAACTCACTGAGTCAACTCGTTGAGTTAACCCATTGAGTCAACCCGCTGAGTCAACCCGTCGAGTCAAAACACCGAGTCAACACGCCGAGTCAAATCACCGAGTCGACCCGCTGAGTCAACTCACCGAGTCAACCCACCGAGTCAAAACAGCAGCCCCGAGACATGTCCGTACCACGCGTTGGAAATCGAGGAGCGTCCGTACGGGCGGCCCACAGGGGGCCGCCCGAACTTATTTATGAGAACTGCCACTGCCCTCTGCTATAAATTCACCTCTCCCCTCCTCATTTCAACATCCAATCCATCCAGTCCAGCGACCCGTCCGTCTGAGTCCTTCTCCACCCTTTTAGCCCATCTTTCCACCAAGGAGAGCCCGAGTGAGGAAAGTCTAGCCCTGGTCCAGCCTAGCCTGACCACTGGTCTAAGTCTCCCAAGCCATCCAAGTCTTGATCCAGCCACTCGAAGTCAATCCTTGCGACACCTCCGTCCATCTAGCTGTTCCTCACTAGCATCATCTCATTCGCATCTAGCGTAAGTGCAACATTTACTTTTCTTCCAACCCCCCTGCTTCACTGCAAGCACTTTGATTATTCAAACACACAACATGCATCTCGCATAAAGCACCTGTCAGTTCGAGCGTATGCTCTGGGCTTGCCTGTTAGTGGAACCTGCCCATTAGAAACTCTTACTGTTCAGACCTGCATTCATGTACATATCACTGCAAGCACTTTGATCATTCAAACACACAGCATGCATTCCGCATAAAGCACCTGTCAGTTAGAGCGTACGCTCTGGGCTTGCCTGTTAGTGGAACTTGCCCATCAGAAACTCTTACTGTTCAGACCTGCATTCATGCATCATGTCATCTATGAGAATGTACGAGGATTAAAACAGACTTTCAAGTGTTAGTTCGATTCTGTGAAGTAGAGACCGTACTTCGGTACGGGCAGTGTGTGGGGGGTGCTTAACCTCTTCCCACCCTGTAACCGTGATCCCTTACCTCGAATCTCTGGCCGCAGATCAAAAGGAGTCATTTTAGAGGAAGGAATCTTCGGATCCCCTTCTCTAACGTTTCTACGGGGTCTAGCCGACTATAGATTCGAAGTAACTGGCTAGTGGCGACTCTGGTCTTATATAAACTCATTTAAGCACATCCAGCTTAACACAACAACCAAACAAAGCCCTCGAGAACGAGGCAAGCCAGTGGCATAAACGGCGATTCGCACTCACGCATCCTCCTCTTCTTTTCCCGAAAGGAAAGGGACGAGAATGTCGTGTGGGAGCGCGGAACGGCCAGGGTCCACAAGGGGCAAATCAACCTGAGTTTTAAGTATAAGAGTTCAATTCCAACTGGTCCAATTAAGTCTTCGATATGCCTCATTTTCTGGCTCAAGCCCTAAAATGATGTATCAAAATAGATGAACGGTGTGGATAAAACATATAGATCACGATGGGAGCCGCATAGACCCTAACAGTACCGTCGGTATGTAGCTAGATCTGGTTCCTACGAAACCTTTTGCAAGAAGTTAAGGGAAATTACGTGGGGCCCATCGTGATGTTTGTGATCAATCCACCTCGTCGATCCATGTTGTTTGATTATTTTAGAAATGAGTCCACAAAATGAAGCAGATCCAAAACTCAAGTGGGCTGGATGAGAAGAAACAGTGGGGATTGATTGACCACCATTGAAACATTTGTATGGCTACAAAAGTTTAATATTAGGCTAAGTTTTTTTTTTTTTTCATTTCATCCCAGTAGAAATTACCTTAGAAAGGGTTTGGATGGCATATAAACATCAAGGTGGACCCATGATGGTTTCAACCGCGGAAATTTCTTTTCACACTTTCCCACTAGTGTGAGTTTTGGATCTGCCTCATTCTTTTTCTCTTATCCTAAAATATGCGTGGGGGGGGGGGGGGGGGGGGGGGGGGGGGGGGGGGGGGGGGGGGGGGGGGGATTGATCAAAATCATCACGGTGGGCCCCACAGAAACTTCCTGCAACGACTTTAGTAGGAAATTCACGTCCGTTCACAAGGAAATCGCATACCCAAATTAGCTTTTGGAGAGATCATTTTATGCCTTGAAACAAAGAATGGGGCATATTCAAAGCTCAAGTGGACCTCACCACAGTAACAGTGGGGACAATGGTGCCCACAGTTGAAACCTTCTTAGGCCCCCTTGGAAGAAAATCCTGGCTCCACCCCTGATTGTACATGTGGATGTGTGCATGATAATCCAAACTATTTATCCTACGGGCTCTTCTATTTATTGTCTACAAACAAAAAATAGCCTCCATCAGACCATCCAAATCACTTAATAAATGAATCATTTCTACTTGTGGATATACAAAATGAACGGTTCAAATTTTGTCCATGTATGCCACGTTGGAGGGAAATATACTGGGCAAGGGTGGAGGGACACACAACTCACACTTAGAGCTGAGCACAAGCCAAGCCAGCTTGGTTAGCTCGCTCGACTCGTTTGGAACCAGCTCGATTCGAAGGCTAGATTCGAACCAAGCCAGGCCATTTTTCCAAGCTTGAAATAATTTTCAAGCCAAGCTCGAGCTAACCCAAGCTTGATTCGACTCAGCTCGAAGTTCGGCTCGATTGAAGCTCGATTCGGCTCAGCTCGACTCGGTTGACTTACTTGTAAAAAAACTAAAAAAAACTATATTTTTTAGTCCCACATCGGAAGTGTAAAAAGAAATGAGAGATGAAACTCTCTATAAAGTAAGCGAGTGTGTTAATGGGCTTTGGGCTGCCTTTGGGCTCAATTTCAAAGAGTTTAAGCCCGGCTTTTGGGCTAGGCCTACCAGGCTAGAACTTAGCTCGAATTAGGCTCTAACTCACTTGAAAGCTCAGTCAATAGCTCGAATATGTTAGTCCAGCTCGAAGGCCGAGCCGAGCCGAACACGAGCTAGGGTGGTCATTAAGCGAGCCTAGCTCGAACAGGGTTCAGCTCGGCTCGTGCTCACCTCTACTCACACTGAGGTGGAGGAATGCTACAATCCGAAGATTGCACACCCAAGTGCAGGTAGCGAAGTAGTAAAATACTCGGTAAGACCGAGGTCGATCCACAGGGATTGGGGTTAAGAACACTTAGAGGAATTAGTTTAGGTGAGTGAGATGAAATCTGGTTTATCCATGAGAGTGGAGCAAGTTGTGTGTGGTGAAAGACAAAAATAGAAAAGGGGCTAAGGCATTAGGGATCCATCTTTGATTCATTCACAAGATTTGATTTATTGGTCCAACTATAACTCAACTGGAATTGAATAAAGATTCATTCCAATCGAAAGATGAAACAGTTAAACCATTTTCATATTTCATAAAAGATAGTGATCTGAACCGATTGAATTGATCATGAAGCACTCGTTAGTTGATCGCAGGGAATTCCAAGCATCCACTGTGCCCGGAGTCGACAATGGATCAAGGAATTTTACAGATCAACAACTTTGCCAACAAGTCAACCGATAAGATCACAATTCATACGATCAAATGCATACTTACAAGATAGGAGGCTTTGATTGATCGATCCAACCGTTAAGATCTCGTCTATCGATCGCAGGGAATCCAAAGCATCCAATGTGCCCGGAGTCTACAATGGATCAAGGGATTTTACAGATCGATGACTTTACCTGCACTAGCTCAATGACCGTAGGGAATCCAAAGCATCCAACGTGCCCGAAGTCGACGATGGATCAAGAGACTTTATCGATCATGAACTAGCTAATTGGTGTGCAAGGGATCCCAAGCATCCAACGTGCCCGGAGTCGATGATGGATCAAGGGGCTTGCACAACAATAGCGTCCGCCGAGGTGGATAACCAAACCGATCAACCAAAGAGAACTCCAACATTTACACCACACAATGTTGAACTAAAAGAACCATATCTTGCAAATTTCTTCAAAGGCTTCACCCCTAGCCTTAGCTAGAGGTTTAGCCAACCATGCTACAATGGAAGACTAAATTCTCTACAAAAGAGAAAACTACTCTATACTACAAAAGAAAGAAAGAAAACTAAAGAAGAGAAGAGAACTCTTGGATGGGATGATGCTGTGGACGAGCTTGGATGAATGTTGTTGCTGTCATCCAGCCCTGCACGTGTGAAGAGAGGTGATCCACCTGATGGACGGCTGGAGTTCCTTGGACGTTGAGGTTGCACGTGCAAGGTGGATGGCTGGAGTTTGGATGAACGGTGGATTTCAGTCTGCACCTGTGAAGGATGTCCAAATTGCTAGATGTAAGATGGGATGGACGGCTGGATTTGATGGCCGTAGTGAACGCTGATGGGGTCCATCTTGCTGGACGGATGGACGGCTGGATTTCCAGCTATAGATGGGCTAGATGTTGTGTGATTGAGGGGTCCACTTAGATGAAGACGTGCTCAACAGGTGAGGTCCACCTTAATGTTTGCAGATGGACGGTTGAAGTCCACTGCTGCTGTGATGGACGTCCACTAGCTGTTGCGTGATTTCAAGTGGAGATGGACGGTTGCGATTGGGATGGCCTTGATCACGATCATCATAACATGTCTCAGATGGACCTCCAAAATATGTCGATTTGATGAGGCCTTCTGAGACTTCAGATCCACCACAGAATATGGTTCACTCTTCGATCTTTACGCCCTGATTTTCCTCAGGATTGCCACACCCTTGACGTTGATTACTTTTGGGCACTAAATCGTCCTGATTGACTCAGATTTTGTCCAACCTCTCCTGATCACCTGAAGACAGAAAATTCACCTAATGAGAGATAATTAACCGGAAAAACAATGATAATGCCCTTAACAACCAGGGTTAATTATACAATATTAGGTACTTATCACACCCCCCAACCAGCATTTTGCTAGTCCCGAGCAAAACATGCGAAAATAATCTAAGGATTTTTCAAAATACTACAATCAATCTTCTCCTCGACAGTTTTCACCAATCGAAACAATCTCGAGACTTCTCCTAATAAAACAAAGATAAAGGAAGAAAAGATTTTATGTGATCCTTCAAATTTTCTAAACAGTAGAGTTTCCAAGGCATATAGTTTTGAGAATATTTAAATATAGATTCTAGTCACTTAGTAAACAACTTAATTGAGTTCAAAGCATTAATGATTCAATAGAAGCATTCTAAACATTGAGTTCCATGGTGCACGGTGAAGTCTAGCCTTAACACAACTAGGGGTTCAGTCTTCTACTTTCATGTTAACACTGATGATTGAAGAGAATGGTCAGATCAACCAAGTCACTGATTCCGAACCTCGCTACTGTTCTTTTCGATATTTTTTCAGCTTTTGATTGACTTTTTTTTTTTTTTTGAACAAAAAACCGATAGCCGAAGATTCCAAAAGGCTCACTTCGTACTATGGTAATGTTTTGTAATGGTAACGACAATGGATGAAAATCCTTGCCCTAAATTACTGTGAATATTCCTTTTTTTTCACTTTTTTTTCTTTTCTTTTTTTTCACTTTTCTATGAATAAAGTAGACAAGGATCTCCAGGCTTGGTTCCTATCACTCTCAACAATCATCAAGGATACATTATAGTATCAAACTCAAATCCTGGCAATGCAAGCTAGATGTGAACTTGTGAAAATTCATGACTCAATCAATGTTTATCATTTTCTAATAGAAAATTAATGGAAGGAACTCAATTTTGAAATTTACTGAAGCAACTAAACTCTAAAATTTAACATTGTCATCACTAAGTGCCTTTTCATTCTACTATTCAAATTATTTCATAAATCACATAAATCCCTAGAATTTTTTTTTTCAAAATGATAAAAAAATAACAAAAATATAGGCAATTGGAAGAATTTTTTCGCAGGAATTACTCCCCCCAACTTAAATGATACATTGTCCTCAATGTTGAAATAAATGCATAGAAAATCATAATCAACATGAGAGCAACTATAAAGGTGAAGAATAGAGGGTAGAGATTACCTGAAAGGATGAATTACCAGAAAAAGAAAATAAAAGACATGGATACTAAACATCCAATTTTTTTTTTTTTTTTTAAGGGACCCCGGGTAATGACGGCAATGAAGGTTTCCTTATTTAACTCGGGGTGCCGAGAATTCGGCTTTTATTCTGCCGTCATGGGGACTACGAACCACTACTGCCCTGCACTCCCTCCCCTCAGGAGGCAGGGCCAAAGAGATCAGTAGGAGGGCCCACATCTTCCTGTCCAAACATCAAGATAAATTTGGGGCTGGGATCCGAGTTGGTCTCGGATGCAATTTCTTCAGGCTCATCCCCGATCTTTTGTAATTCATCGGGTTCATTTGGCTTAGATGAGACCATGACTATGGTCCAATCAATCAGAGCGATTCCTGCCCCTTGCTTGAGCCTTCGTCAAGTATCTCAGTCAGGCTCAATCCATTAATTTGATCATTTGTGATGGAATTTGAGCTACTTTGGGTGTAGGTACCCTCTGCACTAATATGTCGTAATGGTGTGCAGATGAATGGATCCTTCTTCTCTTGACCACCTCGCATTCTCTTGGTGCCCTTGTGCTTTAATTTGGAAACCATGGTGGTGTCCATATTTTCTTTGTCTTCCATGATTAGGGCTGAGTCTTGGTATTCGAGCTGATAGAAAAAAATTTGGCGCTCGACAGGGATGAAGACGTAGTTAGACCCGATGGGACATGCACGAGGAATGAGATTCCGAGTCTCAAACTTTGGTGCTTCAATACTCGACGGTGAAGGCTCTAAATCGGTAGAGGGAAGCTCTTCGAAACGAGGCCCCCACTGGTTTGTATCAAGCACTGGAGTTGAGTCTCCCAATGCAATAACCACTTCTGAAATCATTTCATCATCGGAATCGACAAAGTCGTCTAAATAGACTTCCAGGGAATCGGAAGAAGATGTTATGAGGAATTCCTCCTCCACAAGGGTATTGATTGTGTCGGCCTCGTGAATCTCATCATCATCCCCATGCTGTGTACACATGTCATCATCAGAGTATTGCACGTCTATGGCTTGGGAGGATTCATGTGCAGGCTCCTGAAGGTTGGAACAACTCGAATCCTCCTCCTCATATTGCTCCTGGGGGTTAGGTTGAGGTTGGGCTGGAAAGGTCCCTTCCTCCCAAACATTCTGGCATGATTCGAGTCCAATTAGGCGAGATTCGAATCTTTCCATCGAAGTTTTAATTTCTTGGAGGGTTTGCATGATGCTCTGATTGATTGATTTTGCACAGTGTCCTCCGGAGTCTTCCTCTGTGGGGGCACATAAGGAGTGCTAGTGGAAGGCACCTGAGGATTATTCCCAACATTGGCAGTCAGTCCGTTTCTCCAACTGAAGTTGGGATGGCTTTGCCAATTAGACCCATATGTGTTTGACGTTGGGGCACAAAATGGCCTTTGATAAGCATTTCTGGTATTGGCTTGATGATACAACATTCGCAAAGTAGGGATTTTAGGACAACCCTTTGTTAAGTGTGCACCGCTCTTACAAATACCACAATCTCTTTCAATCATTTCGGCCTCAAAATAGTAATCACATAAGGGCTTAATTGATGGAGCATGGTGCACTTCATACCCACCCATATAATCACGTAAGGGCTTCTTTCTTCATGGCATATGATGCACTTCGTACTCATCCCATAATTCATTTTCATCCATGATTTTGGTTAATTCACAAGACTCTTACCGTAGCATGTAAAAGAGATAAGGGAAGAGGTTACCCGAGAAGAAGAGTATTCGGCTTTTGAAAATTCCTAAAAACAAAACAAAAGAGTTAGTAAATATGTACAAAAACTAATTCCAAAAATATTCTTAACCGATGCCAATCCCCGGCAATGGCGCCAAAAACTTGCTACAATCCGAAGATTGCACACCCAAGTGCAGGTAGCGAAGTAGTAAAATACTCGGTAAGACCGAGGTCGATCCACAGGGATTGGGGTTAAGAACACTTAGAGGAATTAGTTTAGGTGAGTGAGATGAAATCTGGTTTATCCACGAGAGTGGAGCAAGTTGTGTGTGGTGAAAGACAAAAATAGAAAAGGGGCTAAGGCATTAGGGATCCATCTTTGATTCATTCACAAGATTTGATTTATTGGTCCAACTATAACTCAACTGGAATTGAATAAAGATTCATTCCAATCGGAAGATGAAACAGTTAAACCATTTGCATATTTCATAAAAGATAGTGATCTGAACCGATTGAATTGATCATGAAGCACTCGTTAGTTGATCGCAGGGAATTCCAAGCATCCACTGTGCCCGGA
Source organism: Liriodendron chinense (assembly GCA_003013855.2). Lineage (NCBI taxonomy): Eukaryota > Viridiplantae > Streptophyta > Magnoliopsida > Magnoliales > Magnoliaceae > Liriodendron > Liriodendron chinense. The sequence continues at coordinate 1,604,295 of ML058427.1, read as the reverse complement.
GTCGACAATGGATCAAGGAATTTTACAGATCAACAACTTTGCCAACAAGTCAACCGATAAGATCACAATTCATACGATCAAATGCATACTTACAGGATAGGAGGCTTTGATTGACCGATCCAACCGTTAAGATCTCGCCTATCGATCGCAGGGAATCCAAAGCATCCAATGTGCCCGGAGTCTACAATGGATCAAGGGATTTTACAGATCGATGACTTTACCTGCACTAGCTCAATGACCGTAGGGAATCCAAAGCATCCAACGTGCCCGGAGTTGACGATGGATCAAGGGACTTTATCGATCATGAACTAGCTAATTGGTGTGCAAGGGATCCCAAGCATCCAACGTGCCCGGAGTCGACGATGGATCAAGGGGCTTGCACAACAATAGCGTCCGCCGAGGTGGATAACCAAACCGATCAACCAAAGAGAACTCCAACATTTACACTACACAATGTTGAACCAAAAGAACCATATCTTGCAAAATTTCTTCAAAGGCTTCACCCCTAGCCTTAGCTAGAGGTTTAACCAACCATGCTACAATGGAAGACTAAATTCTCTACAAAAGAGAAAACTACTCTATACTACAAAAGAAAGAAAGAAAACTAAAGAAGAGAAGAGAACTCTTGGATGGGATGATGCTGTGGACGAGCTTGGATGAATGTTGTTGCTGTCATCCAGCCCTGCACGTGTGAAGAGAGGTGATCCACCTGATGGACGGCTGGAGTTCCTTGGACGTTGAGGTTGCACATACAAGGTGGATGGCTGGAGTTTGGATGAACGATGGATTTCAGTCTGCACGTGTGAAGGATGTCCAGATTGCTAGATGTAAGATGGGATGGACGGCTGGATTTGATGGCCGTAGTGAACGCTGATGGGGTCCATCTTGCTGGACAGATGGACGGCTGGATTTCCAGCTATAGATGGGCTGGATGTTGTGTGATTGAGGGGTCCACTTAGATGAAGACGTGCTCAACAGGTGAGGTCCACCTTAATGTTTGCAGATGGACGGTTGAAGTCCACTGCTGCTGTGATGGACGTCCACTAGCTGTTGCGTGATTTCAAGTGGAGATGGACGGTTGCGGATTGGGATGGCCTTGATCACGATCATCATAACATGTCTCAGATGGACCTCCAAAATATGTCGATTTGATGAGGCCTTCTGAGACTTCAGATCCACCACAGAATATGGTTCACTCTTCGATCTTTACGCCCTGATTTTCCTCAGGATTGCCACACCCTTGACGTTGATTACTTTTGGGCACTAAATCGTCCTGATTGACTCGGATTTTGTCCAACCTCTCCTGATCACCTGAAGACAGAAAATTCACCTAATGAGAGATAATTAACCGGAAAAACAATGATAATGCCCTTAACAACCAGGGTTAATTATACAATATTAGGTACTTATCAAGGAACACTCAACTCACACCATAAATGCCCCCGCTATAAGATGGTGTGTCAATGTATATTAAGGGACTCTGACGTACTCCAACATTAAGGAAGCAACATATATAGCAAAAGTTTTCCATTGTGCAAAATAAATACCAAACCTAACCCCTAAGAAAATAGAAAATCTTTATTATATATTGTTAACTTGCTTAGAATCAAATCAACGCTCCACATACATGTGAGAGATATCAACTAGATGATCATGAACTAAAAATGGGATTAGCAACATACATTGAATCATATGCCAATCTAATAATGCATGGCAGTCCTTTAGGTGGTTGGATCAGACTTATGATGAACAGCTTTGATTGTCACTCTATGCTTCCCTCCACAGTAAATGGCCTTGAAATATTTGGGATTTGGGATTTGGGTTTCTCTCCTGGCCACTTGAGGGGTGGCTAATGACTTTTGAGCAACTTAAGAGGTTAAAGGGTTTCATGAGGAAGATGGTCTAGGAAATCCGAAGATTTGGGGTAATTTTTCTTGAGTGATCGAACGTGGCACATAATTTTTGTGCTGAAGGTTTTCACGTATATTCAACCCTTCAGTTTACCACTTGTGTCCACTAGCCCAACCAGAAGATGCCTTGGTGTTTGAACAATAGGTCTTAGGTTCTAATTGCACTAGTGGGTGCATCATGTGACTAATAGTGTGGGTGCGTTGCGCAACTAATAGGGTGTGTGTGACTAATATTAAAAAAGTTTACCACACATTTGATATTTACTGAACCTGGTGATAAGAGCTTGCCTGTTATTATTCTTTCTTTCTTTCTTTTTTTCTTCCAAAGGAGAATTATTTCTATTATTTCAGGGGTTTGTCATTGAAGTGCATAATAAGGACTGCCTCCATGTGTTTTTGAAGCCTGAGTCTTCGTTTTGGAGCATGAGACCCTTCATTAGGAATTTGAGATCCCTTAATTAAAGAGCAATAAGGTGAGGTGATGATGATTGGTAAGTGGAGGAAAGCACTTATAATTATGCATGTTAATGACCCATACAGTCCACATACACTCACATTATCTCAAAGACTGAGTTAGCCTTGATTCTTTGAGTTTGACTTCTCCTCTCTTATACTTATTTTTCTCTCTGGCCTTGAGTGTTGGGCTCTTTCCTTAGCCTGGGGTGTGGGCTTCCCTTTCCATGACCTTGGTTGTGGGCTTCTTCCTAACCCAAGGTGTAGGTATTCTTTTTCATTTTTGTTTTTTGTCCCTAAACCGAAGTGTAGGCCACCTCTTGTATTTTTTGTTGCGTGCCCTTTTATTGGAAATAAAGAGCTTGTATCATCTAAAAAAACAAGAGAACTGGGATTACTCATGTATCTTGAATCATATGTAGATTTAATAATGCATGACTTACGCCCATGAAGGCGATGAAATCATACTTGATGATAAACAACTCTAATTGTCTCTGCGCACTTCCTGAATAGTAGACACCATTGGCCTACTTATCTCATTAATTCTCTCTCTTAAATATGTGCTTTGAGATGAGTAGCTATATATTATCTTTGTTTGTTTTCTTTTTCTTTTTCGTTTTAAGTTTGATGGATAGAATCAAAAGTTGTCTTATTTGTAACCCTATACCATTGTAGAAACCAAGTCTTTTATGAATTTTCATTTCTTGCACATATTAGTTTTTCTTAACGAAAAGTTTCCTTTCATGATTTAGCTTAGTAATTTAGAGTCTAGGATTTAAAATAATAATAATAATAATAAAGCTCAAGTAATCATATGTACATACATGCACATGTGTGTGCATATGGGCCAATATATAGAAGACATGATCGTATACATAATGATAATAAAAATTAATATATTGGACATGAGAAGTTGTTTTGAGCAATTGAAAGGGAATTTAAGTAATTTAATCCATGTCAAAATCATCCAATGTCATGGGGTAGCAGTGTTTAGATCAGCCCATCGGTTAGGCTTATTAGCTAAGTTGCGATGTGGACTGCCTGCAACAAGTTGTCACAGGAAGTTCCAGCACTCAAAAACTAGCTGGAGCCCATTGTTTCTATTAACTATATATAGTGTATGCATTGATGTGTACTAGACTTAACTTAATCTTCATAACTTGTTTAGTTAGTAGATATCAAAGCAATCTATGGATTGCTCATCAATTAGTCAGCTAGATGTTTTGTTGACAATGGCTTTATTGAAGATATTGATGATAGAAAATTTATTATGGCATGTGTGTTTACCTTGAAAGGTAGAGTTGTACCTTGGGATAGTAAAAAGAACATTGTGTAACTATAACATAACAACTATTGAAGCTGTATGAATTAAATGGTTCATGACTGACTCATGATCATCTAAGGAAATCCCTGAAAACCAATACATATTTATTGTGCTAATCAGATTGTAGTAACAAAAAGATAGAGTTATAAGCTCAAAAGTAAAACACAGAAATACAATATTACTACATGAGATATCACTACGCCAAAATCGCATTTTTGCGACGAACCAAGTCCGTCGCAAATCTGTATTAGCGACGGACTTGGTTCGTCGCATGGGCCATCGCAGTTTACTGTGGCAAATTTTAAACGACGGATTAGGTCCGTCGCTTTTAAACGACGAATTACGTCCGTCGCTAAATTATGTAAAGCGACGTACTTAGCGACGGACAGCGGTCCGTCGTACAAAATTGTTGCCACGTAAATTGGTCCGTCGTTAAATTTATGGGCGACATTTATTTAGGAATTTTAGCGACGGGTTAGGTCCGTCGCTAAATTTTCTGAACGCACACCTATTACGTTTGAATTTATTTTTGAATCTATTGCACCTGATAGTCATCCAAATTATTTAAAACAAAAAAAAAAATTAAAACCTAACAAATCATAATTATATCATATATGAAACTTAAAGTCCTTACATTTCTAGTGAAAAATAATATTAATATTTGTTACAAATCTACACATTGAAGTGAACCATTCTCCATAGAATGAGCAACTAGGCTTTATTTTGTTCCCAATATTGAAACCAATCTCTTGACCATACGTGAAGCTAGCCTTCATTTCTAATCTTTCCTTTGTAGCTACTTCCACCTCATACGTTAGCAAATCCATCAACTGGTCCACCTGCAAAATCCAGAATATAAAACATAAAGAGTATCAGTATTATAATGTAAGAACAAAAGTTATATGAAACATACATAATGTTTTCTTCACATATGTGATTAAGAATCAAAATCTTAATCGGGCTTTCCTTGATCTTCGTGTAGTGAATAAGATAATCATAAATTTGTATTTGAAGAAATTTCATTCTTAAAAATTTTAAACTGACATATTTTGTTATGCTTCTGCTGAAGAGCCCGATGGGAAAGAGTAGATGACATGACAGGTTAGAATGCAGCTCGCAATAGGTGTTCACTTCTGTAGAAGGAATTAATTGAAATCCACAAATCCGATGGTATAGACAGCAATCAAATGGAGTTTTTCCTTGATCATCAGATTGCCAAAGTTGAACCACACATTCCTCTCTCTATGGTTGCTTGGAATTTTGTTCCTAGCATTTTATTTCCCATGAAAACCATTAACAAGTTAACAAATAATAATTAAAAAAAAAGGTTAACAACAATTTTGAATTAGAAATCTTAGATCATGTTAACGCTAATTATATACCAGAGAAGATTATTATTAACTAAAATAAGATGAACTTAATAATAGGCATCCACTGAACGGGGCTGATCTTGTTTCCTTTTTTTTTTTTTTTTCACTGAAGATACCTCTACCAGATAAGAGGCAATCATAATCGAGAGATCTGAGCCATTCACTAAGTGAAACGCTTGAAGTATGGGCCTGCGTAAATTTTGGCCCATGACATTATAACTATTGATCCTAGCCATCTGACTAATTGCTAGGAAAGTAGATGGTTAAAAATCTAGAAGTAGTATGTAACTTATGCTACATGCTATGTAGCTTGCGCCTCACACTTCAGCGGGGTGCATGCGATGCTACACGCTATTCACTATTTAAAATGCTGCTTAGTGATTTGTTGGAGTACCGAAATATTGATGGTCAGTACAGAACAGAGAACAGGCAACAAGTCCTCTTGAATTTAATTCATAGATTCAATCAGTCATAGGGTATCATAGCTGGATTTTTTCTTTTCTTTTTTTGAAAGGCAACTAAAATTTCATTCAAGAGCTAAAAGAGAACATCATGACATGTGCACCAACAGATCAATAGCAGTAATCATAAAGATGATTCAACTTTTATTGTATCTGCCAAAGTTTGTTATTGAAAATCCTTCCATCCATCCTCACACCTGCAGAACACCTAACATGCCCACCTTATCGGTTGCTCTCACACACATGACACGCCCACTCGCCATACTTCATATTAAAAGTGGAGGGAGATTGGAAAAATGCCATGGCCTTCATTGCAAGTAGCCAAATTATAGAGGATGAGATTAGAGATTTGGTATTGAGGGAAGATGCATCTTTTGTACATTTATACGGCAAGCCAGCAGTATTGCTAACTTCCTAGACAAAGAGTCAAGAGATGAGAGATTCACTTTTTATTTACTCACGGTTGCCTCTTCCATGATGTATCTTTCTCACTTGTTTCTTTGAATAGCATTCAGTTAAATATCAAAAGTTAATACTGTCAAAACTTTTTTTTCCTGGATGAATTTCGTACATGGGAACTGATATATATGATTAAGTTCCATTAGGAGGATAATAGAACATTCCAGATACTCACACAAAGATAAGATCAGGTTCTAAACTGTAGATGGTAGGAGAGTTCCCACGATTCACTTCGAGACATGGTGCCCAAGGTGTTGAAAACCGGAGTTCTCGTAAAAGTTTGGTGACTGGTGGCATGGTAGAGAACACTACCTTTCCAATTCAAAAAATAAGCAACAGAAGTTACAGAATCATTCTGAGAAATGCACAGGCCTCAATGTTCTAGGAGTAACAAATGATCAATACTCAAATAATTACAGATTACCTTTGCAGCCATACAATGTTAAGAGAAAGGAGCTGCCTCTTGTTGAAAGATTTGAACCTGATGCTGAGCAGGAAGAAGCCCAGCAATCTTCCACTGTACCAGCAAATAAAAATAGAAGAATTAGCTTTTGACATGGCATTTGAAATTTGCACAAAAAGACCGTTTGGCTGGCAAATTTGCAAGAAGAGAAAAAGCCTTAGAGCATGTTTGGTAAACGCCTAAAAATGAGTTCATCTCATTTTAGTTGATTGTAATTGTGTATCAGTGATCATATTTCTTTTTGGCAAGGTTTTAAAAATAACCTTGATAACCAAGGATCCTGATCTCTACTACATGAATAATGTTGATAACCAATTATCTAATCTCTTAGGCATCTACCAAACATGACCTTAGCATATGGGTTTACATCTGTTTCTAACCCTTGGTATCAATCCCATTCAAACACGAGTTCAGCCCCAGCTCCTTTTCAATGCTCAGTACAAAAACCTCAGGATTTTAGTGTGCATAGTAGTAGAGGCCATGTTTCAGCTGACTGCACCACTGGTAACGATTGGCCCTCTCTGGATGGCCCATGCACCAAAAAACCTCCAGATGGGAAAAATCCTAATCCATCAATTTGCAGTCAGAAAAATAAATGGTTAGGAATAAACCAAAATGAGAGCAAAGGTTCCACAGTTAGAATCTTCCAATCTCAAACTGAAAACCCAAGAGTGCACAGTGGAGACATCAGCTGGAATATCGCATAAGATCTCTGCTCTATATAAGATGCATATATGTGTGTATGCAATAGGCTGATCTAAACGAACATAAGAGCAGACATATGCACATAAAGAGTTGCATCTACAGGAGTCCCATAATTTTCAATGATGGCTGCTAAGAAAAAGTTAATGGTACATGTGGTAGAGACCATTATCAGTTAGCAGTGGTACTCAGTAAAGCTAGCAGCTATTTCATGCTATCAGGAGTGCTAATATGCAGCTCCAAGGATATCAGACCTATATCAGCTGCATAGATGAGAAAACCCGCGGTTGACCACATTGATTCTAATTTTCTTGACCTACATCGATTGCCATATAAGAAGAAAACTATGGAAGACCAAATTGTTTTTTATGTTCTTTTAGCAATGTTTTTTTATACCCATCTTTTGCTTAGCATTTTCCTGCATTCTTCTGCAAGGAAATTCTAGTTGGACTATATGACAAAGCTATGCGATCAACATTAAAATCATACAAAGGAAGACAGGAAACTGACATTGTGTTTTAATTCACTAGGGGAAATGGCACATCCAACGCAAGTGGAGGGAGATGGGGGTGACAGTTTTGGAGGGGGAGGGAGAGAAAAACAGAAGGAATGGATGCGGCTACACACAGAGAGAAGGTTGCCAATGGTGGTGACCCATCCACACTTTTTTTCCAGTTTTGTGGCCCACTCGAATTTTAGAACAAGCCAGTTTTTTCCAGATTTGAGAGAAGATGATTTCGGAGATGCCAAAAATGATCATGTAGGGATTGCTCGACAACTGGCACGGGTTCTTCCCTCTCCTCTTGTGGAAGCAGTTGGAGCGTTGGATCGCCCTGTTGGGAAGGAACAGAGTGTCAATGAAGGGAGAAGAAAACTGAGAATTGGATAAACAGATTGGTCCATGAATGATGGACATACATCATGCTGATCGACGCTGTGACTGTGTAACCAATGGCCAAGCCAAACAGATAGAGGTATTCGATCACACAACATATCTTAACCTTAACTCCACCTGAAATATTTGAATCATTGGAAGAAAAACATTCGTCAGTTATCGATCTTTCTACCTTTCGTTCTGTTCTCAATTGATGGATTCTGTTACAAATAAAGGAGCATTACCAAGGTTGGCCCGAACAGCATCCCTGTAAGTGTAGTTTCTCTTGCTGGTAACAGGATCGCCCGACTGGTAGCAATCAGCAAGGAGGGCAGCAGTGCAGTAGAACACAAATGAGAACAGGAACATGACGGCGGGCCCTGCTATCCATCCCAGCTGGGCAATGGCCCACGCCAGGAATGGCAAGCCGGAGCTGATCATAGCCGTGATTATGCGGGCACTCGTGGTCCACACATTTCCTACAACCAATCAAAATCCCAATTCTATTCATACCATTCACCAAAACTATGGATAATACGTTTTATAAACTCCAAAGCCAACATTTGATAACAACCCAAATCAGAATTTGGGTAGCTTTTGAAGCAAGTATCAGGTATTAATTACAAGTAGCATTGAGTACTGGAAACAAACCAAAGACTAGTTATAAGTTGAATTGATGAAGACCCACCTGTTCTTTTGATGAGGCCCTCAGTATGGAAAAATGGACCCCATGTCTTAGTCATCCAAACTGTTGATCTGATGGGCCCTAACGAGGCTAGACTATGCCCAAAAAAATCAATACATCAGATGCTCTCAGTCATCCAAATTTTAGCTACATTGAAAATGCAAGCATGCACACAAATGCACACATTTTTAGCTACATTGAAAACACAAGAAAATATAATGAAAAATGTAAATTCCAATGAGACAGGATCGGACTCACAAGTTTGTCATGCTCTCAAGCTTTTGGAATGCACGTGGAATGGTTCCATTCAATCTATTCCCATACACATTGCTGCAACCAAACTCATGTTAAAATGATGATTGCTGCAACCAAACCCATGCTATATCATCCCCTCTGTTGTTACACTGCAAGATGAGAAAAAGAAAGAAAAAAAATGTGGCTGCACCGATACAGACTAGTTCGAACGGCTGCCTACGTACCCAAAAAAGTGATTTGGGATCAAGCCACTACGTAGTTCTTTTAATATTCAAATCAGAACATTTTACTGAGTCAATAGATAAGCCATCTAAAGTCTTCAAAGGTCCAGTCAAATAGTTCATACTGATGTTGAATCAAACATCTATATTGTAAGAATAAGAAGAAGATCTCAAGAAAATAAAATACCAAAAGAAATCAGCAAGTCGGAATGGAAAAAGCTAACTTATTTTACCTTTTAATAGGACTCGATGAGTGTCTTTTCCTTTGTATATCTTTCGAAAACAACTTTGAATGAAGATTCACACTGCAAGAAGTTAAAGAAAAGTATTTCTGGTTGCACCATACAGTCTAGTACAAACGACTACATACCAAAAATCACTAAAATAATCCAAAATAAGTCACCATCCAAAAGCATTAAAATAATCCAACATTAAGTTTTAGTCAAACAATCCAAAATAATATCAAGTTTGCCACAATTCCTCCAAAATAAACTAGCTTGTTTAGGAATTAAGAAGGGTTTAGCATGGCCTCGTCAAGACTCTGGGCCAAATAAGAACTTCACCCAGATCGCAATCCCCCAATGTTCTGTCACCAACTTCATCAAAGACATCCGCACTAGGATCATCGACCGCATCTAAAATGATCTTCACGCATTCTGAAGGGATATTGGTCTCATAATCTGTAATTATCCGTCCACGCCCAACAACTCGACGACGCATATTTGTTAATGAATAAATTTGTTCCATACGCTGAGTAGGGGCTGAGTCTCCTCGAAGACTTGAAGCCTCGCAGGATCGAAGATTGGCCTACAATAAATAATTTTATCATTTTCGTGGAGTAACTAATGATGTTACATTTATCTTAAATAACGAATAAATGATGCAAATTTGTCACAAAAAATGCAGTACCTGCGATGCTGCAGTCCCAAGGGAGCATTACATTGTCAATGGAGCATTGCTAAGAATTTGCTGCTTAAGTTCAATGATCTGTTGTTCCATGTTTTTATACATGTTCTTATTCTCGTTCCGTTGCTCTGCCATCTCCTTTTTCAATTCAGTCATTGATGCTTTAACGTCATCAATTTCATTCTTCTTGGCTCGAATTTCTTCCACGTAGGGGGTTGAAGCAATAATAGTGGTTTTTGAAATATTGCCCAACCCCCTCACACGTCCCTTTCTATCACGACCACAAACCTAGATGATAATCCATCATGAATTGTGATGCATGTATATTAGTAAGAGAAAGGATATAAAAAATTGTGTATGTAAAAGTGATGAAGATGAGGGAAAAACCTGTGCAACTGGGTCATTATTTAAATCCATCCTTATACTAGCCGGGTCGCTCGCAATTATCTCTCTCAATTTTCCAGTTGCGTCACTCAGCTCTTGTGTGGGGTAAGACCCATCGGATCTAGTATGTGTGGCCAAAAACAAGTCTGTTCTAGTGATAACAGCATTTGGATTTTCATTTCGCTGTAATTTGAGAAGGCAAATCATGTTAACGTGATTATAAAGAAAATTGATTTTAAATTGATTTTAAAGACAATGAAACTATGTTACAAATTACCATCAACTCTTCTATCCTGGCAGATCCCCGTCTACCAGACAGTTGAGGGTACTTTAACTCTTTTCTGGAATACTTTCCCTTTTGACGACGATTCTTTGCATCTATTGTAGATTCCGAATCAACGAATTTGTCCCATTCTTCTTGTTTCACACCATTGGGACAATTTCTTTTTCTTTCTCCATCCTGATCAAACTTATCATAAGTCTTTCGCAATTCATGCTTCCAATCCCTCCACATTCCATTTACTCTCTTTATTATATCTTTTTTGTGCTTACTGTCAATGTCATATGTGCCCTATATATTTCATTATCGACAACAGATCAATGGTAAGTACATTATAAAAATTAAAAAGTAACCTTCAAATATTTCAATGCTTACCACAATGATAGACCAAACATTCTCCTTAATTGTATCAGGTATAGCACGCCAATCAGTATATGTAATTGGACAATGTGTCCTGGTCACATTCCCTAAAAATGAGGAGAAAGAAGTTCCGTTTGGTCCAATAGATTGCCTAGCATAAATGATTTCGACATGCTTCCTTGCGTTGCTTCCTGGGGCAGAAGTTGAAGTTCCTGCATGCGACATGATTCCTACAAAAAAAATTCAAAATATTAGTCATTTAAGATGTTGCTATATATTATACGAATTTTAATAATGAAAGGTTGATATGTGTTATTGTTTGCAAAATAATATTAGTGCCCACTTGCTAGTTGAATTACATTTTTTTTTTTTTTGGAAAAACATGTACAAAGTGGACTAAATTGATTGATGGATTAGATATCATGCAGCACACTTGGATGTACAAGAGTGTTATTGCACCCGTGACTTCAATACTAAGTTCGAAAGCATGCTTTTGTAAATATGAAAGCTAAAAGTAAAAAATTAAAAAGATCACAATCTCATATAATAAATGGAATTCACATTACTTCCAACCTGACACTTAAAATAATATATGAAACTGATTAATTTCTTCTCCGCTTTCGATGACGTGAGGTACTTGCTTCATTTTCTACATATGACCCTTCTTGTATATCTTCATCTTCTTCATTTAAATCGTCTGTTAATGAAGTGCTTGAAGAACCTGCCATTAACCTAGACTCAAATACTAGCGGATCTTCAAATGCATATGCATCCTTGGTCAGCCGCTTTGGAACATCTAAAACAACATGCTAGTCATCTCTTGTTAGATCCTTGCAGTAGAAGACCTGAGCTGCCTGAGATGCATGAATAAACGGCTCATCATCTTCCTTGATGTTCCTTCTGAACCTTCCTAAATTGACGAATATCAAATTCGTCTCAGGATCTACATAACATCCATTTGTTTTATCTTCAATATGCACCCAATCACAGTAGAATAATGTTACCTTGAATTCAAAGTAGTTTAATTCGAGAATTTGTCTAAGGATGCCATAGTAGGTGGCTTCCTGTTCTACAATGTTCCTATCCCTGGCACTCGACCTGAACCTAGTCAATGCTTTCATAGAGACCCCGCTGTTTTGTGTTGTAGAGTTCTTTTCGGAGTCTATTGTGATAAAAACATATCCATTTACTGAGTATGTACTATACGATGTGGCTTTAAAGCTAGGACCAATAGCTATTCTCTTAAATTGTGACATTTCTTCATTCTCTAGTTGATCCCTTAACCACGTGTTATAGTCCATTTGTTTTTCTGCTGACGGATTGCCCCTCCGATTTTGTCCCCTACGTGCTTGAGACTGAAGGTATGCATTGTATTTCCTACAAGTCACATACCAAAGAATATAAATAATTTTATTATTTACATTAAGCTATTTTAAAAAACATTAAGGATAGAAGAAAACAATTTCATTAACTTACCCCTCCCACTGAGCATTTTCAGCGTGATGTTGTAAAACCCACATGCGTGCTTGTTGATATTGCACCGTAGTAAGAAGATGGATTTTTGCTTTCTTGTTGATTTGAAAGTTATCGACATTCTCATCACCCTCATCATAGAATATCTTTCGTACTTGCTTATGGCTTCCTAGCTTCTTCTCGGGCATGTAGTCCATACAGTACATTCATAGATTCCTCTAGTATATAGCGTTCCGCAATACAACCCTCTGGATAAGTTTGATTCATCACATACTTTTTGGATGTTCTCATCATCCTGATAAGTATTAAAATAAGATATTGATAGAAAAAGGCTATTGTAACAAAATTTAATTCAATGCTGTAGTTTATGTTACCTCTCAAAAGGGTACATCCACCTATATCGAACGGGTCCACAAAGTTGTGCCTCCTCCGCCAGGTGCACAACTAGATGTGTCATGGGAACAAAAAAAGATGGAGGAAAGTATTTTTCGAATACACATAATGTTACCACTATTTTGTCTTTCATATATTGAAGCTCCTCACGATTAATAACTTTCGAACATATGACGTTGAAGAATCTTGACAATTCGCAAATGGCGGAGCGCAGTGGTTTATCTTTCCCTAAAAACGAGTGCATCAACAATACCGGTAGCAATTGCTGCATCACAATGTGATAATCATGCGACTTAAGGGCCTTAAGTTGGTTATCCTCCATACTGACACGATGTGTCCAATTTGCACTATACCCTTTCGGAACTTTCAAATCGATCAAGGTTCGACAGAATAAGTCTCTTTCAGATCGGGACAAAGTGAAACGAGCTTTGGGTAAGAACACTCTGCCGTTCCTTTCTTTAGGCCACAATGACCTTCTTATATTCATAGCCTGAAGATCCTTGCGGGCTTGTAAACCATCCTTGGTCTTATCCTTTGTGTCCATGATCGTTGCGATGAGATTCTCAGTGACGTTTTTCTCAACATGCATCACATCCAGATTGTGGCGAATGGGTAAATGCTCCCAGTATGGCAAATAAAAAAGGATTGATCTCTTCGACCAAGCAGTAATGTTGTGCTCATCATCCTTGGACTTCTTCCTACTCTTTCCCACTTGCTTTCCGAACTCTTTTTGAATATTATTCATTTTACGTAGTACATCAGAACCTTTCATACGCTTTGGAATCTTCCTTGTGTCCTCCTTCCCATTGAATTCAGTTGTTTTCGTCCCGAAGTCATGATTAAGTGGCAGGAATCTTCTATGTCCCATATAAGCGAACTTCTTTCCATGTTCAAGCCAGACTGAGTCTGTCTCCTCACTACAAACAGGGCATGCATACTTTCCTCCTGTCCTACAACCAGAAAGATGTCCATATGCCGGAAAATCGTATATTGCCCATAACAAAATTGCCCTCATTGTGAACCTGTTCTTGCTATGCGAGTCATATGTTACAGATCCATTCCACAATTCAATCAACTCTGCAATCAATGGCTGCAAGTAGACGTCAATGTCATGTCCTGGACCTTTTTTTCCGGGGATCAAAAGTGTTAACATTGTAAACTCCTTCCGCATGCATAAATGAGGTGGAAGATTGTACGTAACAATCATAACAGGCCAGCAACTATGTGAGTTGCTCAAATTCCCAAAAGGATTGAATCCATCCGTTGCAAGCCCCAACCGAACGTTACGTGGCTCCGCAGCAAAATCATCGAACTTTCCATCTACATTCTTCCACATAGATGAATCAACAGGATGACGCATGTGACATTGATCTCCAACCGACTTCGAATGCCATATCATGTTCTCTGCAATCCACGGTACACTATAAAGTCTTTTTAACCTCGCGGTTAATGGGAAATACCTTAGCACTTTACACGGTACCTTTGGGGCAGTTGACCTTTTAACTCCATCAAATTTCCATCTGCTTGTTCTACATTTTGGACATCTATCCTTTGTAGCGTGCTCCTTCCAGTATAGAATACAATCGTTACGACATGCATGTATTGTCTCATAGTTCATACCCAATGAACCGATCAATCTCTTCGCATTATACATACTATCCGGCAAAGAGTTCTCGCTTGGCAAGATTTTCTTGAGCAAGTTTAATAACTCTATAAAGCTATTGTCTGACCACTGATACCTAGACTTCATGCTCATCAACTCCACTGTCACAGACAACTTTGTATGCTCGGGTTTACATGATGGGTATAAGGGTTGTTTTGCATCCTCCATTAATTTCTTGTAACGGGAATCATCATCTAAGTCATCTTGAGGTTGAGTACCATCTTCATTATTAACCTCGTTCATACATGCATCTAAGTCATCGGGTTGAAAGCAACAAAAAGCATCATTCACCAAATCTTCCATTCTGGGCAACATATCTTCGTTACGATTATCGGCAGATGTACTCGCACCTTCATTGGGACATTGTTCCCCATGGAGAAACCAGGTCGTGTATGTTTTATCTATGCCATGTAAAACCAAATGATCGCAAACTGTTTTTAATGGCTTCTTCCCATGCACATTACAACATTTGACACAAGGACAACAGTACCAATCAACACCATCTGAATTCTGTTTTGCGAACTCTAGGAATGTTGCAACACCTCTCAAGTATTCAGGGGACACCTTTTCTGCCGTCATCCAATTCTTGCATGGGGTCGTGGAAGCCATCTGCTGTGTATAAGTTAGGTCCGGAATGAGTACGTCTATGTAACTGACTAAATTAGCCACCCATCCAAGGAAAACATAGTGACCTACCCACATGTTGCAATACTCAGGTGGCTACAGTTTTCCATCTGTTTTTCCAGCTCATTTTATGGCATGGTACTAAAACTTAAGCAGATCCAAATGTCAGTGTACTACACCATTGAAAATAGTGGCGAATGACTATTGATTTTTTTTTTTTTGACCACAAAAGTTTTAGATCAATCATATCTTTATACGTTCTCTCTATCCAAGTCTAGTTGACCTTATCAATGGGTTGGACGGAAAATAAATATTACTATAGGCCTTAGGAATATTTTAATGGTGTGCATTCAATCGCCACTGTTTTCTGGTGTAATGGTAGGACGGGAAATCGCAACTGTTTCTTATGGTATGGTCCACCTGATAATTGAATCTCCTTCAGTTTTTGGATAATACCTTAAAATGATCTGGAAAAACATATGGACGGCATGGATACATAATACACAGAAAGTGCTTACGTGGCATACAAATAACTCAAATGAATCCGTCCAAATTATTTTTTTTTTGTACATTTTCTGGAATCGTACGTAAGAAATCTCATTTTCAAAATTTGAGGAAAATGAGAGAAAATAATTCATCTTTTTCAAGACTCATCCCACTCACCACAAACCGTGCATTAGGATCCACATAATGAATTGCTTGGATCTCACACAAGTGTGCCACTTACGCACCTATCCGAACCGTCCATTAGGTCCAGCGTACTCTTCTTTCGCTCACTTCTAAAATCATAGAAATTGGATGATCGGAGAATACTTTAAAGGACCTATCTTCTACCATTGCTCTTGTCCATCCATTCTTTGATGCCATTAACTTGACGTTTTGGATCATCTGATCAGTACCATTTTTTTAAGACGGCTTGAAAAGAGTGGACTGGACCTAATGGACGACCAGATAGATGATATGAGTCCCAACGGCTTGATGCATATCCCTAATTCTACGCCGTCCATCCGTTTCCACGATCCAAATCTTAGGTGGACCACACCACAGGGCAACATTGGTGATTGAATACCGAGCATTAAACAATTCTTGGGGGCCACCGGAATGTTTATTTACCACACAAACTGTTGATAAGGTCACAAAGACCTGGATTAAGGGGCCACGTAAATATTAGATTGATCCAAAACTTCGTGGCCCACAAGAAGTTTTTAATGGTCAATCACCACTTTTTTCCTGTGGTGTGGTCCACCTAAGATTTGGATCTGCTTCATTTTTAGATCATGACCTCAAAATGAGATGTCAAAAATGGATGGACGACATGGATGTAAAGAACATACATCACGGTGGGCCCCACATTCGGTCCACCGACCTTGGTGGATCCGGGAATGACTTCAGTGGATCCATTTTCAAGACTCATCCCACTCACCACAAACCGTGCATACTCAATCTCCTCTCTTGACTCCATCCCTCAAACGTCACCTTTTAAATTTCAACTGACCAACCATTTTCATCCATCCATCACACTCACCTTTCCAATTTCTAATGGGTGATGATGAAGTAAGATTGGAATATGGTGGACCATATCTCCACAGGACAGTAGGCAGAGTCACATATCGTTCAGGACCGCTCATTGATCTTACCCTACAATAGATGGAAACTAATTCAAAATATAAATATATTGGATGACCCCATCCATCAAATCCCTGTCCTTCCAAACAACGGTCGAAAATGAAAATGGTAAACAATCAACAACCAGTGCGGGAAAATGATGAAAACCAATGTCGAGGATTGTCTAATAGGTGTCATTGTTAAAAAAAATGGCCCACCCATGGTAGTAATCACCCACGCGATGTGGCACAGATCAAAAATCGCACTGATTGAAAGGTCTTGATCCGTATTAGGGTTTCAACATTCAATGTTGGAGAGAGAGAGAGAGAGAGAGAGAGAGAGATTTCATACCAGCTGCAATGACGTCGAAGCTTGGAAGCTGCAACGGGAGCGGGGATGGGAGGCGTCGAAGCTTGGAAGCTGCAACGGGAGCGGGGATGGTAGGCGTCGAAGCTTGGAAGCTGCAATGGCAATTTTTGGGGAGAGAGAGAGAGAGAGAGAGAGAGAGAGAGAGAGAGAAGGGGCGGGAGACGATTGAGAGGAGGGAATGACGATTTGGGGATTTTTTTAGGGTAAGGGTGGGTTAATCGGATTGCACGGTTTTACCGTGCGGAGTAAACTCAGTTGGGCCCACCTAGAATGCATGTGCTTTATCTATTCCGTCCATATGTTTTTCCAGTTCATTTTAGTGGTTGAACCCAAGATTTAAGCATATCCAAACCTCAAGTGGACCATGCCATGGGAAACAGTGGGAATAATGATTTAAGCATATCCAAACCTCAAGTGGCCCCACATTGATGTTTATTTGTCATCCAACCTGTTCATAAGATCACATGAACATGGATGAAGGGAAAAACACAAATATCAGCTTGATCCAAAACTTCTGTGTCCCCCTATAATTTTTCAATGGTATATATTCAGTTCACACTTTCCCTGTGGTGTGGTCCACTTTAGATTTTGATATGCTTCGTTTTTTTGCACCATACCTAAAATTATCTGTTAAGATGGATGAACAGAGTGGATAAAATACATAAATCACGGTGGGCCCCACAGAGTTTACTCAGCATGGTGAGCCCCACAGAGTACTGACGCACTCTGCGCCAGAGGCCTGATGCGCCAGGGGAGCGGATTAGGTGTGACCCCGGACTCACGCAAGACGGTGCGGTCCTTACGTAGGTTCACTGTGGGGCCCACCTTGATGTATATATTATGTATCCACACCGTCCAAATGTTTATACACATGATTTTAGGGCATTAAATCAAATATCATACATATCCAATTATCAGGTGAACCATAGCATAAGAAACAGTGGTGATTGACCATTAATGGGCCACAAGAGCTTTGGATCAATCTGATATTTGTTTTTTACCTTAATCCAGTCTCATTTAACCTTATCCACAGATTGGATGGTAAATGAACACTACATAAACATTAAGGATCGCCCTGAGAAGTTTTTAATGGTAGGACGGGCAATCACCACTGTTTCTCATGGTATGGTTCACCTGATAATTGGATCTACTTAATTTTTGGTATAATGCCTTTAAATGATGTGAAAAAACGGATGGACGGCATGGATACATAATACATACATCAAGGTGGGCCCCACAGCAAACTCACGATAAGGGCCGCACCCTCTTAGGTGAGGCCGGGGTCTCACCTAATCCGCTCTCATGCGCCAGAGGGGCCCGGATTTCCTGCGAAAGCCTTGGGCAGGAAGTTCCTGCGCTAGGAACCAAGGTGGGGCCCACAGTGGTGTTTTTTGATGAATCCACCCCGTCCATCCGTTTTGGGAGCTCATTTTAGGACACTAAAACGAAAATGAACCGGATCCAAAACTCAAGTGGGCCTCACTAAAGGAAAAGGTGGGTAGGTAAATTACTACCGTTGAAACCTCCCTGGGTCCACAGTGATGTTTATATGACATCCATACCGTTCATAACGTCACTACTACTAGGATGAACTGGAAACACAAATATTATCCTGATTCGAAACTCCTGTGGCCCCACAAATATTTCAACTGTAGGCGTTTAATCCTCATGTTTTAGGCCCACTTGAGTCTTGGATCCGGTTCATTTTTGTTCTCATGTCCTAAAATGAGCTCCCAAAACGGATGGATGGGGTGGATTCATCAAAAACATCACTGTGGGGCCCACCTTGGTTCCCAGCGCAGGAACTTCCTGCGCAAGGCTTTCGCAGGAAATCCGCGCCCGCGCCAGAGGCGTGAATTAGGTGTTACCCGGGAACAGCTGAGTGGGTGTTACCCCCAGCGTATGGCCCACATGGATGATATTTTGTATATCCATGCCGTCCATCTGTTTCTACGGCCCATTTTAGGACGATTTTCCAAAAATTATGTAGATCCAAATTTCAAGTGGACCATAACACTAGAAATAGTGTGATTGAGTGCCCCACCATTAAAAATTCCAAAGAGCACATCGTAAGGTTTTTGTAATGTTTATTTGCAATCCAAGCTCTTGATAATGTCAATAAAGTCTTGATGAAGGGAAAATATAAAGATCAGATTGATCTAAAACTTTTGTGGCCCACAAAACGTTTTTAATGGTTATACATCACTGTTTCTAGTGATATGGTCCACCTAAGATTTGGATCTTCTTAGGATTTTGGATCACATCCTAAAATGATATGAAAAAAGAGATAAACGGTGTTGATATATAAAAACTACAATAAGATGGGCCCCACACGGTTAGGGTAACACCCACTAAGCTGTTCCTGGGGTAATACCTAATTCGCACCCCTTGGCTATGGGGCCACTGGCCGGTGCTTTGTGGGCCCCTCCATGCCGTATGTGTTTTATCCACACTGTCGAGCCATTTCTGAAGATTGTTTTAGTGCTTGATCCAATAAATGAGTCAAATCTAAATCTCAGGTGGACCACACCACAGGAAAATAGTATTGATTGAATGTCCACCATTAAAAACCTCGTAGGGCCCACTATATTAATTATTTGACATCCAACCTCTTAATTAGGTCATACAGACCTGGATGTAGGTAAAAAACAAATATCAGCTTGTTCCAAAACTTCCGTGGCCCTCAATAAGTTTTAACAGTGGGTGTTCAATTAAAATTGTTTCTTGTGATGTGGTCCACTTGAGATTTGGATCTACCTCAAATTTGGACTCATACCATAAAATGATCTACGAAAATGTATGGATAGAGTGGATGAAACACATTCATCATGGTGGGGCCCACAGAGCACCGATCACTTTGCATTGACTGGTGACCCTGTCACTAACCAATCCATCTGATATATTTTATGTATATCTAATCCATCCATCTGTTCTTTTATATCATTTTAAGATGCAATAGAAAATATTAGAAAAGATCAAATTCTCAATGACTAGATTAGAGTTTGGGGTCCAATGACTATACATTTATTAGGTTTTCATGAGGTCAACAAGTTACAACGCAATTTGGACCTAAAAATTTGGCCTAATTTGGAAATCTAATCCATTCACTCTATTATATTCATCAATAACTTTGATTTGACTGGTCACTTGCCCTGATCAAGTTTAAGATGAGAAAGATACTAAATAAATAAAATTGATCAATGATGGGCCATATCTTGTAACATAACCATTAGATTTGAGTGAAATTTAATCTAAACATCTAAAGTCATTTACTTTTCAATTTGGACCAATCAGATTGTCCAAAATTTGTCTAGCTCTAGACAAATTGATTGTACACATTTAAAGAGTCTTTTATACGGATATGATTCGGGCTTAATTTTGTTTTCAATAATAATTACCACGTTCTAAACATATCTGACCATTCAGATCAAGTTTAGGATGACTTGATCATAGAATTTGATCAATCTCATCATTATAAATTTTCCTTGCAATTAATTAACATCATTATATTAGGGCCTTCATTTTTTGCACCAATGAACATGTATGTATGCATAAACCAATCTGATAACCAGTTAACTGAATGAGTGTAATTTTTCATTTTCAACTATCCAATAAATGTCCACCAATAAATTTGGCCCACTCATTTCAAATTTCTCGCTTTTATTTAAACCACAATTTTTTTCCAACATTTTTTTTCAAAACCGGTAAAATCTCTTTTTTTTTTTATCAAATATTTCAACTTTTATTTCTTTTGAAAATATCATTTTTTTTAATCAAACTTCTTAATTTTTTCGAAATACAAAATCTTAATTTCTTTATAAAAATTTCAATTTTTTTACGAACTTATCAATTTTATTCGAACTTCTCATCTTTTTTCAAATGGTCATTTTTTTTTTTAAATCTCAATTTTTTGAATCTTATTATTTTTCTAAATCTTATCAATTTTAATTTATTTTCAAACCTCTCAACTTTTTTTGTTTGAAAATCACAAATTTCTTTTTTAACTTCACAATTTTCTTTTTCAAAATATTTAATTTTATGAAAATTTGAAAAGAAATTTCAAACATATTAATTTTATTCAAATTTCTCAATTTTGTTTTTAAAATCTCTTAACATTTTCTTTCAAATTACTAAATCTGTTATTTTAAATATCAAATTTTTTAATTTTTAAAAAATATCAGTTTTTTTCAATATCTCATTTTTCTTAAATTTTATTTTCCGACGGACCTTATTTGGAAGGCATCTTTTCGGGCTGGGATTAGCAACGGGCCAAATCCGTCGTTAAATAGCGACGGACTAAGTTCGTCGGAAATTAAAATTTTGCGACGAACTATGTCCGTCGGTAAATCCCGCGACGAAATCCCTCCTTAATTTTGCAAAAGCGACGGAATATTTTCAAATACGACGGATCAGATTCGTCGTTAAACCAAGCAATTTTTGCGACGGTCAATGTTCGTCGCAAAATCCGTCGCAAAAATGCGATTTTGGTGTAGTGTATTATGTAAAAGAATAGTAAAATAGTAATTTTTTACTATTTAAATAAATGATAGTAGACCATTAACAAAAGTTATGGTTAGTGAAAATTTCAAAAGATGGGTTGGCTATGAGTTTAAAAATTGAATAATGATAAGCTTAATCAAATCAGGTTGCTAAGACAGCAACAGATGATGAAAAAAAAAAAAATCCTAATAGTACCATAGAAAAAATTAAATTAGATGGTACAACCATATATGATGAAAAAAGATCATTAAACAATAAGATTAAGAAAAAGAAAATGTGCTATTAAAGTTACCCTTTTTTTGTGTCTTCTATAAATTTAATTTATTCTGTTGTTATTGTCCGGATAAATTAACAGACAAGTCGAACCATTCACTAGTGGGAGAAAAAATATTATGAGCTATGGTGGCTAAGCACGAGATGTTGATTCATGTGTGACTACATGACTCTCTCCACATAAATGGTCTATATTGAAAGGAAAAGAGTTCATAAATGATGAAATAGTTTGAATACCCGAATCTGATACTGTTGATTTCTTAGGTACACCCACCCAGGTGAGGCCCATTATATCAACAGTTTGGATCATGGAAACATGACCTAGGTCCAAAAGATAATTACATCCAGCCATATTTTGGATGGTTTACTTTAGATATATGGGCCACTTGTTATTATCCTTCATCAGGGAACTCACACATTTTGCAGATTCTAAGGGCGATGCATGGAGAAACCTGTGGACCATATCCCCACTAAATATTTGCCACAATCACGATGAGGAATGCACTACACAGGATGATCCCTAACGTCCATTGCGGACGACTGTGGCCCTACTCATTTGTGTTCCAATTCAAAGCCGGATTAGATCTAGACATCTCAATGGGCCTAGCATGTGGGCTGGGTGAAGGTCAGGTCATGTTGAGCCCAGCCTGCTTACTTATCAAGTCTTAGAGTCAGGTCTGGGCCTGGCCCATGAGAGCATTAATGGGCCTGTTCTTTCGAGTTGAAATGAACCTGTACTGTGTACTTGACATGTGTGTGCAGATATGGGATGTTCATCAGTTGGGAGAATGTGATCAAGGTGGTGTAGCTTGAAGATCAGGTTGGTCATTCATCAGTTGGGCTGCACAAGTGTAGATGAAATGGACGGTTGAAAAAGAGTAGCCAATAGTGCACATTCGATGCACACGTGACACTAGTTGGCATATCAAAGAGCCCACATTCAAATAAATCAATTAAAAAAAAGAATGCAATATGTATATACAATATGTATATACATGGATATATGTACATGATCAATGTATGCGTATGTATGCAGGGGAGGAAGTAGGTGTATGGAGAAGAGTAGCCTGTAAGGACAGCAGTTGGTACAACCTAATGGTGCTACTCCTGTCATCCTCACCACCTTATGAGTATCCGTAACACGGTGCTTGCACGTGCCAATTTCTTTCTGTTATTTTTTTTGGACGTGGATTTCTTGCGAAATACCTAGGTGGGGCCACCGAGATTTTTGTGAGAAATCCACACCATGCATCCATTTTCTGAGATAATTTTAGGACATGAAACCAAAGATGAGCCGGATCCAAGACTCAAGTGGGCGGAAAACGTGAGGATTGAACATGCACAGTTGAAATATTCGTGGGGCCACAGAAATTTTGAATCAGGCTAATATTTGTGTTTTCAGTTCATCCCAGTAGGAATAACGTTATGAACTGTACGGATGACATATAAACATCACTGTGGACCCCAGGGAGGTTTCAACAGTAGGAATTTCCCTGCCCACCTTTTCCTTTAGCGCGGCCCACTTGAATCTTCGATCTGGTTTATTTTTGTTCTCATGACCTAAAATAAGCTCACAAAACAGATTGATGGTGCGGATTTCTCACAAATATCATGGTGGGTCCCACCTAAGTTCCCAGTGCAGGAACTTCCTGCAAAGGCTTTGCAGGAAATCCACGTCCTTTTTTTCTCTTGACTATGGTGTGCATTTGCCACAGCTTAGTAGCTAGTGCAACCCATGAACTATAAAAGAGACGTGCGCGTGTACACATGAATCGTGCCCACCCAAATCATTATTCCACTGTGGACAGGAATCTGCATTAATCCAACGGTCCCGATCACCTAAAGTATACAATGAATCCAAATTCAACTGGCTAATTTAAATGGTAGAGATTGTCAGATCTTTGGAAATTTTCGTCCGTTATCCCATCCACAACAGGGTTGACAATCCGGACGGTCCAAATTGACGTATGTATGCCGGATGTATGGTGGATGAGTATGTGGCAAAAGCACACATATTCTTGACCCAAAATTTAGTTACAAGAAGTTAGCTATAGGAAGCTCATTATGGTGGTTAGGGGAAAACAAGGAGATAGTTTGCTTGAAGGGAAGTGATGTGGGGACTCGTGGCTAGAGCTTTGGGTTGGGTGAGATGTCATTTCTGATGTTTGGACCATATCCTATTCTGGAAAACCAAAAGCCACCGGTAGCTACATTCATGAAAGCTTGTGATCAATCTCTTTCTACAGCGAAAAACGACCTAATAGCAATTGACATGATAATTACATACCAGAATAGCCTACAACACCTGCTTTAGGCACTGCGTAAACACTCTCTTTCTTTGGGGCCCACCATGTTTTATATGTGAAATCCACTCCATCCATGTACATGTAAAAAATCAGGCACAGTGAAAAATACTCAGATGGGCTACACCAATGGGAACAGTGTAAAATTGCACCTAAGACCTCTAAGTTCACTTGCTGCGGCTCACCTGAGTTTTGGATGTGGTTGATTTTTGCATCTTCTATTCATCCAGGTGAGTCAAATTGATGAATGGATTTGATGAAAGATACACATCAAGGCGACCCCACACATAAACCTATGGTTGGCATCACATTCCTATTGTTCATTGTGTTGTGGCCCACCTAAGTTGTGGGTGTAGCTGATATTTGGCCCAATCTCATATAATCTCGGAGTGGTGGATATTGATGAATGGATTTGATGAAAGATAAAGCATCATGGTGGCCCCACACAAACCTATGGTTTGTGTCCAATTGCTATTGTTCACTGCGTTGTGGCTCAACTGAGATATGCAACTGGTTGATTTTTAGTCCCGGATCGTAACAATAAAGACTCCACGTGATGGATGGAACGGATTTCACTTGTACAGTAGGGTGAGCCCCAAAGAGCTTGGGTGTTTTCCGCCATGCATAAAACCAGTGTTGTAGAGGATTCCCATCAGATATAAGTTTTGCCGTGATCACCAAGATTAACGGTTGGGGTTGAAGGAAGAGGAATGATAACCCTAACATCCAACTAAATGTATCTAACAACTCCTCATTATGATCGAAACTGCTAGCATGGTTGGCCTCACAGAGTATGGTGGATGCACCAAAAACAATTAGGTACAGAATATTTGGACTTTTTGGTTGACCACATATTTACTTCATCAACTATCAATTTATCAGCACCTGTTAAAAGGGTTTAAATTCTCCAGGGTATTTTTGATACATGGGCCAACCACAGTGTGGCTCATAATATCAACGGTTTGGATCACTGTACCATGTGCCGACACATTGTACAAATAGAAGGATCCAATGGAAGAGAAAACATAGTAAAAGATCTCATTGCACCAATGGCATCATGGTCCATAGCTACTTTAGGGCCAACCCTCCAAGGTGGGGCCCACCCAACATAGAATGGCAAGCCTTTTGCTATCTAGATATTTAATAATGCCAATTAAAAGAGGGAGTTATTTGATACTCCGGCAGATCATGATGCTTGATACGCAGGCACTCAGAAATGGTTCAGGAGGAGTCTATTATCTCAAGTTAAATGGAGTAGTCTATCGATAAGTCACAGACCCAAAGCTAGATTGTTTGGACAATTCTAACCACTGATTAGTGAATCGTGAATAGTTGCTTGTTGAAATAGGACCGTTGGCTATTTTTCATTTTTAACCGTCCAATAAAAGTCAAATAAAATGACTTAACTTCATCAACACTCTACAGTTAAGGTCGACCAGCACATGTACCAGCCGTCCGTGGCTAGGGTATTTTGGGTATTTCATATGTGGAGGAACTTTATGATAAGTGGCCCACCTTTTAAACAGTACACACCAGCTTTTGATTCTGACATGCGGGCCCCATTGGTCGATAATCCAGGCTGTTGGTCTGTTGAGTCCCACTGTGGATGAACTCTTCCTCAGAGTTATTCTAGATAGGACAAGCTAAATAGACAGTTAAGATGAGGGACACACAACAACCGTCGATTGAGAAAGGTCTAAATTTTGGTGGCTGAATCTTCTCATCTTGGTGATTTTTCGGGCATTCTCCATCCACGGTGGGACTCAACAGACCAATGGATTGGATTACCAGAAATAGACCCCATTTGTCAGAATTGAAAACCCATCTACGTTGTGTGAGCCACCTATCATATAATTCATGACCACGAAAATGAATTCCATCATCTCATCACCTAATCAATCAAAGACTTTCTATATAAACATACAGACTCGACCAATAGCAACACCAAACTCATTAGACACACAGAGAGAGAGAGAGAGAGAGAGAGAGAGAGAGAGATGGCTCCTCTTCTTCAAACATCAGGTCCCATGGCTGCATTGCTACTTGCATTGAGTGCAATGTTCCTCTTCCCAGAGCTCTCACATGCCAAGCATGCAGGCATTACCAGGCACTACAAGTTCAACGTACGATCCTAGCCGTTACCCGCCATAATGAGCTAATTGCATTCACCTTGTTCCTCTCTAATGTTTTTGAATTGTTTGTTGGCAGATTCGATTGCAAAATGTGACGCGGCTGTGCCACACGAAGAGCATCTTGACCGTTAATGGCCAGTTTCCGGGGCCCAAGATCGTCGCCAGAGAAGGTGACCGGGTGGTTGTTAAGGTGGTTAACCATGTTCAGAACAATATCACCTTGCATTGGTATGGAACCATCTAATTACCCACCTTAATTAACATGTGTTTTCTTATGGGGAATGATATGATCAGATGCACACCCAATTATGTGGGGCCCACCTTTGTTAGAAACCTTCTGGTATCAGCTGTGATATAGGGCCCACCCTTGTTAGGCACCTTCTTATGTGGGGCCCACCAACGTGACAACCTCCCTCGAGAGTATCTCATGGATGCATGGATAACAACGTGACAACCTTCTTAATTCATGAGAAGAAGCCATTAATGAGTTGTAAGAATGCTAGAATGGGCTAGTACTCACTAATCCAGACCATTCATCTACTTTGTCACACCATGGGTTAGAAATAGACTTTATATTGGACTGTTAGTGTCGTTGGTCCCATCATGTTGTGACAAACATGATATACCACAATTAGGAAAACACGTATTTCTGTAACTATGAGGAGATTGCAATTAGAATATACTTGTGTATTAACCCAAAATGCATTTGATTTGGATTATTTGATGGATGGTGGATCTGAGAACAGGCATGGAGTTCGACAACTTAGGAGCGGATGGGCAGATGGGCCCGCATACGTGACCCAGTGCCCCATTCAAACTGGCCAAACTTACGTTTACAACTTCACGATTATCGGCCAAAGGGGGACCCTCTTTTGGCACGCACACATTTCATGGCTGAGAGCGACCCTCTACGGTCCCATCGTGATCCTCCCCAAGCACGGCGTCCCTTACCCATTCATCAAACCATACAAGGAAGTCCCTATCATCTTCGGTAATCACAAGCAAGATCGTAAGATTATACAGATTAATTACAATAAATCAAGATACTTAAAATGAACTTGAATCTGAATCGCAGGTGAGTGGTTTAATGCAGACACTGAGGCCATCATCACGCAGGCTCTACAGACCGGAGGCGGCCCAAACGTCTCCGATGCATACACTATCAATGGCCTCCCTGGTCCCTTGTACAACTGCTCGGCAAGAGGTAGTTCTACTTCCCATGTGGTAAATTTGGAATATGGGTTGTGGGCTAGAGGCCGAGCCCAGGAAATCGAAACCGCGGCCCATTTACAATTCCAGCTCCACCTAATCTCATGCTAGCCATAAATGGACCTTGATCTCGGCTCAGCATGCATGGTCTATTTGAACCCACCCCATTTTTTTCTAGGCCTAATTGACACCCTGGCTAGATTTGATGAGCCCACATGCACTACGCCCAATGGGCCTACTGCCCAGACCATCCCACCCACTTGGAACATGTATCCATCGAATCTCTCACTTTTCTTTCCGTTTGCATGGTGTGGTGCAGATACATTCAAGCTGAGTGTGAAGCCTGGGAAGACGTATCTCCTCCGTCTGATCAACGCTGCCCTCAATGATGAGCTCTTCTTCAGCATCGCCAACCACACCTTGACCATCATTGATGTCGACGCCATCTACGTTAAGCCCTTTGACACTGACATCCTCCTCATCACACCAGGCCAAACCACAAACATTCTCCTCAAGACCAAGCCACATTACCCAAATGCCACATTCTTCATGTCAGCCCGGCCCTATGCGACTGGCCGGGGTGCGTTCGACAACACCACGACAGTCGGAATACTCGAATACCAAAAACCCAATTCATCTCATCCATCGAATGCTATTGGCATTAAAAACGGCCTCCCACTCTTCAGGCCATCCCTTCCGGGTTTCAATGACACTGCCTTCGCCGCTAACTACACCAGGAGATTGCGTAGCCTGGCCAATGCTCAATTCCCCGCCAACGTCCCTCAGACCGTCGATAGGCGGTTCTTCTTCACGGTCGGCCTCGGCACTCAGCCATGCCCCAATAACCAAACCTGCCAAGGGCCCAACGGCACCAAGTTCGCCGCATCTGTCAACAATGTCTCGTTTGTCCTGCCAACCACGGCCCTCCTCCAGACCCACTTCTTGGGGCAATCCAACGGTGTGTACACCACCAATTTCCCAACCAACCCTCCATTCCCATTTAATTACACAGGTACCCCTCCGAACAACACGATGGTGAGCAATGGCACTAAGGTGGTGGTGCTTCCATTCAATACAAGCGTCGAGCTGGTGCTGCAGGACACAAGCATTCAAGGGGCGGAGAGCCACCCTCTCCATCTCCATGGTTTCAATTTCTTCGTAGTCGGGCAAGGCTTCGGAAACTACAACCCCAACAAGGATCCATCCAACTTCAATCTCATCGACCCCGTCGAGAGGAACACCGTCGGAGTTCCAGCAGGTGGTTGGGTCGCCATCCGCTTCCAAGCAGACAATCCAGGTCGGTAATGTATATAAATCGCACAAGGAAACGGTAGGCGGGAATCCCGACATGTAATTTTGAAATGGGCTTTTGGAAATGCTCATTTTGAAATGCTTGCTTGATTCCCGCCAAATGGGAGCACCGGCTCTTGGTCCTCGCCGCGTGCATTTCCACGCGTGAGTCATGGCTCAGTGTATCTCATCAATAACAGCGTCCTGATGGTAAGGCCATGCAAGGTTTACTTGTTCCAAACCGTCAATCTGATGGTCCCATCGTGGATACCGAATACGTAGAGAAAAACAGAAATATCGACCATGCATGGTGAGGCCAAGAGTTTGACAGTTCTGATCTATCCGGGGGCTCCACTTGAACCAAATGAACGCATCATGGCATCCTTCAGATACACTCTTCTGAAGGATATTCAGATACGTTCAGATACGTTCTTTTTTTAAGGATATTCAGATGCACTCTTGCAAATAAGGATAATCTAGTACGTAATTTTATGCTGACATGGCCTGATTGATGACGTGTCAACAGGTGTATGGTTCATGCACTGCCACCTGGAAGTCCACACCAGCTGGGGCCTGAAGATGGCGTGGGTCGTCTTGGACGGGAAGCTGCCCAATCAGAAGCTGCCACCTCCACCTTCCGATCTTCCCAAGTGTTGACCTTGGACGTCACCGATGGGGCTTCATTTTGTTTTGTTTTAGAGTGTGGTCCACTTTCTTCGATTTTCATATTTATTTTTATTCTGGGTTTTTTTTTTTCGGCCTCCATCAGATGATGTAGTTTTGTATTATCAGAATTGAGTTTCTACGTGTGGCGTCAATAAGATCAACGGTTTCGATTTCATCATCATCTTACCAGCATTCTACATTTGGCATTGTATAGCCGTTTAAAAATGAGTTGGTGATTCATGGTCTCTGGAGGCATGGAATTCTAGAGAGCTGTACTGTACGTGCGCATGATAATTAATACGAACCGTTTATCCTGTGGGCTCCACTTTTGATAGTCCTGTAACAAAAATTAGCCTCGATCAGACCGTCCAAACCACCTAATAATTAAATGACCTATTTCTACTTGGGGTCACACAAAATAAACGGTTCGAATCGTCCATGTTTGCCACGTTGTGGGCTAGCAAAACCCTGGAGTGTGATGATAGTTTAACACCATTTTGAAATTGAAATTGTAGGTGAACCATGGAATATCCAAGTCTAGCATATTTGAAGGCTACCAAGCTTACGTAAATGGAGGTCCCATTTCCTGTACTGATATCATACGTGGCAATGTGGCAAGCGTGGGAAGCATCCGAGCCACTAATCAAGTGGCCTGGATTAGACCACTTCCTAAAGAAAGCAACATAAACAGAAAAAGTTTTTCATTGTGCAAAATAAATACAAGAAAGCATCTATTGTACTGTTGTTAATATTCGTGGAAGCAAATTGAGGGCAAGGGTTTCATGGCTAAGATCATAAAGGACATGCGCACAAAGATATGAACTAGACAATCAAGAACTAAAAAATAAGAATCGCAGGGAGGACGTGGTAAGGTCTATTAGTGTCTTCTATATTAGATAACTACTTCAAATTTACAAGGTTTTCGAGTATCCTTAATTGGACTTTGTCGAGATCCATGAAAGAAAATTAAAACATAAATAATTTTTAATAAAATTCAAATAAATCGATTGATAAAAAAAATGAGCTTACAATTATTTAAATAAAAAATTCAAGCCTAAGACATAATTCTAAAGTTAAACTCCAACTCAAACACCCTAAAAATGTAACTTACTATAAATAGTGAACTTACTATTTATAGACGGCCTCTATTTCTACTAATCTTCATGATTTCGGTAAAATATAGGAAGTTGCTAATCCAACCAAACTATGTGATTCTCCTAACTTTTCTAAGCCCTTCTACGTTGGGCACAATTTCTACAACTCAAAGGATATGAAAAGTTATATTAGAACTAAAACTTACTATTTATAGTAAAAACAAAATTAAGCTAGGCTTATGACTGTCGATCTGATCAAATCTTGCAAATCTAACATGGGGAACCAGGAAAAGTCAGGTTGGTTGGCTTAAGTAGCTTGAGCTACTCCAAAATAATATATTATACGTTCTATAACTCATCCCGAATTGTAAGATAAATTGTTTTATGGTCCTGATGGCCTGAATCACTTCCGCTTCCGATCGGGCTTCCTTTGGTCCATATTGGCCATGAAAATGTCTACGGCCCATTCTACATCACTTCTTTCGAATGATTGTTTTGATATTCTAGAAAGAGGAATGAGAAATATCTTTTGAGAAAGTTCTAAGGTTCATTTCTTTTGTTGGGACTAAATTTGCAAACTAAAGAATAATAGAGGCCTCAGAGTTTATGCTCTTATAGTCACTGCCAAGGCCTACCTTATAAAGCATTGTGAAAAATCATATACAAGGAAAATAATCTTTAGATCAAGTGGGTTAATAAAAGTATATTAAATGTGAATCTATATAGCACGTCATGCCGATGCAAATGCATCTTGCGGCTAGTGTAGAAACTTTATTATTCGTTCCATTATCAAATGTCATACCAAATTCCTTATTAGAACTCAGAGTTATATATCTTTCTAGTATGACCCTTGTCCCAAAGAGAGAAGTCTCATGGAGAGCATTGAATAGTGGATTTGGTAATAAAGCCACAAATAAAAGAGAGAACATTTATTCAAAATAATAAGCGGCAAGTCCCTTATCTGCTAATTTCTGAGCTTGGTGAATTTTTTTCCAATATGAGACAGATTGCTCTTATGCCTACTGAGGTTGAAAATGTATGGACCCTTTTTTTTCCAAATGGCTTTATTTCCTTTAGCTCAACAGTGCAGGCTTGTTGGACTGGGGAAAAGCTTTTTTCCTTAACTTAGTCTAATACTTTAAAAGAAACCTCTAACTACTCTATAGTGGCTTGGATGATTTTACTCAAACAACATGAGATGAAGGATATGTTGATAAGATTGAATATCATCTCTGATAGCTAATGTCATTTTTGCACTTGCTCCTTAAAAATCATCCTCTATATTTTCTTTTAATGCCCTTATATCTCATGGGTTTGGGAGAAGATTTACCATAAAATTTTCATTTCTACCATCTCTTCTCCCATTATTACCCAAGCCATTACTCATCTGGTTCAAAATACTGTACCCTTTATTTTTAATTTTATGAGTAGGCTCTACTTTCCTGTCTTTGCCTAGCATATTTAGAAAGAAAGAAACTACCTGACTCTTCAAAAAAGTCTCTCTCAGATCACCATGAGATATATTCTAGAGGTGAGATCTCGAGCTTTATTCATTTTTAGGCCTTCTATTGCTACAGTCGTTCATGCCTATATCTTGGCTGAATGAAATTTCCCAACGTCTCTACTTCCTATTCCCAAGCATTACTCAACCCCCCAGTTAAGGGCCTCGCCAAATCACCATGGGCCCCATTTGGTCAATATCCCGTGCTGAAGTTAGAGCATCTAAGATTAATCGCATGTGTTTTTCTCCTTCCTTTAAGGTTGTCTAAGGCGCTATTTCGGATGTGGACATTCAAGGGCCCGGTGATAAGAGCTTGCCTATTATATATTCCTTCCTTCTTCTTTTTCCTAAGGAGAATTATTTATATTATTTTAGGGGTTTTTCATTAAAGTGCATAACGAGGACTGCCTCCATGTGATTTTGAAGCCTAAGGGCCCGTTTGTTAAATCTAAAGTCTGAAATTTGAAGTCGAAATCTGAAGCCTGAATCTGAAGCCTAAGAGTTTGTTTGGTAACTATTATTGAAGTCTGAATCTGAAGCCTAAAAGTCTGAATATGAAACAACTTGTTTGTTAACAAACATCGGAAATGTTTGAAATCTGTTAATTTGACACATTTACCCTTACTTATGTATGGAGATGTTTACATTATAAAAGTTTTTTTTATTAAATAAAAGATTTTTTTATTAAATAAAAATAAAATTATTAAATTAACATCTATTTAATTCAAATAAACTAAAATACACAAAGAAACACTAATAATTAATAACGCAATAAAGAAGTGAATGATAGTTTTTTAGTAAAACTTAAGGTGGCACATTGTCGCTGCCCTTCTTATTGTGTGGGATATGTTGTGCATTGTGGGGTCCACTGTGATGTATTCGTTTTATATCCACTTCATCCATCCCTTTTAGCCATCTCATTTCAGGGCATGAGCCCCAAAATGTAGATCTTAATATCAGGTGGACCACATCATAAGAAACAGTGAGACAATGACACCCACCGTTGACACCTTCCTAGGGCCCATCATGATGTTTATTTGCCATCCAACCTGTTCATAAGATTACATAGACCTGGATAAAGGCAAAACATAAATATCAGCGGCAATCTGCATGCTACGTCATCATGATGGGGGTATGCAGAGCGTCCTCCAATAGCCACTGGCTCTTGGCAGCGGCAATCTACATGCCACGTCATCCAAGGCAAATTGGATTACATAGTTACTAGTCCATGCTTTTGTCATATTGAGTAAACTCCTTTGGGCCCAACATGAATATATGTGGTTTATCCACGCCATCCATCCATTTTTCTAGTCCATTTTAGGAATTGAGACTAAAATAGAAGCATATCCAAAGCTCAAGTGGACCATACCACTAAGAATAGTTCAAATAATGATTTCCACCATTGAAACCTTTCTAGGGACCACAATGATGTTTATTTGTCATCCAACCTGTTCATAAGATCACACAACATGGATGAAGGGTAAACACAAATATCAGCTTGGTCCAAAATTTTTGTGGCCCCCAAGAAGTTTTCAATAGCAGACATTTAATTCACACTATTTCTACGGTGTGGTTCACTTAAGCTTTGGATATGCTTCATTTTTTTTGCTCAATCCCTAAATTTATTTAGTAAAATGGATGAATGGAATGGATAAAATATATAAATCATGGTGGAGCCCACAGAGTTTACCCCATACACTTAACGTACAGAGTTACTCAGTACGCAATCCACTTCATCGAGTATGGAAACAGACTGCCCTGATAGGGGCTCTGTGGGGCCTACCATGGTGTATAAGTCTCATCCGCACATTCTATCCATTTTTCCAAATCATTTTGGAGCATAAAACAAAAAAGATAGGTAGATGTAAGGCTCGAGTGGGCCACACTGTAGGAAACAATGGGAATTGGGCACCTACCATTGAAGACTTCTTAAGGCCACAGAAGGCTCTGATCAAGACGATTTTTTGTTTTCACTTCTTCTATGTTTGTGTGACATTATGAAGGGGTTAGATGGGAAATAAACCTCACATTGGACCCTAGAAAAGTTTTAATGGTATTCATTCAATTCTCATCGGTTTCTATAGTGTCGTCCATTTGAGCTTTATATGTGCCTTTTTTTTGGGTTCACACTCTAGAATGATTTGAAAAAGTTGATGGACAGTGTGGATCTAACACATAAATCATGGTGAGGCCCATGGAAGTTACTCATGTTAAAAGTTGGGTTGTACATTGCGCAATCCATCTAAAAGAGAAAATCTCTATAACAATCGTAAGGAGAGGGTTAATTTTGGAAGCAATTTTATTTTTTTTATATAAAGTTTGCGGAGCGCATTCCATATTCACCGTTAAGCCAGGCCTCCTTCATAAAAAAAAATCAAGGGAAAATCGTAGAGCGCTTTCCGAATTTGGTGTTAACAAACAAAGTTCAACACGGAGCATTTTCTCCATTTCGCATTAAGTAGCTTTTTTAAGTGTTAACAAATAAGTCCTAAGTCTTCCTTTTGGAGCATGAGACCCTTCACTCAGAATTTGAGATCTCTTAAAGAGTAATAAGGTGAGGTGATGATGATTGGTAAGCAGAGGAAAACACGTATTATTATGCATGCTAATGACCCATACAGTCCACATACACTTACATTATCTCAAAGACTGAGTTAGCCTTGATTCTTTGAGCTTGGCTTCTCCTTTCCTATTCTCATTTTTCTCCCTAGCCTTAGGTCTTGGGCTCTTTCCTTAGCCTGGGGTGTGGGCTTCCCTTTTCATGACCTTGAGTGTGGGCTTCTTCCTAACCTGAGGTGTAGGTATTCTTTTTCTTTTTTGTTTTTTTTATCCCTAGTCCGAAGTGTGGGCCACCTCTTGTATTTTTTACTGCATTCCCTTTTGGAGGAACTAAAGAGCTCTTATCATCTAAAAAACAAGACAATTGGGATTACTCATGTCTTGAACCATATGTAGATTTAACAATGCATGACGTATGCCCATCTAGGCGATGAAATCATACTTGAAGATAAACAACTCTAATTTTCTCGACACACTTTCCTGAATAATAGACACCATTGGCTTACTTTCTCATTAATTCTCTCTTAAATATATGCTTTGAGATGAGAATCAAAAGTTGTACATCTTATTTATAACCCTACACCATCGTAGAAACCAAGTCTTATATGAATTTTCATTTCTTGCACATTAGGTTTTTCTTAACGAAAAGTTTCCTTTCATGATTTAGCTTAGTAATTTAGAGTAGGATTTTTAAAAAATAAAGCCCAAGTAATTGTATGTACATACATGCACATGTGTGTGCATATGGGCCAATATATAGAAGACATGCTCGTATACATAATGATAAAAAAATATTAATATATTGAGCATGAGAAGTTGTTTTAAGCAATTGAAAGGGCATTTAGGTAATTTAATCCATGTCAAAATCATCCAATGTCATGGGGTGGCAGTGTTTGGATGTCTAGCATAGCTAAGTTGGGACGTGGATTGCTTGCAACAAGTTGTCACGGGAAGTTCCAACGCTCAAAAACTAGCCGGAGCCCATTGTTTCTATAAGTATATATAATGTATGCATTGATGTGTACTAGACTTAACTTAAGCTTCATAACTTGTTTAGTTACTAGATATCAAAGCAATCCATGGATTGCTCATTAATTAGTTAGCAATTAAGAGCATTATATATGTATTAAAGGAACTAAGATTTATAAACTGTGATATGGAGATAATTACCACTTATCAACTCGATGTTTTGCTGACAATGGCTTTATTGAAGATATTAATGATAGAAAATTTATTATGGCATGCATGTTTACCTTGAAAGGTAGAGTTGTACCTTGGCATTGTAAAAAGAAACATTGTGTAACTAAATACAAAATGGAGGCGGAATATATCAACTATAACATAACAACTATTGAAGCTGTATGAATTAAAATGGTTCATAACTGACTCATGATCCAAGGAAATCCCTGAAAACCAATACATATTTATTGTGCTAATCAGATTGTAGTAACAAAAAAATAGAGTTACAAGCTCAAAAGTAAAACACAAAAATACAACATTACTACATATGATATTATGTAAAAGGATAATAAAATAGTAATTTTTTATTATTTAAATAAATGATAGTAGACCATTAACAAAAGTTATGGTTAGTGAAGATTTCAAAAGATGGGTTGGCTATGAGTTTAAAAATTGAATAATGATAAGCTTAATCAAAGCAGGTTGCTAAGACAGCAACAGATGATGAAAAAAAAAAAAAAATTCCTTATAGTACCATAGAACAAATTAAATTAGATGGCACAACCATATATGATAAAAAAAAAAAAAGGATCATTAAACAATAAGATTAAAAAAAGAAAATGTGCTATTAAAGTTACCATTCTTTTGTATTTACTATAAAGTTAATTTATTATGCTATTATTGTCTGGATAAATTAACAGACAGGTTGAACCATTCAATAGTGGGAGAAAAAATATTATGAGCTTTAGTGGCTAAGTTGGAGATGTTGATACATGTGTGACCACAGGACTCTCTCCACATAACCACATTATTAAAAACAAGGGTGTATATTGAAAGGACAAGAGTCCATAAATGATGAAATAGTTTGAATACCGGATCTGATACTGTTGATTTCTTTGGTACACACCCACCCAGGCAAGGTCCATTATATCAACGGTTTGGATCATGGAAACATGACCTAGATCCAAAAGATAATTACATCCAGCTGTAATTTGGATGATTTACTTTAGATACATGGGCCATTTGTTATTATCCATTCATCAGGGAACTCACACATTTTCCAGATTCTAAGGGCGATGCATGGAAAAACCTGTGGACCATATGCTTCTACAAAATATTTGCCACAATCACGATGGGAAATGCACTACTCAGGATGATCCCTGAACGTCCATTCCTGACCACCGTGGCCCAACTCATTTGTGTTCCAATTTCAAGCCTGATTATGTCTAGCCATCTCGATGGGCCTAGCATGTGGGTCGGGTGAATGTCAGATCATGTTGAGCCCGGCCAGCTTACTTATCAGGTCTTAGAGTCGGGTCCGGGCCTAGCCCATGAGAGCATTAATGGGCCTATCCTTTCGAGCTGAAATGAGCCTGGACTGTGTACTTGACACATGTGTGAGATATGGGATGTTCATCAGTTGGGAGAATGTGATCAAGGTGGTGTAGCTTGAAGATCAGGTTGGTCATTCATCAGTTGGGCTGTACAAGTGTAGATGAAATGGACGGTTGAAAAAGAGTAGCCAATGGCGCACATTCCATGCACACGTGACACTAGTTGGCATATCAAAGAGCCCACATTCAAATAAATCAATTAAAAAAGAATGTAATATGTATATACATGGATGTATATATGTATATGATCTATGTAATGGTACAGCAGTTGGGACAACCTAATGGTACTAATCCTGTCATCCTCACCACCTTATGAGTATCCATATAACACGTGTGCTTGCACGTGTCAATTTTATTCTGTTTTTTTTTTTTTTTTTTTTGGACGTGGATTATCCTTCGCGCGAAGGCCTTTCCGGAAGTTCCTGCGTGGGAACCTAGGTGGGGCCTACCGTGATGTTTGTGAGAAATCCACACCATCCATCTATTTTATGAGATAATTTTAGGACATTAGACCAAAGATGAGCCAGATCCAAGACTCGAGTGGGCTGAAAATGTGATGGTTGAATGTACAGTCGAAATATTCGTGGGGCCACAGAAATTTTGAATCAGGCTAATATTTTTGCTTTCAGTTCATCACAGTAGGAATAACGTTATGGACGGTATGTATCACATATAAACATCACTGTGGACCCAGGGAGGTTTCAACTGTAGGAATTTTCCTACCCATCTTTTCCTCTAGCGCAGCCCACTTAATGTTGGATCTGGTTTATTTTTGTTCACGTGACCTAAAATAAGCTCACAAAACGGATGGATGGTGTGGATTTCTCACAAACATCACAGTGGGCCCACCTAGGTTGCCAGTGCAGTAACTTCCTGCAAAGGCTGCAGTAAATCCACGTCCTTTTTTCTCCTGACTATGGTGTGCATTTGCCACAGCTTAGTAGAAAGTGCAACCCATAAAGCATAAAAGAGACGTGCGTGTACACATGAATCGAGCCCACCCAAATCATTATTCCACTGTGGACAGGAGTCTGCATTAATCCAACAGTCCCGATCACCTAAAATCATACAACGGATCCAAATTCAACTGGCTAATTTAAATGGTAGAGATTGTCCTATCTTTGTGAATTTTTATCCGTTCTCCCATCCACAACAGGGTTGACAATCTGGATGGTCTAGATTGACGTATGTATGCTGGATGTATGGTAGATGAGTATGTGGCAAAAGCACACATACTCTTGACCCAAAATTTAGCTACAGGGAAAGCTCATTAGAGTGGTTAGGGGAAAACAAGGAGATAGTTTGCTTGAAGGGAAGTGATGTGGGGCCTCTTGGTTGGAGCTTTGAGTCGGGTGAGATGTCATTTCTTATGTTTGGACCATATCATAATTTGGAAAACCAAAAACCACGGGTAGCTATAGATTCATGAAAGCTTGTGATCAATCTCTTTCTACAGTGAAAAACGACCTAATAGCGATTGACATGATAATCATGTACCAGAATAGTTTACACCACTTGCTTTAGGCACTATGTAAACACCCTCCCTCTTTGGGGCCCACCATGTTTTATATGTGAAATCCACTCCATCGATGTACATGTACAAGATCAGGCACAGTGAAAAATACTCAGATGTGCCACACCAATGGGAACAGTGTAAAATTGCACCTAAAACCTCTAAGTTCACTTGCTGCGGCTCACCTGAGTTTTGGATGTGGTTTATTTTTGCATCTTCTATTCATCAGGTGACTCAAATTGATGAATGGATTTGATGAAAGATACACATCAAGGCGACCCCACACACAAACCTATGGTTGGCATCACATTCTTATTGTTCATTGTGTTGTGGCCCACCTAAGTTGTGGGTGTAGCTGATATTTGGCCCAATCTCGTATAATCTAGGAGTCCACCTGATGGAAGGAGTGGATTTCATATATAAAATAAGGTGAGCCCCAAAGAGCTTGGGTGTTTTTCACCTAGCATAAAACAAGCATGGTAGAGGATTCTCATTCGACAAATGCCATCTGTTTTGCCGTAACCACCAAGATTAACGGTTGGGGTTGAAAGAAGAGGGATGATAACGCTATAGGCCGGAAGCTTGTATGTAGCGTTTAGGTTTAGTTTGTACAAGAGTGTAATCAAGGTTTAATGATCCAAACCGCTAGTATGGTGGGCCTCACAGAAGATGGCAGATGCTCCAAAAACAATCCAGATTGGAAGATCCTAGCTATGGAATAGTTGGCTTGGCCGAACGTGTATTTGCTTCATCAACTATCAATTTGTCAGCACATGTTGATGGGTTTGAACTCTCAAAGGTATTTCCGATCCATGGGCCATTCACAATATAATGTGGCTCATAATATCAAGGGTTTGGATCACTGAACCATGGGCCCAACAAATTGTACAAGATGGAACAACCAGATCTATTTTTGGCCCAACAATATCCAATTCATCCATCAGAAGCATACTGCTATTAGATGCTCTATCCATACAGTCAGTCTTCTAGTCAGGTGGATCACAATTAACTTAACAAATGAAAAGATCACTTATTGCGATTGTGATACTCCAGCAGATCATGATGCTTAATACTCGGACAGGAACCAACTGTTGATAAGTCACAGTCTTAATGATGAAATAAGACCATCGGATATTTTCGTTTTTAATCGTCCAATCAACTTCCTCCAATCTGATGTTTAGAAAATCGAATAATGAAATGGAAAATGGTACATCTAAATAGGGGACAACAATTTAAACAGTTTAATTTGATTTCCTTTTATGTCCCATATCCAATTTCTAAGTAATTTGAAAGTGACCGAGCATCATCCATCACACTCTACCACAGTATCAAACCTCTTCACGGCAAAAGAAGGTCAAATAAATTGACTCGACTTGGTCAACACTCTACAGTTAAGGTCGACCAACACACGGACGGACCGACCGTCCGTCCATGGCTAGGGTATTTTGGGAATTTCATCTCAGGAGGAACTGTGGCCCATATATTGTACAGTACACAAGAGCTTTTGATTCTGACATGCAGGCCCCATTGTTTGATAATCCAGGCTGTTGGTGTGTTGTGCCCTACGGTGGATGAAGTACTATTCCTCAAAGTTATTCTAGATATATAGGACAAGCATTATATTTTCGTCTGTGGTCAACAATAGACGATTCAGATGAGAGGAATACAACAATCGTCGACTGAGAAAGGTTCAAATATTGGTGGGTGAAATTTCCGATCTTGGTGATTTTTGGAGCATTCTCCATTTATGGTGGGACTCAACGGACCAATGGACTGGATTACCCGAAATGCATCCCATTTGTCAGAATTGAAAACTCATTGTCTTGTGTGGGCCACCTATCATATAATTCATGACCATGCAAATGAATTCTATAATCTCTTCACCTAATCAACCAAACACTCTCTATATAAACATCCTGCAGACTTGACCACTAACAACACCAAACTCATTAGATAGATAGAGAGAGAGAGAGAGAGAGAGAGAGAGATGACTTCTCTTGATCGCACTGTAAATCTTGCACATATTGCGGAATAATCGGATCGTCTATGCATCAACAATGGAGATTTCGTACTGTAATCTTAAAGCCATACCTGATTGGGAAGATATTCCTGATGCTGTCGTGTTGTCGAGAAGAACTCTTGATCTTTCGCACCTTACACCTTTAGGAAAACCACTCAATAGGGACTATGGTTTTCTCTTGTATGTTGGTGAGGGACCAAGACATATATTTAGAGGAAAGAGGGCCAGAGAAGCTTACCCATCACACTTCTCTCCTCTAGGGTCTCTACACCGTAGGTTTCCATATCTGGCTTAATAACAGCGAATTGGAAACATGGTTCAAGTGTCCCGCCCCAAACCTATTTGTAATGATCACAACTACAGTGGGCCCCACCGAATCGCTCAATCTGAATAATCCAACGGTCATGATCTAAACCGACGATCATGTGTGGCCCACCTAATGGAGTCTTACACGCACGTGCCAACCAGGAAGGCATTACCAGGCACTACATCGAGCTAATTGCATTTACCTGCCGCATCGAGCTAATTGCATTTACCATGTTCCTCTTTAATGTTTTTGAACTGTTTGTTGGCAGATTCGGCTGCAAAACGTGAAGCGGCTATGCCATACGAAGAGCATCGTGACCGTTAATGGCCAGTTTCCAGGGCCCAAGATTGTCGCCAGAGAAGGTGACCGGGTCGTTGTTAAGGTGGTTAACCATGTTCAGAATAATATCACCCTGCATTGGTATGGAGATATCGTACCACCTTAACATCTGTTTTCTTATGGGAAATGATATGATCAAATGTATATCCAATGATACATGTGGACCCCCCTTTGTTGGAAACCTTCTGATATCAGTGATATAGGTCCCACCTTTGTTAGACACCTTTTTTATGTGGGGCCCACCTACGCGACAACCTCCTTCGAAAATATCCCATGGATGCATGGACCATTCTCTTCATTCATGAGAATAGAAGCCATTAATGATTAGTTGTAACAATGCAAGGGGAATGATAGGACTAGTCTCTAATCCGGACCATTCATCTACTTTGTCACACCATGGATTAGAAATAGCCTGTAATTGGACTGTTAGTGTCGTGGGGCCCATCATGTTATGACCAACATGATCTGACCAAGTAGGAAAAACACTTCTCTATGGAGAGGAGGAGATTACAATTAGAATGTACTTGTGTATTAACCAAAATGAATTTGATTCGGATTGTTTGATGGATGGTGGATTTGAGAACAGGCATGGAGTTCGACAGCTCAGGAGTGGATGGGCGGATGGGCCCGCATACGTGACCCAGTACCTACGTCTACAACTTCACGATTATCGGCCAAAGGGGGACTCTCTTTTGGCACGCACACATCTCATGGTTGCGATCGACCCTCTACGGTCCAATCGCGATCCTCCCTAAGCGTGGCATCCCTTACCCATTCATCAAACCATACAAGGAAGTCCCGATCATCTTTGGTAATCACAAGCAAGATTGTAAGATTATACAGCCTAAATACATGAAATCATGCTAATTAAAACAAACTTGAATCTGAATTGCAGGCGAGTGGTTTAAAGCAAACACTGAGGCCATCATCACACAGGCTCTACAGACCGGAGGCGGCCCAGACCATCCTGACTCACTTGGAACATATATGTATCCACTGTATCTCTCACTATTCTTTCTGAGTTGCATGGTGTGGTGCAGATACATTCAGGCTAGGGTGCGTTTGGTAAAACTTAATTCTATGACTTATCATTGGAAAATGATATTTTCAGTGATTTTAGTAATTTAGACCGTTTGGTAACTAAAAAAATTTAAGTGCTTAATTGGAAAAATCACTTAAATTAAGTAGATTATTTTAAGTCATGCCAACTTGACTTAAAGCTTATAGCTAAATGCGGTAAGTGATTTCTCTTTAAATTTTTAGATAAAAATTGACAAAAGTATCCTTATTAACATTTAAAAATAGCAAGATTACCCTTCTTTATTTACTTTCCCATTCATGAAACCATCCCACGCAAGTACTTGAAGTCACCAAATACCATAAGCCCCAACATAATGTATGTATATTATCTATATAGTTTATCCATTTGGAGAGATGATCTTAAGGCATGAGCCCAAAAATGAGACAAGTCCAAACCTCAAGTGGACCACACCACTAAAAGCAATGGGGACAATGATGCCCATCATTGAAACCTTACTAGGGCCCACCAAGATGTTTATTTACCATCAACCCTGTTCATAAGAACATAAAAACCTGGATTAAGGAAAAACACAAATATTAGCTTGATCCGAAACTTTTGTGGCCGTGATAAGTTTTCAATGGTAGTTTTCAGATAAATTACCAAACAGATTTGTCTGTTCTTATAAATACTTAAATTCAGCACTTTAAGTTTTCAGTACTTAAATTAATTTTCAGGCTTAATTTTTCAGTTTACCAAACAGCACCAGAAGCCTGGGAAGACGTATCTCCTCCGTCTGATCAATGCGGCCCTCAACCACAAGCTGTGCTTCAGCATTGCCAACCACACACTCACCATCGTTGATGTTGACGCTGTCTATGTTAAGCCCTTTGACACCGACATCCTCCTCATCACACCAGGCCAAACAACAAACGTCCTCCTCAAGACCGAGCCACATTACCCAAACGCCACATTCTTCATGTCAGCCCGACCCTATGCGACCGGCCTTGGCAAGTTCGACAACTCCACGACCGTCGGATTACTGGAATACCTAAATCCCAATTCATCAAATAGTGTTGGCATGAAACAACTCCCACTTTTCAGGCCATCCCTTCCGTCTCTAAATGACACTGCCTTCGCTGCTAACTACACCAAGAGATTGCGTAGCCTGGCCAATGCACAATTCCCTGCCAACGTCCCTCAGACCATCGATAAGAGGTTCTTCTTCACGGTTGGACTCGGCTCTGAGCCATGCCCCAAGAACCAAACCTGCCAAGGGCCCAACGGCACCAAGTTCGCCGCATCTGTCAACAATGTCTCGTTTATCCTTCCAACCACGGCCCTCCTCCAGGCCCACTTCTACGGGCAATCCAACGGTGTGTACTCCACCAATTTCCCAACCAACCCTCCAATCCCATTTAATTACACAGGTACCCCTCCGAACAACACGATGGTGAGCAATGGCACTAAAGTGGTGGTGCTTCCATTCAATGCAAGCGTTGAGCTGGTGATGCAGGACACGAGCATCCTCGGGGCAGAGAGCCACCCTCTCCATCTCCATGGTTTCAATTTCTTCGTCATCAGGCAAGGCTTCGGAAACTACAACCCCAACAGGGATCCATCCAACTTCAATCTATTCGACCCCGTAGAGAGGAACACTGACGGAGTTCCATCGGGTTGTTGGGTCACCATCCGTTTCCAAGCAGACAATCCAGGTCAGTAATGTATCTAAAACACACAAGGAAATGGTAGGCGGGAATCCTGAGATGTAATTTTGAAATTGCCTTTTGGAAATTCTCATTTTGAAATGCTTGCGAGATTCCCGCCAAACGTCCTTTAGTGTGTATTGAGCTTGTATTCTCATGAGTCATGGGTTATTGTATCTCAACAATAACAGTGTCCAGATGCGGTGATCCATGCAAGTGGAGCCCATGTTTACTTGATCCAAACCGTCAATCTGATGGTCCCATCGTGGATACGGAATGCGCAGAGAATTTCTCTGGAATGATTAGTATCTATGAAACTGGAGCATTTTTAGGAATTTCCACCATGTATGGTGGGCCCCACGATTTTGACGGTTCTGATCACGAAGCTGGGGGCCCCACTTGAACAAAAATCGACGCATTATGTTCAGATACACTCTCTTGAAGGATGTTCAGATACATTCTTTTTACATAAGAT
Source organism: Liriodendron chinense (assembly GCA_003013855.2). Taxonomy (NCBI): domain Eukaryota; kingdom Viridiplantae; phylum Streptophyta; class Magnoliopsida; order Magnoliales; family Magnoliaceae; genus Liriodendron; species Liriodendron chinense. The sequence goes on along the minus strand of ML058427.1, from coordinate 1,559,583 downwards.
AATCTAATACCTAATTTTTTGCTGACATGGCATGATTGATGATGTGGCAACAGGTGTATGGTTCATGCACTGCCATCTAGGTAGTCTTGGACGGGAAGCCGCCAAATCAGAAGTTGCCACCTCCACCTTCCGATCTTCTTGGACGTTGTATGGAGAGACTCATTTCGTTTTGGAGTGTGGCCTACTTACTTGGATTTTCTTATTTGTTTCCATTTAGGGTTTGTTTTTTCCGGCCTCCATGAAAAGATGGAGTAGTTTTGTAATATCAGAATATTTGAGTTTGTAAGGGGGCATCAATAAGATCAACGGTTTCGATTTCATCATCAGCTTACCATGTTTCTACATTTTGGCATTTTATAGCCGTTTAAAATTGAATTGGTGATCCATTATCATCTCTATATGCACCGAATTCTAGCGCACTGTATTGTACCCCAGGGGGAGCCACGTAGTGGCGAGGGGGCAAATCAACCTGAGTTTTAAGTATAAGAGTTCAATTCCAAGTGGTCCGGTTAAGTCCTCGATATGCCTCGTTTTCAGGCTCAAGCCCTAAAATGATGTATCAAAATAAACGGACGGTGTGGATAAAACATATAGATCACGGTGGGCGCCACATAACCCCTGACAGTACCGTCCGTTTGTAGCTAGGTCTGGCTCCTACCAAAAGGTTTTCGCAAGAAGTTTAGGGAAATTATGTGGGTCCCATCGTGATGTTTGTGATCAATCCACCCCGTTCATCCATTTTGTTTGATTATTTTATGAATGAGTTCAAAAAATGAAGCAGATCCAAAACTCAAGTGGGCCAGATGAGAAGAAACAGTGGGGATTGAGCGACCACTCGAAACATTTGTATGGCTACAAAAGTTTAATATTAAGCTAAGTTTTTGTTTTTTCATTTCACCCCAGTAGAAATTACCTTAGAAACGGTTTGGATGGCTTATAAACATCAAGGTGGACCTAGGAAGGTTTCAACGATGGGAATTTCTTTTCCCACTTTCCCATCTGCCGCAAACCGTGGGATGTGTGATTGATCAAAACATCACGATTGCCTCACAAGAAAACACCCAAAAGCTTTGATGGATCTGTGTGGATGGGTGATAAAACACTCAGCAACATGGGAGTGTGCCACTGTTGCCTCTACTTGAAGGAAATCTCGGGATTGGCATATCAACCCAATTAGCTTTTGTAGAGACATTAAATTATGCCGTTGGAATACAAAAGAAGGGGGCTCTATACCAACTCACTTTGAAGTAGAGGAACAGTAAACTCATACCATAAATGCCCCCACTACAAGATGGTGTGTCAATGTATATAAAGGGACACTAACGTACTACAACGTATAACGCAGCGAACATGATATAAGACAAAGGTTCTGCCATGGTGCAAATCATAAATACCAAACCTAACCCCTAAGAAAATAGAAAATCTCTTTTATATATTGTTAACTTGCTTAGGATCAAATCAAAGCTCCACATACATGTGAGAGATATCAAGTAGATGATCATGAACTAGAAATAGGATTAGCAACGTACATTGAATCATATATGCCAATCTAATAATGCATGGCAGTCCTTTAGGTGGTTGGATCAGACTTGATGATGAATGGCTTTGGCTGTCACTCCATGCTCCTTACACAGTAGATGGCCTTGGAATATTTGGGATTTGGGTTTCTCTCCTAGCCACTTGAGGAGCCGCTAATGACTTTTGAGAGGTTAAAGGGTTTCATGAGGAAGATGGTCTAAGAAATCTGAAGATTTGGGGTAATTTTTCTTTGAGTGATCGAACGTGGCATATAATACGTATATTCAACCCTTTAGTTTACCACTTGTGTCCGATAGCCTAGCTAGAAGATGCCTTGGTGTTTGAACAATAGGCCTCGGGTGCTAATTGCATTGGTGGGTGCATCATGTAACTAACAATGTGGGTGTGTTGCACAGCTAATAAGGTGTGTGTGACTAATATAAAAAAAAGTTTACCACACATTTGATATTGACTGAGCTTGGTGATAAGAGCTTGCCTATTATTCTTTCTTTCTTTATTTTTTCTAAGGAGAATTATTTCTATTATTTCAAGGGTTTATCAATGAAGTGCATAACGAGTACCGCCTCCATGTGATTTTGAAGCTTAAGTCTTCCTTTTGGAGCATGAGACCCTTCGCTCGAAATTTGAGATCCCTTAATTAAAGAGCAATAAGGTGAGGTGATGATGATTGATAAGTGGAGGAAAGCACTTATTATTATACATGCTAATGACTCATGCAGTCCACATACACTCACATTATCTTAAAGACTGAATTAGCCTTGATTCTTTGAGCTTGACTTCTCCTCTCTTATACCTATTTTTCTCCCTAGCCTTGGGTGTTAGGCTCTTTCCTAAGCCTGGGTGTGGGCTTCACTTTCCATGGCCTTGCGTGTGGGTTCTTCCTAACTCGAGGTATATGTATTCTTTTTCTTTTTGTTTTTTGTCCCCAATTCGAAGTGTGAGCCACCTCTTGTATTTTTTGTTGCGTGCCCTTTTGTTGAAAATAAAGAGCTCGTATCATCTAAAAAAAATAAGAGAACTGGGATTACTCATGTATCTTGAACCATATGAAGATTTAATAATGCATGACTTACGCTCATTTAGGCAATGAAATCATACTTGATGATAAACAATTCTAATTGTCTCTACACACTTTCCTGAATAGTAAACACCATTGGCTTACTTTCTCAATAATTCTCTCTTAAATATGTGCTTTAAGATGAGTAGCTCTATATGTTTTTTTTTTTTTTTTTAATTATTAACTTTGACGAAGAGAAGCAAAAGTTGTCTTATTTGTAATCCTATATATACCATTGTAGAAACCAAGTCTTATATGAATTTTCATTTCTTGCACATATTAGTTTTTCTTAACAAAAAGTTTTCTTTCATGATTTAGCTTAGTAATTTAGAGTCTAGGATTTTAAAAAAAAAAATAAAGCCCAAGTAGTCGTAAGTACATACATGCACATGTGTGTTCATATGAGCCAATATATAGAAGACATGTTCGTATACATAATGATAAAAAATAAAAATAAAAAAATAATAATATATTGAACATGAGAAGTTGTTTTGAGCAATTGAAAAGGAATTTAAGTAATTTAATCCATGTCAAAATCATCAAATGTCAAGGGGCGGCAATGTTTGAATCAGCCCATCGGTCAGGCTTAGCTAAGTTGGGACGTGGATTGCCTGCAACAAGTTGTCACAGGACGTTCCAACGCTCAAAAACTAGCTGGAGCCTATTGCTTCTATTAAGTATATATAATGTATGTTGTATTTTAAAATCTTTTAAAATAATTTATTTCAAATTTTCCCTTTGAAAGAGGTTTCCCTCCACAAGTTTGTTTTTGGAGTTTTGTGCATTTCATTTGTCCCACATCGGAAAGAATCAAGGAAAAAAGCAAGTATATAAATAGAGGCTTTACACATGAGCTAGGCCCTCAATGGGCAAGTGAATTTTGTGGTTTGTGGGGGCTACGCACATTGACCTACACTATGCCAAAAACCACACACGCGCACGCCCGCCCTCCTGCCCGCCCTCCGATGCCGGTGCCGGTGCTGGTGCTGGGCTCGGGTCCGGGTTCGGGTCTAAGTTTGGGTTTACTATGAGTATACTAGCGTACCTTCCTTTTGCTCCAACGGACACTGAAAGTGTACTCGCACCAACGGTCTTTTATTTTAAACATCCAGAGAAGCATCTGTTCGGGTGGTCGCATCAGTTGGGTTTAAACCCAACGGACCTAACCCAATTCAAAACGGTGCATTAAGTACCTAATCAAGTTTATATATAGAATTGATTAATCCGTTTTTAAACATCCGAAAAAATCATCTTCTCTTTCAACTTTGCTAAAACTCTAGACTCGGTTTTTCTGTTTTTGTTTTCTCTGACTCACTGAGTCACTGCATCTCAAGTTTACGGTGTACTTGCTAGTTTAAGCCCTGTACGGCGAGTGCACAGCCGGGACTAAGGTGATAATCGTTGTATCCTGGAGGCCAACTGTCCGTAACTCCTGTTGCATTTGGAAAGCGGTCCAAGGATGGCAGATTTGGTTTCAAGCCCAGTGATTTGTCACGCCTCGACTCAGTGTTCTTCAAAACAATAAGTTCTTTAATTTTCGTTTTAATTTTCATCTTAATTTTAATATTTGTCGGTTGTTTTCAACACCTACTTCTAGAAATGTATGCATTGATGTGTACTAGACTTAACTTAATCTTCATAACTTGTGTAGTTAGTAAATATCAAAGCAATCCATGGATTGCTCATTAATTAGTTAGCCGGATCTGATACTTTTGTTTTCTTAGGTACACCCATCCAGGTGAGGCCCATTATATCAACGGTTTGGATCATGGAAATATGGCCTAGATCCAAAAGATAATTACATGCATCCAGCTGTATTTTAGATGGTTTGCGTTGGATATATGGACCATTTGTTATTATCCATTCATCAGGGAACTTACATAATTTTTCAGATTCTAAGTGCGATGCATGGAGAAACCTATGGACCATATGCTTCCACAAAATATTTGCCAAAATCACGATGGGGAATGCACTAGTCAGGGTGATCCCTGAACGTCCACTCCTGACGACCGTGGCCCTACTCATTTGTGTTCCAATTTCAAGCCCGATTAGATCTAGCCATCTCGATGGGCCTAGGATGTGGGCCGGGTGAGGGTCAGGTCATGCTGAGCCCAATCTGCTTATCTATCAGGTCTTAGAGTCTGGCCCATGAAAGCATTAATGGGCCTGTTCTTTCTAGCTGAAATGAGCCTGGACTGTGTGATTGACACGTGTATGATAATGGGATGTTCATCAGTTGGGAGAATGTGAATGTGGTGTGGCTTGAAGATCTGGTTGGTCATTCATGATCAGTTGGGCTGCAAAAGTGTAGATGAAATGGACGGTTGAAAATGAGTAGTCAATGGTACACATTCCATGCACACATTCCATGCACACGTGACATTAGTTGGCATATCAAAGAGCCCACATTCAAATAAATCAATTAATTAAAAGAATGTAATATGTATATACATCGATGTATGTACATGATCTATGTATGCGTATGTATGCAAGGTAGGAAGTAGGTGTATGGCCAAGAGTAGCCTGTAAGGGTACAGCAGTTGGTACAACCTAATGGTGCAAATCCTGCCATCCTCACCACCGTTTAAGTATCCGTAACACGTGTGCTTGCACGTGCTGGTTTCATTCTGTTTTTTTTTTTTTTCCTCCTGAGTAGACTATGTTGTGCATTTGCCACAGCTTAGTAGAAAGTGCAACCACTGAGCCCAAATCATTGTTCAACTGTGGACAGGAATCTGCATTAATCCAACGGTCCCGATCTCCTAAAATCATACAACGGATCCAAATTCAACTGACTAGATTAATTGGTAGAGATAGTCCGATCTTTGCAAATTTTGGTCCGTTCTCCCATCCACAACAGGGTTGACAATCTGGACGGTGCAGATTGACGTATGTATGCCAGATGTATGGTGGATGAGTATGTGGCAAAAGCACACATACTCTTGACCCAAAATTTAGTTACAGGAAGTCAGCTGTGGAAAGCTCATTAGGGTGGTTAGGGGAAAACAAGAAGATAGTTGGCTTGAAGGGAAGTGATGCGGGGCCTCTTGGTTGGAGCTTTGAGTTGGGTGAGATGTCATTTCTCATGTTTGGACCATATCTTATTATGGAAAACCAAAAACCATCGGTAGCTACAGGTCCATGAAAGCCTTTCAGTCTCTTTCAACAGTGAAAAACGACCTAATAGCAATTGACATGATAATCACATACCAGAATAGCTAGTCTGCACCACTTGTTTTAAGCACTACGTAAACACCCACCCTCTTTGGGGCCCACCATGTTTTATATGTGAAATCCACTCCATCCATGTACATGTAAAAGATCAGGCATAGTGAAAAATACTCAGATGGGCCACACCAATGAGAACAGTGTAAACTTGCACCTAAAACCTCTTTTAAGTTCACGTTCTGTGGCCCACCAGAGTTTTTGATGTGGTTGATTTTTGCATCTTCTATTCATCCAGGTGAGTCAAATTGATGAAAGATACGTATCATGGTGACCCTACATACAAACCTATGGTTGGCATCTCATTCCTATTGTTCCCTGTGTTGCAGCCCACCTAAGTTGTGGGTGTAGCTGATATTTGGCCCCAGCTCCTAGAATATTGGAGTCCACCTGATGGATGGAGTGGATTTCACATATAAAATATGGTGAGCCCCAAAGAGCTTGGGTGTTTTCCACCAAGCATAAGACAAGTATTGTAGAGGATTCTCATTCGGTAATTGCCATATGTTTTGCCGTAACCACTACGATTAACGGTTGGGGTTAAAAGAAGTGGAATGATAACGCCATAGGCCCATAGCTTGTATGTACCATTTAGGTTTAGTTTGTACAAGTGGAATCAAGGTTTAATGATCCAAACCGATTGTATGGTGGGTGCCTTTAATCATAGTGTAGAAAAGACATTTTTCAATTCGATTGGAGCCTCTGTAAGTTAACTGAAAAGTAGGTGCATTCTTACAATTAGACCCTGTTGCGCGTTGCGATATTTTGCGCATTTTCTGTTTTACTAGTGGATGTCAATTTTGGTCTATCCGACCAAATATCCAAACGATTTCACTAATGGAATCATGCAAGTTTTAGTAAGTGCAAGTTTTGTTTTCTAATTTTGAACAGGAATGTATAAATACTCTCCTAATTATGATTAGGGTAAGAGTGAGAGTAGAGCCTAGCTCGAAAATTCTAGGGTTTGAAAGAAAAGTTTGCTTTTTTATGGTAAGTTGTTCCATCTCTTGTAACCTTTTTCTGATTATGGTTGATTAGTCATCGCTTTGTGTTATGATTTTTTTCCGCAAAAGTTTTCCACATAAAATCTCCATTGTTCTTTGTGTTTGCTTAAATTTTTCGTTCTTTATTACTTATTTGATTCGATCTAAGTTTGCCAACAGGCCTCACATAGAATGGCAGATGCTCCAAAAACAATTGAGATTGGAAGATCCTAGCTATAGAATATTTGGCCTTCTTTGCCGAACATGTATATGAATCAGAAACAATAGATTTGTCAGCACCTGTTAATGAATTTGAATCGGGCATTTTTTATGCAAGGGCCATTCACAGTGTGGCTCATGAGATCAACGGTTTGGATCATTGAACCATAGACCCCACACATTGTACAAATAGAGAAAGGATTTGGTAAAAGATCTCACTGCACCAATGGCATCATGGTCCAGTCAATATCTCATAACCGTATCTATTTTTGGCCAACCCTCCAAAGGGAGGTGTGCGCTTAAAAAATGCACTGCCAATTATGGAAAGATGATCTTTAAGCCCACACGCGTGTACAAGTGAGCTCATGCACACGCCACTAAACATGCCAGCATGGCAGAGTGGAGCAATCCAAGCCATCCATCAGAAGCATACTGCTATTAGATCCTCTATCCCAACAGATCAGTCTCTTAACAAATGTACGGTTGTGAAAAGATCACTTATTGATACTCCGGCAGATCATGATGCATGATACGCAGGCACTCATAAACGGTACAGGAGCCATCTATTATCTCAAGGTAAACGGACTAGTTTGTGGAACTAACTGTCAATAAGTCACAGTCCCAAAATCAGATTGTTTAAACAATCCAAACCACTGATTCGTCGATAGTTGTTTGATGAACTAGGACCGTTTGATATTTTTCATTTTTAACCGTCCAGTAAATAACCTCCAATATTCCGATGGTTAGAAAATCAAATAATCAACTGGAAGGTGGTACATCGAAATAGGACCGATAATATGAACAGCATAATTTGATTTCCTTTTATGTCGCATACACAACTTCTAAGCAATTTGAATGTGCCCGAGCATCATCCATCACACTCTACCAGAGTATCAAATTTGGAAACAAGGTCAAAAAAATTACTCAACTTCGTCAACACTCTACAGTTAAGGTCCACCAACATGTGGACCATCCTTTTTTGGGAACTTGATAAGTGGCCCACGTATTGAACAGTACACACGAGCTTTTGATTCTGACATGCGGGCCCCATTGTTCGATAATCCAGGCTGTTGGTGTGTTGTGCTCCACTCGATGAACTATTCCTCAAAGTTATTCTAGATAGGACAAGCATTATATTTTCGTCTGTGGTAAAAAAATAGACGATTCAGATGAGAGGAATACAACAACCGTCGACTGAGAAAGGTCCAAATATTGGTGGCTGAGATTTCCGATTTTGGTGATTTTTGGGTCATTCTCCATCTATGGTGGGACTCAAATGATCAATGGATTGGATTACCGGAAATGGACCACATTTTTCAGAATTGAAAACTCATCTGTTTTGTGTGGGCCATCTATTATATAATTCATGACCATGGAAACGAATTCCATAATCTCATCACCTAATCAACCAAACACTCTCTATATAAACATCCAGACTCGACCACTAACAACACCAAACTCATTAGAGAGAGATGGTTCCTCTTCTCCAAACATCAGGTCCCATGGCTGCATTGCTACTTGCATTGAGTACCATGCTTCTCTTCCCAGAGATCGCACGTGCCAACCAGGAAGGCATTACCAGGCACTACAAGTTCGACGTATGTCCTCCCCCGACACCCGCCACATCGAGCTAATTGCATTTACCATGTTCCTATTTAATGTTTTTGAATTGTTTGTTGGCAGATTCGTTTGCAAAACGTCACACGGCTGTGCCACACAAAGAGCATCGTAACCGTTAATGGCCAGTTTCCAGGGCCCAAGATCGTCGCCAGAGAAGGTGACCAGGTTGTTGTTAAGGTGGTTAACCATGTTCAGAACAATATCACCCTGCATTGGTATGGAGCCATCTTACCACCTTAACATCTGTTTTCTTATGGGCGAATGATATGATCAAATGTATATCCAATGATATGTAGACCCCCCTTTGTTGGAAACCTTCTGGTATCAGTGATTTAGGTCCCACCTTTGTTGGACACCTTCTTATGTGGGGCCCACCTACGCGATAACCTCCTTCTAAAGTATCCCATGGATGCATGGACCATTCTCTTAATTCATGAGAATAGAAGTCATTAATGAGTTGTAACAATTCAAGGAGAATGATACAATGGACTAGTCTCTAATCCAGACCATTCATCTAGTTTGGTGTACCATGGATTAGAAATAGCCTATATAATGGACTATTACTGCCGTGGGCTCTACCATGTTTGGTGTACCATGTTATCTACCACAAGTAGGAAAAACACATGTCTCTATACATTTACAGTATATTTTTGTATTAACCCAAAATGCATTTGATTCGGATTGTTTGATGGATGGTGGATTTGAGAACAGGCATGGAGTTCGACAGCTCAGGAGTGGATGGGCGGATGGGCCCGCATACGTGACCCAGTGCCCCATTCAAACTGGTCAAACCTACGTCTACAACTTCACGATTATCAGCCAAAGGGGGACTCTCTTTTGGCATGCACACATCTCATGGTTGCGATCGACCCTCTACGGTCCCATCGTGATCCTCCCTAAGCGTGGCATCCCTTACCCATTCATCAAACCATACAAGGAAGTCCCGATCATCTTCGGTAATCACAAGCAAGATTGTAAGATTATACAGCCTAAATACAATAAATCATGATAATTAAAACGAACTTGAATTGGAATCGCAGGCGAGTGGTTTAATGCAGACACTGAGGCCATCATCACGCAGGCTCTACAGACCGGAGGCGGCCCAAACGTCTCAGATGCATACACTATCAACGGCCTCCCTGGTCCCTTGTACAACTGCTCGGCAAGAGGTAGTTCTACTTCCATTGTGGTAATTTTGGATAATGGGTTGTGGGGTAGAGGCCTGGCCCAAGAAATCCGATGCGTGGCCCATTTACAGTTCTAGCCCAACCCCATCTCCTGATAGCCATAAAATATATATGGGCCTTGATCTTGGCTCAGCGTAGTCAATTTGAACCCAGCCCATTTATTTATCGAGGCCTTATTGATGCCTGCGCTAGGGACAATGGGACTACGGCCCAGACCATCCTGACCCACTTGGAACATGTATTCACTGTATCTCTCACTATTCTTTCGAGTTGCATGGTGTGGTGCAGATACATTCAGGCTAAGTGTGAAGCCTGGGAAGACGTATCTCCTCCGTCTGATCAACGCTGCCCTCAATGATGAGCTCTTCTTCAGCATCGCCAACCACACCCTTACCATCGTTGACGTCGACGCTGTGTATGTTAAGCCCTTTGACACCGACATCCTCCTCATCACACCAGGCCAAACAACAAACGTCCTCCTCAAGACCAAGCCACATTACCCAAACGCCACATTCTTCATGGCAGCCCGACCCTATGCAACCGGCCTTGGCACGTTCGACAACTCCACGACCGTCGGATTACTGGAATACCAAAAACCCAATTCATCGAATGCTGTGGGCATGAAACAACTCCCACTCTTCAGGCCATCCCTTCCGTCTCTAAATGACACTGCCTTCGCTGCTAACTACACCAAGAGATTGCGTAGCCTGGCCAATGCACAATTCCCTGCCAACGTCCCTCAGACCGTCGATAAGAGGTTCTTCTTCACGGTTGGACTCGGCTCTGAGCCATGCCCCAAGAACCAAACCTGCCAAGGGCCCAACGGCACCAAGTTCGCCGCATCTGTCAACAATGTCTCCTTTGTCATGCCAACCACGGCCCTCCTCCAGGCCCACTTCTTCGGGCAATCCAACGGTGTGTACACCGCCAATTTCCCAACCAACCCTCCATTCAAATTTAATTACACAGGTACCCCTCCGAACAACACGATGGTGAGCAATGGCACTAAGGTGGTGGTGCTTCCATTCAATGCAAGCGTCGAGCTGGTGATGCAGGACACGAGCATCCTCGGGGCGGAGAGCCACCCTCTCCATCTCCATGGTTTCAATTTCTTCGTCGTCGGGCAAGGCTTTGGAAACTACAACCCCAACAAGGATCCGTCCAACTTCAATCTCGTCGACCCCGTCGAGAGGAACACCGTCGGAGTTCCATCAGGCGGTTGGGTCGCCATCCGTTTCCAAGCAGACAATCCAGGTCAGTAATGTATCTAAAACACACAAGGAAATGATAGGCGGGAATCCTGAGATGTAATTTTGAAATTGGCTTTTGGAAATTCTCATTTTGAAATGCTTGCTAGATTCCCGCCAAACGTCCTTTAGTGTGTATTGAGTTTGTATTCTCATGAGTCATGGGTTATTGTATCTCAACAATAACAGTGTCCAGATGCGGTGATCCATGCAAGTGGAGCCCATGTTTACTTGATCCAAACCGTCAATCTGATGGTCCCATCGTGGATACGGAATGCGCAGAGAATTTCTCTGGAATGATTACTGTCTATGAAACTGGAGCATTTTTAGGAATTTCCACCATGTATGGTGGGCCCCACGAGTTTGACGGTTCTGATCACGTAGCTGGGGGCCCCACTTGAATCAAATCGACGCATATCATGGCACTGTTTATGTACAGATGCCCTACATTCTTTTACATAAGATAATCTAATACGTAATTTTATGCTGACATGGCATGATTGATGATGTGGCAACAGGTGTATGGTTCATGCACTGCCACTTGGAAGTCCACACCAGCTGGGGCCTGAAGATGGCATGGGTCGTCTTGGACGGGAAGCTGCCCAATCAGAAGTTGCCACCTCCACCTTCCGATCTTCCCGAGTGTTGACCTTGGACGCTGTATGGAGAGCTTCATTTCGTTTTGGAGTGTGGCCCACTTTCTTAGATTTTCTTATTTGTTTCCATTTTGGGTTTGTCTTTTCCGGCCTCCATGAAAAGATGGAGTAGTTTTGTAATATCAGAATTGTGTTTGTAAGGATGGCATCAATAAAATTAACGGTTTCGATTTCATCATCAGCTTACCATATTCTTTCTACATTTTGCCATTTTATAGCCGTTTAAAAATGAGTTGGTGATCCATTATCTCTGGATGCACGGAATTCTAGCGCACTGTATTGTAATTTGTACGTGTGGATGTGTTCATGATAATCCGAACCGTTAATCCTGTGGGCTCCACTATTGATTGTCCACTAACAAAAAAAAATAGCATCCATCAGACCGTCCAAACCATCTAATAAATGAGCCGTTTCTACTTGTGGACATACAGAATGAACGGTTTCAATTTTGTCCATGTATGCCACGTTGGAGGCTAGCAAATCTGTCTCAGCGTGAGGATGGAACTTTGCCATCACCCTTCAGATGATCCTATCCATCCAAAATGGTGGCCATCAAATGGATGGCTAAACATATTACAGTCAACAGTGGACATTCATTGGGTGAGGTCAGACGAATTTTGGGGTATAATCCATCAATAACGGGATATTTTCCATCAGTAAGTGATACTTCCCCTGCCAACATTTAAATTGTGACCAGTCTAGCATATATAGTTGAAGGCTACAAAGCTTACCTAAATGGAGGGTCCCATTTTCTGTACTTAAATCATACGTGGCAATGTGGCAAGCGTGGGAGGCATCTGAGCCACTGATGAAGTGGCCTGATTGGTCCACTTCCTGAAGGTGTGCAAAATAAATACCAAACCTAACCCTAAGAAATAGAAAATCTCTACTATATATTGTTAACTTGCTTCGAATCAAATCACCGGTCATGGTTTCATGACTAAGATCGTGAACCACAAACATGATCAGACATCAATTAGATGATCATGAACTAGAAATGGGATTGGCAACATATATTGAGTCATATGCCTATCTAGTAATGCATGGCACTCCTTTGGGCGGTTGGATCAGACTTGATGATGAACAGCTTTGATTGTCACTCCATGCTTCCCTGTACAGTAGATGCCCTTGGAATGTTTGGGATTGGGTTTTTATCTTGGCCACTTGAGGTGCAGTTAATGACTTTTGAGCAACTTAAGAGGTTAAAGGGCATGAGGGAGATGGTCAAGCAAATTCGAAGATTTGGGGTAATTTTTCTCCGAGTGATCCAACGTGACACATAATTTATGTTCTGAAGGTTTTAGTGCATATTCAACCCTTTACTTTTCCACTCATGTCCACCTGCTTGCCCAGCTAAAAGATGCCTTAGTGTTTCAACAGCAGGTCTCAGGTTCAAATGCTAAAGAGATACACTAATTACATCAGTGTGTGACTAGCAATGTGGGTGTGTTCCATAGCTAACAAGGTGGGTGTATCGCATGACTGATTAAAAAAAAAAAAGCTTACCACATATTTGATATTTATGAGCCTTGAAGATTCGAATTTACACATTTGAGTAGTCTCATTCGTTTTTTTTTATTTTGATGGAGAAAGTCAAAAGACTCTTTTATTTATTAACTTGAATCCCCTATACTATCATAGAAACTGAGTCTTGCATTAACGTTCCTTCATACACATGTTAGTTTGTCTTAATTGGAAGTTTCCTTTTATGATTTAGCTTTGAAATTTAGAGCCTAAGTTTTTAAAGGAAAAAAAACTAAGGTAATTGTGCACAAGTATGTCTATAGGGGTCACTATATAGCAAACATGCTCACACACATAATGATAAAAAAATAAAAAATTTAATATATAGCACATGAAAAGTTTTGAGCAATTGAAAGAGCATTTACATAAATTAATCCATGTCAAAATCATCTACTTTCTTTGGGTGGCAATGCTTGGACTAGGTGGGCCTACCAATTTTACAATTATAATATGTATGCGTGCTAGACCTAAGCTAAGATTTCATAACTGATTTAGTTAGTAGATATTAATGCAATCCATGAATTGCTAGTTAGTTAGTAATAAGTGCATTATGTGATATATTGAAGAAACTAAAAATAATAAATTGTATTATAAAAATTACCATTTACCTGTTAGAGATTTTGTTGATGTTGACTTTGTTGAAGATATTGATGATAGTAATCTACTACAAGATGACATGTTCACCTTGAAATTAATGTGGACTTGTATCTTATGGCCCGTTTGGCACCATGGATTTGAGGAGAAGTGAGGAGAAGTGGATTCCATGATATGAATTCTCATCAATTCCAATTCTTACCAATTCCAGATTTTCTGTTTCGCAGTCAAGATTTGGAGAGAAATCAAACATGAAGGAATGGACGGTGTAAATTTTAATTCCACCGTATGCCCACCATATTAGCCTTGATTTTTAAATCCATGCCATTCATCCATTTTTACATATCATTTTATGCCAAGATCCAAAAAATAAAGCAAATCCACATCTAAAGTGGAAAATAAAACAAGAAAAAATGAAGAGTGAAACCTTTATGATGCACAAAAGTTTGGATTAAACTGAAATTTGTGTGGTCCCTTCATCCAGGTCTTTGTGACCTTAGCAACAAGTTGGATAGAAAATATACATCATGTTAGGTCCCATAGTTAGGGACACATTACGATGGGTCCCACGTTGGGAAGGATTTCTCCTCAAATCCCACCTTTTTTTGAGGATTTGAAAAAGGGCTAAAAGGGCCTTTTTGAGTTCTGGTGGATTCCTCTCAAATCCACTTCTCATCAAATCCATGGTGCCAAACAGAATAAAGCAACCAGTTTCTCCTCCTTTCTCCTCAAATCCATGGTGCCAAACAAGCCATTACTATAATAAAACATAAGGTTGTGTAACTAGATACAAAATAGAGGTGGAATCCATCAACTGTTGCATAGCAAACTATTGAAGCTGTATCTATTAGAGGGTTCATAACTGGCTCAAGATTAAAGAAAATCCCTAAATAAATAATACATATTTTCTGCGATAATCAAACTATATATGGTAACTACAATTAAAAAAAAATGAAGTTGTAAGCCCAAAAGAAAAACAAATAGAAATGCAACATTATTACATATATGATATTTTGTTAAAAAAAATGATATAATAGTAAACTTTTTACCATTAAAAAGATGATAACAAACCCATTAACAAAACTATAATTAGTGTAATTGTATGTGTAGCTACGTGGCCCTCTCTATGTAATCAAATTTTGAAAAGTCATCTCCCCTACAACAACAGGTAGAAAGAACCGATCCTGGCTAAATGAGTTTGAAGGGGAGATGGTTTCTCCAGAGTTGAAGAGACATATTCAATAATGTCTAATGTATTAAGAAAAAACATAATAAAGAGAGGTCAGTCCCGTACTGATTATACATGAACAAAAACATAGTGATGACAAAATCAAATCATTTTGCGATCAAAACCTTGCAAATCCAGTAATCTAGTACCCAATGGTGATTTCAAGCAGAAATACTCACTTTACTTGAAATCTTTAAACACAAAGTGATTTGCAAGTACTTGAAATCTTTACTTGGGAGTAGCACCAATAAGTGATAGGATGAGGTAAAGTAGACTTCAATGATTTGATCGGGCAATGTTGATCAAGAACCACAAAAGCTAGAAGTAAGTTGATACAAGTTAAAAGTTCCAAAGGCAATGTTGATACAAATTAAAGATTACGAACCTTGAAAGTAGTTCTAGTAGACCCCACAGTAGATCCACCATTCATCTCCATGGATCACACAATTGATATGGTTTTTTTTTTTTTTTTTTTTTGTCATAAAAAGTACAAGGCAAGATTAACCATCCACGTTTACAATTCCTGGAATGTGAACCGTAATATGGTAATAAACACAAAGTGGTTTGCTAGAATACACCTGATGGCATTGCTAGTTTTTCATCACGCTGTAGTTTTTGAATAAGGGGTCATGTTGCAATGATCTGAACCAATAATATGATGGGCCACACCCTAGATGGACGATACTCAAAATTATATAAAAGATTGGAACATTCTATTAAAGTTTGAATATCGGAATTTGAAACTATTATTTTCTTGGGTACCCCTTCTAGGTGAGGCCCATTGTATGAATGGTTTCGAACATGAAAACATGACCCCATATCTAAAAGATAATCATCTGTTGGATGGTTTACTTTAGATGGGCCATTTGTTATTATCCACTCATCAAGGAACTGACAATTTTTTTTCAGATTCTAAGTGTGATGTATGGAGAAGCTCGTGGGTTGTATGCTTGCTCAAAATATTCGCCGCAATTGAGATGGGGATTGCACTGCTCAGGATGATCCCTGAACGTAGATGAAATGGACAATTGAAAGGAGTGGCCAATGTTACACATTCCATTCGCATGTGGGGGCGCTTCCGGTGACTAGACCATCTTGATTTATGGGTTATCGCACATAAATAGTTGGGCCCATCATATAAACGGTCAGGATGTCAAGAAGACATTCCATATTTGGTACGTCCTGCGAAATAGGAAGAGTCTATGCAGGAAGTGGGTTGTTTGGTTGACAATTCTAGCGTGGCTGTTGAAGTCGAGTTCTGTTGCATAATGAATAGTACTGGAACCCACTTAGCATATATGGGTTTTGTGGACACAATAGTTTTGGCATACGCATGATATTTATGTTTAACAGCTATCAGAACATGATGAATGGTTAGGGTTTTATATATGCCATTGTGAAATATTTGTGTACACAGGTTTATTAAATGAAAACCATAATATTAGAGATCTAGTACACATCTTGAATAATGTGATTTCAAAGCACTTGAGAAACAAGTGCTTGATTCAATAGACTGACGGTCGTTCTTGGCTCACATGTTTCCTATTTCTCTCCTACCAGGAGTGTGTATGCATGGCTGTCAACGAATCGGATTCGGACCGGATCAATGTTGATCCGAATCTGATCCCATTAATTAGAATTTACATGATCCGAATTCAATCCGGATAACAAGTGCCTGATCCAAATCTGATACATTTAAATTTTTTGAAATTCGAATCTGATCCAATCTGAATCTAGTCCGATCAAAACTAGTGCTCTTTTATTTAAATTCGATTAAAACTAGTACTCATTTTCTGTAAATCTGATAAAAAACTAATGCATTTTAGGTTTTATTTTCCTTTTATACCCCCTATAATCGTTTCATTACCGGATCAGATCGGGGTCAATTCAAATCCGATCCGATTATTAAATAGATCAAAGATTTCGATCCAAATCCAATCTATTAATTTGACTAATGATTCGAATCCCGTTAATTGGAATCAGATTCGGACCATGATCCAATATGTTGACAGCCCTAGGTGTGTGTGTGTGTTAGCAGTGAGAAGTTTCACACATTTTTAAACACAGGGAAGGCCTAAGGTCCTCTATTTTTAGGCTTTTCATTCTCCTCTCCTATTATATAAATTAAATCCTGATAGGACTTATTTTTTCTTTTTAAATTATTTTTTTAAATGATTAGATTTTACAATTTAGATTCAAATTATTTAAAATATGAGAAAAAGTTTATATAAACTTTTTTTCTATAGATTAGTCTTTAATTAAATTTTTTTTTTACAGTAATTGAATTTGACAACTTAAAAATTTATATTTTATAAACATCTATATAAAGAAAATCTATGCACATCACGTGCTTACATGCATGTGCCTTCATGTGCTTAAATGTGCATGTGGTCCACCAAACTGTGCCTACTTATGTATGTGCATGTGGTCCACCAAACTGATAAATATGGTAACAATTCCGGCCATGAGAGAGAGTGAGAGAGAGAGAGAGAGAGTTGAAATCGTCGGCTCGTGATGAAGTCAGCATCCATGGAAGCCTACATTGTAACTTTTTTCTTCAGATGTGACTTCGACATGGCACATGTAAAGTTTGTAGGTGGAAGCATGAATTCATCGTCAAGAGCCATCCAAACAACTTTCGCAGCAGACTTTTGCAGCAGAAGTATACTTTCAGAAAGCCAACTTCAGGTAAATACCTGAAGATGATTGGTTGTGGTAAATCCTCCGAAGTCTAAGGAGTTAGTGAATATTCAATACATAATGTATAATATGAGGTTACAACATGCCTGTGGTAGACTCATGCCTCCATGGCGAATCCTCCTAATTCTGAGTTGGGTCCTCACTCATGCCTCGGTGGCGGAATCAGAGTTTCAACATGAGGTCATGGGTTTGAGTACCCATCGTGGTGAAATCCCATTGTGGTGTGAGTGCGTAAGTGTGCGTTGGGTGTGACTGCCTATATATATATATATATATATATATATATATATATATATATATATAGAGAGAGAGAGAGAGAGAGAGAGAGAGAGCCATGCAACACACCCACCCTGTTATTGGGCAATGCACCCACCTACCATTGGGGTTAGTGTGTCACCTTAGTGTGTCACCTTAGCACTTGAACTTAAGACCTGCTGTTAGAACGCCTAGGCGTCTTCCAGCTGGACTAGCAGGCGAGATATATCATATATATTGCAGCTCATGATCTTGACAGAATTGCTCTCATTAATATTTAATATAGCTAACAAGGATATTTATATATAGCCAACTTAGATGTAGTCTGGGTAAACTGAGGAGTTCAGTTATCCTAACAATATCTAACATTGGTGAGATCTTCATTCGCCATTACCATACAGATGATGCAAATTAAATATACACATGATTATCCACTTCTGCACTTTAATAAGACAATCTACCCATAGAAGCATGTCCATGTACATTTATATTTATATATTTGTTACTTTCAGTAACAGGATTTTTTAAAATGTCGTTGTATTGTCTTATATATAAATAAGCTTATTAGAATAACAATAACTAACAGTTTTACATAAATCCGTTTTTCTAAATCATGCCAGCATTACGTTACTGATTACTGTCGTATTTTTTGTATTAAAATACATTTGTAGCCTCCCAAAAGTTTCGTTTTGGACGCGGACCTGCGCTTGGAATCTATGTGAGGCCCACAGTAATGTTTGTGAGAAATCTAAGCCATCCAACCGTTTTGTGAGATCATTTTAGTCATTGCAACCAAAAATGAACTGGATCCAAGACTCAAGTGGACCGCACTAAAGAAAAAGGTTGGTAGGGAAATTCCTACCGTTGAAACCTCTATGAGTTCTACAGTGATGTTTATATGCCATACATACCGTTCATAATGTCATTCATACTGAGATGAACTGATAACACAAATATTATCCTGCTTTGAAACTTCTGTGGCCCTACGAATATTTCAACTGTGGAAGTTCAATCATCACGTTTTGGGCCCACTTAAGTCTTGGATCCTATTCATTTTTTTGTCGCAATGCCTAAAATGATCGCACAAAATGGTTGGACGGCGTCGATTCCTCACAAACATCACGGTGGACCCCACAAAGATTCCTAGCGCAGGAGATGCGAAAGGCTTGGCAAGCAATCCGCGTCCTTTTGTTTTATCATTCTTCATGTTCTTCCATTTCACAACAGCCGGCACCGTTAGGTAGCCGTGGCACAAGTTGGCATTTGAAAGAGCCCACAGTCAAATTAAAAAGAAAAAGAAAAAGAAAAAAAAATGTACGTATGTACATGCATGAATATACTTCCATCTATGTATATATGCAGATGTACGCAGGGGGAGGAAGTAGGTGTATGGGCAAGAGTAGCCTGTAAGGAGAGCAGTTGGTACAACTAATGGTGCATATCCTGTCATCCTCACCACAGTATATATGAATACCAAACACGTATGCTTGCACGTGCCAATTTCATAATCTTTTATTTTTCTCCTAAGTAGAATACGGTGTGGATTTGCCATAGCTTATAAGTAGACAGTGGCAGCCCATCCACCATAAAAGCGACATCGTATACTCATAAATCTACCCCATCCAAATCATTGTCCCACTGTGGACAGGAAGCTGCATTGATCCAACGGTCCCAATCACCTGAAATCATCCAACGGATCCAATTTCTACTGGCTAGTTTAAATGGTAGAGATCGTCCAATCTTTGCGATTTTTGGTCCGTTCTCCCGTCCACAATGGGTTTGATAATTCGGACAGTTTGGATTAACGTATATATGCCAGATGAACGGTGGATGAGTATGTGGCAAAAGCACAGAGACTCTTGACCCATTTTTTTTTTTTCACATGTAGTTAGCTGTGAAAAGCTCATTAGGGTGGTTAGGGAAAAACAAGGAGATTGTTTGCTTGAAGGGAAGTAATGTGGGGGCCTCTTGTTAGGAGCTTTGAGTTGGGTGAGATGTCATTTATCGTGTTTGGACCATATCCTATCGTGGAAAACCAAAAACCACCATTAATTTCAGGCCCATGAAAGCTTGTGATCAATGTCTTTTTACAGTGAAAAACAACCTAATAGCAACTGACATGATAATTACAGGCCCGACTAGTCTAAGCCACCTGCTTTACACACTACGTAAAACACACCGGTGCTCTTCAGGGCCCACCATGTTTTTATATGTGAAATCTACTCCATCTATCAGGTGATAACCCTTGTGTTCATTGTACATGCTAAGTATCAAGCCCAATTAAAATTATTAAGATGGGCCACACCAATGAGAACAGTGTAAAATTCACCTAAAACCTCTTGAGTTCTGGACGGCTTTGGTTTTTGTATCTTCCCTTCATGATGAATGGATTTGATGAAAGATATGATTCATGGTGGCTCCACACACAAATCTATGGTTGTCGTCCCATCCCTATTGTTCCATGTGTTGTGGCCCATCTGATTTGTGGATCTGGTTGATTTTTGGCCCCCGGTCCTAAAATCACGGATTCCACCTGATTGATAGAGTAGATTTCACATGTACAACATGGTGAGCCCTACAGCTTGGGTGTTTTTGGTCTTGCATAAAACAAGTGTTGTAGACGATTCCCGTTGCCATATGTTTTGCCGTGACCAACAAGATTAACGGTTGGAGTTGAAGGAAGAGGAATGATAACACTAACATCCAGCTATGTATGTACCGTTTAGGTTCAATTTGTACAAATTGGAACAAGTGGAATCAACATTTAATTATCCAAACCGCTACTATGGTGGGCCTTGGCAGATGCACCAAAAATAATCTAGATTGGAAGATCCTAGCTATTGAATATCTAGCCTTCTATGTTGAACGTGTATTTGCTTCACAACTATCAATTTATTAGCAACTGCTAAAGTATTTAAATTCTCCAGGGTATTTTCAATACATGAGCCATCTACTGTGTGGCTCACAACATCAACGGTTTGGATCACTGAATGATGGACCTAACACATTGTACAAATGGAAGAAGGATCCAATGGGAGAGAACACATGGTAAAAGATATTATTATACCAATGGCATCATGGTCCAATCAATATCTTCTAACCATATCTATTTTTAGCCAACCCTCCAAGGTGGAAGCTACCATAGCCCCTCTTTTTGGTGCATGCACCCTTTTTTATGTTCTTTTGGTAGACTTTTGCTATCCAGAAGTAGAAGGGAGGGCGTGTGCTTAAAAAATGCACCGTATCATCTCCCCTTCCTTAGATATGGGAAAAGAGGAGTTACTTGATACTCCGGCAGATCATGATGCTTGATACGCAGGCACTCAGAAACGAGAGGCCTCTATTATCTCAAGTTAAACAGAGTAGTTTGTACGTGGAACCAATTGTAGATAAGTAAGAGCCCCAAAATCAGAATGTTTGGACAATCATAACCACTGATTCGTGGATAGTTGTTTGATGAGACAGGACCGTTTGATAATTTTTCAATTTTAGCCGTCCAATAAATGTCCTCCAATCCTATGTTAGATAATCAAATAATCAAATACAAAAGGGGTACATCCAAATAGGGGCCGATCATGTGAACAGTTTAATTTGATTTCATTTTTTGTCACATGCAATTTCAAAGTAATTTGAAAATGGCCGAGCATCATCTATCACACTTTGCCAGAGTATCGAATTTCTTCTTGGCAAAAAAAGGTCAAATAAAATATCTTCACTTGGTCAACACTCTACAGTTAAGGTCGACCGGCACATGGACCATACATCAATGACTTGGTTATTTTGGATGTTTCATCTCTGAAGGAACTTTCTCATAAGTAGCCCACATTTTTAACAGTACACACGAGCTTTTGATTCTGACATGTGGGCCCTATTGTTCTATAATCCAGGCTGTTGGTAAGTTGTGTCCCACATTGGATAAACTCTTCCTCAAAGTTACTCTATATAGGACAAGCTTAATGTTTTCATTTGTGGTCTACAATAGACGGTTCAGATGAGAAAAATACAATAACCGTCGACTGAGAAAGGTCCAAACATTGGTAGCTGAGATCTTCCGATCTTGGTGATTTGGGGGGCATACTCCATCCAAGGTGGGACTCAACAGATCAATGGATTGGATTACCGGAAATTGACCCCATTTGTCAGAACTGAAAAACCATTAATATTGTGTGGGCCACCTATCATATAATTCATGACCGTGAAAATGAATTCCATAATCTCATCACCTAATCAACCAAACACTCTATATAAACAACCAGACTCGGCCAATAGCAACACCAAACTCATCAATAGAGAGAGAGAGAGAGAGAGAGAGAGAGATGGCTCATCTTCTCCAAACATCAGGTCCCATGGCTGCATTGCTACTTGCATTGAGTACAATGTTCCTCTTCCCAGAGCTTGCACGTGCCCAGCATGCAGGCATTACCAGGCATTACAAGTTCGACGTATGTCCTCACCCATTACCTGCTGTGTTGAGCTAATTGCATTTACCATGTTCCTATGTAATGTTTTTGAATTGTTTATTGGCAGATTCGTTTGCAAAACGTCACACGGCTGTGCCACACGAAGAGCATCGTAACCGTTAATGGACAGTTTCCAGGGCCCAAGATCATCGCCAGAGAAGGTGACCGGGTCGTTGTTAAGGTGGTTAACCATGTTCAGAACAATATCACCCTGCATTGGTATGGAGCCATCTTACCACCTTAAAATCTGTTTTCTTATGGGGAATGATATGATCAAATGTACATCCAATGATATGTGGACCCCCCTTTGTTGGAAACCTTCTGGTATCAGTGATTTAGGTCCCACCTTTGTTGGACACCTTCTTATGTGGGGCCCACCTACGCGACAACCTCCTTCTAAAGTATCCCATGGATGCATGGACCATTCTCTTAATTCATGAGAATAGAAGCCATTAACGAGTTGTAACAATGCAAGGATAATGATACAATGGACTAGTCTCTAATCCAGACCATTCATCTAGTTTGGTTTACCATGGATTACAAATAGCCTATAAAATGGACTATTACTGCCGTGGGCTCTACCATGTTATGACCAACATGATCTACCACAAGTAGGAAAAACACATATCTCTATACATTTACAGCATATTTTTGTATTAACCCAAAATGCATTTGATTCGGATTGTTTGATGGTCGGTGGATTTGAGAACAGGCATGGAGTTCGACAGCTCAGGAGTGGATGGGCAGATGGGCCCGCATACGTGACTCAGTGCCCCATCCAAACTGGCCAAACCTACGTTTACAACTTCACAATAATCGGCCAAAGGGGGACCCTCTTTTGGCACGCACACATCTCATGGTTGCGATCGACCCTCTACGGTCCCATGGTTATCCTCCCCAAGCGCGGTGTCCCTTACCCGTTCATCAAACCTAACATGGAAGTCCCAATCATCTTCGGTAATCTCAAGCAAGATCCTAAGATTATACAACCTAAATACAATAAATCAAGCTAATTAAAACGAACTTGAATCCGAATCGCAGGTGAGTGGTTTAATGCAGACACTGAGGCCATCATCACACAGGCTCTACAGACCGGAGGCGGCCCAAACGTCTCCGAAGCATACACTATCAACGGCCTCCCTGGTCCCTTGTACAACTGCTCGGCAAGAGGTATTTTTACTTCCTACTGTAATTTTGGAATATGGGTTGTGAGGTAGAGGCCTGGCCCAGGAAATCAGAAGCATGATCCATTTGCAATTCCAGCCCAACCCCATCTCATGCTATCCATAAATGGGCCTCAATCTTGGCTGAGCATAGTCAATTTGCGCCCACCCCACTTATCCATCTAGGCCTAATTGATGCCTGGGCGATGCCCAATGGACCTATGTCCAAGACCATCCTGCATGCAGACCCACTTGGAACTTGTATCCATCAGATCTCTCACTTTTCTTTCGGGTTGCATGGTGTGGGGCAGATACATTCAAGCTGAGTGTGGAGCCCGGGAAGACGTATCTCCTCCGTCTGATCAACGCAGCCCTCAACGATGAGCTCTTCTTCAGCATCGCCAACCACACGATGACCATCGTCGATGTCGACGCCAGTCTACGTTAAGCCCTTTGACACTGACATCCTCCTCATCACACCAGGCCAAACCACAAACGTCCTCCTAAAGACCAAGCCACATTACCCAAATGCCACATTCTTCATGTCGGCCCGACCCTATGCAACGGGCCTTGGCACGTTCGACAACTCCACGACCGTCGGAATACTGGAATACCAAAAACCCAATTCATCTCATTCATCAAATGCTGTTGGCATGAAACAACTCCCACTCTTCAGGCCATCCCTTCCATCTCTGAATGACACTTCCTTTGCTACTAACTACACCAGGAGATTGCGTAGCCTGGCCAATGCTCAATTCCCCGCCAACGTCCCTCAGACCGTCGATAGGCGGTTCTTCTTCACGGTTGGCCTCGGCACTCAGCCATGCCCCAATAACCAAACCTGCCAAGGGCCTAACGGCACCAAGTTCTCTGCGTCCATCAACAACGTCTCATACGTCCAGCCGACCACGGCCCTCCTCCAGGCCCACTTCTTCGGGCAATCCAACGGTGTATACTCCACCAATTTCCCAACCAACCCTCCATTCCCATTTAATTACACAGGTACCCCTCCGAACAACACGATGGTGAGCAATGGCACTAAGGTGGTGGTGCTTCCATTCAATACAAGCGTCGAGCTGGTGCTGCAGGACACAAGCATTCAAGGGGCGGAGAGCCACCCTCTCCATCTCCATGGTTTCAATTTCTTCGTCGTCGGGCAAGGCTTCGGAAACTACAACCCCAACAAGGATCCATCCAACTTCAATCTCGTCGACCCTGTCGAGAGGAACACCGTCGGAGTTCCGTCAGGCGGTTGGGTCGCCATCCGCTTCCAAGCAGACAATCCAGGTCAGTAATGCATCTAAAACGCACGAGGAAATTGTAGGCGGGAAACCCATCATGTAATTTTGAAATGGGCTTTTGGAAATTCTCATTTTGAAATGCTTGCTGGATTCCCGCCAAATGTTCACACCAACTCACGGCCCTCCTCCTGTGCGTTGAGTTCTTATTGATGAGTTCTTATCTCATCAATAACAGTGTCCGCTGATTCATGCAAGTGGAGCCAGGTTTAGTTGATCCAAACCATCCAATCTGATGGTCCCATCGTGGATACAGATTATATAGAGAAAATCCGAAATTAGAAGAATCTGACCCTTTGATCAGTGACCTACAAGTAGACGGTTGATTAAA
Organism: Liriodendron chinense; assembly: GCA_003013855.2. Lineage (NCBI taxonomy): Eukaryota > Viridiplantae > Streptophyta > Magnoliopsida > Magnoliales > Magnoliaceae > Liriodendron > Liriodendron chinense. The sequence goes on along the minus strand of ML058427.1, from coordinate 1,534,297 downwards.
AATACGGCAAAGGTCCAGAAAAAAAGGCTAGATTTTGGATGATTAATATCTACGAAACTGGAGTATTTTTAGGAATTTCCAACATGCATGGTGGGTCCCACGAGTTTGACGGTTCTGATCATCTATCCAGGGGCCCCACTTGAACCTAATGGACGCATCACGGCACTCTTCACATTCAGATAATTCTTTTTCGAAGGATGTTCAGATACATTCTTTCATGCAAGGATAATTTATTACGTAATTTTATGCTGACATGGCCTGATTGATGACGTGTCAACAGGTGTATGGTTCATGCATTGCCACCTGGAAGTCCACACCAGCTGGGGCCTGAAGATGGCGTGGGTCGTCTTGGACGGGAAGCTACCCAATCAGAAGCTGCCACCTCCACCATCCGATCTTCCCAAGTGTTGACCTTGGATGTCTGTTACGGGCTCATTTCGTTTCGGAGTGTGGCCCCACTTTCTTCGATTTTCAGTTTTTTATTTCCATTTCCGGAGATAAGTAGTTTTGTATTATCAGAATTGAGTCTGTACGGGTGGCATCAATAAGATCAACGGTTTGGATTTCATCATCAGCTTACCATCTTCCTACATTTTGGCATTGTATAACCGTTTAAAAATGAGTTGGTGATCCATTGCCTGTGTGGGCACGAAATTCTACTGCGTTGTATTGTACGTGTGGGACGTGTACATGATAATCGGAACCGTTTATTCTGTGAGCTCTACTATTTATAGTCCACTAACAAAAATTAACTTCGATCAGACCGCCTAACCATCTAAAATATGAGCCGTTTCTACTTGTGGACACACAGAATGAACGGTTTGGATTTTGTCCATGGACGACACGTTTGGGGCTAGCAAACCGCTCGAGTATGGTGATAGTTCAACACCATTTTTAAATTGCAGGTGAACCATGGAATGTGCACCTAGTTGCACACTAATCTACTTTTCCAAATCTGTCCCGAGTGCTTCAGATGATCCTATCTATCCAAGAAGGTGGTCATCAAATGGATGGCTAAAGATATTACGGTTAATAATAAACGGCTTTAAATCGATCGTCATTCTTCTATGATTTAGCTTTGAAGCTTAAGAGTCTAAATTTTCAAAAAAATAAAAATAAAAAATAAAGCCAAAGTAACCATAGGTATGTATGTTATCGGTGGAGCCTTAAAAAAGGGCGCGGATTTCCTGCGAAAGCCTTGCCCAGGAAGTTCCTGCGCTGGGAACCAAGGTGGGGCCCACAGTGATTTTTTGGATCAATCCACCACGTCCATCCGTTTTGGGAGCTCATTTTAGGACATGAAAACAAAAATGAACCGGATCCAAGACTCAAGTGGGCCGAATTAAAGGAAAAGTTGGGTAGGTAAATTAATACCGTTGAAACCTCCCTGGGGTTCACAGTGATGTTTATATGACATCCATACTGTTCATAACGTCATTACTACTGGGATGGACTGGAAACACAAATATTATCCTGATTCGAAACTCCTATGGCTCCACAAATATTTCAACTGTGGACGTCTAATCCTCACGTTTTCGGCCCACTTGAGTCTTGGATCTGGTTCATGTTTTCTCTCATGTCCTAAAATGAGCTCCCAAAATGGATGGATGGGTAGATCCATCAAAAAAATTACTCTAGGACCCACCTTGGTTTCCCGCGCCGGAATTCCTGCGCAAGGCTTCACAAGAAATCCGCGCCCCTTGAAAAAACAGAGGTCACCAGACAATTTTAGAAACAGACCCCTGTACCAAATGAGCGGGTCTGGGCCGGGTCTAAGTCAACCCATCTGGTAGAGGGAGATCCACCCAGACCCATTAAATGGGCCAGGTCTAATGGGTCTAGGTGATCTAGTATGCCAGCATTCTAACAAGGCTTAAAATCAGGTCTGGACAGGATGGGTCCATTGAAACATAGACCAAACCCGCCTACTTACTAAATGGGTCCAGGTCGAGTTGGGTCAAGCCTATTATAAAGGAAACCAAACCCAAACCCGTACCATTTAACAAATGGGTCGGGTCTGGGTCAGGTCTAAATGGGTTGGGTCTAGATACCCCAGCGGGTCTACTGACCCATTTACCGCCCTAGAGATTAGGAAGAATCTTAAGGTGTCAAAGGTTTCCTAATTATATTAGGGTGTCGGTTTTCTTTTGGGTTTCTTTACTTGTGGGTTGTTCATCTCTATAACCATTTCACTCATAGTAGATTCGCTTTATGCCGTGGTTTTTATCCATGAGGGGTTTTTGCACGTTAAAATTGGATTGTCTCTGCGTGGTTGATTGCGTGTGTGATTGATTGCTTTACATTGCTCGTTTGATTCCATACTTTGTGTGTTTGGTTTGCTTCCGCTGCGGGCCGATTTTTTTCCCAACATGTGTGCACATGTGTATGCATGGGAGCCACTTTATAAAAGACACCCTAACATATATAATGAAATAATTGATATGTAGGACATAAAAGAAATTTAGTTGAATAATGGAAAAGGCATTTACAAAATTTCATAATATCTCAGAATAATCCATTATCATGTGGTGGGAATGGTTAAACCAGCCCATAGGTTACACCTATTTAAATTAAAAGGTTGGGCATGGTGTTAGAAAAGTAGTGCTTTTTAAATAAATAAGTTGGGATTGGACGCCCTACCCTTCATGTTTTGACGGGGGGCCCCCCATGATGTGTAGATGAGATCTACTTCGATCATTGGATGTGTAATCTCATGCTAGGCCCAAAGCTAAAAAATTAAATTCATATTGATTCAAGTGAGCCATAGCAATAGAAACAGTTAGGAGAGATATCTACCCTTGATTTTGACAGAGCTCACCATGATGAGAATCCACTATAACCATTCGATGTCACACCAACAGTCAGGCCTAAGGCACAAAATGCAAGCCCATATGTGATTCAAATGGGCTATACCAAGTGAAATAGTTTGAAGGGTGAGCTTTCCCCCGTACATTGTTTTTAATCGTATGGTCCACATGCATATATATATATATATATATATATATATATATATATATATATATGGGAAATGGTACTATGAGGTCGACCTCATGGGGAGTAACCATGAGGTCGAGCTATGTGGGGCCCACTGTGATGTTGATCAGACATCTACTCCATCGGTCAGATGCATCATTACGTGATGGGTGAACGTCTTAAAAATCAGGTCAATCCATGACTTAGGTGGGCCACACCACGTATAACAGTTGACAGAGGTGATCCACCCATTAAAACCTTCATGATTGTTTATTAGGCCCACCAACATGTTGTTCACAAATCCAGACCATCCATTGTGTGTGCTCCACTTAGGCGAGGGGTCATACTAACTTTTAGGGGCATGCAAAACTCAGGTGGGCCCCACCAGGCGCTTTTAGATGTTTTAGGCATGTCTTTACACGGTTTTAGATGTCATGGCCCACCTGAGTTCCATGTACGGCTGATTTTAGGGATATCCCATGAACCAAAGGGTACCCATCAAGTGCACGGTGTTGATGTCCGATCAACATCACGGTGGGGCCCACACAGCTCGACCTCATGGGAACTTCCCATGAGGTCGACCTCATAGTACCATTTCCCGATATATATATATATATATATATATATATATGTGTGTGTGTGTGTGTGTGTGTGTGTGTGTGTGTGTGTGTGTGTGTGTGTGCATATCAATATATGTGTGTATAGATCTGTGTGTGCGCGCGCATATATACATATGTGTATGTGTGTGCGCGCGCGTGTTCGCACACATATACATGTGTGTGTGTGTGTGTGTGTGTGTGTGTGTGTGTGTGTGTGTGTACATACATATATGAAAAAATATATGTATATTTACATATATACATATATGCAAAAATACTCTCTAGGAATCGATTCTCATGAGAACTTTGTGAGAACTTTAAACACATGATGTGGGCACAAAATCCAGACAATCCACTACATGAGTCACCTCATAAAACCTAATGGGCTAACTTTTTTACCCAATCTAAAATTTTGGCGGGTCATAGCAAAGTGAAAACCCCCATGCCCTTGATTTACATCTCACTTTGCTATGGCCCACCAGATTTTTTAACCGGGTCAAAAAGTTAGCCCTTAAGATTTTATAAGGTGAGTCATCTAGTGGATCGTCTAGATTTTGTGCCTACATCACAGGTCGAAAGTTCTCAAATATATATACATGCACACACATGTACATATATACATATACATAAATACACACACATAATATCTTCCCTTTTACTATGATTCAAAGTGAAATGCCTTTTTTAGTTCTTTTAAAAGGATGGTTGGGTGGTTTGGCAGATGGATCATGTATGTGTATATGTATGTATGCATGGATTGATAGATAGGTGGATGGATGAATAACCTATGGGATATGAACATCATGAGTTGTCTAGTAATAAAATTGGTTGTTGCTGATACTTTATATTATATCATATTATATTATATTATATTATATTATATTATAAAGTATCAGCAACAAACAATTTTATTATGGGACAACTCATGATGTTTATATCAATTTATTATGCGTCTTTGCATTTAGCATTGGATAGGTCTCATACAATAATTATCCTAGTTTTACTATATATTTTGTTTCATTTATTCTAAAACAAGTAGCGACGCTACTAAAAACTAAAAGATTTAACATATTATAAGAGGGAGCTGAATCAAAAGATGAAAATTCCAATCTAATGATGATAAGTGTGTGTGTGTGTGTGTGTGTGTGTGTGTGTGTGTGTGTGGTAAAGGGTACTATGTTTCCCATGAGGTCAATCTCTGTAGGCCCCACTATGATGTGTGACAGACATCCATGCCGTGTATTTAGTACAACCCCTTTAGGGCATGTTTGGCCAGTGGGATTAGAGTGTATTAGATGGTAGTAGAATTAATAAAATTTAAAAAAATCATCATTAAATGTGTCAGTGGATTGTCTACTACCACCTTTGGATTTTTAAAATTCTATCTGATGTTTGGATTATAAGGAAGTTATGGATCTACCACCACCTTTGGATTTTTAAAATTCTAGCGGATGTTTGGATTATAAGGAAGTTATGGATACTCAGCAATACAATAGATTTATAGTGTTTGGAAGGAGGAGCTTGACGGTAACAGAAAATTATCTTTCTATTAAGACTAACAGCAAGTTGTGGGCCTCTCTATTATGTATGTGTTATATCAACATCATTCATCCACTTTGTGAGAGCATTTTAGGGTTGTTGGCCCAAAATGAGGCAGATTTAAAGTTTAGGTGGACCACACCACAAAAAGTAGAGGAGATTGAACGGCTACCATTGAAAACTTCTTGGGTCCACACAAGTTATGGATCCAGCTAATATTTATGTTTTCCCTTCATCCAGGTCTATGTGACCTTATGAACAGGTTGGATGGCAAATACACATCATGGTGGGCCTTATAGGAAGGTTTCAATGGCAGGCATTATTAATCCCGCTTCTTTTTGTGGTGTGGTCCACTTGAGTTCTGTTTCTGCCTCATTTTGTAACCATGCCCAAAAATAATCTCAGAAAATAGATGGATGGTGTGGATATAACACATGCACCATGGTGGGGCCCACGAAACCTAATGGCATAAGTAAAGTTGGTAGTGTGCATCCAATGCCGGATTTAGGCGAGTGTGAAAAGGAACTGTTGAAATCCATCTTAATACATGCACATATTCCAATGACAAAGACAAGGCAGGTGGTGGAGAAAGCAAATACAGGCCTAGTTTTAAAATATGGTATTTGAAATACAATACCACTTAATATCATCTCATCCCACTGGCCAAACAGGCCCTTATTTATGGGATGCGACAAAGATCAGTCATATCCGAAACTCAGGTGGGTTACACTATCTAAAATCATAGAAAATCATGCCAAAAACATATGAAGCATTTAGTGGGCCCACCTTAATTTTAAAATGTCCTAAAATTTGGTGCAACCCCTCACTTAAATGGGACACACAATGGATGAGGTGCATGTCTAAACCAAATTTCATAGGGCCTTATATACAATTAGGAAGGTTTTCGTGGGTGGACATCTATTATTAATTGTTGTTTATGGCGTGGCCCACATAAGTTATGGATTGGCCTAATTTTTAGGCCCATGGCTCACCATATGGAATGGTACATCTGATTAATGGGATGGATATCTATCACACATCACAGTGGGGCCCACAAAGCTTATCTTATGGGAGGCTTTCCATGAGGTCGACCTCATAGTACCATTTCCTTGTGTGTGTGTGCGCGCACACACACACACACACACACACACACACACACACACATACATATATATATATAGAGAGAGAGAGAGAGAGCGAGAGAGAGAGAGAGAGAGAGAGAGACATGTGTATATACATACATTTGTGTGTGTGAGTAAATACATATAATATTTACCTACGTACATACACACACATAGTAGAATATGAGAAGTCCTAAAAGATTATTCCTATAAAAATTTAAATAAAAAAAATCCCTAAATGTTCTAATTTTGAGATCATATTTTAGAATAGTTTTGAATAATTTGATCTGTCTATCATTTAGAGGAGAAAGTTTTCAACTAAAATTTCAAATTTGAAACCAATCCGACCTCTGTACACTCCATACCGTCAATTACAAAATGATTGGTTCTACAGGTATCTGAATTGCATAAATTGGAGAGGCGGTCACTATTCTGATTCATGGGCCCACTCAAATAATAATTTGAGAGATCTAAACCATCTATGAATAATTTCAAATGCTAGGAAATCACTTCTCGAATTTTAAGAAAATACGACCGTTGGTTATCTTGTATCAAGCAAAACAAAATCAGTTTTGTTGTTGTCTTCCTGTCTGCATTACAAATATGGGAGCTCTCTTCTTTCTAAGTATTAAGGACGTGGGGAGCAAGGAGATGAAGAGTAAGGAGGCTTCAAGCCTCTCTACTTCTAGTTTTTCTTCCTTTTCTAGTTCTACTTTTTCATGTTTTTCTTAGGCTAACTATTAATTAGAGCTAAGTGATGATACTTCTAGTTTATTAGTGATATTTTAGTTCTTTGAATTTAAATTTAAGTTTTTATGTTGAACATGGTTTTATTCTAATTTGAATGAAGTTATAGTTCTAATTCTTATTTGATCTTTTTATGACTCCGGGCTCATTAGATGCTTAGAAGTTCTAAATCTAATTACTTATTATTTTGCATTGTTTAAACCTATAAATTCATTGATCTGCCATAGACTACGAGAATAGTAGATGCTTTGAATTCCATGTGCTCTTAAACATAGTTCTTAATATAGGAATTATTTTAAACCCAAAGTTCTTATCTTTTATATAAATCTGAGATGGATGAAATTGTTTATTGAATTAGTTTTAATTCAAGTTCAAGCTATGGTTTTACTTTAATCTAGAGATGGGATTTAAGGAAAGCTATGATTGTGATCTTACATATTCTGTGAGAGGATTGGCCTGTATAATTCAAGGAATTAAATTCTTTGTGCCCAAATACCTAAGCTTCAAGAGTAAAGTGCCCAATACCTAAGCTTCAAGAGTAAACTATATCAATGAATACCTATCTATGTTAGTTATTGTAATTTAACCGCTCCATATTCTGGCTGGATAGGATAGAACTCTAATTTCAGTTGAGTAGCTAATCGAATTATATGAATTAGACATTATTAATAACTAGAAGTGGATTCTTAATATTCTAGTATTTATTTTCATTGTTTTTTCTTTAATTTTGATTTATCTATCTTTAAAATCAATTCCAAATTAGTTTAATTAATTAGTTATAGATCCTAAATAGCCTTTGAGTATTTGAATCTAAATTTCTTCCCCGTGGATCGACATCGGTCTCATCAAGATCATTACTACATCGCAACCCTGCACTTAGAGTTGTGAACAGATCCACACCCTTCATCGGGGGCTCTTGCTCTACATCACATGTGCAATACATGGCACCAATGCCGCATGTAGTAATGTATTAGTTACTCTCTTAATTAGTATTATAGTTAAACCTTAGGCGTTAGTGGGTCATACCTTATACTAGACCCTGGTTCATTCCCAATTACACCATGGCTCAAATTGGTTCGAACGGCATGTCCTTTGGCTAGACCCTAGTTCAATTTGAGATGCACCATGGCTTGGATAAGTCTAACCATGTGACAGAAAAGACTAGGCTCTTTTGGCTCCTGACTACAATGTGCATGCACCAAGTGTTAAAATGAGCCTAATAAAGTGCCTACGTAGCCATCAATCCATGCTGCACCGTGTACACAATCATGTACAATATTTCACACCATTCTTATGGAGATTTGAATCCTTGTTCTAGTAGCAAAAACTCCTCTTACAACTTATCTAAATAGTATTTTTTAATAAAGTTTCTATATATAGTAAATATATTTAGTTTCTAAAAATAAATATTTTACTTTTATAATTTATTTTTATTTAAAAAATGACAACATAACATTAGAGCTGAACACGAGCCAAGCTAGCTTGGTTAGCTCGCTCGACTCAGCTCGATTGGCTCAGTTCAAAGGTTGGGTTCGAACCAAGCTGAGCCATTTTTCCAAGTTCGAAAGGATTTTCAAGCCGAGCTCGAGCTAACCCAAGCTCAATTTGACTCGGCTCGAAGTTTGGTTCAATCGCAACTCAATTCGGCTTGACTCGGTTGACTCAGTTAGAACTCGACTCGACTAGCTAGAAAGGTATATTATTTAGTCCCTCATCGGACAAGATCAAAGAAATGAGAGGTGGAACTCTCTATAAAAATAAGTTGGGGTGTCAATGGGCTTTGAGCTGCCTTTGGACTCAGATTTTAAACAATTTAAGGTTGGACTTTTGGGTTAGGTCTATTTAAATTTTTATTTTTTTTAAAGTTTGAATTGGGCTTAAATTGGGCTCGAACTCAACTCGAAAGCTCAATTGAGCCAACTAGATCTTGTCAGTCCAGCTCGAAGGCCAAACCGAGCTGAACACAAGCCAGGGTGGTCATTAAAGGAGCATATCTTGAACAAGGTAAAGCTAGGCTCGACTTGGCTCGTGTACAGTAACATGTTGACTCACCGTGAAGAACACCTGGGAACCAGTAGATGGCAAAATGAACTTGGCCAGAGTCTTTCGATCCATTATGTTTTTAACAGTCTAGCCCTTCTGATTGACCGCTCATGCAGGCTTGCTTGCCTTTTTACACGCGTGCATGGGCTCAGTTCTGACAAGTGGGTCACACATGAAAATAATCCAGACCATCTATCCGTTGTATTCAACTTTGAAATATGGATCATGCCTAAAAAAAAATCTAATGATACTCACCTCTAGATTTACGGCTACAGAAAAAGGCTCAAAAAGTGAAATTGAAGGAAGGGCTAACATTCAACTGAAAAAAGATCCTGATTGGACCTGGTGGGCCCGGTGGTTCACCAGGGTAGGACAGCGGCAGACCCCAGTGGGCCCGTTTGTCAGAAATGCTACCCGGGTACAAAACCTCTGGTCGAGTATATATATTAACCATATATACATGCAGGTGCGTTGGGTAGCCTGCCTACGTACTGTTTTACTGCCCAAAGGTGCGTTGGTTGCCCGAATGCAACTCCCACGTCCAAAGGGAAGTGATAGCGACATCCACTTGATTGATAGATACAACCTTTCTTTCCACTTTTGATGTGAAATTAGTGTACCCTTCGACTTTATGTCGCCCAATACAGAAAGGATTGATGTGTCCGTCAATCAGGGTGGGCCTCAATGGTGGGTCTTTATCAAATTGCCCTTAAGTTGGTGTGGATGTGGGATTTATATATCTTCCATGTAAATTTTTTTGCCCCCCACGCACATGGTTGCATGGGCAAATCATCCTGACCATCCATTTTATGGGCACTATCTTAGATGAGTTACAACCCAACCATCACGCTGACTGATGATCTTGTCCACCCAATTTGTAGCATTTCAAATGGACGATTGAAACCTAACACTGTCCACCTTCAGTTAAGATCTCCAATCGTTACTATTTTTGCACCATGGCCCATCACAATTCAAGAAATGCCAGATGGGCTTGAGTCCTGAATCACATGGATGGTGTTTTAGGACAATCACAGCACAAACTGGTACTTTCAGTTGCACCCACACGCAATCAGGAGATTGACGATGGATGGTGCAGATCAAAGATGTTGTACATCTAAATGGAAATGAAGAGATCTAATACAATGCTGATTCGTAAGGGCCAATCGGAACCGTTGATCCAAAAATATTAGCTAGTTTCTTCTATATGTCATCATCTTCACAGTACACGTGGCACGAGTCTAGTCCAATCAGAACCGTCCATCCCTTCTGAAGCTTCAGAAGAAAGAAAAATGTCAACAGTCTCTATCCGGTTGAAGAAAATCGTGGAGTAAGATACCCAGTAGGATCGTTTTGGTACATTCAGTACAACCCACTTTTCGTGAGCCACAAAACAAAAATCACATGCGTCGCATGATCCTAACCATCTGATCGATGGCTTGCAAAATGAACAGTCCAAATAATTTTACAAGAAGCCCAGATTGGGTTGCACATATCTCTCAAGGATGACTTTGATCCAGCACATGGCTTGGAGAAAAAACTGATGGCTAGAACGAAAAGGGACATCATTGGATGGTTAGGATCAATGGATCATCCGTTTCTGTAATGGCTGGCGAGGAGTGGGCTCCATTGGATGGCCGGTCCAGATCAAGGTTTTTGGAATATACACAATAGAGGCACGGTGCAGACGTGTTACATTGATCATTCTCCAAGTTACATACAATATGGTCCCTTGATTGGTGGGCCATTATTTGAGAAGTTGTTGGTCCATTTCTGATAACTGAGTCTAACTCGTGACTGAATAAAATAAACTTTCTTTTTCAACACTCTAACAATCAGGTCGACTAACATGAGGGCCAACCACATACCAGGTGGCCCACCAATTTAAAAATCAGACGCCATCAAAATGCATTTCTTTTCTTTTAGATTATCTCATGACCTAATCAACCAAACACATGCTCTCATCTCTGTATATATCAATACACCATACAAGCTTTCATACCGTTGAGAGAGAGAGAGAGAGAGAGAGAGAGAGAGAGAGATATGGGTGCTTCTCTACTGACATCATCAGTTCCATTGGCAGCTTTGCTACTTGCACTGAGTTCGTTGATCTTGTGGCCTGAGCTTGCACGTGCCGAGTACACGAGCATAACCAGACACTACAAGTTTAATGTAAGTCATGTTGAGACCGGATCCACTTCAAGTTTTTTTTTTTTAGGTCAAGCTTAACCTGCAATTTTATCTATGGGCCCACCTTGCATGTTCATGGCATCCAATCCGTCCATCATGTGAGCCCTCTCATTTTCTCGATAGCTTCCAAAATTCACGCAGATTCAAAAATCAGGTGAGCCGCACCATGTAAATTACTCATGCCTGAAACCTCTAGAATTATGTGTCGACGTGGCCCACCTAAGTTTCAGAATAGCCTGATTACTGGGGTGTCCATTAATTATGGTGGGCTATCTTCTGAATGGATTGGATGACATATACAGATACATTGGGCCCCACACACAATCTGGAAGGTTTTCAATGGTGGATGTCCCTGTCCTTATTTTCCCTTTGGTGTGGCAGGCATGAGTTTTGAATGGGCCTGATTTTTGGGTGGCGAGGAGAACATGAAGGGATGCAGATGATGGACATATTGGATGCCATGAAAACAGCATTGTGGGCCCCACACGTCCTATTGTAGATTTAGCTTAACCTACAAAGCTTCTAATTGGGTTATCGTATGTGAGTGAAAGAAGAAATGCAGGTTATATTTTCTTACGTTGCATGTTATTTTTTAATGGTGCAGATCCAATTGCAAAATGTGACGCGGCTATGCCACACCAGGAGCATCTTGACCGTTAATGGTCAGTTTCCGGGGCCAAGGATCGTCGCCAGGGAAGGTGATCGGGTCGTGATTAAGGTGGTTAACCATGTTCGAAACAATGTGTCCTTTCACTGGTATGAAACACTCTCAGCACCCTTCCTATCAAAGTGAACTAAACATAGCTTTGTTTTTTGACTCAGTGAGTCATCCTGACTCGTTAAGCTTCCAAGTCGAGTCACGATTAATTCACCTGAATCTGAGGTAACTCAGTCCAACTAGCCCGAGTTTGAGGTGAATGGGGGTGACTCATTGTACCAACTCACCCATTTAAGATTCAAAACCAAGTCGACTCAGGCGAGTCGGATAACACTCGGACAAGTCATCAATCCATGATACATAGTAGTAGTAGAAACGTTAAATGCACAAGGATCATCGCCCACCATTGGTACATGAGTTCCCATGTGGACATGCTGCTGATGTGTACAAGATCAAGACCGCTCGCAAAGTTGTAAATGGGCCATGATTCAAGAGCCACCTGATGTCCTCCATTGTTCCCTTTGGTGTGACCCACCTGATCCATGGACCAGGCTGGATTTTGGGACATAGGCCATCCAATTGGATGGCTTGGATGTCACTCACACATCACGGTGGGCCCCACATAGCCTGAAAGTAACGTAATTAATATTGATCATTCCCCTACCAAGCTACCTTGAACTTTTAATGATATGTATTAGAGCTACTCAAGCAATGCTGATTGTTTCTTGATCCGTTTGATGGACGGTTGTCATCATCTGAGCAGGCACGGTGTCCGGCAGCTCCGGAGCGGATGGTCGGACGGTCCTGCTTACGTGACTCAGTGCCCCATCCAGAGTGGCCAAACGTACTTCTACAACTTCACGATCATCGGCCAACGGGGCACACTCTTCTGGCACGCACACTACTCATGGCTGAGATCGACCCTCTATGGGCCCATCATCATCCTGCCCAAGCGCAATGTCCCTTATCCATTTGCTAAGCCACACAAGGAGGTCCCCATTATCTTTGGTAACAACGGTTCAGATCCTCCTATTACATATCTTAAGCTACTAACCATAATTCTCTAATCAACATGGAACTGGGCCGGGACTTGCAGGTGAGTGGTTTAATGCAGATCCTGAGGCCATAATCGCACAGGCGTTACAAACGGGAGGTGGGCCGAACGTATCCGATGCGTACACGATCAACGGTCTGCCGGGGCCCTTGTACAATTGCTCATCAAGAGGTACACGTACTAAGACACATGCACACGTATTAAGCATTGTAAATGGGCCAGGGTGGGCCTATGTCAATTTGGCCTTGTGGGCTAATGTCAACCAACTGGCCCATTTTAGTGGGCCGGGTCATCATAGCTAATAACGTTTAAGCTGGGTGGAGCTGTATGCCCGAGCGGTACTAAATCGAGCCGGGCCTAGCTCAACTCATCTCGACCAGCACAAAACTTTGGCTAGAGCTCGGCTCTCTTCGGTGTGAGACTAAACAGTAAACAACCTCCTTTTCTAATTAGCTGAGTCAGTCAAACTTGAACCAAGTCAATACGAACTAACCTTCTAGTCAAGCCTAAACAAGCCACGGTCAGCTCGAGCTCGGCTTAAAAATCTTCGAACTTAAATAAATAAATAAATAAAAAGTGGCTCAACTCGGTTTGAAGCCACGAGACTAACCGAGGTGGTTCAAACCGAGTCGAGCAAGCCAACCGAGCTAGCTTGACTCGTGTACAGCTCTAAAGCTGGGTATTTGATTAGCAAGATGGGCTTGGGCTCTTTAGTCTGTGAGTTGAATGTGCTTATGAGCTTCTTGGACAATACAATCCAGGCCATCGAATTTTGGGCCGAATTTTTGGGTGGTCATATACTGTAGTCACACTGATCAAATGATCTTAACGCTCTGACTTGGCTAATTTTGATCCATTTATTAGATACCCATTGATTGGATGATTAGGAATCAGTGTATATTTTAGGCTATGGTCCATTGACTATTCGTCCCGTGATTTTGACGGTCCGGATCGGCAATAACACCTAATGCCTTATAAATAATCTGCGGCCCAGATCGGCCCACTTGCATCCTTGTTCACTTCTCATTTTGTGTGTGTGGTGGGCCAGATACATACAGACTGAGCATAGAGCCCGGGAAGACATATCTCCTCCGTCTGATCAATGCAGCCCTCAACGACGAGCTCTTCTTCAGCATCGCCAACCACACGCTCACCGTCGTGGAAGCAGATGCTGTCTATGTTAAGCCCTTCAACACCAGTACCATCCTCATCTCACCAGGCCAAACCACTAATGTCCTACTCAAAGCCAAACACCATGACCCAAATGCCACATTCATCATGGCGGCCCGCCCTTACGCGCCCGGCGCCGGCACCTTCGACAATTCGACAACCATTGGATTCCTCCTATACCAACGGCCCAATTCATCTTCATCGTCGATAAAGAGTTTCTCAGTCTTCAAACCAACACTTCCACCTCTCAATGACACTTCCTTCGCCATGAGGTTCGCAGAGAGATTTCGTAGCTTAGCTGATGCTGGATCTCCATGCCACGTCCCGAAGACCGTCGATAAGCAGTTCTTCTTCACGGTGGGCCTCGGCACAGACCCCTGCCCAAAGAATCAAACATGCCAAGGATTCAACGGTGCCAAGTTCGCCGCCTCCATTAACAATGTATCCATGACACTCCCGACGACAGCACTCCTTGAGGCCCACTACTTCAAGCAATCGAACGGCGTATACACCACCAACTTCCCAAAGAAGCCTCCTTTTCGTTTTGATTACACCGGCAACCCTCCAAATAACACCTTGGTGAGCCATGGTACTAAGGTGGTGCCGCTCCATTTCAACACGACCGTCGAGCTGGTAATGCAGGGCACTAGCATTGTGGGGCCGGAAAGCCACCCTCTCCATCTCCATGGCCACAACTTCTTCGTCGTCGGACGTGGCCTTGGGAACTACAACCCGAAGAAGGACCGTTCCAAATTCAACCTCGTCGATCCTGTGGAGAGGAATACTGTCGGAATTCCGCCGGGCGGTTGGGTGGCCATTCGTTTCCGGGCTGATAATCCAGGTAGGTGCAGATAGGATTTGGTTGCGTTTGGCTTATTCAATCTAAATGAATTGCAATCATTCACCAAAGTGGGCGTTAAGTAGCCTATGGTTAAAAGACTCGGCGATTCGCCCGAGTCGGCTGTAACCAGATCGAGTTTGACCGAGTCCGAGTCTTAAAACCGTAAGCTAGCCCCCAAAATGGTGAGACCATGATGCAATTTGGTTTAATTGATCATCCAAACTAAAAGCTATAAACATGTGGCGATTGGATTTTCACCATCTTGAGCTAAGCATGCGTATTGGTCGATACCATACACGTGGCAGGTGGGGCATTGGATCTAGATCATAGCGTGTCCTACTCGTGTTTGGCTGACGGTTGAAAATCACAGACCGTTTAGATTTTGCTATCTGTTTGAAGGCCATGATCGAATGGCTATGATGGTCCGGTAGGTGTGTTTTTCAACCATGGGCCATCCAAAAATTAGTAGTACCCACTAGTGGACGGTTTGAATCTAGTATCCCACACGCCACTTCCGCATTTAAGGTATACGATCATTAATGAGCACACTCAAGGGGAACTAAAAAGTCTACAACACAGCTCTGTGGGGTCCACCACGTTTTCCATGTGAAATAGACACTGTCCATCAGGTGTGAACCATTAAAAATTCATATGGCCCCACATGATTTTTATTGTATCTTTTCTTCGTCCTGGATAGGCCTGATTAACGGGTTTAATGAAAGATAAACACTACGATGGCCCCACCCACAAACCTACGGTTGGCATCCCATTCTCATTATTCCATGTGGTGTGACTCATTTGAGTTGTGGATCTGGCTGACTTTTGGCCATAGACCTGATAGACAGAGTAGATTCAACATGGTGGGCCCCACTGCATAAAACGGGAGTTATAGAGGATTCCAGTCCAACTGAGGGGAAGAGGAATTCTAACAGGAAAGAATGATCTATCATGTTGTGATTGACTTAACAATGCCAAACATGGATCACCAACAGGTCTGAGTCAGCCTTGATTCAGACTCAGTCAAGTCCATCTGGTTGGGTAATATGACTCAACCCCTTAAACATGCCCAACTGGAATGAGATCCGAATGAGTTGGTCCAAGTCGACAAGTTAAAACAACCGTGATTCAATGGTGGGCCAACCGCATGGTAGATACACATAGTGGGGCCCATTGAAGTATACAAAGCTGACATGGAATGAACAATGGCATGAAATAGGTGTTTGGTTCATGCACTGCCACATTGAGGCCCACCTCAGCTGGGGTCTGAAGATGGCGTGGGTTGTGAAGGACGGGAAGCGCCACGATCAGAAGCTGCCACCTCCACCGTCTGATCTTCCCAAATGTTGAGCCTGATTCCACATTATATTTTTTTTTCTTTTTTGTTCACTTATTTTTTTTAAGGCGTAAAAGGCGTAGTCAATGCCGTGTCCATGTTATATTTGTGTATCATGGATTTTGAAATAATCGGCTTTGCGTAGGCTGTTTCTTTAATTAATCATCGGGCCTACGATCTCTAATTTCTCAAGCGGAGTTCTAATTATGTAGAATGATTTTTGAAATTTGTAGCCGTTGAGATTTTTATTTAGTTCTTCTATTTATTGTTAAAGATTATATCAAGGCCGTGTGTGGATGGACAATTGAAATTTTGATAATTAGTTAACACTACATTTCATAGTAACCCTACAGAAGGATTCAGCCCTCAATTTGAACAATAAGTACATTTAAGATGTTTTTCAAAGGAAGCTAATCTCTTTGGGGCCTGTTTGGTTTTCCAATTTCCTATGAAATGTAGGAGATCTTAAAACTTATTCATAAATCCATCTAAATGGTTATCTATAGTATGCATACTGTATGGAATTTTACAAAATAATACCTCATTAATATGGTATTTACATCTCGGTACTATTTTTAAAAAAAAAATTCAATAAGCTACACCACTTTCGTTAGATCTCTTAACAGAAATTGGGGTCGTGACATGTGAGCAAGGGGTCTGCAGCTCGAGTGGCCCCACTATGATGTTTACGCGAAATCCACCATGATTGCTACGTGCATTACCTCATGTTAGGCCCAAGGCCTAAAAATCAACTCCATACATGATTTAGGTGGACCACACAATTGGAAAGAGTGTACAGGGCAACACTCACCCTCCCAACTATTTCCCTCGTTGTGACCCACCTGAATCATGGATTTGATTTTTGTGCCCTAGGCCTAAATTTTGGTGTGGCATCTAAAGATTGGAGTGGATTTCATATAGTCATCACGGTGGGCTTGTAAAAATCAAGAGTGGACATGGCTCTCTCAATTGTTTCCTTTGGTGTGGCCCACCTAAATCATAGATCATTCTTATAATTCCTCCTTGGATTTAACCTGGGATTACACATTTAATGGTTAGAGGGGGCTTCATGTACATGTCATGCACAATGGGCCCTATAAAAATCAAATGGTGGGCATCCCTCTCCCAAATGTTCGCAGTTGTTAAATATTTAAAAAAATTACACGAAGCCCACTCTTGATTATTAACAGTGTAATCCACTCCGACCATTAGATGTGCAATCCCATGTTAGGCTCAAGGTTAAAACAATTGGGCTTACATGTAGTTCAAGTGGACCGCACCAAAGGAAACAGTTAAGAGAGAGACATCCACCCTTGATTTTTACAAGGCCCACCATGATGACTTTATGAAATCACTTCTGACCATTAGATGCCATGTCGAATTTTAGTTTTATGAATCAAAAATCAAAGTAATAATTGATTCGGGTGGATCAGACCAAGGGAAATGGTTGGGAGGTTAAGTATTGCCATGCAAACTATTTCTAATCATGTGGTCCACCTAAATCATGAATGAAGCTGATTTTTTTACCCCAAGCTTAACTTGGGGTGACACACCTAGTGGTCAGGGTAGTTTTCACATAAACATCACAATGGGGCCCACCAGAACCACCAATCCCTTGCTCGTGCAACCATACTCTAACTTTCATTAAGAAATGTAATTGAAAGTACTTTGATTATGATTACTTTATTAATGAAGTAGCTTATTGAAAATAATTTTAAGGGAGGTATCATGATGTAAATACCATATTAATGAGGTAGTACTTTGTAAAAAAAAATTATCTTCTACATTGAAAAGATTTTCTACCTAAGGCTTTCACATCTAGCAAAAATCAATCCAATTGTTTGTCAAGTTGGATTTTTATTACTAATTTTACTAAGTGGGAGATGAGGTGGGATTTGTAAAAAAAAATCTAAATACATAAACAAACCAAGGTTTAAGCGGATAGGCATTAAATACTCCTTTTTAGTGTGCATCACCCTAAATTACTTGAATTTCGTAGCTCAAATTTTACTATAGAGTTCTAAAAATTTATAAATTTCCTAACACATTTTGAACCCACTTTAAGGAGAACTATTGGGACTCACCTCCCTTGTTTATAGATACAACCTTCTTTTATATTGGTAATAAAATAGTACAATTTGTCTTATGTATTATCAAAAGTAGAATAAAGTGGGTGTTATCCTAGTGCCTATTTACTTGTCATTCAAAAAATGGGTCTATTTCATCTTTCTTTGTCGATTGTCAATTCTTTACTTATCAATGTCAGCAAATAACAAACAGTCAAAATGTCAAGTGGTATCGTAGCCCACTTACATTATGAATAAACTTATATTTATTGTGTTATATTTTTACAATAAGGTGAATATAATCAATTTGGATTCTATACATGTGTCATCAATTGACATTTGAGTAAGATGGTGAAAAACGACACATTACAAAATATTATTTTTTTAAAAAATGAAAAATGTAACAAATTTTAAGCTAAATAGAAAATGAGTAATTAAATGCACACATAACCTGGATGCTAATTATTTTGTTTACCTATAGAGGACAATTAAAAGGGTGTTATATTAATTAGTAAAAAAATTATTTTCTTAACAATTAATGTATTTAGAATTATGCCTTGATTCATTATATTAACGTAAGAGATCATCATCTTCTTCTCAAATAAACTCAACCCCTTGAATGCACAAGGAAATAGAAAAAAATCTCTTAAAATAATGAATAAAAATTGAAATTATTAAATGATGTATTATTTACAATGTATCTAATGACCTTATATAAATAAAAGAAACATCAAACTCTACTTTGGCTAGAAGTATAACAATTTTTCAAAATAGTAAAAATATTATATATATATATATATATATATATATATATATATATATATATATATATATATATAATCATACTAAAACTCAAATAATTAGTGGATGACTAAAACAAAACTTTAGACTACATATTGGCTCTTAAAATTCTAAAAATAGAAAAAAAAATGAAACTAGCCCCCTTTCTTATGCGAACAATCTTGGAACACTTCAAAATATTCTAAACGTCTAAGTTTTTTCAAATGATAACACATATGGGAATCTTTTAAAATAATCTCATTGAATTCCCTCTTTAATATAATTTTTTTAGACAAGCCACAAGCTTTATACTATCCATTAATAGGAAAGATTATCTCCATATTTAAGAAACTTTGAACCAATTTTTCTCACCCAAAGAGATAAGTGTTGTTGGGACCGTGAAAGCGAGAATCAAACGAAAGTAATCACAATGGCAAGCAACCAAACAAATTCAACACACCCAAGAAGACAATCCAAATTTTAAGTGGAAAAATCCTCACAGGAAAAAATCACGGCACAAAACGAATATGCATTATGAATCAGAAGTTACAAGAGATGAAGAATAACTTACTCGGATCTAAGCCTCATAAGAAAAACCCAATCTTTTTCTCTCTCCCTAGAACTCTTTCAACCCCCTTGAATATGTTTAGAACTCATTATGTTACCATAATCTCTCATTACACCCCTTTAAATAGTATAAAATCAAAATTAGAAACAGTTTTGCGTAAAACATGCATAAACCAACTTACACACACTACAAGAATTATGCCTTTTACCGAGGAAAATTTTCCTTGGTAAAAGTTGGTATTTCCTGGGTAAAATGTTTTATCAATGAAAAGTTTCGCCGGGACTATCGTCGAAACATCACCCTAGGGAAAAGTAATTACCAACGAAATTAAATATTTTGTGGGTGAAAATCAACTAATTACCAAAGAAATTTTTCGTCGATAGAAGTCCAGAATTTCGCCGCTATCGCCAATTCGTCGGTAATTACGAGACTATTACCGAGGGAAAGTTTCATCGTAAAATGATACGAATTACTGATGAAAAGGTCCCTGGAAATAGTTGATGGTAGTACTTTTACCAACGAAAACTTTCCATGGAAATGGTAGTGTTAACAACGCATATTTCATGAAATATAATTTTAATCCCTGTAAATATTATAATAAACTGATAAAACAAGCAATTCACGGTTTCAATATTCATAAAACATTCAATTCGTATACCAACCAAAATGTTCATTCAACCGTATATATAATATAATAATGTCTTAAATAGAAATCCAAATGTCAATCCCACTAGTACATAAAACCAATACAAATAAAAATCCATCAGCTCAAACATCCCTGCTGTCACCACCAACAAATAGTCTGCAAAATAAAACAAAATACAATAATAGTAATTAATAACTTATAAACGAAATATGCAATTAGGTGATCATTTCTCTTTTTCAAATGACATTATGAAACCTTGAAAATACAACTTGAATCGAAAATATTTAACAAAAGTTGTCTTTTTAAGTTGAATTCAAATCTTAACTACCATTATCGATAACCACAATATATATACAACAAGTTTATCATTCAACAACTCTAGTGCACTTGGGTCCACATGAGGAAACTCAGTAAACCACTCTCCTGCTGCTAGCCTTTGAAGGTTCAAACTGAAAGTGCAAGGAGAGGTGGAATAGACAACAAAAAAAAAAAATGAAATTTAAAGAAATGTTCTCTCAAGATGGCACAAGGAAGAAAGGTATTGCATTCTCTATATAAGACAGTTTGACGTTTCTGAAACACAATCATGAAAAACCAAGCAGAGACCTATCAAAATTAGCTAACATTTTAAAGAATATGAAAATTTTAAAACCACCAAAAAGCAAAAAATAAAGTAAAAGCAGAGGCCTTTGTGCTCTCTATGTAAAACTTTCCAACTATGTAGTCACAGATTCTAAGCAATGCACAATCAGAATACATGAGAACTCTAAAAAAGATACAAATCTAAAAAGATACAGAAAGTGAAAACACATATAAAGAAGGGTCTTAGGATCTTTTTGTAAAGGAGGAGAAAGAAGTACAGAGTATTAGTTCTCACAACATGCCTTAGCTAGGCTTGAACATGAGAGTTTAAGCATTCTCATTCTCTTCTATTTCTGTACCAAACTGACAACTATGTGGCCATGTGGGGGCAAAAAGATCAGGCAGGCAGTCGTGGACAGGAGGGCCTGTGGCTATGGTAATGTGATGATAAATGTAGCGGCACTAAAATTGGGCATGGAAAAGTAGATTTGAGTGACATTTCAGGGCTGCTTGCTCATCATGAATGATTCAGTTAGATGGTTAACATGCTTTGTATCAACCAGTTGCATGTGTGGATCCCATTTGGAGTTCACACTAAGGTGAATCCCAATGAATAAATTCATTACTGTTGAAACTAGAAAGAGATGCCAAAATTGGAATTGGTTAGCCAGGCTATAGAGGTGGTTGTTTATCATTGTAAAGGAATACTTCTGTTGGATGAAATTAGCCCAACCAATCCATGCATGTAAAAGAATGATATAAAAAGTATGATTGACATCCAAAGGGGGTTATCTGATTGGTGAGATTTCCACATTGTGGACTGAATTTAAAAACAATGAGAGGACTGGGTTTAAACCTCAAGATCGAGATATTTATAAAGGTCCTTCACTTTAGTAACATGGGATCCCATAGTTCTCCTGAAACAGACATCATGGATGAGAAAATCCAGCATGACTTTTAAAGGATAATGGCATGAGTGAGGAAAAGGAACCGCTCTTACGTATAGTATTTTCTTCTGGTTCTCATTAGCACGTTCAAGGGCTTGCACAACCAACCAGGAGCACTTAAAATCTTCAATGTCTATTCCTATCTAATAATGCACAGACACAGCACCATGTCTTACATTACAATCCAAATGGTAGAACAAGATATACTGTGAAAGGCAAAGATTCCCCAATCAATATGGAAGACCTCAAAATAACTTTCCTGCCTGAGGATAGGTGCTATAATCGGAATGTATTGCAGCTCGAATGTAACTACACCTGCTACAGCATAAATATCAGCATCTGTACTATTATAAGAATGTGACTATACTTGCCGAGTCACATTTATCACTGCATAGAAAAGGAAGTGAACAAGTTATCAAAAATAGAAATGGTTAAGGAAAATACATAATGTTAATAGAAATGAATTAAAGATGCCGAGGAAATAATAATGATGCATAGGGTTGTGGCATGTGTGGGTAAGTTTTATAACAACACATCCTAATCTGCTTCTTCTTCTTTAGCTTAGAAAGCAAGGCAATCAGACTATGGTAGCCATCGAATAACTGATCCTTCATAAACTAGACACACAAGTAAAGCTTAAAACCCAAACTCAACTCGGTCAAGCTTTCAAAAGAGTTTCAGATTCACCAATGTTTTAAGTGTTCAATAGTTTTAAGGAATGCTTAAAACCCAGTACATGTTTAAATCAATTAACTGGCGCATCTACAATAAAATCAGCAGAATGTTAAGAGAAAGCAAGTGATTAGAAAATAATCAGCATCCAGCCACAGATGAGAGAAATAAATATCATGCAAAATCATCATCATCATCTTAGCTTTTCTGTTCAACAAACATGAACCTTTCATAGCCAAACACAAGACAGTCTAACCTGCTAAAATATCCCCTCAGAATACAGTTTAACCTGCTAACTTAATAGCAAAGATTACAAATACTGACCCATTAACATAGCCCAACACAAGACAAGTGGTGCAAATGGAAAGGGCTAGGCTGGCCCAACCAAGCTGACATCGTCTAGATCATGTTTCAGCTTAGCCTCAAAGACCTGTGGGTTAGATCTAGGCTTGAGTTTTAGGTTGACAAGTACCATGGTTGGGCTGAGCATTTGGTTGCTTATGCACTATCCTGTACAACATGAAGAGCTCACTACAGCAATGGACAGAATGAAGCATGAGATTGGGACAATGCTGCAATGATTGGGTATCAAAACTTCATTGCATGTTTTGATGCTCCATTCAATAGCAAGTTCCAGTTTGAACTTCAAAAAGACTAACCTCTACCGGTAAGCACTTAAATGCCATCTCAATATAAACAATGCGAAAATTCTAGCCACAGCCACTTTCATGCTCATGTTCAAACTAGAAGCTAATTTAACTTCAGACAAAAATCTTTATGGTGATGTCTTCTAATTCATGCCAAAAGCTTCAACACAGAAGAAAAGGCACTGGCTTAAAATGGTATAAGAATATAAAATCTTGTCAAACTAAAGAGTTAAGGCAAATTTTAAACTGTCAGCTTAGATTTTTACTGGTGGTGGATAACTTGAAGACCTGTTAATTGCCTTGCACCAATAACAACCCCCCAATCCCATTTTCAATTGAAACACACCCATGCAACATGAAAAGGACAAGAGCATTGAAAATTGAATATGATACATAACTTAAGAGAGGGGAGAGAAAATTCAGCCTATATTCACAAGAATCAGTACATGCTTTTCAGAACAGAAATATTTTACAAGAAAAAGCAACTATCAGAAGCGTGTTTGCATCACAAGAATGGATTAACCAACCACTGTCAAAGAAACTAAACGAGGTTAAGGTTTAAATCTCTTCATTGTGTCAATTCTGAACTTCCCATTGTTGGCATGTAAATACACAGTTAAGAAGAAATGCACTAACAATCCAGATTCAATGGAGAAAAAACAAAAGATTGATGGTTATGACCTTCCAGTTTGAGAGATTTCTTGGGCATGGTTTCCATGATGTAGGCCATCAATCAATGGATTGGAGAAACCATGTGCTGTAGGCCATCAGATCAATGGACGGGAGAAACTAACCATGGGCCCCATATGTACATATAAGGCACAAAACAGGAAATTTGCTACTGACCAACCCCTCAACCAAGATCAAACAAATGTAACAGGTTGCACTTGTTGATATATGCAAATCAGCCATCACAACCAACAACGGTTCAGTAATTTACATCACATCTAATGTCTTTTCATCAAACCTTAAATGGAAAACAATTGGAGAAAAGGGGGGAAGCTCACCTGCTTGAAAGTTAAAATCCTTCCTCTATCCTCAATAATGCAACCTAATTGCTGATCAAAAGCAAAACAGATCCATCAGCAAGAATCGAATCAAAATCCAACGAAATCTCTCCGAATCGAGAGATATAAATTGGATTTAGATCAAAACAGATCAAACACAAAAAATCGAGAATTTAAAAATCAGAAAAAACAATCGTTAAATGAAAATAATTGGAGAAAATGGGGGAAACTCACCTGCTTAAAAGTTAAAATCCTTCCATCTATCCTCATATAATGCAAACTAATTGCTGATCGAAAGCAATACAGATCCATCAGCACAAATCGAATCAAAATCCAATGAAATCTCTCGGAATCGAGAGACATAAGTTGGATTCAAATTAAAACAGATTAAGCACCAACAATCGAGAAAAAAATCAGAAAAAAGTGAAAAAAATTTGGAAAAAATCTCACCGTCTTTTATGGATCTGATGATCAGAAAGAGAGAGATGGTAGATCTGATGATATGATGATTTCAAGGGTTCGGAAGAAAATGAGCAGATGAGACAGACGAGAACCGAAATGATTATGATTTGTGTTTGGCAGCCCCTCCTCTTCTATTATTAGGATACGGTAGAGCCAGACGTGGATTTTGGATGCTTGGAAGATGGAGGAGATTGAGCTAGGGTTTCATTTGGAGAGTGACTGATCAGAGGAGTTGAGAGGAATTGTAAAAGGGGCATGGATTGGGTACTGCCCCCAACCTAACTTGAGACGGATGGTCTTCTTGAGCTTTGGATCTACTAGGGCTCTATGAGGCCCATTGTGATGGATATATTTTATCCACACCGTCCATCTATTTTGACAGACCATTTTAAGTTATGTTCCGAAATCAGAGGCAGATCAAAGGCTTGAGTTGACCACACCAAAGGAAGTAGTGGTGGTAATGATGCCCACCGTTGAAACTTCTACTTCCTGTCCAGAGATTTTAACGTTGAGAGTTCAATGCAGGTCGACTATGTGGACCCCCAAGATGGTCTGTAGAAATGGATGTACGGCTTGATGAAACCCAACACTTCCACCAACCATCACACACTAATCGTACATGACGTGTCCATTGGATGCAACCTATGCATCTTCACCACACACGTGTCAAGCCTTCATGTATCCACAACACGTGTCATGCCAACTTTCATCACACGCATGTACTAGTGCATGCAAGCATTCACACACGCCAAATGGGCCACGTGTTGGCCATGTCATTTACCAATACGTGTGTCCAGCACATGCATCTGTCACACACGTGTGATGATGCAATCCATCACACTCATGTCAAGCATGCATTCAATCTGTCCCACACGTGAAGAATACTTGCACACGTGTACACGGTTACATACCCAACACCTAAACAATGTCTCATATGCCACCCACGCG
The DNA here is from genome assembly GCA_003013855.2 of Liriodendron chinense. Lineage (NCBI taxonomy): Eukaryota > Viridiplantae > Streptophyta > Magnoliopsida > Magnoliales > Magnoliaceae > Liriodendron > Liriodendron chinense. The sequence goes on along the minus strand of ML058427.1, from coordinate 1,508,707 downwards.
CATCCAGATGCGCCTATCATCAAAAGTGAACCTTTACCGAGGAAACGTTTCCTCGGTAAAATTGAGAATTACCAACAAAATACATTTCCTGGGTAATATTGGGCGTTTACCAGGAATTGTTTCCTCAGTAAAAATGAGGTAACTTTTTTATATTTTTAGCTACGAAATAATCCCCGTTTTACCTACGAAAGTTGAATTTTATCGGCGTTTTTCAGTTTTACCAAGGAAATTGTCCTTGGTAAAAGTGCAGTGGTATTTTATCCCGTGAGTACAAATTACTTAGGAAACGTGCATTTTTACCCAGGAAATTCATTTCCTCGGTAGAAATTTTCTGGGTAAATGTCATTTTTCTTGTAGTGACAGCACAACAACCATCGGGCGACCAAACTCGATCAAATCTATCGAGAGAGTAACTAGTTACATTCGGGGAGTTTCGGGCAACCAACGTCCTTCAATCTTTAGATCCAGAAGTGTCTAAAGATTAACTGCCTCTTCTGAGTTAGTTTCGGGCGACCGACAATCCCTTTGGTGTCAAGATTGAAGACATCCCCAACAAGGATAATCTACTTTCCATTTTTAAAGAAAATATAAATATTGTTTCTACCTCAATGAATGAAGTCAATATCATACTGTCATGGTCGGCCTAGTATTTTATGGCATACTTCCATAGAGGCCATCACACACAACTTCGTCTATATAATGTTTACTATTAGAAAATAAAACTAAGCATTGTTCAACTACCTTAGTTTTACTAACCTTCTAAATCCACCTGATTGTGTAACGAGAATGGTATTTTTTCATCTTCAATTATACACTATCTATTATCTATTACCACATTGCACATTATGTTCTTATTCTTAGCTCCATTTATGACTACATCACAGGTATCTTGGTTGATTGTGCACATTTTAAAAGTATCATGACTATATGAGTCCTCATGTTATTTTAGAATGTACATCATGAAGGGAAACACTCTTCATCTTAGATATTTTTGTTCATTTTCTTCTTCAAAATTTGTTTGATCCTTACTTACTTCCTTTGAGTTAATGGTCAGGCTAACCATCAATCTCTTAGGGCATTGGTTAAATTGATACCCTGATGGACACGCCTGTAACACTTACTTGGTTAAGGTAGGGCATAGGGGGTTATAGAACGTGTTTTTTGTGTCGGGTACTCCTCCTGTTGCTTAACTTGCCCACTCTCAAATCTCAATTCATTGCAATGGGAAGCGAAGAACATTCACTGATGTAACTTCTTCCTTGGGCATACATCTAGCCCGTGATGGTTTAGTGATGATGATTTTTTGTATTACTTAGGTTTTTGCAACAACCTTATCTAGTTGCATCTACACTCTAGTTATTAATTTGAAAAAGGTTCGTTAAGAGTTCAATTGGATTACATTACGAACTGATCTTATATTGCCCTATGCAGTCCACTTGTAAACCTTACTATTTATCACAACTCGATCACTATCAAATCGTTATATAAGGATAAGCAATAAAATTCTTTCGCATAAGCCCTCACCTTCGTTGGTAAAAAATTAGTGTTATTGAAATAATACTTTATCATGATCTATTGGCAGAATCATGACCGCATCAACTTCTTCATCTGCGGTTAGGTTCGTATTTATGCCTTCGATTACTATATCCATGAGGGTTGAAATATCTAATTAAAAATAGAAAAATAAAACTTATTAAAAATATTATGTTTCAATTTAAAATCCTGATTTAACCTTTAAAATGATTAAATTTTATAAAATCATTTAAAGCTAAGGTGTTGAGCTCTTAATAGCTTTCTAATAATATGTATACGTGAAATTGATGATCAGTGACAAAATTATGACTGTATGAAACTATATTGCATGTTTAAATCTTATTACTCAATTGATTAATTCTCATCTAGCTTAAATATGTATAATTATGGTCATCTATTAAGTTGTCACTTACTTGTCTCATATCATAAATGGAGACCAAATAACATACACTCAATACTTTAGAAAGATACATACAACTAATAAAAATGAAGAGAATCCTACGCTTAATAAATTTATTTTCCATATAAGATTTAAGTGTTTAAGAGAAATTCTCAACTTTTTATATTCGTGTGATTTTCATGAGGTATATCTAGTAGTATAAATAATAAATATAACAATAGAAAGTGATGACAACTAGAGAAAATGATATACAAGAGCTCTTCTTTATCATGCATCATTTTTTTATTTTTAATATACGAAAACTATCTCTATTCTAAATAAATGTATAAAAAAAAGTATGGGCATTAAAAAAAAAAAAGAAAAATATCACTTCTATATACAATTCATTATGCCATATCTCATTATTCAGCTTTAAAAAATGATGGTCATAGATTTTTAAAGAAGTATCGTGCTGAAAGAATAGTAATTACTTGTGAAAATACACAATTGCTTTAAATCTATTTATTATGCTATTAATTAACAATAGTATTAACTACTATGTAAATTAATTGCATAAGAGAGAATCTTTTATGTTAATTTTATTTATTTGTAAGAGGCCCACATGGTTGTATAATTAAATTATTTCTACTACCCATCATATGTGACGTACTACAGATGAAAAATGATGAAAACTACAAAAATTAGACCTTGTAAGGAGTGAATATACTGTTTGAATAGTGTTAACAAATTTTTCCTAAACTGTCAATTGAATTATTTCTAGTTCAGTCAAACTATTCTTTATTATGAAACAATCCAAAATAATATGCCTTCTTAGGTTGCCAATTCTCAAAGGATGTGGATTATTCCTATATACATTCTTCTATCAAATGATGGTTGCTATGAATATTAGACTATTAAATGTCAAGTGTGGAAAAGCTACTCCACTCTAAATTTTATATTATATGCTCAACAAGCTATTAATCATTCAAGCAATGAACATTCTTTTATCGAATATGGGTCATTATGAACATCATATTATTAAATGTCGTATGTGGAAAAGCTGTTCTACTTTATGTTCATAATCATCTACCTAAGCAGGAGGTTAGTTATCTAATAGATCACATTTTCTAAGACTAGACCTAAGGGATCGGCTCAAGCTTAAAATTTAAGCATACTTAAAAATCAGGTTACGCTCGAATTTTATTTAAGAGCTTGCCATCTAAGCCTTAGTCTAGGCCCGCTAAACTTGTTAGTTCAATGGTACTTTTTTCATATATCATGCATGATGACGTACTTAATGAACAAGCCAAATCTTCCACAAAAGTGGGAGGCAAAGTTCGAGTTAGACTCGGTCTTGGGTTATACATAATTATTATATGTAGAGTTGTATACGAGTCGAGCTTGGCACAACTCAGCTCGGTTCGACCAGCAGCCAACCCCAACTCGAACTCGGCTCAGCTTGGTCATTGAGCCCAACTAGCCAGCTCAACTCGATTCAATCAACAGCTCGAGCCAAGTTCGAGCTGTGCCATAATGATATTTTGAGTTTTCTAAGGAAAAAAATGAATGTAATTTTTTTATTTTTAAAGAGAGATTAATACATGCATGAAATTTTAAAAAAAAAATGAATGAAATTTTTTAGTTTTCAAAGAGAAATTAATGCATGCATGAAATTAAAAAAAAATGAATGCAACATTCTTTTTCAAAAATACAATAAGTAAAAATAATAAATGTATGGGCGTCTGCATGTAAAGGGTATGTGATAACATGCTAAGTACTAATTATGACGAGGTAAGTTGAGTCGAGCTTAGGTCAGCTCAAACTCAGCTCGAATTTTTTTCGAACTTCAAAAATGAGCTCAACTCGATCCTAAGCCCAATTCATTTACAACCCTAACGTTCTCTTATCGAATATGAACATTTGTTAAAAATAATACCTATGAGTATTGAATAAGAAAAAATTGTCACACCCTTAGCTCAATAAACATTCTTCCAATTAACGTGAACATCATAGGCATTATACCATTAAATGTCAAATGTGAAAAAATTGTTCCACTCTTGATTTGGCATTAGTCATATAAACAAGCCATTTACCATTTGACCAATAAACAAACTCCCACCTAATATAAATTATTATCGGCGTTATACTATTAAATCTTGAATATAGAAAAGTTGCTCCACTTCAAAATTCGGCATTATACGTGTACGTTGATGGTTAGCTACCTAACTAATATAGATTCTCTCATCAAATATTAACATTTGTTAACGGCATACTATTAAATATCAATTGGAAAAAAGTTCCAACACTTCTAATTTTGCATCATCATCTAAATAAATCATTAGCTATTAACCTAATGAAAATTCTACATCTAACACCGACTGTTAGGAGTATTATATCTTTGCACGTCAAATGTGAAAAGTTACTCCACTCCCGATTTGGTATGACTTATTTAAATATGTCATTAATCATGTATTTAAATAGATAATTTTTTATTAAATACAATTTATTTTAGACATTATATCATTAAATATTAAATATAGAAAAGATACTCTTTAAATTTAAGATCATTCGCCTAAGTATACAATATAGGATATTAAAACTCGATCTTATAAACTACAACAAAGTAATGCAATTTAATAACAAAATGTAATATATAAAAATATATAATTAATTATTAAAAATAAAGTATGAAAATTAGTGAAATTACTAAATAATATAAAGGCTATAGAATGAAATATGGAATAATATTAAAATTTTAATAAGTACAGTTACACATCTAAACTTAAAAATATACAAAATAAATGTTAATACAACATTTTTAAATATAGAACTGAAAGATGATATTTATATATTACAACATGAATGATATATAATAATATAATAAAAGGATAACAAGATAAAGTATACCGATTAAAAAAATTCTCATACGATCTTAAATAATCGTCTAAATAGTATACAATAAACTAAAAAAGATAAGATAATTGTAAATTTTTTATCATATAAAAAAATGATAACAAATTCATTAATAAAAGTGATTTTTAACAAAAGGATTTAGGAAACATGTGTTTGTTATGGGTCTGAGATATAAGTGATGATAAGCCAAAACGTTACGACCATAAATGATATAGACAAAATCATCATACTGTATAGTAAATTAAATGAAGTAACAAAAATCACAAATGATGAAAAAAAGATCAACATATTATGAGAGAGAAAAATACCTACTAAATTATAATATTTTTTTACATTACAAATATCTCATATCGTCCGCATAAATTAGCCAACGAATTAGAGAAATATTCAGTCATAATAGTCAAGTGTGATGTTGGAACGTAACAGCTCTCCCTCTCTTTCTCCCATGGCAGATGAAACACCTCAACTTTACTAATAACGGATGAAAAATGACTTCCTCTCTCTCCTATAATAGTTTTTTTAATAGTGATGGATATTTTAAAAAAGAAAACGATCTTAACCTAGATAAAATAACTGTCATGACAAAATTTAAATACACAGAAGAGATATAAGATAATAGAATTAAAGAATACATATCTTTATGGTAAAAAAAAATCTACACGTCGGTGATCCATTACTTAAAAGCACCACTCCAACCATTGACCTACTCAATCTTTAGGACAAGTCATGGATGTCTTAATAGAGGTGCATGATTGAAGAAATCATGTCAAGATAGGCCAACATACTCTATAGCTACATTAACTTTACTTTTATGATTGGATAAAAAAATATATATATAAGGTATTGTTAAAAGCTATCAAGAAGATCAACGACCTGTATGAGTTTTATTGGCTTCTAACTTATTAGTGATATTCAATTATTTTATGGTTAAAATTATTTTTTTATGTTTTTTTGTTGTTTTAGGGTTTGAAGAATTCTACAATTAATTGAATTTTTTTTTTTTAATCTTTTAAAAGAGTTTAGATAAGATTGGATGTGTTTTATTATTTAAAAAAAAAATATTATTTCAAGAAGGTTGTAAATTTATGACTTATGTAAATTATATTAATTACTTTATTAAAAAAATATTCTTATTTTTAAAGATTTTATACATTGTAGATTTTTAGAGAGGAAAAAAATGGTAATGTTATCATCCTTTCATCATACACCTACTACATTAATGTATGAATGTATGGTTATTTCCCTAATTAATGCACATTCTCTCATCAAATGTGAACATTTGTTAGCATAATACTTCAAATGTTAAATGAGAAAAAGTTGACACACTCTTAATTGGGCCTCACCACCAAACCAAGCCATTGGGTATTTTTCAAATTGACATTTTCTCATCTACTTAGACTGTTATAAATATTTTACTATTGATTGTCAAATGTGGAAAAGCTACTCCACTCTCAATTTAGTATTATCATTCTAAGCATGTTGTTACCCATCAAATTAATGGACAATCCATAATCAAAATCATTTTATTTTGGACATCATATCATTGAATATCGCACATGTACACATGCGCACATATATAGGACACACACATACAAAAACACATGCTCGCCTGCGTATATAATACGCACTCGAGCCCCGCTTGTAGAAAGCTATTGGATGTCAATTGCAGAAAAGCTGCTCCATTCTAGATTTGGCATCACCTGCCTAAACTAATAGTTAGTTATCCGGCCAACACATATTATTCTCCCGTGGTATATGGACCGTTATGTACTTTATGTAGTTAAGCGTCGAGAGTATAAAAGTTGCCCTAACTCGACAATGGGTTGGTATTGAGCCTAGTAAATATAAAAATCTAAATAGACCTAGTCTAAATGGTTCAAAATTTGGTCCTAAGACAACAATAGATCTGGCCTATTGACAGCCCTTATTGAACCCGTATCTTCCACTTTAAACTTTGATCACATGTACAATTTGGCCATTGATAATCCAACCCATTTATATTTTTCCCATTTTACATAGATTTATAGACACTACACGGATGATCATCAAATGAGGAAAAATAAAAATAAAATATAAAAAAAAATCCTTCGCTCTTGATTAGGCACGGCCCGACTGGTCATTAGTCGTCCAACAAATGGACATTCATCCCATCAAGTGATCGTCAAATCTGGACCGTTCTAAACATTATCCGGCCGAATGTGGACCGTTTTTCTTGAACCGTACATTTGAAGGCTAGCCATGGTACGGGAAGGGCTTACCGGATGGACAGTCTGGATCATCCCTATTGTATAGAGCTAAAACCATGATGCAGATTATTTAACTAAAAACGACCAGCCCTCAAAATGGTGAAGGCTATTTCCGTCATTCAGCCACAACGGCCGCAGGCTCCACGGACCGACTACAAAAGTGTGCGTTTTCCATAAGTTTGTATAGCTGTGGCAACTTATCCGCCACGAAAGTCCTGTACACATGGCAATCCAGACCATCCAAATCGATAGGTCCTGTTGTCGGTCGATCATATCATGAAAATCACAGCCATCCAGTGAATCCCAACCCCTCAATTACTCACATCCAATCCACGGTAAAAGGAAAATAGTAACTTCAACCAATAAAAAATCCAACAGTTGAAATCATCAGACTGATATAATTTTCTTGCTACCACCCATCCAAAACGTGGCCCACAACATGGACGGGCCAAAATCATCATTCATGAATGCTACATGTACGTGTGAGGAGTTACCACAAATTATCGAGGAGAAATCGAAGGGTCACCATCACTCATACGAACATAGTTGTCGGTCTAGATGGTGCCATACTTTCGGACAGTCCAAAAATTAGTGTGCATGTCTTCAACGTGTAGGGTGAATACATGCCACAAGTCAGTAAACCTGTTAGAAACGCACATTTTAGTCTGCAGTATATAAATCCGACTCCCGCACCGTTTCTTTCTCAGCACCCTTCAACGCCCCTTCTCTCGCTCCGTCAAAAACACAAACGGAGAGGCGCCGTTTGTCCGTCGCGACGAACTCCGGCGTCCTCCGTCTCTCCCATTCCTTTCCGAGGAAATCCCCAAAATACCCTCAGCCCCACTAGCAGATCTCAGCACCTCCTCTGGGCATTCCTGTCATTTCTCCAAACCCTAGATCGGGGAAGAGCAGAAGCCCCCAAGAATGCGACGATCGTACATCTCGCTCCCCATCATCGTCGTCCTCTCGACGATTTTCTTGCTGTATTACCTGATGGTGTTCTTCGTGATTGATGAATGGCTGGGATTGAAGACATCGCCGGGCCTCTTCCACGCCGCCATGCTGACCGTCTTCGTGTGCATGTCGCTCGCCACCTACGCAATGGCGATCGTCCGTGATCCCGGGCACGTGCCAGCGTCATTCATGCCGGATGTCGAGGATGCCGACAGCCCACTCCACGAAATCAAGAGGAAGGTATGGGATTTTCTTGATTTCTCCCTTTTTCGCGATTTGGGTCTTTTAGGTTTGGGACTTTTTCGGATTTCGTTTTGGTTTTTGGGTGTAATTTTGTTCTTCAATTATGCACATAAAGAATCGGAAAGGTGTAATTCGGTCGGACACCTGGCGTGCATGCTGATTGGGATTGTGTGAGTCAGGGGGGGAATGTGGATGCACCGTGGCATGAAATGGGGTTGATCAGATGAATCTGACCGTTGAATTGGTGACCATCCAATGGTTTGGAGATTGCCTACCGCCCAAATTAATGGGCGAGATTGGAAGTTGGGATCGATGAATAGTGTTATTTTTTGTTTAGGCTTCTAAGACAGAGCAGCCTGCAATTGGGATTGTCCAAAACTGGTGTGCAGGTGCCGTGCATGCACCATGGATGAGGCACTGCAGATAAGCTGGAAGGTAGAATATCATGATCCTATGCATACAGCCATTGTTTATATGACATTTATATACTTCAGTGTAAACCGTCTGAATTGTGGATCGAGCTGTAGATAGAGCATAGCACGAAAATTAGATTTATTCGGTGATCCCAGCTTCTGATTAGCAGATGAATGTTCATTGAATTTGGACCAGTTATCATTTTAAATTTTAACCGTTCATTCGATGGCCACCAATTAGATAGGATGATACATCCTGTGTGATTGTTTTGTACGGAGCACGATTTGGATGGCTTGGATTGAGGTGCATGCATGCCTCATGTACACTATGTGTGCATGCATATGGATTGCTCCTTCGTCCTACTGATATCTCTAACTTTGCAACTTCGATCCAATGCGAGGGGGTTTATCGTTGGAACTGATTACAAACGGAATATGGGATTTGGTAGGCATTGTGGTTGGATGCTGTTGAAGATGGTTGTTGTAAGAGTTTCACATGGCAACGGTTGATTCGTCTGAGTTTGCATTCTATTTCCGGAGTAGTTTATTTTGCATGAATGTGTCCCAACACCAGCCCGCCAGCAAGTGTCAACCAGTGGGGCATCCATGCAGCTACCATCAGATTATTTGGACCATTCATCTTCTGGTTACCACCACTGATTAGCTACATCTGGCAATTCGTTAATATGCATTGTGGAACATGCCCTTCCAGCAGGTGTCATGCAACGGATGAGCTACATCTGGCAATTCTTTCATTGTGGAACATGCCCTTCCATCAGGTGTCATGCAATGGATGAGCCACAATCTAAAAAAAATTCAGAATGGGTCTTGGGTATTGATCAGTAGCATTCAATGGGAAATATCAATGGTCAGGATTCTATTAAGCTTGATTTTTAGAGCATGGCCCACCCACAGTAGTCCCTATCAGATGAACAGGCGAAAAACCCGACCATGGCTGCATGTGGGCCTCGGTACTGGAGCCATGCAAGATCGTTTGGGGAAATTGATTGTGCATATGGTGTGCTTGTCACACCTATTTATTCTATCGTGGACGTATATAAGTGCATTGAAACGGTGAGATGAAGAGAGAACGAATGAAGAAGAGGCTAGCAGGACTTAATGATGAAATTTGGATATTTTGGCAGCAGTTGGCATGTTTTTCATGACATTAATGCAGCTAAGGAAGTGTGTGATAGTATTGATTTGGTCACTTTCTTCTGGGAAACTCCTGCCCTTGATGTCTCTCTTGATCCATCAAATAAATGTTCATAAAAAAATAAAAAAATAATAAAAAAAAAAAAAGGCATCCATATCATCATAATCATAGCCTTGCCCTAGCATTTGGGATCTGCTTTATAAAAATCTTTTGCAAATCATGTCCAGAAAGGCATTCTCATGGCTATTTTAGTGTAAATTCTACAAATTAGGATTTTCTCAGATAGGCTGCCAGTAGAGTGAGAAAGATTCATGTTTCCTATATATTGGTGAAATGGGATTTTGTAGAACTGATACCAAATAGCTGAGACAAGCCTATAATGGTCATGATGATTTGGGACCTTGATGTAAGTAAAATCATATGTATTGTTATCATCATCATCATAGTCTTGTGCCACCTCTTTGGGGATACCATTCTCATTATTTGCTTGATAAAACGACTGGTCGCCAAGCTAACATAATCCTCCTTTAACTCAGCTTGGGCATGTGGCAACTAGGTGGAGTTATTTTTAAATCATTTGTATGTATGTATGTATGTGCGAAGATGGTCGTCAAGTATAAATTTAAAGGTCAAGTGATGTGGTCATGATCATCCAATCAGTGTGATTTCGATCTACGCACCATCCGAATGGGGCCCACAATTTGGATGGTGCAATATTAGTGTGCATGTATGTCATGTGCTTTCGATGAGTTGTTGCAACTTATGGAGTGCAGCTTGCCCTACAGCACCCGGAATCATTCTTATGCATAATCATTTGAATACTTGGTAGTTAAGAACTTCTGATCATTTCATAATGGATGTTCAGTGGAATGCGCTTGGTAGTTGGAATGTCTTTTCAAGTTTTCTTTCCATTGTTGCTTATCAGAAGTTCGCTTTCTGTTATTGCCATTTGTGTGTCTGTGTCTATATATGCTCTGATGCTCTCAGAGCACTATGAAGTTATAGTGCTCCTAGTTGCCTCTGTTCACTTTGACAGTCCATTTTATCGATCTGAACTAGGCAATTAAGCCTAGAACACATTTCACTGGCTACCGTACAGAAGTGTTATTGATGGGATGATCCAATCCTTTTTTATTTGGCCTTATTTTCCACAGCCTTAAAGACCATTGATCAAATGGTTCATATTTGTCAGGTCAGTGATAGCATGGGTGATCTAAGCTTCCGAAATCATCATCTTGAAACATGTAGTAGGCAGATCCCACTTTGTATTTCTTATGATTGATTCTAAAGTAACACTTTGATTTGATGATTCTAACCATGTAATTTATGGCTTATAAACAATGGACGGTTGTAACAAATTGGCCTCATTCAAAGGGTTAAAGATCATCCGATTGGCGTGATTCTTGCACCTAGTTGTATGAATGAATAAATGGTTCAGATCAAGTAGGTCACCATGTCCCTTTTAAAAGGTTTGGGGATATTGCTAACGTCTCTATGAAAGGTGGGGACCTTTGCAAAACCCATACATATATATGGATGTGACATGTCAAAATCATTATCGTATCGCAAATCATAATAGGGGTTGAATCATATCGAATCACAAATCGAACGTAAATCATAAGATTTTTTTTTTAATTTTCTTTAAAAAAATTTAAAAAAAATGAAAACTATAAATAAATCAGAATTTTTTTAAAACGCATCAATCATCCTTTCGCCATCAATATGCACCAAGCAATACCATGTATTGATGATGTTAAAGGATTCTTATCTTTCCTTTATTTTTGTCTCTCAAGAAATTTTCCTTAAAAACACACAAGGATCCTTAAATAATTTATGTTCTTGTTACCTTTCTTGAATATAATCTTAAAAAAAAAATTACCTTTCTTGAATATAGAGTCGTGTTGGAAAAGCGGTATTTGATACTGTAGATAGATGAAAAAAGATACTTTGATTTTTAAACATCATCCCACAATACATACAAGTCAACATGATTGTAACCATTCAAAAAAACATTCCACACGAGTCATACATCAATTTGGTGTTTCAAGTTTCTACTAGTTAAGAAGTAAAAAATCATAAAAAAGCTCCATGATTTAATGTGGAAGAGATAGCATTTACTCTTTCATAAAAAACAAATAAAAAATTTACCTTTTCTAAATGATTCTTAAAACCTCCACCAATTTGAAAACATAAAATGAAAGCCAAGTGAACATTAAAATAGAAGCAAACAAGTATACTTTGAATCATAAATTGTAAGATTCAAACTATAGAATCGTAAGATTCGTATAAAAAGGGATTCAAGGTGGGATTCAAATCATTTTGCTTAAGATTCAATGCAAATCGTATATTGTAAATCGAAGGATTTTGACAACACTAGATGTGTGACATGTCTGTTGGCCTGATACATGTGAACACTTGACCCTGTGCCACATGTCTAAGTAATACTTGCAACAGCCAACAGGTAGAATATCAAATAGTGTATTCAAGATTCTTTGTTTTTACTCCTCTTTCTTTTCTTTTCTTTTCTTTTCTTTCTTTTTCTTTTTTTTTTCCAGCTTGTTTGGTTCAGTGGGTATTCCATCATTTAAATATAAAAAATTACTTAAGGGCCTGTTTGGATGGGCCGGCTGCAATCCAATTGGATAGGAATAGACCTATCCATTTCATTCTCGTGGCAAGACGAAAGGAAAGGGGTTTGTACAGGGAATTTGGTTTATCATAACGTTCTTTCCAGATTTAAATTCCTTTGTATGAAAAAATCCAAAAAAAGGTGGGGATTCTCTGCCCCTACAAACAGGCCCCCAGAGGCTTAGAACAAACTGCTTCCGATCCATAACAACCTGACTTTCTTGTAGCGGGTTTCCTACCAGGGTGGCGATCTGAGATACTGCCAGAAGTGTTCCCTCTACAAGCCTCCCCGTGCTCATCACTGTCGTATTTGCAGAAGATGTGTTTTGAGAATGGTACATACTGCGAGCTCTTTCTCATGGCTTTCTGGTCGGCACAGAAGCTTCGATAGGTTCTAACAAATTGATTTCTAATGCATGCAGGATCACCATTGCGTCTGGATAAACAACTGTGTGGGGCATGCAAATTATAAGATTTTCTTGGTTTTTGTGTTGTATGGTGTAGTCGCTTGCATCCACTGCACGGTGACACTTTGTATTTTATTCTCTTCTTTTATCCTATGCGTGTGCGGAATTGTTTGGAAATTGTTCAACGCCTTACAAAATAATTCATGATCTTGTTTCAGGTCCTGCTCGTGGGGAGTGTACTTAACAATGTCCACAGGGACCCAAGTGGAGGCTCATATAAATTTGTATATGTAAGTACCAAGTACTTTGAACTCTTTCTTTCCTTTGAAGTGGAATGCTCTACTTGCAGACGTGAAACAAGAGCTCCGCAAGATTCAGGCCCATGGTGAATGTGCCATAGGTGAGGTGGATAATCAGGCCAATGGGTTTAAGTACCAGTTTAGCAGTGCTGGTGGGATTCACGTGGGGCCTGAAACTGGTAGGAGTTGCCAACTCGGTCGGACTTAGCTGACTTAGTTCTGTAGTCAGCGTGGTGCTCATATCATTTCAGATTGAAAGACTCACCCACTCCGTGTGACTTGGCTGACTCAGTTCCTTATCAGTGTGGTGACTCATCATTCCAGATTGAAACCATTGAAACCGAGACATATCAGCTCACATGTCAGGTGGGCCACATGCTAAACAGTTGAATGGCTGGAACCTTAGTTTTAGGATCCTTCCAACCAGGAGCTGTTCTCGCTTCAAATCACGCTTCGGACTCCTGCTCATGCTTCCCTACCCATTTATACTTGTTTACATTTTGAAATGCATGCTTCCCCGCTCCTGCACCTGAATCTGTTGCCACTCCACTTCAAGTTTCGTGCAACTATAGCTAAAAGTAGATAACACCACTTTACATTCAGCTTACATCCACCTAATGAGTGAATGGGCCTGAATTTTGGGCCAGGACATATTCACTATCCATTCATGATTGATGAACAGACACATGCTTGCACACATTGCCTTGGCTGTTTTCCTCATTTAGTTTTCTTTGCAGATAACTAGTGGAGTGTTGCTGTTTCCCTTAACTGCAGCACTGACCGTCCTCCTGGGCTGGCACATTTACCTTCTCCTATCAAATAAGACTACCATCGAGGTTTGAAAATTATGTTCTGCCATGCATCTCGTTTGCCGATGATGTGAATTCGGAAATGCTGATCGTGTTTGATGGGGTTTTGCAGTATCATGAAGGAGTGAGAGCGATGTGGCTGGCGGAGAAAGTGGGTAACAGTTATCGTCATCCATATGATCTTGGTGCATACGAAAACCTTGTATCGGTAAGAATACATTTCTCTTCCTTCTGGGTCATTTTTCTTTAGTGAAGTTTGCTAACCCCAGACACGTGTGGAGCCCTGCCAGTCCACATGCAAGCACACGTGCCAAAATGGCACACATGCAGGGATCCAAGTTTTCCACCACGTGGTCACCACTGTTTGGATCTTCTGGTGTGACCATTTAAATCATCAAACAAGTGGAACACAAGGTACAAAACAAATAGATAGCTAAAACAATTCTTCTAGCTATCCATTTGGCTCGGACACTGTGGCCCACCTGTGAAGCTAAGCAGCCTCATCTTGAGGCCAGGTCTAAGCATTGTGACCCACCTGATGGAAAATTTGGATCCCTAACAGACCATATTGGCACAAATGCTTGCTTGTGAGTAGACAGGTCTATACGTATGGATATGCGAATAGCAGGCCTCTCCTTTGATATGCCTTAGAAAATTTAGGAAAATGGGAGGAAAAAAAAACACTAAGAAAAGCTCTTCTTAATATGCACAACATATTGAGTTCCGTGAAGGATGACATGAAAACATCTCTCTTTTACATGCCCACGCCTATAGTGATCAGGACCGCTAGTTTGGTGGTTGTCCATGTGGATGGATCATCCTTAAAGGCAAGGCCACATTCATATGCATGTGTACTTGGCAAACTTCCCCTTTGATTTGCCCTGGAACTTTAGGAAAAATGGGAGGGAAAAAATCTTATCATAATGTGCACACCATATTTGAGTTCATGAAGCACATCACAAAACACCTATTTCACATGTAGCGCCTGTATGTGAACATGACCATTGGTTTAGTGGTCCACCACGCAGACGGACCACATCCTGATAGGCAAGGCAATCAGTTAGCCATCTGATTTGCTGCATGGAAAAAGCGTAGCAACTTTAGAAACTGGAGAGCAGTCAACATTCAATGACTGAAACGCCCAACAATTGGATGGGTAGAGTTGTACATTCCAGTAATTCACTCATCCCTTGGTGAGTGGCCTACCAAAAAAGAATGTTTTGGCCCATTAAGCCATTACCATCTCTAGCCATTTCCTTGGTTCCCAGTGAAATGGAACACCCCCCACAAAAGATGTTTTAATTCCTTTTCATCAAGCCCCCACCGGACGGTTGGCTGCTACAGAGTTCTTTGCCATTGAATGCCAATTGTCTGTTGGATTTCTAACTTTCCATTCATAATAGTCGAAGATCCGCCAATCGATGAGTTGGGATTATATCACGCCACGTGTGCTTTTCAATGGACCAGATCTTGTAGAGGTGTACCAGGTATATGGAGATTCAGTGCCTGATACCTAAGATTTAGCTAATAGCATTGGATCCTTAATAAAAGCATGTTAAGGTTAATTTCAATACTAAAAAAATGCATAAACCAACTCCCAAGAATTATGACAGCCATACCCATACATTGCCTAACATGCATAGCATGTGTACTCGAGGGACGAACCTGATCCGGCCATGGGTTGCAGCCCATTTGAATCATACATCAAAAGCTTCATCCCTCATGCATTGCATGTAATGACTCTGTACCCAAATTCACATTGGGGCATGGATTGACGATTCTACGTCAACTCATCCGAATCAGCTCGGTTTTCATCGGGACTGTTATGGGTCAGTACCAAAAGTCACCCCCAATTCACCCCTGAATCAGGCTAGTCGTCGTTCAACTCAGACCCAGACAGGTTAGTCAGGACTGTTGTGGAGTAAAAAAAAGCATGTATTATCTGACAAATCTCATATCGTTCTGTCCGTTCCTTAGGTGCTGGGCACAAACGTGATGACCTGGATATGTCCCACCTCGAGGCACATTGGTTCGGGTCTCCGCTTCCGTACTTCTTTTGACAGCACACACTCTGCTTCACCCAGGGGACATGTTTGAGGTAAGACTGCTGAATATCCACTTGGTGTGGGGCAGTCAGTTGCTACTTGTAGAAAAAGAGAGAAATGAAACCCGAGAAGATGGTCCGTTTCAGGCTGCAGGCTCTACTGTAAATTACTTTTGGGTGGGGTTCATCGCGGATGACCGACGGACGGTCAGTCGTCGTTTAGTACACGTTTACTGAATTGTAGAGGAGTTCGAAGAGGAGAGCTAGCATAGTTGTTATACGCAGGGAGAGCTGATCCTTCATACAACTTCGTTGTAAGCATGCATTGTAAGGCTTCCTTTTATATGGATTTTTTTTTTTTTTCCCTTTCTTTTCTTATTCTGCTTTTGTATATAAATGAGGTACATGGTTTGGCAATCCAGTCCGTTGATATGGAGGGGACTGCATCCCTGTACGCTCAAGCCCAAAGTGAGTTGGACAGGTAGAGTGGGCCAACCCATCTCAGTTGCAACCTCAGGTAATGGCCTCTGTGATTGCTGACCGATGATTGGATGGGGCCCACTCCATGGATGCTTCATTTCATCTTTTGAACGTTGGACTTTGCTTGTCTCATCCACTGTTCAGATCCCAACCGTCCAAGCTGTAGGTATAATTGTGCACGAGGCATTGCTTATAATATCGCTATGTTCAAATTACGGTAGGTGGCTGTCGGTGGTCCAAATTCAGTGGGTAAATCTGATCAATGTGATTTTGGAGGCCTGGATCCAATTTCTCTGTTGGAAACAGGTAGGCCCAAGAAATAGATAGGTTTCATAGCTGCCCTACATACAATCTCTTGGCCCAAGCATTGTATAATTCTTCCCTTTAATTTACAAGGGTGGAATCTGGTCCGTAACTGCCCATTTTGGTGGACAATAGTTGGATGCTTAGGATCATGTTATGAATGTGATTTAGGACTCCATTCGCCAGATGGGGTTCCTCTCCGAACGCCTGCCCTTGATTACCCTAGATGTTTTAAGGGTCCACTGTGATAAGCTAAAAAATCAGGTTGACCTGTGTTTCAGGTGGGGCCACGCCAAAGGAAGTTGGGAGAGATGTTGATCCTTGATTTTTATAGGGCATGCTGTAATGATTATGAAATCCATTCTAACCATTAGTGTCACACCAGAATTTAGGGATGGGATTCAAACATCAGGTCTATCTGTGATTCAGATGGGCTACACCAAGGAAACAGTTTGGAGGATAAGGGTTGTGTTGTACATTGTTTTCCAATCGTTTGGTCTGCCTGAATCATTGACGGGGCTGATTTTTTGGGTCATGAACCTAAAATGGGATGGTGCACCGGTTGTTGGGGTGGATTTCACATAAGCATCACGGTGTGGCCCACCCAAGCCGCCTATCTTTGCTGGCATACCGACTAGTCACGAAATTTAAATTTTATATTAAGTAGGTAGCGTATTGAAAAGCTTTTTGAAAAAGGTATCCAAATGTAAGTTTTATATTGAGTAGTTAGCATTTTGTAAAATTCACTTAAAAAATTGGTGGTGATTCATCTCCTCACAGGTGGCATTCATCTAGGTTATTCTGACCATCCAAACTGTCAGGGTGCATTTTAAATGGAGCATATGGATATCATCCCACTGATCAAGCAATCCTAACCATCCAGATGGATGATTACACGTAATAGTCCTTGGTCCATATTCCAAAGATGAAATCAAATGGTTGCTATCGTCTTTTCGGTGCAATTTTTTTACCTATGCTCCATCAACAGTTGGGATTAAAGATCTGGACCGTTGGTTCACACTGTCGTACAACTATGCCAATGTGCATGTTTGAAGAGTCACCATCACTTTAATTGGTGCAAAACTATCACCGGAATTTCCCATAAAACCCCTAAATGAGAGCTTTGTCAGGAGCCTAGCTCACATGCGCGTCCGTACAACAAAGCTCATGTACGTGCCACCACACGTGCTAACATAGCTTGCAACTACAAGATCTAATGAATGAATCAGGACGGTTCCTCTATGTACAGCCGTTCATCTGCTTCAAGCATCGAAGCCCACCTGATCAGTGAACCAGACCAGCCTTTTTAGCATGATCAGGCCCACTAGATGAATGCACCAATAGAAGACCAGATTTAACATTCGCAGTGGGGCCCATTACATGCGTGGTTCCCATTGCAATGAATGAGCCACATGTAGTCCGGGGCAGCACAGAGAATTGTGGCTTGGCGACTGTCCATCTATGTTTCTCTTTTATTCAACGGATATAACACTTGCAAAGCAATAGTCAAGTGCACCTGTGGT
Source organism: Liriodendron chinense (assembly GCA_003013855.2). NCBI lineage: Eukaryota > Viridiplantae > Streptophyta > Magnoliopsida > Magnoliales > Magnoliaceae > Liriodendron > Liriodendron chinense. The sequence continues at coordinate 1,490,377 of ML058427.1, read as the reverse complement.
AGCATGCATTGACTACCCTACTTGGTGCCACACATGCTATTTGTGCAAGATCTGAGCCGTCCATCATGCATGCCTCACCTTGTAAATTTCTTAGGCCAAAATTTTGATAGATGATCAGGTGGCTACATGCATATAGAAGAAATTGGCAAATTTAAAATAAAAAACCCTGGCCCACCAGACGAGTGGGCTCTATCTCGTGCGTGATTGGACAGTTCTAACCACTGGACCAATGTCAAGAAAAAAGGATGGTCTAGAACCACTACGATTAAAGAGATCCACTGTTGAGCTGCATTAATGTATTTGTGACCCAAACTGATTACCCATTTTGGTTGGACCATCCTAACCGTCTAATAAATGGAAAAACAAGATGGATGGTCCAGATGGGCTACTAAAAGATGGACGGTCTTATGCAATTGGTTGATGCAGATGCTAGAGTGGAGGTCAATGCGCCGGTCTGGCCTCTTCGGGCCTGGCATGCTTTGGGCTAGAGTAATGAATAACCCGACAGAGGCCTAAAATTTAAGTTCATTTGCTAATCTGGCAGCGGTCAGGCTAGGTCTAAAAGCCCATCAGTCCAGCCTATTGGGATTTCAAGGGCATTTTCGTAAAATATCAGGTGGCCCACCTAATGAACAGCCTGGATGCTGCACAAAAGTGGACGGTTAGACTTGGGTTGAGCATAATTCACAGGTCCAGGTCCAGGGCCAGGCTCAGACCTAGTTCTTACTAGGCGAGACTGACTCAGACAGACCCAACATATCGTTGATCCAAATCATTCGTAATCTTGGACCCGCGGTGAATTGGACATGCACAAAGAATCTCCTCCATTCATCTCATGATCCCAACCGTCCACCTTGGCTCCCAAGGAAAGAACTCCCTCACCCACCTTGTATTTACAAGATATTACCACTGTGACAAATATCACTGATATTAAAATCTCGGGTGCTTTCAATACTCCTCGTTTTCCCGCCAAATTATCAGAATTATTAATGCCAAATTTCAATAAAATTTCATACTGCTCACTTCTTCTTTTTTATCTTAAGAGTACAAACTGCTCACTAGTCAAATATATAATTTTAAAAAATAATACGTAGAAAATAATAATTATTTTAAAATTTTATTTTTAGTAAGATTTTCCCAATAATATACTAAGAAACACAATTTTTTAAAATCTCCCGATGAATTACCAAGGGAGATTTTCCACTACATATCACCTGCTTCCATAGTGACATTGGGTATTTACTCTTTATTGAATTACTATTGCTACCTCAATTCCACAGTGCACCAAGGTATTCCGCAACAAAAATGAGGCCACTGGCATTACTTTTACGATACGGGCTGTAATGGCTGTTAAAGCCACTATAACGGTCGTTACAGTCTCTTTTTGTATTGAAAAGAAAAACCCCGGAAAACCTGTATTGGCCCCATAATGGACCATTACTGGTCATTTACTCCGTAGCGGCCGTTACAATACCGTAATGTGTACACAGCGTTACCTTTATGTAATGGGCTTTAAAGTCCCGTAACAATTGTTATGGCGCACCATGTAGTGCACCCAAACACAGACTAAGATGCCCAACGTCTGCAACTGAGAAAAACAGTTTGGTGCAAGTCCTTGTTCTTATAGGATTGTTGTTAATTGTGTAATGTGTATACACACTAATTCCATATTAGTTAACATGAGTTTGTAGATTCTCTTCTAACAGTACGCCTCATGAGAGAGAGAGAGAGAGAGAGAGAGAGAGAGAGAGAGAGAGAGGCCTTATGATCTTCCTAAGTGTGATATCTGGTAAGCAGTAGTGGGGTTGTCTATTTACCTTTCGCTTTGCCCTTTCCATGACCTTTCTTGGAATCCAATTTAGCTTGTATGCGAGCGGCCGCAGCAGCTTTTGCTTCTTCTCTCTTCTTCTTTTCTTCCTCTTTGACTGCTGCAGCAATCTCCCTTTGCCTTTTAAGTTCCCTGATTTTCAAGTTAAACAAGCACATGAGTCCATGTGAATCAGCGTTGGTCCGGATCCAGTCAGTCATTAGAAATCAGTGATGACCATCTTTGAGACAGGTACGCTAATACCATACACATCCATGTGGGACACGTGGCAATTACTGACCATTTATCCAGTTTACCCCACAGCAGCAGGTCCATTGCTCAAACATTGCTCCGGAATATGAATCAGTGGTCTATTGTTTCTTCACTGCCCCTTTCTTCTGTTAAGGCTCAGATTGAATGGTTAGGATCACTCGACTGCGATGATTATTGGGCCATGGCCTGTCCAATGATGGGCCCTGCCAGAGCAGTCTGGATGTCATACTTGCAGTTCATCTGTCCCAACTAGGCACGTGAGATTCGAGGCTATAGTTTGTAGACTATCATACAATGCTGCAGAGTGCCATTCTGGATTTCAGTTTTGTACATGTGGGGCCCTTGTTTCAGTGATCCAAAATGCTGATATAAACAGGCCTCAGTGTGGATTGCCCATGCACTGAAAATACGGCAAATGGGAAGATGCCGTAAAATATTTGGTGTTACCCTTGGCTGAATGTGAACAGTTGCTGTGTTTTCTCCCTTAACCATCTATAATGGGTCAACCAATCTGGGGACCTTTTTTGTGCACGGGCCATCCACTATGGATCCCAAATATTACTGAAAACATGAACATTACTGTACAACCTTCCCACATGAACATTGTATATAAATACTCTGATTTGTAAACAACTAGATGAACCGGTGTAATCAAAGGTGTGCGGGCAACATAGGAATTAAAAGATGTGCACAACTCCAGAAAATCTATATTACTGCAATAAATTAGATAGGGGTAAAATGGGAATTTTCACTTACTCTAGCCTAGCCTTTTCATCAGAAACACTCCCAAGACTCGAACCTTTCCGAGGTCTACATGCAACCAGCTCCACCTCAAAAATAAGAGTCGCACTGCATCGCATGAATATCCAGCTATTATCTATTTTATTGGAAATCATCATCATCATTTATTATATAGCAAAGAAATGCTGAAAAGGAATCAGATGCCACAAAACACAAGGAAATATCCTTTTACTTTGGTGGGATATCCGGTGGAGAACCAGCGCTCCCATAAGCATAGTCCGGCTTGCACGTGATTTTTGCAACTTCACCAACCTTGAAGAAGAAAAATTAAAGAGCATTAATGGAGATTTCAACTAAAGAATTCCATGCATCTAGAAAGGAAATGAGCACTGCTATGGCTACTAAAGAGAATTTAGTCAATCCTAGTCTCCCACTTGTTCCAACGTCGCATGTGTGTGTGGGAAATGTAGACATTGCTGGACAGTAGGCCCTCTCTCTGGACTGTAGCCCTTCTCTCTCTGGACCATGGGCCCTCTCTTTCTCCTTTTATTTCCCTTACTATTTTTCTTTCTTTTGTTTTCCCCCTCTTTTGCCCTTGGTTCCAAGGGTATTTTATGTAACTTGGGACATCACTTTTATATTAAGGGGGCTGGACATCCAGCCCCAGTTAGATATTTATTTTTTCCTCTCCCAAAGGCCATTTTCTCCCTGACATGGTAAAGGCGCACAGTCTAGAAATATCTACAAGATACAGGATATTCATTGGAGGGGCCCATGGTGTATGTGTGGTGGCCCAAAATCAGGCCGTCAGATGGGCCATGCATGTAGGTGTAATGTAGACCATTGGTCACCTTTAACCATCCATCTTCTTAATATGTGTGGCCAGTGTTTAAATTATCTCCAATATTATCGAAGTTTCCCCGATATTATCTCTATCTCTAGCTCAGCAATATCGATAACACTGATAGTATAAAGAATTCTAGGTATCGGCAATGTATCACTAAATATCGTCAATGTGTCAATATCGTCAATATTTTCAATTGTATAAATTCCACGCGTTTTTTGTATTGCCAATGCATTGATACAGCTGGTGTATCGCCAATATTTTTTACTGTGTAAATTCTAGGTGTCGCTTGTATCATCAATGTATTTTAAATATTTCAATAATATCGCCAATGTATCAATATTGCTAAAAATCTGTATATTAAAAAATTCCCATTTCATTTTTTTTTTATGGGCGCATGGTTGTATGCAATGTTCAATTAGTTGACAATAATATTGATAATATTACGATATAATATTATCGCAACATTGCAATAACAAGACCATAATCTTTAGTTTCTTTTTTAGTTGTTAATAATTTGTTGGGAAATATCATGTGTTGCCAATATTCTGAAATATCAATGGATGTTTGGATGAAAGGTCAGATATTGGATGGATAGATGGGATGGATGAGATGGTTGGATTGATTTCTTATAGCAGCACATGCTTTTAGGCCCCCGTTAAATAGAAACCTATTATGTATGCAGTTTTTTTAATCCTCAATATGCAAATATGTGTATTTTATCATCTCCTGAGGTTTGAGGTTTCACTGAAAAATTCCACCATTTTCTCTGCATTTCCGGTTATCAGTGATATTATCGGCGATATCGATACTAACACTGCGTGTGGCCCACCTAAGTGTGGCCCACCTAATGATCAGACCAACCTGAGTTTTGAGCCACCATAAATATATAGTGAGCCCACCACATGAATAAACCGGGTCACACACGTGCGACATGGCATGTGTGGGAAGAATAGGATTAGAAATCCTACCCCTGTGAGCAGCCATCATATCTCTTGTAAAGTCTTGGGGGGGGGGGGGGGGGGGGGGGGGGGGGAGGGAAGGTTACCTTCATGGTTCTCAAGGCAATGTCCCAAGCCTTTGATTACAGAACCCTTTCCGACTTCAAAAGAGAATACTGTGTTGTCTTCATGGGTGGTGTCAAAAACTTCACCAGTTTCAGCAAGGACACCTTCATAATGAACTGTTCGACACATCAAGTATTACAATCAAGAGTCCAAAGTCAAGGTCAATTAGGTCAACGAGAAGGCAAAACTAATTTGAAAATTTGGAAAGAATGAATGAGAGAGCTTTATATGCATCATGAAATTAACTTGCAACATGGAACTCCTTTCTACATATGGTCACATGATAAGTTCTCTACAGACCTAAAAAGAAGAAGAAGAAGAAGAAGCAAACACAAAATGAGCATCCAGGGAAAGAAACCCAAAACTGTTTTTGTCTTGATAAGCAACAACATGCAAACAAGCGAGTAGATTGGAAGCATGTTTCGGTGCACTATCAAAATGAATTGAAATAGCTAGTCTAGTGTAGTTGAAAGGACCAAATTGTAATTGCCTTGCCGTTTTACATCGAGGTACATGCTCAAAATATTGCAAAAACATTACTTCCAAGTTGACTGGAAGGAAATAACTGCAATTCGAGGAATACCTCTCAATATGAATACTAGGAAACATTTTTAACCATTTCCTCTTGATTAGCTGAAAATATAAACAAACTCACCTCCGTATCCAATTGCATCCCATATCTATTTATAGATGTGACTTTGTCAAGGAAACTAGAACAAATGAAACATGGTAGGGAGAGGCATTCCATTGAACCCATCAAGCACCCACGACCTTGTTGGTTAGTAGCTGAGGATGTTGGGAGGAGACTACAACAGAAAATCTGATGTATTTCTTCCAACATGTTGTCAAACCTCATCGAACAAGCAGTCCATCTGTCACAATGAGAGCCCGTTTGGTAACCACAAAATTTTAGTCATTGACAGCCCGTCCAGGTCACTCATCCTGGTGTTGTCAGTCTAGGTTGTGTTGTCCTGGAACTATTCTCATGTTGTTTGTCAAGCGTCCGGAATAAGATTATTTGCATTGTGGTGGATGTGGCACTTAAAAATATATAGTACAAATGTGACACATGCGGGGTGCTTGAAGATGTACAATGGCACGTGGCACAGGGCTGAAAGTCGGGCGGGTTGGGTCGGGTTGGTGCTGAACCCTAACCCAACCCAAGGTTCCTATACCTCAACCCTAACCCAACCCAACCCAACCTCGGGTTGGGAATTCTCAACCCAAGCCCAACCCAAGTGGGCTCGGTCGGGTTGATCGGGTTGGTCGGGTTGATACATGCTAATATTTTCGTCATTACATTAGTCTAATATGTTTCAATACACGCCTTATTTTTGGTATCTATGGATTTATTAATTATATATGTACTTATTTATGTAAAGAACTTTACTTTTCCTAAACAAATAAGTTAAAATACAAGTAAACATTATAAGTTTACTTCATTAAAGTATAATAAAAGTATAAGTAACTTGTATATAGATCGGGTTCGGGTTGAGTCGGGCAACCCGAGACCTCAACCCAAGCCTGATCCAAACTTCATCGGGTTGATGTTTTCATAGCCCAAGCTCGAGATCGGGTTCGAAACTTCTTGCCCAAGCCCAACCCAATGTCGGGTCGGTCACGGGTCGGTCGGGTTGAACCCGCCCAACTTTCAGCCCTAGCACATATGGGCCACTAACAATGGATGGGGGCGCATGCAACACACACATCACATGTATAATTTGGCACATGTGACAAATGCGACACATGAAGGGAACTTAAAAGGTTGAATATGGCACATTTGCAAGACTTAAAGATGGACAGTTACACTTGTGATGGCACATGTGTGCCACTTCTGGATAATCCAGCATTTACAATAACAAGAACAAGTAGATATTAAGTTTTTTTTAGGAACAAAAAAGGTCGTAAATCAGTAAAAAGGACTTAGACAACTTGTCCTCACTTCTTCTTCTTTTTTTCTTTTCCTTTGGAGGGTAGTAGTAGACAAACCATGGACAGATTATCAGTTCCAGACTAACTAGTTAAGGAATGAACTTTTGTTGCTAACAAAGATACCCTAAGGTAGTCTCACGCCACCCTTTTTTTTCTCTCCTATCTTTCTTTCTTTCTTTCCTTCTTTTTTTTTCCCGACTCTACTTGCATCAATCCTATCAATGACATATCTAAACTCTTAGCTCTTGGCTGTTAGAAGAGCCCTGGAATCAATTTCATTAAAATCTCTACTTTCATCAGTCCTGACAATGAAATATCTCAACTCTTGGTTGTCCCCATTAAAACCTTGAAGCTATGTAACATGGACTCTCTTTTACCATTTCTTTTTAACTTTTCCATGTCTAATTTGTCTATAAGAGTTCGTGCTCCTAAACATGGCCATATAAAAGCTATTTTTATGTTTAATTATTATTTTCTAGTCATATTTTTTTTTATGTAAACAAATGATTTTTATGTTTATTGTAATAGTAATTTTTTGGGGGAATTTTTTACATGCAATTAATTGTAATATGCTGCAATCAATATTTTCTAATTTAAAACCACAATAGGAACGTGTTGATGAATCTGACTTTTCAAAAGCTATCATGTCATTGGATCCGTGCCCAACACCAAGGTACATGTCTGTGACCAAGTTGCATAGTCCCCAGCCCTAATAGGCCAAACAGATGCAACTTACCATGCAAAGATTAGTTCAAGCAGTTCAAGAACTCCCTCCAAGGCTTTTTATTGTTATTATTATTTTTAATAAGCAAGAATTGCCTAGCAAACTTGGCACAGACCTTATTCGACATCCCATTGATCCAATTACTAAGGCCCTATAAATTGTGGATCTTTTCATTAGTTGTTTGACAAGCAGCAGCCTCTTGAAATATTCTACACTTCCTTTCCACCCATTACCTCCAACACATAGCAATACATAGATACACCAGAAATGTTATCCCTTGAAGGGACAGACCGGACAACCCTACCAATTTGAGCAGGAATTCAACCACTCAGAGACAAGTTGAACCAAAAAAAAAAAAAAAAGTCCAGACCCTCAATGGGCAATCATTTTAAACAATAAAGATAAAAAGAATAAAAGAAAAGAAGATGAGGTAGCATTTTCTTCCATAGTGTGGCCCATCATACACATGGTGTAGTGTGCATAGTTCAAACACGGCAACTCTGACTCAACTCTATATTCAGCCATATTAGATTGACCCAAAGACTCGAATTGACTCCACTCAATATTTAATAATTAAATAAATTAAGAAGACTATAGATAAATAATTGGAATTAAGATTTACAATAAGGACAAGTGTTAAAAAAAAGGCTCACATTGTCAAGAAAACAGCTGTGTTGAGTTGGTAGTTGGGCGTACACTTACCCATGAGATCATGTGTTCAAGTCTCACTTTCCACTTTGATTTTTTAATAAAAAAGTACTCATTCTGCAAGTGACTCAGTTCGAGTAGTCAACAAAGTTAGCAAACCAACTCAATGAGTCTCAAAAGGTCAAGCCCTAATCTCTATCATCAGTTAGTTTCTTAGTGACTCCGGTTGAAATCTCATCAATGTTGTAAGGCATTTCCCATTCTAGTGAAGGCCCAGATGTTGGTTATGCTTGGCTATAAAGATCTTGTCCAAAATTGTTACTCAGTTGACAGGGAATTGTAGGATCCCCAACCCAAGGCTTTGCACAATATGCTCAAGCTTCTTGTTCTAACAAATGGGGCCCACGGCATGGCTCTCCAGACCATTAGCATGTTAGTTCAAACCATGGATGGGCCATGCACCTATAATCTCCACGGTAGAACACTTCAAACCTTTCGATTTGTGACCTACAGATTGATAATTAAAAACCGAAGCACAACAACAGTCCACATCCATGGTCCAACTGAAGAAATTCCCAAAATCAGAGGCTAGGATCTTCCAGTCCAGGGGATTTTTCACACATAGTCCATCCACAGTGTGACACAACAGATCAATGGTCTGGATTACTGGTCCATGAGCCCACTTTGTTAGAAGTGAAAACTCAAGTTTATTGTGTAAAGCTGTAGGCCAGGAGCCTATAATCCCTTCAATTTAAATACTTGCTTACCAGAAAAGCTCCATCCAAAACCTTCCCACTTCTCATGGAAGTACCTTGGGGAGGTGAGATCCGCACATGGCATGTTTCTAGAATAATCAAATAATCAAATGTTCTTCATTGTCAAGATCTGCACATGGCATGTTTCTAGAGATAGTTAAGGTACCAACTGATGTGGTCATGTTCCGTTCAAGAACAAAATAGAGATCCTCTCTTAGAGAGATGGCCAAGTGCTTATAAACTAAATTGATTTTGTAGCCATCAGATGAACAGGAAAAAGAAAGAGAAAAAAAAAAAAAAAAAAAAGAATAAAGACTTCATTCTTATTTCACAAAGGCAGTCATCAACTCATCTAATGTCATAAGTTGGCAATCTAGAGTAAGTTGGCAATCTAGAGGTAAGAAATGAAAATCATCATTGTCGTCGTCTTCGTCGTCATCTAAGCCTTAACCCAAATAATTGGGGAGGTAAGAAATTGAAATCACAAGTCAAAACACAAAAGAAAGAAGAAAAATGTCCCTTCTGCATATGCAGTTAGAAGATCCATCTCCTTCCAGAATAACGTCGATTCAAAACAAAATTTACATGGCATCTTGAAACACTGAAGAGGCTTTTGAGGTATGTTAATTTGGCACTCCTTACTCCGCATAAGTTTCGATGGGACGTGGCTGATGTGTACAAGATCTGGATTGCTCGTCTGGTACACGGGCCAAGGCACAAAATTCAATCTTGTCCAATGATCCGAACCACTAGATTCAAGGTAGAAGTGGGCCTTGTTTCCATCAAGCAGCTAGAATTGCCCAACGGGCCTAATTTCTTGGTTGTGGCCCATAGACGATGGGGTTGCCAGATGAACCCTGATTTAGCATACGTCCACAGTCCACCATGTGTTCTAATGGGCAGTAAGGGCACGTATGGATACAAGGACTCCTTGGTGTGGACATGGATAACTACAATGATTACATTTTCCAGCACTCCTCACCGGTGGATTGCCAAAGAGGGTGGTCTGCTTGGGTAGCAAGCGGAAATCCCATTTCCCATTAAACAACGGTCACTTGTATCTTTGCCATGTGGATAAATTTAATGATTACCACTGTGGAATTCACAGTTTCATTTGCAATCCAAACAGCTGTAAACGTCAAATCAAATGAAAACCAATTATTTTCCCATGGATTCCTTGTATCCAAACGGGCCTAATGTGCAACTAGACATGTTGATTGGCAATCCTTGAAATTTCTTGGCCAATGTGGAAGTGCCAGCATATCTCACTTACCTTAAGGTATAAATCCAACAGCCTTTTAATTCCAGACTAACTAAAAAAAGTAAATAAAGTAAATACCGGAAGTCGAGCATACCATCAACAAGGGGAAGGTTCTCTGTTGGTGCAATGGCATCCGACTTGGCTTGCCTTACAATTGTCTTGATTACACCTCCATCCCCAGTTAAATCTACTGCATCTCCCATGGTTCCTAAGCTTAAACAGCCTGTTGAGTAAAGGAGGAGAAAACATTAACAGATGAGATCAAAACTGCTAGATTGTGTTTGGGTGCACAAGCATGCTATATTGCAAACATTCAGTTTAATCAAGAACATCATCATCATAGCCCTGTCCCAGTTATTTGGGTTAGCTTTATGAAACATGTTTAAATAGGAATTCTCTTGTAGTTTTTTTTTTTTTTTTTTTTTTTTTTTTTTTTTTTTTTTTTTTTGCACCGTGGGCTAATATAATCGCTCCATGCATTAAATAAAAAAAATAAAAAAAATAAACCAAAAACAAAACAAAAACAAAAAAGGAATGAATTGTCAGACTGCTTGGCAAATTTCAACAACCCAATGCCCACCTGATGTCATCCTTCCCTTACCCAGGCTGCGAACCAGCTGGTGCAATTGCTACCAAAAGGAGTTGCAAACTCATTATCATGATCTCTATACAAAAATTGCATTTTTAACATCCATTTGATGAATGGAAGCAGTGAGAAAAAAATTTTGTGGGGGGGGGGGGGGGGGGGGGGGAGAGGACGAATCAGTTTTTTGTGTTTTGGTTTACTAGTAAAATGCTATTATGAATAAGAAAGTGCTATCAATAACTTTGCAAAAAACAATTTGATCGCTAGAGTGTAAAGGGTTGATTTGTAAGCTAAAACACAACTTCTTTAGTGTAAATATTTAAGAGATTTTGGAGTAAACTCCTTACATGTTACAAACACTCCACACTACCAATAGTTTGGTAGATAAAAGAGTAAAAAAAGAAGGAGAGAGAGAGAGAGAGAGAGAGAGAGAGAGAGAGAGAGAGAGAGAGAGAGAGAGATGGACGTCCACACACTCTCCCTATATATTCATTAATAAAATGTAAAAATGACAAAACTGCCCATAATAACAAAAGCAAATACACCCAACATGTCCCAAACCCTCTTAAAAAATTGATAACTTAAGAGAATGACTAAAAACAGAAGCTACGTGGGCCATCCACTGTACCACGCACCTCCAAATCCGTTAACAATCCCCCTAAAGCTAGAGCATAAATGTTGTCAATGCCAAGCTTGTAGTATATGCATGCAAACTGAATATAACTAAAGGCCTTGATGCACACACCAACAAGTTAATCCCCAGACCAGACATATGGTGTAGAGATTTCGCCACTGGAAACCGTCTCACGTGTGAAGTGACAATCGACTTCAATATGTTTAGTTCTCTTATAACAGTCTGGATTGTTTGCAATGTGGGATGTTGCCTAATTATCATAAAATAATTGCATAGGTAAATTCATTGTAGATCCCATTTGCCGTAATAGTTTCTTGAGCCACATTAACTCACAAGTAAGACGAACCATTGCTCCATATTCTGCTTTAATGCTTGACTGGGCACAACACTACTTCTTACTCTTCCACGTGACTAGATTTCCTCCACAAACGTGCAGTACTTAGTAGTAGACATCTATCTGCTAAAGAACTTGCCCAATCTGCACCAGAGTACCCTATGATCTGAAGATGATTGTTCTATCCACGTAAGAGCCCTAAATTGGTACTCTTTTGAGATGCGCAAATTCCGAACAACTACATCCGTATGAGGTACCCACGTAAGAGCCCTAAATTGGTACTCTTTTGAGATGCGCAAATTCCGAACAACTACATCCGTATGAGGTACCTTGAACTCATAAACTGGCTCAACAATACTCACAACATAAGATATATCTGACTGAATGATAGTTAAATAAATGAGTTTCCCAAACAATCTTCTATACCATCATGGGTCTTTAAATACATCTCCTTCATCACCAACAAGTTTACGTTCAAATCCATTGGTGTATCAACCGGCGAAGTACCAAGAAGGCGTGTCTCAGAGAACAAATCCAGAACGCATTTCCATTTACATGGATTAATTCATTCCTTTCATCTAGCAACTTATATATAAAGAAAGTATTGAAAACAACTTAGATCTTTTGTAAGAAAATGCTTCTGAAGATACTTAAGCTCCTTAATCCCCCTATTATCACCTCCTATAATAACACTATCATCAATATATACCACTAGCACAATAAGACCTGAGGTTCCTTCCCACACAAAGATGAAACAATCAACACAACTTCGAACAAAGCCATAATTCAAGACAACTTTACCAAATTTGTCAAACCATGCACCTGGTGACTACTTCCACTCATAAATTGTTTTTCTTAGTTTACACACCTTGTTTAACTCTCCCTAAGCAACAAAATCATATGGTTGTTCCATATAGACCTCCTTTGTGAGATCACCATAAGGAAAGGCATTTTTTTTAGATCCAATTGGAAGAAGGGTTAGCCATGATACAGAAATGAAAACACAAATGGAGTTCAACTTGGCAACAAGAGAGAAGGCTTCCGCAAAATCAACACCAAAGGTCTAAGTACATCCCTTAACAACCAAGCAAGTCTTCAAACACTCAATCGTATCATCAAGATGAAACTTAACGGTGTACACCCACCTCCAACCAACAGTACGTTTGCCGGCAGGTAAATTGATGACCTACCAAGAGTTTTTTCCTTCTTTTTTTTTTTTGAAAGATAGCTCTCCTAAGTATTATTCTGATAAAGAGCAGCCATTCCCTCTTCCATTGCCTACTTCCACTCCTTATGTAACTGATGTAGGGGAAGAAACCCATGATCAAGGGCGTGGATCACGCACCTTCCTGCGGGAGATGAACAGGAAGAAAAACAAGAGGAAACTTTTAGGGTTCTTCCCCTACATCAGTAACAATGCTTCCTGGTATGACTTGGAAATAGAATGAGAGGTTAAAGATAGTGCAAATCTCTGAAAAGTAGGAAACAAGCATTGAAGACATATTTGGAGACAAGATGATTGGTATACGCACACTTACTTTTATTCAAGGCAATAGGAACATCAAACCTATGATACCTATCTTAAGTCACTGAATCGCTAGGCTCAAAATGGTAGGTTAGCATCATGATTGGTCACATTATCTGTCAATTTTTGTTGTGAGTAGACTTTCAATTGAGGCACAATAGGAATGAAGTCAACAAAGGTAAGAAATTGGATTATGATTTCTTCAAGCGTAAAAAAGTGCAAGCACGATTTTTGCATCAAGAGATTTACTGTCTTTTGAGAAAAATAGAGTGAAGTCAAAATTATTATCTTCAAAGTGAATGACTATAGCAATGATAAGCACTTTTATTTTAGAGTATCGAAGGAAAATACATTTAATGGCTCTAGGACTAATTTATCATGGCCTGACTCCAATTGATGAATAAAACAAACATCCAAAAACTCTGAAGCAAAAAAAAAAAAAAAAAAAAAACAACAACAACTACAACGGTATCTAGGAGTAAAACTTCATGAGGTAATTTACCCATTAGATAACTAAGGGAATTCAATTTATTAAAAAACACACCATGAATACTGCATCACTCCAAAAACTTTTGGGAACATTCATGTGAATTCATAAAGCATGAGTCAACTCAAATATGTGACAATTTTTTCATTTTACAACACCGTTTTATTTTGGGGGTGTGGGCACACAATGTTTGATGCAATATACCTGTTTCAAAAAAATACGGAATAAAGGATTGAAAAATATATTCATTGGCATTATCTGAACGAAACATAAACACTTTTTGAGTTAATTAGTTTTATACTTCTTGTGAAAAGTCTTAAAAATATGAAATAGTTCAGATCTATCTTTCAGTAAATATATCCAAGTTATTTACGAAAAATCATCAATAAATGTAATGAAATAATTATCTCCTTACCTATTAGAAATCTTAGCCGATCTCCAAACATTTGAATGGACTAAAGAAAAAGGAATTGAACTACCCTTCTCTACACATAGTGGAAAAGTAACACGATGTGTTTATCAAGTCACACACTTCACACTCTAGAACTGACACAAGTGATAAGAAATAATACTTCTGAGAATCTTCAAAGATGGATGACCAAGACGACACTAACACTAATAAGGAGAAATGTTCCTCTCTTTTGCTACAGCAACAACTTCATGGTCAACATAGTACAACCCTTCATGTTCATATCTTCCACACATCTTCTTCTTCATCTTTAGATCCTAGAAGACAAAATGTGAAAGATAGAAAGTTCCAGAGTAGTTGAGAGATTTGGTGGCCTTACTAACATATAGAAGACTAAAAAGAATTTTAAGGACATAAAGGGCAAAAGACAATGAAAGGGAAGAACTTTGGATGAACATACCCGTTCCACATACTTTACAATGGATAGCATTTGCGAAAGTGACAAATGAGCCCATTAACACTGTAATAGTGAAGGAATATACACTAGACTCACCCATCATATGGACAAATGCTCTAGAGCCAATGACCCATGGAGTAGGGAACTTAAATTCTAACAGGCCATACTTGAATTCATGAATATAGCGGAAGTAGCGAGAACATGCCGATTCTGTAGATTTTTCAGCAACTTGGAATACTCTTCTTAAGTAAGAATAACCATCCCTCTAGACATACGTGATCATTGAGTTATAGAAGTAGAATTAGCTAAATGAGACCCACTATTCTCTCCAATGTGAGATGACCAATTAGCCCATGTTGGCTTGTTTTGAAGATCCCAACATTTTCAACAGAATGATTCATAAGCCCACAATAGGTACACTTCCTAAGTCCATGACTTCCTACTTCACCACGACCACCTTAATTACCTCTGCTACCACAACCACCACTGCAGCTTAAACCAATAAAAGATGCTAAAGTAGAGTTGCCATTATCACCACTTGTAGAGCCAAGAGATACACGTTGGAGGCAAGCATACACCTCATTCAAAGATGGAACATCCTTGCCACCCAAAATTTGTGCACAAACCTGCTCATACTCAAGTTTTAAATCAGATAAAAACTTAGCTACCGAAACTCCTCACATTGTTGCGTTACTTTTCCAAATCAGTAGTGAGAGGTTGGTACACATTAAGTTCTTGCCACATTCCTTCACCTAAGGATTTATCTCCTTGTTAAAATCCAAACATATCTTTAAACAGCTGGTACGCATGAGAAATGTTTTTGTTAGATGAATACATCTCGTAATGCATCCCACACTTCTTTTGTAGTATCTAAAAATATTTCAGTCACATTAATGGATGGTTCCATACTATTCTACAACCATGCCATAATTTGAGCATTCTCCTAGATCCATAGGCCATATGTACTAGCACTCTCATCAGGTTTCTCCATGGTTACATATTTTAATTTTCCTTTAGCCGTTAAAACACTTTAATGGACTCATACCACTGGAGATAGTTTATTCCATTAATTTAATAAAGGTTATCTGGACCCCTAAAAAACTAGATTGATTCATAAATTGAGTTTTTAGATGCTTCTCATCTACACTAGAACAAGGGATAAAAAGAACACTACAAGGCTTGCACAAACACAGGCTGACCTATCACGAATCACGATTGATGAACACCCTACTTGCACACTTCACAAAATGCAAGACCACGCTTGGAGAGAGCAACCAGTCCACATATCCACACTTTCCAACCGATCACAAGGCATATGATCACAAACACGGCATCCAACGAGAGCAAACAGCCCACATGCTTCAAATTACCACACAAGAGGTTGATGATCATGTAAACCTCATTCACCTTTTCAAGCACGGGCCATTACAAAGGCCCGACACAAAAAAAAAAATTATAAAATAAAAAAGAACATGGAAAAACCTTAGGTTTCTTAAAAAAGTTTCAGCACGAGATACAAGAGAAAAGCCAAGAAGAGAATGTGGATAGAAGAGCGGAAGATGGTTTAAATCAAGTGCAAAATCGCCCTTCTCCCCTTATATTCATTAATAAAAAAGAGAAAATGACAGAACTGCCCTTAATAGCATAAGCAAATATATCCAACATGTCCTTAACCCTCTTAAACAACTAATAACTCAAGAGAATGACTAAAAACAAAGGCCAGGTGGGACATACACTGTATGGCACACCTCCACATCTGTTAACAACACCGTTTGTATCCCATCCAAGGTTTGATGTATCGTTATGGTTATGTATATCACAGCCTTGACATATGGAAACATGTATGAATATTGCTGATAATATTGCAAATACCGAGGAATGTAGCAATGTCTAAGGGAAACATTAGGAAAATGGTGGAATTTTTTAGTGAAACTTCAAGAGTTTAAAAGGCACGTTATTACACACTTAGAACCCAAAATATTACAAAATAGAACTTACATAGCAGGTTTCCATTGTATGGGGGCCCAAACTATGCATTGTGGACAAAAATATTTAATTAGTAAATATGATTTGCACCATTTTTTAAGAAATGATGCAATAATTCAGCACACAAAATCACTGATTTAAAGCAACCCTAGGAAGATATCCCCCAAATTTTTTCAACAAAAGTTGGTCATTTGTATTTTTTATTTTTTATTTATACAGATCTTAAAACTGGTATCATCGATACATCCGATTGTATTTATAAAAGGTTTATCGCCTATGTCTCATGATATCAAAAATATCACAAGATCTCGGCAATGTTATGATAATATTGGTGATTACTTGTCAACTGTTTTATTACCCCCGGTATCTGTATCATGAGATGCAGTACAAATAATATCGTTTGATACTATTGCTATATTTTAACATTGCTCCCAACCAGGTGAAAAGTGTTACGCATAAGCTTTTACAAAATGGGGATCTTACAAGCATCAACCAGACCCCTTGGGGCTCATCTGAATCCTTAGCTCACTTAAGAAACGAATTTCCATTTCTAGATCCTTAAATCATGGAAATGGATTTCCTGTTAGTTTGTTTGGGTGTGTTGATAAGGTTGTCTATGAAAATGGCTGCTTTGCATTTGGATAACACCTCTTGGACAACATTTTCCCCAAAAGCATGCAGGATGAGAATATATAGAACAGGTGAGCTGCAGCATGCTTACCAATATTGGCACATGTGCACAAAACTAGAATCCTATAATCAGTAGATTCTAAAATATGAACATCCTCTTCACTTAAGGATGCATATGCTGGAATACGACTGCAATTAAGGATGTGGAGTGGTGAGCTTTCGCTTTTCTTTTTCTTTCCTTTCTTCTTAGAAAGTCCTTTCCAAGAAACCTACGTCTCAAGCTCTCCCCTAGCACTCCATTCAATCATTTGGAAAAGCTGTTCTTCCAAGAATAATAATGCAGCCAAACACATTTTAGGTCAATTAGAAATGGAAATCCATTTCTTAAGTGAGTTTTCAAGGATCCAAACAAGCCCTTAGCGATGTGACAATAGAGTTTAGGTTAGGACTACAGGCGGGCAGCACCCATGCCTACAAGGGAGGAAGGCTTTTGTTGGACAGACACAATGGATGCGATTTTAAAGTGGGACTGTCTAAAAAATAAGGGATTTTGTCTAGCAAAAATTTTCTTGGCACGTAGGGGATGGAGTCAGCCAATAATCAATTCATCTAGTTCTGCAACACACAACATGCCTCCAAATAATTTCCTGGTACTACTAATAAAATTGCAATAATTTGTTCAATAGAGGGGAAATGACTAAACAGTAATTTGTTTCTTGAGGTTTATAAGAAAATTGTGAATTCCAACAGGGCCATCTCCAAGTGCCAAAGAAACACACTACACATAACAACATGGAACTTGTGTGCTGGATCCGAGACATCATAGGGTGGTCCCACAGTGAGTGCCTCCTGTCCTAAAGATCAAGCCTGTGCATACATCATGTGAACAACAAATGCAACATGACTTTGGAATATCAAGGACTCAGGTTCCAGACGAGCTTACCTATCAAAAAAAATTCATGACACTGTTTATCGTTTTTTTTATTATTATTATTTTTTAGAGAAAACAAGTAGATTTATTAAGAAAAAATCAATCCCAATATAAAGAGCCCCATGGCTAGCATCCTCTCTAGCTGACAAACCGTTTTTGCTATTTGCCTCTATTCCAAGGCAAAATGAAATATTTAGCCGATAGGCAAGACTGTGAAGTTCATTAAACACAAAACTTCCAGAGCTCAGAATTAGTCATTGATGATAAGTAATGATACTCTTGGAGTCCTCTTTGACCACAACTGAGCCATAAAACATTTCTGTGAAGAATCCAAAAGCTTCCCTAAGATAAGATCTTTAGCTTCAACATTTCCAATGAATGAGCATTAAGTATCCAAATCCCAATTGGGAGGGGGCTTCCAAAGTTTCAGCACGCCTTGGTACCATCTTTTACAGAAGAGTTGTCAATCACCTCCTCCCACTCCCAATTGCTCATCAAATCTGTCGAGAAGACCCAACAGATATCTTTTCAAGATGATGCCCATTTGATGAGACTACATTTCTCTTCTCATAATTTTCAACATGGGATAGTAGTATCATTAAAGATGCAGCTGTTTCTCCCTTTCTAGACCTCCAACACACAACAAAAGAGAGCATAGACAATGAGACTTCCCCTCTTCCCTTGAAAATCTCCAGCTTCTAAAAACTTCACCGTGCTTTTTTTTTTTCTGGAAACAAACACCCATTACATATGAAAGAGACTTTGAAGTGCACCCACACTACCCTCACGACTTCACTATTTATAAAAAGAAGATGAAACATTTCCTCGCCATTACAAATGAGGGAAATACTTGGGAATCTACTCTTGAGATGGTCTTGGTGAGGATTTCTCAGTCATGGCTATCCAAGCGAACGCCTTCACCTTAGGGGGCACAAGAGCACCCCAAACCAAGGTGCAAAAGGATAAAACACCCTTTTAAGTGAAAGCCTTGAAAATGTTCTGATAGAGGACTTGTCATTTGATCTCCATTTCCAATTTCTAGTGTCCTCCCATGCTGTTGAATAAATACTCACCCAATTCCCCCCCTCCCCCTTTTGAAGGATCACCCAATTCCCCATAATTTCCATGAAATCCACAACAACCCCATAAGTTCCTCATCCTTTATATTTATAAAGGCATTGTTCCGCATTATCCTTCCTCGAAGCTCCCCAAAGCGGTCCTCCAAGAAACTTCTCTTGTTAAACACCATACTAAAAGGACCTCATCCACCCTTCTTCTTCTTGTTTGCCTCCCTTCACCTCGCTAATACTTCCCAAGACAAAAACGCTAGCATAACTCACGTAGATACGTGGAGAGGGTAACTTGCACCCATAGAACGCCACACGAGGGAACGTCTTTATGGAGGGAGGCAAAGACTCCTATGTTAATTTTGCACCAATAAAAAATGATGGTGACTCATCCTCATCACATTTGGTATTGATCAAACCATCCAAATTCTGGGTCCCTTTGTGGATGGAGCATATATCTAAAATCACATTGATCGATCAATCCTGACCATCCAATTAACAGCTCCCAAAAATGATGGTTAAAGTAAAATATGAGTGATCCGGATTGGAGGGGAAAATTAGATGGCTAATAATATCTTCTCATTGTAATTTTTAGGTTACGCTCCATCCAAAACAGGGTAAACAATTTTGTGCTACAACTATGCAATGCGACCTTCAGAGAGTAACCGCCATTATTTAAATGGTGCAAAATTAACACAGAAGTCTAGCGCACTAGTGAATGTCACCATGCCTATATACCTATGCAGGTCCGCTAGCATCGACCCTTTTGAGACTCTAGAGCCCTTGCCGCATTTCACCCTTTAAACTCTCCCTACCATATTCGCCGTTGATAACCTTCCGCCACAAGGCATTTGATTCCTCCCCAAAACCTCCACATCATTTGCTAAGAAGGCTCTAATGTCTCCCCCTAATTCTTCCTGCCTCCAATCCCACCTCTTTCTTGGCCATTTGGAAATCCCCAATCCTCCATTTCGTCCAATTGTGCTTCTAATTCTCTCCCCTTCCCTCCCAAAGTTGATGCAACCAAATGGCCACACAAGTTGATTGATCAAGATTTGAAGAATCCAACCGTTCAGATCTGGACCAAATCCGTGGTCTGAAATGGATGCAATCGCGCAACATCCCACATGTGCACACTCCACATGTGTGCACAACAAAAGGTCCGCTTTCTTTTCTTAGCCTATCTCTAATTTCCTTTCTTTCAAATCTCTATATTAGAAAATAAGCAATCTTAGATTTTTCTTACTTAAGGTACTTTCTTATTTTAGATATTATATGTCAAGGAAATAATTATTTTTCCTATTTTGAAGATCTTGGCTAGCTAGGAATCCTATTTTTAGATTCCATATATTATCTTGAAGATTGTAAGCACCCATTATAAATAAGGCTTAGGCCTATGGAATAAGACACAGTTGAATGATATTCTCTTTGAACGATTCTCTTGTTCCTCTACGGTAGTTGTTGAAGGGGGGACGTGATCTCTAATTTAAGACTAGAGGATTGTTGAACGTGTGCATTCTTCTCTCTTTTGTGGTTCAAACTTAAATCTAATATGTTGAATCTTATTGCAATTAGTTTATTCCTTGATCTAGTTGCATCAAAAGTCCATCGCTTTGAATCCTCTCCACTCCAATTTTCCATGTGCCGAAAGTTGCACTGCCCGATAAACGGACTGGCTGCATTCCTAGGCTAATGAATATTCACAGCGGGGACCACCCCACGAACATCCAAGATCCTGCAAACATGCCATGTTGGCACATGGCTGTGCTTCTGTTCAGGGCATGAAGATGCCATTCATCTATCCATAACGACGAAAGCAGCCCCTGAATCATAATTCCATTCCTTGGAACTCCGACTCGAAAGCAACATCATTGCAATTTGGAAACCATTCCTCAATCATAAACACTAATTTATCCAACTAACCACCAATTGAAACACGGCCGCAGATACCCGAAAAAAAAAAATCGTGTTTCTATTGCTTCGGTCTTCGACTCAAGAGCAACGTAATTGCAATTTGTACACCCTTCCTTCAATCATAAACACTACGGAAACCCAACTTGGGTTCGTTTCCAATTTATCTAATTAAACATTATTGCAATTCAATTCAATAGCGCATCCAAACGCGGCCCAAGATGCCCAACAAAAATTATTTGTTTTTCCCCTTTTGGGGGGCCTAAAGCAGGAATCGGGCACAAGGATGTGTTGCAACTTACTTGCTTTCGGGAGAGAAACGGACAGCGGAGATGAAATTTATCGGAACCGATACGGTTTTGGGGACCGATATATCGGGGAGAAGACAGGTGGAGCGATATCTGCAGACGTAGAGGAGAAGGGCCACATCGTCCGATTGGAAAAGAAAAGGAGGCCTGTTTTTATTCCGCGGTTCGGCTGCACGTCAGCTCGTGGCATCGGAAGTGTCTTGCACGTGACAATGGCTTCGGTGGCACGTGAGAGTGTTGGCCAGAGAAGAGCTGATAATGAAGCGGGACGCGGATGGGCGCGGCCTGGGTACTACCGCCCCAGGACCTAGAGACCGACCTACCGTGATATATATATTTCATCCACGCCGTCCATCTATTTTTTCAAATCATTTTAGGGCTTCATGCAAAAAACGAGCCATAACTAAATCTCAGGTTGACCACACCATAGGAAAACATTAGTAATTGAATGCCCACCATTAAAAACCTCCTAAGGCCCGCCCTAATGTTAATTTGACATCAAACATCTTTATCAGGTCATATACCTGGATGAAGGGAAAACAAAAATATCAGCTTGATCCAGAACTTTTGTGGCCCAAGAAGTTTTTAATGGTAGGCGTTCAACCAATACTATTTCCTGTGATGTAGTCCACTTGAGATTTGGATCTAACTAAATTTTTGAACTCATGCTATAAAATGACATGAAAAAATGGATGGACGGCATGGATGAAACACATACATCAC
Organism: Liriodendron chinense; assembly: GCA_003013855.2. NCBI lineage: Eukaryota > Viridiplantae > Streptophyta > Magnoliopsida > Magnoliales > Magnoliaceae > Liriodendron > Liriodendron chinense. Next base: position 1,468,337 of record ML058427.1, on the reverse strand, counting down.
AGTAAGCCCCACAGATCACCAAATGAGGATTTTAGGGCCTCTTATAGTTAGGCCCCACTGGCTATCGAACCACATACCATCATCATTGTTGATGCTAGAAATTCGGCAACAGATGAAGATGAAGATTTCCTCGTATTGATGGATGAATGACGTTGATCTCCTTCCTTGAAAGAAAGGTGGACCCTGTAGAAGACAAAGGAAAGCAAAGAGGGGTGGCTGGGGTCCAGCCGTTAGCCCTCCGATGCCTAAATGAGATCTTGAAGGATTGAATCTATACCTTTTTATCAGTATTTGTATCGTACCTTGATAATGAAGGAGACGCGTCAATTTATAGACTTAGATTACAGAGTTGTATTCCCTTTTGAAGCCGTGATTTCAGGGAAGGGATTCTCGGATCTTTGGGATTTCCGGAGCTGTCCCGTGATCTTTGAGGATCTTTCGGCGGGTTGGTTAGAGATCTCCCGGATTTCTTTCCCCTTATCGCGCACAAACTTAGAGAATTACGGAAACAGAATCAGGTCGCAAAGAGGTCGACCTGGCGAGGTCGTTCTCGAGGACTACCTTTCTTCTTTAGTCTCGGGTCGGTCAGATCTGACGACCTATATTTGAGTTACTCCGTCTGTCATCAGATCGGCTTCGAGCTGAGCGAGCTGAATCGGATCCGACCTCAGGTCAGCTCGTCTCTTCGTGACGGTGTCGAGGTCAGCTCGTATTCTTCTCACAACAGAAGTCCCCCCACTCCCGAGTCTAGCTCGTCTATCTCGGGAGTAGCTTGATGAAGAAGATACGTCGATTTGACTACCCTTAGTGTTTTACAGCTGTCGCGCTGTCGCGCCGTCATCTCAACGGGCGGGAAAGCGACATTTAATGCGTCGTTCAAAAAACCGAGGCGTCATCATTCGTTCGTACGGCGTATCAGCGCCCAACAGAGTAGTATCGAATGGGGTGGCGCCACGTGTCTGGAGTGGTGCGTTACCTTTCGTACGCTTCAACCGAGAGCCGCCACGTGGAATCATTGCATTAAATGCCAAAGGATCCTTCGGGTATAAAACTCAAGAGTTAGCGGATTTCGGAAAAATTCTTCTCTTCTCCGATTTTGTTTCCCTCTCTCTTTTTCCTGTAGAGTTCCCCTCCTCCATTCTCTGTCATCTCTCGTCCGGCCGGCGTACCAATCACTTAGGGTACGCTCTTCTCACCCTTTAGAAGACCTTCTTCCTTTTTCGTATTTTTCACAATGTCGGAGACCTCCTACTCTGATGCCATTCCGATGGTGAGGTTTGGGGATTCCGAATCGGACCCATCTCTATCAGGGCATTAGGAGATGGACCCCAGAGAATCCCATTCCAGAACAGCCGATCCTGTGAATGAAGAGGAATCTGACGTTCCTGAGCCAAGAGTTGGGGATGAGACGGCTCAAAGAGATTCCTTCGAGCTGGACGGCGTGACCTTTTTGACTTTTTTGAGAACCATGTCGCCAGCTCGAAACCGCCGCTCTTTTACCCGGGAATTATAGTATCGCCTAACCCGCTGCTGGTAGGCCGTTACTCGTATTTGGGATGCTTCGCGTACTTCATCGAGTAGGTCCAAGTTTGCCCGTAGTTGTTCTTCGTTTTTGTCAGGTCGGTGTTGGCTTGTCCTGCTCGTGGGCATCCCGACCTCTACTAGGACAACGGCTTCTGCTCCAAAAGCCAAGGAGAAAGGCGTTTCCCCGGTTGTGGACCGAGCCGTGGTCCGATAGGCCCAAAGTACTTCGGGAAGTTCGTCAGCCCAAGCGCCTTTCTTCTCTCCGAGTTTTGTTTTAAGGTGATTTTTTATCATCTTGTTAACTGCCTCGACCTGACCGTTGGCTTGCGGGTGGTAGGGAGAAGAATACACGTTCTTGATACCCAGACCTTTACAGAAATTTCGAAACCTTTCATTGTCGAACTGCCGCCCATTATCAGTCACAATTGTATTTGGGATCCCAAATCGGCACACGATTGTTTTCCAAATGAAGTCTGTTGTTCTCTTCTCGGTAATGGTGGCTAGCGGTTCTGCTTCTGCCCACTTCGTGAAGTAGTCGACGGCGACGATTGCGTATTTCACCTGTCCCTTCCCCGTCGGAAGGGGGCCAATGATGTCGATTCCCCATTGAGCAAATGGCCATGGTCCAGACATGGGAGTGAGCTCCTCGGGTGGTAAGTGAGGAATTGGGGCAAATCGTTGGCATCAATCGCATCTTTTAACAACTTCCCGGGCGTCGTGCTGGATGGTAGGCCAATAATATCCTTGCCTGATCACCTTTTGCGCTAGTGCTCTGGCACCAGAATGATTCCCGCAACAGCCAAAATGGATTTCACGTAGCACGTAATCAGCTTCCTCAGTTCCTAAACAACGCAGACATTGAAAAGAAAACCCTCTCTTGTAGAGGATCCCATCAATCAAAGTATACCGAGCCAATCTATATCGAATACGCCGAGCTTCTTTTTGGTCGTTGGGTAATTCGCCCGTCAGTAAGAACCGGACGATAGGGTTCCTCCAATCTGGGGGAGTTGCCACTGGAAAAACCTCTGTTGACTCGTTTGTTGATATGCTTCGTTGAGGGAGGAACTCGATAGGAACCATCCTACCGAGCTCATCGTCGTCTGATGAGGCGAGTTTTGCGAGAGAATCCGCATTCATATTTTTACTCCTTGGGATCTGGACAATTTCATATTGATCAAATCGTGACAGCAGCTCTTGAGTTCTTATTAGATACGCGGACATTTTCCCTCCTTTCTCCTGGTATTCTGCGGTCACTTGCCCGACCACCAATTGAGAGTCACTATGTATCTTTATAGATCGAATCCCTATTTCAGAAGCGAGGCGGAGACCGGCTAGAAGGGCTTCATACTCAGCCTCGTTGTTCGAAGCTCGGAATCCGAACCGGAGAGCGTATTGAACTTGGATCCCGTCCAGCGCTGTCAAGACGAGACCAGCTCCACAACCTTGTGAATTGGAAGATCCATCAACGTGCAATAACCAGGTTGGTGCGCCATAGTTATTTCCTGGTGACGGGTCGGATTTGGTGTTATCTTCAATTTCGAGAGGTTCGGTCAACTCGACGATGAAATCAGCGACAGCCTAACCTTTGATCGCAGCTCGAGGTCGATATTTTATGTCGAATTCACCGAGCTCGACGGCCCATTTAACGAGACGACCTGAGGTTTCAGGGTTCTGTAACACCTGTCGCAATGGTTGATCGGTCAGCACAGCTATCGGATGTGCCTGGAAGTATGGCCTCAATTTTTCGGGCTGAGGTGATTAGAGCCAAGGCTAGCTTCTCTATTGTCGGATATCGGGTTTCGGAATCGAGCAAGGCTTTGCTGACGTAGTAAACAGGCCTTTGGATCCCCTCGTCGTCCTGGACTAGTGCCGAGCTGACCGCCACAGATGAGACTGCTAAGTATAGGAGCAGTTCTTCTTTATGCGCTGGTTTAGACAACAGCGGCGGAGAGCCGAGGTACGTTTTTAATTCGCAGAAAGCTTGCTCACAGTCTGAGGTCCAAATCATCTCCTTACATTTACGCAGCTGCTTGAAGAAGGGGAGGCATCGATCTATAGCTTTCGAGACAAATCTGTTAAGTGCCGCAATCCTTCCTGTGAGCCGCTGGATATCCTTTATCGTGCGAGGCGAGTTCATGTTGAGAAGTGCCTGAATTTTTTCGGAGTTGGCTTCGATTCCTCGCTGGTTTACTATGAAGCCAAGGAACTTTCCCGAGCTTACTCCGAAAGCACATTTGCTCGGGTTGAGCTTCATTTGATACTTCCGTAATATTTTGAACGCAGTGTGGAGGTCGCAGACATGATCCTCTGATCGTTTGCTTTTCACGAGCATATCATCTACGTACACTTCCATTGTCTTACCGAGCTGATCTGCGAACATCTTGTTTACTAGTCGTTGGTAGGTTGCTCCGGCGTTTTTTAGCCCGAAGGGCATGACTTTATAACAGTAGAGCCCCCGATCTATAATGAATGCTGTCTTTTGCCTGTCGGGAGCATGCATTTGGATCTGATTATATCCAGAATAAGCATCCATGAAGCTGAGGAGCTCGTGCCCGGCGGTCGCATTAACGAGCTGGTCTATCCGTGGTAGAGGGAAGCTGTCTTTAGGACAGGCCTTGTTCAGATCAGTGTAGTCCACACAGACCCTCCATTTCCCATTGTTCTTTTTGACGAGGACAACGTTTGCAAGCCATTCTGGATAGCATATTTCTTGGACAAATCCTGTCTTGCGCAATTTCTGCACTTCCTCTTCGATGATTATGTACCTTTCTGTATTAAAAGAGCGCCTTTTTTGACGGATCGGTTTGATAGTTGGATCAACGTTTAGCCGGTGGACCATCACTTCTGGGCAGATTCCGGGCATCTCTTCATGGGACCACGCAAAAACGTCAATATGCTCTTTCAGGAAGGCGATTAGACTTCCTCGCACCTAGCCCTCTAAACATGACCCGATCTTGATAACTCTGGTCGGGTCGGTATCTGTTAAGGGAATGTCGGTTAGCTCGTCGGCGGGCGACCCGCGCTCTTTCTCTTCTTCCCTTGGGTCGAGAGAGGTCGTATGCGAAACGGTTGATACCGTGCTCCTATTCTTCCCACGCAGGGAAAGTTCATAGCAACGACGGGCTTCCTACTGATCTCCCCTGACTATGCCGATTCCTTCGTCGGTTTCGAACTTCATTGCAAGATGATAGATGGAAATGGCGGCTTTGAGAGCTCGCAGGATAGGGCGGCCGATAATGGCATTATAGGCAGAGGGGGTGTTTACGACAAGGAAGTCAACCATGATTATTCTCTGGTTTGGTTCTTCCCCGGCGGTAACTGGCAGAGTTATCTCTCCTTCAGGCATGATGCTGTCTCCTGTGAACCCGGTCAACGCTGTCTTGACCGGTCTCAGTCGGGATCAGTCGATCCTCATTTTTTCAAGCGCCGAAGCATACAGGATATCTGCCGAACTACCCGTGTCGACCATCATCCTATGGAGTTTTTTATTGGCGACGACCATCGCAACGACAAGGGAGTCGTCATGCGGATGTACGACCCCTCGAGCGTCCTCTTCGGTAAAAGTTATCGTTTGTGAGGTTACCTTTGCGACCTTTGCAGGTCGGCTGGTGATGTTAACAGAAGGTGTCGGTAAGGGTATCCTTCCTTATCGCACGTAGTTTTTGCGGGAGTTCCTGGTGTCTCCGGTGGTCGGCCCTCCGAAAATCATGTGGATTTCTTCCACAGGGTTGTTGCTTTGTTCCTCTGTTAGGTCAGTGACCCGACCTTCATCTCTTCGCCCGTCCGAACGCTGAGCGATATAGTCTTTCAAGAAGCCTTGCTGGATGAGGGCTTCTATCTGTCGCTTCAAGTCAAAGCAATCCACGGTATTGTGACCGTGGTCTTTGTGATATAAACAGTACTTCGATTTCGACCTTCTATTAGGGTCGGTTTTTATCTTCGCAGGTCGTTCAAAATTGTATCTCCATTTTTCTGCTAAATACACTTGCTCGATGGTTTTATTGAGTGGCGTATACTTTTCGAACCGCGGAGCAGGTGGTTTCACTCCGTGGCCAGTTCCGCCCCGAGCCGGTGACCTCCTCTCCGACTTCCACTCCGACCTGCGTTTCTTCGAGCCGCTGCTATCCTGACGATCTTTAATCCTGGTCGTTGGTCGGTGAGCATTTACCAGCTCTTCGGCGTTGATGTGTTTAGCAGCTCGATCCAACAACTCGGCCACTGACTGGGGTGGCTCCTCCCCAACGGACCAAAGAAACCTTCGGTCTCGTAGCCCTCCGATCATGGTGTGTAATAACACATCTTGTGAAAGATTTTCAATTTGCATTGCTTCAGAATTGAAGCGCGCGAAATAATCTTTTAGGGACTCATCTTCCTTTTGCTTGATTGCCGCAAGGTGTGTCGAATGCTTTCTCGGGTTGGTGCTCCCGATGAACTGAGTGGCGAAGGCTCGGCTCAGCTGAGAGAATGAGCTGATTGTGCGGGGCTTTAGGTTACGAAACCAAGTCCATGCCGAGCTTGTCAAGGACAACGGAAAGGCCTTGCACATGATGTGTCCGTTGGCCCCGAGGAGATCCATGCGGACTTTGAAGTTTTCTAAGTGTTCCGCCGGATCTCCTATGCCAGAGTATTACTTCAACTGGGGAACCTTGAACCCTTTGGGAAGGGGTTCTTCGCGGATCTCGTCGGTGAACGGTGACTCAGATGAGTCGACCAGCGCGTCCACTGCGATTGGGGCTCGACCTCGCTGTGCTCTCTGAATGTCGCCCATTTGTTCTCGCAGTTCTCTCAGCTCGGCCTCCAGCGGGCCTAAGTTGTCGTCTGCCCCGTTGCTGACTTCATGATTAGCTCGTTCATGAGCGAGACGAGCTGTTCTTCGTCTTTCGAGTCGATGTCGCAGATCGTTGGCGGGCAAGTCCGTCGTTGGTCGAGACCTAGCCTCGGTAGATTTGCTGGTGGTGTCGCTTTCTTCGACTGGGATGGGCTGCTGAGAGCATTGTGACGGCCGAGCCTGGTGAGAATGCTGGGATTGTTGAGGCTGAGAGTGGGTATGCTGAGGCCCCTCACGATCTCTGCTATTCGCCATAGTCGGATGGGCCAGACCGGTTAGCAGATCTTTAATTTCATCCAGTCTCTGGTCCACATAGTCCAATCGTCCATCGACTCCCCCTAGTTTGTCGTTGACACCTCCCACCTGTTCTTCGAGAAGGGACAACCTGACTCCTTGGTTGCGAGATCTCTGTTATCTCCCCTGCTGAGCAGGAATAGAAGGATTCCCATCGGACTGGATGGCGGAGGTGTTGGAAAACGAACCTTCATTCTCATAGATTTGATCGTCTGAAGGTCCAGCGATCGCAGGAGCTTTCCCTTTGTATTTTCTCTTTCCAGCCATTGCAGAAGAGAAGGAAGGTGCAGAGGTTGTCTTAGACAACTGGGTGAGAACACGGACTTCTTAAAAGAAGAAGACGTTTTCTCACAGACGGCGCCAATTTGTTGATGCTGGAAATTCGGCAACAGATGAAGATGAAGATTCCCTCGTATTGATGGATGAATGACGTTGATCTCCTTCCTTGAAAGAAAGGTGGACCCTGTAGAAGACAAAGGAAAGCAAAGAGGGGTGGCTGGGGTCCAGCCGTTAGCCCTCCGATGCCTAAATGAGATCTTGAAGGATTGAATCTATACCTTTTGATCAGTATTTGTATCGTACCTTGATAATGAAGGAGACGCGTCAATTTATAGACTTAGATTACAGAGTTGTATTCCCTTTTGAAGCCGTGATTTCAGGGAAGGGATTCTCGGATCTTTGGGATTTCCGGAGCTGTCCCGTGATCTTTGAGGATCTTTCGGCGGGTTGGTTAGAGATCTCCCGGATTTCCTTCCCCTTATCGCGCACAAACTTAGAGAATTACGGAAACAGAATCAGGTCGCAAAGAGGTCGACCTGGCGAGGTCGTTCTCGAGGATTACCTTTCTTCTTTAGTCTCGGGTCGGTCAGATCTGACTACCTGTATTTGAGTTACTCCGTCTGTCATCAGATCGGCTTCGAGCTGAGCGAGCTGAATCGGATCCGACCTCAGGTCAGCTCGTCTCTTCGTGACGGTGTCGAGGTCAGCTCGTATTCTTCTCACAACAATCATGATGCCATCCATTCATTTTTTTTTCCGACCTCAATTTAGGTCATTATCCCAAATTTTTGAGGCAGATTGAAATCTCAAAAACAGTGGTGATTGAATGCCCCCATTAAAAACTTCGTGGAAGCTATAAAAGTTTTGGATGAAGCTGATATTTTTGTTTTCCCGTTAATCAGATCCGTGTTACCTTACCTAATCAATATGAATGGCAAATAAACAATTACAGTAGGCCGTAGAAATTTTTAATGCTAGCCGTTCGATCACCAGTGTTTACTGTGGTTTGGTCCACATAAGATTTGGATTTCCTTATTTTTAGGCTTGTGCCCTGTGATAATCCTAAATTAATAGATGGTGTGGATAAAACACCTACATCGTGGTGAGCCATTTGCATAACAGCCATGGCACACGTGTGTGGTAGATCGGTTCCATGTTGGAGATTATATGATAGTTGTCCCATCTTCTCATACAAGCGGTGTTGGCTTAACAAGTGTACCCCATGCGTGTTCGCACGACTCTCTCTCTCTAGAGGAATGCTCACCTACTGACCATTTCTTACTAAAACTCGCAAGAAATTTTTTAGGGCTAATCACATGTGATGTGTCTCTAAAATCTGAGCCGTCCATTTGATGCATCACTTCGAAAAATCATCGGGGCCTAATTTTCAACCTAGTTTACAAATTTGGTGGACCATGACAAATGGAAACAGTTTCCTCCCTTGGTTTGCCTCTCTTTCTCTTTTATGACACACCAAAGTTCTAAATTTAGTTGAAATTTGAACCCTAAGCTTTTTTCGAAGTGTTATATCAAGCCCTAAGAAATCTCTCACAAGTTTTCGTGAGAGATGGTTAGTAAGTATCTCTCTCTCTCTATATATATATGAGAAAATGGTACAGGTAATGGAACATTATGGTGAGGTTGAGTCGTGTCTCCTCAATTGCCACTGTTTCCTATGGTGTGGTCCACCTTATATTTGGATCTATTTAAAATTTGGGACCGCATTCTAAAATAGACTGAAAAAATAGATGGACGGTGTGGATATACAACATATCATCAAGTGGGCCCATGATAAGGGTAACACGTGTTACCCGATGACACCTAATTTGGTCCTACAACTCCTCCGGACACGGCCGGAAGCGGATCGCGTGGTGTGCACGCCACCTTAGTGGTGTGTTGACGTTACCAAGTTCTGTGGGCCCACTATAATGGATGGGTGAGAAATCTACTCCGTTCAACCTTTTTTGTTATATTGATAAAGTGTAGATCAAAATATGAGCAGATCTAAAACTCAAGTGGGACATAGGACAAGAAAAAGTGGGTAGGAAATTGCCTTTCATTGAAACCTTTCAGGTGTCCACCGTGATGCTTATATGCCATCCATACCATTCACAAGTTCATTCCTACTCGGATGAACTGAAAACACAAAAATATCAGCCTTTATCCAAAGCTTCTATAGCCCTGCGAATATTGAGCAGTGGATGTTCAATCCTCACCGTTTCCTATTTCCTGTAGTGTGGTCAATTTGATGTCCATTAATTGGATAGCTAAGAATGGTGAGTCGGTGTCATTTTGGTATATGCTCAATAAAAAATGGGATCCACAATTTGGATGGTCTGGATAGATGTAAATTGGTGCTACGCATGCAAGGAGGATAGTCATCATAATTTTTTAAACGGTGGGAAAGCAACATTGGAAGTCTAGGCGAGTTTACAAGTCTCGGGCAAACGACAACCTCACTTCAATTTTCCATGTAGGACCCACGTGTTATTCATATAAAATCCATCCCAACCATCGGGTGCATCACCCCATATTATGCTGAGGGCCTAAAACTCAGCCCCATCTTCGATTCAGATCGACCACACAATTGGAAAGTATATAAAGTTATGCTTGCCCTCCAAATTGTTTCTCGGCCTATAACCCACCTGAATCACAGATGTGCATGATATTTGAGACCAGGCATAAGTTTTGGTGTAGAGTCTAATGGATGGAGTAGATTTCATATAATCATGACGGTGGCCTCTATAAAAATCAAGGGTGGACAATTTGTTTGTTTTTTTTTTTTTTAGTTGGTGTGACCCACCTAAGTCACAACACATCTTGTTTATTTTTTGGCACTGGCCTAACTTGTTATTACACATCTAATAGTCAAAGTAGATCTTGCATGTACATCACGGTGGGATTAACAAATTTCAATTGCTTAGAGTCAGTTTTCCGATTTTCCGATTTTGTTCTTTTGTTGTTGCATCTCATGCTGTAAATTTTAAAATCGGATATCCAAGGGCAGATGAGGAGACTCGACTCAACCTCACAATAATGTTCTATATGCTCGATATAGATGTGTGTGTGTGTATGCGCGAACTCACACCACAATGGCTTTTTTATACCACAAGGGGTACTTGAACCCATGGCCTTGTGTTGAAACTCTTGTGAGTCTGTTACTAGGGTATGAGTAAGGACTTGAGTGTTCGCACAATCCAATCAAACACAAGACCACACGTATGATCAAGGGTCTTTATTCGGTTCATGTGTGCAATTAGGAAGTGTGGGTGTGCCAAAGTCGTTTTCAACTCAAATGTTTGATTGAACTCTGGTGACCCTTATGCTAAAATGACTAAGTAAGATCGGATTCAGAAATTCAACTCTTAAGTCGGCCACCAGTTGTGATCAACAATTAGGGGATTTGCATAAGGATAGGAGTGAGTCCTCTCTAATGGGTTCTTTTTGCCTTATACCTAAAGTCTTATTCTTTCACTAGTAATTACAGTCAATATATTTTCCAAAGTAATAATGATAAATGGATAAATAAAAAGAAGGCTAAAACAATGTCGATTTTATTAATATTTGAATGAAACTTATCACAATTGATAAAATATTGAATTAAAGCTGGAGAAATAAACAAAACAAGTGATAAATACATGATCCATCTAAAAGAACTGATGATCTAGGTGAATGGTCAGCAGGATACGACTAGAATGATGATCGCCCAAGTAAGAACTCAGTTGATCAGGATCTAGCAACTTAAGATTGTGGATTATTAATCTAATCTTGCGGTACTATAGCGATGACGCTAGACAATAGCGGTCTATGCTAAGATTAAGTTATACTAACATAAAAGCTATGATAATGTAAAAAAGGATAGATTGTGTTTGGAATGGGTCCTAAGCTCTTCATCATGTGTTCCTTTTATAGGTTGTCAATGTGAGAAAATCCTCGTTGGAATTCTTTGTTGATTGAGGATCCTTTACAATTACGGCATGCATTCGAAATAAAGAGATCTTATCAAATATGAAAATATTAATTTTCAGATCTCTACTTTTATATAAATGCTCTCATATTGGATACCCCAATATACAATTGCATCTAGATTTATGATAGATTAGATCTATCTTGACCGTTCATCCCAAACCTCAAATCTATAATGCCATCATTGCATATGAATGACCTAATCGGCGTTGTCCACCTTTCCATGATCTTGTTCCCTTTTGATCATAGAACTAGTGGGACTGGATCCATCAGTTTGAGCTCTTCCATTCTTTCAATTGAAATACGACTAGGGACCCGATTCATTAGTGTACACCCTCTCCTGATTTAAGTCCATATTCTGACCAATATACTTAGAAACTAGACTGATCTTCAAATATTTGAAATATTCGTCATCACCACAAACCTTTTAAACGTCTTTAAGAAGATCTCACATTTAAAAAAGATTGTGAGAGACGCCTCGGTGTATCATAGCCAAATCTGTGATAGGATTCTTTCCCTCGATAAATATTTTATAGACATGCTAATACATTATCTTATTAAAATGGCACGTTAATCACATGCCACACAAGCGTTTCAATCTCTTAAAGGCATGCATATGGACATGTGTGATGACATTAATAATGAAATTTATAACCCCAAGGAATATCAACAAAAAATATTTTTAGATACAAATATGATTCTACACTCACCAAACCCTTAGTGATGGCATGTGGCAACTTACCATTGGTCCACGTCAATACATTGAAAATGGGTGTGAAGTGTGTCTCACCTAATGAATGGTGGGGATCTTATATGTGTGCTCCATGTTGGCACATATGCCGTGAATCTTTTCTCTTCTATCTTCGCGGGAATAACAATCTTAATTAATTGAGGCGAGTTTGGTATGACATAGTTAATGGGTTGATGTGAGGCACGTGTTTTAGATCCAAGCCATTCACCAGGAGGGGCCGCCTTGTTTGTGTATACACGGTGGTTGTCATTGTCTGTGAGAAAGATGAACGTGACCAATGATGTGCGTGAGTGGCTTACATGTTGAGTAGGCGTTATCATTTTTTATGACGGGGAGGGCACACTTGGATGTAGATTGGGGACACGCCAATTAGTACGACTTTAGTAGTTATCTTGCTGTTGAAGTGACGTCACCAAGTTTTGTGGGCCCCACCATGATGTATGTGTTGTATCCAAACTGTCCATCTATTAGGTGATATCATTTTAGGGCATGAGCCAAAGAGTGAGACAGATCTAAAGCTCAAGTAGACCCACCACATAAAACAGTGGGGATTAAATGCTTACCGTTAAGAACTTCTTGGGGCTACAAAAGTTTTCGATCAAGCTGATATTTGTGTTTTCCCTTCTTAAATGTCTGTGTGAACTTATGAACTGGTTGGATCTAAAAAAACATCATGGCGGGCCCTAAGAAAGTTTCAACGATGGGCATCACCTTCCCCACTGTTGTGTATGGTGGAGTCCACTTGAGCTTTGGATTTGCCTAGGGCTATAAATGGCCGGGTGTAGGGCGGGTTTAGCCAAAACCAGACCCATCCATTTACTAAACGGGTCTGGTCCAAATTTTATACCCCAGACCCTTTTACTAAATGGGCGGGTCCGAGTCCGGGTCGGGTCCGCGTCAACCCATCAGACCCATTTATAAATGGGTTGGGTCTAATGGGTCCGGGTCTGGATCAAGTATGCAAGCGTTTTACAAGGCTTAAAACCGGGTCTGGATGGGTCTGGGCTGGATGGGTCCCTTGAAACATAGACTAAACCCGCTCACTTACTAAATGGGTTCGGGTCGGGTCGGGTTGGGTCGGGTCTAATATAAAGGAAACTAGACCCAGACCCGTTTAGTAATTGGGTCTATTCTTGGACCCAGACCTGTACCATTTAACAAATGGATCGAGTCTGGGTCGGGTCTAAATGGGTTGGGTCCGGATACCCCATCGGGTCCACTGACCCATTTACAGACCTAGTTGCCTCATTCTTTGGCTCATGCCCTAAAATGATCTCTCCAAATAGATAAATGGTGTCAATATAACAAATACACCATGGTGGGGGCTCACAAAACTTGGTGACATCACTTTAGTAGCAAGATAGCAACTGAAGCCAATGGTAGCTAATGCGCGTCCGCGGATTGGGTACCACCCCTTCACCTAATAGGGCTGTCAATGGGCCGGGCTGGCCCGACGGGCTTTTAGACTTAGCCCGCTTTAGGCCAGGCTTGTGCTTAAATATCAGGTCCAAGGGTCTGGGTTGGGCCACAGTTTGTAGCCCATTTTTCAAGCAGGTCGGGCTTGGACTCAGCCGTCCATAAGATCGGCAGCCGGGCCTGACTCAATACTTTTTAAAAAGTAGAGTCTGTCCTCTCGTTTTTCTCTCTTTTTGCTTTTTTCTTTTTTAATTTTGCCCTTCTGAGTTCTGATCATTCAAAACTCAACTTCCCTCTTGACAGATTTTCAGTAGTGTGTTGACGTGACAAAGTTATGTGGGCCCAATCATAATATAGGTATTATATCCACAACCACCACCCATTTCTTGAGATTATTTTAGGGTATATGCCCCACAATCTGACCTCCGAATTCTTGAGATTATTTTAGGGTATAAGCCTCAAAATTAGGTAGATCTGAAGCTCAAGTGGACCATACCACATAGACTAGTGAGCTGGAATGCCCCCATTGAAAACTTCTTGGGGGTTATAGAAGTTTTGGATCAAGCTGATATTTGTGTATATTTGTGTTTACCCTTCGTATACCTCTGAGTGACCTTACGAATAGGTTAGATGGCAAATAAACATTATGGTGGGCCCTAGCAATGTTTCAATGGTGAGCGTCACTGTCTCCACTTCTCTATGTGGTGTGGTCCACATGAGCTTTGGATCTGCCTCATAAATTGATCTGGAAAAAAATGGATGGACGGTGTGGATATTATGTATGCATCATGGTGGGCCCCACAGGACTTTGCTACATCCACACGTTATCTGCTTCCACTTGAATGTACGGTAATGGCACTTCCGTAATTCCACCTACCTATACAATCTTAAATGACGGAGGCTCAGCAATTTTGCAATAGGAAACTAGATCGGGCCCACCGTGATGGTTATTGGAAATATACTCCGTTCATCTATTTATAGGTCTGTTAGGACATGGTCCAAAAAAGGAGGCAGATCCAAACTCAAATGGGCCACACAATAGGAAAAGTGAGGTTTGAAAGTCTACCATTAAGATATTCACGGAGCCATTCATACCCGTAGGAATGAGCTTATAAAGATCACAGTGGACTTTTGAAGGTTTCTACTTTAGGCATTTCCCAGCCGACTTTTTCCATTTCTCTAGCGTGAGTTGTGCTTCTCCCTTCTGCCTCATTTTTTGGATCATATCCTAACATGATATGAAAAAATGGATGGATAGATGGATTTCTCACGGCCTCACCTAGCTTCCCTAGTAAAGGATTTGGCAGGCAATCTGAAAACAAGAGCGGATTGCTTGTGCTTAAGGTTGTGTGCAGCCCACAAAAATGTTTGTGACAAATCTAATCTATCTATCTTTTTTTAAGGAGTACAATAGCCAATAGGTTAGGATTCTAAAAACCAGGCATGTCCAAAACTCATGTGGGCCATTCCACATGAAATAGTGGCGATTGAATGGGCAACACAAGTTTTGTATGAGGATGATATTTGTTTTTATAATTTATCTGAGTGGTAATAACCATATGAACGGTTTGGATTAGCCAGCTCCAGGAACGTTTCAACATTTGAGAGTGGAGTTTAAATCGTGCTGGCCCTGTGTAAACCATCTGAGTTCGGCTCGAGGTAGACCGTTTTGGACCGTAATAGGCCGGAGCCGGATTTGGGCTTGGGTGAAAAACAGGCTTGGCGCGGGCCTAATCCGATCCGTTGACACCCTAGTGTTATGGCTGTCACGGGCCGGGCCTGGGTAGGTCTCAGCCCGGATTTGAGCCATTTCGGTCCGGGCCTAATTAAAAATTTTTCAGGCCCGAGCCTGGCCCATTGATACCCCTAAGGGCCCAAGAGGATGCGGACTGCCTGTGTACCCGGGCGCGTAGATATTCCTGTGTACCTGAGGCTGTGTAGATCCCACAGTGATTTCCGTGACAAATCCACTCTGTTTATCTGTTTTAAAACACCACGATAGGATAGGAGACTAAACTTCAGGCAGATCCAAAACTCATGTGAGCCATACCTCACAAGATAGTGAGGATTGAACACTTGGGGGTGACAGGAGTTTTATATCAGGATGATATTTGTGCCTGCAGTTTATCTGAGTGGTAATAACCCTATGAACGGTTTGGATGGCATACAAACATTATGTTCATGATCTCCAGGAAGGTTTCAACAGTGGATGCTTCCATTCCCAATATCACTTGAGCTTTGGATCCTTCCTAGCTATGAACGGACTGGGTTTCCCAGGGCCAATGTGATGCATATGGGTTTTATCCACACCATCCATCCCCTTTTCCGTATCATTTTAGGGACAACCCAAAAAATGAGACAGATCCAAGGCTCAAGTGGACCACACAACAAGGGGCAGCGGTGATAATTACACCCACCGTTGAAACCTTTCTAAGGCCTACCGTGATGGTTAACTGCCATCTAACCTGTTCATAAGGCTACATAGATACGGAAGAATGGAAATCTCAATTATCAGCTTGATCCAAAAGTACTTCTGGCCCCCAAAAAGATATCAACTGTAATCACCACTGTGTGGTCCACTTGAGCCATGAACTGCCTCAGTTGCGCTTGTACCCTAAAATGATATGGAAAAAAAATGAATGGACGGTGCGGATAAAACCCACACATCATGGTGGCCCTCAAGCCCCTGTCCGTTCCTAGCTAAGACGGTTGGGATAGTACCCAATCCGCATCCGGCACGTTCCTGGTGCCATGGCGGACCCCACCTGATGAGTTGCTCTGGAACATGGGATAGACGTGTCGCACTTCTTCCATCCGAAATGGACCATCTGGAATGACCATGGACCAAAAACAGCCAGATGGACAGTCCATCTCTGAGAGAGAAAAACAATCAATTCCCATCTAAGGGTTCCTATCAACATGTGGTAGATCTTAATTACACAGTTCATCGAAGAGGAGCTCAAAGGTTGATTGCAAGGGTGGGCCACAGATGCATCCCGATTGTCCATCATGTGGGACCATGCATAGACGGCTTACAAATTACACCACCCCACAGATTTGGGTTAGAAAACAAGGCCCACTATAAAGCACGGGCTGGCCTCAGGCCAAGCCCAACCTTCCTAACCCACTTATAAGAAGCATGTAAACAGTAAGGATGGCAATGGACTGGGCTAGGGTCAGGCCAAAGCCCAGCCCTAGAGCCCTAAGCTTTGGCCCGAGCCCAACCCAAATCCTAACAGGCTAAAGAGGCCCCGGCCCTAGCCCTCACCAGAAAGGGACAGGCCAGTATAGAGCTAGGCCAAATCATGATCAGACTAAGGCAGGCCTTGCAATTAAAAGATCAGTTACATATATACTTGCATGTATGTCCCACCCAATTATCCACTATATGCACAGACTTAAATCAGTAGATGGATAATGGGCTTCCTGACGGATGGTGTAGATCTAGGACCTGCAACTACAGTGGCAAGAAGAGGTTGCTAGGCGTGTCAGCTAATGGTCATCTGATGCTTAAGTCAGTCAAGGGATCCAAAAACCTTAACGATTGGTAAATTGTAATAGATATTGCGTACCTTAGGATGTAGATGGATTCCTCTATTTATAGAATCATAGGAGAGTTTGAGATAGAGTAGTATACAAGTGTAATGCCTGAATTTCATGGGATAAAGCCTATCCTGTTTGGATCTAGAGGATTAATCTCGAGTTATGCAGGATCAATCATTATCGTCTAGGTCATTATAATAGTAGTGAGGAAGGTGCTCAGGTCTGAAGATGTTGGGTGGTGAACATAACGTTTGGGAACGAAAGCATATAAAGATATAGTGCTCAAAATCGTGAGTTTTGATCGAGCGCAGCGCTCGATCAAAACGATAAGATATACCTATTATGATAAAACGGTTGTCTTTCGAAGGCCTGAAGACTTGTATTGCTCGAATGGTCGTATAAATATTGTGGTCAAGTTTGAAATGCTTTTAACCGAGCGCTAACGAAGGCTAAGCGTTACCAAGGTTGAGCGCTACTGAGCACCCGAACTTTTTCAGGTGAGGCACACATCGACGGCTGGCTGTGCTTGATCCACATCATGATCAAAGACTTGCTTGGATTTACCCATAACAATACACACACACCCCCAGTTGAGTTCATTGTTCTTGGGTTGGGGTTGGTTTGCATGCTCGGCCACTTAGTAAATTAGTTTGGTTAGTACTCTTAATGTACTTAATATATGGGCCAGCCCTTTGGTGAGCCAATTCCAACTGGGATCGAACCCAGTTCATCAGGGCCCCTTGTGATACTCACAAATACACTAAAGGTAGCACACAATAATCCACCCAAAGGTGTACGGTTTACCTGGGCTTTTAATTCATATAAGCGGGCCCAATTTTCAATTTTTGTTAGGTCAAATTGAGTTTTTCTCGAGTTTTAATCGTTTTTTACTTGACTAGATTGAGTTTTTCTCAAGTCATGGTGTAATCAGGTCCAGTTGAGTCAACTCAGGCGAGTCAGAGTTGATTTTTTATTTCAGGCTTTACAACTGCAGTTAGGACTAAATACCAACTCGGGGTGTAAACAAAGGTTTTGATATGACTCTTCCTTGGAGAAATATCATTTTATTAAGTTGGAGGGTTTGGTGAATGGTGCAACTAGCTGGGGTGGTCCAGATGGGCTTAAGCCAAGTCCAGACCATGTTGGGCTGAACCAGACCTAAGACTGATTGGGCTGGACCTGGACAAGAATCTGCCTACAGGCCCAGACTGGTATGTTCTGAGCTTGGTCAGGACTCAATGCAAAAACCCTTGATGAGTTTCTCGAGTATTGAATCGAGTTTTCTTGAATTTCTTCAAGCTTTTGTTGAGTTTCTCGGAGTCACTGAGTCAAATCAGCTGAGTTAAGTAAGCTTTTTTTGGTATAAACCATGGTCCAATTCATCATGCCAAGTGGAGCGTCAAGGATAGTGGCTCATGATGTGGCCCACCTTTTACATGGCTAAGATTGAATGCACATGTTATACGTTGGTAGGAAAAATGGTCAGCATTGTAAGCTTGTCATGCTGGGGAATGTATGTATAAAGTTACATGGTTCCTAACCCCAAAACTCGACTGGCCTATCTAGCCGACTCGAGTCTGAGTGACATCAATGAGTGAGCCTTTTAGTGACTCGGTTAGAAATCTCATGGAGTCGAGTCGACTCAACCGAGTTCTGAGTAAGACTATTCAGTTTTAGGGCCGTGTATGATCATTTGTGGTATAAAAAGGCATGTCCACCAACGTCAATGTCAATCTCAAGTAGAGCCTGGCAAAGGACTCAGATTCAGTACTAACCCTTCCAATAACCATGTCGGTACTGGAGAAGCTCTGTGGGCGCCACCATGATGTATGTGTTTTATCCACGCCATCCATCCATTTTTCCGGCTCACTTTAGGGTATGAACTCAAAAATTGTGGCAGATCCAAATCTCAGGTGGACCGCACCACGGGAAACAGTGGTGATTGAACACCCACCACTAAAAACTTTTTGGGGGCCACAAAAGTTTTGGATCAATCTAATATTTGTTTTTTACCTTCATCATGGTCTTTTTTATCTTATCAACGGGTTGGATGGAAAATAAAAATTACGACGGGCCCTAAAAAGTTTTTAATGGTGGGTGTTCAATCACCGCTTTTTCCTATGGTGTGGTCCACCTGAAATTTCGATCTCCTTAAACTTTTGGATCATGCCCAAAAATGAGCTAGAAAAACGGGTGGACGGAGTGGATAAAACAAATACATCATGGTGGGGCCCACAGAGCACCGACCGAAACCCACGTCGGTACCGAACCCGAGTCCGCTGGCCAAACGATGGAATTTGCCCACGTGAAGGCCACTTGCTTGGAATCCAAATTTCAGTCATCAATTTCTTATAGAATCTCAGGTCCTTTTCTGGCCCTTCGATATTCCATTTCAAGGCCGGTTCCTCCACATGTCCTTGTAGACTCCGTGGGTGGGGCCCACCGCAGCATATGTATGGCATCCAACCTATTATTCATCGCGGTTGGCACACTATGAAAGTTGGGCTCCCAAAAAATGAGGTCGATCCAACCTATTATGTGGGCCACCACAAGAATTCAGAAGTTTTTGGATGGTTGAATATTGTTTTCTATGGTGTGGTACGTATAATTATTATATAGATATGATTTTTGGCCAATCAAATCATTGCTCCCGGCATCACTTAATGCACGGGATGGATGGAACATAAACATCATAGTGAACCCCACACATGCAATAGTTCATATGTAGGTGGGTAACTTCTACACGCACGTGAATACCGTTTTACCCTACTCGTGAATAACTTGCACAGTAACTCTCGTACATCAACTTGCCTCTTCTCTTTTTCCACTTTCTTTGGTATTTCTAATAAATTGATATAAATTACTTCCAGGGAATGCTGGCTGTTGGTACAAGTGGGCCCCATATATTTTTGATCCAGACTGTTTAACTGATAGCCCCCACGTCTATTTGTAGCCTAGTGAGGCAGACGGCTAGGATATTTCAGTTTGAGAGATTTTTGGGCCATCCTTCATTCACAATGGGATGGATTTAGATCAACGGTCTAATTAACCTAAACATGGCCCCACTTTCTAATGCATCAACACCCTCCAACGTACGCAGACAAAAAAATGTACGGCGATCTGGCCTCTTGGTCGGGGTAGGCAACTGCATAGACGTGGCATAGGCCACTCTTCTACGATCTTCACCGTTGATCCGATGGGACATACCATGGATGTGAATACCCAAAAAACTCCTCCACTGGAAGATCCCATTCCTTTATACTTTGATCAATTATCCATTGAATGTGGAACACTTGTATGCTATTTTCTTAAAGGTCTAGTTTTTTGGCCACTAGCAAAGGGTTCTGATCTTCGTGGATGGAATCACACCATCCATGAAGTGTCCACTAGATCAACGGTCTAGATCAGAAAACCATATGCTGCATGTATACAGCCTCCGGCAGACTACACAGCTATCAATGGCTGGGACCGTATAGTTATCTTCTATATATAGCACTGTTGAAGCTTCATGATCATTGGGCTTACCCACATGATGTCTGCATGATCAAGAACGTTCATTCGGTAGGGCCACACTATAGACTGGTCACGTGACAAACGCATGCACTGATTGGGCAATCCTAACCATCCAGTCATTGCATGTATTATTGATTCGAAACTAAATGCCACAACGACACGAGTTATTGAGGTCAGTTTGTCTGCAACGTCCGAAACATAAGCTTATTCAAGAACGTAGTGCGTGGGGACCACCGTGATGTAGGGGTCACATCCAACCGTCCAAAAGCTTCCCTCCTCCAAGTTCACTCGACATGCCATAAATCAGGCAGATACAAAATAAAGGTGAGTCACACCACAGGGAGCAGCTAGGATGGTGACAACCACCATTAAAGCCTTCAGATCGTGTGTGGGGCAATCGTGTCTTGTTCATTCCATTGACCTCCATTAAGAAGATGTACTCGGACCTGAATTTTACACCCAAAACATCAGGTTATTCTGAAACTTAAGTGGGCCACGCCACGTGATTTTAGAGGTCTTATGTGTGATTTTATATGGTGTGGACCACCTAACACTTGGGTCTGTCTGATTTTTTGGCAACACGGAGAACATTGGGGGGTTCACATGATGGACCAATTGGATGTTATGTCTACATCATTGTGGGCCCCACTCACTATGTTTTTGGATAAGCCTCTAATTTATTCTTATGTGTGATTTTACATGGTGTGGACCACATAACATTTGGGTCGGTCTGATATTTTGGCAACAGGGAGAACATTAGGGGCCTCACATGATGGACCGATTGGATGTTATGTCTACATCACTGTGGGCCCCACTCACTATGTTTTAGGATAAGCCTCTAATTTATTCCATTAACTGGCACAGTACCACAGATATAAACGTGCACTCAGCCATGTATTTACGGACAGTGGGCCCCACTGTAGATAGTTTACAACCGAAGTTTAACTAGATGATCTAACCTCTGAGTAATAGACATTTGTTTGCTAAATTCAAAGTCCATCAGTTTCATCCCAACCGTCCATCAAATGTCGACGAATCAGCCTGTTAAAAGACTGGTTCTATGCAGTCTACGGTTTGTGACCCATATAAAGTGGGGCCCACGATCTGGGTGGTTTTTGTTTGGATTATATACATGCGACGTGCAAAAGAACGTGATATCCTCTAACCGCAGATTAGAAAACACTAAAAACAAGGAAGGATCTGTCTCCCCCTTAAGCGCATTTTATCATCAACCCTCCCTTGCTAAGGGACACTTAGACCTTCCCAATTATTGCTAGGTCCTACGATTAGGCGACACATCCCATTTTCTGGAAGATTCTATTCCAGCAACTCTTTAAAAACAAATCAGGAATGCTTCTCGTGTCCAAGCATCTACAGGTGCAAAACTCAAGCGCCCTACACGGGAAAAATGATCTAAATATAATCGATCTGGACCATTCATTGAATGGGCCCAATGATACATACATTCTGCTGAGAAAATTAGGTTGGTTCACTAAGAAGGTGAGCTATACATTAATAAAAAGGTGTGCTAGGCATTAATAAAAGGCTCGTTTGGTTGTTTGTGTTTGGTATGAATTGAAACCCAAATCACAATTACAATTATTGTTATAAAATCAATGTGGCATAGAATCCCCATAGGTATTTTACAAGCTAAAGTTGGAATCCAAATATTGTGTTTTGCGGCCTGCAATGCAATTCCAATGTATTGAAATTGAATCCTATATCCATAGGAACTTAAATTTAATTAAATAAATTAAAATTAGTACCTGCCGGATGATTGTAATATGCCTAATAAAATATATACTTGGTGAAAAATGAGAAAATTTCTAACCTCAAGCGGGCCACAAATGTGAGGATCTCAAATAAAATGATCACTTGCTAACTTTTAACTGTGCATTAGGTGGCCTAAGTTTATATAGTTTGGATCATTTTATTAATGTAATTTTAATTAGTAATGTAACCAATAAGTGAATGGTAGCTTTTCACTTACTATTGATTACTTGCCAAATGCACAAAAAAAAGGTACAATTATCATCCATTGGACTTAATACAACAATTGTAATTTGGACAATTAAGTAATCAGATAAGCCTGACTTTAGGTTTGTGGTATGTCCAAACCAGCAATTGTAATTTGGACAGCTTAGCAAGATCATTTGTGTGCCAAACACATATCAATTGAAGCCTATGTTTGGTGGACCATGGAATTGCAATCAATAGACTAGATTTCACAGCTGATTCCAATCCACTTGTACGCAAATGCAACTTAAATGTCACATGTAAAGGGTGCTATGCATGGACAGTGTAGATAAAACACATGCATTAATATATTAATGGGGTCCACAAATGTAGTCGATTTCAAAATCTGATCCAATCTTTGGCATTGGATGATTGATCCCATCTTTTCCCTAGTTTCCAAATGCCGGATGTAATTTGCATAAACTAATTACAATACACATGCAGTCCTCCTGAAGAGTACTCCAGCCTGGATTTTTGGACAGGTCAAACTCAGTATGGGGCCTGATTGATGAACGGCTCAGATCTCACACACAGTGCCATTACAGCTCGTGTGGGGCGGTTGAAAATTCTGGTGCATGTGATGCAGGTGTGCTGTCAGCACCACAACTACAAACTACAAAGCCCAAACTTTCCATGCATCTTGAATCTGGAGGGAGTGGCCCCCACCGTCCACTACTAGACCCACGTGACCCTAACCAGATTCGACGTGGAAGCGGGCCCCACCACTTCCAGCCCATGTGACCATGGTCCGGGAAGCGTGGACTCTTCATCAGGTGTGGTCCTCCTTTCTTACAAGGCGTCGACACGTGGACCAATGGGATGGTGCTAGGGAATCTACGGCCGCTCGCTGCCGCGCGAAAAGACGGAGCGCCGTAGCCACGTGGGGGCGTGCTGTCTAGGTGATGTGACCGTTGACCGATCGAGGGCCATCGCTTTGGAGTTGGAGCATCTTGGACGAAGGGAATCATGCTAACTTGCGCTGGGTGGTGCGATTAGAAGACCGTCACGTCACAATGATAGAAGGAGTCGGGTTGTTGGGTGGGCATGCGTTCGCTCTTATTAACCTAATCCCACAGCATGGGTCCCGTGGGCTATCTTGAGCTTTTGACAAATGTGGTATGATGATCTGCAGGACTACAAACATCCATGCACGTGCACATTGAGAAAGTAGGTATGGCATGTAATATGTCTCGATCCAAACCGTCTAAATGGTGTGGCCCAGTTTAAACCCTCATTTTAAACTAAAAATGGTTTTGATGGAAATAGTTGGTATTATAGAAGAATGGATTTCATTTTATTTTTAGATTATGTTTATTTTACAATGGAAAATTGCCCATCCATCAATCAACCATCATCTTGTATTTTATAGAAAATTACAACTTTATATATATATATATATATATATATATATATATATATATATATAAAACCTATGATTTTCTTTATACATCAAAGAGACAGCATCTTGTCAAAGGAAAATCAGTCTATTTTAACTTTCTTTTCCTGCTTATCAAACTTTTTTCCTTCTAGATTGAATTGTGATTTGGATGTTATCAGCTTAAGCCACTTTCTTTCTGTAGGTGCTACACATCAAATCAAGAATGAAAAAGACATTGAAATGGCATACCTAAGTTGCATGAAGTTGCTGCTGCATTGCGCCTTTAATGAAGCATTAAAGTAGCCTTAATCCTCATCACCATCTCTCCTCTATCTCAAGATGGGAAGAAATGAACTGTAGGAAAGAGGCTCGGGTAGTAAGACTTATATATAGAGAGGGTTCTTGAGAACCATAAATTCAGTAAGAGTTCGTAACTTTTAAATATTTACATGGGTAAAATGTCTATACTTATTAGGATTTCACCACATGGTTAAATATAAAGTTGGCCCACACCATGATAGAACTTATATAACATTATTAATGGACCTTCCAAGCATGCTCATTACGTAAGACCCAACAATAGATTAGATTTGGCTTCATCATAATCGTTAATTTATGATGGCTCAATAAACAAAAGGGTCTTATGTCTGCCACTTGGGCCACATGGATCAATCTTTCATAGCTTATTCTTATAACCTTCTTTATAAAAGTGGGTTTGCATTCGCATAATTTAGTGTCTCGCTGTTGTAGTGCTTATCCCTTCATGAGAATGCATGATGATTTTATGAGGCAGCCTTGAGTCTAGATTTGTGAACGTTGCTTGCCTGTTTAAATTGAGGCACACAAGAGTTGTCTGTGCTGAGGTGCACTAAAGCTATCTGTGCTAAGGTGCAATGTGCCTGTCTGCTTGAAGCATGCTAGAATTGCTTGCGTTGAGGGAGGTCATGCCTGTCTATGCTGAGGCTGTTGAAATATTTTATTTTAACAATATTTTAAAAAAAGTTGAAAAAATAGTTTTTTGGTTTTGTCCCATATCGGATGGGAGAAAGAATTTTTACCTCTTTATAAGTAGGGTGTTGTGCACCTTATTTATGGTGGAAGAGAGGGAGTATGGTGGCTTGGGTTTCGCACTAGAACACCGCGTATGCGCAAGGGTACGGGCTCGGGCTCGGTCTCGAACTCGGTCTCGAGCTAGGTGGGAGGGTGTGGGCATGTGAGGCAGTGTGGCTGTAGAGGTGCTAGTGGCGCACTTGGCACTTCGCACGTATCGCAGATTGGTCGCGACCTCGCGGACCGGAGCGAGACTGGTGTAACAAAGGCTAGGTAGTAGGTTAAGTGGCTAGGCTCGAAACAGAGGAGGTGTTGTGGGTGGCAGGTCTGACAGATAGACCTCTCTGCTTTTTAAAGAGAGCTGCAGAGCTATTTAGAGGGATCTGTGTAACTGCTCATGTAGTAACAGTCCAGACTATGCATTAACAGCTACATGTAGCTAGCCCAACAGTCAGAAAGCGGCTAGCCACCAAGTCTAAACAGCCAGCATGCAGGTGTAACTCCCATATGCACAACGGTCAGAAACTGTCAGAAAATGGCTAGTTCCAAAGAGCCAGAAAACGACTAGTGTCATTATGACTCTGGACCAAAATTGCCAGCCACCCTTGCTTATATAAACTGGACAGGTCTAATTCATTTCATCACAACAATTGCAATCACAATCATCTCTATTGAACCAGCACCCATATGAGTCTATTAGCCTCTCGGTTTGGTTGATACAAACCAAGCTACTTAGACCAGCGTAGTGGTCTAATGCTGCAAGAAGAAGACTGCCATTCCTTTTTCTCTCTTTCTTTTCATCATCTGCCAGATAGTGTTACTGAGTTCCATAGTGGTTCATTCGTTTCTTGCTGAATGCAGAACTGCATAAGACTCGTCGTATCCTGGAAGTAATTCGCCTGCAACCTATCAGCAGACTCAAAGTAATTTGAGTAGGGGCGAATTACGTTTTAAGGACAACGTGTCTTTCAAGTGCTTCAGCCTGTCCTTATTTTTTTTTTATTTTTTTCAATTAATTTATTTTCTGAGATCAGAAATTCACAACAATCTTAAAGCGTAATTTTTTCTTATATGAAAACCGAAGGGGTATCATCTATTAAATTGATGAACTAGGATCTAATTCGTTTGGACCGGTTTGATGAAACCAATTTCATCATATGGCAGGATAAGATAAAGTTTCTACTTACGGCGTCGAAGATATTCTATATCTTAGACCCTAACTTGAAGCCGCTTCCTCCAGCAACTGATGAAGACATAACTAAATAGATCAATGCATGTATCAAAAGAGAAGAAGATAATCTACTGTGTCAAGGATACATTCTGAACACGCTATCTAATCGTTTGTATGATCAATATACCAGAACCGAGTCTGCTAAAGAAATTTGGACCGCTCTCGAGTTCAAATTCAAGGCCGAAGAAGAAGGTACGAACAAATATCTTATAGCTACCTATTTCGACTACACCATGGTAGATAAAAAATCGCTGTTAGCCTAAATCGGAGAACTACAGCTAATTGTTAGCAAAATTAGTGCTCTAAAAATTGATATCTTTGAATCTTTCCAAGTCGGGGCTATTATCGCAAAATTACCCCCGAGTTGGACAGAATACAAGAAAAAACTGTTACATAAAATCGATGATTATTCATTGGAACAAATTCAGAAACATCTTAGAATAGAGGAAGAATTCTGAAATTGTGAACAGAAAAATGAAAATGAAAATTCATCGCCGAAGGTGCAAGCAGTAGAAAGTACCCAAAATAAGAATCCCGAGAAGAACGGTTTCTTGAAACCCAATAAAGGGAAATTCAAGAAACCACAGAAGAAGAACGAAAAGTTCAAAGGCCCTTGCCATGTCTGTGAAAAAATCGGGCATTACGCTCGAGTATGCTGACTTCGAAAATCGAAAAATGAGGCAAGTGTAGTTGAAGAAGACATAGTTGCCATAATCACTGAGGTAAACATGATCCAAGGCAAAGTATCCGGTTGGTGGTATAATACAACCGCCACAGTCCATGTAAGCTATGACAGATCAGCCTTTAAAACTTATGAGGACTTGACTAATGGTGAAGAGGTCTAAATGGATAATGAAATCCAAACTCCGATACAAAGACCTATGATAGAAGCTCAACAAGAAGTTGAAACTCCAATAGAACCGTATAGGAGTCAAAGAGTAAGAGTAGAAAAGAATCTTGATCCTGAACGGATAGACTCTCAGCGTATATCTTTTCATCTCATAGAAGGAGATAGAGAAAATGTCATTAGAAAGATACTTATAGTTATGACTATAGAAGATGATCCAACAACTTATGGAGAAGCTGTAACTTCTAGAGATTCAACATTTTGGAAAGAAGCTATCAATGATGAGATGGACTCGATTATGTCAAACTAAACTTAGGAACTGGTGGATCTACCTCCAGCTTCTAAACCCATAGGGTGTAAGTGGGTATTTAGAAAGAAATATCACACTGATAGAACTATTCAAACCTTTAAAGCTACACTAGTAGCTAAATGATTCAGACAAAAATAGAGAATAAATTATTTTGACACATACTCACATGTGGCAAGGAATAATATCTATTAGGAAAATGTTTGCTTTAGCATCCATACATCAGCTGTATATTCATTAGATGGATGTAAAGACTGCTTTCCTGAATGAAGACCTCGACGAGGAGGTATACATGGAACAACCTGAAGGGTTCGTTCTACCAGGAAATGAGAAGAAAATCTATAAATTAATTAAATCGTTGTATGGACTAAAACAGGCACCTAAAGAGTGGCATGAGAAGTTTGATTCTAAAATATTTTCTCATGGTTTCATGCATAATGTAGTAGACAAATGCATATATTCTAAAACAAGTAGTAATTATATAATTGTTATTTGTTTATATATTAATGACATGTTAATAATTAGTAACAAAATGAAAGGTGTAACTGAAACAAAGAAGTTTCTGTCTTCTGTATTTAAAATGAAGGATCTTGGACAAGTTGATACCATTCCAGGTATTAAAGTAAAAACTTATAGTGATGATTATGCGCTATGTCAATCTCATTATATTGAGAAAATAATAAACAAGTTTAAACACTTGAATATTAAAGAAGCGAAAACCCCGTTAGATCCAAGTATCAAGTTAAATGAAAATACTGGAAGAACAGTTGCACAATTAGAGTACGAGTGTTATAGGAACTCTAATGTATGCAATGCCATGCACTAGACTAGACATCGCATATGCTATGAGTAAACTAAATAGGTTTACTAGTAATCCCAGTGTAGAACACTGAAAGACAATAGGAAGAGTACTTGGTTATTTAAAAGCAATCAAGGACTTAGGGTTATTTTACTCAGAATTTTCAGCTGCACTGGAAGGATATATCGATGCAAGTTGGATATCGAGTGCAGGTGACAACAAATCCACTACTGGATATGTTTTCACCCTAAGAGGTGCAGCTGTGTGTTGGGGATTCAAGAAACAAACCTACATAACTCACTCGGCTATGGAGTTTGAGTTCATAGCCCTTACTGCAACAGGTAAAGAGGTTGAGTGGCTTAGGGATCTTCTTTTAGAAATTCCATTCTATGCGAAGCCGATACCGGTTGTTTCGCTACATTGTGATAGTGAAGCCACATTAGCTAGAGCTTACAACGGCACGTATAATGAGAAATCCAGACATATAAGTCTGAGACATGACTATGTAAGACAACTAATTCAAGATGAAATCATTGTAACTTTTTATGTAAAGTCAAATAATAACTTAGCCGATCCTTTTACTAAACCTCTAACGAGAGAGGTAGTAAGGACAACATTCAGAGGGATGTGGTTGAAACTCTTTTCAAAAGATTTCACCAGTGAGGGAAACCCAACCTAAAATTAGAAAATCTCTAAAATAAGGGTTCAATGGATAAAAATAAGTCACTGATATGTGAAAAGTTTCAGCACTAAATCATATATATACCTCATCCAGGATTATAGTGCTGGCCTGTTACAGATAGAGGGTTGAGTCTTAGAAACTCTTAATGCAGTCCAGTCTTAAGGACAAGTGTCTGAAAGTAACGGAGACACTGGAAGGACTTCACCTATATGAATGTAGACGTGGTGCCGCCTCTTGTGAGAATGAGAGTTTTCTCGGGATCGTTCAGGAAACAGGATAAGCACAAGGCCATTAAATGTACTGAGCAAGAATTGTGGGAACTCAACTAACACTTAGAAAGTATGTGTGTTGTGTTTTCGGTCCTGTTATCTAAATATAGCTGGTTCAAAGCTACGGCTACCAGTAATTTCAATAAGTCTTTGAAATACTTACACTAAGGAATGATTCAAATCGAAAGATATATTTCTTTATGCATATAATCTTTTATACTTTCGCAGATATCGTTTTTTCTATTTTAAAATTATTTTAAACCAAGTGGGGGATTGTTGAAATATTTTATTTTAACAATATTTGAAAAAGTTTAAAAAATAATTTTTTGGTTTTGTCCCATATCGGATGGGAGAAAGAACTTTTACCTCTTTATAAGTAGGGTATTGTGCACCTTATTTATGGTGGAAGAGAGGGAGTATGGTGGCTTGTGTGTTCTAATGCAAAGCACTGAAACACAGTGCACGGGCACGGGCATGGGCACGGGCTGGGGCTCGGTTTCAGTCTCGGTCTCGGACTCAAACTCAGACTCGATCTCGGGCTCGGACTAGGTGCGAGGGCGTGGGCATGTGAGGCAGTGTGGCTGTAGAGGGCTAGTGGCGCACTTGGCACTTCGCACGTGTCACAGATTGATCGCGACCTCACGGACCTTAGCGAGACTGGTGCGAGTTGTGGTGCGACAGAGGCTAGGTAGTAGGTCAGGTGGCTGGACTCGGAACAGAGGAGGTGCTGTGGGTGGGATGTTTGACAGAGAGACCTCTCTACTTTTTATAGAGAGCTGCAGGGCTATTTAGAGGGACCTGTGTAATTGCTCATGCAGTAACGGTCCTACTATGCAATAACAGTTGTATGTGGCTAGCCCAACAGTCAGAAAACGGCTAGCCACTTAGTCTAAACAGCCAGCATGCAAGTGTAAATCCCACATGCACAACGGTCAGAAACTGCCAGAAAACGGTTAGTTTCTCCCAATAGCTAAAAAACGTCTAGTGCCATTATGGCTCTGGACCTAAAATTGCCAGCCACCCTTGCCTATATAAACCGGACAGGTCTGGTTCATTTCATCACAACAATCGCAATCACAATCATCTCTACTGAACCAGCACCCATCTGAGTCTATTAGCCTCTCGATTTTGTTGATACAAACTAAGCCACTTAGACCAACATAGTGGTCTAATGCTGCAAGAAGATGACCGCCATTCTTTTTTCTCTCTTTCTTTTCATCATCTGCTAGATAGTATTACTAAGTTCTATAGTGGTTCATTCGTTTCTTGCTAAACGCAGAACTACATAAGGCTCATCGTATCCCGAAAGCAATCCGCTTGCAACCTATTAGCAAACTCAAAGTAATTTGAGTAGGGGTGAATTACGCTTTAAGGACAGCGTGTTTTTCATGTGCTTCAGCCTCATTATTTTTTATTTTTTCCAATTAATTTATTTTCTGAGATCAGAAATTCACAACAGAGGCATGTTAAAGTTGTCTATGCGAAGGTGCCTGAGCTTGTTTACACAATCGTGTGCAGAGCTTATTTGCATTGAGCAGTGCTGAGCTTATATGTGCAGAGGCTCAGCGCTGAGACCTTTGAAGGTTACTTGCATTAGGGTTGATGGATATATTGTCAAGGCATATTTGTTGCTCCTGGAATTTGAACACAAGACCTTCTACCTTGATACATTCTTTTTTATTATTACTCATGCGATGCACCCACCTTGTTATTTGGGCAACACACCCACACTGTTAGTCACATTGTGAACCCACTGGTGCAATTAGTGTGTCTCCTTAGTATTTGAATATTGGACCTGTTGTTGAAATGCTAAGGCATCTTCCACTCTAATACTATGATAAACAAGCACTTGCTCTAAAACCTCAAGTTGTTAGAGGATGCTATATCAATGTATGTCAAGGGACTCTAACATGTGATATCTTAACGAAGTATCTCTTCCTTCTTCAAGTGCCAGACGATTGTAGAAGAGACTTTTAAGTTGAGTTCATATTTATCATTCAACCACGACAACCCTTCCACATATGCCCTAAGCAGTGCAATTGCGCTACCCTTCAAGTCCAACAGCCAGTCCACACACACACACACACACACACACACACATAGAGGAATGCTCACATGCGCACAGTTCTCACAAGAACTCGTGAGCCCTAAATATGAACAGTCCATGTGATGATCCACCCCAAAAAATCCCATGGGTACTATGAGGTTAAGCTATGTGGGCCCCACCATGATGTGTGTCGAAAATCCACCCCATTAGTCAGATGTACCATTCTATGATGGGCCATGGGCTTAAAAATCAGGTCAATCCATGACTTAGGTGGGCCACACAATAGATAACAGTTGAGAGAGGTTACCTGCTCATTAAAACCTTCATGATCATTTTTGGGCTCACTGAGATGTGGTTCACAAATCCAGCCCATCCATCTTGTGTGTCCCACTTGGATGAGGGGTTAGGAGAAGTTTCAGCCACATAAAAAAATCAGGTGAGCCCCACCAAAGTGCTTTTAGATGTTTTAGGCATGGCTTCACATGGGTTTAGATGGTACATATGGCTCACTTGAGTTTCGAATATGGTTGATTTTTGGGATATCCCATAACCTAAAAGGAACCATCAAATGCACCATATTGATGTCCAATCAACATCATGGTGCGGCCCACACCGCTGGACCTCACACACACACACACACACACAAGTGTGTGGTTTCAATAAGTTTTTGCAACAATGTTTGTTCTAGCATCACTCCATATGCTCAGAGTGCAGGGTGCTACACCCTTGACCTTGTAATCGACGACATCTCTACCAATCCATGCGACTCTACATTCTCACACACATGTACTTACAACATGCTAGATGTAGCTCGAAGGTTTGTGGCGCTGGTACATGCATTCTTAAGAAATCTTATGAATCTTAGAATCACCTGGAGTGGGATCTTTATAGGGTCAAGTGTACTTTGTCATTTGCTCGATCTTATGCCACTCATATCTCATCGGGCCACTTCAACCTTTGGTGACATCTCATCTATAGTTGACATATATCACATCCTCATGGACTACCAACTGCCCATGACTTAAAAAGAGCAGTTTATTCATTCCATACCCAAGCAACCAAAAGTACTAACATGACTGGATCATTAATAGTCACATTCCAACATCAATATACCACACTTGTGTCATAGACTCGTAAAGATGAGGAAAAAAATAGTTCTTGGCTATTTGACATGCCTAATGAAATAACCATAACCTTGTCTATACTGGAAGCAGATTGCGTCTGGCCAGATCTATCTGAGGGCCTGACCATGATGTATTTGTTTATACATATAGTCCATTCCTTTTCTAGGTATGGGCTCAAACAATGAGGCAGATCCGAATGCTCTAGTAGACCATACCAAATAGTAAGCAAGATTGTATTAAATACACAACATTAAATGCAAGAGTCCTCTCAGGTGTGGTCTACTATAGCATTGGATCCACCTTATTTTTTAGCCCATAAGCTAGCATGATATTACTAAAGGATGGATGGCATGGATAAACAAATACATCATGGTGGGACCTCTACACAAATCTGGTTGGACGCTTAAATGTATGTCAAATCTCGATCACAGGATTGGTGGGTCCCATTGGCATAATTATTGCTTAAGATCCAACCACTAAATTAATGGCTTTGGATCAAGATCGTTGATCCATGATGGCCCATTCAACCTTGCATTGGGAGGTTTAGATTGATTTAAATCTGTGGTACATATAGATCTACTAAGTGTGCACGTGAATATGCATGGTCGCTATCTGCATCAGTGCCACTGTCCTCATTCGACAACTATGCACAGTATCCTCTGAGTTTGGGACTAGTGGGGCCCATGAAACGCTGATCGAGACTGTTGGTCTAATGGGTCTCCCGATGGATCCCAACTCCCAAACTTCCTCATTGTCGGTCCAAACCTCTCCATCAAGTGGCTTAAACATACGAGAGTTAAGAAGAAAAAGATACATCATGTTACCTTAGGACGAACAAAATGACCAAACATCGAATGCCTACGACCGTCCAATCCTTAACTCTTGGGGAGAAATCCACCATCCACTACAGGGACCCATCAGATCCATGGTCCAGATTGCAGGTTTCATAGAATGCATCCCTTGCCGGCGTACTGTAATAAGATATGCCAGTACTCTAGCCGTTGGATTCGAGTCTTTTTCAATGATCCAGACCGTCATATGATAGGATCCTCTTGGATGAGGCATGCCCAAAAAATAAAAAATAAAAAATTAAAAAACTCCCAGATTCAATATTTTCAATCCTTCGATTACACGAAGGTTAAGGTGACCGTCATTTTAAAGTAAAAGGACCAAATTGTCCTTGGGTTGAAGTAATACAAATCTAGATTTTATTTGTTGTATATCCACCATAAAAATGGAGACCCATCATATAGACGGTTTAGATCATTGCAAGAACATCCAGAATCGAATGCTAAACTCGCGACGTACCCTACAGTAATACGTAAGGATGTATTCTGGCAACAACTGTGAGAATAGAGAAACAGCTGGGATTTTGACCAGACTTGGCATTTTCGAGCTCGCATGTGTTACCGTCGCGTAGCTCTTGTCTCAAACGCCCACTTGCTATTCTGACGTGTCTATAACAAAAGTGATAGTTCATCACCAACTTTTAAGTTATGGTGTCTCTCTTAGATCCAATCTAGACCGTTGATTTCAAGCGAGACCGAAATTAGAGCCTATGAAAATCTACGGCTACAAAAATAAACTGGGCCCACGGGACTGGATTGTGACCCACCTGCAATGGGCCCACGGTACTGGACGGTTAGAAATTCCATTCATATATGTGACTCTGTTGTGGATGTGACACCACAACTTAAAATAGGTTGTACCGTACGTAAGTCGTCAGATTCAGTTCTCACACTCCACAGCCCTAGTGGAAAATGGGAGCATGATGCAACCCAGGCGGATTGCATTATTGGATAGTTGAAATTACTGAAATACCCTTTGCAATGAAGATAAAAAGATAAGAGAACGGAATACAACGTTGCTTGCTTCCCACCATTTATTAAGTTGTAGTTTCTTATTCACTGTACGAGTTGCATGCTCTCACGGAAAATCCAGACCGTTCACGTCAAAGGAATCGTTTCTGATTGAGCATAGGATGAAAATTCCACTGATATAAAAGAAAATAATTTGTAATTGTCTAATTGGTGTTTATCAGTTGTAAACTGGTCATAACCTAACGCAAATAAACTCAAGTTTTCAAGATCCTTCGTTGAGTGTGAGTTCCCGACCATGTACTATCCACAACGATCATTTTATTTGGACGGTCTTGATTGACGTGGATATATAAGTACAGGCTAAGTTTACCTTAGATTAGTTATGGTGAACTATCACTGATAGACGACGATTGATGAAAGAGTTCGTCTTGCCTGCGTCGCGACTTAGGATCAAACCTGTGTACCCGCCAAGTACGACCCACATGCTGAGTTGTCCGATGATCGGAACCGTCCATGCTGTGATTTATGGTACATGGGCTGCTGTAAGAAACGTTGGTTGCAGATGAATTTAGAAAAATCAAAAGAAATTTTTCAATGGCTCGTACTTAACTGCTAACATCAGTGGGTAGGATCACAGATGAGCTGATAAAGGAACAATAGCTTTTTTGTAGTAGTAAAGAGAACATGGACGGTTCAAGTGATGGGACCATCAGAGAATGTGGGCCCCAGTGGCTGGGCAACAGACGCTGAATCCTCCGTCGCGACGGAGGCAAAAGTAACTCATAATCAAATTAAAAATGAAATGGACGACTCCTCTTTGTCCTCTGAAGTGGGCCCACCCTCATGCAACACGAAGAGATGATATCATGTGAGGTGGGTCCCACTGCAAAAGGACAAAAACAGTCTGACCATACCATCCATAAAATAAAACAATAAAATAAAACTGCCGTCGTGTGATGTAGAATGGAAAATGGACACCTCATGGGTAGAGCTCACGGGCATTGGAGGTGGCCCACCTTTTATACGGTATGGGTTTATTTAAACATTTCTTATTGGTAAATGAGTCTGACCATACCACAATAACAAGAGGCTGTCTCATGATCCGATACATCCATCAATACGGACGGCTATGATCATCCGACTGTGCTGACATGTCGGATCATCCGACCGTTCAACATAAAATGTGAGGGCCTTGTAACTCAATAGAGTCGCCACTGTTTCAGAGATGGAGGGGTGCTGATTCCACACGCGTGTGGAGCTGCTGCCATCCACATAATCTGAGCTTCCATCAGGTCGGATGGACTGTTTAGATCTTCTATCTTAAAAACAGGCCGTTCACTACTCAGGAATCTAGACCAATCTACGGTTAAGATTGCTCGATCGGTGTGAATTTCGAGCACGGCACCGTCCACAATCCTGTGGGTACGGATAGTCCTGCATGTCTGACACGTATTGGAAGCGGGAGTCCCAACCCCTATGGAAGCGGACTGCGTCCTGCCCCTGCATGGACCTACCCGGTGCAGGCTTGGGCCATACAGGACCCATCGTGATGTATGGGTTTTATCCATGCCGTCCATCCATTTTTGCAGATCATTTAGGGTAGGATCCTAAATATGAGGTAGATACAGGGCTCCTGTGGACCCTATCACAGGAAGCAGCGGTGACAATGACGCCCATTGATGAAACCTTCCTAGGGCCCACCGTGATGTTTATTTACCATCCACCCTGTTCATTAGGTCACATAGACCTGTATGAAGGGAAAACGCAAACATTAGCTTGATAAAAACCTCTGCAGCTCCAAGAAAAACTTTTAATGGTGGACGTTCAATCCCCACTGTGTGGTCCACGTGAGTCTTGGATCTGGCTCATCTTTGGTTCATTACCCTAAAATGATCTGGAAAATGGATGGACGGCATGGATAAACCCATATATCAAGGTGGCCGCCCACAGGGCCCCTGCCTGGATCGAGTATTACCAGGCCGGGAGCGGATTAGCTCTTTACCCGGATAACAGCTTAGTGTGTGTTTACCCTAACCGTGCGGGGCCTACAGTGATATATATATTGTATATCCATGCCGTCCATCTGTTTTTTCATCTCATTTTATGAAGAGATACCAAATCTTAGAATATTCAAATCTCAGGTGGACCATGAAAATAGAATACGTGAGGAATAACCATTAAAAAGATTTTGTGGGCCTACAAATGTTCTGGATTAAACCTGATATTTCTAATTTCCCTTCATCCAGATCTTCTTAACATTATCCACAGGTTGGATTGCAAATAGACATTAAGAAAACCTTAAGATGAGCCCTTCGAATTTTTAATGGTGAGGCACTCAATCACCACTGTTTCCTGTAGTGTGGTCCACCCGAGACTTGGGTCTGCATAATTCTTGGTATCCCGCATTACAATGTGCTGTA
Organism: Liriodendron chinense; assembly: GCA_003013855.2. Lineage (NCBI taxonomy): Eukaryota > Viridiplantae > Streptophyta > Magnoliopsida > Magnoliales > Magnoliaceae > Liriodendron > Liriodendron chinense. The sequence continues at coordinate 1,432,233 of ML058427.1, read as the reverse complement.
GAAACGAATGGACGGTGTGATTATACAGAAAATCATCAAGGTGGACCCCACTGGTAGAAGAAACACCCACTAAGCTGTTACCCGGATAACATCTAATCCGCTCTCTACCTGGCCGGGGCAGGATGCAATCGTTCCCTCCTTCCGGGTAGCGTACCTTGATGTGTTTATTCTATATCCACGCCGTCCATCCGTGTTTTCATATAATCTTAGTGCATGAGCCTGAAAACGAAGCAGATCAAATTCTCAGGTGGACCACACCAGAGGAAACCGGTGGTGCTTGGCCATTAATGGGTCGCAAAAGTTTTAGATCAAGCTGATATTGGCTTTTTCCCTTCATCCAGGTTTATATAACCTTACCAACGGATTGGATGGAAAATAAACATTAAGGTGGGCCCTAGGAAGTTTTTAATGCTAGGCAATTCAATCACCACCGTTTCCTATGGTATGGTCCACCTTAGAATTGGATCTACTTCGTCTCTGGACTCATGACCCCAAAATGATTTATGAAAATGGATGGACGGCTTGAAGGTGGGCCTCACGGTAAGGGCCGCCCCCTAACCCGCTCCCCTTCCCACAATCATCCAACTCCCAAAACGGTGGTGGACTCCCACGGAATCGAATCTCCTAATATCGAGGCCGTGAAATTCCAAAAATGCCCTTCAGAGTTCCACTCAAGAGTTGGTAAATGTACAAAAATACCCCTGAAATTCCAATCCCACGCCGAAACGGAGGGAAGCGGAATGCGTAGTAGAGTAACTCAGCACGCTAAGCGTGCGGAGTAAACTCTGTGGGGCCTACCGTGATTTAAGTATTTTATCCACTCCGTCCATCCGTCTTAACAGATCATTTTAGGTATGGTGTCCAAAAAATGAAGCATATCCACATCTAAAGTGGACCACACCACAGGAAAAGTGTGAAATGGATGTCTACCATTGAAAAATTCTCCGAGGACACAGAAGTTTTGGATCAAGCTGATATTTGTGTTTTCCCTTCATCCATATCCAGGTGATCTTATGAACATGTTGGATGACAAATAAACATCACTGTAGGGCCTAGGAAGGTTTCAACTGTGGAAATCATTATTCCCACTTGTTCACGTGGCATGGTCCACTTGAGATTTGGATATGCTTAAATTTTGGGCTCAACCCCTAAAATGAGCTGGAAAAACATATGGACGGAATAGATAAAGCACATACATTCTAGGTGGGCCCAACTGAGTTTACTCCGCACGATAAGAGCGTGCGGACACGCAATCCGATTCCCGGACCGAGTGCAGTTCCAAGGGGCTTGGACGGTAAAAAAAAAACAAAAATCCAAAGTCAAATTGCAGCCGCGGTAAAAATGCAGCGGTCAAAAGTCCAAAGAGGTGAATGGGGGCATTTTCGTCATTTCACAACGCATCGCATCGCAGTCCGCGCCCTCATTACACCTCCAGCTATCAGCCTATAACTAGAAATGACAGGCGAGTGACTGGGAAGGCCCTTTTTACCCTTTTCCTTATAAAATATCAGAAAAGATATTTTAAGCCCTACTTTTTTATAACTACACCCCCTTTTTTACAATCCACAAGTCCACAATCTGCAAGGGTGTATCCGTTAAAAAAAAGGTGTAAATGTCATATTTCGAAAATAACCTGCCGTGGACTGTTGAGAATGGAGGGCCAGTTCTGCTGCCTATTCCACTGCCAATGACCACGGTGTTCCGCCGGACCACCAAATTAAGTGGTCCATGATGTCCGTACACAAGGCAGAGGGGTAGATCAGGACCATCCAATTCAGTGTCATCAGATGGAAGATAGAGAACCTTTGGATTGTTGATCCGTGGTCCGTCCTTGTATTAAAAGTGCGAAACCAAAGAATTTGGTGGTCCGCACCCATCCCATCATTTCCATACTACTGATATCTGAACCGACAGATTGATAGACACGCCCCCCTTTCACCTACATCCAGCAACTTAAAGCTCCAGTTTCGTAACACTGCATTCCCAACAGTGGAAAAGGTGGGGTTATCTATCAATAATAGGGGGGTTCGAACACTGTTTACTCGCACCCTCACAGAAAAACAGCACCCATCCTTCTAACTTTTGGCAGAAAAAAAGTACAGAAAAGCGTCCTACCAACTTACCAAAAATATAAAAGATTGGTGCCTTCAGATCAATCAAGTAGGGTGTCAATGTCAAATTCCATTTAAAACTCAAAGAAGGAAAAAAATAATAATACGATGTCAGTCGGGAGCACGTTGCACTCCACAGACTCTCTGCTGTAAACGCATACAAAGGAATCTCTCTGTCGTGATTTCAATCAACAGATAGGAAGAAGGAAAGAAGAAAAAGACACCCATCTCTCAAAATCCTTTTGAACTCATATTCATATGAAGAATCCGTCTCCTACAAGGAGGTGAAATTTAAAAAATAAAAATAAAATAAAAATATTTACAACCCATGTATTTTTTTCTTCTCTTCCATCAGATCCTGAACAGAAAGAAAGAGAAAAAGGGGAAAATGGGATTTTTTTCTAAGAATCTCTGTATTCTCTCCAGCAAATGAGCATGGTGACGCAGCGCCTCATGATGTAGAACCTGGCTCTCTGTTCTTTGACGAGGCTGGCGCATTTCCTTGTAAAGGAACACCGCCCATGAGAGGAATTCCTCATGAAAGGGGCCTCACCTCCTCTGCTGCTTCCCTTCTTTGAAAGCTTCCATTTTTCGTCCATATAGAACTCTGTCGCACCAGCAGTAGCAGCCATGGCAGACCAAGAACCAAACCCAACTCCTCCTACGGCTAGAGAGAGAGAGAGAGAGAGAGCTCTGGTGGGCTTTTTCTCTTCTGAGCTTTCTCTCTTCTGGGTATGTTTTTCTGTGTTCTTCTTTCTCTTTGGAGAGAGAGAGAAGGGGAAGTTGGGAGTATTTATAGGAGGGGTGGAGAGGAGCAGATGGGTGTGGCAGTGGGTATCACCTGGGCTTTTTTTATTTCCTCGAGAGGCCCCACCGCAAGATGGTGGGGCCCACCTTTTTCTTTCTTTTTTTATTTTTATTTTATCTTATCTTTTTTATTTTTTAGTGAGATATGCTCCAGTGTTCTTAGAGTTATGTAAGTTATAGTGGTCCTATCTGTATTGGTTCACTTTAACAGTCCAATCGATCAATCTGAAACGTCTATTAAGTTCATACCACATTTTGTGGGCCACCATGAAAAAATTGGCTGATACGATGGTTTAATCATCCTTGATTTGGATTTATTTCTTTAGCCGTCTATTTTCTAGACATGGATTGATGGTTTTGATTGCCGAAAAAAATCGATATTTTTGGAGTAATAAGCATCGGTGATGGACCCTGGCTAAAAGATGGATCAAATTGTTGATTGGAACTATTCTGTGTAAAGAATCTTGACCGTCCATATTGGAGGTCATTGATCAAATGGCTAATATTTTCCGGAATGGTGTGATTTTTTTGCATGGTAACCCGTGAAGTGTGTTGAACCTAATGAACGGTCTGTATCAGTGGATTGGATGGTAAGTTACATAGCACCAATTTGCATCGCGATGCTCAAACAGTCCACTTGATTGATTTATAGACTGTCCATTCAACCCCACATTTCAGGCCTACCATGCAAATATCACACTGATCTGATGATCTTAACCATTTGATCAATTGCCTTTAATATGGACGGTCAATATCGGTAATAAAACACAATTCTAATCACCAATTCGATTCTAACCATCCTATCCATGAGTTGGAAAAAGGATAGCCACGAAATAAGTTCTAATCTAGTTTCGATATGATCATCCAATCAATCTTTACTTTGCATGTAAGTCATTGAAATATATTCTATACTTAATGGACGGTTTAGATCGATACCTTTGACTGTTCCAGTTACCCCATGCAATTAGGAGCACTATAACTTACGGTGCTCGTGAGAGTATAGGAACATTTCTGTTTTCTATAATGAGGTATGTTCCCGATACTGGCGTAATGGGCTTGCTTATCTAGTGGGGTCTTTTTACTGAGAGGTTTTCTCGAGTACATACCAACGTATTGTAATAAGATACGTCGGGACTCCAGAAATTGGATTTGGGTCCTTTTCAATGATCCAAACCGTTTATTTAACAAGGGATTTCTTTTATCGTAGATATAAAATAAAAGTATCAGATTTAATATTTCAACCCTTTGATTAAACAAAGGTTATGACGAACATTAACGTTCCAAGAAAAATATCTCAATTATCAAAGGGTTGAAATATTAAATTCGAAATATTTTATTTATTTCCATTATATATTGTAATAATATTCATATAAACGGTTTGGATAATTAGAATACGTCCGGATTCAAAGGATAAAATCCCGACATATGGTGTTGGAATATTTCGCGATGTATAGGATCAAATCTCTTTTCTTAGAGACAATCTCCCTCCAGGACCGGAATCGTCTACAACACCAGCACACCAGTCCTACGCTGCTGCCTAATACACACAAGCTATGTGGGGCCCTCTTTGTTTTATATGTAAATCTACCCCGTCCATCAGGTGAGAACCATTATTCAAACCGTACATACTAAATATCACTCTGATAAAAATTACAATGGGATACATCAAAATGAGCAATTTAAAACCGTTACTAAAAGCTGTAAGTACATATGGTATGGCTCGCGTGATAATTGGATCAGTCTGATTTTTATATTTTCTATTCATCTTGTTGAGTTACACCCGATCAACGGTTTTGATGAAATATACCCACCATAGAAACCATGTCTAAATCTTTTTTTTTTTTTTCCTTTTAGATGTATCATCATCAAAATATCACGCTTATTTGATTATTCGGACTATGGGATTGTTGGACATTTATTGGACGGTTAGAAATGAAAAATATTCAATTGTCGTATATCTTTAAACAAGCGTCCCAAAATCAGAACTTGAGATTGTTCCATAGACCTATTTTTTTGGTCTGAAACTTACACACGGTTCCATAATTTAGTCGGTTTAAATTTAGCTAATGCATGCCATAGACACAATTTCGGGGTGCCTGCGTATCAAGCGCATACTCTGACAGAGTAACAAATAACCCCACGGCATCCCAATATCCCATTTACACGCCACCACATGTTTAGCGTGTTATAGAGGTGCAGTATCCAAGCCGTCCATCAAGTAAACTACAGGCCGAGTTTTATTCAGCCGTACACTCGTTTCAAAAATTGTGGTCCACCTGACTTGTGGACCAATCTTATTCTTTCGCCAGGGAGTCTACATACTGGTTCCCCTCTGATGGACGGCTGGGATATTGCACTATGTACAACCCTTGAATTTGACAGACATGTGCCTTGTACACGAGTATGGGTCAGCAAAGCTCGGTTTGAACTTATCTGGACGGCCCAATATCGGTATCCACTTAAGATGGATTGCAACTCAAATGACGTTGAAGTGTGGACAGTGCAAAAATGGACGGCCCAGATTAGTTCTCTGTTGATGGCCTAGATTAAAAATTGCGTCACCCTTTCTTTCCGCGCTTTTCGTTTTCACTTTACATTCACCGCGTTTCTGTTTTGGGATTGGTTCCCAAAATAGAGAATGACACGTACTTTTTAGGAGGGCAGATGAGGCCCTCATAGGCGTCTGTTTTGAGCATTAAGGGCCTTGGTTCAGTGATCCAGACCATTCACATGGTGGGTCGCACCTCGAATACAGCATGCTTCCAAAATTTTCAAGATGAGATCATCCTAACCATCAGATTGTTGACGAGTATTCCTGACCGTTGTTTTCTCTTTAATCGTCAACGGTTAGTACCCTCTTTAGCATCCAACATCCACTTTGGGTTTCCTTCAGATCAATGGTAGTGATCTTCGAACCATCGGCCTTACATGTATAAACTCGCGCATGCATGTGGATGCCGTAAACCTCTCACCAGTCGGAAGATCCTGACCCTTAAACAAACGGCCTATAAACACCCCACCGTGTGTAGGAGATTTCCCGCAGCTTCTACACCAATGTTTGGCCTTCTTTTAGCCTTACTGACATTTTTCATTCTGTTTTCCCTTCTCCCGCACTGACCCAAGTGGACCACCAAGGTGGGGCCCACCTTCAGGATCTTCAAATACGATTCTTTGGGGGCGGTCCCCTCCATGGTGGGGCCCATTCATAGGAACTTACAATCTCGAGTACTACGCGTCCTACCACAATGGTGGGGCCATCCCTTTAAAGGGCACTGATATGATGGATAGGATCATCCGATGGATGTTCATATCGAACCATTTTCCATCTATAATATGAGAAACTAGATAGACGGTCCTGATTGACAATTCATGCAAAGTGGGCCTGTTAGATCACACATGCGTTATCTTTTCTCATGCGCCGTTGTGATAGATTTTCGATGGCTTCGATTTTGTCTCCCACTTAAAAGATAATAGATTAGATTAATCCCAATCTGATTCAACGGGGGGACAGACCATGGGAGAGAAAATCTGACCTCGAATCCAGCAAATAATGACCGTTCATGGACTAGTTGGCATTTCTAATTTTGACCAATGAAAGGCCCACTTGTTGTTTCGGTCTCGTTTCAGGAAACAACAGTATCCGCTCTTTGATATTAAAAAGAGGGGCCCATTTTCTCTTAACAGCGAGTTGGTTGATACTCTGATAGAGAGTGAGAGTTGATACTCAGGCACTCGGAAAATGTATACACGACATTCATTAACTCGAAATAAACCAAGTAATTTGTGAGAGCTATTGTAATAGGTCATGATAATATACATTTGTCTATCAGAATCAAGCCATTAACTTCTATTACTTTCAACCGTCCAATGAATGTCTGATGATCCTCTATCTGAAGTAGGCGAGTCTATTGTTTTTAGTCAATCTACTATAGGGCATACGAATTGGACGGTTTATTTTAAGTTTCGTGTATGCTAATTGCTCTATCTTTTAGTGCATGCGTATCAAGTCTCATACCCTGCAAGAGGATAAAGTTTTCTTTTTATAAGAAGTGCAGATGATTGAAGGGTGCACTCCGCGCTTATACTTTCCAATCTAAAAGAGAACTGAAACCTACGGGCATGGGTATGCTAACTTGGCATACATACCCATCTTTCCTGACATCATGAAATCTATGTATGATATCTGAACCATGAAAATGGTAAAAAATCTATGAAGATCATCTAATACAAAAATCAGGACGATATGAACAATAGGTGGACCACAATGCTGGAATCAATGGACAAACGAATATCTCACTTAACATACAGTTTGGGCTCATCTTGTGAGTTTATGATCCTGATTTTATAGATGAGTGATTTTCATGGTGGGGCCTACCGTTTTCATGGTACGGATGACCTGCATAATTGTTACGTTGTCTGGACGGTTTGTTCGAACGTCCCCACATAAAAATCGACCCTGATTTGCATCAGGGGCATGTGCGAGAGATCTGGGCCATTCATTAGGTAGGGAACACCATGAACATGCCTCATCATAAAAAATTGTGGGTCTTCTCATCAAGTGGGAAATGGGTCAAACGTGCTGGAGAGAATGAACGGCTGCAAACTAAAATATCAGGATTCCTTCTATGTTCGACATACGTCTGGCCTAATTACCACGGACCACGATATGTTCATGGTCGTCTGCAGCTGATGAACGGACTGGATGCCTCACTTTCTCACCCCTAAATACACGTTCTAAAATAAGCCGCGCGTGTTAAAAAAAGGACTGCTGGTAGTTCACATCCAACCGTCCATTTTCCTCCTACAACTGTCACCTGTGCTAGGTGGGTCCCAGTCAAATTTTGAGGCCAATGCATGTCTACACTGAGTCCTACCTGATAAATGATCTCGATTTTTTACACGTGGGTAATTTTGGCACGTGTATCGAGAAGACTCACCTCCCATCTCAAGCGGCTGAGCTGGCAGCAATCTTATTTCAAGATAAGGATGATGGTAGAAGCCTACAGAGTTACGTTGTTCATTTGAGGTTTTCTAATTTCACACGCGTGTATAGTCGTCCACATCCACACGCGGGAATACGTGCAAATATAAAAAAAAATTTAGATCTGATCTTTCCATAAGATTAGAAATAATTATTATACTTTCTTAATAAAAATTCAGAACTTTTACACCGTAGGTGGGCCATAAGGAACAAAGTAAATTGACGGTGAAAATTGTTTTAAGCCATTGATTTTTTTGGTATACTATGGTCTACTTGAGGGCTTAAATGGCATGATTTTAATGAAAAATGATCTAACAATGTATCCCACCTTATGGAAGGTCCAGATATCGAACACGTGTCAATTTGTAACACGGCCCCGTGTGTGGATATATACATATTCATACGCGCATGGAATTAAGGTCTATTCCGTGAGAAGCGTTGATATTTCTGAGTTGAAAAATTCCCACCCCCGTTGTTTGATAGAACAGCCCTTGCTATATCTTCATACACTGTAAATACTCACTACATTGTCTGGTTGGGGGCTGAGCATTTAGATGTTTCCTGGATAGGATAATCCTAACCGTCTAATTGGTTTCCAGCAAATAAGCAGTTGAAAAAAGTACATCAACGGTACATGTTCACTGGATCTAATGTCAAGGTTTGAAAGGCTAAAAGCCTTTAAATTTTCATTATTTTTTGAGGAATGGGCCATCTAATGTAGGGCCCAGGAGACCAACGGTTTGGATCACCGAAATCTGTCTCCTTTCTGTAGAAAAAAGGACCTGAGGATACTTTTTAAGTATGCCACCTTTGACAAGAGAGATTGATTCTCGAAAGCCCAAGTGGGGTGATAGATAGAGATGGGCCCCACGAGGGTCGATGGACGAGTCCCGAAAGATTGTATAGTGCAGAGCAGAAATGTACAGTAAAAAGAAAAGACCTGAGGATACTGTACACATCCTGCGGTCGATATCAAGTAATTCCTCTGGAGAAAGATAATGAAAAGGAACAGATACGGATGGGAGGTGACGACAAACGCTCCGTAAAATCCACCAAAGCGAACGGTCACATGAGGCACATGTGCCGGTTTCCTGAGGTGGGCCCCCACAGCGCGTGTATGTTGTAAGATGCTCGTCCTTGCCCACACGTGTCGGTCGGCAAAATAGGTGGGTTGTGTCCCCTGTCTGTGGGACCTAAAGTCCACAGCCCTCAGTTTCTAGTCAACGTAGGAGGGAAGGAGGGAGAGAAGACAAGAGTCCCCACTTTAAAGAGAGAGAGAGAGAGAGAGAGAGAGAGAGAGTTCACCACCTTAAAGACAGAGACAGAGTTCACCACCTCTGCTATACAAAGGAGGGAGAGAGAATTCAAGCAAGCAACAAGGAAGGAGAGAGAGAGAGAGAGAGAGAGAGGGTGTGTGTTGCCAACAGCATGGAAAAGGACGTGTCGGAGAAATCGTTCACGGGCAGAAGAAGAATATATACAACCATTAGGTAGGAGAATAGAGAGAAGGAAATTCCCCACAACGATAAAAGAGCTATGTGGGACCCACCCTGATCATGTGAGCGTGACATCCACTCCGTTCATCATCCGCACCATTTCATGTTTGGACATGAACCGAAAAATCACGCCGACCCAAATCGCGAATGGACCACACCAGAAGGAACAGTGGTCCCGGGCTTCTCTTGATGTTTATATGCTATCCAACCCGTTCATAATGTGGGTCCCACCTGGATAAAGGGAAAAAAACCAAATGCCGGTCTGATCCAAAGCCCCAACAAGGTTTCAATGGTAGGTGTTACCAACCCCACATTTCGAAGTGGCGTGGCCCATTTGGGTCGGCCTTATCTTTGGAAATTCCTAAAAGCTGGTGCAAATAGACAGCAATACAGGTCATACACACATCAAGTGGGCCCCACATAGCCTTTTGTCGCACGGGCTCCTGACAGGAAATTGGCGACCTACAGAGGAAATGGAATGCCTAGTTGTGTGCTGAAGTCAGCTTGATAATGGAGAGATGGAAAGCCTCGCACACATGCAAGATGGCAGACTCGTGTGAGCTGCTATCCGTTTGGTAGGTGGGACCCAACCTGAACATATCCTGACCCTGAGTAACGTTTACACTGGTACGCTCATCAGGTTGCTCAGTCACACATAACGAGAAGAAAAAAAAACGGCTAAGAGTAAAAAGCTGGCCAATGGTCCACATTCGTTATACATATGAGTCCAACTGAGTAAACTCTGTGGGGCCCACCGTGATATATGTGTCCTATCCACTCCGTCCATCCGTTTTACCATATCACTTTAGGCCACCATACCAAAATTGAAACATGTGCAAAGCTTATTTGGGCCACACCACAAGCAAAAGTGGGGATAGTAACATTCACCATTGAAACGTTCCCAGAGCCTTTGTCACCCAACCTGTTGATAAGGTCAAATAGATATATATGAACGTAAAACACAAATATCAACTTGATCCAAAACTTCTATGGCCCACTAGAAGTTTTCAACGGTCAACATTCAATTCCCACTGTTCCAGACATTGTGGCATACCTTTCTAGGATATATGAGGATAATAGCAGAGGAAAACCTTCTTTGGAAGACTACTTGACGATTACACCTGACGTATACCTGCCTCCTAATTGGCTCGTTTGGCATGTCTACTCTTGACTCAATAAGAGCTTTTTCAACAATAGCTATTTCAATGAGTATTTTTTGTTCTAGCTTTGTTTTAAATAAGCTCATTTGGTAAAAATTTTTTTAAAAAAAAAGCCCTTATTTAAAATAAACATGTTTGGTAAAACTTTCAAATGAGAGCTTTTTTGAAGGGTAATTGATATCATTTTTAAATATTACAATGACTTTAACATAAGAGCAATCCAAATAGTTGTTTTGGTGGACCATCATATGGGGCCCAACAGTCCTAATTGTTCTTTATGTGGGGCCTCTCAATGTCCACTACCCATCACTCATCATGTGGACTCTACATTTGATGTGTCCATAGTGTGGGCCCTACCTTTGAAGTGGATTGTCCATCACCTAGGGCCCACTTTTTATATCCACCATTCATCATGTGTGGTGCACCTTCTACGTGGATCATCAATCATACGACCCACTTTGGATATGGGTCATCCATCATGAGAGACCTTAGACGTGGACCGTCCATTGATAGGGTCCACTTGATGTGAACTGTCTATTCTAAGGGGCCACACTTTTATGTTGGTCATCCATCATGTGAAGCCCACTTCGTCCATTGTGTGGACCTGCCTTGATGTGGACCATTCATTGTGTGGGGACCCACCTTCATTATGTGTCGTTCATCACGTGGGCCCATATTTGATATCAACTGACCATCATGTGGGCCCACCTTCAATGACCATCATTCATCTCGTGGGTCCCACCTTTGACGTGGATTGTCCATCAAATGGGACCCACTTGATGCGCATGTTTCGTCATGTGGGCCCACCTTTGGTGTGAGCCTTTCATTATGTGCGCCCACCTTGATGTGGGGCCCCACTTTAATATGAATCATTCATCATGAGGGGCCCATCTTTGATGTCCACCATCCATCATGTGGGTCCCACCTTTGTCGTGGACCGCTATCATGTGGGGCCCACTTGATGTGGATAGTCTATCATGTGGAACCCACCTTTGATGTCCACCATCCATCATGTACGTCCCACCTTGGCTGTGGACTGTCCATCATGTGGGGCCGAACCTTTAATATGGGTCATTCATCATGTAGGCCCACCTTTAATGTCAACCTTCCATCATGTGGTCTCACATTCAATGTTCACCATCTATCACGTGGGTCCTACCTTTGATGTGGAACATACATCATGTGGGTCCCATATTTGTTGTGGACCATCTATCATGTGGGGCCCACTTGATGTGGATAGTGCATCACGTGGGACCCACCTTTGATGTCCATCATCCATCATATAGGTCCCACCTTTGCTATGGACCACCCATCATGTGGGGCTGAACCTTTAAGATGGGTCATCCATCATGTGGGCCCACCTTTAATGTCAATCTTCCATCATGTGGTCCCACATTCAATGTCCACCATCCATTGTGTGGGTCCCACCTTAGATGTGGACCATCATCAGGTAAGGCTTGCTTGATGTGGATTGTTCATCATGCAGGGCCACACTTTGATGTGACTATGCATTATGTAGGCCCACCATTAATATGCGCCATTCATCATGTGGGGCCCACCTTCACCATGGGTCGTTCATCATGTGGGCCTTTCTTGAAGAAATTGTAAAGAGAAGAGAAGAGGGTAAATTGGAATTACTTGAAAAGTTTAAGGGTAAACTTGTTCAAAAATTAGTCCAAAATGTCTACAGTATAAGCCAAATAAGCTTTGTTTCAAAAAGTAACCCCTTCCCAACTTATTAAATCAAAGCTTATTTACTACTTCTTTTTAAAAAAAAGCACTTTATTAGATTTTTACCAATAGGTCTAAAAGCTTATTTTTTTTAGAAATAAGCTAATAAGCTCTTATTTGTAGAGATGCCAAACGCCCCTTTGGTGTGTCTCATATGATGGTTGGATTAAAACTCTCACACGTCTCATGTGGGCACACGTGTGATTGAATGGAAACGGGCCGGGTTTGGGCTAGGCCCGAGTGCGACCGGATGCTTAGGATCCAATGCCTGAACTTAGCTTAACCCGGCATGGGCCTCAAAAAATCGGTTGGGCCTGGGCCTGACCCAACACAAGCCTAACCGATAGGGCTCTCAATGGAGTGGGTCAGATCAGAGATCTTATTCGCTCTGAATCTGTATAATGCGGATTTGAATCTTAAAATAGGTTCAATTAATTAAATGGATGGGATTTGGATTCACAAAAACAGATTAGAATCTGTCTATAGATTTTCGGACTTGGAGTTGGATCTAATTGAATCCGATCCAAATCCAACTCATTGTTACCTTACTGTATATGTTATATAAATCTATGCTGACCATCCATTTTCCAAATTATTTTAGGCCACGTCTCAATTTGAGACATGTGCTAATCTCAAGTCGCCCATATAATAATAAATAACGGGATTTGCATCATTTTGCTACTAAATTAAATATATTATATTATATAATTTTTAGATTTGTGATGACGTGGACTCGGACCTAGATCTAACCTAAATCCAATGGTTATAGTGATTTTGGATCGAAAATGGATATGACTATTTATAAATGGATTGGATATGGATATCACTTTTTTTTAATCCAAATTCGATCCGAATCTGTCTAAAGACTTTCGGACTTGGAGCCGGATCTAACTAGATCATTTGGATCTGATCTAGATCCAACCCATTTAGAGCCCTACTAACTGAAAATTGATTGGGCCATACATATGATGCCCATGACAGACCTATGGACCACGCCTGGCCCAAAATTGGGTTGGGCTTTGTAGGGTTGGCGGGTTACCCGGACCATTGCCACCCTTAATATCAATGACCATGCTGTGCTTTCCATCGTCCATTCCAGATGGGTTGATCTAAACCACACTAAATATCATCCATAGACTTGCCCATTTCTAGACCATCTAATCAGTGGGTCATATCCAAAAACAGGAGAACCGTTCATAGACATAACGTAAATTGAACCGTTCAAATCGTGGGTCACAGCTTTAGTCGGATGAGGAATTGAAAAAAAAAAAAAAAACACTGAAATGAAGGCAAACTTTTAATGGACGGTTTAAATGAAAATCAGACGGTTTAAATGAAAACCAGTTGATGGTACACATTCAAAAAAGAAATGAACATTAATAAGTGGTTATGATCATTCAATCAATATGCTTTTATGGTATGAACTGTCTACGGTGGGCCGAATGATTCGGACAATTAATATTAGTTAGCTGTGTGACACGTAGAATATCCCAGTGCATGCGTATGAAGCTTCGTACACTGCGGATCACAAAATGAATGGTCGTAATCGTCCAACTGTTGTCCTTCAACGGTTCCGTAGCTCTCAAAAAACCATCCAAAAGTGAGTTATTGACCTAACCATTAGATTATCGACTGGACAGTTTAGCTGCCCCCCAATAGATGGCCCACAGATTGGACAATCTGAATAGACGGTCACGTGCACGCGGACCTGATTGGACGGTAGAGGTGGTTCGTACTTCGTACTTTGAACAGACACTAATTGAAGTTGGAAAAGTTTATGGGAGCCTTCCAAAGCCCGTTGTTGGATTTGGACTTTGGCCTTCCACATCACCTATCTGGACCGTTCATTAGGTCCAGTTCAGTCTTCATAAGTTGGCCTGAGAAAACACTGATCAGATGATCCAAACCACACAGTAAGTGGCATGTAAATGGGATGGGTAAGATTTGTTGCAGAAGAGAGGTTCATTTATGAATGTTCAGGATCATCATATTGCTGGAATTTTTGCATGGTAGCTTAAAAAGAGTGGAGTGGACCCAATGGACGGTCTAGATAGGTGATGTGGATGGCAATGATTCCAAATGCAGGCATATGCATGGAAGGCTTTCATGCACTCGGTATCATAATATTCAAATCATCATCATTGTAAGATGGAAAAAAGAAGCCTGTGACAATAACAAATGCACGCAGTGAAGGTTATCCTACAAAAGTCATTCACCTGCAAAAGATATAATGATTAATTACAAGGTAATTTTTTCTACGCCTTTTCAAGGCTAGCATTAACTGCTTGCTTTTTTTACACAAAAATGGACGAGGGTGTAAACTTCATGTGGGGGCCACTGTGATATAATTGGCTTGTCCACACCTTCCATGCATTTTGTGGTGTGATTTTAAGGCATGATCGCAAAACTGTTCAAGTGGACCATGCCACACAAAATAGTTGGTTAAGCACCTATTGTTGTTAAAAACCTTTTACGATCCTAATTTCCTATAGTGTTCGCCACCTGAGATTCGAATTTGTCTTATTTTTAGGCTCACGCCCTAAATCGTTAAGATAAAATAGATGAACGGTGTATATACGTCACATATATCATTGTGGACCACATGTATTTAAATTAATCATTTTTAGACCAACTTTTAAGGTGGAATTACCCCCAACTTTCAAAAAGAGGTAAATACCAATAATAAGCTATTTACAACCATTTACTTTAACTTAAAACAAACATGACTCACCAAACATTATTTGATTGCCTATTCACTTACTCATATACTATTGCTCATTTAACCCACCATCACCCACCGTCCATGACTGTACTCAAGCATTAAAAAGGCCCATCATAGAAAATAAAAAATAATGAAATTTACATGGTTTAACAATATACCTACTCTACAAGACAATAATACAAAGTTTTCTTATTCACTAGAACAAGTGAAAAAGAAATATAAAATTTATTTCTCTTCCACCCGTACAAGAAATCACAGATGAAGAAATACCACCAAAGATGAATATTCAACCAAACTTCACCATACACATTACATAAATAAGTACATATATAAGACAAAGGCTTAGAGAGATGTTTCTTACTAGGAAACGTGTCCTGGTGGCGTCACAATACCTTATAAGTTGACAACTCACATGATGGTTGGCTTAGCCTGATTTTTAGAATTTTTAACTTTCATGATAAGACAATCCATTTGAACCAAAGTTCTAGATCGGGGTTAAAGTTGGCCCTTAGGACTTTCTTAGGATGCCGCATTGTAACGCCCCGGATTTTCACTAACTTGGAAATTGGAAGTCCTTGGGCATTACCTTCGGTGTGTAGGTTATAGGGCGTACCCGCACGTGTGTTCACATGTGTTGGGGACTAAAATGAATATTTTTGCCAAAGAAATGATGGAATTCGTTAGGAGTTGGAAGATCACATGGTTCGGAAGAGTTTTCCGACGATTGGGTTGACTCGGGTATGTCGCTGTCTGTAGAGACTAAGTAAAGAACCCTGAATTATCAATCCACTCGTAGATCGACGAGACCATCATGAATATTTTACTGGACCTTGGTGTTTTAGCCTATTTGAGGTATTTCAGATTTTTTGAACGGTTTAGATTTGGCAAAAACCTTCTCATTTAAAAGGCGCTATGTTTTGGAAATGCCAAAAAGTTGCGATTTGTACTTGGAGGGGAAAATCAAAATCTTTATTATTGGGATTTCAATTTTCTAGTATTTTTTATTGAATCCAAATGGCGGGTACTTCCTTATTTACATAAATAACTTAAAGTAAATGGAACTTAAATGTTATTTTGTAAATAAGGCTGACAAGTAGCCTGGACTGTGTGGGAACTCACTGTGCAGTGTGGGAACTCACTGTGCAGTGTGAGAAAGCTGAAATTTTCAGAGAAAATGGCCAAGGGACGACCGGCCGACCGGTTAGGCAACCGGCCGACCGGTCGTGCTGCTGCCCATTTTGAAGAGAAAAACGGGTGGACAGCGGGATCCGGCCGACCGGATCTGCGACCGGCCGACCGGTCGCGGCTGGACGGCTTTAAAAAGGGGGTTTCACACCCCATTCGATCCATCTCTCTTTCATTTCTCTCCTCCACTCTCTTCTCCCCTTTGTTCCTAAGCTCTCCTAGCTCTCTTTCTCCCTTCTTAAACCTCCTTTCTTCCTCAATCTTCCACGAACATCCTGAAAATCGTGGATTTCCGAGCTTACCCCGGCCATACGTGCGTCTCATGTCTTCTCCGGCCAAAATCCGACGGTTTTGGGTTGGATTCACCTCCCCATGCTAGGTAAGGTGTTCCTCTACCTCTTCTTCTATCTCTTCTTTCCATTTTCTTCCTTTTTATGTCATTCGGGCTAGAAACCCATTTGTTTATGTCGAAACCCTAACCCTAGGGTTTGTCCGTACTAGGACTTAGACCTTTATTGGTCGTTGGGGGTGGCGCACGCTATTGCGGGAGCCGCAACCAAGCTCGACCCCGTTGGGATTCCGACGGTGCACCGAATTTGGGCCCCGATTCGTTGAATCGATTTGAAATTTTCCCAAATTCGAGATACCAAAACCCTAAACCCTAATTAAACATTTAATTAGATTAAACCTTAATTGATTAACGCTAAATTTGCGATTCACTGTAGGTAATTGAGGTATTCCCCAATTTTCGGCGTTCGGACCGTATTTGGATCGCTCCGGCCTCATCCGAATCGAGTAATTTCGACTCCAAGGTGAAGATCTACCCTCAAGCTTACTCTCAACAAATCTTAATTAATGATTGCTTGAGTTTATATGTTAATTGTTGATGCGTGCATAACATGTTCGATGAAATGCCTCTATGGTTGTTTGATTCATAACATGCTCGATGAAATGCCTGAATGATGTAAATTTACAACATTGTAATATATTTATGCTTGTGGATGTATGTGGCGCCCTGTGTCATCCGGGCTATGTCATCCGGGTCCTTTGGATCGGTCGGGCTAGTCGGTCGGGCCAGGTGCTTGGATATGTTTATGATTAAGTATTTAATAACCTAAATTGTTATTATAATATGTTATGTGTTGCTTTGGATTAAGCTCTGAAAACCGTGGATATAGTGTACTGCCTGCCATTAGGTTGGCAGTCACGGACTTATTCGATCGACTAGGCGGGACACGGTCGACCGATAGTGGCCATTGTTGGTTTATCGTCGTCCTCTTGGGTCCACCGAATAAGCCCCATTCAGAGTTAATCATTCTTGTATTTCATTCTTGAATCACACTATATGGAATCTAGAATACCATCGTTCCCACTGTGAATAGTCCACTTAAAACCATATTGCGATTCGATCCACCAAGTCTCATGAGCCAGGCATGGTGGTATGGGACACCGTGTTTGAGCTGTCGGCCTACGCTGGGGTGGTGCCTCCCCGTAGTGACCAGTGAGCATTGACAGGGGTGACCGATTGTTGTTCGAATGGCCCTTATGACAAATGTAATCTTGGCCGATGTTTGCGTGCCTGTGCACCATTCGAACGACCCGGGCGTGCATTGGGATAATTCCGAGTGAAACGCCCGCACCTATGAATAAATTAATCGTATTTGATATTTGGGATATGAGACCTTCCGCTTTGATTTGGTCGTGGCTGACGAGTCACGGTCGATCCAGGCTTTCATGGTAGGATAACTCAACTTTGGATCGAGGGGTTACTGGCGATGATTGGTTACGCATCACAGGGAGCCAGATAGTCCCGGTTAGACTTTACGATACGATGTGGTATTCTGGCTTCACCAATTTGCTGGATGAATTGGACTAATAAATACTTTAATTAATCATGCATACATGCCATTGCATTTGAGGGGGACTCGTATAGCCTAGTTGCTTGATGTGGCGCCAGCGCTATCTTGAGCACCTCATGTCATTTCTCTGTGTCATCCGGGCTGTGTACTTAGTCACGACTTACGACCTGCTAGACAGGTGGACTGTGGATTCTGATACCAGTTGGTCGGGCCAGGGCTTGCCCGGGACATGCATTGTGTGCGGAATCATGACATCCATGCATTTAATCAACTAGCCTAGGATGATGTATGATTTGTATGTGGACATTACTTAAATTTGATTGATTTGACAACATGCTTAAGAATAATATACTTATATAAACCTGTTTATAATTTACATATCCCGAGTTTAACCTTGGGGTTATTTCTTCACTATGTTGGCGTTTTGACGCCTTCTATTTGACATATGCAGATGTCTCAAGAATAGGACCAGTTGGTGGCGCGCAAGGGCGCCTTAGTAGTCTTCTAGCTTCGTCCCTCTGGGTAGTTGTATTTTTCCTTCCTATTACATCTATTGTGATTCGTATAATTCTCATATGGGCTTGCACTGCGATTGAATTGTACATTTAGGGTGTTAGCCCTATATTTTTTTGATCTAGTTACCTCCGCTTTGCTCATGACCCGCTAATTGAAATGCGTTACTCTGATTATTTGTGAATGGAATGAATGTAAATCTGATTGAGGACATACATGGGTGCATTTTCCACGTGTGGCATTCCTAAAATAGCATTTTATTTAGTTAACTCTCGGGAACTCGGGATCAGAGTCTCCGTACTCGGGTGCCGAAATTTCGGGTTGTTACAGTTGGTATCAGAGCGGAGTATTGAGATAACCAGGATCTTGGGAATGAGAATTATACAAACCACAATGATAGGATGTTGGGACATTTAGGATTATAATTTTATATCTGAGAGAGATACTCTTGGGTCTAAAAAATTCCTATGGTATAAGGAACCCATCGACAAGGAGACTTGGATTCTAGGCTCCTTTGAAAACTCTTAGGGTAATTGTTTGGGTTTAGATAACCTTTTAGGTTCGTTGGAAATGTAGGTATCTATCGCATTGAACGCTAGTTCTACCAGCACGTTCCTTAGGACCATTTCCCTTAGGATTTATTACGATTGAGAACACGGAGTGGTGGAACTACAAATGAGCGAAGTATTCGCGGTTTGATCTGAGTTCTAAATCCTGGTAGTTATTAACGGACTCACTGCTTGGCAGAGCAGCAGACCGAATTTCACTAGGATTAAGAAATGATACGACGAACTTTCTGCCCTGCCAGGCAGGAAATCGATGTATCTGGCTCAGACCTACTATAACCGTCCTTCCGTGCTAGCTTGACTACTAGTAATTAGAGGCTTGTTACTCACCCTTAGGGGTTGTTGAAGATAGTTGGTAAAGGCCTTAGGCCCAGGGAGAGTTCCTCTAGTGGTCACAGAGAAAAGATCATTATCATCATCCATAGAAGGATTTGAAGTTGGAGATATTGTCCGCAATACACCAATCGAGAGTCTTGATTTACTTAAAGGTGTAGAAGGAAATGGTAATGGACTAGATGGTGCATCATTCAATGTACCAGATAAGAATAGGATCACCACCCTTGCCAAGTACAGGAAGTGAAGTTGACAAGGTAGGCCATCATCTATAGATCGAAGAACTTGGGTCACAAGGAGAAACCATCAGGGTAGTCGATCCCGTTCATTGAATTGCTTCAAGTGTGGGAAGTTTGGGCACTCCAAGAAAGACTACAACAGCTAAACAAATATGGTTACCCAATTCAAATAGAAATGTTCACAAGAACTTTCACAGGCTTCAACTAGGGCGAATCAGATTAATCCCCTTAATGGGCGGTCGTATCGTTGAAATCAATG
Organism: Liriodendron chinense; assembly: GCA_003013855.2. Taxonomy (NCBI): domain Eukaryota; kingdom Viridiplantae; phylum Streptophyta; class Magnoliopsida; order Magnoliales; family Magnoliaceae; genus Liriodendron; species Liriodendron chinense. The sequence goes on along the minus strand of ML058427.1, from coordinate 1,412,271 downwards.
GAAAGCCAATGGTTCAACTCAATGCAAGTATGTTGCTCATGTAGTGAGTTAATGGACCAAATGTTGATGGCATGAAATGATCATGGTGCGACCCAGGTTGTTACAGCTCGTTGGCCCATTTTACCCAAAATTTCTGTGTACAGGTAGTGTATAGATCATCTAGTGAGGTTAAGCTAGAATTGATTAAAGTGCATAAGTCGGAACCATAGAAGAGCCCTTCCTTCTAGTAGAATTCGATCTCTCCCTATAAATTCACACCCATCCTTGAAATCGAATGAACACACATCATTTTCAACTCCTTTCTATAACCATAGATACCAATGCCTTAGTACGCATCATCGATGAGAGGAATGGAATACTTTACAACCCGTTCCGATATATGGATCCCAACATAGCTCTCAAACCATGATAGTAAAACATTTTTAAGGGGGGTAGAACATTACGAATCTAGTCTGGTTAGGTTCACGTCTACTTGATTAGGGTGGCGTGAGGCAATTTTAGAAGTCGGGTCGTTGAATACGAACCTATTAAAAGCCTTAGACAATTTCGGGGGCGAAATTGTTTTTAAGGGGGGTAGATTGTAACGCCCCGGATTTTCACTAACTTGGAAATTGGAAGTCCTTGGGCATTACCTTCGGTGTGTAGGTTATAGGGCGTACCCGCACGTGTGTTCACATGTGTTGGGGACTAAAATGAATATTTTTGCCAAAGAAATGATGGAATTCGTTAGGAGTTGGAAGATCACATGGTTCGGAAGAGTTTTCCGACGATTGGGTTGACTCGGGTATGTCGCTGTCTGTAGAGACTAAGTAAAGAACCCTGAATTATCAATCCACTCGTAGATCGACGAGACCATCGTGAATATTTTACTGGACCTTGGTGTTTTAGCCTATTTGAGGTATTTCAGATTTTTTGAACGGTTTAGATTTGGCAAAAACCCTCTCATTTAAAAGGCGCTATGTTTTGGAAATGCCAAAAAGTTGCGATTTGTACTTGGAGGGGAAAATCAAAATCTTTATTATTGGGATTTCAATTTTCTAGTATTTTTTATTGAATCCAAATGGGGGGTACTTCCTTATTTACATAAATAACTTAAAGTAAATGGAAACATAAATTAAAATATGACATTTACTTAAATGTTATTTTGTAAATAAGGCTGACAAGTAGCCTGGACTGTGTGGGAACTCACTGTGCAGTGTGGGAACTCACTGTGCAGTGTGAGAAAGCTGAAATTTTCAGAGAAAACGGCCAAGGGACGACCGGCCGACCGGTTAGGCAACCGACCGACCGGTCGTGCTGCTGCCCATTTTGAAGAGAAAAACGGGTGGACAGCGGGATCCGGCCGACCGGATCTGCGACCGGCCGACCGGTCGCGGCTGTACGGCTTTAAAAAGGGGGTTTCACACCCCATTCGATCCATCTCTCTTTCATTTCTCTCCTCCACTCTCTTCTCCCCTTTGTTCCTAAGCTCTCCTAGCTCTCTTTCTCCCTTCTTAAACCTCCTTTCTTCCTCAATCTTCCACGAACATCCTGGAAATCGCGGATTTCCGAGCTTACCCCGGCCATACGTGCGTCTCATGTCTTCTCCGGCCAAAATCCGACGGTTTTGGGTTGGATTCACCTCCCCATGCTAGGTAAGGTGTTCCTCTACCTCTTCTTCTATCTCTTCTTTCCATTTTCTTCCTTTTTATGTCATTCGGGCTAGAAACCCATTTGTTTCTGTCGAAACCCTAACCCTAGGGTTTGTCCGTACTAGGACTTAGACCTTTATTGGTCGTTGGGGGTGGCGCACGCTATTGCGGGAGCCGCAACCAAGCTCGACCCCGTTGGGATTCCGACGGTGCACCGAATTTGGGCCCCGATTCGTTGAATCGATTTGGAATTTTCCCAAATTCGAGATACCAAAACCCTAAACCCTAATTAAACATTTAATTAGATTAAACCTTAATTGATTAACGCTAAATTTGCGATTCACTGTAGGTAATTGAGGTATTCCCCAATTTCCGGCGTTCGGACCGTATTTGGATCGCTCCGGCCTCATCCGAATCGAGTAATTTCGACTCCAAGGTGAAGATCTACCCTCAAGCTTACTCTCAACAAATCTTAATTAATGATTGCTTGAGTTTATATGTTAATTGTTGATGCGTGCATAACATGTTCGATGAAATGCCTCTATGGTTGTTTGATTCATAACATGCTCGATGAAATGCCTGAATGATGTAAATTTACAACATTGTAATATATTTATGCTTGTGGATGTATGTGGCGCCCTGTGTCATCCGCGCTATGTCATCCGGGTCCTTTGGATCGGTCGGGCTAGTCGGTCGGGCCAGGTGCTTGGATATGTTTATGATTAAGTATTTAATAACCTAAATTGTTATTATAATATGTTATGTGTTGCTTTGGATTAAGCTCTGAAAACCGTGGATATAGTGTACTGCCTGCCATTAGGTTGGCAGTCACGGACTTATTCGATCGACTAGGCGGGACACGGTCGACCGATAGTGGCCATTGTTGGTTTATCGTCGTCCTCTTGGGTCCACCGAATAAGCCCCATTCAGAGTTAATCATTCTTGTATTTCATTCTTGAATCACACTATATGGAATCTAGAATACCATCGTTCCCACTGTGAATAGTCCACTTAAAACCATATTGCGATTCGATCCACCAAGTCTCATGAGCCAGGCATGGTGGTATGGGACACCGTGTTTGAGCTGTCGGCCTACGCTGGGGTGGTGCCTCCCCGTAGTGACCAGTGAGCATTGACAGGGGTGACCGATTGTTGTTCGAATGGCCCTTATGACAAATGTAATCTTGGCCGATGTTTGCGTGCCTGTGCACCATTCGAACGACCCGGGCGTGCATTGGGATAATTCCGAGTGAAACGCCCGCACCTATGAATAAATTAATCGTATTTGATATTTGGGATATGAGACCTTCCGCTTTGATTTGGTCGTGGCTGACGAGTCACGGTCGATCCAGGCTTTCATGGTAGGATAACTCAACTTTGGATCGAGGGGTTACTGGCGATGATTGGTTACGCATCACAGGGAGCCAGATAGTCCCGGTTAGACTTTACGATACGATGTGGTATTCTGGCTTCACCAATTTGCTGGATGAATTGGACTAATAAATACTTTAATTAATCATGCATACATGCCATTGCATTTGAGGGGGACTCGTATAGCCTAGTTGCTTGATGTGGCGCCAGCGCTATCTTGAGCACCTCATGTCATTTCTCTGTGTCATCCGGGCTGTGTACTTAGTCACGACTTACGACCTGCTAGACAGGTGGACTGTGGATTCTGATACCAGTTGGTCGGGCCAGGGCTTGCCCGGGACATGCATTGTGTGCGGAATCATGACATCCATGCATTTAATCAACTAGCCTAGGATGATTTGTATGTGGACATTACTTAAATTTGATTGATTTGACAACATGCTTAAGAATAATATACTTATATAAACCTGTTTATAATTTACATATCCCGAGTTTAACCTTGGGGTTATTTCTTCACTATGTTGGCGTTTTGACGCCTTCTATTTGACATATGCAGATGTCTCAAGAATAGGACCAGTTGGTGGCGCGCAAGGGCGCCTTAGTAGTCTTCTAGCTTCGTCCCTCTGGGTAGTTGTATTTTTCCTTCCTATTACATCTATTGTGATTCGTATAATTCTCATATGGGCTTGCACTGCGATTGAATTGTACATTTAGGGTGTTAGCCCTATATTTTTTTGATCTAGTTACCTCCGCTTTGCTCATGACCCGCTAATTGAAATGCGTTACTCTGATTATTTGTGAATGGAATGAATGTAAATCTGATTGAGGACATACGTGGGTGCATTTTCCACGTGTGGCATTCCTAAAATAGCATTTTATTTAGTTAACTCTCGGGAACTCGGGATCAGAGTCTCCGTACTCGGGTGCCGAAATTTCGGGTTGTTACACGCATCATGTGAACGATTCAGATTTTGAGCTTATATCATGTGGGATGAATTCTCAAAATGTGCTCACGGATTCTCATGAGAACTGGTGCGCAATGAGCATTCCTCAATATTTGTGTGTGTGTGTGTGTGTGTGTCATAAAAAGTGCCTCCTCTAAACGGATGGTCTCCTTAAATTTCTGACGCAACATAGACGGGGCGAGATTAATCAACATCTCTCTCGTAGGATAACTATTTCAAATCCACAGAACTATTGGGACTCCTCAATTGATCTTTCTCGAATCCATGAGGGGATATCTCGAATCCACGAGACATTTTCTTCGAATCCATGAAGAGCAACTTGAATCTATAAGCAATAATGAGTAAAACTCAAATAATAATGTATTAATCAAAGATAGAATGTCTTCAAAACGAGTTAAAACAACCTTACATAGAAAATAAACTAAACTTAAACTCTAAAAATCCTAACTTGTGTAAGAAGAAAAGAGTTTGAATTAAACCAGGAAAGAAATCTGCAAAATCAAAAATAAATTTGTGAAATTGGAAAGTTCTCTCTCAAATTTGCGTAGCTATTGATTGGGTCGGACATGGGGCCTTGACTGTTCATTAGAGAACCCTGACTGTCCAAAGAGTTTAGTCATTCCCTGGGTATTTTTAGACCTGTTTGGGGATCGGTCGGCGGAGCTCACAATCGGTCGTTAGATGGTGTAAAATTGAGTTTTCTTTGATCCCTCTTCTGGTCCATCTCCATCAGGAATGTGCGTAATCCACGCCCTCAATCAAGGAATGCTTCCCTACATCAGACTCTACTTGAAGAAAACTCGTCCTTAAGTTTTGCTTCAGGTCAGGATCACGAACAACCTTGAACTTTCAGGAGACGATGCTTGCTAGCCTTGTATTGGAATGCTGCAGCAAGTTTCTCTGACTTCTTTACATTACCAACAGGAATGACAGTGACCTGCTCTTCCATGTCATCCTTGTTATCGAAGATGGGTGCAATATGAGGAAAACTAGTATCTTACACAGGGAACAAATCTTCAGAAAACTCGGTGTCTATGATCGCTTCAAACTCTTGCAACGCTAGCGCGACTTCTTCTATAGATTCCAACACAATGGGATCTACAACTTCTAGGACGCTTGTAGGATCTTCCTCTTTGTTTATGATATTTGGAATAAGGATCTCCTTCATATTCTAAGAGCTTTGAATATTTTCTTAGACAATGATGGGTTGAACCTCCTCCTCTCCTTCCATGGCTTCAACATCAATCGATTTCCCCCATTCGTCATCATATTGTTGATAGTCATGGAAGAATGCTCCTTCACTACAAAAGTTTTGGGCAATATTTCTGGTTCTATTAGGGCGACATATGCATTGTTGGGGAAGTTGGAGATTTGTGTCGGCATCGTCACAACAAGATCTTCTTTATCTCCTAGGAAACAGTCCAGCAATCGTCGCTTCATCCGATGCCATGAGCGAATTAGTGGTTTCCCTTCTTGCTTTCGACAGTACTGAATGTTTAACCACCAATCCCAAGCATCATCATCCAAGTGACATACTACAGTTAAGACTCTTCTCTCCTCAGGAACTTGCATGTAGTCAAAGCGGTATTCAACCTCAGAGATCCATTCGTCGATGTTATCATGGCTATTAAAGATGGAAATTTTTATCGCCTCCTTGTAGGATTGACTTGTTGAACGTGATTAATCTATGGTAACCCTGCGACTTGTCGTTGGGGGCGCTTTGCGAGAAACTTGATTGTGAGATCCAGCGGAACCTGGAAATGGGATTCGATTACAAACATAAAATTCTATGACATTTGCTACACGGTCGAAGGAAGCTTGCAGCCCTTGCATAGCTTGTCTCGTCTTCCATTCAAACCCTCTAAAACATGCCACTGATAGATGTTGATCCCCTAGATCACCATCTATGGGGTTGTTGTCCCTACCTTTGTAAAGGGAAATCGGTCCAAGGTTGTTCCTCGCTCTGATACCAACTTGGCGCAGTGTAGACGGGGCGGGGTCGATCATCGTCTCTCTTGTAGGATAACTATTTCGAATCCATGAAACTATTGAGACTCTTCAATCGATCTTTCTCAAATCCACGAAACCTTTTCTTCGAATCCATGAAGAACAACTTGAATCCACGAGCAATAAAGAGTAAAACTCAAATAATAATGTATTAATTAAAGATAGAATGTCCTCCAAATAAGTTTAAACAACCTTAAATAGAAAATAAACTAAACCTAAATCCTAAAAATACTTACTTGTGTAAGAAGAAAAAAGTTTGAATCAAACTAGTAAAGGAATATGCAAAATCGAAAACAAATTTACGAAATCGAAAAGTTCTCGCTAAAAATGGTCGGGTTTGGCCAAAACCAGACCCGCCCATTTACTAAATGGGTATGGGTTCAAATTTTAGATCCAAACCCTTTTACTAAATGGGCAGGTCTGAATGAATCCCATCAAACCCATTTGTAAATGGGTTTGGGCCTGGTAAGGGGAGATCCACCCAGTCCCATTTATAAATGGGTTGGGTCTAATAGGTCTAGGTCTGAATTTGGTATGCAAACATTTTTACAAGGTTAAAAATTGGGTTTGGATGGGTCTAGGCTTAAATGGGTCCCTTACAACATAGACCAAATTTTCTTATTTACTAAATAGGTCTGGATCGAGCCTAATATAAAGGAAATCAGATCCAGACCCATTTAACAATTGGGTTTGTTTTTAGACCCAGACCCATACCATTTAACAAACAAGTCGGGTCTAAATGGGTTAGGTTTGGGTACCCCATCGAGTCCATTGACTCATTTACAGCCCTAGTTCTTGTACAAATTTGCGCAGCTATCGATCGGTTAGACAAGGGGCCTTGACTGATTGTTAGAGAACTCTGACTATCCAGAGAGTTCAATTATGCCCTGGGTATTTTTAGACCTGTCTGGGACCAGTCGGAACCGATCGACGGAGCTCACGATTGGTTGTTAGATGGTGTAAAATTGAGTTTTCTTTGATCCTTCTTTTGATCCATCTCCATTAGGAACGTGCATGATCCACGCCCTCAATCAAGGAATAATGCTCTAACCACACCAATTTCAAGTTCAAAACAAGTTAAACAATTATTATAACTACTTCATAGTTATCCCTCTTTATCAACATTACTTTCGATAGCATGTGGCCAACTATAAAGTACCATTGTAGCGGGGATTAGCTACTTACGGCAGTTATTTGACTACTGAAGTCACCAATTTTTGTAGGCTCCGCTATGGCGTATGTATGTGTTATATCCACACATATCATCCATGTGGAGATTTTTTTAGGGCATAAACTAAAGAATGAGGCAGATCCAAAGCTCAAGCGTAATCTATCACAGAAAACAGTGGGGATTGAATGCCTACCATTAAATATTTCTTAGGGGCCACATAAGCTTTTGATCAATCTGGTTTCTGTGTTTTCCCTTTGTCCATGTCTGTATGAAGTTATGAACAGGTTGGATCTCAAATAAACATCACGGTGAGCCTTAGGAAGGTTTCAAAGATAATAGGGTCCACTTAAGCTTTGGATTTGCTTCGTTTTTGGGCTTATGCCCTAAAATGATCTCACCAAATGGATGGACGGTGTGGATACAACACATACATCATGGTGGGCCTCACAGAACTTGGTGACGTCACTTCAGTTGATGTACCTAATCTATTCTTTCAACACGCCCACCAGGATGGAGAGACTCACCAAGTATTCGATTTTGCACAGTTCATTATGTTGGCCCACCTAAATATTTGATTTGACTGATTTTGACGATCCATGGTAAGAATGAGGAGGCACACCTGATGGACGGTCTGCATTTGATACATATTCCTTCCAGGTTGCAATCGATTAACACAGTTCATACTCTCCCTATGACTATGCATAATTGGGCTAGCGAATTCCAAAGGGGGAAACATATATGGGATACGGTCTTATGTGCATGAAATCCACACCGTCCATCAGGTGCACCACCTATGTTTGTCCTTGGCTTGAACATCAAACCAATCCAGAACTCAAACTGGGCCTCACCATAAGAAGCAATGTAAAACCATGCCTAAAACTGTTCATTAATGTAATGTGGTCCACCTGAATTTCGAAACAACATTGTTTTTTAAATAACCCTCTGTTACGATGATTTGCATTATATGAACTAATGATCCCCTCTCTTCCCTACGGTGTGGTCTACCCAAATTTTGGACCACACCTGATTTTTTGGGCTCGTGGTAAACATGAGGTACCACAATCGTCGATGGTGTGAACCTCGTGCATATTGTGCCTCACATGTCACTCGATTTGTAGTAATCACGCCCATGTGCCTACCTATCAGAGCCCTTCTTCCAAAAAGGTGGAAACTGGTTGAGCCGGTTGCAAGTTCTTTATGAAATCATTCTCTCACATGCCCCATTGAGAGATTAAGTAATCCACACCATTCATCCGTTCCGCCAGCTCATTTTCGGGCATGGACCCAAAAAAGAGGCAGATCCATAGCTCAAGTAGACCACACGACATGAAACGGTAGGACTCCACATGTTGAAAGTTAAAACTTTCATTCCTAAGACCGGGAGGGATGTTTAATGTAGTGTGGTCCACTTGAACTTTGGATGGTCGCAAAAAGCCCAAAAATAAGCTGGCAGATATGACGTTGTGTCTAGGACACGTACATCATGGTGGGCCCCACAATTTGTGTACATCACCTTTTTCCTTGTTGCTTTTTGAATTCAAATGCAAACAAATACAACGGTTTGAGATGAGTAGATAATAAGAAAAAAAAATCTATAAAATAATTATTATAATTTTATATAATTTAAATTACCTGGCATGAAAAATTACTATTGACTCAGGACTATAAAATCTCTATTCACCATACAAATAAGAACCTTAAAAAATGAGATGCATTCTTCAGTTATATTGGTAGAATATGATCATCTATAAAAAGATTAAAAAATACATGAAAAGTTAGAAAAATAAAAGGTGTGATTTTTGAAAATATAATTTTAGAGAAATATAGAATATTGAAAAAGAAAATGGTGAGATGAGAAGTATTTCCAAAAGCTAATTTGTTAATTCCTGAGTATCATACATCACAGTCCGCCAGAGTATCAAAGTTTAAAATTTTGTAAGCTCCTCAATGTTTTCCATGTTTCAAGGTGGTACACAGGCGACCAGAAACTGAACAAGTGTCCAGCAATAAATCAAGTTAAACCGTTCAAATTGTGGGGCCCATGTTAGATAGTTTGTATGGCCAAGATCAGATTTGTTACATTATCCTAATCTTAAAATTCTCTTAGAAAATAGTTTCCTAAGCCAGGACTAGTGGATAAAGTACATCTCCACCATTGAATAAATGTCCAACAATCTTCTAGTTAAATAATCACATCAGTGTGATTTTCGTTCATGGGTCATAATCTAAAACCTGACTCAAAATTTGGCAGTTCAATTTGAATTAATTAGATGCCTTCCGAACAATTTCTCAGAGCCTGCGTATCAACTACTACACTCAGCCGGAGTATGGAAGTTTACTCTTCTTTTCAATTAATTAGTTAGGTAAGATTGCTTTTTTTCCCTTTTTAATTGTGATTGGTTGGTCAGGCGACCAGTCAAAGATTTGGTCCAAATTTATTTTATTCAATGCGATATGAAAGAGAAATATTATGGAGGCAGATTCAGTGGATCCCCGGATCCACCAAGGTGGTTCGGATCAGTGACTGTGGGGCCCACCTTGAAGTATATTATTTACATCCACACCGTCCATCCATTTTGAAAGATAATTTTAGGGCATGATCTGTAAAATGAAGAAGCTAAAAATCTCATGTGGACCACACCAGACGAACATATTGGTTGTTGAATACTCACCATTCAAAAACTTGACAGTCACTCGAATGTTTGCTTGCCATCCAACCTGTTGATAAGGTCACAAAGATACGGATGAAGGGATCACATAAATAAGATCTTTATCCAAAACTTTGGTGGCCCACAAGAAGTTTTTAATGGTCACTCACTACTTTGTCCTGTGGTGTGGTCCACCTGAGATTTAGATATGCTTAATTTTTTGGATCGTGCCCTAAAATGAGCTCACAAAACGGATTGACCGTGTGGATGCAAGGAAAAATACATTAATGTGGGCCCCACAGTCAAGGATCCACCCACCCGCCGCACCCGAGAAATATCAGGCAATCCGTGGCACACATGCTCATGTGGCAGACAAGTGTGAGATCCGGGCTAATCGAAAGAGACCGACATGAAAATCCCCTGCTCAGATGAGCTCTTGGATATACACCGTTCGTTGTATTTTTCTAACTGTATATTTTTCTCATGTACATGTGACCCACCTGATGGTCGAATCGACCCCATTTTTTAAGCTGTTATGGCCTTATCATGATGGGACGCATCTGATGAGTGGCCCTGATCTTTACACATGTGCTTGCCGAGTTTGTTTTTGCCTCTCTGTCGCGACATAGATCTCCTCGTCTGTCGCCATCCACTGGGCCCACATTCTGAGATAGTACGATGATTGGAATCGTCCATATTTTCTTCATTTCCATAAATAAGTTATCGTCCCATTATTATGCTTCATTGATGATCCTAGCCTTTGATTTTTTAGATTTCAATGCAAGCCATTGATAGTTTTATTTTCAATGTTCTAAGTTCATCCGTGTATAGTTATGCGTAAAATCAACCATTCAGAATAATTCCCGTTTAGTATACCTTAGGGTATAGAATCTACAAGATGGACAGTTCTGATCATGTTTTCTCTTGGCAAGTGGGCCCCATGAGCGGCGACAGACGCTGGAATGTATGTTCACTGTCTACCAGCCGTTGGTCAAATTCCCTGCGTTTTTAGCGGACAGATGTCAGAGCATGTGACATAAGGGTATCTTAGTCATTTTTCTAAAATATTCTGAACGAGAGGACTTTGGTACTCTGGCAGAGTTCGAAGATTGATACACAGTCTGTAAGAAACTATACACGTGGTTTAAAATCAACTCAAATTAGACCGTCCAAATGGTATGTCACGCTATTTATGGATTAAAATCTAAGAGTAGAACAAATTGCATGATTTAACTAATCAACTAGGGGACATGTATTGGACGGTTGAGATGAAAAATGGCCAAGTAACTCAGCAAATAAGTGGCCGTGAATCAGAGGTTAAGATCGTTCAACGAAAAGATGATTTATCTACAGTGGGTCCCATAACTTGGACAATCAAATGTACGGCGTATACAATTTCTTAGCGCCTGCGTATCAGCCATAACTTGCTACCATAGTATCAAAGGACGCTGGGAAGCTAGTTGGGCCCACACCGTGGTGTTTCCTAGCCTAAATCTGAGGAAAATCCAAAATTCAAGCGGTCCACACGACAGGAAAAGTGGGGAGGAAAATGCCTACTGTTAAAACCTTCCCGGGTCCACTGTGATGTTTGTATCCATCCAAACCCTTGGTAAGCTCATTACGATTGGGATGAACTGAAAACTAAAAAAATGGAGGGAATGGATTTCTTACAAACATCATGGTGACCCGACTCTGTGGGGCCCACTGTAATATATGTGTTTTATCCACGCCATCCATTCATTTTCTCAAATCATTTTAGGAAATGAGCCAAAAAAATAAGATAGATCCAAAGCTCAAAGTAGACCACACCACAGGGAAAGTAGGGATAATAACAGCCGTCGTTGAAACACTCTAGATGATGAGATCAGCCATATAGATCTGGTGCATTGTACCATGTGCATAGTGATAAGAGTGCAAAATCATCTAAGACCATTCTCTCATCCATCTTTTATGGAGATGGTTTCATTCTTATAAAATGTCCATTTCTTTGCACATATGTGGCCCAGTTGATCCACGAATTAGATTAAAGATATTTGGAAATAGGGATTTTATCAATTTTTGGGCCAGGATGGTTAGCGTTGTCCAACTAGGTCCATTTTAAACATATTCTGTCTAAAACGGTTTATGATCTTCAGCCAATTAGCCATGATATTCAGAGAAGTAGCCCTATTTTTGAAAAAGACGGTGAACCACCATGACACTCGAGTAAAATTACACACGGGTACTTAACTACATTTTTCTTTGTTCGAGTTAGATTAATTAGGGCCAAGTCCATTTTGATTTGATTTAAAATGGACCCATTTAATAACTGGTCTAGGTCGGGTTGATTAAAGAGGGACCCAGATTCAACCCATTTAGTAATTGGGTCAGAACCCAAGTTTGAATTTTGGACCCAGACACAATAATTGTCTAGTTGGGTCCAATTACTCTTTGAGATGACCTGACCCAGACACAATGAATGAGTCCCGTATACAGAGCGCAACAACTCAGCAGGGAACTTTAGACATGCCATAATAACAATAAAAAATAAAAAATAATAAAAAATACGAATTTTAAGGAGTCTCCATATTTAAAGGAAAGGAATCAAATGATCAAACGGTTGGAATAATTCCAATTTCTGAGTTTTTAATTTTTGGGGGTCTCCCATTTAAGGTTAGGCCCATCATATAAACAGTTTGGATGATTGAAACATGACCCTAGATTCAAAGGATGTTTTGTGATAAGATGGCATCCACTAATTGATGTGGTTTATGTAGAGTTGGCCATAATAATAGAGTCTAATAGCTGAACGGTCTGGATGGTAATGTCTCAGTGCCTGCTCTGGGCCAACTTGTTGGGGCCTGTAGTGAGTATGAAAGCTAGGGCTGTGCGCCCATCCAGGCTAGTGAAAAGGCAAAAGAAACAGGCCTAAGCACGGAAGGTAATAGTAATACACGGCATGAGCCGGAGCCCATCCATGAGATCTGGGCTGTTCATCAAGCTATGCCAGGAAAATACCTGGGGCTGTCAATGGACTGGGATGGCCCATGGGCTTTTGGGCTTGCCAGCTTGGGTTGAAATTATAGGTCTGAGAGTCACACCCGGACTGGCCTGTTTAAGATTTAGGGGGCATTTTTTTCAGTATGATAAATGATCAGGGACGCCAAATGAGCGGCCTAGATTATGCATAAAAGAGGGTGGACAGGCTAGGGCTCGGGGCTGGACTAGGGCCAAGGCCATGCATAATCATCACAGGCTGGGCTCAGGCATGTTTGTTTTCAGCCTGAAATGGGCCGAGGCGTGCTTGGCCTGGTTTTACTTTGCTGGATGGGTTTGGACAGACCTTGGCCCGGACTGAATCAAGGCCCAACCAACAGTTTTAATATGTCCGTCTGATGGGCCAGCCGTCCCATCGACGGTCCTAATCAAAGCACGTCACCAGCCAATTTCATACTGGGCTCAAAACCCAGACTTGTGTGCAAACTACAGTCTTCGGCCCGAGAAGGACCAACCAGCCCGAAAAGGATTTATGCCTGGCCCACTCTATTCTGTGGCCTGCCTTCTGTGATATCAGCCAGGGTCCACCACAGCTGAGATCAGAATGACTGTTGAAGCCCTAATTGTGGGCCTGGCCTTCCAGCTTTAGGTTTTGAGCCGAGCCCGCTGTGACCTAGGCCAGCCTGTTGGGATATCAGTCAGGGCCCACCATCTGTGAACTTGGAATGACCCTTGAGACCCTGATGGTGGGCCCGGGGTTTTAGCTTCTAGAATCATGGACATATGTATAGCATTTAACTAAGACTCCGCGACTCAGCCAGACTCATGGCACTGAACTAGATTGGACTCGTCCAAGTCTGAGTCGACTCAGACGAGTGGGCAATCCATCATGTATGGGACAATCTGTTTATGTGGTTTGAGAATCCAAAATATTAGTATGATGGCCCCTTGCGGATGAGCCATCCCCTACAAATCTGAAATCTGGATCGAAGGGTTAGGAAGGTCCATGCAATGTGGGCCCACTGTGATGCCTGTATGTCATCCACTTAAATTAGTACGCAAGTCCCAAAAAAGGCAGATTCACAGCTCAAGTGGACCACACCATGAAACCTTCTTGGGTCATTATACTAGAAGAAAAGTGGGGATGAGACACTCACCATTGAAAACTTTTTGGGGCCCACTAAAGTTTTGGAGCCGGCTAATATTTGTGTTTTCCCTTTGTCCAGGTAGACTGACGGTACCGGCAGGACGGTGGGACCCAGGAAGGTTTCAATCGTGGTGTCCCAATTTCCATTTGTTTCCTATGGCATGGTCCATCTGATCATTGGATCTGCCTCATTTTTGGGCTCGAGTTTTAACATGATCTGGGGAAGCTGATTGATGGACCGGATGCCATGTAGATATGGCGATGGCCCCCACATAGATGTAGGAAATTTGCGCACCTCAACAACTGATACATTGTAGGTAGGGAGGTGAATCCATATTGTTCATTCAATGGTCCCATCCATTGACAGCATGATAAAAACCTAATCAAGTAGTTAGATCAGATTGATAAGCTTTTCTTGTGAACATGGGGTGAAAGCCTTTGCACATGGCAGAAATAAAATAAATAAAATCATATTTATATTTAGGCACGTATGAATTAACATGAACTTAAACTCTACCTTTTATAGAGAACAAAAGACGATTGACACTTGCTCTCTATCCTCTTTCTTTTTTTTTTTTTTCACCTTAAGGTTTTCATTATATCCTATGACCAAGATTGATCATAAAAAATTAATATGAACCAGATTTTACAAAACAATGCATACAATGATTTTAAAATTAATTGTTTAATCAAAATGATTTAAAAACTTAGATTGGTGGGCAATACATACCAATCATTTCAATTTCTAATATAAGACTAAACTCAAAAGGGCTATGGATCCTTTATTGAGAATCCTAAGAACCTGATCGATCACTCAACTCACTAAGACCCACCTAAAAGCCCACATGTTGGTGAATTAAAGCAGTTGATCAAATCCCTGCAGACCCTAGGTCTCAAGTCTAAGGATAAGCAAACAAATGCAGGAAGTGTAAACTTATACTAAATGGTTAAAGTATCTTGACTTGCAAGATCAAGTCAATTTATAGACATGCACACACCTACACATGTTGAGGAATAACAATCACACCATATATAGTGGCCCATAGATTAACCATCCCAAATTATGGGCTGACCATGACAATGTTCTATGTAAATGAAGAATCAAATAGGTTAGGCCTCCCAATATATTTAACATCACACTTGTCTTACTTCATTTCTTAAGAATATAGAAACATCGATTAAGTCTCCCAATGAATCTATTCCAATAGTATCCATTTCATATATATACAAAAATGAGCAATAAATAAGTTATTAATAAAGAA
This sequence comes from Liriodendron chinense, assembly GCA_003013855.2. Taxonomy (NCBI): domain Eukaryota; kingdom Viridiplantae; phylum Streptophyta; class Magnoliopsida; order Magnoliales; family Magnoliaceae; genus Liriodendron; species Liriodendron chinense. The sequence goes on along the minus strand of ML058427.1, from coordinate 1,397,093 downwards.
AAAATATACTTCATTGGAATATATATTCCAACATATTGACCTTTCGAAAATGAAAATGAGTAGTTCATAAACCATACCCTTAGTTTAAACCGTCAACCCCCCACCGTCAGTAAATATATTCATTACTTCTTGCAGAGTGGAGTAATCATTAAAGCCATTCTTGTCTAGTATTTCACTTGGCTAAACTAATATAGAAATATGCCATTGGCATTGATAAAGCCAAAGTACCAGTAGTATTTATATCTTTTGAGGGTGCCATGAGGCAATGTATGATTTTCCAAGGTAAAATAGCACCTGACTAGTTAGAAACAAAAATTATTTCGTGGCACTAGGCATAGTACAACCATTTATGATGAGGGGAGCAAATGAATATGGAGGAAGCTTACATAAGAGAATACGCTCTCGCATTGGGCGGTAAATTAAAAAAAGAATCATACATTGCCTTAAGAAAGACAAGTGCCCCAATGCTTTTGCAAGTGAACAACTCCTTATGATGGAAAAAAAGTTTCTAAATTGAGAACATTAAACCCTTTTGTTTTGCATTTCCGAGATTTCCAAAGAAACTTGAAGTAATGAAATATTATTCGGATTTCAAGGCAAAAGAACTCCCTTTAGATCAATCAATTATTTCGAAATGTTTCAAGCTTTTTTCATTGATAGATCTTGATCAATCTTGGCAAAGGTTTAGTAATGTTAGAGAGATACACACCCAATTGGTATAAACCCACTGTAATATCAAGTGAGAAGGATAACAACCTTAAGAAATGTGATACTTATTTCACAAACTTCATCCCGAATGGTCTGAGAGCTTTCAAAGGTTCTCCACTTTTTAAAACAGTCCACCAACCTTGCACGACCCAAACTCTCAAGTACATTGAATAATGACTTCTGATTGTCAGTCATGTTCTTTAATATGATAGTAAAGCAAGTCACGTTGAGTAATTAACATGCGAGTAGAGAGACCTTTTAATTCGGCAAGTGCAAAGGAATTCTTCTTTTTCATAAATAGAGGAAAAAGAAAAAAGATCTTTATGATACTTAACAAATTAGAATAGACTTTTCAAGTACCAAGTACTTTATTATTATTTAATGGATGAAAATGAGAGGGCAACTTGTTAGCTCTGAAGCATTTGATTGTTATTGTAAAATTTCAATATATAATTGTTAAAGTTTTCAGTATGCAAGAGGTAAAAAAAAATTGAGTCTAATTAAAAAAATAACATATCCTATATGCATTTTAAGCTATAAACGATATAAGTATTTTGTTGTATCCCGTATGGAGCCCCATTGCAAGCCTTATGTAGCTGCTATCTATAATGGATGAAAATGAGAGGGCTACTTGTTAGTTCTGAAGCATTTGATTGTTATTGTAAAATTTCAATATATAATTGTTCAAGTTTTCAGTATGCAAGTGGTAAAAAAAATTTGAGTCTAATTAAAAAAAATAACATATCCAATATGCATTTTAAGCTATAAACGATATAAGTATTTTGTTGTATCCCGTATGGAGCCCCATTGCAAGCCTTAGGTAGCTGCTATCTATCATATCATTTCTAAGAGGTTATGTGGTTGAGTCAAAGTCGAGAAGGAGACTAAGTCATCGATCATGCTAGGTTTGATTTCAGTTGGGCTGGCTCCTTTTTGGTGCCCGGTTGTCTATTTAGATGATGGGTTAATGTGAGCCCAAGGAAAGAATAGGTCATCTTGTTGTTGCATTGAAACATATAAATGTTAACTACTCTATTGAAATTGGTAAAATAAAATGGTTGAATAATTGAAAAATAAGATTATTCTAGAATACACATTAAATTATGAGATTATGCATTGAATTTTGACTCATCGAGCTAGACGCTTCTCAAACTTGATGCATTAACTTTTTTAGTTAAAAACCAACATCTTGGGGCTAACATGGGATCCACTTAAGGATCGCTATATTCAACAGCATATGCTTGACTTTGATGAGATGTTTAGTCTGTTGAGGTGTAGAGCCAGTACACTAAGATTGCTGACCAGTGGTGGTCGGGCGCCTGGACGGTCTGTGGATCGGGCGCCTGATATTCATGTTTTGGAGACTAATGTCTCTAGACTGTTTCAGTAACAGTCCGGCGCTCGACGGTTAGTGGATTGGGCGCTCGGTGCCTAGGGCGGGCGCTCGACCATGCTTAGTCGGACGCCTGAAATTTGGGATTTATCTCTATTAGCTCGCTGGACGTATTTTGTTATGGGCGGGTACCCGACCATCCCTAATTGGGCGCTCGACCGGGCGCGAAGTGACTCACGGAGTTTCCTATTTTGAATCCTATTTTCGGGTTTTAGTATATAAATGGGTGTAATCCGAGATTAGGGTATGTGATTAGGGTTTCTATACGTCCAAGGTGAAAGAGGGAAGAGGTTAGCAAAAATGGCCATCTCTGTGCATAGGAGTATCGGAGAAGGTGAGTATTATGCTTGTAACTTTGTCTTTTTCATAGTGGAGTTTTGCACCGTAGTTTTTTTTATCCTTGTTTGAAGTTTTTCCATGTAAATTCTATCTTGTGAGATTGTTGGTTTGTTTCAATTCATCTTCTAGTTGTTATTTTTGTTGGGAAAACCGACAGTGGAAGCGGAAGCAGAAACGCGTGGAGCAATCCGAGATCAAACGAGAAACACAATGAGATCAAATCACACACAAGCATTCACCACAAGAGACTCTGAATTTACGTGGAAATACCCCTCAACGGGTAAAAAATCACGGCACAAAGTGATCCACTATGAATAAACAGAAGATTACAGAGATTGACAGCCCACAAACAAGGAAACACAGAGAAAACCCCAAGTTCTCTCTCACGCACACCTCTCCCCTCTTCTTAACACGAATAGGAAACCTTGGACACCTTAGGATTCCATCTAGGTCCGGATTACAACTCCTTAAATAAGCAAAACATCCAAAATAGAAACATCTTATGCAATCCCATGCGTTGTGCAAGAAACCTGCGTGGGCGCTCGAACGGTCGGCCGATCGGTCGCCCAACACAAAAACTGTCTAGGGGAGAATACATAACACGCTGCCTTGCAGCCGACCGGTTGGAGCCCCCCTCAAACCGGTCAGCCAACCGGTCTAGGGCACCACACAGAAACTGCTGCTTGCAACTGTGCATTTGGGCCAACTCTGTCAGACCGGTCACTCGATTGGTTTGAGCACCCTGTCCACGCACATACATTTGAAGGCTCTCCAACAATCTCCACCGAGGCTTCAAACGTCGAGTTAAACACCATCTTTGTAACGTCATCTCATTTTCAATCATAGTTCCATCGCTTCTTGTGCCACCATCGACCCTATCCTTGCAAATTCATGCCCTTTACCGCTCTTCTCATGTGGCCCTTGGGCACTTGCCACATACGAGCAACCGTGGATCTCGCTGCCTTTCCCGCAACTCCACCGTGAATTGTGCTCCCGATCAACATGTAAAGATGGCCACTCCTCTGTGCTTTCATACACACGAGTGCCCCTTTTATCACTTCACAACAACGATCGCGACCGATAAACACGCACCCTTTCGCCTAGAGTGCACCAAGAGAAATCATATTCATCTTCATCTTGGGGACATGCTTCACATCTTCCAAGACTCGTCCGATCCCATCGAACATCCTGATGCGCACAGTACCAATACTCACAACCTTATGAGCGAATCCATCGCTTACAAACATCGATTCTCCACCATATTCCCTGTATGTCGTGAATGAACTTCGGCCAGGACATACGTGACATGAAGCCCCTGAATCTAGGATCCACCCATTATCGTAAGATCCCTTGCCAGATACAGTTAGAACTTCACATAGATCGCCACCGTCCTCTATGGTATTGGCTCCCTCTCTAGAAGAATTTTCATACCTCTCTTGCTTCAACCTGGGATTCTGACAATCCCTTCTCATATGGCCCTCCTAACCACAATTCTAGCACTTCACCTTAGCTTTCCCTTTGCCCTTAGCCTTAGATCCCGACTTCGAATATCCTCCATGCTTAGAACTGCTTCCCCTCATAACTAGTGCCTCTGAGGAATAACGGGAAGCCACATTACCACTTTTCTTTCTCATTGCCTTCGACTGGAGGGCTGAGATAACGGTCTCGACACTTATGGTTTCCTTCCCTGCACACACAGAGTCCCTGAACGACTTATATGAATATGGAAGAGAATTCAACAGGATGCATGCTTGATATTCATCCTTCATCGGTTCATTGATCTCTACCAACTTGTAAACCAACCTATTGAACGTGCTCAAGGGGTCCTCCACTTCCGTTCCCTCAGCCATCCTTAAGGTGAACAACGGCATCAGCACGTACATGCGATTCTTTAAAGACCTCTTAGCACAAACCTTCTATAGCATCGCCATCATTTCAGCCACAGTCTTCTCCTTCATGACATGGTAGAGAACATCATTCGTAAGGTTTAACGGGATTGAGGTTCTAGTCTTCTTATCGAGCCTCGTCCATTTATCCAAAAGCTTCATCAAGCCCTTGCTGAACTAGGAAGGATTCAACCTTCACCTTTTATAGCTCAAAATTATTTTTCTCGGAGAACTTCTCTACCTCGAACTTTGCACCCCATCCCATCTTCTCGTCTCAGATCTGAAATATACTCCACCCCAACTTTAGCTCTGATACCACTTGTTGGGAAAACTCGCAGCGGAAGCGGAAGCCGAAACGCGCGGAGCAATCTGAGATCAAACGAGAAACACAATAAAATCAAACCATACACAAGCATTCACCACAAGTGACTCCGAATTTATGTGGAAGAACCCCTCAACAGGTAAAAAACCACAGCACAAAGCGATTCACTATGAATAAACAGAAGATTATAGAGATTGACAGCCCACAAGCAAGGAAACACAGAGAAAGCCCCAAGTTCTCTCTCACACACACCTCCCCCCTCTTCCTAACACAAATAGGAAACCTTGGACACCTTAAGAATCCATTTAGGTCCGGATTACAACTCCTTAAATAAGTAAAACATTCGAAATAGAAACATCTTGCGCAATCTCGCGCATTGCGCAAGAAACCCGCGTGGGGGCTCAACCGGTCCGCCGACTGGTTGCCCAACACAAAAACTGTCCAAAGGAGAATACATAACATGCTGCCTTACAGCCGACCGGTCGGAGCTCCCCTTAAACCGGTCGGCCGATCGGTCCAGGGCACCACACAGAAGCTGTTGCCTGCAATTGTACATCTGGGCCAACTCCGTCATACCGATCGTCCGACCGATCTATTTCTTCCTGTTTATCGTTTGTGGATGAGACCGAAGAATGGATCTCGGTTCATCGGCGTTGTTGGCGTGCTGCGCAATATAGTCCGATTGCCAAACTTGCTACAATGCCCAAAGGAATATAGATTTAGCCATTAGTTAAATTCAAGTTCACACTTTCTTTGCGCGACCAAATGAGTATAATGAAATTATTAGCCTCCTTATAATTGGTTTAATGTTTATTACACTGAAGGGGAGGAAGAAATAAGAATAGATATAGAGGTCAAGGGAGTGGATATTCGGATGTCTCTTGTTAATTATTAATGACTTATGAATGATCTTATGATTTATAATAGTATTAGTAATTGCCCCGTCATCTTATATATATTTTTATGAAGAAGAAATCACGTAAGGAAGGGGATCCATGAACAAGATCTATCTATCTGGTAGCCTTTTGAATTCATTTTTCATTAAGAAATTCTAACTCAATACACTATAAGCATAATGAAGGCATAGGTGTTAGTGCTTCATTAAAAATATGACTTTTTAGTACGAGTGTTGCTTAGAGAATCGTATGGACACATGGGAGCATGAAATATCCCTTATCTAGTATAAGGACCTAAGGAAAGGTAGCCTGAAGTTGGAACAATGCACACCAGAACATTGAGTCTGATCACTTGCAGAGTGATGACTTTCTGGAACATTACGAAGCCTATTCTTGAGTTGCACATTTTTTGAGACTAGTATGGAATTGAGGATTTCCGGTATCGCCAATAGGATTCAGATCTCTCTCTCTCTCTCTCTCTCTCTCTCTCTACACACACACACAGAGACACCATTGCCAAGCTGAGATGACTGCATTCATCTGATTTTCTTAAAGAACCAGATGAGTGCAGTCGCCTTAGCTCGCCCAATCTCCTTGGATCCACAACCAATTCAATTAATTTGGCGATGAGATCTGCGGAGGGATCTCCTGGCCGGCACGCGGTACGAATTGAACCATTGATCAAATACCGACGACTATAAAAGGGTTGTACATCTATCTTTAGCAGGTGGCACAGAACCTAAGGTGTTCCAGTCTATTTTTGTTTGCTTTAACTTTGTTCCCAAATGATCTCTAAATGCTCTAGTGGAGCTTCACCAGAGAAGCAACACTACATTCCAGACAGACTTTGATCCCTCTTGTCTTTCAAGAGGATTCAATATGGTATGTCAAGTCTTGGAAAGGTTCTTTGTTTTGCATCTAATTAAACCATGCTCCACTGCTTGTGTGGGTCACCGACTATTTCATTTTTACTGTCCATTCCAAGGCCACTAGTTTTATGCTACAATAACTCATGGGTGTGATTTTCAATTATCGACTGCATGCTCAAATATAGGACCCCACTAACCCCACTAAATGGATATTCTGATGGACAGAAAAGCTAAAACCCCCAGCACCCAGATCTTGACACATGTTACAACTGGACCATGGAAATCAGGCACTACATGGGAGTTGTCATGCAAATTCATATCTTTAGCAACACTTCTTAATAAAGTGGTCCATGTATGAGGACCAAATGCTCCAACTCCATCATAGAAGCTTATCACCATCCTCACAGCCAAGTTCAACATGCTCCTCCTCCCATCTTGATGTCCAATGCTCGCAATAATGATACATTTGGATGTTATTTTGCAAAAGGAGGTTTTCACAAAAGGGGTTTTCACGCCTGATTTTTGGATTGGCTTGCCTATTTTGTTGCACTCGATATGAGACTAATATTGGAAAATGTATTCAAACACAATACAAATTAGGGTTTGGCTTAAAATATTATTTAAGCATCAAACAACCCATTTTGAAGTACGCCAAAATGGGCCCTAATTCATGAAACAAATTCCTAGCAAAAGAGATTCTATCTATAGCGCTTGGGTACTACGACAAAAGCCAACTTCTGGAATCTAATTTGTGTGTTTGGATATTGTAAAGAACTGTGAAGAGATGAGATGCCTCTTTATCCTTCAAAAAGAATGGTGATTGGATGGGAATCCATTTTCTAAAAATTTACAACCATTTTAAATAGAGAAATAATGAAAGGGATAAATTGGAAATTGGATTTCCATGAGAATTCATTTGCAGTTCCTTACTAATGGAACCCATTTCCTAGGGCTGAATTCCAGAGAGCCAAATGATTAACTGTTCCCAATAATGAAATATGGACAGAAAATGTTAGTATTCATGAAATATTACAGTAGGTTCATTGTTATAACTCCTGAAACAACCACTAAAAAATTGAGAGATAAAATGGTTGGTGAATAATTGTTATTTAAGGCAATTTTTTTTTAATTTCTTTTATTTTTATATCAATACCCTCAGTATGATGATGCAATATGCTTTTAGAAGGGGATTTTTTCATGTTAATAGTATGACGAGAAAATAGAAATCGAAAAAATGGAAGAAAATCAAGAGGGAGAATTTTCTTTTACCTAGTATCGATTGGCATGGCGGAGGAATGTCGCCAAGAACATGCAAATTACAAAATGTTATAGAACCATGCACATTATAACATGAGCTCAAGACTAAGCTCAAAATAAAATAAAATAAATCTCATTCTCCGCAGTTTCTCAGCCAAAAAAATTCTCAAGAGATTTTCAAAGTTTAAGGTTTTTCTCAAGATTTAGTCGGAAAATCTTGCTAATTTATAGATTTCAAATATATAAATACAGTAGAATTCTCCCCTACGAACCATAGAACATGGGATTTTTGTGTGCGCCATTTTCCTTACTGTTAAAGAAATAAATGGCATAGGTAGAGGAGCCCAACACCCAGTTTTTTTTTTTCTTCGTGATATTATGGCAAGCTTTTCAAAATATCAGCAGTATTTGTCACACTGGGCCTAGGTTTCAGTTTCACCGTAGAGTTCACTAAAAAATCTCCTGGATTAGAGGTTCGTTGCTAATCCTATGATCAGTGGCCCATGAACATATGGTTAAGAAGTACAGCAAGGGGCCATAAAAAAGGAAAAAAAAATTGATGGTTAGGATCTTCCAATCAGGACCAATTTTGGAGCATCCCCCATCTATAGTGGGTCCAATAAGATCAAGGGTCAATGAACCACAGGCTCAGGAAATTTGTAGTCTTGCATGTGTTAGTTGAAGACCTGTCTGGCCTCATTGCATAGTTAGCAACATGACAATACCAGTCGAAATAGATTAAAAAAAAATGCAGAATCCAACCATCTTGATGAGAAATGTGCTAGCGTCACTCACGTGCATGATATCCACACCATCCATCAGATGCGTTGCCTCGTGTTCACCCTGCAGCTCAAAGGCTGATAAAAAGCTCAGGTGGGCCACACTGTAGGAATCAATCAGTACCATCAGTTAGTTTTGGGCCCATTGTGGTGTGTAAATGCCGTCCAATCTGTTGTTCATCTGATGGCCCTACCAGGATGAAGGGATGCCCCAAAAAAGGCCATTTCAAAACTAAGGTGGGCCCCACGTGAGGTTAGAGGTTCTTAGATATGATTTCTACAGTTGAATATATCGATTGAACTGTCAGCTCAGTAGAATTTTTTATGAACAGTAAATAAAGAAGAGGTCTAAATGGGTGGATTGGATGTCCTTGTTGATGGAGCCTTCAAACATGATGAAATCTCACGACCAGTCGACCAGCCTGGCCGACCGGTCCAATTTTTAGCCGGGCAGCTATGAAGTCTCTGGATGTCTCTTGACGGGTCTAGACTGGTGGCCGACTGGTCTGGTGGATGCTTCGACTAGTCAGCCGACCAGTCATTTTTCAAGGCTGAATGGGTCGATTTTCAAGCAAACTCTTTGGATAGATTTGTGCTACATCCGACTGGTCGGCCATGGGCTGCGATCGGTCAGTAGCTAGGCGTGGCGGTTTATGCATGGTTATGGGATTTTGCGCAACTTGTTTCTATTTTCGTGGAGGAGTTTATCTAAATAACTCTTGGACGTGTTTAGAGGTATCCTAATCAGTACCAAGGAGTCCAAATACAAAATTAGGGTTTGGGGAGAGGATTGTGAGGTGAGATAGTGCATTGTTTATCTTTTGGGCTTTGCTTATGGGTAAATTATCTTTGTAATCTTTTGATTCATAGTGTAGGTGTCGCTTTGTGCCATGGTTTTTTCCCGCAAAGGTTTTCTACGTAAACTTCAGATTGTCTTTGTGTTGATTGCGTGTGTGTCGTGTGGTGATTGTTTGATTATCTTCGGTGCTTGCACTGACCAGTTTCAAAACAAACGGTATCAGAGCTATTGTTGGGAGGTTGAAGCAGAGAATTCTGAGACGATCTCATGGCATCGAGCACGAACTTTGACGTGGAGAAGTTTTCTGGCAAAAACAACTTTAAGTTGTGGAAGGTGAAGATGCGTTCTATCCTAACTCAGTAAGGGGTCGTGAATGCCCTTAAAAAACAACCAGAAGGCATGGATAATGATGGGTGGACCCAGATGGACGAGAAGGTTATGACCCCAATATAATTGTGCTTGACGGATGATGTCCTGTATAACGTCATGAGGGAGAAGACCGCTGTAGATACATGGAACAAGCTAGAGAACGTATACGCGAATAAGTCTCTAGAGAACTGGATGTATATGATGATGCAACTCTTCACTTTGAAGATGGCGGATGGGATTGATGTGGGTGATCACATTGGCACTTTCAATAAGCTGATGGATATTGGTGAACAGATGAAGGACGAGTATCAAGCATTGATCATTCTGAACTCGCTTCATAGTTCATATGAGTTGCTCAGAGACTCGTTGTGCGCGGGTAAGGATACAATCAACGTTGAGATCGTACTTTCAGCCCTCTAGTTGAAGGCAATGAGACAAAAGAGCGGTGACACTGGTGCTTCCTCCGATGCACTGGTTATGAGGGGAATGAATTTGGAGCGGGGTGAAGGATCGTCACGTTCTCGATCGAAGTCCAAGGACAAGGGCAAAGGAAAATTGAAGTGTTGGGGATGCGGTCAGTGAGAGCACATGAAGAAGGACTATAAGAGTCCTAAAAATACGGAGAAGATAAGAGATTCCTTTAGGGAGGTCAATACTGTTGAATCTGAAGAATGCGGTAGTGATGTGTACGAGGTCTTGACGGCGTCAAAGACGTGATCTCTTAGCGATGAGTGGATCATGGACTTTAGAGCTTCGTACCACATGTGCCAGGATAAGAGTGTCTTTACTTCCTGTAAGGAGTATGATGGCGACTCAGTATTTTTAGGCGATGACTATACCTGCATGGTTGTAGGGATTGGTACTGTGTGCATCAAGATATTCGATGAGATCAAACAGACCTTGATGGAAATGAGGCATGTTCCCATGTTGACGAAGAATATGATTTTCCTTGGTGCACTCGAAGTGATAGGGTGCAAGTTCATTAGTTTTGACCAGTTCTGCAAAGTTTTAAAGGGGGCTTTTATAATTATGAAGGGACAGAGGCATAAAAACATTTACAGACTGATTGAGAGTACTTCGGTAGGTGAATCTACATCGACTGTAGCGGATTCCACGTCTGCATGTATGTGGCATGCCCGGTTGGGCACATGAGCGAGCGGGGCATGAATGTACTTTTTGAACGATCTTTGATTCATTTCTTTAAATCTATAGACTTTAGTATACGTGAGCATTGCATGTATAAGAAACAGTCTAAGTTGTCATTTTGGAGAGGGGGGAACATGTATGTAAAAAGGGTGCTTGAATATATTTATTCCGATGTATGGGGGCTGTCGCCTGTAATTTCTGTTGGGGTCATAGTTTATGTCATTTATTAATGATTACAGTAGGAATGTTTGAGTTTATTTTCTGAAAAATAAATCCGGTGTCTTTAATAACTTCAAGTATTGGAAGGCCATGGTGGAGAATCAGTCAAGACAGAAATTGAAAGTTTTGAGAAACGACAATGGAGGGAGTTTAACCGGTATTGTAAGGAGGAGGGGATCGTGAGGCACAACGTAGTGTGCCATACGCCAGAGCAGAATGGTGTGGCAAAGCGGATGAATCAGACTCTCTCGAAGAGAGCCCGGTCCATGATCAATAATGCTGGGTTGGGCAAAATGCTATCGACTGAGGTCGTTAACATGGCTTGTTACTTGATAAATCGGTCACCCTCTACGGTATTTGAATGTAAAATCCCCAAGGAAGTGTGGAGTAGTCATACGATAGATTACTCGAGTCTACGAGTCTTTGGTTGTGAGACTTACTTTTATGTACTGTCAGTTGAGAGATAAGCTTGACCATAGGGGCCAGAAAATGGATCTTTGTGGGCTATGATGATGGTGTGAAAGGTTATCGCATATATGACCTAGTTACACGAAAAATTGCCCTGAACCGTGATGTTAAATTTGATGAAGGGTCTTTGTTCCAAAATGATGTGCCAAAGGAACTTGGAAAATCAGAAGTGATTAACATTTAGTTTGATAGAGATGAGACATAAGCCGAGACCGATATACAAGCAGAGATACAAGATCAGGTGAAGTAGCCACCTGTGCGAAGAAACCCACCAAGAGATCGCAGGTTACCGTATAAGGATGACTCAAACATTGCATTCGCTCTCATTACAGATGAGTGAGATCCGTCTAACTTTGATGAGACTCTACATGATGTAGATGCTGAAAAGTGAAAGATGCCAATGTAAGACGAGATGGATTTTCTGTACAAGAATAAGACTTGGGAGTTAGTGGAACTTCTCGTGGGCCGAAAAATGATTGGGTACAAGTGAATTTTTCGGAAGAAACATGATAGGTACAAGTCTAGATTGGTGGCAAAAGGGTATACTCAGTGTGAAGGTGAGGACTTCAGTGAGATCTTTTTGTCGATTGTGAAACAAGTATTTATCGGGTTTGTGTTGGCGTTAATTTCCTAATATGACCTTGAGTTAGAACAAATGGATGTGAAGACTGCTTCCTACATGAGGAATTAGATGAGCAGATTTACATGGTACAACCAGAAGGTTATGCAGTGCAAGGGACTGAGAACAAGGTTTACAGGTTGAGGAGATCATTGTACGGTTTTAAACAGTTGCCTAGGTAGTGGTACAAGAAGTTTGATTATTTCATAATGAGTTAGGGCTTTTCCAAGAGCGAGTACGATCACTGTGTCTATTACAAGACACTGAGTGATGAGAAGTTTCTCATACCGGTGTTATATGTCGATGACATGCTTATTGTCAGTCATAGCATGTCTGACATTAATGTGTTAAAGACTCAGCTTTCAGGGACATTCGAGAGGAATGATCTTGGGGCTGCAAAGAAGGTTCTTGGTATAGATATTCATAGAGACAAGAAGAGGAGCAGGTTGTGGTTATCTCAGGCTGAATTCCTTGAGAAGGTGTTGGTAAAATTTATGATGGATAGGTCTAAACTGGTTAACGTTCTTCACGCGGCTCACTTCAAGCTTTCTTCTAAACAGTGTCCCAAGACAGATGAAGAAAATCAGGTTATGTCTCATATGCCCTATACAAGTGTTGTGGGCAGTTTGATGTATGCCATGGTCTATACGAGACCGGATATTTTACAGGCTATGGGTGTTTTTAGTTGATTCATGTCTAACCTCGGTAAGCAACATTGAGAAGTTGTGAAATGGCTACTTCGATACATTCGGGGTACGCAGGACTATGTCTTGATGTTTGAAAAGTCCAATGACAAGTTGGTTAGGTACGTCGATTCTGATTATGTAGGTAGTGTGGACTATAGGAGATCGACTTCCGGATACTCGTTTGTGTTAGCGAGTGGAGTAATTAATTGGATGTCTAAGCTTCAGTCTATGGTGGCTCTTTTCACTACTGAAGCTGAGTATATAGCGGTACTGACAGAAGCTTTCAAAGAGGCTGTTTGGTTGAAGGGAATGATAAATCAGTTGGGGCTTCAACAAGAAGTCGTACCTATTAATTGTGATAGCTCGAGTGTTATAAATTTGGATAAAAATTTTGTTTAACATTCTCGTACTAAACATATTGATGTGCGTCACCATTTTATTCGACAGGTGCTTGAGGAAGGAGATTTAACTCTGGAGAAGATTCACATTAGCGTGAATCCAGCGGATATGTTGACCAAGGTAGTCCCAATAGAAAAGTTTAAGTTTTGTGTAACTTCTCTGGGATTGGCAATGACTTAATGAAGATGCCGGGTTTACAAGAAGCGACATTATGATTGAAGATGAAATGTTTAATGAAGCAAAGGAAATGTGGTTCGACGTTTGAAGCCTCCATAGAGATTGTTGATGAAGCCTTCAAACATGCTAAAACAAGGTCTCACAATAGGTCGACTATAGCCTGGCCGACCAGTCCAATTTTTGGCCGAGTAGCTGTGAAGTCTCTGGAAGTCTGTGAATAGGCCATTGATCGGTCTGGTGGATGCTCTGACCAGTCAGTCGATCGATCTTTTTTTTAGGCTGAACGGGTCGATTTTTAAATAAACTCTCTTGACAGATTTGTGCTACATTTGACCGGTTGACAGGTGTGGTAGTGTTATGTATGGTTACGCGATTTTGCATAACTTGTTTCTATTTCGTGGAGGGGTCTATATAAACTGTTCTTAGACGTGTTTAGAAGTATCCTAATGAGTACCAATGAGTCCTAATAAGAAATTAAGGTTTGAGGAGAGGATTATAAGGTGAGACAGTGCTTTGTTCATCTTTGGGGCTTTCCTTGTGGGTAGATTATCAATGTAATCTTCTAATTCTATCTCATAGTGCATGTGTTGCTTTGTGCCATGGTTTTTTCCTTAAAGGGTTTTCTACGTAAAATTCAGATTGTCTTTATGTTGATTGTGTGTGTGGTGATTTTTTTATTCTCTTCAGTGCTTCCGCTGACTGGTTTCCCACTAGTCCCGACTGGCCATACTGTACTAATTGGCCTGATGTTTCCGTGTTCCTGACTGTTCATCTAAAGGGGCAGAATGGATCAGAGCCGGTAAAATACTCTCCGAGAGAGAGAGAGAGAGAGAGAGAGAGAGAGAGAGATATGTTACAGTAGCTTGGCCGGACCATGAGAGGAATCCTTATTGATAGGGTCCACCTGATCAACGGTCTGGATTGCATCAAGAACCTACAATTTGACAGTTCATGGTTGATATTCTGGGTAAAAAGTTCAAAAAAATGGCTAGGATTGTATGATAGGTATGGTCCGGGACTAATTGTCCATCCATAATAGGTTCTACCAGATGGACGGTCCTGATAGCTTTCATTATCCCACCATACCATACTTCGGTTCTACTGGCCCGACGACATCATTTCCCCCGAAGTAAACTCTAGCTACCATCTTTGTGTTCCGTTCATCCAACTTGGACACAAATGAACGGAAGCGGATTGGGAACACACCACCACCCAGCTAGGCAGCGTTGAGCGCTGTGGGGAACACTGTAATGTATATGTTTTATATCCATGCCGTCCATCCATTTTGCAAGCTCGTTTTAGGCATGAGCCCAAAAATGAAGTAGATCTGAACCTCAAGTGGACCACACCATGGGAAACAGTGGGAATAATGACACTCACGGTAGAAACCTTCCTATGGACCACACCATGGGAAACCGTGGGAATAATGACACTCACAGTAGAAACCTTCCTATAACCCACCGTAATGTTTATTTTTCATCCAACCTGTTGATAGGGTCACATGGACCTGGAAGTTTTTAATTGTGGGCATTCAATCACTACTCTTTCCTCGAGCCTTTGATCTGCTTCATTGTTTTGAGCTCATGCCCTAAAATAAGCTCGAAAAACAGATGAACAGTGTGGATAAAACACGTACATCACGATGGGCCTCACAGCACCCAACACCACCTAGCTTAGTGGTGTTGGGATCACCACCCAATCTGCCTCCCAGTTCTACGAGTTACAAGCCGCTCATCATGCCAGCCATACAAGATCCGTGGTTATGGAAGTGACTGACGGACTGCACAGCATCTGGCCTTGTGCCACATACCAGATGACAGGATGGCCTGGTGGGATCCACCGGATGAGCGGCTTGGATCTTAGACATATGAGGTGTTAGGCACGTGTCACAGCGAATGCATTATCAACAGCCCTTTCTTCCTTTCGCCAGAGCTCCCAGGAGATGCACATCCACATGATATGGATATGATCCAGACCGTTCATTGAGTTGATCCTACCATGGAGATCCCATAGGAATGGAATTACTCCTATAAGAGGATTAGAACCATCAGATCATTGGGCTCCAGATGGAAAGCTAGGATAATACGGAAGCAACTTCCAAGAAGACTAAACAGAAACAAGAGGTATCCATCAAAGAAGACTGAACTTCACAAATGGAAATCTAAGGATTTTAAGAAATTTGAAGGCTCAAAATATTTTTAAAAAAATAAAGATTTTCTACACCGATTGGGCATACACCAATGCTACAGTATGCTAACTAGGAGTTTGAACAGGTCAGGTCTGCCCACGGGTCAAGTAGCCCGACCCACTTGTGAGGTGGGTTCAGGCCAAGCTAAACGGTCGGCTACTTGGTCTTGGGCTGGAAATATTGTGACCTGTTTAAATAAATAAGACCGGTTTGGTTGAACCATACCTGACTCAACCCACCCATATAGATTATCAATGGATTGGGCTAGATGACTTGACCCAACCCAACTCAAAAACCCAAAAATAAAAATAAAAAAGGAGACAAGCATATATAGATAAAATTTATATTTATGTACATATTCACTAATTGGGCTAGGTTGTATATTCGGCCTTAGTGTCGTATTCCATCCTAAACTTGAGTTGTGGCAAGTTGGGTTAGGTTGTTGAGCCCGACCCATTTGTAATTTAACGAGTTGGTCTTGTTGAATTTTCGATGGTTGGGTTGAGACAAATAGTAATGGGTCGTGGGTTAGGTTTGAGCACGAATTCTTGACCCGTTTAATAAATAAGTTCAGGTCTCTTTAGGCTGACCATAGAGCCTACTCATTGACTATTGACCTCCCAAACTCACTAATGTATTGAGGCAACCCCTCGATCGAGGCAAGGCTAGGGTCAGGAAGAGGATCCAGAAGTGGGCCTGGAAGAACCCAAGGTCGAACCGAGAAAAGGGCCGAGTAAGCCAGTAAAAGGCAACAGAAGACCCCTACTGACCGATCGGACCTCCCTGACGACCGGTCGTCCAACTGATCAGAATTGGTCCAGGGACTCCGGAACTCTCTGAACTGTTTCGCGCCCAGACCGAGCAATCGACAGATGCATAGCTGTGCGCACGAGCTTTTCGTTTTGGATGATTTTCTTATGATTTTTTGTTTATGTACTTTCCTATTGCAATTAAGACACTTATGTTGCGCTTTTAGGGTTTAATTTTCTATAAGTATTTGTTTTATTTTCGTTTTTAAGTATCATTACTATATTTTGAATAAAAACTTAGAGCTTTCTCTTGTTTGCTCGTGGATTCGAGTCATTCTTCGTGGATTCGAAGAGAAGGTCTCATGGATTCGAAATATCCCGTCATAGATTCGACGAAGACAGGTTGGGGAGTCCCTGTAGATTCGAGATTCAGATTAGTTATCCCTGTGAGAGTGACGTTGCTCGATCTCACCACTTTTGTCCGCACCACTCCTTGAGGTGGGAAAAAGAGGCCAGATAGACTTAGCCTTCAAAGTGAGGAATAGACCCCTTTAGATCCATTTGGAATGTGATTTATTCAAGAGAGAAGATTTGATACTCCAAAAATGTGTGCTGGATGATACAATAGCACTTAGAAATTAATTAAAAGGCTGGCATACAAGTAACTTAAATCAAAATAGCCAAATCATGGGTTCTAGTTAGATTTATCATGAACTAAAAACTACACTAATTCAATCGGACTGCCAAAAACTACACCTTTTTAAAAAAAATATTTGACTATGAAATTGGTGGACATTTATTGGAAGATTAGAAGTAAAAAATAACCAATGGTCCTATTTTAATAAATAAAAAAGTGTCTTTGACGATGTTAGGGTTTTCGATCAATCTAATATTATAAACGTGACTTGTGGGTCTTAGTCGGGTTAATTTGAGTAAATGTATACTATAATGTACAATTTCTGAATGCCTGCATATCAAACATCATACTATGCTGGAGTATCAAGTGGCTCCTCTCTTTAATGCCTAGATTGCTAAAGATGTTTAATGTAAGATATTGGTTTATTGTACTAACATACTATGGAAAAATATTTTCATCTGAGAATGTTTAGTGATCCAACCGTTGAATTGATGAGATACAAAGCTAAATCTTCAAGATGACCTTCCATAAATGATCCCAAAACAATGGTCAAGGAGATGGTCCACAAATGAAAAGAGGACACGATCGAAGGCTTTAAATATTCCAATATGAGATTAATTTTGGGTAAACCCCATATTTGATAAGGCCCATCATATGAATGGTTTGGATCATTCAAGCACGGCAGGGATCTAACCGATATAGTCCCATCTATTGATAAAGCTTTGTTAAGGCAGCTCATGTACAGGACATATGCCATCATGGCAGGTAGGTGTTGCATCCATCCAATCCATCCAAGGGGTACCACTATGTAGATTTACTAGCCCATGAATCAGTTCAGGACCATTAATAGTCTAACGTGGCATGGAATATTACAACAAACGTAAGCTGCTGTTTATGAAAGAAAAAAATGCCCAAAGCTTTCTAACCCAATTACCATGTGTTTATAATATTGGGGCCCACCTACATAGTTGTCCACATTCATCTTAGGAAATGAACATCCATGACAGTGGATCAGATTCTCCTGAAGATTGCCCATTGAAAAAAAGGGTTGATGTCCTATTCAGGACTCCATGTGCAACCGGTTCCCATCTAATCGCTGGTTTGAAAAGCTTTAAGAGGTCAGTAGTCAATGAAATACGTTCTAGACGTGGAATATCAGGGAAAGAAAGGCCCACTAAATACAAATATATTTGGTAGGCTGTATTAATCCTACATGCCTGTGAAGACTGGACTACTTGAATATGGAGGATTGTTTGAACCTTTCAGGCACGACTTGTGGGGACAGAAAGAAGGCCTTCTTCTGAGGGGCTTAGAGATATGAATGAGCATAGGGGGGTGAATGTGCATGAGATCCATGCCGTCCATCAGGTGCGCTGCCTCACGTTCACCGTAGAAACAAAAAATTAGGCCGGTCCGAAATTCAGTAGGCACACCATAAGGAGGATTTTGGATGGGGACGACTGCCATTAGCTCTATGTGGAGCAAACAGTGGATTATATCTACCATTTAATCCATTCTTTTTATAATCCTCACCAGGATGAATGAACATTACAAAAATCATGCTATTCTTAAATAAAGGTGGGACACACCACATAAGATTATAGGTTCTTGGCATGATTTTACACTGTTTCCTATAGTGAGGCCCACTTGAATTTTGCATTGGTTAATGTTTGGAGTCAAGGAAAAACATTGGGCAGCACACCTAATGAACGGTGTGGATGTCATGCACATGAAGTCTTAAACAGTAAATAACCATATTCCAATTGAAATAATTCTTTAGGATGAATCACTGAAACATTAATTGAAATCCTAGTAAGAATTCTCACTAATTCTTAGATTGGTGGACCAAATTAGATTCAGTGCATCTCATATATGGGATTTCCGGTAGTGAAAGGGCAGTGGTCAAAATCAAAATGTTTGAATGATCACGGTCCTTTAATTGATGGCATACAAATGGACACTAAAAAAAGACAGAAATCATCAACAATCCATTTCTATAAGAAAAAGTCCATTTATTAGACGATTAAGATGATCCAATCAAAGCAATGTTCATCATGGGCCAATCAACGGTAGAGCTGGAACTATGCCCGGTTCGGATCATCATACAGCTGCACTAAAAGAGAGAACGGTCAAACACAACTCTATACTGCAATATGATTCAGGACTGACCTTGGATTTCAAGTTTGCCCCACGTAGATTGATCTGAAAGCATCCATCCGTTGAGTCCACAACTCTGCAATTGTAAAAGGTATAGAGAGAGAGAGAGAGAGAGAGAGAGAGAGAGAGAGAGAGAGAGTGGTCTACGTTTAGCAGCCATAATACACAATTAAAATGTTGGATTCTCAATGTAGAGTAGGTTTTGGGGCATGGCCCATCAAATGTGGGGCCCACCAGAAGAATGCATGTGTGATATACATGGATGGCACATAACTGGATCATTTCTCTTACAAAAGAGGACTAATCTATTCATTCTTGATTTAAGGACCAAATTTTCATCCTCGCAGGTTCTCTACCATACATGAGCACGCATGGCATGTGTATGAGATCTGAACCATTGATTCATGAGGGACGTCTAGATCACAGTAATGGGATAAGGCAAACTAATTGGAAGATGGTTTACCTAAGATTTTGAAATCCGGTCAGTTATTTTTGCAAGCATTTTTACATGTTTAAGAAAGACTGTCCAGTGATCCTAATCTCTACAGATGAATGAATGGTTTGGATCATCGTGAATATATGCCATGTGTATGGTGTAAGCATGGGATGTAATTAGATCTCACCCAATGTAATACAAACATCTCTGCAATTACGAAGAAATAAATCGAACTATGGATGAAAAGAGGTTATCTAAGAAGTTATAAATGCATGAAATTGCCTTCACAGAACTAGTTCCAGTTTATCAATTCTAGTGCACCATACACTGATTCTCCTACTTGTGGGGCCCACAAAAACTTGGACATGTGGCACAGAGGTCCATAATCAAGACCATTCTTCTCTCTGATCAAACAATCTTAATCATTCAATCGTACAAAGGTCGAATAGAGTATCAATCAGTGTACCACATGTCCAACTCAATTGCAGAGTCACAAAGAAATTGGTCTGCTGAGCTAATTGTAAGATGAATGAATGCTAAGATGTGAGAAATGAAACAACCCCTCTTTAAATCCGATAAATGCTGAGGAGAATCAGGTGACTCGCACAAGATCTTGTGCAGTCATATGGTATGGCCCACATTCAACATGTAACGGCCATTGATCAAGTTGGCCATACCTGTGTAATGAACTAGACCATGGCACATCATTTTCCAAAGTGTACAAATTTCTCATACACATGCCACTCATGTCACTATTGAGTGGACAGGCACAATTTTTTGGGCTGGAGCATTTTACTCATGGACCCCACCTGATCAATGGTCCTGTGTCCACGAGGTGCCTGCCAATTGCCTCTTTAAAATCTCCACAGATGAACTGCAGAAGCATTTCCCTTCCAAGTATAAATATGAGCAGTTAACAAAAATCGCAACATTCGTTAGTCTCATCTGATCATGATCACATAATAGAAAGAGGAAATCTTTGATACTCTGGCAGACTGTGATGGATGATACTCAGCCACTTACAAATTAAATTGTATACGTGGCAAAACAAGTAATTCCAATTAAACCATAAAATAATGTGTAAAAATTTATATGTATCAAGAACCAAAATTATGCTTATTTGATTATTTGACTGTTAGATTGGTGGAAATTTATCAAACGGTTAAAAATGAAAATAACTAATGGACTTATTCTAACAAATAAGTGTCCACTAATCAAAGGTTAGGATTGTTTAAACTATCTGATGTTTGGATTATAACTTAACGTTAGCAGGTTTCACAATTTAGTCTGTTTAGTTTTAGTTAGTTTATGCCACATATACCATTTACAGGTACCTGCATATCGAGTGTACTACACAGCCTAAGTATCAAATTGCTCCCCTAATAGAAATTGCATTTTAAAGGAAAATCCCAAGTTGGGGGATTGCTAATCTGGTTGAATTTTGGGTCTTCTGTACAAATTATCAAGATTCAATACAATGAATGTTTCTAAGAAGAAACCCTACAATATATAGTAAGCCTAGTAACTCTGACAAAGAATTCTTAGTTTCCTAAATGAAACTCCATACAACAAATCTGATATACGGATGGAGACCCAGTCCAACGTGCATGTGGCACATGTATATGGTGATCTGATCCGTTATCCATCATAAGGTTCCACTAATGGACCATTTGATCAGGCAATCCTATCTATGGAATAACAACACAGAAAAGTCACTGACTGGATTGTAGCGATTTCTCTACACTATTTTGAAATGGTAAGGATGGTATGATCACTGTCATTTATGCTGTATTGAGATGGTCATGGCTGACATCTTGGAAAGGAACTTATGTACTGGATCTCCTCTTTTAGCATACACAAGTATTTAAATGCAATTCATCAGACAGTAAAATTCTGTCAATTTGGTGCATAAGGCCAAGCTTCACGTGCATCTATAATGTGGGCCCCCCCATGGAAATCATGTGGTCCAAAATCAGGCTGATCCACTCATCAAGTGGCACCCACAAAGACATACATTGCAGTTTTTCCATCTGAAAGGGCTATAGACTCATTATCCTTATCTTCCTATGTATACATGCTATTATTTTAGGGACTAGATTGCAGACATAATCATTTATTTCACTGATTAGAATGACAAGAATATATAGAAGAGGTAGGTAGGAGATCAGTAGAGATTTATAGAGACCCTAATAGATATATATGAATCATCCTTATAACTATCCACAAGAATATCCTATTTTCTAACACATACATCCATTATCTTCTTGAAGGGGATGCTAACCTCAATCATTTCCTTTTTTTGGCTTTAACTAACTTAATCAATCTTTCTCAAGAAAAGCAGTGATATTGGACAGAAAGGATTGTGCATTTGATGGGGCCAAGATATCATATTTGAGCTAAGTATCAATAAAAATCTAAGAAGGCATTGTACATTCAAAACCATGAGCATAATGAAATCATAAAAAATGAGCAAACCCACCAACATCACTATTTCAGACATGCATTCCTCTTAGTCTAAACTAACAATGCATACCCAAGTACTGGTTTTTGGTACATCCGCTTCACTCCTACAAATCATCCAGCCCAAGTACTTTAAGACCCATATGACAATATTTCAAGATCCTGTTTAAAATGAACAACGTCAAAATAAATAACTAAAGAAATAAAACATTTGGTCAATTTGGAACTTAGACCATGGAACAAGAGCACTCAGGCTAACAAACAATGGATCCATAGGTTCTTGTATGGATACATGGGATCCACTCATTTCGACAAATCATCAATCCAAAGTCCTTTGAGACCCATGTTACAATATGTCATGATCCTGTTTTAAAGCCGACTGGAAAAAAAATCAATACAATATGAACTAAGACTATGGAACATGCATGGGCGTTCAGCCAAGCTAACAAACAATGGATACATAAATTCTTGTATTGATACATGAGGAACAATCATTTCTAGAAATCATATATCAAGCCAAAGTCCTTCAAGATCCGTATTACAATATTTCAAGATCTAGTTTTAAAGCTCACCAAAAATAAAATAAAATAAGATAAAATCAATAGCATTTGAACTTAGACTATATAACATAGGCTCTTAGGCTAAGTAACAAACACTGGATATATAAGTTCTTGAATTGCTACATGGGTTACCCTCATTTCTGGAAATCATCAATCCGGAGTCCTTCAAGACCCACATTACAATATTTCAAGATCCTCTTTCAATTTCACTCTAAAAACAGAAATCAATAGAAGATACAGTTACACTGTGAAACATGGACACTTGGGCTAAGTTACATACAATGGATACATAAATTCTTGTTTGGATACATAGAAACCATCCACCTGAGGTCCTTTAACATCTATAAGCAACATGCTTGAAATCCCAACAAACCCAAATCAGATAAATTTGGGTTCCAATCTAGGGCTACATTTGGAGTTTTACTTGGGACTTGCCAAAGCAAATATAGCACATGAAACAAAACATACCATGACAGAATGATAAACAAGAAGACAAACAAGACGCCATGATTTTTCAGTACATCACTCGAAAATAATTGCAAATGCGACTACTTTTCAGTGTTTTCGTCATCACTTCACAAGAGAAAACGCGCGCTGCTAACTACTTTGAGTGAGAGAGAGAGAGAGAGAGAGAGAGAGAGAGAGGAAGGAGCCTTCATGAAGTCCAAGAAAAAACAAGTGTCAATGAAATGAAGGCCTGGCTATTATTTCAAACGTACAAGGAGTGAAAAAGAAAAAGGGTCCGACGGTTTGAAGTACACGGAGCTTCAGTGAAATGGGTGGGATCCCAACGTGCCCAAATATTCCTACAGGAAGGGCAATTTCTAAGTTCTAACTCATGCTTAGTGCATATGTGGCTTAACCTACGCACCCCACAAAAGAATATACATAAGAATGTCGGTGTTGTAATGTGCAAGAAGGAATGGATATCAAAAGGGCCCTTTCTCTAACAGATGCTTAGCCTACACGCACCACCAAGTGCCCATCACTTTCCAAACAGTGAGAATCATAGGAAGATATGAATAAGAATTCTACTTTAACAATGATAATAATAAGAAATTCTAATGAGCAATGAGCTAGGGTTATGAGGAAGCAAGATAGTATAATCACCTTCTCATTTGATTTTCTTAACGTGCGCACCCAGGCATCATCCTCGTCATCATCGTCCTCGTCATCATCACACCTTGGAGAATATAAATGAAAAAAAAAGTCATTTATTGCCGATGCAGCATCATCAAGATTCCCATCACGAGAGAGGCTCTGAGGAGTGAGAGAATGGGCCCACTACCATCATCTCCACCACTCAATTAAGGCATCTTGAACGTTTGTGAATCTTGATGATGCTACACCAGCAAACACTGACTGGTCTCGCTGGATCTTCATCACCACATCATCATAATCATCAACATCCCATGCAGAAGAGAAGGGAGAAAAAGAATAGAACTCTAACCCTAAGCATAACCCTAAAAGGATTCAATCCATGGAGAAGAATTAAAAGGAAAAACAGGAGACAGAAAGCAAAAAGAGCACTAGTGCAACAAAACCCACATCTAAAAACATGATATTAAAAAGACCCACTTGAGAAAAAAAGCCATATGGTGAGGGATATACCTAGAAACATGAAATCAGAAAGATCCACTTGGGGAAAAAGCCATATGGTAAGGAAACAACACTGGAGAAATGAGAAGAGATATTGGACAAGACGAGAAGGAGGAGCAGCAAAAAGGAAGGAATTTGAGAGAGAGAGAGAGAGAGATGATGGTAAAAGGTTCGGCATGGAGGGCATAAATATAGGTGTTTTGAGGAGGGAGAGGGGTAATGAAGAGAGAGAGAGAGAGAGAGAGAGAGAGGGATTGGTTGGTGATGAAAGAGCGTCAGGAGGGCAGTACCCGCAACAGTTATCTATCGCAATCGTTGGTGCTAAAAACCACTAAAACCTTTAAAACCTCCTGCCTTAGGCCACTTGCCACAGATGGCGTCACATTAAAAATCCTGCCCAAAACGAGAGAGAGAGAGAGAGAGAGAGAGAGAGAGAGAGAGAGATCAGATCCTTTAATGGAGGCGTTTAGGTTGGAGGATCTGTTGCGTCCGATACAAGCATTATACGTGGATGGAATTGACAGGCCTGACCGCCAAAATCGTTCGGGTGCCTTCTCCCCAGCAAAATCATTCTTCCTGATTTTTTGTTCTCCTTTTTAATGCCTTTTTAATGGATTTTTACATTAATTTTAATTATTCCTATGTGTTTATCTCTTTCTCTTTTTTATGGCCAGAATACATTCTGGATGGTCAATCTGGGGAATGATCTTGACCGTCCGATTTATCCAGTTAAATTTGGGCCTCTGACCCATTTTCATTTAAACAGTCCATTTGATGCCTAGAGTTTGGATGGTCACGCTGTCAAACTCGGTCTCGTTGACGGGTCGACAAGGTGGATCTGTTATTCTGACTCGTTTACACTAGCTTGAAATCGAGTCCTGAGTCGACCCAAATGACCAAATATAATTACTCAACATGACATTACTGAGTTGATTCGTGTGAGTTCTTTGTCAACAGACCGGTTTTAGAACTGTGACTCCAATCAGTGTGAACTCCACCAACAGTATGGCCCACCATGTCATTGGTTTGATTTGATGACCACGTGCGCCACCGCCACGCGTACGTATTGGCGGATGAGTTTACACAGTTTTGTAAATTTTGTCATATGCAATCGAAATCTAACCTTAAGGTGCAGTACTAAACAATCCATCTCAATTTTGATGAAAACCCTATAAATAATCTACAAAATATTTCTCCATCTAACGCTCATTGGATGCTGAAAGCTTCTTAAAATGCCCATTTCACATTTTTCTATACTACCCATTTCCCTCTTCTTCTCAATCTACGTTTCTATTGTTTTGTACAATCTAATTCAAGGATACTTATAGGTTATGCAACAATTGCGCCGGACTTTTGGGTTATGTTCAAAAGCCCATGGTAAGCGCCATGACCACTTAGATTGCAGTCGCTCCGAATGTCATTTCACTATGACATGAAATCCTTGGGCTCTCATCTAATTCAATTGTGGAATCTTTTTTTTTTTTTTTTATGAATTTCTCTTTTATGGTATTGTAACTTATAATTCACTTTGCCTACTAACCCAAAAAATAAATGTAAAAAAGTTTTGCGCGCACAAAGTAAAAAATGGCCACTCAAAGTATGGCCCACTATGTTTTTTTATTACTATTTTGTATAAGTGATGGAAGATATTCATTAATTATATTATAAAGACAGAAGATATAATTTTTAATTGAAACTCTTAAGCATCAACTGAGCAACAGCAGCCACAAGCGACAACACCAAATCAAAAATCAAATACACTCCATTCCATCAAGAGCTATAAACTAATTCACCTTAGTGACTAACTTATCTTTCTCCTAACATATATTGTTTTCAACAAGAAACCTAGGGTTTGGCTTTTCGTATATGCTAAGGTTGAAGGTTCTAGAAGTTGGTGCCAACATCATGAATAACTTAAAGCCTATTTGGGCAGCCGCATCCCATGGGATGGAACATTATTATATGGGATAAGGTTTATTTATTGCGCATTGATTACATGTCCAGTAATACCATGGTACTAGATGTGATTAACATTATCATTTCCATGTTTGGTATCAAATCCTTCCCTTGACAAATGCACTGTATTATGTGAAGTTTGCGTTTGGTAGACCACAAAATTGTAATCAATGAACCACATTTCACAACTGATTTTGATCACTTGTGCACATATGCCGCTTGAATGTCACATGCAAAAGGCACGTATGGATGAACGACATTAATAAAACACAAGCATCAATGTGGAGCCCACAATTGTAGCAAATTTTGAGATCCAATAGAAATTCAGCGAAATCCACCATTAGCATTAGAATATTTGATACTATGATTAATCTAAACCTTTCTATTGTTATCAAACACCGAATGGATTCGACATGGGGCAAATGCAATTCCATACCATCTAAACCTGTCTAATACTGCTGACCAAACGGGCCCTTAGGATTTGGCAGGCTGCAACATGCATTTAAGGAGCAAAAGGGTAAAATTAAAATGGATTATAGTCTCAATTACATTGAAGGTTGGTTTGTTTCACCAATTACTAGAGTAATATAAATGAAGTGCGCAATTATTACATATTACTTTACCAATCTCTTGACAACTTTTGTATTTGGCTATCAATTTCTATGTTTGGTTTATCAGCGATATAATAATAATTAGGTACATTTTTACATTATTTTAATACTAAATCATCTCTAAAATACACCAATGTCATTGTTTGGGTTTGAAATTTTTATAGTTATGCTATGAAAAGTATAATAAGTTTAAATTCATTTACTTTTCTCATAAAAACATTTGAAAAATGATTTTGATGCGTCATGATAAAATCATAATATCGACATAGTTTCTTTCACATTATTACAAATTGCTTTACTGATATTCTGACAACATTTGTCTTTGACTGTCAATTTCTATGTTTGGTTTATTGGTGGTAAAATCATAATTAATAATATTTTAAAATTATTTTATTATCAAATCATCTTTAAAATACACTGATGTATGTCATTGGTTGAATTTAAAACTTCTGTAGTCATGATTTAAAAAATGAAAATGATTATAAATTATTTTATTTTTCTTCTGAATATATTTGACCAACGATTTTCATGTGTCATTGTAAAATCATAATGATGACAGATTTCCTTTTACATTATTAGAGAAATGACCAAACAAATGAGCTAGTAGATCCATGACAAGATTCTTTCACATTTACAAAAGAAAATTTGAAGGAAGAACCGATGAAGGTGAGGATCTCAGAGCACAAGTAAATCTGCCCTGTGCCCAACATTAGAAATCTCAAAATCCTTGAAAGATTCAAAGAGACGAGAGCATGAGAAGGTGATGTTCTCCATTGCACTTGATTTAACTGAGTCATGTTCCAAAATTTTGAATAATGGTTACTGAGTTCAACAAAAACTAGGCAACTATTTGAAGGAGCTCCAGGCATGATGGGAGTAAAGACATGGGGGCATTTCTGCAATATAAATAAATGGAGGGAGCGTAAGGGGGGTTATTTAATACTCTGGAAGAGTATAACTTTCTATATGCAGCCCTTCATAGATAGCTCAAATTAAATTGGGTGTTTAACTGACCGTCCCAAAATCAGATTGGTTGGATAATCTTAACAGATGATTCGTGGACATTGGTTTCTAGACATAGGCACATTGGTTGTTTTTCATTCTAAACCGTCCAATAAATATCCACCAATCCGATGGATGTGAAATAAAATAGAGTGATTTTGGGTTCATGATACATCAAAACTGGAACCTATAACTTGGTTGGTTTTACTTGAATCATTTGGATTTGCATGTACGCAATTTCTGAATGCCAGCGTATCATCTATCATAGTCTGCCGGAGTATGAAAGCTTTTTTTTTCAGAGTCTCATCAAGCAGAGGGCGCGGGTGGGGCGGGGGAGGAACTGGCATGTGACGTTGGCTGTACGGAGATGAGAGAGAGTCGGCGTCAGTGTCGGGCCAGAGCGTCGAGCGACGCTGAGTCGAGGCTGAGCTCAGTTACACGCTCGTCCGTACGCTGCCCGTTTATTCAGACACAGATTCCCCACTGAACCTTCAGAAGCCATTAATGTGGAAGCCGATTGGGTCGTGACCCAGCACCCCCAGCAGGCTGGGGGGGCGTTGGGCGCTGTGGGGCCCACCTTGATGTATGTGCTTTATATATCCTCGCCATCCATCCGTTTTGCCAGCACCACCAGCAAGCTGAGGGTGTTGGGCGCTGTGGGACCCACCTTGATGTTGTGCTTTATATATCCTCACCATCCATCCGTTTTGCCAGCTCATTTTGGGGCATGAGTACGACACGAACGATTCATATGAAAAGCTTAATTAGACCACACCCCACTAAATACCCACCATTGAAAACTTCTTTAGGGTTACAAAAGCTTGGAGAGAAGCTGATGTTTGTATTTTCCCTTAATTCCTGTTTGTATAACCTTACACCTAGATCCATAGCTTAAGAGGGAGATTGAGTGAAGATAACCTCATTTCAACACTGAAGTCTTGGCATCGATGTTGGGTCAATTCCACCTCAAAATGGCTAGTCATTATTGAGGGGCCTCTTCCCAATATATATTGAGGTGGAACCGGCTCAACAAGTGGTATCAAAGTTAGCCTGACCAAGCCAGTATGTGGTGGCGCCCATGCCTAAGCCCGTGAACCCAGCCGGGAGGGGGGGGGGGGGGGGGGGGGCATTGCTCGAGAGCCCAGGGAGGGCAGTGCTCGGGAGCCTTTATCCGCCCACACTTAGAGCCCACGAGCGAGGGGACAGTGCTTGAGAGCCCAGTGCTCGGGAGTCCTTATCTGCTGTGCAGGGAGGATTGTTGGGTTTGTCCCACATCAGCTAGAGGCTGGGGAGATTGCTAGGCTATATATTGGGAAGAGGCCCCTCAATAATGACTAGCCATTCTGAGGTGGAACCGGTCCAACAATCAATTCCCAAGGGGGTTGGCTAACCTTAATATAGTGTGACCAACCGAGGTGGATGTACCAGTAATACCAATGAGGTGTGTGTACTAACCTAAAAAAGATTAAGAAAAGAAGAAGAAGAAGAAGAAGTCTATGTGACCTTATCATCGGGTTAAATGACAAATCAACATTATTGTAGGTCCTAAAAAAGTTTCATCATTGGGTGTCACTATCCACCATTTCCCGAGGTGTGGCCTACTTGAGCTTTGAATGTGCTTCATTTCTTAAAAAGGTTTCATGACCGGGTGTCATTATCCACCATTTCCCAAGGTGTGGCTTACTTGAGCTTCGAATATGCCTCATTTTTAACTCTACCATAAGGCCTTGTTTGGATTCAACGAAATCAAGGAAAAGGAAAGCGGGTTTCATGAGAAACACCCTTTCATACTGTTTGGAAAGCCAAATCGGTAGGAAATAGTGAGAAATCAGTTTTTCGACGCAAGAAAATTTCTCTAATTTCTTTTCGAAAATTTTCCCTCAAAGACCCTTGAGAAATAAGGTTTCCTTTCCTATGTTTTCTCTCCAGAACGGATGAAGCGTGTAGCCTTGCTAAAAATTGTACAGCACCTCTCATGAGCCAACTTTGATGTATGTATTAATATCCATACCATCCATCCATTTTCTTGGATCATTTTAGTGCACGAACCCAAAAATGAAGTAAATCCAAAGTCTTGGGTGGACCATACTATAAGAAATAGTAGTGATTGAACTCCCATTGTTAAAAACTTCTTATAAGGAATAATAGTTTAATCCTCATTGCTTCCTATAGTATGGTCCACTTGAGCCTTCAATCTCCCTTCTTTTTAGATTCATGCCCTAAAATGATCTATCAAAATAGATGGACGATAAGGATAAAAAATATACATCACAGTCGGCCCCACCGACCCCTGACAGAACCGTTCATCTCTAGCTATGTCGTGGGACGCGGATTAGCTACTGGAAGCAACATTAAAGGTTTTTTTTTTTTTTGCTATTGAAGTGAGGTCACCAAGTTCTGTGGCCCCATCATAATGTATGTATTGTATCCATACTATCCATCCATTTGGAGTGATCATTTTAGGACATGAAACAAAGAATGAGGCAGATCCAAAGCTCAAGTGGACCCTACCACAGAAAATAGTGGGACAGTGACGCTCCCTTGAAACCTTCCTAGGGCCCACCATGATTTTTTATGAGATCAAGCCTGTTCATAAGTTAAGACAGACATGGATTAAGCAAAAATACAAATATATTCTTCAAGGAAAACTTTTGTGGCCCCAAGAAGTTTTTAATTGTAGGCGTTTAATCCCCACTATTTCTTGAGGTGGGGGTCAATTTGAGCTTTGGATCTGTCTCATTCTTTGGATCATGCCCTAAAATGATATCTCCAGATGGATTGACGGTGTGGATACAACACATAAATCATGGTGGGTCCACAAAATTTGGTGATGTCACTTCAGTATCGAGATTACTAAGGCTGTCAGTTTCCAATCCGCGTCCATGAGGTGTTGGCGTATCATATTGAAATAGGGACCGACCAAAGATGATGCTGCCCTTATCATGAGGCCCACCTTGATGTATATAATCGACCTCAACGTTGTAGTTATATCTAGACAAATTTCTCAAGAGAATTTTATTGTTCCAAACATATGATTTGAAAAAGATTTTAAATTTTTTTTAGAAAATATTATTGATAAACATGAGAAATAATATTATCTTTACCATACTTTCTTGAAAATAAGGTTTCTCAGTAAATATAATTTCCTTTCCCACCCTTTCCACAAATCCAAACAGCCCTAAAATGAATAGGAAGAAATGATGAATAGAGTGAATATAAAACACATACGTCACAACAGAAACCACAACACCTAACACCACCTGGCTGATTAGCACACTTACTGAAGGGAAACAGCTAATTGGGCCCCACATAACAAAACTCAGGTGGACCCACTCATCCTACTATGAACACAAATCCATTAAATATGAATTACTCATTACTTTCAATGCGAATACCCATGCAAAAAAAAATCCACCAACTCCATCCGATGAGGCAGAAATGAGACCAAGAATCAAGAGATTTACAACTCACGTGGGCCACACTATAGAGAATAGCTAGGATGGAGATGGCTACAATGGGAATATTATTAGGCCCACCAAGATGCTTATTAATAATAAAGTTTCAATGGTAGTCGTATCATTTATTTTTTTATATTTTTAGTGGGGCTTACTTGAGTCTTGGATGGGTTTAATTTTTTAACTAAAGTCTTAACACAGGTTGACATAAATGATAGATTGACTGGTTGTCACGCACAAATTAAGAGGGCTCCTACAAGCCTTTTTCTTTGCATTGTGAAAGTAGAACCGTAGGATATGACAGAGTCATCATCTCCCTGCCAACACATGGCAGGATGATGCAGTGCCAGCAAGGATGGTTCATATCTAAAAGACACCAATTAACCTATCCTATACCCCTTTTTCGGTGGATTCTGACCATAGGGCCTACCTTGATGTATGTGGCTGATATCCTTGCTGTCCATCCATTTTGGAAGATCTTTTTAGGGTGTAATTAAAAAATGAAGCAGACCCAAATCTCAGGTGGACCACACCACAAGAAACCGTGGTGATTGGCCATTAAAAACCTTCTTGTTGGCTACGGAAGTTTTGGATTAAGCTGATATTTGTGTGGTCCCTTCATCCATGTCTTTGTGACCTTATCAACAGGTTGGATGGAAAATAAACGTTCTGGTGGGCCCCAAGAGGTTTTTAATTGTGGGGTATTCAATCACCGCTGTTTCCTATAGTGTGGTCCATCTGAGATTTGGATCTGCTTCGTTCTTAGGACTATACCTTAACTGATATTCCAAAACGGATGGACGGTGTGGATGTAAGGAAAATATCACGGTGAACCTCAAGGTCAGGGATCCACGGTAACTGCGCCCAATAGATCTCATGAGTTTTATTTTTAAAACAAAAGCTGTTATTTTTTTACAACAGAAGCTATCTGAACTGGTGCAAGTGTATGGGTGGACCCGATCGATACATAAACTTGCCACGTGTCCTATAAAGATGTAGCTCTACCTTCGTAGGGTTGCTCTACCATATCATCTTCTTCCTTGCTGTACGAAATTCGCCTCCCATTCCAATGGCATCACGTGACCTCCCACCTGATCTCAGCGGCCAAACTTTCGGCCATGGAATCTGCACAGTGGGGCCCACCTGTCGAGCGGCTTGGATCTCTCATTAGGGCTGTGGAGGCTCCCATCACATCGAGCGCTCTACCAAAAGTGCAATTCTGGGGCTGAAATTTTCAACTAAAAAAATTTGTCAACTAAGACACGCCACGTGGACACCTTAAAACCCGGACACTACGATGAAAGAACGCGGATTCTGTGAGGCCAGGGAGACACAGAATTCGGTGAGGCCGTGACAGTGAGGCCCACCTTGAAGTATATGTTGTATATCCACGCCGTCCATCCATTTTTTCAGCTCATTTTAGCTCAAGATCCAAAAACCAGAAGCAGATTCAAATCTCAGGTGGACCATACAAAAGAAAAAAGTAGTGATTGAACGCCCACTATTAAAAAAGTTATGGGGCCCATCATAATGTTTATTCGTCATCCAACCTGTTGATAAGCTCACACAGAACTGAACGAAGGAAAATACAAATATCAGTCTCATCCAGAACTTTTGTGGCCCACAAGAATCGGCAATAGCGATAGAAGGTCAGCTAGTCAGGAGAGCACCGCTTCAGTATCCATCACCTATCTCGTCGTCTCTCCTCTCTATAACTGAGTTCGTTTTCGTCGCCCACATAGGGCCCACGTGATAGTTGGTCTGACGATCGAAACCGTTCATTTTATAAATGATATGCAATAACGGATACATACAGAAATTTATAGTGAACGGATGATTTTGAGAACCACTAGAATTAGATGAATTTAGAGCAATGAAAGGCTCTTTTTAACTCTAAAAATCAAAGGTTAGGATCATCATTTAACTTTGATCATGAATAAAAGCTCACTTATGGGGTAACAAGAATACGGACGGTTCAAATTATCGACCCATCTCAGCATTTGGGCCCCAGTCGACAGCGACACGTGAATCTTGAGTCCTGATGCAAAACGAAATCCATTGTATTAGTTTCAAATCATCATTACTAGTGCTGTTTTTGATTGCATGAAGCCATGATGCTCACTCAATCAAGGAAATGATACAGTACATTCGCATGCACAGAAGTATGATACATCCATCTCTCCAATTTACACATGGTGGGAAAATGTGCCAATCGGGTCCATCTACATGATCTTCCCTTAAATGGATTTCTTACATGTCAAAAACCAAACGTATTAGGAAATCCTATCCATCAGATCCATGAATTTCAAAGTGGTATTAGGAACATAATTTAATTAATCGGCCCAGGATATTAATTGATGTAATTTATGGTAAGGATCGTCTAATGAGTTTTGTTTTTGAAAAATGCCATCAATGCCAGGTCACAATAGAAGAACGGACCTGATTTTTGGATCATCCAGCTAAGTGTACTGAGTGATGGATGGTACCATATTCTTGTTCTCTCCCATCTACCGTATCATCTCCCATCAATCAAACCAGATTCCAGCCCTTAGACAACATGCACAGCTAATCACGGCAAAAGCAAACCGCCAGCATGCATAATATGAGAAAAACTTCGATACTCTTTAAGTGTCATTCCTTGATATACGGGCACTAAAAAAATGTACGCAAGCATACAAGTCGGGTTCCCTATATAAATATCCCAAAAACCCAAATTGTGGCACCTTATCAACATAGAAATTAAATAAACCAAAATCTACTACAGTGGTTGAGTTTCCCAACTGGCTGATCTTAGTGATAGAAGATCCAATGGTCCCATTTCAATAAATAAATGATCTTTGATCAGAGAACAGGTTTATTTAATCAAACTGAATTTCAGAATATGATGTATCTACATTGGGTCCCGAAATTTGGCCGGTTTAATTTTGATTTTTACATTCACTGTGTACAATTTCTGAGTGCCTGTGTATGATTTATCATAGTCTTTCAGAGTAGTGTTTTTAAGGAGCTGCCATTTACACCCACACACGTTTGATTAACACTCCCTTATCTCTACTTTTGGTAATACATTAATACAAGTGGACTCAAATTGTTTATCTATCAAGTGGGTGTTGATGATTATCATTTCCTAAAACTATCAGGACTGCCATAATTGGGTGCAAATCACGTGTGGACCCTAGAAAATTGGCGTTAGATCCAAGCCGTTCAAGGCATGTACCAGGCTATTAAGATGCACTGGCACACAAATAAAGCAAGGCTGGACATGGTGTACGAATTGATTTAACCCAACCATGTCCTGAATGGTCCTTTGAATTATCGAAACTTCAGTCAGGAAAAGGGAGATGATACGTAATCCTGTCACATGTCTCATGGAGAGATTGCTGTATTGTACTAGCATTTTTCTTGTTCCACCATATCATCTTTAAGAGTAAATTTAGGAAATTTTCTACCCAAGCGTACACATCTCTCTTCCAAGTTTTATAAAAAAAACAAAGAACCCCACCTACCTTATCAGCCCATGAACAAAAAAGAAACCAGGACCAACCCCAACTAAGAACAAACCCCTGCTAAGTGCTAGCCCTCCTAATGTTTCCTAATCTTCTTGAGCGAGCCCAGACTTGTACAATCTAAGGATAGAGGACCCTTTAATTGGCCTTGGGAGCTCTGCGAGACTATAGAAGATCTTACTTGGGAGCCTGTTGTTAGCAAGCTTCGCTAGGTCGTTCGCTGCGGAATTACTTTCCCTAAAGATATGATTGATGGAGAAAATAATGGTCCCACAGAGCAGCAAGATCTTCCCCAATCTGTTCTCGGCCCGATAATCGCATTCACTAGAGTGCGGCGTGAGTCGGGGTTTCGACCAATATGTTAGACAGGTCCATTTAAGCACAAATCTCCAGGTCATCCAACAGCGCCTGCGTCTCAGCAACTGTGTTAGCCGATCTGCCATAGTAGTTATGAAAAGCGAAAATCAGACGCCCAAGTGGTCTCTACAGACACCTCCGCCACCGGCCTCACCCGGGTTCCTTTTAGAAGCACCGTCAATTAAGTTTGAGCCAACCAACTGGTGGCTTAAACCAATGAACAACTTCCATGACTGAACAATATATTTATTAATAATTGCAGGTATATTAATAAATATTTGCAATAGCATAAATAATAGAAAATAAAAAAGGAAAAAATTTCAAAATAGTACCTCATTTACATGTTAGGACCTTTTTCAATTAAGTTTTCATTAAGCTGCCTCATTAGGGTTTTTACTCATGCATTGCTGGTAGACTCTCAAGAATTTCAACAGGAGGTCATGGTTCAAATACCCATTGTGGTGAAAAATGTGTCTGTTTTTTTTTTTTTTTTTTTTTTGTTTTTTTTATTTTAACTCTTGTGAGTCTAGCTACCTAGTTCATTAATCAAGTTGTTATCAAATAGGTATCTTCTGGTAGTTTTCTCTAGCTAATGTAAGTAAATTTAAAGAATAATTTTTCCTAAAATGACAAAAATGGCCTAAATATTTTCTATTATTTATGCTATTGCAAATATTTATTAATGAATGACTCTCAAGTGCAACCGATTGGACTACAAGCTATAGTCTACCCAACCAATAACTTCCAACCTTAAGAGCATTTGATATCGAACCCCTCGAATAGGTTGGCCCAACCATGAAGATCACTAGTTAAAAAATCAGCCCTATGTCCTCATTGTGCAAATCGCAACATAAGAAACAATTTCTAGCCAGTGATAAATAGCACATTACGAGTGTGGTCCATTTGAAAAGAAGATGTGGCAGATTTTTTCTTAAAGGGATCCTCATGATAGGGCCAAATTTTTAGACGGGTTAGATGTTGCACACACTTTTGAAAAGTAGATGTGGCTGATTTTTGCTTAAAGGGATCCTCATGATAGGGCCGACTTTTTAGACGGGTTGGATGTTGCACACACTTCATAGGATGGAAGTTATCTATTAGTGGACTGTAATTTATTGTCCAGCTAGCCAGTTGGACTTGAGAGCTACTCTTTATTAATATGCCTACAACTATTAATAAATATCTCGTTGAGTCATGTAACAACTCGAAGAAGTCTTCTTGTCAATCTGCCTGGCTCAACAGCAGGTTGATTTGAGTTTTCGAGTTTTTGGAAGAATGATAGTAGTATTTAGGGTGCATTTTATAAAACTTGGGAGAGATGTATATGCTTTCTTAGAAAATTTCCTCAGTTTTCTCTTAAAGATGATAAGGTGGAACAAGAAAAATGGTAGTGGTTTAATAGTTTGGTTCTCCTACTAGAGGTTGTATTTTTTAGCTCATGGTTTTTAGCCATCTCTCGTTGGGATCCGGGGTTCAATACCTTGACTTCAGTGTTGGGATGAGGTTATCTTCACTCAATCTACCACTGTCCCAAAGGTGTGAGTGTCTCTCTTTATTGAATTTAAAAAATAAAAATTAGAAAAATTAAATTGAAAAATAAAAATAAAAAGGAGAGAGCATAGGCTTTCATATTAAAAAAAAAAAAACCAAGTTTATTTAATTTATTTACAAGTAGATGTTGAAAAAAAAATTGTGATTTGAAATTTATTTTGATTTTATTTATGTAAGAGACGCTCATGTACAACCATTTAAATGGAGGGTAAGTTACAACAATCCAATGCAAAAAGAAGTTCCAACTGCTCATGGGTGGAACATCCAATCCATTCAATACGATCGGCCCCACATGAGGATCATTTAGCGCAGAAAAATCAGCCCAATCCAATCATCAGGTGGCTAAACCATAGGAAAAATGGATATTAATAAAAAGTACAGGATTGG
Source organism: Liriodendron chinense (assembly GCA_003013855.2). Taxonomy (NCBI): domain Eukaryota; kingdom Viridiplantae; phylum Streptophyta; class Magnoliopsida; order Magnoliales; family Magnoliaceae; genus Liriodendron; species Liriodendron chinense. The sequence goes on along the minus strand of ML058427.1, from coordinate 1,360,151 downwards.
CCCACGAAATGGATGGATCGAGATGATTTTTACATAAGTTGATTGTCATAGTGCGGCCAACCTTTTGGACGGTCTGGATGTTGACACATGATAGTATGGAATTAGTCGTCCAACTTGTAGGAAAAGTAGTTGGTAAAAGACGTAGAAGACGGGAGGAGAAGCAGTTGTCAGAAGTCAAGTTCGTTCTGGGTCTACGACGACTCAAGAGTTATTTATTTCTCTTCTTCACCTCTTTCTTCCTCTTGTGGTCCCTTCTTCTACAGTGTTGATCATGATGGGTTTTGTTGAGATCGGATTTTACAGCCACTCATATATCAAAATCAATGTCACGAGATTTATGTGATTTCACTGCAGGTATACTATCTGTAGCAATGAGCCGGGTTTGGCGTGGCCCGAAACTTAAGGGTCAAGACCCGAACTCAGACCTAGCCCGGATGGGCCTAGCCACTGCAGGACCGAACACGAGCCCAAAAGATTTGATTTGGCGCCCGGTTCGAAATCGATAACATCCCTATTTCCTACTTGAATGTTTCTAATCTATCAGTTGAGACTTATGAGAAAAGAAATCGTTGGCCTACATTTAGAGGTCATTTGGCAACACTAATTCAAATATATTTGAGTTCATTTGGATTCCAGAAGTTGTTTGGCAGCGTGATTCGAGGGTAAATGAAATTAAAGATAAATGAAATATACAATTTTAGTGTGTTTTGAAATATAACTAGGCTAATATACATTAGCACGCTAATGATATTCCAAAACAATTTAATTATCGGTTGCATCACTAAAATCACATCAATAGAATGATCCAAACTGTCTGAACATTGGCTATGTAAATTGATGGTAAAATAAAATTAGTGAGCCGCTCGTTTGTGATCCTTATGCTTGCGGCTCACCTAACGATTAGAATTTCGTAATTTTTTGCTAGAGTATAGATTTCATTGTGCTTACTACAATCATTCTATCAAATATTATGTACACTAATTTGGGATATCAAAGTTGATTTAATAATGTAGAACGTTGTCTCGTGAGCAAGTCACGACACCAATTCATGGCTTTTCTCACTTTCTCTTGGTGCAAATAGGTGGATCTACTGACTTAGATGAAACAATGTACGTGATTTATAGTCGTCACTAGTCAATGGAAGCTTAGAATCTATAGTAAGCTAGGCACTGTAGAATTGCTTACAAAACGAAAGATCTGAAGACCCCTAGATCCAAATGACTTTTGTGGTTGGTCTGCGGTCAGAAATTTTAAGGTCTTCGGTGATGGAAAAGGAAGAGATTGGGCATCATTTTTCACCCGCGCAGAATGTGGTCTCTACTTTATAGGATTTTAGATTTTTCAAGGATTCAGGAGAGCGCTAAAAGTGACTACATCCAGGGTTCAAGCGAACAAATGTTGGGAAAAAAGAAAAGAAGAGAAAAAGAGATCAGAGTATGATGTTGATGTAGTATATGTTAGATATTAGCATGAACTTGTGAAGATGTGAGATTAGGAGGGAAACCAAGCACTCTTAAACAAAAAGAGATAGTCGGATGTCCTTGATTCTAACTCTAATCCACTGATGGTTGAACTCGTCGGAAATTAGCAACCTATCGATGAAAAGAAGATCGTTAGAAGGAGTGCAACAAGTTCATGGAACCTTCCCAAACCTCTTAAAAACTCTTTCAAAACTCACTCCTTAGCAAGGTAAGAGCTCTCCTCTCAACTATAGCTCTTCATAGTTGTGAGTAGATGTATCTAATGGGTGAAGTTGGCTCGATATTTATAAACATAACCAACGAGAATTGGAATTTCTCTGGTTGCTTGTGGCATATCTACACATAGAGATGAACACAAGTCGAGTTCAAGTCTAGCTAGGCTAAGCTTATACCAACTCGACCCCATCATGACCCAAGGTCGAGCTTAGCTTGACTTAGTCTTCGAGATCACCCCTTTAGCTCGCCTCGGCTCACTGATTCAAGTCGAGTTGAGCTAGGATCAAGTCGGGTCGAGCGAGCTTTTCAAGTCAAGTCAAGTTATATGAATTTTTTTAATATTTTTTTAAAAATCGTAATAAAGTCAAGGCGCATAACAATAAACACATTCGTTCCACTTACCGAGGTAGGATAAAAGGAAAGGAGGTCGGGTAGGGTAAAAGAAAAGGGGGTTGGGTAGGATTTTACTTTTAATTTTTTAAAGTTTTACTTTTTATATAACTTATATATTTTATATATTATATAAAAATATATATATATTTTTTGAGCGAGTCGAGTTCGAATCGAGTTCGAGTCGATTCGAGCTTGATCTAGCTCGAACTTGACTTGATTGTTTTCAAGCTATGGGTTTAACCACTCGGATTGACTCGAACCAATTTGCGAGTCGAGTCGGATCAAGCTCAATCAAGTCATGAGCGACTTTTTCGAGCTAGCTCGACTCATGTTCAGCTCTATGTACACATTTGAGATATGCTTGGGGGGATATGAGCTTGTGGAGCTAATAAGTGGACTTTTTGAGGTAGGCATGGATCAAATACCCACCGACTGTATTTCACAAATTTCGAGGTATTTTTGCCACCTCAGCCATCACTAGGCCCTATCGTTGGCCCGGAACACAACCATGTGGTTAGTGGGAATCAAATTCCCACCGATCATATCTGGCCAATCTAGACCGTCAGTTAGTTCCGGATGGGCCTGAGTACCCTTCTAGTGCACTTTGTTTATACTTGTGATGCTTGATTTGAGTCGATTTGTCAAATTCAAAAATTCATTGCGATTATGCGAAATATTATTTACAATTTTGGATGGAGTAGAGTGTCCTCACAATTAAATTTATGTTCTTATAAATACACTGCGGAATTTCAATGCATTTTCATTTTTGGATTGTAATACATTCCAATTACAAGCAGCCAAACAATTGAGAATTCATAATCACTTTGATTCCAATATGTAATTGTGATTTACTCAGATGCATTTTAAATATAAGCTCCCAAACAAGTAGGCTCTCAATGGCTCGGATCTGGATCGGATCCATTTGGATCCGGCTCCAAGTCTGCATATCTATAGATGGATTCTGATCGGATTAGAATCCAACTCGGATCCAAAAGGTGATATCCATATCTGATCCATTTATAAATTGTTAGATCCATTTCTAATCCAAAATCCATATAACCATCGGATTCGGGTTGGATCTAGGTCTGAATCCACTGCCATTACAAATCTAAAAAAATATATAATATAAATGATATAATATAATATATTTAATTTAGTAGAAAAATGATGCAAATTCCACTACTTACTATGGTATGGTTGACCTAAGAGTGGCATGTTTCAATTTTGAGACATGGCCTAAAATAATCTGTAAAACCGATGGCCAACATGAATATAACATATACAGTAAGGTGACAATGAGTCGGATCTTAATCAGATCCGGATTGAACTCGGATACGTTCATGTGCATCCAAATCCAGTTCATTTAAGTAATCAGACCTGTGTTAAGATCCAAATCTTGTCCATTTAACTAATTGGACCTATTTTAAGATCCAAATCCGCATTATATGGATTCGGAGTGAATCAGATCTCGGATTTGACCCGCTCCATTGAGAGCCCTACAAACAAGCCCTTAAGATGCATGAGGTACCTAATCAAGGATTAGAATGGCCCATACTTGTAGGATATAGGACATGTAGCTAAAATGACTTTAACCCAAGCCTGGCTGAAACATGATGTGCTATGCATGCCCACCTCAGCCCCATCCATGGGCCAAGCTAATGGGTCCAAACTCAATCCAAAGCTACGTCAGGCTCATTAATTTACATTCCATGGTTTCATGACTCACCGACTTGGAGGAGTCAACTCGAACTCGGTCAAGTTGGCCTTTTCAGCGAGTCACGACTCGAATTAGGGCTGAACGAGTCAATCCGAGTCACCAAGTCTTTTGACCATGGTACATTCGTAGCTGTGATCCTGGCCTGTGGTTATTATTGCAGTAAATCAGAGCCCTTAACTTTTTTTATTTTTTATTTCCAGAAAGGTGGGATTAAACCACCTGAAACTTTATTGAAGAGGAAAAGATTTATAACCATTCGGGTGGGCCCCACAAAAAGAAAGAGGCCCCACCTATCCTATAAACCACTCAAAAACAGAATCGAGAAAGCCTTGGATCAGGGCCCTTAATGATACTGACATGATATGTGCTCTAGCATATGGACGTGCATGAAAACCTTTCTATTGAAAACTAATATAAAATCTATTTGTAGTTTGACTATCTTCCAAATCACATGGACTGGAAATGAGAATATTTCGTGAGTATTGCTATTGCAGCCCCACAATTTTGAAGAAAACAGGGGGATTTTTGTCCTTTTCCACTATACCAAATGCCTTTTGAATTTTATATTTCAAGATAACAACAAAAATGAAGTTATAATCAAATCTCGTGTTTGTTATCCATGAAGACCTATGACTGCATTGGAATATGCCTTTTTTCTCGGACCCAACACCAGCCAGCTAGCTGGTGTCAAAGCTCTGTAGGCCCCACCATGATGTATGTATTTTATCGGCGCAATTTATACATTTTTCCATTTTATTTTAGGGCATGAGCCCAAAAATGAGACAGATCTAGATGGACATATCTAAATCACAGGTGGACCACACCACAAGAAGATAATATTGATTGAACATCCCCAGTTAAAAACTTCCTACGGCCCATGGTCACACAGACTTGGATGAAGGGAAAACACAAATATCACCTTGATCCAAAACTCCTTTGTTTCACAAAAATTTTCAACTGTGGGCATTCAATCTCCACTATTTCATGTGGTGGGGTCTACATGAGATTTGGATCAACCTCATTTTTGGGCTCATGCCCTTAGGACCTGTTTGATTTTCCTGTGAATTGAAAATACCCTGAAAATCACACATTATTACTTCTTTACCCAGTTTGAAATTCGATGTAATTCCTACCTTGAAAACCGGTTCAAAAGAAGTAGTTTAAAATTATGGGCCCCACCGTGATATATATGATATGTCCGCTCCATCCATTAATTTTAATTGAATATTTTGAGACATGAGCCAAAAAATGAGGCAAATCCAACATTCAAGTGGCCCACATCATAAGAAACAGTGTCAGTAAGAAGTTTTTAATGATAAGTGTTGGATTCCCTTTTTCCTGAGGTGTGGTCCACCAAAGCATTGGATTTGGCCCATTTTTTTGTCCATACCCTCTGTTCATTTGGCAAAACAGATGAATGGTGTGGATAAGACAGATACATCACGGTGGGCCCCACCTATATTTCACTATTATCTTCGATTTTAGCAATAGAAAAGTAGGGAGTCAAATCATACATTGGGAAAGGGGTAGTAAATACTCAAAAAATAATCATTATACATTTACATTGCATGTACCTGAGAAATCGAAAATCAAACATGCCCTTAAATGAAATGGAAAATAGATGGACAATGTTGATAAAATACATAGGATGCGAATTGCATCCTTCCTCAACATCCATGCATATCTGTGGAAGGCCCCCACTTATAAAATCATTTTATGGCATGAGACCAAGAATAAGGTAGATCCAACACTAAGGTGGACCACACCAAATAGTAAGCTAGGTGTAAACGCTCGTCTCTCCGCGCTCTCGGATTCTCCCTTCCTTTCGGAAAAGAGGGGTACGTGCGCGTGAATCGCCGTTTGTGCCACTGGCTTGCCTCGTTCTCGAGGGCTTTTTATCAGTTGTCATGTTAAACTGGATATATTTGGATGAGTCCGTATAAGACCAGAATCGCTACTAGCTAGTTACTTCGAATCTACAGTCGGCTAGACCCCGTAAAAACGTTAGAGAAGGGAATCCAAAGATTCCTTCCTCTAAAATAACTCCTTTTGATATGCGGCCAGAGATTCGAGGTAAGGGATCACGGTTACAGGGTGTGAAGAGGTTAAGCACCCCACACTGCTCGTACCAAAGTACGGTCTCTACTTCACAGAATCGAACTAATACTTGAAAGTCTGATTTAATCCTTGTATATTCTCATGAATGACATGATGCATGAATGTAGGTATGAACATTAAGAGTTTTTGATGAACAAGTTTCCATTACAGGCAAGCCCAGAGCATACGCTCGAACTGACAGGTGCTTTATGCGGGATGCATGCTGTATGTTTGAATAATCAAAGTGTTGGTAGTGACATGATAAGCAGGGGGGTTGGAAGAAAAGTAAATGTTGCACTTATGCTAGATGCAAATGAGATGATGCTGGTAAAAGAGTAGCTGGATGGACGAAGGTGTCGCAAGGGTTTGCTTTGAGTGGCTAGATCAAGACTTGGGTGGCTTGGGAGACTTAGACCAGGGTCAGGCTGGGTTGGACCAGGGCTAGGCTCTTCTCACTCGAGCTCTCCTTGGTGGAGGAATGGGCTAAGGGATGGAGATATGCTCGGATTTCTCTCGGGCTTGAGGGATTTTTCTGGATTTTGTGGGATGCTGAAACAGGAGAGGGAGTGGGGTATTTATAGCAGCGGGCAGTGGCAGCTGCCGTAAATATTTTTGGGCGGCACCCTGGGGGCCGCCCGTACGGCCTCTCCACTTCGGCTTCGGAGCGTACGACCTCCGAACCTAAAGCAGAAAAGCCCGATGTTCGGAGTCCGAACCTCCTCCAAGGTTGTGGTTCAGAACTCGGTGAGTTGACTGGGTTTGAAAAATGGGTTAACACGGTGAGTTGACTCGGTGATTTGACTCAGCCGGTTGACTCGGTGATTTGACTCAGCAGGTTGACTCACTAATTTTGACTTTTTAAGGATTTTTTGACTGGTTTTTCTTATGGGGATTTTTCTAGGCTGATGTTTAGGGGTGAGTCGACTGGGTTCAGGCTTGAGCTGGGCTATAGATTGGGGCTTACAAGGGTGAGTTTGGCTGGGTTTGGACATGGGATTTGGGGGTACGGTCCTCCATTCATTCAGCTATCTCTACCAACATTGTAGTCGAAGGTGGGGTGTCTACAATAGGGTTGCATTAAATGCAAGAGTCGTCTATGTACTATATGGTGTAGTCCACTTGAGCTTTGGATCTGCCTCATTCTTAGTCTCATGCTTTAAAATGATCTTGGAAAAAGGCTGGACAATGTGGATAAACAGATACATCATGGTGGCCCCTCCACAGATATGCATTTGTGATCAGATACATACATCATGGTGGACCCGTAAAGCTTTAACACTAGCTAGTTGGCTAGTGTTTAGGGCTGTCAACAAACCAGATCTTGGTTCGGATCCGCTCCGATTTTACCAGATTTAGATCAATAATCCGGATCAACGGGTTCGATTCAGATCTTGTTAATAAGATCTGTTAAAATTTTAGGTCGGATGAGGATCACCTTGGATCGGCTCCGTTTAAAATCCGATCCAAATTTAAAATGAATTAAATAATATTATATATTTTATATATAAATACAAATAATAAAAAACCACATATATTTTATCTCAAGTGGACCACAATATCTACCATCCAACCTGTTGAATGGTATCCACATGTATAAGGATTGGGTCGGGTCGGAGTCGAATTGGCCGAATCTCCATCAGGTCGGGTTTCGGATCAAATGTTTAGAGATCCGTTGGATTTCAGGTCGGAGTCGGATTATCCAGATCACAAATTGGGTTGGATTCAGATCATCCCCAATCCGCTCCAAATCCAATCCGTTGACAGCCCTACTAGTGTTGGGGTCACTAACCAAACCGCGTCCTTTTTTTTTCATACCACTAGGACAAATATCGTCGTGATTTTAAAATTTTCAGGATATTCTTCTGTAACTTGTATCAAATGATATTATCACGATTAAATCATGAGAATTTTCAAAATCTCATCAGCATGGTTCTAAGACCCGTGCGCGTTGGATGCGACTCATCAGAGTCGATGAGTCTACTACAACTTGGTCGGACTCAATCTGGTTCTCCGCCGACTTGGCGAGTTCTGACTCACCTAAGCATTGAACCTACTGGTCGAGTAGGAGTAGCTGAGTTTTTTTTAACCGTTCTTGTTAGTTTTTATTTTCTCATGGAATTATAGGCTTTTAATGTAAAGACATGTAATTATATTTTTCAAATTATTAATTAATTTATAATTAGTATTTTTAATATTTATCTTCAGCCAAATTTTCCAGATAATATCACGAGAAATACATCAAAATATGAAATCCCCCGAGAAATTGACGAGAAGGAGATTTGTCACCATCTTTCCACCAGTGACGATATAAATTGGGAAATATTGCAATCTTGGGATGAATTGGTCTCAAAATTATAAAATAATTAATAAGAAATGATCCAGTGCTCTTAATGACTATGAATTATTGTGCTCCTAGTTTCATCAAGAAACATGGACTGTCTAATTGATTCATCCGGACTGTCCATTGCTTCCAACACACATTTCATGGGCTATAGAGCAAAAGTCTCACCAGTTGGTTAATTCTAACCATTTGATCAAAAGCTTATAAAATGGATGGTTGAGATTGTTTAGGAAGGCCAACCTGAGGTGTTTAAAATACTGCTCACTGCTTTTGAGAAATACAAAAACCATTCTCTACACTGTTGTGGACTTTTCTCAGATTTTTTCCTTTGCACACAAGCACTATATCTCTTGGGTTTGTTCCTTTGGACAGAATGAAAGTCAGATCTCTTAAAAAAAGTACCTTTGGATAGAATGACAATCAGATCAACCGGCATGGACTTACATCTCCATCATGTTGTTAATGGGTCACAAAAAAATCCAACAAATCAATCAACCTTGTCCGTTTGCTGGATCTCTTAGAAAATAGACGGCCCAGATCATTTACAGCAAAAAAACTCCAATCATTGATCGGAACCAACCATAGTGCTCACCTTGGGTTGGACTGGGGTGAAACATCAATGTGGGTTGGACCGGATGTGCGGGACAGATCTATTGAGTAATATTAATTACCAGTTTTACCAAATAATACCTTGGGTGCTTTCTGGAGGAAGACATTTTCATAATTACTTTTTTTTTTTTTTCCTTTAAAATGTTGGGAAGTTGAGAATTGTGGGCCCATGTGGTTTGTGTGTGACATAGAACCCACCCAACAAATGCAACCCACCAAGATAATCAGACTAAGCTGGTCCAATCAAATATGGGCGGCGGGGTTAAAAACAAGTTCCGCCGTCCAAAAATATCTAAATTCATGTGCAGCCCATTTGAAGATTTTTCGATGAGATATTTTCCCCGTCTAATCATCATGGTGGGTTTGATATGTTGGATGTTTGTTATATGTGGTACAAATACCATGTGGGCCAACAATTCTCCACTTGATTACTTTTTAAAAAGGAATTATGATATAATTTCTCTCCCAAAAAGCCCTCCCCTAGAGGAATTATGTGGTAAAAAGAAAATGAGAAGAATTTTACAGTGGTATGTGGGTTTAGTTGGGATTAGGTGAGATGGAATTGCATTTGGTCCCATGAAAATTCCATCATAGGTTTGGAGATTATGAAAAAATTGGGATTATGTGGGATGAAATTACATTTGGTCTCATAGGATATTTTTGGTGGATTTCAATATCCATTACATTTGTGGGCCTCACATTAATGTATGTGTTTTGTCCACACCATCCATCCATATGTGCCCTTTACACATGACATTCAAGTTATATATATAATTCATATACAAGTGACTGACAATAGTTATGAATCAGGTTATTGATTATACAATTCCATGATTCACCAAATGCAAATTGTGCTTAATGCAATGTTTTTCTTAGAGGAATAATTTGACTCCAAAAATGGCGATCGGATAATCAAAATACAATAGTATTTCTTTGACATGCAATCATTTTGCAATAATGGTGTTAATTCCATCTAATGCAATTCCATATCATTTAAACCCCTTAGAAGACAAATGCTCTAGTGTTCTTAGAGAGTTACGAGTCATTGTGTTCCTCATTGCATTGGGATACTTGGAGAGTCAATCCATAGATCTGGACTGTTCATTAGATCCATATGATCAATAGCATTTAATATTGACAATCGGGATTGTTTATGCAGAGTAGGTCAAATAAACAATTTGATTCTTAATTTTGTTAGGGCCTATTGTAGATTGCTTATGATTATAAAGAATCATATTTCTTAGATAATCCTAACCATCCCGTCTATCGCTTGGAAAACAGGATGGCTGAAAAAAAAAAAAAAGGCCTAATAGAGGATGGATTTGATAGTCTTATCAGTGTTTTTGCAATATGATAGCTCAAGAAATGGATTTTGAACTTAGTGCCCACTTAAGATCGATTAATGAGGAGCGGATTAGGTGTTACTCTGGTAACACGGTAGTGGGTGTTGCCCAGACTATGATAAAATCATCAGATGGGTTATACATAGATTTAAATATTTTGGGTGGTGTAAATAGTTTCTTCTAGTGTGGCCCACTTTATGGTTAGATTGTCCATATTTTTTCGTTCATCTTATCATATGGTGAGTTGCATTTTCTGACGGGTTTGTAGAATAAATTGCAGCGGATTTCTAGATCCAACTAGCATCAATTTAGGGCATTCAAGTGTTTAGACTGTGTACCTTAATCAACCATTGTCCTAGTGGCTGAGAATCCTAAAGGTGTGGCTGCATGTTGGTCTTCCGCCTCCAGTACACTGACACTCTATGGTCTCTATTGGAAAGAAGGACGTACATGTGTTAGCGTATAGAATTGGAGACTGAATGCACTTTATAATAGAGTAATTATGTGAAGAATCCTACCCATCGTAGGACTCTTCCACTTAGATAAAAACTTAGAAAGGGAGGGCGACTTGTGTCAGTTCCTTAGAAAGACTCTGATTCGATAGTGACCCCTCCCATATCCCTGTTGGTGCTGGAAAAGCTCCTGCATGATGCATGAGTCCAATAATTAGGCAAATCCAAATAGGCAAATCCAAGAATCACACCACATGAAACAGTGGTGATTGAACCCTCACCAATATTAAAAACTTCTCCAGGGCTTATTGTAATATTTATTTGCCATCCTTGATTAGATCACACAGACAAATAGCAGCTTGATCCAAAACTTTTGCCATCCTCAGCATGCTTTTAATGGTCAGCATCCAATCACCGTTGTCTCCTGTGGTGTGGTCGACTTGAGATTTATATCTAACTCATTTTTGAGCTCATACCCTCACCTGAGCTGACAAAATGGATGGAGGACGTGTATAAAACTATACACACATACATCAATCATGATCGGGCCTAATTAAAGAGCTTTTCCAGCACCAACGTCAGTGCTGAAGGGGTCGCTATCAAATCTAAGACGGTGGGCCTTATAAAATAATTTACAATAGATGTCTCTCTCCTAGATGTTTCCTTTGATGTGGCTTATTAGAATCACGAGTGAGCCTGATTTTTTGTAGTGCAGATTAGGTACTACCCGAGCCTGTCCTGAGCTCAGGACGGGCTGGTACGTGGCGTGTGGGCATTGGGAGAGAGGAGGTGTGACATGATTGTGTCAGTACCTAATCCAAGCTCGATTTTTTGGTACCTGTGGCTAAAAATGGATGAAGCAATTGATGGTCATAGGTTCATAGTGCCCCTTATGGTGGAACCCGCACAAAATCAAGGGTCAGCATTCCCTGCTAGCAGTTTCCCTTCATGTGGCTGATTTTTGCCACATTTGTAGGGCTTTGGGACTAACATGATCTGACTCATCTGAGGGTTGGAGTGGATTTCAGGAACACATTAATTTGGGGCTCACCCTAGCCAACCACTCTTTTGCCGGCAAGTAAAGTTAGTTGCGGTCCAGTTGGCTTATATATAAAAGAGAATTACTTACCTACAATTTGTAGGTCAAACTAATTAGCATGTGGGGCCCACCATGGTGTTTGTATAACATCTCGCCCATCCAGCAAGGTTGTCCCACCATGAAAATGAAAATGGGGTGCCTTAAGAATCATGTGGACCCAACACGAAATGGGATACTCTCAGTGAATGTGGAGTTTTTAGAGAGGTTTTTAATGGTTTTCTATGGTGTGCCCAACCTGATATTTGGATTGACCTAATCTTTCAAGGCATCTCATTTTCATGATAGGGCATAACCTTGATGGACAGACAAGATATCATACAAGCACCATGGTGGGTCCCACATGTTACAACTAATTGTGTGTGGGCGTGTCTCTCTCTCTCTCTCTCTCTCTCTGTGGTAACGCCAATGGCAGGGGACATTTTTGCCCTTGCAATTAGTTTTTAATTAGGAGCAATTTTGTGTGTTTAAGAGATGTAAAAGGATATATATTTTAAATAAAGTCATGGGCATTTTGGAAATTTGAAATTTTGCATGGCCAATAATGATGGGCGATTAAGATTTCATCCGCAAATTCCATTCAATAGTCTATATTTACCAAAGAAGAAAAGAAGAAAACCCTGATTATGCCTGGACTTTTCTCTCCGGTGGGAAGTTCATAACTTCGTACCCACCGGTTTCTTTCACAGACCAAAAGCCAAAATTTCTTGATATCCATCATCAGGCATGTCACCTTATTTTAACTATTAAACCCCAAAAATTATGATCATTTAAAACTCACACACCAAAGAATGCTTACTATTAGTTTGTTGTAGGGCATTATATATTGTTTATATGCCATCCAATCCATTCATTTGATATCCCTCATCTTAAGGGTAGAATTATTCGAAAATCACAGTATTTCAAAAATTAGGTGGGCTATGCCATGTAAAATTAGAGTTTTGGGTATAATTTTATGGGATGGTTCACCAGAGAGTTGAATTAGTCTTTTTTTTTTTAATGAAGGCCAAAAAGGCGTGGTTTACCTAATCCGCAATGTGGATTTTATGCAGATTCAGTTGTTTATGTGGTAAGATTTCATGAAAAACGCAACAGAATTCAATTTTTCTTTAAACTAAAATAGATATCCCATCATCCTGAATCTACCAATGACATACACATCAGATTTGTAAAGAAAAAATTTTAATGAAAAAAAATTAGATATTACCAGCAATATGTTGGAATTGGTGACTCAAATCTATGATTGGACGGGCCGTCAGGCAACCGACCTTGACCTGTTTTGTGCAAGGAATTCTCTGGACGATTTTGAGGAGGTTCGAGCGCCAGGTCGGGCGACCAACGTGGAGCTTGGGAGCCCGACTGGTGACTGACTGTGTCGGTGCTCTTTCGAGGTTTTGTGTAAGAGGTTTTCAATTTGAGTTTTTTGCCTATTTAAGTGGGTGTAATTGAGATTAGAGGGTATCCTAAAGTGTTTAAGGTTTTCTAAGTGTATTAGGAAGATGGGAGAGGATTTTGTGAGAGAGAGAGAGTTTCTCTTGGGTTTCTTTGCTTGTGGGTTGGTCATCTCTATAAGTTTCTGATTTATAGTAGATCGCTTTGTGCCATGGTTTTTTACCCGTTGAGGGGTTTTTCCACATAAAATTAGATTGTCTTTGTGTGGTTGATTGCATGTCTATGATTGTGTCGTGTTGCTTGTTTGATCTCATATTACTCTGCGTGTTCGGCTTTCACTTCCGCTGCCAGTTTTCCCAACAAGTGGTATCAGAGCTAACATTGGGGTGGAGTAGAATTCAGATCTGAGACAAGAACATGGCATCGAGCACGAGGTTCGAGATAGAGAAATTCTCCGGCAAAAATAACTATGAACTATGGAAGGTGAAGATAAAATCCCTCGAGTTTGAAGAAGCTCTTGAAAAGCGACCTGAGGCTATGAAAGAATATGAGTGGAAGAAGCTCGACAAGAAGGTCAGAACCTCAATCCTATTATGTCTGACGGATGATGTTCTCTATCACATCATGAAGGAGAAGACAACGGCTGATACAATAGCTAATTAGCTACAGAAAGTGTTCGCTAAGAAATCTCTAGAGAACTGAATGTATCTTTTGATGCAGTTGTTCACCTTGAGGATGTCGGAGGAGACGGATGTGGAAGACCACACTATCACATTCAATCGGCTGGTTTGCAAGTTGGTGGAGATAAATGAGCCAATGAAGGATGAATATCAAGCATGCATTATGCTGAATTCTCTTCCAGATTCATATGAGTAATTCAGGGACTCTTTGTGCACAGGGAGGGAAATCATTAATATTGAGACCGTTATCTCAGCCCCACAGTAGAGGGCGATGAGAAAAAAAAAAAGCAGTGACATGGGTTCTCATTCGAAGGGGAAGAAATTCTGAGCATGATGGGGGATATTCTAAGTTAAGATCTAAAGCCAAGGGCAAAGGGAAGGCTAAGGTATGGTACTGAAATTGTGGTCAGGATGGCCACATGAAAGGGGTCATAATCCCAAATCGAAGCAGGAGAAGTCTGAAAATTCTTCTGGAGAGGGAGCCAATACCATAGAGGACGGTAGTGATCTTTATGAAGTTCTAACTGTATCCGGCAAGGGATCTTACTGTAGAGAGTGGATCTTGGATTCAGGTGCTTCATGTCACATTTGTCCTGACTGAAGTTCATTCATAACATACAGGGAGTATTGTTAGAATTGAAAATGATACAATGACATTTTGTGTATTATTGCTCTAGGATTTTGAATAATGGAAATATTCATAAACAATCACAAGCATTCACAAAAGGTACACAAGAAGAGACATCGCAAGGCGAATTTTATTCCAGAGATTCTGAGATCTTGTACATTTCAGGCCGTGATCTGGCATGAGCCCTTAATTACATCGAATGATCGATGACCTTTGATTAAAAGGCAGAAGACTAGTCGGCATGAACTATGGTCTTAGAGTTTGTGGCCGTAGAGACCTATATTTGTTTTGTTATGGACCGAGCCATCTTTATATTAGTCAGATGTCTATGTCCCATATTTTGGCAGGAGATCCGGGCTGAGACTATCAGGGTTTATGACTGAGAGGGACGACTTTGAGCCCACGCCTGTCATATTTGGACAAGTGACCTCGAAAAGTTTGAAGTACAGTTGTGTGTACCTGAATAGCCCAACTGACGGATGCCGTTTGAATGGGTAGGGCATTAATTGTTGTGTTGTGGCAGTTCATAACAATTACTTTGTCGAGAATTGAAACTCTTTGATATTATTTATTGTGATAACCATAATCCCGTTTGTCTATCTTTCAACCCTAATCAGATCATATCTTAAAGTACATGTGAATAATGATAACGATACATTTGTACAGTCCTGGATGCTGGTGGCTTCTTTCCGAGACGTTATTTCATTCCTTACATTGAATCAGGTCCAGCCTTCGAAGGTACTCAATGCTACTAGTTTAGAAATCCCAGAACGTCCGTTTGACCATTCCATTGTGTCTGAAACACTCGAAATACCTAAAATAGGCTCAAGCGAATCTTGAAAACACTTAAAATTGAGTCCGGTGCACAGGTAAATATTTTCTGTAATTCCTTAATTTTTTTGGTGCATGAGACTTAATTTATGGGTGCTTGGGCTCCAACACACCTTTAAATTAATAATTTAATTTTTTATGAATTTATGGATGCGTGGGGCATTTTTCGAGTGCGTGGGACACCAAAGCACTTGTCCGAATCACGTTGAATTATGGACGCATGGGCCATTTTTCAAGTGCGTGGGACACCAAAGCACTTGTTCGAATCACGTCGAATTTATTGACGCATGGGACATTTTTCGGGTGCGTGGGAGTCCAATACACTTGTCTGAGTTATATCGAATTAATGGATGCGTGGACCATTTTTTGGGTACGTGAGAGTCCAATGCACTTGTTTGATTCGTCAATTTATGGATGCGTGCCCACACTTATGAATTTTCATAATCCGGACCTGTGGTGGTCGGAGTGAGCTTCCGATGGGGGACGCCGGTGATCGAGAAGGGATTCCGGTGACCGGGAAGGGCTTTCAATGATCGAAAAAGGGTTTTTGGCGGGTATCTCAATTACCTAGAGGATAATAACTCTTTCTCTCTCTCTTGAAAAACGTACAAATTAATAGTCGGATAGGTATTTATACCCGAAAATACTAGAAGTCGACCAATGAGCGGTTGACACATGCCATGCACCTCAAAAATACCTCCAACGCACCTTAAAATCGATGCGTAGAGCTCTTACGCACCCAAAAAGATATTTAGAAACTTGCTGAATTTATAGGTGCGTGGGACTCTGATTTTACAGGTGCGTGGAACCATGCACCCTGAAATGATATTTCTGAAATGTGCTGAATTTATAGGTGCGTGGACCCATTTTTCGGTGCATGGAATGCAACACACCCTTTAAATTGATTTCTGATCTTTGGTGAATTTTCGGATGCGTGGGTACCTAAATTTATCGGTGCATGGGGCTCTATACACCCAGAAATGAGTTCTTGATTTTGCAGATTTTTCAGGTGTGTGGGTACCCGAATTTGTGGATGCGTGGGAGTCCGAATTTATGGGTGCATTGACGGACTTTTGATCGCTCCGAATTAGATTTTGAATTTTGATGGGTTTGTGGGGCCCGCTTGATGATGAAAGTACATGCATTGTTCATCATAAATCATAATGAAGCTACGGGTTTAATTTCGGACGGTTTTGATCACAATGATTCTCGGGGCCCGCCGGAGATTTCAGCCAAAAATTGGCTGAGGGGATTTTTGTAAATCTCCATTTTACGTGCATTGGGAGGCGTTTTGTCTGATTCTTTCAATGGTGCGTGGCCATTTTATTTTTGAGGGCCCCTATATTTTGGGATCCCAACAGATGCCCCTCCAATGCGTTGTGATGGACGTACGATCGTCCAGTGGGACACATCGGACTTTTTGGGTCCCGGTTATAAATATGGAAGATAGTTATTTCTTGTCATTTTTCATTTCTTATTGGGCTTTGACTCTCCCCTCCATGCACCCTTTAATTCACCAACACACCCAATTATTCTCTCCAACGCACCAAGTTAATCCGCACGCACCCTGATATTCAAGGTAAAACAATTTTCTATGTGAACTCTACGAATTTTATTATTTTTTAGGGTGCGTGGACCTCACGCACCCAAAAATTTCGGACTTAGGGGATCTCAAATATTTTAAGGGTGTGTGGGATCGCACGCACCCCTCGTCAGATTTTCCGTAGGATTTTACCCTTCACGCACCCAACAATTGGGTTTTTGATATGTTTTTAAGGGTGCGTGGGTCCACACGCATCCAAAATGTTGGACTAAATGCAATCTGGTGTTTACAGGGGGTGCGTGGGACCTCATGCACCCTTCGTTATTTTTCTAGGAGTTTTGCCTCCCACACACCCAACAAATGTGTTTTTGATATGTTTTTAAGGGTGCGTGGGACCACACACATCCAAAAAATGTGACTTGGCATATTTTTTTTATTTTATGGGTGCGTGAGAGCTCACGCACCTGAATTATAATCTTGGGAAATTCATCATTTTTTGGGGTGCGTGGGACCTCACGCACCCGAATTTAAACTTTACTAAATCTGGGCATTTTAGGGGTGCGTGGGACCTCACGCACTCGAATTTAAACTTGGTGATTTTCTGATATTTGGGGTGCGTGGAGCCCTATGCACCCAAATTTCAAGACCTTATGAAATCAAAATATTTTCTATTTTTACCATGTTCATCCTATCTGGATTTTGGAAGGTGTCAGGTCTTATGCTTTTATCTTATATCTATATGTTATTTCGAAGTGTCAGGCCTCGCACTCTCGAAAATCCAGATCGTGTCAAGCCGGGGTTGAAACCTTGGTCACCCGACTTAACCAGAGTTTTAAGCATACATTCACATGCTTTTCTTTCTTTCGAACTGATCTTGAACTTCCTGTGTATTTTTTGCAGATTATAATGGCTAGCGATTCTTCGCAAGCTAGCCCTTCAGGTCCACTACTGACTCCGTCGAAGCGTAAACGGACGGCCCTAAAGAAGGTTAATTGGCTGTCTAATCAAAACCCTCAGTGGTTCCTGCCTCCAGAAACCTTCAATTTCTACAAACGCATATTGACACTATCCAAAGACATGCAGAGGAAGATTCTTTGCGATAGGGTTGTGCCACCTCCTCCAGACAGGGGCACACAAGAACAATGGGACGCTTGGTATGCTCAATTGCGTGGTTTTCAATCCGATGGGACCATAGGATCCGAGGACAGTGAAGCGAGCCTGTCTGTACCTGCTCAGCTTATCAAGCGCGATCGTCCGAAAAGGGCTGGGAAAGGCGCCAAGTAAGTGTATTTAAAGAATCAGGCCAAATCTAAGTCTGACAAGATGAGGATTACTTGGTCTACAGTCAAATTGGTGATGGTGCCTCTCAAAATAAAAAAAACCCCTTCACTCGACAACACATCAGATACGTGAAGAGCTATCAACGACAACGTTCTCTCCCGAAAATCGAGCCTTCCGATGTATGTCATTGTAATTCTTTCTTCAACATGGATTCGTGGACATTCGGCCCAGCACCATTCTTAATTTGCTCTTTATCTGATAACGGGAAGCGTCATTCCGTCGTTGGTACGAATGGCATGATCTTTTTAGAGCCGAATCATGACCCTCACCAGCCTTTCCCCACACATTACTTCGAGACCCTTCGCCAGAGATTTCATCACTTAGGGGATATTGAGATTTGGCCGTCTGGTGCGTTCCGGACCCAAGGTCACTTGATTCCTCACCCAGGGTATGAAGCATGGGCACGTCGCATTCTGGAGCAACACATGGCTACATTGCGAGCAGTAGGTCTGTACAAGGCTATTGAACCAACATCGAGTTATTTTTATAGGGAACCATGTGTTTATAAAGGGTTCTTAAACCATTGGTGTTCTATCACCAACTCCTTCCACCTGCCGTATGGAGAGATGATCATCTCTCTTTGGGATATGAATCGGATTGCGGGTCTCCCGATCCGCGAGAGGATCTATGATGAATGGGTCCTAAGTGATGAGGAATTGTCTCAAAAGAAGAAGGGAGTAGATGAGGGTTTCTTCTTTGAAGCCTATTATGAACTCTTCGCTGAGCTCCCATAGTTCTGGGGTTTCAAAGATAAACTCAAATTCGAAGATTGGATGGTCTATTTCAGCCACGGTTTGAAGTAAGTATCTTGTTGCAAGTTGCATATCGTCATTTTTGTTTCGTTTTCTTTCTTAAAATTGATGTCGTGTTTTTCTCTTTTCAGCATAGATTATGTGACTTATGATGAGGGTTGTCGTGACAAGGCCTTCTTGGAGAGCAGGATGAAGGAAAACTTCCCCCGTCCCAACAAACTGTCCCCCACTTGTGAGCTAGCCGGCTTTCTAGCATATTAGCTTAGCTACGTAGCACTGCCAAGCTCTAAGCAAGCAGATAATGTAAGGATATCCTGTTAGCTCCAATGGTTCTATGCTCTCTCTACTGGGCCTTTGGCTATGTCATTAGTAACAAGGAGCGTGCCGCTTACAGGATGAATTCAGCTTATTGTGGGTGGCACTTCTTCTCTGCCTGGCTCGGAGTATATTTTCCCTGGGTTTATGGGGTAGAATGCAGAGACTATATCCAACCCAGGAAGATTTCATTGTATTTCTTTCAGAAGAAGAAAATGGTTGGTCAAAATTTAACAACTATTGAAGCAAGGATTGCTCGATATAATGACGTTCATTTCTTTTACTTCTCGAACACCCAGAGCAGAGAGTCGATTTTGTGTACGGACGACGACAGCATTGACTACTACGAGTGTTCGTTCCTGACGGCGATTCGTCCGTCATCGCTGCCGCTGTGTGAGGGGTTGGAATTCTGAAGGGAGCCTTATTACCCTAATCGCTTCGCTCGCTAATTCGAGTATGACCAAGGGGTGCCCGAGACATTAGAGTTGGTGACCCGTGAACAACGAGCATATGGTGTCGGGCCCATTCATTGGAAGTGGATGTGGCGATAACTCATGTTGACCGAGACTGGGTGTTCTTTTGCCATTCTGGGGACACAGCACTGTACTGGGGCTTCTTTCAAATGGATGAGGTGGTGGGCCCACCAATATACGTTGGTCCAAAATAATTTCCTTGTCAATGAGCCCATTTTTGTTACACCTTCGGTTGTTACCCCTATTCCGGCCAATGGGCTTAGATATGTACCAGAGCATCTATATCATCCTGCCGCACCGGGTACAAAGAGACTTAGAACTTCTCTTAACGTGGTGATCGACCATGAGAAGCCTGAGCATACTTTGGAAGGTTGGATCACTCATAGAGAGAGGAATGTAACATTAGAAGAGTCAGAGTTCCCGCCCCTCGGGCCTTTGGATGAAGTGCTTGAAGAAGATGATATCCCAAGAGAGAGTGATAGAAATGACGGCGGTGACGGTGATTTTGGCGGTGATGATGGTGGTGATGAAGGTAATGATGTTGATGATGGTGGTGATGGTGATGATGAAGGTAATGATGGAGATGATGGTGGTGGTGCTGATGACGAAGGTAATGATGTTGATGGTGGTGATGCTAATGGTAATGATGTTGATGATGGTAGTGCTGATGGTAATGATGTTGATGATGGTGGTTCAGCAGGGATTGTATCGACAAGTGGTCAAAGGAGCTAAGGGAATTTGCCCAGATGTTCTGGTCCTGGGAATAGTGACGATGAGGTGTTGCCCGAGCGAACCGGTCCCCGAGTGAAAACTGCCCATAGTCTTCCTGTCACTTGTGGGGGCAAGAGATTAAAGAGATGTGGAAATTACACAGAGCCGAGCATTTTCGGAAACGACTCTCTAAGGATACAGGTGACGCTCCGGCTGACAATGCAAGTGAGGTCAAGGAAGAGGGTGAATTAAGCTCTCAAGACAATCTAAGCGGAGACTGTCACTCCAGGGGGAATGACGATGATGACCGATATATGAGAGATCCATCCCTAAAGAAGATACATGAGTCATCTTTATAGATCTGGATGATGATGCACCTGCCGAATCTGTTCTTCCTCCTAATCCTCCTGTGGCAGAGGCTGAAGTTAATCAGAGCTCTGTTCCTGAAATGACCGTCACTGCTGCAGTAGAAGGGGTTGCAGTTTCTGCTACTGAACTGAATGTGTCTAAACCTGTTGTGGAAGCACCTCCCACTGTCGAGCCATCATTGACTGAACCTATTGTGGAAGCTCCTCCTTCTGTTGAGCCACTATCAACTAGACCTGTCGTGAATGCATCTTCTACTGTCGTGCCATCATCAGCTGAGCCTGTCGCTGAAGTTCCTCTTTTTATTGAGCTAACATCTAATGCCAACATTTTCGAGGTCGTGGTGCTATCTTCTTTAGAATTACCTGAACCATCGACCGAGAGAATGACTGAACCTGCCCCAGTATCGTCTGTGCTCATTGCCTCAACCAGTGCTCTTGTCATTGGTGTTCCTGAAGTCACTGGTATATTACTTGTCTTTGCTGTCTTGACTGCTTGCTTTCTTACTGTGGCTTTCCTGTACTGATGTTTATCGTTTATTTTGTCAGCAACAGTTCCCATCCGTGCTCCCGTCTCTGTGGTTTTGCCTGAAGCACTCATTTCTTCCCTTCGAGGCTTATCGAAAATAAAGGCGAATCTTTTGAAGAGTCTTCTGATGAATATCGCCGATTCTTTGAAGAATGGAGACGAATGGTGCATTCTGGATGAAGGACTGCAAGTACTTGAACATAATGTTATATGGCTCGAGATTGATGTCTCCCCGATGGTCAGTCACGTAGTCTGGTTCAAGGAAGGAATGGCCCGCATTATTGGTGCAAAGCATCTCAGGTCTGATCCTTCCATTGAAGAAAAGCGTGGTCAGTTGCAGTCGCTTCTTCCGAAGTTAGAAGTGCACAGGGCAGACATGGCTGCGGCAAAGCAAAACTAGCAAGTTGCTAGCACTGGATGTCAAGGGGCCACAGAACGTCTCAAGGAGATTGACAGTGAAATAGCACGGCTCCAGGCTGAGTGTTTGGTTGTAATTTCAACTTTTCCAAGTTTAGTAGTTAGAAAGCTCACTTGCAGCCCTCTATTGATCAGCATGAGGCTAAGTATAATGCTGTGGAGGCTCAGATTACGGAACTGCAGCAGTTTCTATAGAATGTTCCTGATCATGCTCAAGTTTTGGCTGAAGCAGAGGCGACGCAAAGGGATGTTCAAAATTCTGCAATTGATGTGTTAAAGCAATATATGAAAAACTTAGATGGTTGAACTGTAACAATCTTCATTGGTGATTTAAAGTATGTTGTAATGAATATTGTAACAATATGTATGCTATTGTAATTTTAGGTCTATGTTATGTTTTTAGCCCACTTGTCATTTCTTCATTTGAGTTTGGATGCAAATAGATTAGGCCATTTGGAAAGGAACGTCCCCCTGTTAGGACTCAAACCTATGCCCATGTGAAAAGGATATGATCGAGTCTTGATTTAGGGCTTATCCCAATTCTCGATGGTCTTGAAAAGGGCAGGGTGCTATACTTGACGTGTCTTGAGTCTTAACGACCTTTCTGATACCTATGCAAGCACAAAATAGATGATTAGTATTTAAATTTAATCATCGTGTGGTATTATTTCTTTTGGTATCTGTTTATTACATTTCCCTCTAATGAGGTGTTTACAAATCACAACAATAAGCTTATGTTAAGTATAATATCTTTTCAAAAATCGGCCATTCACTAGCTAACTGATACCCTGCCCCTTACAATTAATTACTCGATAGGCCCCGTTAGAATAAACTTCATCAACGATACACACTGGATCCCATTTCGGATCAAATTTGCTTTTGGGACCTTGAGCTAGTGCCGGACGTTTCATCATTAGCACCAAATCGCCTCTTTTGAATGACCTACCGCGAACTCTTTTATCGTATGAGGCTGAAATTTATTTCTGATACATTTTGAGCCTTTGCTGAGCGGCGAGCCTCTTTTCATCCAGATCGTCAAGTTTTGTCATTCTGGTCTTGGCGTTTTACTCGGATGTTAGGGAGTGCCAGAGTGCAACCCATAGCAACTCAACCTGTATCTCCATTGGGACTATTGCCTCTGTACCGTATACTAAGGAGTAAGGTGTGGCTTTAGTGGTAGTGCGATATGTGGTTCGATATGCCCATAATGCTTCGGGCAGACACTTGTCCCAATCTTTCTTATTTTCCACTACCGTTTTCTTCAAGATTTTCATGATAGTCCTGTTAAAAGCTTCAGCTAGCCCATTTGCAAGGGGATAGTAGGGTGTCGAATAGTAATGCTTGATCTTGAATTTCATGTACAACTTGTCGATGGCGGCATTCTTGAAGGGTGTCCCATTATCGATGGTGATCTTCTCGGGAATACCATGTCGGTATAATATAGTATGACGGATAAAACCCTCGACATGTTTGGCCTTCACGTTCCTAAGTGCTACTACTTCGGCCCACATGGAAAAGCAATCTGTACTGATGCTCCCAGGAAGAGGGTGGGCGAGCTGATCGGTCCAATCACATCCATGCCCCAGGCTACGAAAGGCCAGGACAACATTGATTGATGCAACTCTTTCGGTGGTGAGTGTATGATATCTGCATAGATCTGGCATTGATGGCATTTCTTAACATATTCTATCGCATCTTTTGTCATCGTAGGCCAATAATATCTCATGTGTCGAACACGGTGATGTAAGTTGCCTCCTTGGTAAGCGTCGAACTCTCCCCCGTGAGCCTCATTCAATGTGGCATACGCTACATCTTGGTCCAAGCAGTGCAGCAACACTCCCTCATATGAGCGCTTGTAAAGAATGTCATTCTGCATTATAAATGAATCGGCGCGTCTTCTGACCTGCGTGCGCATATTGAAATCTTCTGGTAAAAATTCGTATTTCAAATAATCGACGAATGGCCTTTTCCAGTCATTTTTTTTCTGTAATCTCAAAGCAACAGATGAGGTTCGCACTTGATTCACCACTACGCAGTACAACTGTCGGTAGAATTCTTCTTTCTTCAATTGTTACTTGAAGTGGGCTGCCCCCGGGATTAGCCAGAGCAGCAGCTAGACTGGCCAACGCATTGGCCTGTACATTCTCCTACCTCAGTATATGTGAAATGTTGCTGTTATGGAATTGGTCGAACAATGATTGCGCTTGGTGGCAGAAAGGTGACAACTTAGGTTTGCAGACCTAATATTCTGTCGTCAACTGTCTGATGACTAGCCTGGATTCACCATAGATCTGTATTGCTTTGATTTGCATCTCTAGGGCGAGCTGTAATCCGATGATGAGGGCTTGATATTTTGCTTCATTATTGGTGCAAGCTGGCACGATCATAAATAGTAGGGCAACAAATCTCCCTGCGGGCTGATAAATATAACTCCTGCTCCTGCCCCTGTTGACCTGGAGGCTCTGTCAAAGTACATATGCCAGAGTCGTGGTTCTCCGATCATCATAACCTAGTCATCTGGGAGATCGCATTCCATTTTTTCATTGCTCGGGACTGGATGCACAGCGAGAAAATTTGCGATCGCTTGTCCTTTAATAGCTCGGGCTGGGACATACGTGATATCGAATTCAGAGAAGAGAAGGGCCCACTTAGCTAAGCATTCAGACAGCATAGGCCGGTTCATGAGGAATTTGATCGGGTCCGCCTTGGATATCAACGTTATTTGATGCGAGAAGCAGTAATGCCTAAGTTTCTTCACAGCAAAAATGAGAGCCAGACATATCTTCTCAATTGCTGAATAGTTGAATTCGGCTCCCACCAGCGTGCGGCTCAAATAATATAGTGCATTCTCCTTCTCTTCTTCGTTCTTCTGTGCCAGGAGTGCCCTTAGTGAGTTATCACTTACTGCGATGTATAAAATTAGCGGCTTTCTTTTGATTGGGACAGCAAGGACTGGAGAATTCTCGAACATTTCTTTCAATGAATCAAAGGCCTTTTGACAGACATTATTCCATTCGAATTTAACGTCTTTCTTGTTGAGGTGGGAAAACGGCTGACAACGACCAACCAGGTTCGAGATGAATCTTCTCAGGTATGCCACGCGGCCTTGAAAACTCTTCAACTGTTTCAGGTTCTTCGGAGGCGGAATTTCTATAATGGCCTTAATCTTCGCGGAGTTGATTTCTATGCCCGTGCATGACAACGAAGCCTAAGAATTTACCGGACGCGACCCCGAACGCGCACTTCAACGGATTCATACAGAGACTCTTCTTGCGCAACCATTGAAGCACTTGTCTTAAGTGTTCTCTATGTTGTTTATGATCGGCCGACATCACAACTAAATCATCCACATAGCATTCAACGTATTTATGCATCATATCTTGGAATATAACGTGCATCGCGCGCTGATACGTTGCCCTTACATTCTTCAACCCGAAGGGCATTACATAGTAACAGTAGATGCCGAGAGTTGTGTGGAAGGCTGTAGCTTCTTCATCTTTTAGAGCCATGCAAATTTGATTGTATCCCGAATACCTGTCCATGAAGGACATCACTGCATATCCTGTTATGCTATCAATCAATAACTATGGAATCGACAAAGGAAAATTGTCTTTACGGCAGGCTTCATTAAGATTCCAAAAGTCGACGCAAACTCGGATATATCCACTCTTCTTTGTTTGAAATCCATCAGGGATATTTTACCTCTCGAACGAATCCGGCTTGGATCAGTTTCTTGATTTCTTCCTCAATTTTTAGCACGATGTCAGGGTGAAACTATCATTGAGGTTGGTTCATTGGCTTCTTCTCCTTCATGATGCTCAGCTTATGCATGGCGATTATCGGACTGAGCCCTGGTATTTCTGAATATGTCCAAGTGAAAACGTCATTCTTCTCCCTTAACAGCTGTATGAATTTCTCTCTTTCATCTTCCGAAACGTTTCTGCTCAGATATGTGTTCCTGGGTTCTTCGAGAGTGCTTAAATTTACTTCTTCAAGTTCATCAATTGTCGGTTGTCCACCATCTTTCAGTTGCATAGGCACGACACTTGGCTGAATAATGTCAACAAGGTCTTACAGTTGAATTTCTTCTACATAGCCGATGGTCATCATGTTCACGCTTGCCTTGGCTCCTAGACCTTCTCCGTTTCTGTATACTTGCTTATATTCTTCAAATGGAGCTAACAATCTCTTCTTTGTGTTTGAATCTTGGCCGAAGAATTCCATATTTCTCATAATCTTTCGGTTGGCTCTGTTATATCTCTTCTCTTCTATCGGTCGGGGTTGGGCAGATTCTCTTCCCTCTTCTCTTTCTTCTGATGATACTGGCTAACTTGGCCCTAAGTGAAACTTGATATCTTTCTTGGTGATATCTCTTGACGGCACGATGAATTGGCTTAGAGCTTTCGGGAATGGCTTGACTCTTCCTATCTTGGGTACCGGCATGTTAAAGCTGGACTTGAGCACACTCATGTGTTGATCTGAGATCAGTTTTAACATAGACTGCCCTGGCTAACGCAAATGTTGAGGTACCACATAGAATTTCTTCATGATCAGCTGTGGTTGGTTTTCCAAATGATATTGGGATCTCCCCTGAGTGATGGGCTGAGGTTTGCTTTTCTGCACAAACTTCTCAACTCGAGGTTTTGCCCCTTGCCCTTTCTTTATTACATCAGGCTTTTTGCTGATTTTACTGCTATCAGACAAGTTGTAATATTTTACATCAAAAAAAATGACTTAGCTATGGTGTGTGGCTTCAGATCTGCTGCTACCCTGTATTGGACCCCGTCTCTGTTGTATTTGAAGCACTGATGATATGTCGAAGGGATTATGCGATTCTGATGGAGCCAGGGCCTCCCTAAGAGGAGGTTGTATGTTGTCATTGCATTGATCACCTAACATGTTACTTTCGTCGTCAGTTCTTCGATCTCTAACATTACCGTGATTGATCCGAATGTACGCTAACTGTCTTGGTTGAACCCTTAAATCACCATGAGACTCGGGCGTAATGCTGATTGCCTATAACCCAACTTTTGTAATGTCTTCAATAGCATAATATTTACAACAGACCCATCATCCAACATGCACATTTTGACCTCTGTGTCCCTGATTGTTCCCGTGACCATCAACGGATGGTTGTGGTCTATTAATTCGATCGTACGGTCTTCTTTTGAGAAAGTGATTGTTGAGAGATGGTATACATGTGTGACTTGTGACACCGGTATATACCCCTCCTAAAATTTATCTGTATTATTCATTTCTTCTTCTATTTCTATCATCATAACCTCCCTGACCTCACTATCAAGTAAGGTATTGATTAACATTTCTCTATACACTTTCGAGAAACACAAAGCATCGTATATACTTAAGCGGGCGGGAACCTTCCGCAAGTGTGATACAACGTCATATGCTACTAGTCTCGGGCTTGGCTGAATGGTCGTGGCCTCGACTACCTTCTCTTTCAGTGTCTGCATGCGGGGTCCCTCTTATGGCCTATCAGGGATAACGTCTTCTTGCATTGAGTCATCCGACCTCGGAGCGGTTCGGTCAGGCATTTGTCTACCTGATCGTAATATGACTACATCAACTTTCCCCTCAATCACTTGAGGAGTTCCCTCAGACGGTGTTTGTTCGACGAATGACACCATTTCGCAATGTGACATGTTCGTCGCAGGTCGTATCTGCCCCTATAATATTTCTCTCCTTCCTCTCCCCCTATTCTTTCTTCGGCTAATGAGTATTCGTCTGTTCTTGAGTCTTTTCTTGCTACTGACTAGAGTCCATGGTTCCTTTGCCGTCTCGGGTACTTTCATGCTGATGACCCCTTGATTGATCAACCCCTATATCCTTCCTTTCAGGGAGAAGCAATCTTCTGTCTTGTGGCTGACACATCGATGATATATACAATATTTGGGATCATTTATTCGTCCGACTTCATGGGAACGGATAGGTTTTGGTAGATGCATTAAGCCTTCCTCGATTAATTGTTCCATAATCGGAACTAGATTGGCCATATCAAATGTGTATGGGCCATTTGCCCTTTCTCTCTCAGCAATCGATATGTGTCTGGGTGCATAGGGCCTTTTACCCTTGTCTTGTACGATTGTTGTCTTCATCTCTGGCTTATGATCGGCAGCGGGACATTTTCGATCTTTCTGGTCCCTGCTCTTGTCGACTTAGTGGGTTTCTACTACTCTTTCCATCTCTCTCTTCTGTCTCTCGGGTTTAAAGTTTACCCAGGATGCCGCTTCCTCTACCAGATACGCTTTCGTCGCCAACTCGCGAAAGGAGTTAAAAGTATTGCTTGACAATCCATACAAGATCATTGGGTCCAGAGCTCTCAGGCACATCTTCATCTGCTCGCCTTCATTAGGTAATTCACAACATTGAGCTGCTGTGGTTCGCCATCGGTCGATGAATTTCTCAACTGGTTCACCGTTTCTCTACCTGACCAATGCTAGGTCCGTTAATGAGATCTCCCTCTCTATCACAAAGAATTTTAAGATGAAGGTGTCCTGTATTTGCTCCCATGTCCTTATAGAGCTGGCTGGTAACAACATGTATCACTGGAAGGCTTTTCCTGTCAGGGTTGACCCGAATAGCCACATGCAATGCTACGGGACTACAGACCAATTGCCTAACGTAGTCAAGAAGTGGGTGATATGTTCTTCCGGCGATCCTCTGTCGTCGACCTTTGGAAGTCCGAGCATCTAAAATTGGCCCGAAATGGTACCTCTTCTACCTCTGGTGGGTATGAGACCTGATATTTATAGTTGCCTCTCCTCTCTTTCTCTTTTTCTTATTGCATCATTTGGGCTATCGTCTGGGATAACTCTTCTCGTGACATGTGCGATGCAGAAAGCGGTGCGCATTCTATTGGTGCAACCCTGAGTTGGATGGGCGGTTCAGGTTCAGCCAGACCTTCTGCTGCCCCTTGGGATTCCTTTGCTGACTGACGAGTGGGCGGCGCAATACTTTTGGTGGCATTCTGGGCTATCAAAGTGGTCAAGGCTTCTTGAATAGCCCTCATCCGATTGTTTGTCTCGCAATTAGCCTCAACCAATCAGTTGATCTGATCTTGGAATAGAGGTAATTCTTCTGCTTCATACGGTCCTTCTTCTTCTTCGGCCACTTAGACTATTACCACTTGCACTGACAGGATCTTCCAAGCCGGCCTCTGTCTTGGTTCGAAGACTGTCATGGGCTTGGATTTCTTTACATGCGCGGGCCTGGTCGGTTTCTGCGAATTGCAAGCGGTCTCAAACAACGACGGAAACTGCTCGACTGTCATCGCAGGCATTGCGGGCTTGGTTGATACGTCCAGACCGTTGATAGGGGTCTTCTGTCCCTGTTTTAGCTGCCACTATTTTCTTATGATGGAGTGAGGTTTTGCAATATTCGCCCTCTTGTGTGCAGCTATGATGGCAGATTTCTTCTGTTCTTTCTTCTGTCTTCGGGTTTCAACTAACTGTCATTCTGAACTTTGGCCGGCTGTTGCTGTTGCGGTGAAATGGGGGAAGCTGAAACCCCCGTTGGTAAGGAAGATGCACGAACTTGTCATCAAATATGCCATTTCTTCTATTTGTAGTGGTATCTTGTTAATTCTATGGTGTCAACAAATCATTAGAACAGATCATAAATGCGGCCGGGAGCGTAAACCCATCGATCGCGGTGCATAAACTAATAGAGAAATAAGCAAGAAGAGGACAAATACGTGTAGTTGTGAAAGTTTGTGGGTTTAAAAACCTTTGATTTAATGTCTATTGCCTTAAAGATGAAGGGAAGAACATTCCCGTTGAGAGTCGCCAATTTGGCTCCCAAGGGCGCCGAAAAATTATGTCTCGCGATAAATCTTTTACATACACATTCGTGTTTGCAAATTATTAATCTTAGAGTGTTTCTATACTCATAACAAAAGATTTTGGGTTCGATTCCCCAGCAGAGTCTCCAATTTGTTAGAACCGAAAATGATACAATGACATTTTCTATGTATTATTGCTCTAGGGTTCTAAATAATGAAAACATTCATAGATAATCACAAGCATTCACAAAAGGTACACAAGAAGAGATATCACAAGGCGAATTTTATTCCAGAGATTCTGAGATCTTGTACATTTCAGGTCGTGATCTGGCACAAGCCCTTAATTACATCGAATGATCGATGACCCTTGATTAAAAGGCAGAAGGCTAGTCAGTAGGGACTATAGTCTTAGAGTTTGTGGTCGTAGAGAACTGTATTTGTTTTGTTATGGACTGAGCCATCTTTGTATTAGTCAGATGTCTATGTCCCATGTTTTGGCCGGAGATCCGGGCTGAGACTATCAAGGTTTATGACTGAGAGGGACGACTCTAGGCCCACGCCTGTCATGTTTGGATAGGTGACCTCGGGAAGTTCGATCTGCAATTGTGTGTACCTGAATAGCCCAACGGACGAATGTCGTTTGAATGGGTAGGGCATCGACTGTTTTGTTGTGGCAGTTCATAACAATTACTTTGTAGAGAATTGAAACTCTTTGATATGGTTTATTGTGATAACCATAATCTCATTTGTCTAGCTTTCAACCCTAATCGGGTCATATCTTAAAGTACATGTGAATAATGATACATTTGTCTAGTCCTAGTAGAATTGCTTATAAGGTTGTGGGTATTGGTACTGTGCGCATCAGAATGTTCGATGGGGTCGAACGAGTCCTGGAAGATGTGAAGCACATTCCCAAGATGAAGATGAATGTGATTTCTCTTGGTGCACTTGAGGCGAAAGGGTGTGTGTTTATCGGCCGCGATCGTTGTTGTGAAGTGATGAAGGGGGCACTAGTGTGTATGAAGGCATGGAGGTGTGGCCATCTTACACGTTGATCGGGAGCACAATTCACGGTGGAGCTACGGAAACGGCAACGAGATCCACAGTTGCTCGTATGTGGCAAGTGCCCAAGGGCCACATGAGAAGAGCGATAAAGGGCGTGAATTTGCAAGGATAGGGTCGATGGTGGTACGAGAAGCAGTGGAGCTATGATTGAAGATGAGACAACGTTGCGAGGATGGTGTTTGATTAAACATTTGAAGCCTCGGTGGAGTTTGTTGGAGGAGCCTTCAAACTATGTGGGTTGAGTGCTCAGACCGGTCGGGCGACCGGTTTGGCACCGTAACCCAAATGCACAGCAGGCCACCCCCTAGACAGATCTATGTTGCCCAGACCGGTCGGTCGACCGATCTGCAGTGGGTTCTGACCGGTCGGTGGTGAGGCAGTGACGGGTCTGCGTGTTGTTATTTCCCCTGAACTCTCTGTGCGAGGTGCGACCGGTCGGCTGTGTGAGCGGAGTTCTTGCGCAGTCCACAGTACTACGCAAGGTGTTTCTATTTTCGAATTTCTTCCTATTTAAGGTGTTGTAATCCGACTTAGAGTGTATCCTAAGGTGTTCAAGGTTTCCTATTCGTACTAGGAACAGGGGAGAGGTGTGTGTGAGAGAAAACTTAGAGTTTTTTCTGTTTTTCTTTGCTTGTGGGCTGTCAATCTCTGTAATCTTTTGATATTCATAGTGGATCGCTTTATGCCGTGGTTTTTTACCCGTTTGGGATTTTTCCAAGTAAAATTCGAAGTCTCTTGTGGTGTGCTTGTGTGTGATTGATTGCATCTTGTTAATTATTTGATTTTGCATTGCTTCACGTGTTCGGCGTTCCGCTTCCGCTGCCGGCTTTATCCCAACATATTGGCCCTCCAAATGAATGATCCACATCTCATGTCTCTCATAATAGAGTGTCGACTTAGAATCTAATCGTGGCCCATTTTTCAATGAAATAAACTGTCCAAGTATGGCTTTCTTAACCATCTAACTACAAACCTCAAATTAGAAGCTTTGGATTCTTACATCTAGGAGACCTTTTGGGCATGGTCCAGTTGGACAGAATAGATTGATAGTTTAGCTCACCGAACCATCATCCTCATTTGCACAAACTACAAACCTATGTAGCTATGCATATCCTTTGGTCAACTATCGACAAATTGCTCGCAGCCGGGTAGCCGGAGCAATTTGAATGACTAATGCAATGGATCATATAGGGATTTCATAACTAGCTGGGTATAAGAATATTATACCCATATTCATACCCATGTTGGACCTGAAATGACATCCATGCCTATGCCCAGTATCCATTAGGGTATTTAATTCCTATTTAGGAGTTGAGATTAAAAAATGCATACATACATTGTTAATTTAAAAGGAGTAGATTTTCTAACAGAAATGAATAAATAACTATGCTTTTTCTAAAAAAAAAAAAAAAAAAAAAAAAACTAAACTAAAGCATGACACCATGCTATTTTAAATTTAGAAAAGAAAAAACTAAAAAACTAAAATTTGCAATCTAACTTGTAGTTTTTCTAATTTCTTCCATACCATTGGATCAATTCAGTGAAATATATTTTACATTGCTACTTACCTAAATTCTATTGGATTTTTTCTGTTAGACTTCTAGAAGTAGGAAAAAGAATAAACATAGTGATAGATTGATTCTTTTCATCACTGTAAATAAAAATATTAAAAATCTAATAGGTTTTTTCATCTTTAAATATAAATGAGTAATCAAGCATAACACTTACACATTCACTAAAATAAAATAAAAAAACCCTTTTGTAAGTACTCATTTATTGGGAAAATAAAAAATAAAAAATCTCAATATAAGGAGGAGAAAGACGTAATAATATCTTAGTATTAGAGAGTGCACCTTGATAATTGTATCTGTTGGGATTCAGACCCTCCATCACTGTATAATATGGAATAACCAAAATAATAACTAAGCAACCATAATAGACAATTTTATATGGAAAACCCTTGTGGGAAAAAACTGAAAGTACGTCGGTAATCTGACACAACACCTTCATATATGTGGAAGCTTAAAGAGCAATTAGAATTATGGCTAAGTCCTATTGGGGGGTGATTAGGACTTTTTGAAATTCTTTTCGCCTACTTACACAATTTAACACTTTAAACTTAGTAAGCAAGAACATTTCGGCTTCCAAGCCTAAGTGGGTCCAATCACAAGACTAACATATGGTTTAAGCAATAAACAACCTAGTCTAAGCATACATAGGTAATCAAATGATTTAACTAATCAAGCTCCCAACCTATGCAACCTATGTAGACTTACGAGAATGGATCAATGAGCTCAAGTCTACACAACTAGTGAAAGTACATCTTGTGTGTGAATATGCCAATCTAGTGCCTAGCATACATTCCTATCAAGCATTCATAATTAAATAATTAAACTTACAATACTAATATATCAATGTGCTCAATACAATCACAAACACAAGCATGTATAGTGGTTCGACTTTGGGTCTACTCCACTCCCTGTTCAAGTACTCAAATCCTTTGAGCACACCGGCATTCACTATCGGAGGTTTTAAATGATGTTCACCTCTCAACCTTTACACAGAGGTTTTATCGGTTCACCTTTCAACCATAACCAGAGTTTTAGACAAAGGGCTAACTCTCAACCCAATGCACGTTCACTCTCGTGTCGGAGGCTCCCCCTTGGAGACTTTGTTTAGGCCCGACAAACAAGCCAAGGAGTGCCGAACAACCCCTAGTCTTTAGGCCGACAAACAGGTCAAGGAACGGCCAACGTCCCTAGATCGAGTTTGACTAACAAACTCTACACTCAACTCCCATAAGGAATTGAGTAGATGGACTCTCAATAAAAACAACCTTACTTGTCGGATGAGCCCCTTGTTCAGCGCCGGTTCGGGTTGCTTAATCTCCGCTCTCCCATGCTTCAATCAGCTTCCTTTGCTCCCATGATCGTGTTGCCGTTGCGTAGCCAATGCCTCAGCTACACTTGATCAATCACCTTACTTGTGATGCCTTTGAGATGCCCAAGGTGATAGGAGGGTGGGTTTGAGAACTCTACAACTAATGGGAATGGATTGCCTAGAGTTTCTCTCCTACAACGATCTCATCTTAGAGTTTTGGACAAGGATATGCCTATCAAGGAAGGTCCAAACTCTAGAGATCAAGAGGGGATGAAGGTCATCTTCTTCATGAGCTTGGAATGCTCCAATCTTGTGTTAAAGCGCAAGGAAGATGCCTTGCATAGGTTGGGAATGAGCCTCAAATGGTCCCCAACAATGGTGGCTTCACTCCTCTCAAAATCCCTCTACTTACCCCTCAAAACAAGCCAAGCCCATTTATAAAAAGATGTGCAACAGATTTAAAACGGGCAAAAAATGGCTAGTGTCGACCAGTCGTGACCCGTCGGCCAGGGGTCCACGACCGGTCTGGACCGGTCGGCCAAAGGCCTATTAAAGACAGAAGCTTGCTGTCTTAATGAGGGGGGGTCTGTCCGACCGGTCAAGACCGGTTGCCCCCAATGGCCTGCACTCTTACATAGACGGTGAACTGTCTGTCTAACCGGTCGGACAGGCCATGGTTCAGCCTATTAATTTGCTGACCCGTCTATTTTCATACCCCACTACAAAGGCCAAGGTTTTGAATGGTCTTTTGGTACACCTAGGGCCAAACTATGATGACTAAGGATATCCTAATATGGTTAAGGTTATCAAAGAGGTTAGGGGTTAGGATTTGGTCAAGGTTAAGGCACATCAAGGCATCACTTTTACCTGTTTCTTCTTCCTTGATGCAGCAGGGCCACTTGAGTCTTTGGTCTTCGTCTTCATTAAGCTCAACTGACACTAGACCCACTGACCTAAGTGATTGACAGACAAGGTGCACTAGTATGCCACAGAAAAGTGCACTGACAAAAACCACAGCACAAAGCAATAATAATTGACTATAATCAAAAGTCTTAATTATACACCACTGATACCTTCTTCGATTACAGACTTCCTGATCTCCCATTGCGATGCGCACCCTTGAGATCTTCTTCCCAAGCTCTTACAAGTATCAGAAACCCTCTCTCACCTCATTAAAATCCTAGCCCTTAGAGAGAAAACTAGTAAGATTCGTATTAACTAAGTCCTAAGTAAAAACGGACTTAAATATATATCTGCACTTGTGCAAAAGTACACAATGTCATTGGCTACACCTTCGGTCAAACCGAAGCAAGCTGAAAATGTTCCCCGATTGGACCAAAAACGTCCAAAGTTTCACAGCGAGCAACTAATGAAAATCTTCATAATTTGATCGGACCGAATACTGTCAAAACTGTCCAATGAGCTAACTAGAATTTCAGCCGAAATTCAATTAAACTGAACAAATATTTGGTGTGCATGACTGAATATTGCCTCCTCTACTCGATAAAATTGGCAGAATCCAAGGCACCTTGTCGTTGGACCAAAAACCTCCAAATTTTGATAGCGAAAAACTAATGAAAATCTTCATAATTCGATCGGACTGAATACTATCAAAACTGTCCAACGAGCTAACTGGAATTTCAATCGAAATTCAGTTGAACCTAGCAAATATTTGGCGT
This sequence comes from Liriodendron chinense, assembly GCA_003013855.2. Lineage (NCBI taxonomy): Eukaryota > Viridiplantae > Streptophyta > Magnoliopsida > Magnoliales > Magnoliaceae > Liriodendron > Liriodendron chinense. The sequence goes on along the minus strand of ML058427.1, from coordinate 1,325,007 downwards.
GATCGAATATTGCCTCCTCTACTCAATAAAATTGGCAAAATTCAGGCACCTGCACATCGTTGTGCCTAAAATGTAGATTTTTTTTTTTTTTTTTCTGACTATTCCATAAAAAGAGTTTTTCTCTTCATAAGAAATAAGAGGTAAAATTTTACTCCATTCAAGATTTACTATTATTATTTATTTATTCAATACGTAAGAATCAATAAAAAAAGGTAATCCGATTCATATTTTTCATATAAAAATCTCCGACAGCTCTGTGTAAGATTAATAGTTCTCATTATTTCCTGTCCATGAAAAATCATTTTTACTCCACTTGGCCCTATCACATTATGGTAATATTTTAGTGATAGGTTCTATAAAAAATTGGACAATTATATATGGTGGACCATCTTGGCAATAGTGAGCCGAGCCAATACTATAAATTATTATTTGATGGGGTTTAGGTAGATGTTGATGTACTCACCTGTCCCATTTATTAATCAGGCTAAAAACTATCCAAACTCACACCTATCAGCTGATAAACTTCCCCGTACTAGGGCAATGTTGTGGTGCACCTGACCGTTGACTAGCTAACAGTAGTGTTAGCGCTTTTGTTTTGCTCAGGAGATTAGCCAGAACATGATAGATCCATGTCTCTAGAGTAAACGTGAAATTTTGATTTGTCCATCAGGGCTGTTCACCTAGTGGGCCATATTATAGATGGATTGTGCTTCAAAAATCACACTTATCCGATAATCATAACCATCAATTTCCAGTGCTAAATGTTGGCCATTGACCATTTCTCTTCGGTTCCATTGATCACGAGTCCACCGTTCTGATGACTGGATCATCCAATCCGTGTATTTTAAACGATTTTCCAATCATAGTAAGGCCCACTAGATGGACGGTACCGATTTATTCATCATCCAATTTCACATTTATTGTAGGAAGATGGATCTACCAAATCCCGGTTCTTCTTGCTCTACGGTGTCATCTCAACTTTCAAATATTGAGACCCGTTGGTGGCTATGGCAATTGATGGCTATCATAGATGTGGGTCCCATACATGGATGGGACCACGTAGACCCCATTTTAAATTCACGTAGGGACGAAAAGCAAAGATGAGGACTACGTATGAACATCCACATTTTAAAGACACGTGGCAAGCATTAACCTTAATCCAGACCGTCTAAATCATTTTCCTTAAATTTCCTGAGGAACAACCTAAAAATCACATCAAAGAAACAATCCTAACCGTTTGATTAGACAAGTTTCATTTATAACCGTCCATTTAAAGATCACTTTACATATGGATAAAACCGTACATTCAATCTCTATTTTGGGTGATTGCCCATCAGAACTATGTCCAACAATATGGACGGTTTTGATCAAGGAAAGTACATTACACGTGTCATTGTACGTGTGGATGTCTATGAATATATGGAATTCTCGCAGGTTATAGTGTAAGTAAAAGAAAAGCAGCTGGACAGGCAAACCTGTCTTGATTGCAACTCAAAAATCTTTTTAGTACAAGGAGTACCATCTAACTTTAATCTGCCAGCTTTGACACAGAGCGAGAAAGGCCGTTGCTTTCATGTTTCAATCAGTGCCGTCTAATCTCCCAGGTGGCTAAATCCTAATCCCACACGCGTGTGTCAGTCAGCAAACGAGAAACACCGGTCTGCCGTCCATTTGGTGGGCCCCACCGTTGGAATGGCCCAGCCCAGAAGTCAGGAGGGCCACACATCTGTTGGTGAAAATGTGAGAAATGAACTTGGTGGAGTTCGTTCCAGCCGTCAATCTGCTCATGATGGGCTTGAATATTTTGGGCCAGGAAATCTAGAGGGTGGGACCCACCAGATGGACATGTTGGATCTGGCGTCCGTGTGCCAGGTTGGCACGTCTGGCGGATATGTAGTTTGTCAGGGGAGTTGCCTTCTCTCGATGCATGAGTGATCTCTGACCACGTGCAGGAGCATTTTAGGGATGTGCGAAAGGTAAAAGTGTACTCGAGTGTGTGTACGTTTTTACGGGAAGCGGTTTCCCGACTAGGTTGAGCTGCAACTCGACTCAGACTCGAACGAGTTGGTATGAATCGTCCAATCTAAAAATCGATGGCTGCGGCCTGATTGTCTGGCCCGATGAGCCTTGGCCTATGTTTAACAAGTACAAGTGGCAATAGGCCTAGTCTGGTCTGAAGATGGTTGGTTGAGATTTAAGGATTAATAGTCGAAAGATGTTAAAGTCCCTCAATACACATTGATTGGCAATCGTCTAACAGCTTGAGCTTTTAGAGTAAGTGGTTGTTTGACAAATCATAAGAGTGAAAGTTCCTTTGCTCGACTCTTGAGAACCCTTGGCCAGTATGTTCCTGTCCGTTTAATCTCCTACACAATCAGTTAACTATCTATTAGTAGATATGTGGGTGTGTTTAACCATCATCAGTGGATGCTTTGTGTGATTAATCAGGTGAGTGTGTTGTGGTACTAATAAGGTGTGTGAGTTGCATGACTAATGCAATAACATATTATCTCTCCAAAAAAAAAAAAAAAAACTACCTTTTAGTAGATTAATACGTTGTACATGTGGTGTGAATGTAAAATGGTAAATATATATATATATATATATATATATATATATATATATGTGTGTGTGTGTGTGTGTGTGTGTGTGTGTGTGCGCGCCGTTTAGTAGATGGATCCGGTCGGGAAGCCGACCCATTACTATCCCTTCAACAAAATTTTTTATTTAAGCCTGGCCCGAGACCGAACGTAGGCTCATTTATGGACCCCAATTTGGCACATGTGTGAGATCTAGTCCATTCATCAGATGGGCCGCTGGATATTCATGCTGCATGTATGGCCCAGAAATAGGCCGGTTAGGTTTAAAAATAATTGAATGATGTTCCACATTCGAGCTGAACATGTGGTCCAAAATGACCGGACTGGACTGATCTCAGGTCGGGGTGCATAGAAGATCGGCCCCACTATGCAAAATACGTGACGTGAATACGATTGAAATCTTACTCTTGCTAGTGGGTCTTATGATTCTTGCGTTGGGGAGTCTTCAAACATGGGAGCGGTTTGCGTGCTCAGACCGGTCAGGCAATCAGTCTGGCCGTTTGGCCTAGATGCATGAGAGGGTTATTGGGCAATTTTTTCTCACCCTAGATCTGTCTAGTAATAGGTCTACAGGGAACTTAGACCAGTCACCAGACGGGTCTAAGGTGGGCTTAGACCGGTCGGACGACAGGTCTAAGGTGAGGCAGCATGGATGTTTTTCTTCTGGACTGTTTTTGTGCAAGGTGTGACCGATTGTATATGCGGTTTCTTGCGCATTACACAATAGTGCGTAAGATGCTTATATTTTCGATATATATACACTATGTATCTAGACTTATATGCTTATAAATCACATGGGATTCTTGTTATATGTATCCATACTTATATCCCAACAGCTCATAACTTTTAGATCCGAGCCATCCACCAAAAGTTAGCCCAGGAATTATTAATTCACTCCTCTTGAATTTGGCCTTGCCACCACAAGGGTGTTTTCATCCCAAGAGAAAATAGTTCGATGAGTAACGTTGCTCGTGTGAGGCCCACAAACCCAAGATGGCCAATTCAATCTTGTATTCCACTAAGATCGGCCCTCACCCAAGCCACATAGCCCCATTGATTTTGATTCACTCAATCACTGGGGCTTTCATTGGATCAAGCTGGCCCATATGGATCTGCCACGTGTATGATTTATCTATGCTTTTTGTGTCCTCCGATATTTCGTCCGTCCAGATTCTACTCAGCAGGTGGGTCTCACGTGCGTCAGAAAAAATTGATGGTCAGGATAGATTTAGTGAATGGCCTATATGGAGCGTACACACGCGTGACATGATCATAAATTTCTTTACTATCAGAAATTTAAAATAAAAAGGGATTTTGCTATAGGTTCCACCTTCATAGACCCAAGCCTTTTAAACGGCACACGGGTGACCTATTGATCGATCTGAGCCATTCATTCATTCATTCATACAACTAGGAGGAAGTGGTGAAGGTGCGGACGTTAGCAAAACCCATTTTTAAAAAAAAATGGCCCATTTGTAGGCCCCACGGTCACATTTATTGACATCTGAGCCATGTATCAGGTGGAGCACAGCATCTAGCTCATCTGGCCGAAATTCAGGCAGGTAGACTGTTACGTGGCCCACACATTGATGGGAACAATGGATGGTCTAAAAGAAGGCTCTCCATCACTTTCTTACACGCATACCTTACTTGAAAGTTCACCTGCCAGAATTACTGATGAGACAATCTAATCTGTGGGTCCACCTGATAAACGGCTCGGATGTCCTTCTTAAGGGCCATGTTGACACGTGTGTCCGCGTATAGAGGTGCTAATGGAGGGCACTTGCGCGGCAGTTAATGGACCGGGCTCACTCATTTGGCTTTCATGCCTTGGCCCATTTTGTGACGAGGTTGAACTGAGATCTTAGACCCTTGAAACAGGCCCGCATAAAGTAATGGCTGTTTATTAATCAGTGGCTCGACCATGTCTATGTTAAAAGCCAGTCAGGCCATGAACGGCTCAGATCTTTCACAAAAGTGGGCGACTGGGCTTAGGCGCAGGACGGACTGGGCACCGGCCAGGTATGAGTATTATGTCCTGGCTCGGCCCTTTCCTTTAGGCCCACCACTGGCCCTATCTGGGCTTGGGTATTAATAGACCTGTAAGAAGCCCAATACCAAGCCCAAGCTCAGTCCGTTAACAGCTCAAGTCATACGCTAGGCTCTCTCGTCCAACGGTCCAAATGATTCGGGTGGATAGGATGATAGTTGAGACGGGCCTTATGCCATCTTAGCCATTGAAATAATGAATGATGTGGAAATCAATGTCATTCAAACGGACGGTTAGAAGTGGATTTTACCATGAAGATCACTTGACCCAAAAATCAAGTCGATCGATGCCTTGTGTGGTCTCTCCACATAAATCAATGGACGGAATAAATCTTTAGTCAACTTTTGTGTCCCAATGTGGATTATCGGTTTTGTCATCCAACGGTTGTAAACAAAATAGTCTGCAGACATCAACATTTCAACTTCACCAACCGATGCTAAGAAAAGTTCGTTTCGTATTAATTTTGTAGCCATGGCCCATCTGCAAAGGTGCCCCAAACGTGGACGGTTCTGATCAGCCCACTATGTCTCCATGTGGGCCTCTGGGGCTATGGATGGTGGTCAACAATCAATCGTGTGTGTGCTCCATGTAAAACTCATCCAGTCGGGTCTAACTAAAAACTCTCTTTTTATTATCGCAAAGCAGAAAACCGTAGTTACATCCTCTTCGGCAATGCTCAGATATTGGCACGTGTACATTTAACATGTATACGTGTCATAAATATAATAAGTCTGGATCCCCTGCTCTGCTTAAACAGGATTTTTCTATTTGCCAACCACCTGATATGTCCCGCTCACTGACCATTAATACTACCAGTACTGACATGTGGTGAGGTGGACCAACCAGGGCATTGACAAACAGGAAAATTATGTTGAAGATTAGCACTGGATTCAAATATAATACATCAAAATCACATACCCACTAACACGAAAAGCTAAAATGCCAGGACGGAATGAATTCAAAACTAATAGAATCAGAATCCGACGGTCAAAAGTCAGCATTTTGGAAGATCGGACGGTGGAGGTAGCAGCTTCTGATTGGGTAGCTTCCCATCCAAGACGACCCACGCCATCTTCAGGCCCCAGCTGAGGTGAACATCGAAGTGGCAGTGCATGAACCATACACCTGTTGACACGTCAGCGCATCAAAGTCCGAGTAAATATTCAACACCGTGAATCACCCCCGCCTCAGCCGAGTTGGCAGATTCACCTTCGACTCAGTGACTCGAGACCGAGTCCGCCGGAGTCGCTTAGCCTAGGTGGGCCACCATGTACGAGCGAATTCTCATGGTTTGATGGTTCTGCAATTTGCATGGCCCAAAAATACAAGCGGCCCCACCTTTGGAGATCCAAACCATTCTTAGGGTGACAAATGGACCTCCACAGATGATCATAACAACCCAATTGGACCCGATAAACGAGAACCATTGGCTCCAATTGTCCATTCATAAGCCACCAATCAGACGGTTAGGATCATAAGACAAGGGAGATATTAGGTGAAAGGCCCATCCCATGATGGCTCATCTATGTATAATTGCATGAATTATTTTGATACTACAGACTAACCTGGATTATCCGTTCGGAAGCGAATGGCGGCCCACCCGCCGGACGGGACTCCAACGGTATTTCTCTCAATGGGGTCCACGAGATTGAACTTAGCCGGGTCCTTATTCGGGTCAAAATTCCCGAATCCTTGCCCGACGACGAAGAAATTGTATCCATGGAGGTGGAGAGGGTGGCTCTCCATCCCGAGAATGCTCGTGTCCTGCAGCACCACCTCGACGCTTGTATTGAAAGGAATCACCACCACCTTAGTGCCATGACTCACGAACGTGTTGTTTGGAGGTGTACCAGTGTAATTGAACGGAAACAGAGGGTGATTTGGGAAGGTGGTATTGTACACACCGTTGGATTGCCCGAAGAAGTGGGCCTGGAGGAGGGCCGTGGTCGGTAGGACGAACGAGATGTTATTCATGGAGGCGGAGAATTTGGTGCCATTGGGCCCTTGGCAGGTTTGGTTCTTTGGGCATGGGTCGGCGCTGAGGCCGATGGTGAAGAAGAATTGCTTGTCGACCGTCTGAGGGACGTTGGCTGGGAATTGTGCATTGGCTAGGCTACGCAGTCTCTGGCTGTACTTGGCGGCGTAGGCAGTGTCATTGAGAGCTGGAAGGGATGCTTTAAAGATCTGGAGCTTTGTCGATGAAAGAGATGAATTGGGTCTTTGGTATTCGAGTAATCCGACGGTCGTCGTGTTATCAAAGGTGCCGAGGCCTGTGGCGTAGGGTCGGGCTGACATGAAGAATGTAGCATTTGGGTAATATGGCTTGGCCTTGAGGAGGACATTAGTGGTTTGGCCGGGTCCGATGAGGAGGATCTTCGTGTTGAAGGGCTTAACGTAGGTGGCATCTACTTCGACGACGGTGATCGTGTGGTTGGCAATGCTGAAGAAGAGCTCGTCATTGAGGGCAGCGTTGATCAGACGGAGGAGATACGTTTTCCCGGGTTTTACTTTCAGCTTGAATGTATCTGCCACATAATTAAAAACCCGAATAAGATGGGAGAGATCAATGCAGAATTCATTCCACTCGAAAATCGGCCGAGTCAACTCGACTCTGTTACATTCTTTCCGAACTGAGTTGTTCTTAAACTCGGGTTTTATCAAACTCGGTTTTTAACTCGGTTGCGTTGCAAGCTCCGGGCTGTTCATCAAGTGGACCCCGCATTCAAAACATGCCTGCCTGAAAGTCTGGTTGGTCTCTCTCCAAGAGGGTCAGGCGTCAAGAGAAAATTGGAAGGTTCAGAAAGTCAGCATGCATGTGGGTCCCACTTGATGTGCAAGCTTGCCTAAATAGTGGGCCAGGGCTTCGTCAAAGTGGGCCACACACCTGTGACCGACGTTCTTGTCCAAGAGATGACAGATCACCTACCACCCCACATATATATATATATATATATATATATATATATATATATATATATATATATATATATAAAAGTAATGTTCACATTGTAGCCCAACTAGCTGGCATTTAATGGTAGAAATTTACTTCTTATATATATTATATACACATTCACTAAATAATTTAGAATAAGGTTGTTATTGTTATGTAAAGTAGTACAAGTATCAAAAATTTAAGCCATAGTGTCTATCAAGGAGAATACATGTGCAAAAAAATAATAAATTATATTTATTAAGTAAGTATACATGTATGTTACCATTAAACTGTTTTATTAACTACTCAGTCTTTTTATAAATGTTTGACATACTTGATCACAGGGTGATCAATTTTTTTTTTTTTTTTTTCTTTTTTTGCTATTCTTGATATGGTGACAATGTATTCTACCTAACGAATGGATCTAATTTATCATCCAATATGAGTTGTATAGTCAAAATCTATGACAAGCGTAGCTAATAATAGGTTTACTCTTTTGTCTCCGTTCCTGAATATTTCAAGATACTATGTGTATAGCTTTCCTATAGATAGGGAGTCATCACTTCTGCTAATTTGGAGGAGGGAAAGACTTCCTGTGGAGGGGATCTGCCCCGTCCATTATATGCACCACATTGTGTTTGGACTAGGGTTCAAAAGTCAGGGAAATTCAACACGTGTGGGGTCACACCATGGGAAATAGTTACGATGGAAAGTTACACCATTAAAAGGATCCAAATTATGTGTGACCCACTGATGTGGGTACTCATGGTGGTTATTGTGGAGTTTTCCATCAAGTAGTAATCATGACCAACCTATTAGCCGGTTGTATGTCATACATACATAGAACATTGGGCGATATTTATTGGACGATATTTACTGGTTAGACAGTAAACCGTGGTCCAGCATATTGGACTTTAAACCTACTCACTAGCGTAAAAAATAGACGCTGGACCTTGAATTTTGATGGCCCAGAATGATGTGTAGGTGAGATCCATTCAAACCATTAGATGTGTAATCTAATTTTGGCTGTAGAGACAAAAACTCAATCTGACCTGTGATTCATCTGGGCCACACTAAGGAAACAGTTCAAGGAGAGACGTCCACCACTAATTTTTACAGGACCCAACGTGATGATCTTATGAAATCTGCTTGAACCATTAGATTCCACGCTAAAACTTAATCCTAAGACTCAAAATTCAAGCTCATCCATGGTTTAGGTAGGTCACACCAAGCTAAAAAGTTTGGAGGGTAGTTTTTATGTACACACTATTTCCAATCGTGTGGTTCACTTTGAAACATGGATGGGGCTGATTTTCCGGCCGGGTGTAACTTAGGGTGGCACAACTGATGTTGGGGTGGATTCAACATTAACTCCACTTTGGGCCCACTTGAGCTGCCGACCTTTTTGAAGTAACCCCACATTTGCCGCCATTAATTACTGCTTCCGAGACGGAGGCAGAATTTTAATTTTTGACCGGGCCCACCATGATGTGTATGTAGTTGACCCTGCAGCCCAAATTCCTGGCTGAACTATGATTCAAATGGGCCTCACCAACAAAATTAATTGGAAGGGAGACCTCCACCCTTGATTTTTACATAACCCACCTTGAGGAATATATGAAATCCAGTCAAACCATTAGATACTGCACTAAAAGGTAAGGCTTGGGTCCCTAAAACTTATGTTCATACATGATTTAAGTGGGGCCACACCAAGGCAAATAGTTGGAGGGTAAACCTTTCCTTATACATTGTTTCCAATCATGTGGTCCACCTGAACCACAGATGAGGATAATTTTTTAGCCGTACATGTAACATGGGGTTAACCACCCAATGGTTAGGGTGGATTTCACATTATGGTGGAGCCCGCCCAAGCAGTGGCTCCTTTTACAAACCATAGGTGAAGTTTTTTGCCATTAAATAATTCATTAATTATAGCTACTAGTTGAACGCCAAGTAGTTGGGGAGATTAAACATAGTATGACCTACACTCTAATTATAAATTTGGACCATACAACTCATGTATAGGAGATCAAATCCATTCATTAGATAGAATACATTTACAACATGTTAGGAACAAAAACAATTAATGGCATTATAATCAAGCATGTCAAACATTTATGAAAAGATTAGATAGTTGATAAAAGAGTTTAATGGTTAAGATTTAACATGCATGTATGCTTATTTAATAAGTTATTAGATTTTTGCACATAACTTCTTCTTGATGGGCATTAATTGATGAATGACTTGGATCTTTAAGACTTGTACTCTTTTACATAACCATGTTAGTGCATTCTAAAATCCCTAATGTACATGTTTATATTATATTTAAGGAGGAATTTGTTTTCCATTTAATGTTAGCTAGTTAGATGAGAATGTAACGATGAGCATTACTCTCTCTCTCTCTCTCTCTCTCTCTCTCTATATATATATATATATAGAAAAAACAGTCCGGTACAACCGGTTGGTGGTGTTCAGTTTCCATCTGAAAACGCCCTTTCAGAGCCCACTAGAATGCAACCTGTTGCACAGAAGGGAGAATAATAGAAAGAGAGATAATACGTCCACATTCATGGTTTCACATGCAGCCCGATCTTCCTACCTACGTGCGCCATGTGTAGGGTATCAGAGCCGTGTAAAAGGTGGGCCACGCTACGGCAATCAACTGAAGCCAAAATGAGGCTGGTACAGTACTCATCCGGCGGGACGCACCATATATTGAAATCAATTGCCATGGTTTCACTCTAACGTATAGGTAGGCCCACCTAATCACTACATCGGCTCATGTGGCTATGATCTTCATGGCATTGCCCACCCTTTCAACGGATCTGATTTCTTAAATATGCATGCAACACATTGGCGGGAAAGATGAGGCTGTATTTGAAAGTTTGCATGCAATGCTAGTATGTGGTCATCAAGCAATATGACCCACCCAATAAACTGATCATGTGGTTCATTGGGTGGAACCCGTGATGGACGATAGATAAGCTAAAAGTCTCTCCCATCTGATAATCTTAGCCGTCCAATCAGAACTCTGTTAAATCATCCTTTTGTAATTGTCCATTTCCATTGGCTTGCTAGGATCGCCATACTATGAGATACTCATGCATGCCAATAGCATGTTGGGACCACCAGATCAATGGCTTGAATTTTTTCCAAACATGGGCCCCACCTTTCGCGGAGCAGTTGTACAAGGGTCCAGGCATTCCATTAATCGTGTATGCATCGGAGACGTTGGGGCCGGCGCCGGTCTGTAGAGACTGGTTGATCACAGCCTCAGTGTTTGCATTCCACCACTCTCCTGCAATTCAAATCCCAATTTCATGTTAATTACATAATTAGATGGTTTAAATGATCTTGATCATATAATTAACTATCGGATCTTACCGAAGATAATCGGGACTTCCTTGTCGGGTTTGCCAAACGGGTAACTGGCATTCTGCATCGGAAGGACGATGAGGGGGCCGTAGAGGGTGGCCCGCAGCCATGAGAAGTGTGCGTGCCAGAAGAGCGTCCCCCTTTGGCCGACGATTGTGAAGTTGTAGACATAGGTTTGGCCTGTTTGGATGGGGCACTGGGTTATGTAAGCGGGCCCGTCCGCCCATCCGGTCTGTAGCTGTCGGATCCCATGCCTGTCGTCGTCGTCGCATCCCGACCGTCCATCGAACAATCCAAGAGAAATATGAGTTTGATAATAGCTAATAAGTTGGCAACTACTTAAGCTCTTAGTGTAGATCATGCATGGATGGAACAGATGCAGTTTAAAAACACCAAAACCCAACTCAAATTGAGTCGAGTAGACTCAAAACTCAGGCAAGTTTCTGAAAAATTCATATATTTTTCTGAGTTTTCCAGTATTATTTATTATTTAAATGTATAAATAATGTTGAGGTTTATTGAGTTTTTTTTTTTTTTTTTTTTTCTAGTTTGTCGACTTTTGACCAACTCAACTCGTGACCAGATTGAGTTTCTCTTGAGTCCTGGTGAAACTGGCCGAGTCGAGTTGACTCGGGCAAGTGGATTGGATTTTATAAAGCATGCGTGAAACCCGGGCAGACATGAGGCTTTAATCATACCCTTTATTCTGTCCCCATCCATTAGCTTTCAAACAGATATCATTTGAAAAATAGTTAAGTCTATTTTAAATATCTGAACCGTTCATTTTGCAGATGGCCACACTCATTAGATTTCAAACTTATTTTCAGGGGTAAGTATTGAAAAGATTGCTCCGAAAATGACCTCATCTGATGGTTCTTACTTGTCGGTGCACTCTTGTCACGTGCGTCGCACGGGTTTTTTTTTCCTTCCCCTCTCTCTTAATGAGATCCAACCTATCCATCAGGTACGATATATCATTTTGACCATGCAATCCGAAAATCATGATAATCGAAAATTCAGGTGGGCCACTCCATAGGAAACAATTGGGGATGGAATCCCCACTATTAGTTTTATGTAGAGCCCACACTCGTATACACGTTATCCAATCCATTCATCTAACTTTACTCATCTGGATGAAATCATTCGCTGGAAAACAATCTATTCCAAAACTAAGGTGGGCCATGAAACGTTAATTTAGATGTTTTATGCATAATCTCCTATAAGATGGCCCACTTAGAACATTTTCTCAGCTTGATGTTTTGTGACCAAAACCAAACAAGGGGTGTTATGCCTGATGGACGGTGTGGATCTCATGAAATTTAAGTCTTTTCTCTCACACAAGCGGTAGGCACGCTCGTGCGTACCTTTCAATTCACTCACGAGTTTTCAATTCTATAACTAGTTAACTACCCTGTCTTTGAACGACTGCTGATAAGGCTACTCGTGCTAGTGCGATTGTAATCGCCAGCATGGCAACATCTGCAGGACCTGGGCCGTTCATCAGGTGGGCCCTGACCCAACAAAAATTAGGTCATTCCTTTATCAAGCTGGCATGCATGCACGTAATAATGGGTGGCAAGAAAAAAACTGCCAAATGATTCCCATGCAACTTTTCCAAAGTGGCCAACCTGATAAGAAAGGTCCAGCTGGTAAATGGCCATGATCTCACACACTTGCACCTCACTGGTTCGTGTGCCCACGAGTAGGTGCTTCTTTTTCTTTTTTCTTTTTTTTTTTCTTTTTCTTTTTTTTTTTTAATGGGTTAGTTCACACACCCCATTGTTAGTACACCCACCCACCCCTATTAGTCACACAATGTTAGCCCCCCCCATTATGGGAATCGATGTCATTACCTCAGTGTTGAAACGAGGCTATCTTCACTCACTCAGTCTGCCACGAGTAGGTGCTTGTACTCACATTTCTCTTATAATCATCAGGCATTGTATTCTCTACTAACAAGTCATGATCAAGCAAGCTACACAGTCGACGACCTATGATCTGATCAACCTTCAAATGTGGCCCTCCTGGTGTGTGGATCAAACTGATTCTCACACCAAGTGACCCACATTTTAAACGGTTCAGATGTCCTACACATATTACATAGTAAGCAATGGCCAGTTTATGATAATTCCCTGTTAGTGAATGCAAATTAAGGAGGTGTGGTAAGAGAATTCAATACCAATGAATGGTCACATTGCTCTGTACGTTATTGACCACCTCGACAACGACCCGATCGCCTTCCCTGGCCACGAGCTTAGTTCCCGGAAACTGTCCATTTACCGTCAATATGCTCTTCCTGTTGCACAGCCGCTTCACACTCTTCAACCGCACCTGCACCACCAAAAACACAACCCGAAAAACTAAGTACAACAAAACCCACATCCCCATTACACTAAAACATCGCAATCAGCTCAAGTGGGACGCACATCGAACTTATAGTGCCAGGCTGAGCCCGTATGAGTGGCGAACGCAAGCTCAGAAAAGAGTAACAAGGCGTTCAAAGAGAATAGCAAGGCACCCATCTCTCAATCGGCCGTAATCGGAGATTACCGGACGTCTGATGATCGTGTGTGTGGTGGCCACAAGAGCTGTCTGTTGTTGGCTTATATAGAGACTATAGATAGCTTTGTGACTACAAGAGCTGTCAGTGGTTGGTTTAAATAGAGACCCTAGATTGTGTTTGGTTAATTAGGTGTGGACATTATGAAAGAGTGTAGAAAATGGGTGCACTTTCATGGGTACCACTTTTTCCAGGGGTGGGGTACACCTTGTTTGGTAGGCATGCATACTGTAGTTCGAGCTTAATTTTAGAGTGTTGTTTAAGTAATTATTACTTTAATTAATCGTTCCCTTAATATAATCAGTTACCTTAGTTATTATTTAATGACCAAAGTGTCCTCCACAGAATACCTAAGGGACCACCATAAAGGCTGAGGAAGGGAACACGTTTTCCCGTGTGCCTGATTAGGATCACTGGCCCACATGCTAAGATTGTTTAATATTCCGGCCGTCTATAATGTGGGATTTATTTTAGATGGCTTATAACTGAATAATCGCACTGAAAAAAATGATCCTGACTGTTGGTTTATCGATGGAATGTGAGGCGTTGAGAATTTTCTTTAGGATAGTTCACATTCATTTATAAATATAAATGGTTAGGTTTATCGTATCAGAGTGAGTTTCTTTGTGCTCCTGTTCGGGGTAGTGTCTAAAATCTGGATGGTTCTGATCAGTTGACATTGCTGCATGTGGGCCGGGGGTGATAAATTAAGATGATCCTTTTCTTTATATATATAGGTTAGTTCACACGCGGACGCGGATCGCGTCCGACCAGATCAATGTGGGGGCCACCCTGAAGTATCCGTTTATCAACATTGTCCATTCGTTTTCTAAGATCAGTTTAAAGAATGACTCTAAAAATGAGGAATATCCAACGCTCAAGTGGGCTACACCAAATAGTGAGCAGAACCTGGTGACATCACCACTACATTAGTGCTACTTAGTGGTGATGTCACCAAGTTCCGCACACTATTTGGTGTGGCACGCTTGAACGTTGAATCTGTCTCTATTTTGAGCCAGTATTCTAGAATGATATTGTAAAAGGAATGAACGGCATGGATAAACTGATACATCAAGGTGGGCCCCACACTGATCTGGTCGGACACTTAAAGGTCCAACCAGTGGTGGAACGCAATCCACTTCCATTCATACACCCCATTGTTAGTACACCCACCCACCCTGTTAGTCACATCACAATGTTAGCCCCCCCCCCCCCCCCCCCCCCCCCCCCCCCAAGAGGATTGGATACCATGAACTCAGTGTTGAAACAAGCCTATCTTCACTTGCCACTTGAGCTATGGACCTAGGTGTAAATACATACAACAAGTTACATCACCATGTTGGATAATGTTCTACTTTTATTTTATTTTTAATGGGTTAGTTCACACACCCCATTGTTAATACACCCACTCACCTTTGTTAGTCACATCACAATGTTAGCCACCCCATTGTGGGAATGTTAGCCACCCCATTGTGGGAATTAATACCATGACCTCAGTGTGTTGAAACGAGGCTATCTTCACTACTTGAGCTGTGGAGCTGGGTGATAAATTAAGATGATCCTTGGGGAGGGGGGGGGGGGGGGGGGGGGGGGGATGAGAATCTTCCAAACTAATATGTCCTTGGGGCTTTTCAAACTGTGGGGCCCACTTGTATGGACAAGTCTATCATTGTTGCACGTGTCATTACATCAACGCGGCATATTTCCTCTTTGGTTCTTACTGTAGATGTGCCAATAATTAATTAGGCTAATTTTATCATTAGGTGGGCCAACATTGTAAATCAAATTGGAACCACTGACAAATTTCTCTTAACCATTTATCTGATTGATGCATCTTCAGTGACCCAAGATCAAGACATCCAATCAACGGATTTGATCAATGAAGCTATATTCGATCAATCAATGACCACAGATAATGGTCCGAAATCCACCAATTTCATGACTGACCAATTTCATAATGGGTGGGTGGGTTGCATGACTGACCAAAAGAAAAAAAAAATGGTCCGAAATCCACCAATTTTATATAATCCAATTCATGGTGCATTTGGTTGCACCTAATACATGATAATCCGTCTAATTCGGTGCAATTTTTTATAAGCTTTTATGATTTTTTCAACCAAACACACCCTTTGTAATAATTTGTAAGTACCCCTCTTTTTGTGTGGTCCTAATGTGTCAGGTGTAAAGTTTTTGTGGTAGAGTTTTAATTTTTTGATGATGTAGATAGCTAGGCATCATATGATAGGTGACACCCATATCTTTTTATGGTCCACCCGAATGATCATACAATAGTTTTTTGCCAAATCAACAAAGTTACAGTGGTGCATAAAAAAGAAAAAACTACCCTTTATTACTTGTTGTTAGATCACATTTCCGATGCTCAATGCCATCCTGATGAATGAGTACGGTCCATTTCAAAGTATATTAAATTAACTATCCAACAAGCATAAGACCTTGAGTAAAAAAAAAAAGAATAATCATTAATATCTTATAAAAATATCAAGATAAGAATAGAATAATAGAGGGTTAAGATTATATTAGAATTGTTTAAGTTCTAAAAATAATTGGAACGTGATCAATGGATGAAAATAAAATATAATTAAAAAAATAAACTCTATCATGTGCCCAACTACTGGTTGACCTATTAATGGTCTGTGATCCAATTTTGAACCTAAAATTTAAAATAGGTATTAAGGTTGGTAATTATTTTAATTCATATGCATTTCATCAGCATTTATCAAATTAACCTGATTATTTAAAAGCGTGTCATCTGGATCATCGGATTTGCCGGGGCCGCATATGATTGGAGTGCACCTTGTCTTGGATCATGATAAAATAAACGGTGGGTGCTGTACCATTTTACCTTAGGAAAAAATGCTTTCTTACCTACCAAAATATTTTATTTTTTTACCTACCAAGAAAAAGAAGTGATGGTATTTTGGTAATTTCACAAGCATGGCCCTAGCCGACAAGCTCCTGTATAGTAATTTCACTAATCCAACTAAACAATGGTGGTTTCGCGAAGGGTGAAATGACTGAAATGCCCCCCTTCACTTTTCTTTAAGAAGCGGTGAAGTGGGAGAATTATGAGAGCCTACATGGTACGATATCTAAACCTATCCTACAAATTCAAACCACATGATGACTAATGATGACTAGGAAAAACACAAACCTAAATGATCCAATCATAAAATGGGCCACACCATGAAGAAAAAATGTACACCGCCCACCGCATCCAAATTCATATTCGGCCCATATGATGATTTAGTCGGCCAGAATTTTTTTGTCCCGTCTCATCTTCATGTGGTAGTGAACATGGTGAACAGGTTGGATAAATAGGGGCACCGCATCGGCGGATCTGATGGGTGGGATCCCTGATTGTGGGGCCCACATTGATGTATGTTCCTTACATCCATGCCATCCATCCATATTGAAAACTTATTTTAAAGTATGATCCAAAAAATGAAGCATATCCAAATCTCAGGTGCACCAAAGTACAGGAAACAGTCTGTTGTGATTAAATCCTCACCATTAAAAACTTTATGGGACTACTGAAATGTGTATTTACATCAAACCTATTGATAAGGTCACCACCAATATAATCTTGATGTAAAATTTTTGTGGCCCACGCGAAGCTGTTAATAGTCATTTACTACTATTTCTTGTACTATGGTTCACCTGGGATTTGGACTGCTTAATTTTTTTTATCAGGCCCTAAAATGAGTTTTCAACACGGATAGACTGCATGGATGTAAGGCACATACATTACGGTTGGCCCTACGATCAAAGATTCCCCCACCTCAGTCGATCCAACCAGATGAAGAGACCATGCAAATATAATCTTCATCCGAAACTTTTGTGGCCCACAAGGAGGTTTTAATGGTCATTTACTACTATTTCTCATACAATGGTCCACCTGAAATTGGATCTGCTTAATTTTTTGGATAATGACCTAAAATGAGTTTTCAACACTGATGGATGGACAACATGGATGCAAGCATCTACATCATGGAGGGCCCACCTACATAGGCTTATGTGGCCCCACGATTCTCAGCTTTACCACTCAAAAAATATTTAAGTGCGCTTTCCTGATTTCACCCCTTGGAAAAGTACTTACCTGAATTTTCAGCCAACAGAGGCTTCTTTGGTAAAATGAGAACTATTCTTTCGGATAAAATTTCCAATTTTTTTTATTTTTTAGTATTCAAGAAAAAGACTGATAGGTATTTGAGTAATTTTACCACCAAAGGTGGGCCATCCTAAAGTTCATACCCCTTGTTTTGTTGTTCCAAGCTCTTTGAGACTCCAACCATCTGTCTTAATAATAAAGGCACTGCTGGCTCGGAGAATGTATTTCCACTGTAACTGGAAAAGTAGGAATCTCCCACCTACATCAATGGACCACAAGGGCACCCTGCATCCACAAGACATCCGGACCGTTGAAAAGATGAGTCCCAATATGGTCTTAATTGGGTTGAAAAGAATAGGCTAATCCATTCATCAGGTAGAGCACATGTGTACGTCGAGTAAATCCATCAACCGTCCATTATTTGCTATGGTACGGCCCACCTAATGATCAGATTGGCCTGTTTTTTCTCATGACGATTTTGGGTATTGGGCCTAACTTTTATAGCGGCCCGGATGCATTCACTGAATGGAGAGTAAAGGAGAGTAACCGTGTGGTCCACTTGACATGCTGTGAACATTCCTCAGTGGGTGAGATTCACCTATGGTTGTAGTCGTTTGTTTGTTAGCTTTATTGGAAATTTTATATACGATATGGTTGGGAAAGTGACGTTTCAAACGGTTAGTAAGATGGCCTTTTCACCGGACCGGTATTCTCTACCACCTGTTTCACGCAGCGTGCGAAACACTCAACTCTCTGGGACCCACTATATTTTATATGTGAAATCCACTCCATTCATTAGTTTCTTTACTCAATTCTATTCTGGAAGGGAAAACATCAGTTAGATTCAACCCATATGGACCACACCATGGGGAACAATGGAGATGGGATGCCAACAATAGGTTTCTATGTGGGCCACAATTCGTTTGCATGTTTCATCAAACCCGTTAATCAGGTGCAACTCAAAGGATAATATGAATTCATAAATAAAAAAATCCTGATCCAAAACTCAGACAGAGCTGCACCACATGAATTTGGAGTTTTTAGGAGCAATTTTACATTGTTCTCGTTGGTGTGTCCGATCAGAGAATTTTATAGGGTTGATGTCTTGTGTGTACAGTTCAAATACAGTTTCCCACCTGATGGACGGAGTGGATTTTGTATTCAATACTGTGGGTCCCACAATGGTTGAGTGTTTTACGCACCTGTGCAAAACAAGGATTGTAGACGATTCCGGTCCCTCTTTCACCAAACGATGGAAAGAATCAAAGATTTTCCGTTATGAATGCTGGTTGGTCCAACTTCCACTTCTAAGAACAGTGCAACAATGTGGTGTTTATGGTTAGGTTACCATCTCAGTTTCCTGCAATGCAAGGGGTGGCCCACTGTTACACGTGCTGTTCAGGCCATCCACGTAGTGGCCCTGATCGTGGATGGACCACACCCTGAAAATTCCACTATTTGAGCAGTATAGATGATAAATTCCCTATCTTTCTTATTGAATTTTGACCATTGGTTTTTTTCCTCCAATGTCTGAAGGTGAAAAAATATCCGCCCAGATTGGATTTCATCAAGAGTTTATGAAAAAATAATAATAAGTTTTTTATTTGATCATGACTTGTTTACTGTCCGATTGACTCGGCACGGCCCAGTTTGGGAATTTTTCAAGAGATTTTCAAACTTCCATTTTTTTTTTTTTCTCATGGAATTAATAATTTTCACTATAAATAATTTTAAATTCTTAAATATATATATATAGGCATGAATAAATTATTTTAACTTTTAAATAATTTTTCATTTAGATAATTTCAAAATAAAGTTACAAACAAAATGCGATAATGTATGTTGAATTTTTTTTCTGTTGGACTTCATTTTTCTAACATCCCATTTCTTGTCACAAAATTTTAATATGCTTACCTGATGAATGGGTAGGCTCTATCATAACACACATGGATCTAGGGGAATAAATGGGCCTGGTTTGGGCCTGTAAAAATAAAAATTTTAGTAGGACCAGCTCGATAGCCTGGCCAAAGCAGTTTAAAATCCAGGCCGTGACCAACCCCAGGCTCGGCCCATTGATAGCACATGGATCTGTGTAGAGTCGTACACGAACCGAGTCGAGTCGAGCTTGGCCCTATTCGAGCTAGGTTAGTTTAATGACCACCCTAGCTCGTGTTTGGCTCAACTCAACCTTTGAGCTGGACTTACATGTTCAACCTGGCTCAATCAAGCTTTCAAGCCGAGTTCGAACCCAATTTGAGCTGAGTTAAAGCTTAAGCTCAACCCAAAAGCCTGACCTAAAACCTATTAAAATCAGGCCCAAAGGCGGCCCAAAGCCCATTGACACCTCCCACTTATTTTTATAGGGATCTTCGGCTCTCATTTCTTTGCTTACTTTTGATGTGGGACTAAAAAAATGTACTTTTTCAATTGAGTTAGCCAAGTCGAGCCAAGTTGAGTTGAGCCGAATTGAGCTTCTATTGAGCCGAGCCAAATCAAGCTTGGGTTAGCTCGAGCTCGGCTTGATCAAAATCATCTCGAGCTTGGAAAAATGGCTCGACTTGGTTCGAACCAAGCCTCCTTCGAATCAAGCTGGTTCGAGCCAAGTAAAGCAAGCTAACCAAGCTAGCTTGGCTCGTGTACAGCACTATATCTGTGGCATGTATCCCACCCCATTGATGCAATGACCAGCACAGGACCCACCGTGGTGTATGCATGTATGCATCGCATCCAACCTTTCCAGCAACATTTCTCCATCATGAAATTCAGATGCCTCGTAACATTAGACCAATCCAACCATCATGAGGGCTGACATGTTGATTTGGACTGGTTTTTGCTGTTGTATATGGCGTCTCATGGTGTGACTCACTTAATTTAATAGGCTTGATTTTTCGAGCATCACATCATCATGGTGGAGATCACATAATGTACGGTTGGATGACTTACATAGAGCATGATGGGCCCCACAGAGGCAACATGGCATACAGATGATGAGAGAGTGAAAGGAAGAGAGAGAAATGGAGATGGGGCTGCCTGGATACAAAGGAGCAGAAAACAAGTGAAATAAAAAATTTAAAAAAAAAAAGTCATTATTATATGAGTGGGCCTTCATGTTGGTGGAATAAGTCTCATAGATATTTGTGTAAAGCACATATGT
Source organism: Liriodendron chinense (assembly GCA_003013855.2). Lineage (NCBI taxonomy): Eukaryota > Viridiplantae > Streptophyta > Magnoliopsida > Magnoliales > Magnoliaceae > Liriodendron > Liriodendron chinense. Next base: position 1,304,207 of record ML058427.1, on the reverse strand, counting down.
CATCATTCACCATGTCATTCGTCAGGTCAGGGAATCTGTGAACATGCAATGGACCAAAAATAATAGTGGACCACTAAACAAGCCATGCAAACTTATATGATAAAAAATGGGCAATTAAAGAAAAAAGTGCGACACTAAAACTCAACATACATGTGGACAAGTTTACTACCTCGATTTTTGCATATCACATGTTGAAAGTGTGCCCTACTCAATGAATGGCCCAAGTCTCCGATGGTACCGAAAGATCTCGAACGCATGTTTCACCACCTCACATGAGGTGCTGCAAGTCAGACGGATATGAGGTGACGTAGATGGTCGGTAGTACTCGGTATTCTTGTAGCGTGGTGGTTGATACATCCAAATGGGAGCGGATTAGGTACTGCCCCCACCAGGACGCGGAGGAGACCGGGTGCATCATTGGTGGAGAGTTGGTCGGGCCCGCACTGATGTGATGGTGGTGCGCTGACAGCTCTATCACATCAGTGCGGACCCACTGCTCTTCACTAATGATGAGGTGTCATGCACCCCTCTCATCAGCGTCTTAGAGGGGTAGTACCTAATCCGCTCCCCATGCAAGTCACCAAGGATTTGATTGGGTCATGTGCTCTCCACCATGGGACCTATGCAAAGCATGCTTTGCTTGGGATGCGGATTGCCTGGGAAAGCCTTTTGCAGGGATCTCCTGCACTTGGAATCTAGGTGGGGCCCATTGTGATGTTTGTAAGAAATCTATGTTGTCCAACCGCTTTTTGAGATCTATTTAGGCGTTACAACAAAAAATGAATGGGATCCAAGACTCAAATGGCCCAAAAACATGACGATTGAACTTCACAGTTAAAATATTCACGAGGCCGCAGAATTTTCAAATCAGGATAATATTTTTGTTTTCAGTTCATCTCAGTAGGAATGACATTATGAACGGTATGGATGGCACTTTGGACCCTACAGAGGTTTCAAAGGTAGGAATTTTCCTACCCACCTTTTGCTTTAGTGCAGCCCACTTGAATCTTGAATCCTGTTCATTTTTTTTATCGCAACACCTAAAATGATCTCACAAAACGGTTGGACGGCATAGATTTCTCACAAATATTATGGTGGGCCCCACCTAGATTCCAAGTGTAGGAGCTGCCAGCGGAAGGCTTTCGCAAATCGCACGCAATCCGCGTCCCTTTCTTGAAAGTTGTTCCATCGAGGACCAGATCACATCTCTACTAGCAACAGTGTGGCTCAATCAAATCTCACCACATGGGGTCACCGGGCAATTGGATTTCCTTGAAAATTGTACACGGAATAAAATAAAAATAACCCATCCAAATGGGTCTAATCCGAAACCATGACTTATTAATTAATAATCCTGACCTTTGATTTGTGGTCATTAGTATGATGATTTTAAAATATTGGATTACTTTTTAGATTATTATATGATTGTACATGATTGATTTTTTGTCTGCCACATGCATTTTAGTGATATGGCTCCACCATATTCCACTTTTCTCCTATCTTCTTTATCATCTAAGCTTTTATCTTACCTCTTTATATTGACATTTAATCAACCAAATGTGTTAAACCTATGGGGCCATGTACAGTGATTATATGATAATCAAGCCGTCTAAAGTATGGACCCCAACTTCTTTCCAGAATCCAAGGTAATTTGTGTTGGAAGAGAGCCTTCAAACAGATGTCCTTGGACTGTCACTGACCGATCATGACCGGTCGGGCAGTGGGGACCAACCGATCTTAACTGGTCGGCCAATGTTGAGGCTGTGTGTGAATTTGCCCCTGGACTGTTTTTAGGCCAGTCCGACCGATCGGTCGTGTTACGCGGTGACTTACGCAGTAAGATATTTCTTGCGCTATTGAGCAATAGTGCGTAAGATATTTCTAATTTGGGGTTGCTTGCTATATATATGGCATAAATTCGGATTAGTATAAATCATAATGTGTCCAAGGTTTCCTAATTGCATTAGGAAGAGGGGAGAGTGTTTTGAGAGGGAGAGAGCTTAGGTTTTCTCTGTTTTCCTTGCTTGTAGGCTGTCAATCTTTGTAATCTTCTGTTAATCATAGTGGATTGCTTTGTGCCGTGGTTTTTTACCCATTGAGGGGTTTTTCCACGTAAAATTAGATTGTCTCTTGTGGTTGAATGCTTGTGTAGTTTGATTACATTGTGTTTCTCGTTTGATCTTATATATTGTTGTGGTGTTTGTTCGGCTTCCGCTTCCGTTGTCGGTGTCACTATTCCCAACAAGTGGTATCAGAACTAAAGTTGGGGTAGAGTAGAATTCGGATATGAGACAAGAAGATGGGATTAAGCTCAAGGTTCGAGATAGAGAAGTTCTCCAGTGTTGTAGATAAATTTGGCTATGAGCAGATGATGCTCAAGAGAAATCGCAGTCGCATCCCGAATGCGAGTAGCTCGGCTCGTGCTTGACGAAAGGGGCTGCATTTCAGAGATACGAGCAGCTCGGCTCGTGATCGTTGAAAGGGGTCGCATCCCGAACATGTGAGCAGCTCGGCTCATGGTCGTTGAAAGGAGTCGCATCCCGAACATGTGAGCAGCTAAGCTCGTGGTCGTTAAAAGGGGTCGCATCTCAACATGTGAGCAACTCTCGAATGTGACTACTCCTGAATATGACCACTCCCGTCATGAGCACTCCCGAATATGAGCACTCCGGAATGTGACCACTCCCGAATATAACCACTCTCGTCATGAGCACTCCGGACATAAGACCACTCTCGTCATGAGCACTCCCTAATATAGCCACTCTCGTCATGAGCACTCCTGACATGTGAGCAGCTCCCGAACATGCGAGCAGCCCTGGTCTCTGGTCCCTGGTCTCTACTCTCTGCTCTTTGATCTCTGATCTCTGGTCTCTGGTCTCTGGTCTTTGATCTCTGGTATGTGAGCAGCCTATAATGCGAGCAGCTTGTCTCGCGAGCATCTTCCGACGTGCGAGCAGCTTTAACTACTGATGATCAGGGATGACATCCCTTAGCCTATAGTACCAGCAGCACGTATATGCCGATTTTGGGCTTATCTCCGTCTACGGCTCCGTGTCTCAAGGGATCTCCATCAAGAGACGTAATCAGTTAGACGTGTAAAGTGGTTAGGCTATCCCCTTATCTAAGGATTAACAGGATAAGTGCCTTATCCCCTGAAATCAGTACTAATCTTAACAGCTTGCGTAACAGACTGGATCACCCGGATCTGCATAAATAGATGACCTCACAGATGATAAAGGTACACAATATCTAAGCCTACATTTGACACTTCATCTTACTATCACAGTACCCGTACTGACTTTGCCATCGGAGGGCCATAAGCCGGGCCAACCGGCGGTGGTCCTAACCTTTCTTGGTGATTGCAGGTTCCCCAATCTACACCATTCATCTCCGATTGGAGGTCAGACGACGAAGAATCAAAGTTGGTCTCTGACCAACATTTGTTAGTCAATTTTTGGCGTTAACAGATTGGCGCCGTCTGTGGGAACGACTAAATTGTTCTCACCTATTTCTTCCTTCGTCGTTCAATCATCTTCTCCCTTTTACCTAATCAATGGTTAGCATCATCTACCACACATGCTCAACCAAGAGTTGGTGGATCATTTCACACGTGCATCTCCACCAGTCTCATCTTCCTCTCCAGCACTCCAACGTCAGGAGGGGCCCACGTCTCCACCAAGCCGCTCAGTCGTCCATCAGTTGAGGACGTCGCACCTATCATCGATGGCCTTCATCTTGCATGTACATTCCGTCTTCCAGAGACCAGGGCATCATAAGTGTACAACCCCTCATCCAACGTTCCTGATTCCACGTCACCTAGCCTTCATAAGTGTAAACATCCAACCTAATGGTGGACATCATCAACGCCCAACAGGTGGACCATCTTCAATCATCAGCACCTGATCAACCAACGATGCAGATGGACATCCATCATCTTCACCGTAAAAAAAAAAAAAAAAAAAAAAAAAAAAAAAAAAAAAAAAAAGATCAACACCATCTAACTTTTAGCAGATTGACCCCACCGTTCAGCAGGGCAATCATCATCCAGAAGCTGGTGAACGACCAGGCCTCACACATGTGCTTCCATCTCACGTGATTAGTTGAAGCCAAGCAGCAATTTGGGACCTCTTTCATCATCACCGTCCATCAGATTCCACTGTACAATCTTATGCACATATCTGCATCTCCAGCCCATCATCAGCCGTCCAACTGAGGACCCTACTACTCTAATTCCAGCAATCAACGTCCATCAAAGTGGATTCCACCTTCAACAGCTCCTCCAAACAAGCAACACATCTTCGTGTGGACCACGTCTTCTTCCCAACCGTCCATCTCATGTGCATAGCATCACCATCGCTGATCTCTCTGATGTCTTCGAACGCATCGAGACCGTCAACCCTCTTTACACCCCTCCGATCATCCCCAATAATAAGATCACCTACTTCGAAGATCTCATCTCGGGGTCATTATCTGAATTCCTGCCAGTGCCCGTCGGGCAGTCCAACACTGCCGCACTCCTCTACTCCTCCGGCATGACCGGCATCAACAAGGGCGTGGTCCTCACACATCACAATTTCATCTCGGCCTCTCTCATGGCATCCGCCGATCAGGAAAACGACTGTGAGGATCACAAATCGCGTAAGGCACGGAGCCAATTTCGATTCCTTCAATTCTTCATATCAGCGAAACCTCCAGAGTCAATCCAGGTCGTACAACATATAGCAATGGTGGATCAAAGATCTAATGAACCAGCGGTCCTGCAACGATCTTCGACCATTCTTTCACCTTCTTCAAAGCATTCCACCCTTTTGACCGTTCGATTCTAGCATGCTCTCACACGACTTGCAGTAGTTGGACATCATGTACGTCCATTAATGGAAGACGGTCCAAATCAACATCTCCAAGTGCAGCCAGCAATCCATCTGTCCAGTCCAACGGTCCCCAACAAATCAATGGCTGCAGTTCTCCGGTACTTGTACACCATCATCGGGCCAACTATCCAACGCTTCCATCATCATTTTCATCACCATCTAGCCATGGATGATTCAGCAAACTGGACTCGTTCTGAATCAAGATTACATCACGTGTGGGGCCAGCAACCATCAATGCCCCCCAGCTGATCTTCATCATCCAGCTAGCGGTCATCCACTCCATCCATTGCAAGTGGTCCAGCTTGTGGAGGAGATTCCCAAGCCTCAGGAAAGCATATACTCGAAAGGCATGCCAGAAGCCTTAGCATATTTATTGGGTGGAAAAATCATCCAGCACGTTAAGTTTGAAGCCATCATCCAATCTCTCTCTCTCTCTCTCACGAAGATGCTAAAGCAATCCATTTCCCTCATAAGGATTCCATCGTTGTAGCGTTAAAGCTCTCGTGCCTCAACAAAACGGAATATGAAGCCTTGATTGTCGGCCTCAAATTAGCAAATATACACGTAATAAGGAACCTACTCATTCACAACGACTTTCAGCTCGTTGTATATCAAGTGCTCAACAAATTCGAGGCAAAGGAGGAGCGGATGGCTTCGTACAAATCTCAGGTACTCATCCTACTCGCTCAAATTGAACAAATATAAAATAAGTCATATTCCTCGAGAGGAGAAGAAGTTCGCAGGTTCTTTGGCAAAATTATCTTCTGCACCTGAGTCCGATCTGGCGCAAGCTGTTCTTATCGAGCATCTATCTACCCCGAGTGTCAATCAAGTTGCTCCAGAGCAGCTCGCACATTACTTTTATCTTCCTGTTGGATGGACCCCATCATCCTTTACTCCAAAGCGGATAACTCCCAGATGATAAAAATCAGCCCGACAATCCGCTATCGTGCTGCCAGGTACATCTTACAAAATGAAAAATTGTTACGTAAAAGTTTTACTTTACTGTATTTAAAGTGTCTCCATCCAAAAGAAGCACACTGTGTTATAGATGAAATACACCAGGGGGCATGCGGTAATCATCCCAAAGGACGGTCTCTAGCATACAAAGCAATGAGGCAATGATACTATTGGCCCACTATGAAGGCGGATGCTATCGAATTCTCAAAGAAATGTGACAAATGTCAGTGATATTCTCCAGTCCCTCGTTTACCGTCTGAGAAAATGACGCCAATGGATGGCCCTTGGCCTTTCGCTCAATGGGGAATTGATATAATCAGACCACTATCTATGGGAAAAGGACATGGCAGTCGATTACTTCACCTCGATCTCCTAGAAGAGAAAATGAACATATCTCATCTTCGAGTAGCGGCTTATCAACAACATATAGCCCGTTGTCATAATTCAAAGGTCAAATTCATGGCTTTTCAGCTCGGTGACTTGGTGCTCAGGCAAAACTCCCTACTCCTTGGCATTCGGTACCGACGTGGTAGTACCAGTTGAAATTCAAGTACCCTCGTATCGGATCGAGCAATACGATCCCACTTGTAATCAGGAAAATCTTCGGCTTCACCTCGATCTCTTGGAAGAACGAAGAATTGCCTCCCAGATGCGAGCAGCAGCGTATCAGCAGCGCATTGCTCGCTACCGTAACGCAAAAGTTCGGCCTAGAGCTTTCCAGCTCGGCGATTTAGTCCTTAGACAGAACCTCAGAGCTCCTACTCGTTCGCTGGATCTGAATTGGGAAGGCCCGCGTCGAGTCATCAAAATTGTGCGACCCGGTACTTATTATCTTGAAGACATGCCGGGAAGACCCGTACGTCGCCCTTGGCACGTGGAACACTTATTACGGTATTTTCCTTAATTCAATGTAATTCCGAATGACATTCCGAATGAATAAGAATTGAAGTCATTTCTTTTGGTTGCTACTCCAATTAATTGGACTCGAATAGCCCCGAAGAGAATACATACATTCTCTTGGCCAATTGCCTACCCTTGGTAGGGTTAAAATCAAAGTTATTGGTTGCTTCTCCATTTTATAGATCAAAAATAGCCCTGAAGAGAACATATGTGTTCTCTTGACCAATCTTCTACCCTTGGTGGAATCAAAATCTCAATCGATAGACTAGTCTATCTCAACGCGGACATGGTCATACGACCCCCGGATTGAGTCTAACTCATTTTTTCATGAGTTAGTTATGCGAGCAGTCAATATATGATCGACACAAGGCGAAAAAGCTGAGGAAGAATACCCTGCAGCCGAAAATTTGAAAATGAAGAAAACTCTGCAGGATCTGATATTTATACGCAATCATTTCGTTTGATTTGGTTGATACGTGGCGGCCTCTCATCCGACACGACAAACGAACGGGCGCAAGCATTAAATATAGAGATACGTGGCAAGCGACGCTTCATTCTTTGAGGCAGAAAAAGCTGCGTAAAGCTGGCCATCATAAATGCGGGATCATGTTAAACGATTCACGCGTGATTCTTCTCCAGCATCGTACCGCGTATACGTTCAAAACCCTCAGCATGGCTCCTCAACGCCAAGGGTTTGGGGGGCATCTGTTGTAGATAAATTTGGTTATGAGCAGATGATGCTCAAGAGAAATCGCAGTCGCATCCCGAATGCGAGCAGCTCGGCTCGTGCTTGACGAAAGGGGTCGCATTTCAGAGATACGAGCAGCTCGGCTCGTGATCGTTGAAAGGGGTCGCATCCCGAACATGTGAGCAGCTCGGCTCGTGGTCGTTGAAAGGAGTCGCATCCCGAACATGTGAGCAGCTCAACTCGTGGTCGTTAAAAGGGGTCGCATCTCAACATGTGAGCAGCTCCCAAATGTGACTACTCCTGAATATGACCACTCCCGTCATGAACACTCCCGAATATGAGCACTCCCGAATGTGACCACTCCCGAATATGACCACTCTCGTCATGAGCACTCCGGACATAAGACCACTCTCGTCATGAGCACTCCCGAATATGGCCACTCTCGTCATGAGCACTCCCGACATATGACCACTCTCGTCATGAGCACTCCCAACATGTGAGCAGCTCACTAAAATGCGAACTGCCCTGGTCTCTGGTCCCTGGTCTCTGCTCTCTGCTCTCTGATCTCTGATCTCTGGTCTCTGGTCTCTGATCTCTGGTATGTGAGCAGCCTATAATGCGAGCAGCTTGTCTCGCGAGCATCTTCCGACATGCGAGCAGCTTTAACTACTGATGATCAGCGATGACATCCCTTAGCCTATAGTACCAGCAGCACGTATAGGCCGATTTTGGGCTTATCTCCGTCTACGGCTCCGTGTCTCAAGGGATCTCCATCAAGAGACGTAATCAGTTAGACGTGTAAAGTGGTTAGGCTATCCCCTTATCTAAGGATTAACAGGATAAGTGTCTTATCCCCTGAAATCAGTACTAATCTTAACAGCTTGCGTAACAGACTGGATCACCCAAATCTGCATAAATAGATGACCTCACGGATGATAAAGGTACACAATATCTAAGCCTACATTTGACACTTCATCTTACTATCACAGTACCCGTACTTACTTTGCCATCGGAGGGCCATAAGCCGGGCCAACCGGCGATGGTCCTAACCTTTCTTGGTGATTGCAGGTTCCCCAATCTACACCATTCATCTCCGATTGGAGGTCAGACGACGAAGAATCAAAGTTGGTCTCTGACCAACATTTGTTAGTCAATTTTTGGCGTTAACATCCAGCAAAAATAACTTTGAGCTATGGAAGGTAAAAATCGAATCCCTTCTAGTTCTTGATGAAGCTCTTGGAAAGCAACCTGAGGTTATGAAAGATGATAAGTGGACGAAGCTTGACAAGAAGGCTAGAGCCTCAATCCTGTTATGCTTTACAGATGATGTCCTCTATCACGTCACGAAAGAGAAGATTGCAGCTAATACTATGACAAAGTTAGATAAAGTTTATGCCAAGAAGTCTCGAGAGAATCGCATGTATCTGTTGATGTAGTTGTTCACCTTGAGGATGATTGAGGGGACAGATGTGGAGGACCACTTAAGCACATTCGATCAGCTAGTTTGCAAATTGGGGGAGATAGATGAGCCGATGAAGGATGAATATCAAACATGCATCATGTTGAATTCTCTTCCAGATTCATATGAGTCATTCAAGGACTCTGTGTGCGTAGGGAGGAAGACCATCAACGTCGGGACCGTTATCTCAGCACTCCAATCGAAGGCGATGAGAGAGAAAAGCGGTGACGTGGGTTCTCGTTCTTCCTCAAAGGCACTGATTATAAGGGGAAGAAATTCTGAGTATGGTAGAAAATATTCAAAATCAGGATCTAAGGCCAAAGGTAAAGGGAAAGCCAAGGTGAAGTGTTGGAGTTGTGGTCACGAAGGCCACATGAGAGGGGATTGTCAGAATCCCAAGTCGAAGCAAGAGAGGTATGAAAATTCTTCTGAGAGGGAGCTAATACCATAGAGGACGGTGGAGATCTTTATGAAGTTATGACTGTATCTGGCAGGGGATCTCACGGTAGAGAGTGGATCCTAGATTCAAGGGCTTCATGTCACGTTTGTCCTTACCGGAGTTCATTCACGCTATATAGGGAGTATGGTGGTGAATCGGTATTTGTGGGCGATGGCTACGCTCATAAGGTGATAGGTATTGGTACAGTGCGCATCAGGATGTTCGATGAGATCGAACGAATCCTGGAAGATGTGAAGAATGTCCTCAAGATAAAGATGAATGTGATCTCTCTTGGTGCACTCGAGGCGAAAGGGTGCGTGTTCATCAACCATGATCGTTGTTGTGAAGTGTTGAAGGGGGCACTCGTGTGGATGAAAGCATAGAGGTGTGGCCATCTTTACAAGTTAATCGGGAACACAATTCATGGTGGAACTGCGGGATCGGCAGTGAGATCTACGGTTGCTCGTATGTGGCAAGTGCCCAAAGGCCACATGAGAAGAGCGGAAAAGGACGTGAAAGTGCAAGGTTAGGGTTGATGGTGGCATGAGAAGCGAATGAGTTATGATGAAGATGAGATGACGAAGCAAGGATGTTCTGATTTGACGTTTGAAGCCTCCGTGGAATTTGTTGGAAGAGAGCCTTCAAACGGATGTCCGTGGACTGTCACCAACCGGTCATGACCAGTTGAGCAGTGGGGGCCGACCGATCGGCCAGTGTTGAGGCTATGTGTGAATTTGCCCCTGAACTGTTTTTGGGCTAGTCCAACTAATCGGCCATGGGGTCCGACCGATCAAGACCGGTCGACCGTGTTATGCGGTGACTTGCGCAGCAAGATATTTCTTGGGTTATTGCATGGTAGTGCGTAAGATGTTTCTAATTCAGGGTTGCTTGCTATATATATGGCATAAATCTGTGATTAAGAGAAATCCTAAGGTGTCCAAGGTTTCTTAATTGCATTAGGAAGAGGGGAGAGTGTTTTGAGAGGGAGAGAGCTTGGGTTTTCTCTGTTTTCCTTGCTTATGGATTGTTAATCTCTGTAATCTTCTGTTAATCATAATGGATCGCTTTATGTCATGGTTTTTTACCCGTTGGGAGGTTTTTCCATGTAAAATCGGATTGTCTCATGTGATTGAATGCTTGTGTGGTTTGATTAAATTGTGTTTTCTGTTTGATCTTATATATTGTTGTGGTGTTTGTTTGGCTTCCGCCTCGGCTGCCGGCGTCACTATTCTCGACAATTTGTTGTACCACTGTTAATGTTCCAGGGTGGATCCACCTGGCCATTTATACAAGCAATCATCATCGTCCTTGTTTTTAGTTGAACATGCACCCTCATTTTATTTCCCTTTTCAGCCATTTATTTATTGGCCACAAAAAAGGTCAGATTCAGAGTCATCCTATTCAAGTAATTTTCAGAAATAGTACATCCATTTGTGGGTCCCAACAAACCAATGGTCTGAATCATTGAACCTTGGATCCAAAACCTGACCATTTATGACTTGGTCCATGCCAGCTCACACCTCATCGTAAGCTAATGAGCGTAGAATTCTGACCCATTTCTTAAATGGGTCCGTCTTGGCATACCTTTGTTTAGAGCTGTGCACGAGCCAAGCTAGCTCGGTTAGCTCGCACAACTCGCCTCAAACCAGCTCGATTCAGCTTGATTTGAAGTTTGGGCTCGAACCAAACCAAGCCATTTTTCCAATCTCGAGATGATTTTCAACCTGAGCTCGAGGTAACCCAAGCTTGATTCAGCTCGACTAGATCGAAGCTTGATTCGACTCAACTTCGTTGACCCAATTGAAAAGGTATGTTTTTTAGTACCACATCATAAGTGAGCAAGGAAATGAGAGGTGAAACTCTCTATAAAAGTAAGTGGAGGGATGTAAATGGGCTTTGGATGGCCTTTGGGCCCAATTTTTAATTATTTTAGGCCGGATTTTGGGATGGGCCTATTTAATTTATTTTTTTCAGACTCAAACTTAGATCAAATTGGGCTCGAACTCAGCTCAAAAGCTCTGTCAAGCGAGCTCGGACATGTCAGTCCAGCTCGAAGGCCGAGCTGAGCCGAACATGAGCCTAGCTCAAACATGGTTTAGCTTGGCCCGTGCACAGCTCTACCTTTGTTCCAACCTAATTACCCCACTTGCACCCTTAAAAGTGAGAGTTATTTAATACTCTGGCTATGGATTATGCTTAATAGATAGGCACCCAAATGAGTATAATTTTTTTGTTTATGATACGACTGAGTTGGCCCATAATTTGAATTACTTGTACTCCACATATGGAATTTCTATAAGTAATTTCAAAGTTCCTGTGTCTCATCCACCACATTGTGGGAGAGTAGGCCTAGCAACGGGTTGTGTTGAACTGTGTTCGTGCCATGTTGTATTCATGTCGTGTCAAAAATGCCATCACCCAAACCCAACTCATTAACTAATGGGTCAAAATCTAGAAGCCTAAACTCATTCATTAATTTAACGAGTAACCCGCAACTCGATCCGTTTAACCCGTTAAATAAACGGGTCGTGCTTTCGTGGGCAAAGAGATGAGAAAGGGACTCGATTCGACGGAGATTTTAGAGCACGTAGCCATGAGCAAAAAGATAGAGAAAACTCCCGAGTCTCCCGAGTGTGTGTATGAGAGAGAGAGAGAGAGAGAGAGAGAGAGAGAGAGAGAGTGTGTGTGTGTGTGTGTGTGTGTGTGTGTCTTATTGGCCGTCTTAGCTTCTTAGGGATTTCTCACCCACTAAAATAATTACTAAAATACCCTCGCTAACAGGTTAAACAGATTTTGCAGGTGAAACACTGACCCGACCTGTTATCTTAACGGGTCTTGATGGGCCAACCCATTAGTGACCCGATACGATACTGCCAGACCCAAACAATAAATTTTTCATGCCGGTTGGCGAGTTGCGTGGAATTTTACCAGGCCTACACATGAGTATCAAAGTTTTTCTCGTTAAGGGAGGAAAAACAACTCAGCTTTTATTAGCACAAAATGAAAAAAATTCAAAGGTACAGCTTCAAATTCTATGGGGGAATGGGTGGTCCTCTACAATGTAACAATCAAAGCCGCATACTCAGATATATTGGCAAACGTGGCACTTTGGAACTTCAAAAGAATTAAGTTAAAACCACAAATGGACGGCGGATCTGAGGTCAAGATCAACACTGAGGGAGATCGGACGGCGGAGGTGGCAACTTCTGATTCGGCAGCTTCCCGTCGAGGACGACCCAGGCCATCTTCAAACCCCAGCTGGTGTGGACTTCCAGGTGGCAGTGCATGAACCATACACCTGTTGCCACATCACCAACCATGCCATGTCAGCAAAAAAAAAACGCATTAGTTAGGGAAAGAAATTTCAAGGCCCTGATGCATCTGAACATGTAGAGTGCCATGATGCGTCCATTTGGTACAAATGCAGCCGCTGATAGATGATCAGAGCCGTCAAATCGGTATACCCCACCATGGATGAAGGAAATTCCTAAAAATATTTCAGCTCCGGAGATAACTAATTGAAAATTTGGCTTTCCTACTTGTAGGTCTCTGATCAAAGGGTGAGGATCTTCTAGCTTTGGAGCATTTCTCATCCACGATGGGACCATCAGATTGGACGGTTTGGATCAAGTAAACCTGGGATCCACTTCCATGAATCAGCACATCAGGACACTGATATTGATGAATGATGATATACAATAACCCATGACTCATGAGAATACAAACTCAATGCACACAGGGAGGACCGAGAGGTGGTGCGCACATTCTCCCCCACCATTAAAGGACGTTTGCAGGAATCCAGCAAGCATTTCAAAATGAGCATTTTCAAAAGCCCATTTCAAAATTACATGTCGGGAATCCCGCCTACCGTTTCCTTGTGCGTTTTATATACATTACCGACCTGGATTGTCTGCTTGGAAGCGGATGGCGACCCAACCACCTGCCGGAACTCCGACGGTGTTCCTCTCGACGGGGTCGATGAGATTGAAGTTTGATGGATCCTTGTTGGGGTTGTAGTTTCCGAAGCCTTGCCCGACGACGAAGAAATTGTAACCATGGAGATGGAGAGGGTGGCTCTCCACCCCTTGAATGCTTGTGTCCTGCAGCACCAGCTCGACGCTTGTATTGAATGGAAGCACCACCACCTTAGTGCCATTGCTCACCATCGTGTTGTTCGGAGGGGTACCTGTGTAATTAAATGGGAATGGAGGGTTGGTTGGGAAATTGGTGGAGTATACACCGTTGGATTGCCCGAAGAAGTGGGCCTGGAGGAGGGCCGTGGTCGGCTGGACGTATGAGACGTTGTTGATGGACGCAGAGAACTTGGTGCCGTTAGGCCCTTGGCAGGTTTGGTTATTGGGGCATGGCTGAGTGCCGAGGCCAACCGTGAAGAAGAACCGCCTATCGACGGTCTGAGGGACGTTGGCGGGGAATTGTGCATTGGCCAGGCTACGCAATCTCCTGGTGTAGTTAGCGGCGAAGGCAGTGTCATTAAAACCCGGAAGGGATGGCCTGAAGAGTGGGAGGTTTTTAATGCCGACAGCATTCGATGGATGAGATGAATTGGGTTTTTGGTATTCGAGTATTCCGACGGTCGTGGTGTTGTCGAACGCGCCCCGGCCGGTCGCATAGGGCCGGGCTGACATGAAGAATGTGGCATTTGGGTAATGTGGCTTGGTCTTGAGGAGAACGTTTGAGGTTTGGCCTGGTGTGATGAGTAGGATGTTGGTGTCAAAGGGCTTAACGTAGATGGCGTCGACATCGACGATGGTCAAGGTGTGGTTGGCGATGCTGAAGAAGAGCTCATCATTGAGGGCAGCGTTGATCAGACGGAGGAGATACGTCTTCCCAGGCTCCACACTTAGCCTGAATGTATCTGCACCACACCATGCAACTCAGAAAGAAATGTAAGAGATAAATATACAGTAATAACGCTATTATATGTTACACCCACATAGTTTAAAAACACGGAAACTCGGATCGACTCAAAACTCAGTGAAGTCGAGTCAACTCAGAAACTTGGACTAGCTTCTGTAAAATATTTAAAAAGTGATTGTGACCTCATTGAGTTTTTCTCTTGAGTCTTGGGAATCTGGTCAATCCGAGTTGACTCAGTCGGGTCAAGGAGAGTTTCTTCCAGTTCTTAAAACTATGATCCAGCCCATTGAACCGATTGGCCCCCTTCATAAACGGGTTTGATTTAATTGTGCCTCAGATCAAACGATCATGTACCCCTTGATCACTGGCCTATATATGGATGGTAAGGAAACAAATGCAGCTATGCTCTTCTTTCGGTGCATCTTCAAACCCCGGACGATTTCCAGGCATCTCCCAATCCATAGCTGTGTCCGTAAGATCAATGGTCTGGATCACATAACAGTGGCCCCCACATGTAAAAATCCTTCACCTCAGGGTGATTGTTTAGTACCTTTAGCTGAGCAGTTGTACAGGGGCCCCGGGAGACCGTTGATGGTGAAAGCATCTGATACATTGGGCCCAGCTCCTGTCTGTAGAGCCTGTGTGATGATGGCCTCAGGATCTACATTGAACCATTCACCTACAATTCAAATCCAATCTCATGTTAATTATCATTTGATTAACCAGTTATTAATTAATCATGTTTAAGCTGTATAACCGTAGGATCTCGTCCGTCCATCATTACCGAATATGATCGGGACCGACTTGTATGGTTTGGCGAATGGGTAAGGGACGCCGCGCTTAGGGAGGATCACGATGGGACCGTAGAGCGTCGATCGTAGCCATGAGATGTGCGCGTGCCAGAAGAGAGTCCCCCGTTGGCCCACGATCGTGAAGTTGTAGACGAAGGATTGGCCGGTCTGAATGGGGCACTGAGTCACATAGGCCGGCCCATCTGCCCATCCACTCCTAAGCTGTCGAACTCCATGCCTGTTCTTCCATCGAAGGAGCCGAAGCACATGCAGTTTAGATTAGTTAATTTCTCAAATACATGGATTGTATGTTTAAATCGTGATTTTGACTCATTAACTCGGTCTGACTCTTCCTTTCCTGAGTCGAGTCAAGACTCTGAGTCCGCGGGTTACTTAACCGAGACACCCTCTATTCTCAATCCCGATTCATGGAGATTGAACTCAACCGAGTCCGAGTCCACTGAGCGAGTCGTCAATCCACTACTCATGCTGATACTTTAGGCCCATTCCTTATCCGTCTATTAATAGGCCAAAAGTTCAGGCCTAGGATCAGACCATCAGATCCATTAAATGGGCTTTGATCTAGGCTCCAGTCAGGCCTCAATATAAAAGCTGTCCCAACGGACGGGCCCAACCAGCCTGGACGACGCGATGGACGGCCCTGATAACCCCAACCTCCTAGTATTGATGCCATTACTCCCAAAATGCCCCCGATAAATTGCAAATTACATTTCATCATTAATCATCTTACCAAAATGTCCCATCCATTAGATTGCAAATTCCCTAAGCATAGTTAGCCATATTCCCAAAATGCCCCCATGCAGTAGGTTCTACCATAGTGAGAAATACTGTTCTCGGGAATTTCTCGAGAGATTTTCAAAATAAAGATATTATCGATAAAATCTTGCTAAAATTAAAAAAAAAAATTGTTATTACAAATTAATAAATAGTTTTAATATTTTAATATATATGATTACAATATGTTAGTTAAAATTCTAAATAATTTCCCCGTTAATATTGTGATATTATTGCGATATGATCATGAAATGCTGAAAACTGCCCACATTGTGAAAATCTCGCGATAATATCATTTCTCGCTGGGGTTCAACCACAAGTGCCTTTTAGTTGTCTACTATTGAGATTTCCTTTTTGTTCTTTCCTTTTTAATTTTAATTTAAAACAAAAAATTGTTACCATCTCTCCTAAATCTGTCGCTATATTCACTAAGTTCTAGAGAAATACATGTGTACATATCTATCTATATACATAATACATGCATGCATAGCTACGTACATACATACATGCATGCATGAATGCATATATGTAAGCACTCATGCATGCACCTGTGTAGGCCGTACTACTACCAAACAGCTGTTAATAAGTCACAAATTAAGGTGGTGAGATGGTCCCATACCAATGCAAGGTGACATTGTTTGCAACATGGTTAACCACCTTAACCACAACCCGATCGCCCTCCCGAGCGATGATCTTAGGCCCCGGAAACTGCCCGTTAACGGTCAAGATGTTCCTCGTGTGGCACAGCCGTGTCACATTTCGCATCTGAATCTGCAGAAAATAATAATAATAAATCCACAAGCTTAAACAAAAAAGACCCACATCCAAATCCCTCATTAAAACACAATCAGCTTAGTTTTTCAAGTAGAAAATGGGCCACACGACGCACATCGAACTTGTAGTGCCTGGTTATCCTGGCATGCTTAGCGTGTGCGAGCGCAGGCAAGAAGAACAAACCACTCAATGCAAGTAGAAATGCTACAATGGGAGCTGATGATGGAAGAAGAGAGAGACCCATTTCTTCAAATATCTCTCTTGAGTGAAAGATAGAGAAAGATGGATGAAATTCTCTTTGTAGGTTGTAGGTAGTGGTGACAATTAGAGCTTGTTTAAATAGAAATTCATAGGGGAATGTTTGGTTGATTAGGTAATGAGATTGTCAGATGGAACATGAAGGTTATGTGTCATGAATTCTCATTTTTTCTTCATCCATCCAGGGTGCTGTTGGTCAAGCTGAATTTTCGAGTGTCAATAAAGTAAGATTTCTTATATATTTATTTATTTTAATTAGGACCAAAAATCACTTTATTCCCCCAAATGCCCCTGAAACCTATTCTCCCATGCACGTAAACTACAAAAAGAATGAAGACGCAAGTGCAAATGGTTGGACCATAGTTTACGGTCCACCTAGCAAATAACTTCCAACTTATCATGTGCTAGAGACATCCAACTCTTTCACTACGTTAGCCCCACCATGAGATCACCCAAAAATCATCCCCATGAGTTACACAACAGAAAAAAAAACGTCATACCGTTGAAAATATAAAATACAAGTGTGGTCCACTCAATGAGTAGATGTAGATGATTACTTTGTAAGATTATCCTTATTGTGGTGGGTCCAACCTATTGGACGGTTTGGATGCACATGCACATGAAACGTCGGATGTTTTCTACCACATGGACCGTAACTTAACAGTCCAACTCGTTGGCCTTGAGAACTTCTAGAAAGTATTTCTAATTACTCGATTACCAAAGTGCCCCTGAGAAAAGGACTAAAGGCACCATCATGAAATAGTAGCAACAGCTACATTCTATCCATCAGTGGATGACACCAATGAAATAGCAATGGTGGTATGGGCAATTTCGTCCTTTTTCTTTGGTCTTAAAGCATTAGTGGGGTGTTCCTGATTCAACCATCTCAGTGGCACTTGGGTTTTTTTTTTTAATTAAAAAATACATGTCCATTTTCATTTAAGTATATATGATTAGGAATCATGGGCATTTTGGTAATTTGACTGGTTGTTCTTGCTAGGCATTTTGGCTTAAGAGGAATATGGTTGTTGCAGGGATGCCAAGCTCTAAAGGGAATTCCTACCCCCTCTCGCTCTCTACAACCATTTTTTCTTGGTAAATAAGGAATCAATACAGACCAAACATTTACCAGGTTGTCTCCAATACATCGGGATGTACCGTGATATGATACATCCGGACTAATCTTTGAATCTGGTTCATCCTTCAATGATCCACAACCATTCATAAAAACAACTCTTTTGTATGGTGGAATGTCAATAAATAAAAGCTATCAATTAAATGAATTTGACCCACTTGCTTTGAACATAAACAGTCATGATAACCTTTGTATAATAAAAGATTGAAATATTCGATAGGAGAGTTTTTAAGGCATCCGAACCGTCTAAAGGAACCCTACCAAATAAACGATTAATTTGGGTCATTATAATTAATAAAACCCAAATTCAACGGCTAAAATCTCGACATATTTTATTACCGTACAGCTATGGGGAAGCGGATTGCATCCTATTTCATGTGGGGGCCACCATGATGTATCTCAATGTCCATGCTGTCTATCTCTTTTCTATGATCATGTTAAGGTACGGGCCAAAAATGAAGTAAATCCAATGCTCTCGTGGATCAACCCAAGCTTATTATTTAGTGTAGTTTACTGGAGCGTTGGATCTACCTCAATTTTAGGCCTATGCATTAACATGATACGATAGAATGGATGTATGACATGGATAAACAAATACATCACAATCGACTCCATACGAATATGGTCGAAGGCTTAAATGTCCGACCGGGGTTGGACGCAATTCTCCTTGCGGCTGCATATCTTCCATTCACACTCACTCTTATTGATGGATGCACCCTTTCTTTCTAGTTTTGGTAATACATTAGTGTACAATTGAAGGCTTTCCCTTACCAAGGGAAAAAGAAAAGGACCCAAAAAAAGTATGCATGCAATACTGTTCTATGCTACTATTTGGGGCCCACCACATTGTATATGTGAAATACACTCAGTTCATTACTTAATGACAACATTCCGATTTAAAATATATTAACCCCATATGAGCTCGATTAATATAAATTAAAATACAACTAAGACCATTAAAGTTCATGTGTTGTAGCCTACTTAAGTTTGATTAGGTTGATTTTTTATTTTTTAAATCTTTTCTTCATCTTGGTCAGCTATACCTGATGAATATGTTTGATGAACGATATATACACTGTGGTGGCCTCCGGGCCATGTACAAACTTATGGTTGGCATCTCATCTCCCTTATTTCCTTGGATGTGTATGCTCGGCCAATCATCGGCCGACCTGAGACGTCGATCTGATTGATTTTTGGCGCGAGCGACAAAACTAGGATACCGTGCATGATGAACGAAGTGGATTTTACGTTTATGACGCGGTAAAAAGAAAATGATGTACTTGTTAACCTTAGCGGACTATATCGGATAGGAACTCAACTGAAACATCCGTTGTCCGTTGTGTAAAACACTCTACCTCCGTGGCCTCACTGTTTGAGCACGTGACATCCACTCCGTCCATCATGTGCACCTTCTTATCTTCACCGTACAATCCAGAATTCAGCCTGATACAAAACTCAGGTGGGCCACCCCACAGGGAACAAAGTAAAATCAATCATAAAGGCACTATACATTGACAAGGTGTGGTCCACCTGAATTTTGGATCTTGCTGAATTTTTTTGGAATGCCTTCTAATCCTTGTGATGATCACGTGATGTAGACGTTGGATCGAATATAAATACCGTCTTTTATACGATCTGGTTTTTGAAAAGGGTTTTTCAACCGTCAACAGCGCACGGTAAGTTTTTCCGTTGGAGATGTTGGTTGTTGGAAATTCTCGCTTCGAACTATGACCATGGCGGGACAGAGAGCGATGCTCGGCCTGACACAAACCACCGACGCAAAAATGACCTGCATTGCCCTTTCATTTCCGGGAAGGATGTGGAATGTTCGATGGAATTCGACGGGTAGAATGGACATTTCACATTAGCGGACTTGACTTGAGGATGTGTCGGTTGGGAATTTCTGGCCGTACGGATTGGTGGGTAGGGACTATGATGCACGGCGCGGCAGATAAACGATCGGTGCTGTTCGCTCATCATCGTACACGTGGAAAATGATCTGCTGGTAATCTGGTCTGTTTATCTGGTGGATCACCTTATGGATGGGGCTTATGATAAATTTCTGAGGACGTGATTTTTCCTGTGACTGGAAATTACAGGAAAACCCTTGGGTAGACAATGATAATGTTACTGCAAATCGAAGCTTTGTGGGGCCCACCGTGATATCAAGTAAAATCAACTCCATCCATCAGTTTCACATGTTGGGATGAGACCCAAAAAAATAAGGGAGATCCAACACCAAGGTCTCGTCCGAACACACGCTAGTGATACCGATGGATGGAGTAGACTTTATACAGAGGGAGGGGCAGCCCCTGTAACTACTGAGAAGACCATTCCATCAGGTGGCGACCCGGCGACATTTCATTGACTCGCCAGATATGGCATAGTACTTGGTACTATACCAAAAACCTTTTGAAAGTTAGTGGGCCCTTCTCTTTCCCACATCTTTCAGCTAATAAAATGGGGCCATGTCATAGCTTGAGCTTTATTTTTTATTTATTATTATTTTATTTTTTTAAGCTTAGCTGAAATTAAATATTAATATGCACGCCATGTCTCAGCTTGAGCTTTACTTAAGTTAATATTAGTATGGACGGCGGAATCCACTCTCCGAGAAGATACATGCCCAACCTAACTTTTAAAAATGTAAACAAGAAAATTTTTGTTACGTAGATTCCTACTATCCCCTCTGAAATACTAACATGGATTACAGGATAGGGCTGCACACCAATTCGATTCATTCAATTTTTTATGAAATTGATATTGAATTGGTCGCAAATTTTCAAAATTAAAATTGAAATTAAATTGGTCTCAATTTTGAAATTTTGAATTGAAATTGAATTCATCTAATTTTTTTAAGATCGATATAAGATTGAAATTTTAAAGTGATATTGAATTGATCAATTCAATTTTTCACATACTGCGAATTGAATATCATAATTATTAGGATTAACCCTGGACTTTATAAACAATTCAAATCGATCAATTGAACTATTTGAAAGAACCAATGCAACTAGGAACACTATAACTTATAATGCTATGAGAGCACAGAAACATTTCTTATTATATAACGTTTTATCAAAATTGTGCAAGTAGAAATTGTATAATTACTAGATTGAATTTTCCTAATATTGTTCTTCATAACTTCTTTAATTATTATTATTATTGTTGTTGTTATTATTATTATTATTATTATTCATAACTTCTCATTATATAATGTTTTATCGAAACTACGCAAGTAAAAATTGTATAATTATCATACCAAATCTTCTTGATACCATTCTTTATATTATAAACATACCACAAACTAAGAAAAAAAAAAGTCAATGAAGATTGAGAAATATGCTTATAAATCCCTGAAGCAGCAAGCATAAATATTGTAATTTGATTGTGTTAATATGTTCGTATCTCCTACTATGTTAAGTCAACGTTCCAGCTAAGTGGCGCCCTCGTGCGCACGGGTTTGCGTAATGGGTTCATGCGAACTTTTAACATGTAAAGTGGTTCCAAAATTTGGACCCTCTATGTGGTGCGTCACCTCATAAAAAACCTTAGGCTAAGTATTAGAACTGAAAATGCTATGAATTACATTTTCTGGGTATTGTTGCTCTAGGGTTCTGAGTAATAAAACATTCATTGAAGATCACAAGCATTCACAAAAGATACATAAGAAGAAATATCGTAAGGCGAATTTTATTCCAAAGATTCTGAGATCTTGTACATCACAAGTTGTGATCTAACACGAGCCCTTAATTACATCGAATGATCGATGACTCTTGATTAAAAGACAGAAGACTAATCAGCAAGGATTATGGTCTTAGAGTTTGTGGTCTTAGAGACATGTATTTGTTTTGTTATTGACTAAGCCATGTTTATATTAGTCAGACGTCTAGTCCCATGTTTTGACCGAAGATTCAAGTTGAAACTATCAGGGTTTCTGACTGAGAAAGACGACTCTGGGCCCGCGCTTTTCATGTTTGGACAGGTGACTTCGGGAAGTCTAATCTGCAATTGTGTGTACCTGAGTAGCCCAACCGAAAAATGTCGTTTGAATGGGTAGGGCATCGACTGTTGTGTTGTGGCAGTTCATAACAATTGCTTTGTAGAGTATTGAAACTCTTTGACATAGTTTATTGTGGTAACCATAGCCACGTCTATCTAGTTTTCAACCTCAATCAAGTCATGCTATAATAGTACGTATGAGAATGTTATATTGACATGATCTTGGACATTGGCGCGCCCTCTTTCCGAGAAAGCTATTCCATTCATTGCATTGGATCGGATTGGACTCCATAGGCTTACATTCTACTCGTTACGTATCCTGGATAGATTATTTGACTATTCCATTGCGTCCGGAATGCTCGAAATACTTAAAATAAGCCTTAACATGGCCTGAAAACACTTAAAATGATGTCCGACGCACCCTCGAAATGTCTTCTGAAATATGCTGATTTTTAGGGTGCGTTGAACCGAATTTATGGGTGCGTTGAACCATTTTTCGGGTGTGTTGACCTTCAAAGCATCAAGTCGAATTTATGCATGCGTCAAGCTATTTTATGGACGCGTCAAGCCATTTTATGGATGCGTCAAAGTCGAATGCACCTTTAAATTGATTTTCAGTCTTTGCTGAATTTAGGGGTGCGTTGAACTGATTTTATGGACACGTCAAGCTATTTTATGTATGCGTCGAACTTCAATGCATCCTGAAATTGTTTATCTGATTTTGTCGAATTTATGGATGCGTCGGACTATTTTATGGACGCGTTAGACCATTTTATGGATGCGTCGAACTTCGATACATCCCAAGGTTATTTGTTGAATTTGTGAGTGCGTTATCACACTTGCATTTTTGTAGAATTTGGACCTGCAGTGATCTAGTTAGAGTAGTCTTCCGATGAAAAATACTAGTGATTGGAAAGGAATTATGATGACCAGGAAAGTTTTTCGACGGTTGGAAAAGGATACCGGTGAGGGTTTCCGGCGATAAATCCCAAATACTCAGGAGATAATAACTCTCTCTCTCTCTCTCTCTCTCTCTCTCTCTCTCTCTCTCTCTCTCTCTCTCTCTTAATCCGTACAAATGAATAGTATAATGGGGTATTTATACCTGAAAATACCGAAAATGACTAATGAGGGGTTTCCACGTATGACGCACCCTGAAAAGCCTTCGACGCACCTTGAAAATAGGTGAGTGGGAGCTTCGACGCATCCCAAAATGATGTTCTAAAATATGCTCAATTTTTTTGTGCGTCAAGCTCTGATACATCCAAAATGATTTTCTGATTTCCCGGTGAATTTATGGGTGCGTCAAGCTATTTTATGCACGCGTCAGAGGTATTTTTCGAATGCATCAAAGTCGAATGCACCCTGAAATTGAAGTTCTGGATTTGGCTAAATATATGGACGCGTCGAGCTGATTTTTCGGGTGCGTCAAGTCATTTTATGGACGCGTCAAAGGTCCAATGCACTCTGAAATGTTTAATGAATTTTGATAAATTTAAGGGTGCGTCAAGCGAAATAAATGGGTGCGTTAACGGATTTCTCGTCTGCGTCAATTGGGTTTTGCAAAATGAAGGGTTTGCAAGTCCCGCTCAGATTCGTGGGGCCCGCCGAAGAAAAATTGCTAAGTACTGGATCTTTTGCAAATCTCGATATTTAAGTGCGTCGACCGATATTTAGTGGGATTTCCTCGAAGTATGTGTCCATTTCATTTGTTTCAGAGGATACCAACTTTTGGGACCCCCAACACTAAGTTCTTGGCTGATCCAAAGATCTGGTGGGCCATAGTAAGGTGAGAGAAAAATGTAGGTCCCAAGGGAAAAAAATGCGAATATGTATCTCTCTCTCTCTTGATGTGCACATGTGAGCAAAAAACATTATGCATTGCATGTCTACATGCACATGCGATTAAAGCCATACTTCACGAAAGACCCCATACACAGCCCTATTTTAAAAATGAAAATTCCACTCCTTTCTCCTGCAATTAGAGTCAAGTTCCTCTATGGATCTGAGGGAAAACCCTTTCTTACATCTTGACCATCCATATGAGACGATCTCAACGGTCAAAATACATTACATAGATCATGGGTTAACACTACATACAAAGCTTTCTCTCTTGTCAGCTGTTTACAAATGAAATTAGGAAACTTCAACTCTAAAATCAATTTAGACCATTCATTTTCATTCAACAGGGATCTAAGAGTCCTAAACATGGTGTCAAGGCTTCGGATCAACCAATCACAAGTGTTGGAACCCTAGTTTTGTTAGATTGTTGTGGCAGCAAACCAAAAGGGGCTTAAACTAATTTTCTTGCAAATCCACAATTTAAAACGAACAAAGTTCCAATTTGTGGGTCCCACAAGCTCCACTTGACCCATCCGGATCATCCAGTACAATCATATCAAAGAAAATATACTTGATTGTAGATCTACCATTAAAGGTCGGGTTATCTTCCTCATTTGCACAACAACTATCTGATCCTATTAAAGCACCATTTCAAGGTAGAAAAAAAAAATCATTTGATAGGACACACAAATAACATTTCAACCATATAATATTGTCAAGATCCTTCATGTGAAAGACATCCAAGACCAGATCTGAAAACTGCGTAAAATTGACGCATAACCTGATCTGCATTAACTCAATGTCAATTCCCATTTGAAACTTTTCAGAATCTCTAAAAGCCTTTTTACATCTTATAAAATGACCCTTACCATGAGAAATCGAACAACAATAAAGAGAAAATGAAAAAAAAATGAGAGAGAGAGAGAGAGAGAGAGAGAGAGAGAGAGAGAGAGTCAACCCACACACCTTATTGAGTTGAGTTGAGTTGAGTCGAGTTTAGACCAGTTAATGACATTGTTGGATGTCAGTCAACTATAAGAAGAAGGAAGGAAAATGAAAGTAAAAAATGAACGATAAAGAGGAGAAATTAAAGAAGAAAAGGAATGTTAGGTTAACCTAATGAGTTAACTCGCTAAGTCGACTCAAATTCAAAATTGGGTCTGTTTGAGGCAAGAGAGGTTCATCACAAGTGAGTAATTCATCTCTTTCAAATTCCATTATCATTCATAAAAATTCTTTCCCATTGCCTCGTTTTTCCTTATGTTTCTCTAATTTTAATTTCATCCTACCTAGTCTAGTTAAAAATGGTAGATGTGGATAGAATTATATTCAAATAGGGTTTAATCCATCATAAATTTCATCTCTACATTTTCAAACAATTTTCCCTCCTTGGAAAAGGCTTTACTCTTCTCCTCACTTGTTTTCAAATTATTTATACCCAATCTTCATAGATTGGAAAGACCCTTAGACTTCATAACGATTTAGAAACTAAACTTAGAAAATACCCTCAATCTATGATAGAATGTATGTCTTAGATTGGACTTTAAAATAATTTAATTATTAGTGTTATATATTCTTATCCATTACATTCACTACATGCATCATGGGCATTGTGTGCCTAAAAATGTGTTATTGAATTGTATTACAATATTACTTGATGGGTGAATTGGTTCATGCATAATCATGACATGACTAGAAATTAATTTAAAAACTTAAAATTGAATTTATTTTCTTTTTGGGCAATGGATTAGTGAGCATGTAGGATTGTTCATTTGCATATATGTTGAGATTATTGCTTTGCTAGACCAATTAGGTAAGCATGTCAAGATTATAAAGGGTTCATAATATCATGCGAGGTTCGAGCACTCCGATCTGTGAGCATATTAAGATTGTTCATTTGTGTGCATGTTGAGATTGCTGCAACACCTAACCACGTAAGTGAGCACGTCAGGATTACAAACAGTTCCTAATGTCAGCGACGATGGGATCTTGGATATAAGTACACACCTAGTTAGACCGATTAGGTAACCATGTCAGGATTGTAAAAGGTTCCTAATGCTAGTGTCATGCAAGTTGTAGAAAGTCGCTCTGCTTAATTAATCAAAATGAAATAATCATGCATTCATAACATTGAAATTATATAGTCATGCATTATATCCTAGTGTAATTATTAGTATGTCTTTAACCCACTATTATTTTGTTAGTTTTCATCTTTATCGAACTATTTGTATCTCCCTTAAAATTCAATTGAGATGAATATGTTCTTATTGGGCTTCTAACTTATTTTTTCTGCAAAAGCATGAATGATGCAATGTGAAATTAAGCTAACATAGCATAGTCATTACTCCGCTCAAATACTTTCATCCATATAATTCTTATGTGACACCATGGATCAGCACTAGTTGAATTCATTTTTTTTGTGACCTTGTTTCGACCGAGAGCAAACTTTGGTCATGAGGTTGTTGTAGTGGTTAGTTGAATTTATCATGTGAATGATTTATGTGACATGTATACCCTCATTGTAACAAGTTGGGCTTATCTTTTTTAGGCTATTCATGACTTTATGGATTCTAATCTCAATCGGCCATTAGAGTAGCCGAAAAAATCATGCTTCTCTCTCATTAATATTTCACTATCACGTGGGATCATTTGAGTCGTTGAATCATTACTCCGCCAAATTAGGTGTAAACACCTATCAAGTATAATTCATGAGACATGGTTCATTCATTGTGGGACTCAACAAGCCAACAGTCTCGATCCAACAGTACCACTTGTTAGAATAAAAACACGTGTATGCTTTGGGAAAACACAGACTATCTAAACATATACTTCCTCCTGGAGATCTAAACCCACCTTTTGACGGAAAAATCATCTTATTTTTTTGTGTTTCATACTAAACTATTGATAGAGATGTATATGAGCCGAGCTAGCACGAAAAATCTTGCTCAGCTCGACTCGGTTTAACTTGGATCACCTTGGCCTGAAAGGGAGATTCAAGACGGGCTAAGGCCTATTAGACTCAGCTCGTTAAAAACAAGTCAAGGTCGAGCAGCAAGTAGCTTAACTTGGCTTAGCTCAAAGCTCTGCTCAGCTCGCTCTGTGTGTGTGAGAGAGAGAAATTTTCACTCATGCATACCATTTGTGCTCGTTTGTCAAGAACCATTAAATTAAAAGAATTAAATTATTTGTTTAACATTTATTATAATTTATTAAGCATATGTTTCTAAAATACTAATTTTTAGACTTTTATTTGTTAAAGCTCTGCTTTACTCGCCTCGACTGGACCAACTCACTCACCTCGTCTCAATCCAGGCTCGACTCAGCTTGAACCATTGTGTCAAGGCGAGCTAGCATGTTGAGTTCAAAGGCAAGTTAAGCTGAGCTCGAGCTGGGGTCATAGTGGGGCCAGGCCAAGCTAAGCCTGGCACAGCTCGGTGTCTGTCGGTGTAGATCTTTTATCTCCATGACTTGCCTTTGACCGGCCAATAACATGATTCTCTTCGCATGAGGGTATGCTCTCCTACTAGCTTGTCACTTTGCCCAAGCGGTGCGCATGATTCACTGATCCAAACCATTGATATGGTGGGGCCGATATTACTAGAACATTCCCTGAAATCATCCAGATTGGAAGATCCTACCCGTAGGATTTTGACCTTCCCTTAATCAAATGTTCATTTATGCCTATATTCTGTCAACCGTTTGCATTGCTTCTAACCTGAAGGCTATGATCGTTCTAGGAGTTTTTCGTGGTATGGTCCATCATGGCCCATCTGACCAATGATCTGGATCAATTAACCATGGGTGCACTTGTACAACTGACCATCCGATAATGCTATAAATATTCACCATCGGACGGTCCAAATCAAATATTTTAACTGGGCCCCACCAAATAGCCCACCCTGACCAATTCACAATCCAGGCTAGACCATCCACAGGTCCAGCCCGTTAACAGCTGCTCTCAACAGAGAACGGCTCTGATATGTCATGAACTACTTAAATTGCTTCATCACAACTCTCACCAGCATGCCAATCATAGCCGTCCAATGTGTGGCCCTTAAATGGATGGCATTCAACATTCAATAGGAAGACGTCCATAAACAGATAGCAAGAAAGCCGAGTCCAAAATGGGTCAGAACCAACAGTCCAATGGGCCACCCTGGCCCATTGATACTCTTGGTCCAAGC
Organism: Liriodendron chinense; assembly: GCA_003013855.2. Taxonomy (NCBI): domain Eukaryota; kingdom Viridiplantae; phylum Streptophyta; class Magnoliopsida; order Magnoliales; family Magnoliaceae; genus Liriodendron; species Liriodendron chinense. The sequence goes on along the minus strand of ML058427.1, from coordinate 1,276,231 downwards.
CAAGAGCATGTGGGCCCCACTCAAAAGCCAAACAATCCAGCTTAGCTCTTTGATGATGCTTCCTGCATGACGACAGAGTCAGGCCAACGAAGATGCAACCGCCTATGTAAGGAAGCGGGCCGAATGTTGGGTCGAGATCCGGCCCAATTCCCCAATATCGAACCCAACAAGATACGCCAGGTACCCGGTCAGGCTTTCGGTGTTAGGTGGGGCATGATCTCAACCATCATTTATGGACCAGCAATGAACATCATGGGCCTGCAGAACGGTTCATCAAGACCGCTTCATTTCCATTGAAGCCAATACAAACAACAGATTCAGTCATCCAGGCAGTTTATTTCTGTCATGGGCTGGGCCAACTCTTAAAACATTTGGCCCAATACTAAGATGGGTCTAGCTTGGAATGACTACAAACGGACCTGCACTAAGCCCATAGCTACGAGCCAGTGTGCAACTCGTCCGAATCGACTTAAGAATCGGTCAGACTTGAACCGGTTCAGCACCAAGTCTCTTACAACACGGTGTGTCAGGCCAATTCGCCTGCGACTCGGGCTAGTCCTGTGCAACTCATCCGAATCAACTAGGACTCAGTCAGGCGATCCGGTTCAGCGCCAAGTCTCTCCCAACAAGGGTGAGTCCGGCGATTCACCAACGAATTGGGCTAGTCCTGTGCAACTCATCCTATTCGACTAGGACTCAGTCGGACTTGATCCAGTTCAGCGCCGAGTCTCTCCAAACACAGGTGAGTCGGACCAATTACTATGACTCTGGTGAATTTTGACTCAACTCGACACCAAAGAAGTTGTTCCGAGTGGCTGAGTTGTTTAACCATTAACTCGCAGGAGGTCATCAGAGGGCCATATTGGTTATTAAGGCCTGAAATTCAAGCATGTCCCACTAATTGGGACCATAGTCTCTGTGGCTGACTGCCAAGATCAAAACCATTCATCAACCATCCTGGCCATGTAATCAGCGGCTTGAAAATGTACCATTAGGATCGTCTGACTCGTACCAAGTTCCGCAATGACCAGAACCCAAACATTCCCAGATCATAGCATCAAGGTGGACCATATTTAAAACGGAAGGTCCTAGAAAAAAGATGGCCCACTTGAGTCTTCGACCCCGCTCATTGTCTATCTATTGTCCTAAAATGATCTCAAAAAACGGATGGACGGGGTGGATTTCTCACAAACATTTAATGTATCCTTCCTAATCACAGTGGGCCTCACCTAGATTGCGTCCTTCCTCATTATGGACGCAACGCGTCCATGCTGATCTCTGGAGGGATCCACCGTGATGTATCTGTTTATCCACACCGTTTATCCCTTTTCTAAGGTCATTTTAAGGTACATATTTAATAATGAGGGAGATCCAACGCTCAGATGGACCACATCAGAGATGACTATCGCATTTAATGCATCCAAGCTCACTATGTGGGGTCACGGTGTTGTTTGTGATAAATCTACACAGTCCATCCGTTTTTTCAGCTCGTTCTAGGACATGAGACAAAAAATGAAGCAGATCGAAAACTAAAGTGGGCCACACAAGGGGAAACAGTGGGGACTGAACTACCACCGTTGGAATAATACTAAACCTTTGAACCGCTTAAATCCGACCATTGGATATTTGTCATCTTTAATCCTCCAATAAATATCCAAAATAAAGTGCATTTCTTGTTTTCTAATGCATCTTAAATAGGAACCTTTTGACCGACTTGTATGCCACGTTTGCAATGCCTGCGCATCATCTTCGAGGAAATCATTTAATACTCCACTTGCCCATATCCTTGATACACAGGCACTTAGCAATTATACACGTGACATACACTAACATACTGGTTAAACAATACCAGCCATTGAATTTCCAACACTTGTTCATTTCAAACCGTCCAATAAATGTCCACCAATTCGATATCCACGTAATCAAATAAACATAATTTTTGGTTCATATTACATCTAAGCTAGGACCCACAATTCAAAAGGTATATATGCAATTTCAAAGCGCCTGCGTATCACGCGTCGCACTCCGCCAGAGTACAAAAGATTTTCTAAAAAAAAAATCTACTTCTCAGAACCACAGACGGACGGTCAGATGCCAACAAAAAAGGAGAGCTTCCCTCCCAAGAGAAACAAACTTAAAATACAATACGCATGAGGCGTCGTACGCACCCCTTCTCCGACTGCTGCGATTCTACCATTCAAGAATGAAAAAGGACCTAGACTTACATACATACACTCCATTACAAAAAGAACACTGATATATTGCGTATTTACAATCCTACCCTTCCGAAGCTCTTCTTCAATCACCGTCTAGGAACGAACGCGAAGAACGCTTCGAGATCCGGTGGCTGAAAATACCCGTTCTTTGGTGGGTCGTTCTTCTTCCCTACGACCATCTTCTTTGGAGCGGGTGGGCAGATCATCACCGTCGGTATCCGACACTCTCCGTGTTTCGGTGTAACGCATCCGTCTGGTATCATTTCCAGGCCTTGTTCGATCTCCATAGCTGAAAGTAAGGACATTGCAAGAGAGAGAGGGAGAAAGATGTAGTTTCAAGGAAGGAAAAGGGCATTTATATTTCCCATTTTCTCGGGCTGGCTTGTTGCGGAAGATGCTAGAATATCGTGTGGTGGAGCCTTGTTACATGTCGGATCGGGTGGGGTACACGTGGCATAAAGGCAGTGGCGCTTTATCTACCTGGACTCGACACGTGGCTAAACCTACACCGCGTGTTGTTCGTTTGAAAAAAAAACGGCGGGAACTAGGTCGGTGGACCGCGGGAAAGTGCGGGGAAGTGGTTTTGAATATGGAGCACTCGTTTCTGGAGAGGATTTACTGTGTTAGTTTGGCATCATTTCGAAGAATGTTTGGTGATCAGAACCGTTGATCTGTCGGAACACAAATTCCCAGGAGTTTTGGTGCATGAACTTTGTAGAATGGGGTCCATTGCGATTTGCATCTGCGGTTTGGATCACTGACCGATGGACCCCACTTGTGCAAACTGAAACCCAAGCAAACGGCAGAAAGTAGGACGCGGCTTCGGTGGATCCCTGACTATGGGGGCCACCGTTATGCATGTAACTTACATCCACTCCTTCCATCCGTTTTGAAAGCTCATTTTAAGGTATGATCCTAAGAGTAGATCCAAATTTCAGAGGCGCCATACCACAGGAAACAGCGGTTATTAACCATTGAAAACTTCTTATGGGATATAAAAGTTTTGGATCAAGCTGAAATTTGTGTGGTCCCTTCATGGTCTTTGTGACTTTATGGTTGGATGAAAAATAAACATTCCAGTGGCTCCGAATAAGTTTTTAACGGTAGGTACTCAATCACCGTTGTTTCCTGTGGTGTGATCCACTTAAATTTTTGGATTAAGCACTGCAATGTAAACATTGATGGACGGTGTGGATTTAAGACATATAAATCAAGGTGGCCCCAAGTTCGGGATCCACCAAAGCCGTGCATATTTTCGCACGCGAATTGCGTGTGCCTCGGCCGACAAGAATTTACTATCAGCAGAATCTATATAGGCCCACAACGATGTGGCGACATATCCACTCCGTCCATCAATTTCGCAATCTCACAATAAAGCGCAATGCAAAAAATGCGGCAGATCCAAAACTTAGGTGGGCCACGCGAGTATAAACAATGAGAATGGAAATCCCCACCGTTGAAACCTTACTGAAGCACATCATCATAGGGTTATTCTCTGGGGATGAACTAAAAATACAAATATTAGCCTGATCCATAAGTAATGGACGGAGCAGATATCTCACGTATTGAGTAAACTTTGTTGAGCACACGTAGGATGTATGTGTCTTATTTCCTGTGGTGGGTCTACTCGAACTTTGTCAGTGGGCTAACCTCCTAAAGTGGGATCGAAAAATGGATTAAAGGCGTGGATAAGACATACGGCCCACAGCTTGTGGACTGGGATTGGGGAGTGACCCTTACACTACTTAAGTCGGTGGTGGAAAAGCTCCATGGGCCCACCATAATGTATGTATTTTATCCGCACCGTCCATTCATTTTCTCAGCTCATTTTAATGCATGCGCCCTCCGAAGATGCTCAAGTGTGCCACATCACAAGAAATAGTGGGAATTGAACACTTGCCGTTGAAAACTTGTTGGACCATAGAAGTTTTGGATCAAGCTGAATTTGTGTTTTCCTTTCCCCTTCATCCATGTTTATGCGACTTTAAATAAAAATAGCAGTGGCCCTAAGAAGTTTTCAATAGTAGCCGTTCAATCGTTACGATTTCCTGTGGTGTGATCCACTTGAGTTTTGGACTTGCCTCCATTTTCGGCTAATGCCCTAAAATGAGCCGGCAAAATGAATAGACGGCGTGGATGAAACACACGCATCATCGTTAGGCCCACAGAGCTTCTCCCCCACCAACTTGGTAGTTGAGGGGTGACTAACCAATCCGAGTTGTAAAAAGATAGGCCTGATCGTGAAAATCGCCCATCTCGAAAATCCCAATGATCCACTCTCTAAGTTGGCACACTTGTCTGATGAGTTAGACCGTTGGTTGTCTATTTATTCCAACATCATGCCATCTGATGAGCTTCCGGCTCGATCTTTTGTGCTAGATGATCTTCATGGTGGGTCCTACAGTTTCCACGGTGGTGATGTACTGGATAAGTTGCATGTTGACAGAAAAGATGTTGATGTAGCACAAGTTGCGGTACCGTGCGGACAGCTGATCCGTTCTCCTTTTTCAAAAGGATGGTGGTTCTCCGCTAGGCGGTAGTGCGCATGGAATGCATCTAGGACAATCAAGACCTGCCGTCCAAATCGTGGTACTCGTGGGGCGGTTCATTTTCCATAAAAAAAAAAAAGAAAAGCATTGATTAGACAATCTCAACCATCTGATTTGGCTGTTTTCTTTATTAGGGCCCACTGTAATGTTAATTTGACATCCAACCTGTTTATTAGGTCATACAGACCTGGATGAAGGGACAAAAAAACAAATATCAGCTTGATCCAAGACCTCTGTGGCCCCTATGAAGAAGTTTTTAATGGTGAGCGTTCAATCAACACTGATTTCTATAATGTGGTCCACTTGAGATTTTTATTTACTTCATTTTTATGCTCATATCATAAAATGATCTGGAAAAACGGATGGACGGCATGGATGAAATACATACATCATGGTAGGGCCCACAGGGCATCGATCACTAGCCAGTGGCTAGTGGTGGGGTCACTAGCCAATCCGCGTCCACATTGTGGTGTACGGCGACCTGATGCATTCACAGAATTATTTGCCGTGTGTCAGACTGGTAACTCATTATAGATCATCAGAGGACGCCAGTTGTTGCCTGTCCCCAGAAATTCCTGTGGTCGGAAGCTGTGTTGGACCCACAGAGATGTGTGTGATAAATCCACTGCGTCCATCAGTTTCTAAACATCACAATATGACATGAATTCAAAAAATAACGCAGATCCAAAACTAATGTGGGCCACATCACATGAAAGAGTGATAATGGAAACGTCCACCGTTGTAACCTCCCCAGAGCTGACCATGATCTTTATATTCCATCCAAACCGTTCATAGGGTCACATTCCACTGCGTCCATCATAACACTCAAATATCATAATGATACAAAACTTATGTGGCCCCCACAAAGTTTCCAATGGTGGGCGTTTAATTCCCGCTGTTTTGTGTAGCATGGCTCACTTGGGTGATTTGTGATTTGCTGATCATGGGACCCACCACGATGCGTCCTATCCGTTTTTCCAACTCATTTTATATCACGAGCCCCAAAAATGAAGCATATACATATCTCATATGGACCACATCACAGGAAACGTGGTCATTGAATAGGCACCATTAAAAAGATCGTTTATTGCCATCAAGTTGTTGATAAGGTCCCACAAACGTTGATAAAGGGCGTTGATAAAGGGAAAACACAAATATCAGCTTCATCCGATACTTTTGTAGCCCACGATATGTTCTTAATAGTCATTTACAATTGTTTCATGTGGTGTGGTCCACTTAAGATTTGTACCACTTCTTTTTTAGACTCATGCTATAAAATAAGTTGGCAAAATAGATTAACGGCATGGGTATACAATACACACATCAAGGTGGGCCCCACTATCAAGGTACCACCCCATGGGCGCGAATTAGGTGTTACCCCGGAACAGCTTAGTAGGTGTTACCCCTACCGTATGGCCCACATGGATGATATTTTGTATATCCACTCCGTCCATCCGTTCATACAGCCCATTTTATGATAAGGTTCCAAAAATTATGTAGATCCAAATCTCAAGTGGACCATACCACTGGAAACAGTGTGATTGAGTGCCCCACCATTAAAAATACCAAAGAGCCCATGGTAAGATTTTGGTGATGTTTATTTGCAATCAAGCTCTTAATAATGTCAATAAGGTCTTGATGGAGGGAAAATATAAATATCAGATTGATCCAAAACTTTTGTAGCCCACAAAATGTTTTTAATGGTTGTTAATTACTGTTTCTAGTGGTATGGTCCACCTAAGATTTGGAACTTCTTAAGGTTTTTTTATGATACCTTAAAATGATATGAGAAAACAGATAGACAGCATAGATATATTAAAAATACATCACGATAGGCCCCACACAGTAGGGGTAACACCCACTAAGGTGTTACCCGGGTAACATCTAATTCGCTCCCCCACACCCGAGGTACGGCACGAGTTAGGTGTTACCCCGGAACAGCTTAGTGGGTGTTACCCCTACTGTATGGCTCACATGGATGATATTTTGCATATCCACTCTGTCCATCCGTTTCTACCACACATTTTAGGATGTGGTTTTAAAAATTATGCACATCTAAATCTCAAGTGGACCATACCACTAGAAACAATGCGATTGAGTGCCCCACCATTAAAAATTCCAAAGAGCCCATCGTAAGGCTTTGGTAATGTTTATTTGCAATCCAAGCTCTTGATAACGTCAATAAGGACTTGATGAAGGTAAAATATAAAGATCAGATTGATCCAAAACTTTTGTGGCCCAGAAAACATTTTTAATGGCTATTCATCATTGTTTCTAGTGATATGGTCAACCTAAGATTTGGATCTTCTTAGGGTTTTGGATCACATACTAAAATGATATGAAAAACCAGATAGACGTAGTAGATATATATAAAAAATACATCAATATTGGCCCCCACACGGTTAGGGTGACACCCACTGAGCTGTTCCCTGGTTAACACCTAATTCGCGCCCCAACCGGTACAAGCCAAGGTGGACCCACATAGCCTTTAATTTATTGCACGAGCTCCTTCCATCGACTGACTGTGGTAAGAAATTCCCGTCCTCATCCGGCGGTCTTCTCTGATCGTGGTCGGCAGGGTGCGTAATGACACATCCATCACTTCCAAGCAGTGGGATCCACCGTTTTACCCGGCCCAGATTTTAGGCCCATGCTCTAAAAGGTGTTATTTGTGCTGATGAGCAGGAGCCCGCCCTTAATTCGATTATCTGGACCGTTAAAATGATGGGCCCCACAATTGATGAAGTATGGTTTCAAATTCTTTCAGATTGAAATAACCTCAACATTCTAATCGGTGGCCTCCAAATAGACTATTAAGGAGGAATAATGATAACTTTCCATATTCAACAGGAAATAATCCAAAGATCCAGTGGACAGAATCTTTTAATGGGGGAGGATACTTCCTGTGTTCTCCATCAATGAGTGGGCCTATAAGATCAATGGTATGGATGATTGAATCACGGACTCCATGTTTACAGAATCACGCGCTTGTGCAGACTGTACAGTTGTGGAAGAATAGCAGGATCCGTACATCGCACGTTTGCATTTGAGGAAGACAACAGGTCACGTGCATGCAAAGTTGTGGTATCGAACCTTCCTTTTAGCCAACATGACATTCGTGTAAGTCATCAGCACCATGAAAATGGTAGGCCCATGATGAGAATCATCTGTAATATAAGTCAGGAGGTTCTTCTTATCAGGTGGGCCACACTTATGGAATCAAAGAAAACCGTTGGTTTGATTTTACATACATGTGTGGCCTACCTAGGGAGCGGATCAGACGGAGTTTTAAAACGATCAGTCTTCATTGTGGGGCCCACTGTTTTCATGGTATCGATTTCCTATACAAGTAGGACGTTGGCAGGAAAGTAGTGACGATACCACAACTTGTACCGGTATCCGGGCTGTGTACGTGATCCGTTGGATTGGTGACACGTTGGAGAATGCATCATGGGATCCGAAGCGGACTGCATGGTGACCGAATCACCGGGATATCCCTGCTGACCGTCCGGATTTGAGATAGGCCCGCTCAAGTATGTACTCGATCAAACAACTTTTAAACGAGTAACGGGTGTTACCCTTACGGTGGGGGCCACCTTGATGATCTGTTATATATCCATGCCGTCCATCTGTTTCTCCGGCCAATTTCAGGGCATGGACTCAAAAATTAAGAAGATCCAAATCTCAGGTGGACCATACCACAAGAAACAGTAGTTTTTGAGTGACTCACCGTTAAAACTTTCAAAAGGCCCATCGTAGGATTTTGGTAATGTTTATTTTTCATCTGACCTGTTGATAATGTTAAGAAGAAATGGATGAAGTGAAAATATAAAGATCAGCTTCATCCAAAAAAATTTGTGGCCCACAAAAAAGTTTTTAATGGTCATTTGTCACTATTTCTAGTGGTGTGGTCCACCTGAGATTTTTATCATTTTTATTTATGAGATCACACCTAAAATTAGATGGAAAAACAGATGGACGGAGTGGACATACAAAAATACATCATGGTGGGCCCCACACGGTTAGGGTAACACCAACTAATGGTGTTACCCGGGTAACAGCTAACCTGCTTCCTTATTACATCGAGGTTCTGTTTGTCGGTTACTTTTTAGCGGAAAAAATGAGGAATATGTGAACTAAATGTGGAGCCCACCATGATCTATGTGGCTTATCCACACCGTCCATCAGTTATGCCGGTTGAATATAAGGTGTGAGCCCAAAAGTGAAATAGATCTAAAGCTCAAGTGGACCACACCACAAAAAATGGTGGAAATTGAGTGCCTACCATTGAAAACTTCTTGGAGGCCCCGAAAGTTTTGGATCAAGCTGATATTTGTGTTTTCCCCCTTATCCGTGTCTATGTGACCTTATGAACCGGTTAGATGACAAATAAATATCAATGTGAGCCCTATGAAGGAAGCAACTTTCGACGGTGGACGGGTGATAGCTATTGATTCTGTTGTTGTGGGCCACTTGAGCATTGGATCGGCTTCATTTTTCGGTTTATCCTAGAAAAATACTTGTTAAAATAGATGGATGGCATGGATAAGTCATATACATCACGGTGGGACCCTCAAATTTAAGCTACTAGTATTCGACCAATTTTCAAAAAAGAAATACTCACGCATTTCCAAACGTGATAAATAAGTAATAATTACTTATTTACATCTGTTTACTTGTGACTGGGAAAAACCAACAGGCCCCTGGGCATTTCACATTATACTCGGGTCATGGAATTCATTCAGTGGGCCATGGTTTAATAATCTAGCATGAATGGTCCATCCATCATAAGGCCTGGTAGACTAACAGCAACAATGATTGGAATGAGGAAAACAGATATGGTCATGATCACCATGTAATTGAATTGAGTAAATTGTAATATGATTGGATTGAACATCCAAACGCAGCGCATAACGAGAACTCAGCTAATGCTTTTAACTCGCCAGCTGCAACCCTGGCATGTTGTCCTCGAGGAGGAGTGTGTCGGCAATCTTGGTGTTTACTGGTTAGATGTAAATGCTTCTGGAGATGATAGGTGGATTAGTAAAATAGTACAACCATCCCAGAAAATGGTAAGGTGAAGTATTCATGCTTCCAGGCAGAAAGTTTTCCTTTCAGCAGCTTTGGTTTTTTTAAGAGCTTGAATCCTGCACAACACGCGGCTTCGAAAGAAGACAAACAAGCAATCACATAGTAAGGACCGAAAGTCATCTACTTCCAGCCAAGTCAGCTTTAAATGTAAAAGCTTAGTGTTGGAAGAAAGCCTTCAAACTGTCCTTGGACTGTGTCATCGACCAGTCTTCATCGGTCAGATGGTGGGGGCCGATTGGTCTTGACCAGTTGGCCAGTGTATGATGCAACATGTTTCAGTGTGAAAATTGCCTCCTAGACTGATTTTGGGCCAGTCTGACCGGTCGGCCATGGGGTCCGATCAGTCAAAGACTGGTCGGTCAATTACGAGTGACTTGCGTAGCAAGGTTTCTCTTATGCTATTTGCGCGGATTTGCATAAAGCATTTCTAATTTAGGGTTGCTTGTTATATATATGGCTTGAATCCGGAATTAGGAGAAATCCTACGGTGTCCAAGGTTTCCTAATTGCATTAGGAAGATGGGAGAGTGTTTTGAGAGGGAGAGAGCTTGGGTTTTCTCAGTTTTCCTTGCTTGTGGGTTGTTAATCTTTGTAATCTTCTGCTAATCATAGTAGATCGCTTTGTGCCGTGATTTTTTTACCCGTTGAGGGGTTTTTCAACGTAAAATCGGATTATCTCTTGTGGTTGAATGCTCGTGTGGTTTGATTACATTATGTTTCTCGTTTGATCTTATATACTGCTGTGGTGTTTGTTCGGCTTCCGCTTCCGCTACCTGTGTCCCTATTCCCAACAATTAAACCCCTAGTTTAGTACCTCCACCTCCAAAAGGATAGGGCAATGGTCCAATATAGGCTTAGGGAGACCAAACTAATGAGAAAGGGGGGATTTCTGCACCCATTCAAGAAAAACACGGAACCTATCAAAAAGAAACATGGTAGGAGAAGAGAAAAAGACTCGATGAACTTCGGCTGACTATGCTACTCCAATGGTTTGTAAGCTAGATTCCCAAGTAAGAACCTCAGTGGTGGAAAAGCAAGGTGTTTGACACCCTTCTCCGCCCACAAATTAGCAGTACCTACTCAACAACAAATGAAATTCAGTTTATACAAACTTTCTGAAAATCTAAAATGAAATAGGAAAGGAAGTCCAATCTCCTGATATGACTTTCTAATCTATCCTTGCATTTGTAGGTATTCAGTTGAATGAAAAAGATGGGCTTGCTGAAGTCTTCCTCTTCAAGAATATGTATGAATATGAGCTCTTGAATTATCAGAGCATTTACTGATTGAGGGAAGCAGGATTTATCGAATTTTAGAATGGTATAACTGCAATTTGAAGGAATGTCATTGTTTGATAAAAAGGGTACGGATAATTACATGTGGCTTAAACAAAGCTGTTGGTTTGGAGGAAATGATGGTAAATTGGGAAATTTTTGGAGTGCAGATGAAGAATTTCCTCAGGAATGGTTAGTTTAGAATGGTGGGAGAGGTAACTAAAGGGTAATTGAGGGGTGTTTGGGGAGACAGCGAATGCAATTTTTGAAGGGAAAATGAGCCATTGGTTTTGAATTCTCAGAATGGCAAAACTGTAATTTCTATAGAACTTCCACAGAAAACAGTAGCAAAACATCCAATTGCAGGGCTCCACCATTGGATGCACAAATCTTAGATTTGGGATGATTTTGGGTCCATTGGAAAAGGTGGTCACAAAAATTGAATTAAGAAAACCATATAAATTGAAACCCTAAAATGGAATTTGGAGATTGATGTAACCTGGTTGGCGGGAAAAACATTCCTGCTGGCCAAGAACACCAATTTTTTTTAAATGGAGCTCCCTAACTAGTGGGAAAATTATTTTCGAAGCTCATGTCTGGCGGCATGTATGCCCATGCTTGTGCAATAAAGCTCATCTACACGCCACACATGTGCTAACATGGTACGAATACAATAGATCCGAAACAATCCATTCTATCAAAACAGCACCACTATATTGATGGCCTAGCCCAAGAATCAGGTTGGTCCATTGGTCAGGTGGGCCACATTTTGTAAAACAAATGCACGGGCTCTGAGAAACCTGGCCAAAGTTTTCTAACCCATCCACCTATTTCCAATATTGAGGCTCACATGCTAATTGGACCAGATTTTATTTTTGGGAAAACATGTAAAAGGCCGGACCAACCTGATGGTAGATCTTGCACTTATGTGCCATGCTGGCACATGTTTGGCATGTAAACAAGCTTTATTGCACAAATGCGTGCGCTTAGCAAAGCTTGAAACAATATTTCCACTACCCAGAGACAAACATACAAAAATACAGGTGTGGACCCCACACCCAGAACTGAGCTAGTCCCCACAGCCCGCCAGTTGCACCGTGGCTCAAGCCCGACTCGAAATCAATTGATTGGGGCCAGGCCCAACCGGACAGAAATGCTCTACAACGCCAGAACGCCTATTTCACTCAGCGTGTAAAACACCCATAGTTAAGTCTCCAGCCAGGTCTGGTCTAGCCCAAACCCAGCCCATTGCCAACCCTCCCCACACGTGCCACATTGTAGCGTTTTACATACTATATCCATTGCCATACACGTGTCAGCATTACGTTTCTTCCTTCCTCCGGTGGGGCCAATGGGTAATAAATAGTTGAAATGATCTAAACCATCCATCATGTATGGTATAAGTAATATTCTAGTTCCAAGAAAATATCCACTGCTCTTAGAGCACTATTAAGTTATATTGCTCCTAGTTGCATCCAGATCTGGACATATCAATCGATTGATCTGGACTGTCCATTGTGTCCATCACATATTTCAAGGGCCACCAAGCCAAATCATGCCGACCAGACAATTTTGGGCCATCAATTAGAGGCATTGATCAATGGAAATTTTCAGTGACATGCTGAGCCTCACAGCTAGCAAAACAGAGAATTCACCGATACCTGGAAATTTAGAGACCAACACCTCCTCTGCCAAACAGAACTGCAGCTGGATAACGTAACTTTTATTTTCCATCCAACCTATTGATAAGGTCGAAAAAGCCTGGATTAATCGTATGGTTCACCTGAGATTTGGATCATCTTAATGTTTGAGAATGTGCATTAAAATAAGCTTGTAAAACTGATGGACGGGGTGGGTATACAATAGATACATCAAGATGGCCCCACGGTCATGACCTGATGGAACATGAAATTCATTTAAACTAAACCGATCATTACGTGTTTGATAGATGCATAGTTTTGTGACTTTTGTGGCTTTATTGGGCTCTTCTGCCTGTTAGAAGACGATCAACACGGTTCGTCTAAAGGGTCCCACTGCAGATGGGCCACATAAAAGATTTGATTGTTAAAGATTTCCCTGTTCATTAAAAGATGAGTAAAAAACACCAGCCCATATAGTGTTTCTGACTCAGCTGATGGACTCAGCAGTTCGAGGACTAGCAGAATGAATCTTGTTGATCTTGCTAGATTAGAATGACAGAAACTGACAAGTGCCAATAGAGATCTTTTGAAGGAAGCGGGAAGTATTAACCGCTTCCTTTTTCAGCTTGGGTATGAGTTTTTATTTGTAAAATGTAGATTATTTGATTTCTTTTATTTTTTTTATATTTTTTTTAAGTGGCCACAAAATTTTATTAAGAAAATATCTAAGCAAAGATTGATTATGCTAAAGAACATACAAGCCATATTGATGATTTGTATTTAAGTTAGCAAATGTGTTTCAAGGTGTTTTGATACTTTTTTTTATAATTTTATGTAAAAAATGTGAATTACTCCCTGAAGAGGAACACGTGAAGCCATCTAATTCATGATCCAGTCTGATAAAGCCTCTTATGATTTCATTATCCTATTTTAATGTCAAAACACTAGATTTCAAAAGATTAACTACTTAAGAATATAAAAATTTTAAAGCATTAGGGGGCCTTTTTCCATGTTGTGTTGCTAGTGTTAGTTACATGCACTTTACAGCAAATGTGGGTTAGCTTGTCTCGATGCAGTGAGTAGTGGAGAGAATGCCAGATCATCATTGAAAATGAAACAGATATGTTCCTCAAAAGTAGCATTTCAAATAACTAATATTCTAGGCTATTGTTAAGATTTCAGGGAATACAAAATTAAAAATGTCTATGAAACTTCTGAGATGGCCTTTAATCCTGTTATGGTCTACATGTTAGCTGAAAATTCAATAAGGTTGATGATGCACTCGCTTTCCTGAATGAGGCCAGATCTACTACAAGCACTTGTAGGTTAAGCTAAACGTACAATGCAATTTATATGTCCCATACTGTTGCGTGTATGTAATCCAATCCGTCCATCACATATATCTAATGATGCTTTCCTTTGTGGCCAAAATTTATTTCAATCCAAAACTCAGGTGGGCCACTCAACGGGGAAGAACATCCTGACCACCCTTCTACCTTTTAAGGGGCAGTTTTATCATTTCGAAAAGTCAGTTGCCAACCCTTAGATGCAGTATTGCTAACACTTACACCGGCCTTTCATACACCCATGTGTTTCCCGCCTAACTGAATCTGTTTTAGCGGGAAATATTTCGGCCTGAAGGTTTTCTTTTAAAAAGCACATCCAAGGTGGGCCACTGTTAGGCCCACTGTTAATGTATGTAGTTTATCTACACCGTCCATCCTCTTTTACAGATCATCTAAGGGGTTGAACCCAAAATTAAAGCATATCCAAAACTCAGGTAAACCATATCATAAGAAACAATGGGTATAATGATTTCCACCGTTGAAAACTTTCTTAAGGCCCGCAATGATGTTTATTTGTCATCCAACCTGTTCATAAGATCACACAGCCATTGATGAAGGGAAAATAAAAATAATATCAGCTTGATCCAAAATTTCTGCGGCCCCAAGAATTTTTCAACAATATAGGTTCAATTCACATTGTTTCCTGTGGTGTGGTCCACTTCAGCTTTTTATATGCTTCATTTTTTGTATAAACACATAAAATTATATTTTAAAATGGATGAACGGAGTGGATGAAATACATAAATCATGGTGGACCCCGTGAAGTTTACCCAGTATGCTTAAAGTACTGAGTTACTAAGTATGTAATCAGCTTCCTGTCAAAGGAAGCTATGTGGAGCCCACCGTGATACTTGTTCAAAATCCTCACCGTCCATGAGTTTTTCCAAGTCAATATAGGACATTGGAAGAAAAATAAGGTAGATCTAAAATTTAAACGGGCTACACAGCAAGAAATAGTGAGATCAAATGTCCATTATTGAAGAATAAATGGATGAGGTAGATCCAAAACTTAAATGGGCCACACAACTGGAAATGGTGAGATTAAACGTCTACTATTGAAACATTGGTAGAGTCAAAAATAGTTGGATCAGGCTAATATATTTGCGTTTTTCGCTCATCTCAGTAATAGTGACCTTATGAACAGTATGGATTCCATGTAAACATCACAAGGGTCTTAAGGAGGTTTAACGGTAGTCATTTCCCTACCCACTGTTCCAATCATGCGGCCCACTCAAAGCACTAGTTCGGTATAATTTTTTGTCCCATGTCCTAAATGATCTGAAAAAAATTGATGGACGTTGTAGATTTCTCACAAATATGAAGGTGGACCCACAAACCGTTGGAGTCGATTTTCACCATTAGAAACTTCATTGATTCTACCCAACTTATGGAAACACCTGCAAGGTTAATCATCATTGTTTCCTTTACTATAATCCATTTGCCATTTGGATCTACTTAATTTTTTAGATCATGCCCTAAGCCCTAAAGTTAGCTTTCATTACGGATAGACGGCATTGACATACTTCCTAGTGAGCCTCATAGCTAGGGGTCTCACCCACCACTGTTGATTCGGGGCATCATCTAATCTAGTGCCTACACTGGGATGTTAAGTGGGGCCCAATGGGACTGAGTTAAAGGTGTACTAAGTTACTAAATTCATTTTTTATCGTACTGAGGAAACTTAATTGGTCCTATCATGAATGTATGTGGTTTATCCACACTGATCCAAATCTCAGGTGGACCAGAATACAGGAAATCGTGGTAATCGACCCGACCATTATAAACTTCTAGTGAGCAACAAAAGTTTTGGTTCAATCTGATATTTTCATAGTCAATTCATCCAGGTGAAGAAAATAAACATTTCTTCGGTGGCCCTTATGAATATTTTAATGGCCCCTATGAATATCAGTAATCAGTTCAATCACCATTGTTTCCTATCGTATGGTCCACCTAATGTTTGTATATGCTTCATTTTTTGGATTCTGCCATAAAATGAGCTTAAAAATGTATGGATGATGTGGATGTAAGGCACATATATCACAGTAGGGCACATAGTTAGGGATCCACCTAAACCCCGCATGATGTACCCTGGTAACATCTTAATAGGTGTTACCCTAACTGTGTGGGGCGTACCTTGATGTATTTTTTGTATATCCACACCGTCCATCTGTTGTTACATCTCATTTTATGATGAAATCCCAAATCAAAATAAGATCTAAATCCTAAATCATACCAATATAAACAGTGGTGAAAAATAATTAAAAGCTTTTTGTGGGCCACAAAAGTTTTGTATCAATGTGATATTTCTAATTTACCTTAAAAAGTATCTTCTTAACATTATCAATAAGTTGGATTGCAAATAAACATTATGAAAACATTGTGATGTGCCATTTGCAATATTTGAATGATGAATCCCTCAATCACTACTGATTCCTATGGAGTGGTCCACCTGAGATTTGAAAATGTATAATTTTTTGTATCCCATCCTATTATGATATGGAGAAACGAATGGATGGCTTGGATATACATAAAATCATCAAGGTGAGCCACAAGGTAGGGGAAATGAATAGATGACTTGGATATACTCCGAAAGAGAATTAGTTGTTACCCTAGTAATGCCTTAGTGGGTGTTACCCCTACTGTGTGGAGCCTACCTTGATGTATTTTTTTTATATCCACGCCGTCTATCTGTTGTTATGCCTCATTTTAAGATGAGATAAAAAATTATGAGAAGATCCAAATCTCAAGTGGACCATACCAATAGAAAGAGTGATGAATAATCATTAAAAGTACTGTAGCCCATGCGATCGCACGTCGAACGCTTTCAGCGAACCACGAGTGGGTGCGTATCCACCTGAGAAGACTCTGCGTCATGGTACCAAGACTATAGAAGCACTCTAACCATATATCGAAAAACATCGACGCATAATGGACCCCTAAAATAGCATCGATCCACTCTGACTTGCACTGCAGCCCTTCGATGGCACGCCGAACGCTTTCACCGAACTACGAGTGGGTGCGTAACCACCCAAGAAGACGCTGCATTAGGGTACCAAGACTCAAGAATCACTCTAACCACACACCAACAAACATGGACACACACCGAATCCCCAAAATAGTAATGGTTCACTCCAACTTGGACTGCTGTATAATAGTAATGGGCCACACCTTTATTTATTGATGTCGTTAGCGATGATACATGTTGTTCATTCGAATTTAAAGATTTTTTTGTGCCGATACTAAACAAATGAGGCAGGTCAAATAATCAAGTGGTCCACATCGTCTTCATTTACATTTAATGGTACATACTTAACACACTATTGATACTTTTTACGGCCCACCTTCCATTCGAATCTGCCTCATTTTTTGTCTAATGATATAAAAGAGGATGAAAAAACTGCTGGACGATATCGATCAACGAATTAAATGAATATGGACCCCATTTCAGAGATTTAACGTAATTGACAATTTTAAGGTTAAAGTTGTAATAAAGTAACACCACAAGGGTAATAAAATAACACCATAAGGGTAATAGTGTCAATTTAGAAATTGATTGAGATGGCTGGCGCGAGTAGATTTCCTTTATTTTGTCTCTTTATAAGGCCTTTGTGAAAAGATGAAATTAACCTCTGCGTGTATTTAGCTTAACCTACAAGTGCTTTTAGTAGATCTAGCCTCTCCTCTGAATGAATACATTATTGTATGATATGTTGGAGCCACTTAATCTGTTAAGTACTGTGTTAGCTGTCAGCATTTTCTGCTTTCACTGAAATACTAGGCTAAACAAAGCCTATCCGATCTACCCTTACACATGTCATCTGATCCACAAATATTAGCTTGATCCAAAACTTCTATGCCCAAGAAGTTTTCAATGGTAGGTGTTTATCCTCATTGTGTGGTCCACTTGAGGCTTAGATCTGCCTGATTTATGGGCTTGTACCCTAAAATGATATGAAAAAATAGATGGACATTGTGGATAAAACCCATACGTCACTGTGGCCCCTCAGAACTCCTGCCCATTCCTAGCCAAGAATAGGCAGGGGTAGTACCCAATACGCGTTCTTTTACTGATGCAATGATATCTGAAATTAGAGTGTTTCATGAAAGAAAAATTTTGGTCTTTGTTGTGTTGACATTTACTTTTTAAAACATATGCAACATTATTAGCTTAAGGTTGAGTGGACAGTCAGTGAATCTAATCTTCTTCCATCTGAATGTGCAAGTGGTCAATTTTTATGTTGCTCTGATTCAACATAGTATTTTATGTGACGTGATTTTGGTTTCTTATATTAAATCCTAGTGCTGTTATGTGCGCATGACAAGCAATATTCTGCATGTGTGTGGTGTTGGGTTTGTCCCACATCGGCCAGGTTGGATGATGAAAGGAGCTTCATATATCCTGGGGTCTCTCCACCTAATAGGTTAGCCTTTTGTGTGTGATACAACTGGTATCAAAGCGAGAGTTACCCATCCAAGGCTCATGGCGAGGGGTATACCGAGATCAAGTTCTAAGCGCCCCATATCCGTCATGCCCAGGCCCAGTTCCCACAAGTGAGGGTGGTATGCCGAGATCAAAGTTCTGAGAACCCAAGGGTCCAGATTTGTAGTGGGAAGGGGGTTGTTGGGTTTGTCCCATGTTGGTCAGGTTGGACGATGAAATGAGCTTCATATATCCTAAGGTCTCTCCACCTAACAGGTTAACCTTTTGGGTGTGACACGGCATGGGAGTTGCATCCTTAGTGGGAAAAAAAGATTTTTCTCTCTCTCTCTCCATGCTGATGGTTTTTTAACTAGGACTTGTAGAATGTGATGAATATTCATGTAGAAGTTTCCCAATCAGGAAAGTAAAGGCACGTTCCATATAGAGCTTCCAGGTTGACATTCTTATTATAGGAATCTTTGGGTGGCAATGATTTGTGCAATTTCACCAGCACAAAGGTAATTTTTTCTTAATCCATCAAAAATAAAATTGCTTCTAAACACTCATTTCTCACACTTTTTTCTTTTGATATAAGTAGTTGTAAGAGTGAAGCATTCAACACTGAGATTTGCACAGCGCGCAAAGGCCAAAAAGAACAAGGTGGTTGTGAATGAAGACAACTAGGATGATGTGGAAGCCATGGAGGAACTCATACGCCAACTGATCATGTATTGTGGGGGCCCTCAAACATATAGTATTATATATACTCTTCAGTTTCACCCATGCCGACTCGAAAACGGAATCCTTTCTGCCAGTTGACATATCTAAGTGAACCCAATTCAGCTCCTCTTGGTACGATCACCACTGAGGAAAAAATTGAACAGGAGAGGCATCGTTGGACTGAAACAAGAGACCAAATGGATCTCTCTTTCTGAAGAATTGAGGCTTGAGCCAGAAGCAAGCAAATCTATAGTGGGAAAACAAAAGCAAGAGCTTGACTTTGAGAAGAAATGCTCAGAGGAGTTGAAAGAGGCATTGCAAAATGAGCAGGTCTTCAAGAGAAGTACCATTGCTTTGCTTTGTGAGGCATTGGAAGATAAAAGGATGGGATAGAAGATGTAAAATGAGCAGCTGCAAAAGTAAGAATCAAGGTTGCTGAATCTAAGTTCACATTTCCCTGGCCGCTGAAATTTCAGCTTTGAAAGTGGAAAGAGAGAAGGACAGGCAGTACTTGAGAGATGAAAACAAAGGACTCTCAAGCTCAACTGAGGGATACTGCTGAAGCCATATAAGCTGTTGGTGTACTGCTTGTGCGCCTTTTTTTTTTAATCGAAACTATGAAATTTATAGATGATAAATGGCAAAGACATTGCCAACATGCAACAGTGTGCATCTTGTATCTGTTGATAACATTATCATTGCAAAAATGCTACAAATTCCCTTTCAAACACTCTAATTAATTCATACCACATCTGGACTAGTTTCTGATGAGGTTTTCCTCCTCAGGTGTAAAGGAGAGAGTGGTGCAGCCCGGATGTGGTTGGGCACCCGGCCAGCTTTGATCGGGCGACTGAAATTCAGCCGAAAGGACAGAAAGTCATTGGACTGTTTTTGGAACAGTCGGGCGCCCGATGGTCTGCTGACCGGGCGCCGGTGCCCAGGTCAATCACCCGACCATGTTGGGGCGGGCAATCGAAATTCGACATAATTTATTCTAAACTCTCTGGACAGTTATTTAGTTGGGCGAGCGCCCAACGGCTTAGGACCGGCCGCCCGACCATGCGCGGACCTAAAAATCCATAGTTTTTGTTTTGGCTCCAATTCCTCCTGTTCTCTATTTAAGATGTTTCAAATCGGGATTAAGTAAGCCCAATAGGTTGTTTACACATCCAAGGAGAGAGAGAGAGAGAAAGAGAGAGAGAGAGAGAGAGAGAGCTAGTTGGAAGAGGAGGTTTTGCTTGTGAAGGTGATTCACGGTGCAATCGACGTCGCGGCTCTCCAACATCCTCGTACTCGGTGAGATCTCTCAGTTTCTAGTCCTCTTATTGTTTATCCACTCTTACGTGAGTGAAGAAGGTTTGATCCAAGCGGGTTGTGCTTGTGATCGGTTGTAACAGTTCTATTTCATAGTGGATTGTTGATATGGACTAGGTCCCGTGGTTTTTACCTCTTCGAGGGTTTTCCACGTAAAAATCTCTTATGTCGTGTGGTTTATGATTTGATTTAGTTCATTGCTCTATCATATCCCATAATTCAAGTAGTTTGGGGGGCAAGATCCTAAGGTTTTGTGAAACGCACCCAACAAAAGTGGTATTAGAGCGTTTAGGTTGTTTGAACAAAAGTGGGATCGATTCTGAATTATGGAAGGCGGCTCATCAAGGATGATTAGCCTCAATGGGTCTAACTGGACCATATGGAAGGCTAAGATGGAGGACTTGCTTTATTGCAAGGATTTATATGCTCCAATCTTAGGCATATCAGCGAAGATAAAAGATATGCCAGATGATGATTGGAAGAAATTGGACCGGAAGGCTGTGGGGTTTATTAAACAATGGTTGGATGATTCAGTGTTCCACCATGCGTGTACGGAGACTTCAGTCGTTAGCCTATGGTAGAAATTGCAGGGTCTGTATGAGAGGAAGATAATCGGCAATAAGATATTTCTGATTAGAAGACTTGTAAAACTAAAGTTCAAGGATAATGGTTCTATAGCTGAGCACATGAATGAAGTCGGCAATATTGTGAACCAACTCTCCGCTATGAAGATGGTCTTGGACGATAAACTACAGGCTTTGCTATTGCTTAGTGTTAGAACTTAGAAAAAGGGAGTAGGGAAAGAAAGATCGAAGCTACTCGTCAACAGTCCTTCTTTCTTTTTCTTTCGTGTTTCTTTTATTCTGGGGGAATTCTGAGTATAGAGACATTCATAGACAATCATAAGCAATCACAAAGTGTACACAAGAGAGAGATATCGCAAGGCAAATTTTATTCCAAAGATTCTGAGATCTTTTACATTCCAGGCTGTGATATTGGTCACGAGCCTTTAATTACATCAACGGTTGATCACCCTTGATTGGAAAGCAAAAGACTAATCCACCGGGGATTATAGTATTGAGTTCATGGTCGTTTAGACCTTTGTTTTCTTGTTATGGACTAAGCCACATTTGCTAGACACGCCGGATGTCTATGTCCCATTTTCTTTCGGTATGTTCGGGTTGAGAGACTGTCAGGATTCGAGTGGTGCAACTCGGGGCCCGCGCCTGTTACTGTGAACAGGTGACCGCTGGAATACAAGATCCTCGAATGTTGGTCGGCATGACCCAAGGCCCGCGCTCGTATTTTTATGACGGGTGACCTTAGGAAAGCACTCCGCAACGTTCCCGAACGAGGGTTTTAATCGAGTGGTGCAACTCTGGGCCCGCGCCTGTTACTGTGAACAGGTGACCGCTGGAATACGCAAACCTCGAAATGTTGGTCGGCATAACCTAAAGCCCGCGCCCGTATTTTTATGACGGGTGACCTTAGGAAAGCAATCCGCAACTACCTCATCAGCTCAACCGACGGACCCGTTGTCGATGGGTAGGGCATCGACGGTCTTTTTCATAGTAGCAATCCATAGCAAGATGTTTCAAGCTTAGTTAGAACTCTTTGTTTATGGTTTCTCGTGGTAACTATAACCCCTTGGGTTTAGCCTCGGACCTTTATCCGGGATGAATAGAGCTTTGTACAGTAAAGTAAATGTATTTCTTCTGGAGTCGGGTGACTCGTCTTCGAGAACACTCTTTCTTCTGAGTATTTTTCGATGATCTGTTTGGGATTAAGTAGGCTTTATCGAGCCAAGATTTTTTTGAGGATCCAAATTCAGTGGGCTGGATCGGCTGTTTCCGATGCCTGTAAGTGGCTAAGTATAGGGTCCAATGGGTACCCACATATGCCAATTTCTTATGAATAATGGGGATCGGTGCCACGTGAATGCTTGACCCTGCTGTAGGATAGCCTGAGTACTTCAGCTTTGCCTCGGCGTCTTCGAGATCGCGGTTGATTTCAACTGGCATTAGTCAATTTTCAAGCCAACAGGGCACTTCCCAGGGCTGAAAATGACTGAGTAGTGGACCTGTTCGCGGTCTGATTAGAGAGACTAGAGAGTATTATCGATAACCGTCTCTGAACAGAGGTGGATTACGTCCACAAAGATCGCGGTGCGATCACATTTCGATTTGCTTAGCAAAAGTCAATTTCCGGGCCAATAGGGCAATTCCCAGGGCTGAAAATGACTAAATAATGGACCTGTCTGCGGTCTAATCAGGGAAATCGATGAATGTTATTGATGACCGTCTTTGAACAGGGGCGGATTACGTCCACGAAGATCGCGATGCGATCGCGTTCCGATTTGCTTAGCAGAAGTCGATTTCCGGGCCAACAGGGCACTTCCCAGGGCTGAAAATGACTAAGTAGCGGGTCTGCCGACCACTTGATTAGGGTATTCGAGGGTCCTGAGATCGGATAACCTCGTCGCGGTGCATGATTATGGTGTATCATGTCATGTAGAAGAAAAGCTTCCCTCTCGGGCTCAGTCCAATTCCGCCCAATTCTACTCGTTTTCGGCCGTTTTCGGCTCTTTCGGAGGGATTTCCGGGGCTGCCAAATTGGCTATGGTCATTTTAGACCGAAACACTGGTTTGGGCCACTTATCATTGACCTTTGGAGGATCTGATCCGGTGGATGGATAGATCTCATCGAGACGCATCCAGCAGAAGTGGTTTCATCAAAATCGGATTCCGGACGAAGGCGGGGCACACGATCGAAGGTCCACCCCTCCCATCAGCGTCCAGGCGCATGGGGGGTGTGTACAGGTGCATGTGGCATTTGTGCAGGCGCATGTGGAGTTATACAGGCTTCCAGGCGCATGTGGTAGGGACCCGGGCGCATGCGCCATCTTCCGGGCGCACGTGGCCCTGTTTTCATGAAAAAGGGAGTCCGGGAGCAATTTCCGGCACATGTGGTAGTGCACATGCACCTGGACCTCCACCTTGGGCGCATGTCAGCCCAACACTTAGAGAAAATTTGAATTTTTCCGGTGGGAAAAGCTGGCGCATGCGGGGGAAAAAGCCGGCGCATGTGGAGGATTTACCGGCGCATGTGCCTAGCACTTAGAAAATTTCAGGATTTTCTTCCTGAACTTGGGATTCTGGTGAGGAAATCCCCTTTCCGGCGAGGGTTTCCGGCAAGGAAATCCACTTCGGCCAAGGCATCCGGCGAGGGGAGAGAAAGTAAGCGCATGTGGTGCTTACATCACTCTGAGGTCGGCGGGGGATGATCTCGTGCTGATGAAATGAGGTGACTTCACTATTTATAGGAGGGAAATCGAGTTTGGGTCTACCCGGCGGGTATTTCCCGGCGCATGTGCCAGAAACAATGTCAAGCGCATGTGAGAAAAATGCACCAGGCGCATGTGGTGGATCCGGGCGCATGTGCTTTACCGGCGCATTTCCTGGCGCTTTTCGGAAAAGTGTTCGGATCACTTCCTTTTATTACTAGGGTGCAAGCGCATGTGGTTAGAGGCCAGGCGCATGTCCTTTACCGGCGCTTTCCCACTACTTAGCCAGATTTTCAGGATTCCAACACTTAGAAAATTTCAGCATTTCAGCTCCAATGGGGGACCTCCAAAGGACAGCTACCTTTTCTAGACATGCACTCACTGTCGCCAAGCCACTTTTAGGCTATGATTAACCTCCTGAATGAATGGGATGGGGTGTGGAAGTCCAGATGTTGCTAATTTTGGTACTTCCTTCCTAATTTGGAGCCTCTGGGTCGGCTTGTCGTATAAGAACGTTGTTCCGGAGAGCGCGCGCATGGAAATATGCATCGTAATGACTTCAAACTTGCTATTTAAGGGTTTTGGGGCGCTCCGGATCATTTGGCGGTGAAGCGCATGTCTAGATCCACTCTGAAATGGTAGCTATAGGCTTACGGACCCTTTTTGGTCAGTTCTGAGCAGGGACGAAACGCATTTCGAGGTGTGCGGGCAAAAATATGCATCGGATGACTTCGAAACTTGCAGGTTAAGGGTTTTAGGACATTTTGGATCATTTGGAAGTGAAGCGCATGTCCAATTCCGCTCTGAAATGGTAGCTATAGGCTTAGAAACCCTTTTTGGTCAGTTCCGGGCAGGGACAAAACGCATTTCGAGGTGCGCGGGCAAAAATATGCATCGGATGACTTCGAAACTTGCAGATTAAGGGTTTTAGGACATTTCGGATCATTTGGCAGTGAAGCGCATGTCCAGTTCCGCTCTGAAATGGTAGCTGTAGGCTTACGGACCCTTTTTGGTCGCTACCAAGCGATCAGGGTTGTGCAGGCGTTTTTAGGGCTTTCCTGGCCTCAAAACTTATCCAAATCATTGCCACTAGACCATGGGATGTTGTTTTATAATGGGTGCAAATTTGAGCCACAACGCTTAGCTCATTGCCTGATAGTTGGGAGACATTGGTGGTGTCTCTAAGTAACTCCGCACTAAACGAAAAGATATCCATGGAGCAAGTAACGGGTTGTTTCTTCACCGAGGAAATAAGGAGAAAGTCTCAAGGATCTACTCAGCAAGAGGCCCTTGTGACACATGATCAGGGGAGAGGAAAGAACAGAAAGGGCGCAAAAGTCCAAGATAAATCCAGAGGCAAGTCTAATGTCAGGAGAGATGTTGAACATTGGAACTGTGACAAGAAGGGCCACTATAAAAGTGAATATCACAAGAAAAAGGATAAGAAAGGAAAAGGGAAGGAAAAAGGTGATGAATCAGACTCTACTACGGTCGCCTCCGATCGCGACATTATGATCATTCTCTCAGCGGATCATGATGTTTGTCTCACGGCTGTGCATCAGGACACCGATTGGGTGATCGATTCGGGAGCGTCGTTTCATGCAACTCTACGAATGGATTTCTTCACAAGCTACAAGTAAGGCAGCTTCAGTACAATGAAGATGGGAAACTCTAGATTATCCTAGATTGTGGGAGTTGGTGACATTTGTGTGAGGACCGATGTTAGCTGTACATTGGTTCTAAAAGATGTGAGACATTCCCGACCTCCGCCTCAACTCGATGTCAACGGGAAGGTTGGATATAGCTGACTATGAGAGTTGGTTTGTTGGTGGGCCCTGGAAGCTCATCAAGGGTTCGATGATCGCAGTAAGAGGGAAGATGTGTTGCACCATATACAAGACGTGTATCAGCATATGCAAGGGTGAGTTGAACGCAACGAAAGATTCAGTGACAGACATGTGGTACAAACGGCTCGACCACATGAGCGAGAAAGGACTTCAACTACTAACGAAGAAGTGCCTCCTTCCAGAGTTGACAGGTATACCTTTCAAAACCTGTATTGATTGTTTATCAGGGAGACAGCATAGGGTTTTATTTGTAAAAATTGCTTCTCATGTTAAGAAAATGCATGCATTCGATTTGGTTTATTCTGATGTTTGTAGTCTTGTGAGGACAAAATCCTTGGGTAGGGCATTGTATTTTGTCATGTTTATAGATGATGCATCTAGGAGGGTTTGGGCTTATACTTTGAGATCCAAGGACGATACTTTTGGTGTGTTTAAAATGTTTCATGCCATGGTCGAGAGAGAGACATGTAGATCATTGAAGTGCATCCGCACTGACAATGGTGGTGAATACATCGGGGCCTTTCATGAGTATTGCAAGTCCCTAGGTATACGGCATGAACAGACAGTGCCCAAGACTCCTCAGCACAATGGTGTATCTGAACGAATGAATCGCGCTATTGTAGAGAGAATCAGATGCATGTTATCCCATGCGAAATTGCCCAAGATGTTCTGGGGAGAAGCAATGCACACGGTGGTGTATTTGATAAATAGGTCTCCATCAACTCCGTTGAATGGAGAAGTACCTGAGAAGGTGTGGATTAAACGTGATCCTTCATACAGTCATCTCAGGGTATTTGGATGCAAGGCATCCGTTCATGTACCAAAGGATGAGAGGTCTAAGCTCGATATGAAGATCAAGAAGTATGTGTTCTTGGGGTATGGTGATGAGAAATTCGGTTACAGATTGTGGGATCCGACCAAGAAGAAGCTCGTCTGAAGCAGAGATGTGGTTTTCATTGAATATCAGTGTATAGAAGACATTGAGAAGCCAGAGAAGACTCAGCCCAGTTCAGGTGAGCTGGAAGACATGGATCTTGTTACTCCTCCCGTGGTGCCTGATGACGGGGGAGTACAACAAGGTGCAGAGGACAAGGGAGTTCCTATAGAAGATGGACTAGGGGAGCAGCCCCCACATGATCCACCTGTTGAGCCATAGGTGAGGAGGACATCTAGGGACAGACACCCGTTCAAGAAGTACTTGCTGCATGAGTACATTATGCTTACTAATGAGGGAGAGCTAGAAGATTATTCCGATGCCCTAGCCGACGTGCATAAGGGGGAGTGATTAAAAGCTATGCAAGATGAGATGAAATCCTTGCATAAGAACCACACCTATGATATAGTGAAGTTACCTAAAGGCAAGAAAGCTCTGAGCAACAAGTGGGTGTTCAGAAAGAAGATTGAGCATAAGAATTCACAGACGAGGTTCAATGCTAGACTTGTGGTGAAAGATTTTGGTTAGAGGAAAGGTATAAACTTCGAGAAGATATTCTCACCAGTGGTGAAGATGACATCCATACGGATGTTGCTTGGGTTGGTGGCTAGCATGGATTTAGAGATAGAGCGGTTAGATGTTAAAAGTGCCTTCCTCCATGGTAACCTAAAAGAAGAGATCTGCATGCATCAATCAGAGGGGTTCGAAATCAAGGGCAAAGAGCATATGGTGTGTAGGCTTAAGAAGAGCTTGTATGGGCTGAAACAAGCTTTGAGGCAATGGTACAAGAAGTTCAACTCGTTCATGTTAAAGCATGGATATGACAGAACGGAGTCAGACCACTGTGTGTTTATGCGCAGGTTCTCAGATGGTAATTTCTTAGTTTTGTCATTGTACGTTGATGACATGCTCATCATGAGAAAAGATATCAAGAAGGTTGACGAGTTGAAATAGGAGTTGGACAAGTCTTTTGCAATGAAAGATTTGAGCTTGGCTAGACAGATCCTAGGAATGGAAATAACCTGTGACAGAAGTAGCAGAAAGCTTTGATTGTCACAAGAGTGGTATATTGAGAAAGTCCTAGAGCAGTTTAATATGAATGTAGCGAAGCTGATCAGCACTCCACTAGATGATCACTTCAAATTGAGCAACAAGCAGTGTCCCAAGACGAAGGCAAATGTGGATGAGATGTAGAAAATACCCTACACCTTGGCGGTAAGAAGTTTTATGTATGTTATGGTGTGTACGCGCTCAAAGATAACATATGCGGTGGGGGTTGTTAGGTAGTATCTTACCAATCCTGGCAAAGAATATTGGGCAGTGGTGAAGTGAATACTACGGTATCTGAGGGGCTCATCTAGGTTGAGCCTATGCTATGGTGACGGAAAACCTGTGTTAGAAGGCTACACAGCTGCAGATATGGCAGGTGACATAGACTCCAAGAAGTCTACATCGGGGTTCATGTTCACGTTTGCAGGGGGAGCGGTCTCTTGGCTAAGCAAATTACAGAAGGTCGTAGCATTGTTGACGACAGAGGCCGAGTACATCGCGGTCACAGAAGCATGCAAAGAGATGCTTTAGATGAAGGGGTTCCTATATGAACTCAGCCTGAAGCAGGAGCAACATGTGGTCTATTGTGATAGCTAGAGTGCGATACACTTGAGTAAGAATCCAAGTCAGCATTCCAAGTCAAAGCACATAGAGATTCGGTATCACTAGATCAGGGATACTTTGGAACAAAATGTGTTACAGCTTGAGAAGGTCCACACGGTCAGACATGATGACTAAGGCTTTGCTCAAGGGCAAGTTTGAAGTTTGTAGAAGCTTGACTGGCTTGAAGAAGACAGATTCCTCCTGAGTCGGAAAGGGAGAAATTTGATGGGGTTTTCCTCCTCAGGTGTAGAGGAGAGAGTGGTGCAGCCCGGGAATGGTCGGGTGCTCGGCCAGCTTTGGTCGGGAGACCGAAATTCATCCGGAAGGACAGAAAGTCATTGGACTGTTTTTGGAACAGTTGGGTGCCCGATGGTCTGCTGACCGGGTGCCTGACAATGTTGGGGCGGGCGACCAAAATTCAGCAGAATTTACTCTAAACTCTCTGGACAGTTATTTTGTTGGGCGGGCACTCGACCATGCGTGGACTGCGAATCCATAGTTTCCTATTTTCACTCTAATTCCTCCGATTTTCTATTTAAGAGGTTCCAAATCGGGATTAGGTAATCCCAAGAGGTTGTTTACACGTCCAAGGAGAGAGAGAAAAAGAGAAAGAGATGAAGGGAAAGAGAGAGATGAAACGTATTAAAAGAGGAGATTTTGTTTGTGAAGGTGATTGACGGTGCAATCGATGTTTCGGCTCTCCAACGTATTCGTACTCGATAAGATTTCTCAGTTTCTAGTCCTCTTATTATTTATCCACTCCTGCGTGAGTGAAGAAGGTTTGATCTAAGCGGGTTGTGCTTGTGATCGGTTGTAACAGTTCTATTTCATAGTGGATTGTTGATCTGGACTAGGTCCCGTGGTTTTTACCTCTTCAAGGGTTTTCCACATAAAAATCTCTTGTGTCATATGGTTTATGATTTGATTTAGTTCATTGCTTTATCATGTCCCATAATTTAAGTAGTTTAGGGGGTGAGATCCTAAGGTTTTGGAAACGCACCCAACAGTTTCTGCCTTTTTCATGCAGTGGTCTGCAGGTGATGATAATATCCAGTTGAAGGTCTGTTCAGCAGATGAGGTGTTGGTCTCTGAATTTTCAAGTGTTGATGGATTCTCCCTGTTTTGTTGGTTGTGAGGTTAAGAATGTCACTAAATATTTCCATCGTTCAATGCCTCTGATTGATGGCCCAGAATTGTCTGGTCAGTGTGATTTTGCTTGGTGGCCCTCAAAATATGTGATGGGCACAATGGACAGTCCAGATCAATCCATTGATATGTCCATCTGGATGCAACTAGGAGCAATGTAACTTATAGTGCTCTAAGAGTAGTGGATATTTTCTTGGAACTAGAATATAACTTATACCATGCATGATGGATGGTTGAGATCATTTCAACTATTTATTACCCATTGGCCCCGCCGGAGGAAGGAAGAAAGGTAATGTTGGCACGTGTATGGCAATGGATATAGTATGTAAAATGCCACAATGTGGCACGTGTGGGTAGGGTTGGCAATGGGCTGGGTTTGGGCCAGACCAGACCTGGCTGGAGACTTAAGACCCGAGGCCTGAGCCCAACATGGACCCAGCACAATAGACCCAAGC
Organism: Liriodendron chinense; assembly: GCA_003013855.2. Taxonomy (NCBI): domain Eukaryota; kingdom Viridiplantae; phylum Streptophyta; class Magnoliopsida; order Magnoliales; family Magnoliaceae; genus Liriodendron; species Liriodendron chinense. Next base: position 1,246,344 of record ML058427.1, on the reverse strand, counting down.
CCAAGCTTGAAGAGTAGGGCCCAGGTCTCCCACCATGCCCAGCCCAAAAATTGTTAAAATCCATATTTCCCACTTGGACATTCTTAATCAATCAATTGATCAAGTGGACCACAAAATGAAACCAACCGTTCTACATTCAGGATGGATGGGTTGCCTGATCGAGGATTGGAGCCTAATATGACCTGGAAGCTATCCAGCCCTTCATGCAAGGCCTAAGCCCGGTCCAAACGGATATATTTCTTAGTCTTACTTGTGTGTGTCTCTGTTCAATCTAGACGCGTGGCCATATGTGTAACCAACAGCTTGATTTCGGTTAAACGTGTATGATTAGATTAGGTGCCGGGCATGCCAGAGTCGAGTTCGACTCAAATTGAATTAAACGCTTCTGACCCAGGCATTGAACGAACCATATTAAGAGCTAACTGGTCCATGTGGTGTGGTCCACCTGAGTTGTGAAACTTGATGATTTTCTGCTCCAACTACTAGAATGGAGGATAGAACCTGAAGGGTGGAGCAGATTTTCCATATACAACATGATGGGCCCCACAACTATGGGTGTTTACGCTCTGAGGGAAACAGGCGGTGCAGAGCATTTCTGTCCGGTTGGGCCTAGCCCCAATCAATTGATTCCGACCGGGCTTGGGCCACCGTGCAAGGTCTAGCGAGCTTGGGTCTTGGGCCTTGTCAGGCGGGGTCGGGTCCAGCCTGCTTTGGTGGACCAGGCACGTGCGCTGCACGCGATAGAATGCAGGAACGAAAGCTCTGAAAGATGGAGTCTACTCGAGAGAGAGAGAGGGAGAGAGAACGAGAGAAGAGAGAGAATGCCATTCATAACGCGGCCATTGCGACAATCAGATTACAATCTGTTTGCTCCAAACACTCCAATCGTCATCGACAACGGCGCCTCCAACTTCCGAATCGGGTATTTAAAAATAAAATCGAGAAAAAAAAACCCTAACCCTAATTCTCCCTCCCCATCTATCTGCAGTTTCTCCCCCTTTGATTTGATTTTCTCTCTCCTTTCTTATCTGATTTACATTGTAATTCAGATGGGCCGGAGAGTCCAATCCCCGCTTTGGCTTCCGCAACGTCGTCCAGCGTCCTCGCCACAAAGCAACTGGTACATCTCTCTCTCTCTCTCTCTCTCTCTCTCTCTCTCTCTTAAATTTCAAATTTCCTTCTCTTTCATGGAATTCAATGTAATAGTTCCTTGTTCTTTTTTCTTATGGTGTTCGATCATCATCTCTAGCTCCAAAACTGTCTTTTTATGACAAAATGGGAGTTCTAGGGCTTTGATTGTGTTTATGTAGTGAATTAGCCATCATGACATCATGACATTAGTGTGATTCCACAAAGAAAGAGTTGGGTTGTGATGGGTGCATTTCGAATGGGCGGGTCATGATCGGGACAGTTCATCTTGAAGAACCTGGCATGGATTAGCCACGACCCGTAAAATTGGACTGATCAGCTGGTTTTGACCATATCATTGGTGGGTTGCTGATTGGTGGCTGATATAATTGATGAATGGTTTACATTCAATGAGGAAAAGTCCAAATTTGTGGGATTGGTGGGTTGTGCCTAATCGATGGCGAGGGCCACCAAATTTGTGCTCCGTTGTTTTGAATTCACCACTATGCCCTAATGGCTGTAATAATGGGTGTTTAAAGAACTTAAATGAAAGGAGGAAAAAAAAAACCTGAAACAGGCAATGATATTGGTGGTTGTATTTTTTCCATTGGTATGCTACAGATCATGTGCCATTGAAACCCCCCTCTTTCAGTCTTTATGAGACTAGTCTCGTACAGTTATTCCCCAATAAATTCAGCTAAATGTACTTGTATAAATATGTCACTGTATTTCTTATACCTCACCCATTCTTTCTTTTCTGGTATAATGAGTTGTTCGTTTCATTTAGGATGACTGTTTCTATGGTAGGATCACTGTACTTTCTCTTGACCAGATTCAAGTTTATGTTTTGTAATGCAGGTGAAACTGTCACCATTGTTGGCGATCATGATCCTACATTAATGAAATATTTCGATTGCACACGATCTTCTCATCGTTCAGCCTTTGATAGCAATGTTGTTTATCAATTCGAAATAATGGAATACGTAAGTCTAATAGCAGTCAGATTGAGTATCATGTTGTCAACTATATTTATGCTTATGAATGTGCAGGTGCCAATATCTGTTGGTGCTTGTTTTTGGCTGTGCATGTGCAAATCATGTTTGTTTCAATTTCCAAGTAGTATTAATGTGTGTATATGTATTTTGCATGACACGCCGCTTGCATGTGTATTGCTAATTTTGTTCCTTGTCTGATGGCCTTCAACTTGAAACCTTTGCTTCAAGATTATGATCAGATTCACATTTGAGAAGTCAATTGGTGGTCATATCGCCAAAAAGCAAGCGGGATTTCTCAAATTGGATGGTAAGGAATGAGCTGGTGGATATTTCAATGGGTGACATTAAGTTATTTTTGGTTTCCTTGGATTGGGTGGATGATCATCCTCTAGTGCGACAAAGAGGTGTTCTAAAGCTGGTCTTCGATCATTGCCCACTTATTTTAGAGGTGGACGAGGAGAACCGGGGTCCTAAGCTTTTTAGATTTGAGGTAATGTGGCTGAAAGTTGATGGGTTCCAGAATCTTGTGAAAAAATGGTGCCTTTCTTTTCAAGTTGAAGGCTTTGCGGGGTTCAAGTTACACAAGAAGTTGAAGCTCCTTAAAGGCAAGATAAATGAGTGTAAAAGGGGGTTGTTTAGGGGCGAGGGAAGTGGAGGTTGTTGCCATCCTATGGGAAATCCAAGCCATTGATTTGAAGGAGGAAGGAGATGAGTTTTAAACAGAAGATAGAGCTTTAAGAGTTAACCTCTCTCATGACTACCCAAGCTACCTATTGGAAGGGGAAATAAAATGGAGGTGAAGGTCTCGTGCAACATGGTTGAAGGAAGGGGATAGAAACACGAAGTTCTTCCATAGCATCGCTAGTAGCTGGGCCAAGAATAATGGAATTCATAGTGTGGTGGTAGATGGTGTGAGTTTGAGGAGAAATCGCAGGTCTGCAATACTATCGTGCAGTATTATGAGAATTTATGAGCCGACAAGGGATGGGGGAGGTCTTGGTTGGACAACCTACCTTTTAATCAATTACTATCGTCTCAAGCGGAAGATCTTGAGAAGGTGTTCTCTTTGGAGGAGATCAAAGCAGCGGTTGATTCTTTACGAGGGGACAAGGTCCCTGGGCCAGATGGATTCCCCATGGCTTTTAAATTAAGTAATTATTATTATTATTATTATTATTAATTTTTTTTGAGATCTTGTGAAGGAGGATTTGCGCAACTAGCTGAATTTTTAATGCAGGGGCATTTTCACACCGCGTTCGAGTGGGGCGGCCTGTGGACTCAGGAGCACACTCGGGGTGGGGTCGACTATGGACTCAGCGCCTGTGTACTCAGGGGGACCGTGGATTTGGACCCACCTGTGGATTTGGAGCCCATGTAGGAGGATTTGACCAAGGGCCTAGGGTGACCCGTGGATTCGGGGCCTTGAGGTGAACCCGTGGATTCGGGGCCCTCTTGACTTGGGCTATGAGATAAAGGGATTGATTCGCCACGCTCTAACAGTTCAAGCTTTTAGAGTAAGTGGTTAGTTGTCCTGCATCAAATTGGTATCAAAGCAGGAGGTCTCGTGTTCGAAACTCCTCACCGGAGGTGAATAATACAGGGGCATTTTCACACTAGGCTCGAGTGGGGCGGCCTGTGGACTCAGGAGCACACTCGGGGTGGGGTCGACTGTGGACTTAGTGCCTGTGGACTGAGGGGGACCGTGGATTCGGACCCACCCGTGGATTCGGGACCCACGTAGGAGGATTCGACCGAGGGCCTAGGGTGACTCGTGGATTCGGGGGCCCTAAGGTGAACCTGTGGATTCGGGGCCCTCTCGACTTGGGCTATGAGATAAAGGGATTTATTCGTCACACTCTAACAGTTCGAGCTTTTAGAGCAAGTGGTTAGTTGTCCTGCATCAAATTGGTATCAAAGCAGGATGTCTCGTATTTGAAACTCCTCACCGGGGTTGAATAATGCATGGGCATTTTCACACCCTATGTAAGAGTTAGGAAGAGCCTTTGAAGTGATCTCATGCATTTTCACACCCTTTGAAGTGATCTCATGTCTTAAAGTCAACTTATGTAAGAGTTAGTTGCTTGGGGTGTGTTCCACAAGTGATGAGGTGACTGTGTTGGATGGGGTTTTTGGGTGTAGGGTTGGATCCTTCCTGTTGACATACCTTGGGTTCCGCTCGTGTATTGGTAAGCTTGCCAAACACTCGTGGGTAAGGTCATTGAGAGAGTTGAAAGGAAGATCTCTAAATGGAAAGGCAGACATCTTTTGCTAGGCGGAAGGCTAACTCTCGTCAAAGCAACAATGTCAAATCCCCATTATATTATATGTCGCTCTTCAAATGCTTGGCCTCGGTGGTGGATAGATTAGATAGCTTGAGACAAACTTCTTGTGACAAGGAGCCAAGGTGAAGCATAAATTCCATCTCTTGAAGTGAGATGATGTGTTCAAGCCTTACAAGGAAGGGGGAGTGGGGATTAGAGATTTGGAACAGATGAACCACGCCTTGCTAGGTAAATGGTTATGGAGGTTTGGCTTAGAGGAAGGTAGGCTTTGGAGAGAGGTTATTGCTAGCAAATACGGCTTCTAGGAATGTGGATGGGGGTGAGAATCTCCACCCATTTATAAGGCTTCAAGTTGGTGGTGGGGAGTCTACGTTGGCGAACACATTTAAGGAATCCGCTTCTCTTGTTGTGATGGGAGAAGAATAGGATTTTGTTAGGATGTGAGGATTTGGGTGAATCCGTTGTGCAATATCTTTCCAAGGTTGGCCAGAATTGCTTCGTACTAGGACATGACAATTGATAGATGCTACTCAATTATTGGTGGCGAAGTGGTGTGGTCCAGCCCATGTCAAAGGAATTTGTTGGATGAGGAAGTGGAGAACCTCCTTCGGCTTTTAGAGTGGCTCCATTGCATAAAGCCGATAGTGGGTGAAAGGGACTATGATTTGGTTGTTGCAGAAATTGGGCTGGTTTTTGGTCCGCTCGTTTTACGAGCTTTTAAGCCAATCCCCTTCAGATGAGTGTAAAGGTTTGCTTTCCTTTGTTTGGTCTTTCAGTGCTTGATGCAGGATGCCCTAATTATGATGCATGTTCATGAACACAATTAGATTAGCGGAAATAAAAGACAATGATAATAAAAAAAATCTAACATTAATCATCATAACCCAGAGAATCACAAAGGAAACATGCAATGGAGTGGGCCATCATCACAACCATGAAGTTTGGAATTCAACTATTGCTTAGGTTAGATCCGGTGAGGGATGAGACCTCCCGATCTTGCATGGTCATAATCTGATCAATCAATGAGGATCTGTAATCCAGAAGATCAAAAGATTTCGGATTAGGGATTTGAAATCTGAAAATTTAGGGTCTAGGTTCAAATTCAGATTTGGGATGGAAAATATGGAAGTGAATGGATTAAGAGAGATAGAATTACCTGGAAGAAGTTTAGAGGGGCATAAGAAGCAAATAGAAGAAAGAGGGATCAAGGAAGAAGAAACATCACCATGAGAGAGAGAGAGAAGCACCAAGAGGCTTTTCATCAATCAATAATCAAAGTTAAATTCGAGTTTAGGGCTTAACCTTCTTAAATAAATACTAAAAGCAAGTAAAAAGACTAAATTACCTTCAATGTTTAAGTAAAAAACGGAAAAGAAAACAATCTGCGCAAAAGTTTGGGCGCTCGAAGACGTCCAAAAACATCCAGAGAGTTTCGAGTGCCAGATAGGCTAAGTTCGGGCGCCCGAAGACAGTGAAATTTGTCCATCTAGCGAGTCTTCTTCTTTTTCCTCCTACACACTTGTCCTCTCAATGTGGGGCCTTCTATGTGTCAACCCACATGTGTAAGGGCTTCAATGCTCCTTAATGAACGCCTAACTACAAGTGAAATCTGTCCATCCAGCGAGTCTTTTTCTTCTTCTTCCTACACACGTGTCCTCTCAATGTGGGGCCTTCTATGTGTCAACCCACATGTGTAAGGGCTTCAATGCTCCTTAATGAACGCCTAACCATAAGGAAGAGGCTTGTGGTGGGCGTTTTTTTCGTTGGTAAACTTGAAATGGTCTTGTGTCCGCATCAACTCCCCTCGGGTGAGATAAACTCGACTCCGATGAGTTAAAACTCTTGTGGTGCTCTAGCAAATCCGGATCAACCCTCTGTAACTCTGTTTCAGTCAACTATGTAGATTCTGACGGTGGCTTATTCTTCCATTTAACTAAGTACCTCTGGAAACCTCCGTCTCTCGTAGATATTATCTCCTCATCCAAAATTCCTTCAATTTCTTCTTTATGGACAATAGATTGAGGAAGGGGTGGAAGGGGTTGTGAAGCAAAATCAGAAAAAGGCCATGAGAGAGATGATGGATCAATGATGGGATGGTGGGAACGGACTGGATCTTCCACATTAAAAGTTGGGTTAATGGCCATTTCAGGTGGGAGGTCAATCCGATATATGTTGGACCCAACTTTTTGCAATATCTTGAATGGTCCAGCACTACGCGCTTGTAACTTCTTAGCGGAATCCTGTGAGAACTGCTCTGGCCTTATCCTCACCTTTACAGTCTCCTTCTTGAAAATCTTACAGTCTACGATGAGAATCAGCTGAAATTTTATAATTATCGTTACTCTCATTTATCCGCTGTCTAATATGCGTATGCAATTCATGGATATGTCGTGCAAATGCATCGGCTGATTCAGAAGACCTTTGGGTGACTGACATGGGTAAGAGATTGATTGGCATTCTAGGCTTATACTGATGCGGACAACAGTGGTGCACCCTTTAGAGTGTACCAGAGGAGGCGACGTCGCAGATCGAGTGTTGGAGCAGACGAGTTGATGTGGATGGACACCGGGCCCATTGGGCCCATTTTCTGACGCGTTGCGAGTACGCGAGATGCAGGATCGCGCAGGAGCATCATGACCGCTGGACCATGGAGCGGATTTACATTTAGGCGCTTTTCTATTTATTTCTTTGTTTCTAGGCGCTTTAGTGTCGTTATTTACTTTAGGCGTTTTTATGTTATTTCTTTGGTTTTCAGGCACTTTAGTGCATTTTTTTTAAATTTTCGTAGCTTATATATACTGTGAGAACCCTATTTCGAAATTATTGAATGAATAGAAAATTCGTGAGTTTCTTTCTCTTTGTTTGAGAGATTAGGGTTTCAGGATTGACCCTCGGGTGTTGAGGATTCCACCCCGGATTTTTCGTTTTCTCTTCTCTCTTTCTTCAAGGTTCGAGGAAAGGTAAGCTTCTTTGATTCCTAATTCGTACTTCATGAGAACCTATCGCTTTTCGACATCCCTCGTCCTTTTCTGAACCCCCCCTCCCCCCCCCCCCCCCCCCCCCCCCTTTTGGGTACGATCGAAAAGAGGGATGCCTAGCCACGATAACCGGATCCAAACTTGACTGTGGACTGGTCTATGCTAGATCTGGGATATCCCCATATCTCTAGATCTTCCCTGCTTTACGATTTTACATGGTTTTATGCAAAGGGGCATGATCCGGACGGACAGACCTTATCTTCGTGTTGAGGTTTGTTAGTTTCCTCTGATTGAAAGTAGTTAGTTTCGTAATTTTATTATTTGAATATCTTCCAACTGAATATCATGCATCTAGGGTTTGGTCATTGCATGCCCCTGCATCAATTTTGGTATCAGAGAAAAGGTTCCTAGCGTAGGTCGGTTTACCCAAAATTTTCCTTTTCGGTGATTTTTTTCAAAGGAACCGGATATCCCAAATCGTAAAAATCGTAGGTCTTGACCCGCGTCCGACTCTGCGTAGGGGTCATAGTTTGTTGAGTCTAGTTAGCATTTTTTCTAGATTTTGTTGAGTCCTTATATAGATCTAGGCCATATAGGATAGTTTGCATTGCATTGAACTAGGATAGTCAAAACTGCATTTAGATTTTTACCTTTTTTCACCTTTACGCACCTAGATCTAGGGCCTTTCACACATCACTCCTGGTGTATGCCCACGTGCACTGGTCGTGGGTTTGGTCTTCATAATACTATGGACTCTAATCAAATTACCAAAGCTCTGGAGGGCCTAATTAAGAGAATGGATCAACAATTTCAGACCTTGAGAGGTGAGATCGCGCAGCAGTTTGCGCATCAGGATGATAGGTTCACACGTTTAGAGGAGAGGGTCACGCGCTTAGAGGATAGCATCCAGACCACCACTTTAGATGGTCCCCAGGCAACCCTCGACACTGGGCAGTTGATCAGTCCCAAGTTGTGGGCCCTGATCCGCCTAGGAATGATTCGGGCGCAGGTTAGGCCTGTGGGCTTGGCAATGGACACGATGGGGCTCATCATCAGCCACCCCTACAGATTCGTGATCCTGTTTTCCCCGCCCAGCGGGAGGGCCATGGTGGGGTGCGATATCCGCAACCCCAGAGATACCATGAGCAGGACCCTGTTATTAGGGTCATGAAGGGCATCAAGGTTGACGCTCCTAGTTTTGATGGGAGACTGGACCCCAAAGTTTTTTCCGATTGGCTAGCAGACATGGATCACTTCTTTCAGTGGCACGGTCTGCCAGACCCACAACGGGTCAGATTCGCCAAGATGAAGTTGGTGGGCCAGGCAAAACTACATTGGGGAAATGTGGAGCGTCGCCGCGAGCGATCTAGAGAGGGGCCAATTCTCTTTTGGATTGAAATGAAAGAACTGTTGCGAGAGAAATATGTTCCCCTTTCTTATAAGCAGAGACTGTTGGATCAATGGCACACTTTGCGCCAAGGATCCATGACGGTAACGGAATACATTGCCAAGTAAGATGAATACATGATGAGGTGCGATGTAGATGAGGACCCTGCTGTGGTTCTCTCCCGTTTCCGTATGGGCCTCAGGTTTGACCTCCAGCGTGAGCTCATGCCTTATATGGTCACCAGCTTAGAGCACGCTTACCAGATGGTACAGGAACTGGAGCGCTATGTGCGCCAATCTCCTGCTAGAGGGTTTGAGATTCGATCTACTGTGCCTAGAGTAGCTCCACAGGGAGCGAGACCTCAGGTCGGAAATCAACCTAGAGCTCAACCTAGTACTCAACCAGTTAATAGAAATCGAGGTAACAATGGGGCTGGACCAAGTATTAGGACTGCGATGCCAGGGCAGTGCTACCGCTGTGGTGGCATGGGTCACATTGCCGCAGAGTGTTCAAATAGGGGTGGGCGTATTGCCTTTGTTTCTGAACACTCTACAGAAGAAGTGGCATATGAAGTTGAAGGTGACCAGAATGATGAGGAAATCATCGTCCAATCCCTTGAGCCGGCCAGTGATGCCGAGGATGATACTGTGGAGACTACCCCACTTGCTGTGGTGAGATGCGCTTTGGCCCAGGTGAAGCAAAGTGAGGATTGGCGCAGAACCACTATCTTCCACACTTACGCCAAGTGTGGAGATAAGAGTTGTAAAGTGATCATCGACAGCGGGAGCTGTGAGAATGTAGTTTCTCCAAGTACTTTGAGTCGCTTGGGGTTGAAGCCAGTCCCTCACCCCAACCCATACCGAGTTTCTTGGGTTGATGCGACATCCCTTCCTGTGACTCAGCGATGCCTTGTTTCAAGGACAAGTTGTGGTGTGATGTGGTCACGATGGACGTTGGCCATATCATCTTGGGAAGGCCATGGCTTTTTGACAAAGATGTCACAATATTCGGGCGTATGAATAATTGTGTGTTTAAGCACGAAGGAAAGAAGCTTGTCTTAAGCCCGTTCCCTCCCAAATCGTCTACAGGAGAGAAAGATGTTGCGTCTCCAAGCAGTTCTAAGAGTCAAAGGGCACCTCAGTCGAAGTCTCTCCACATCATAGATGCTAGGGAGTTTGAGAGAGAGGCCAAAGCTGAGACTATGATGTACGTTTTACTGGCTAGAGTAAGTACACCCGAGGTTGCTATAGGGTTACACCAGGAGGTTCGTTCAGTCCTAGAGGAGTTTCGGGATGTCTTCCCTGAGGACCTTCCCGACGAACTCCCACCGATGCGGGACATTCAGCATGCGATAGATCTTGTCCCAGGGGCGACCCTACCAAACCTCCCTCACTACAGAATGAATCCCACCGAACATGCCGAGTTGAAGAGGCAAGTGGATGAATTGCTTAAAAAGGGATTTATTCGTGAGAGTATGAGCCCGTGCGTCGTGCCTGCGCTTCTTACGCCAAAGAAAGATGGCACGTGGCGCATGTGTGTCGATAGTAGAGCCATAAACAAGATTACTGTCAAGTATCGGTTTCCCATCCCGAGGCTTGATGACATGCTTGACATGATGGCCACCTCTACTATTTTTTCAAAAATTGACCTCAAGAGTGGTTATCACCAAATTCGTGTTCGCCCAGGAGATGAGTGGAAGACTGCCTTCAAGACGAAGGATGGGCTGTACGAGTGGTTGGTTATGCCCTTTAGGTTAACCAATGCTCCAAGTACATTTATGAGGGTGATGACCCAGGTGCTGCGACCCTTTATGGGTAAGTTCTTAGTTGTGTACTTCGATGATATCCTCATCTATAGTACGTCTCCTACCCAGCACCTTGAACACTTGAGGCAGGTCTGCAACGCCCTGCGAGCAGAAAAGCTTTATGCGAACCTCAAGAAGTGTTCCTTCTTGACTTCCAGAGTTATCTTCCTGGGGTTCGTTGTGTCGTCAGAGGGTATGTCTGCAGACCTTGAGAAAGTCAAAGCCATTGTCAATTGGCCTGAGCCGCGTAATATACACGACGTGCGAAGCTTTCATGGCCTAGCTACGTTCTATCGGCGGTTCATCCGTGGATTTAGCTCTATTATGGCTCCCATCACAGATTGCATAAGAAAAGGGGAGTTCCAATGGACTAAAGCCGCGACACGGGCTTTCTCTGAAATTAAGAAGAAGATGACGGAAGCGCCTGTCATGCGTCTACTTGACTTCTCTAAAGTCTTTGAGGTGGCGTGTGACGCGTCAGGACTTGCCATAGGGGGAGTGTTAAGCCAAGAGGGACATCCTGTGGCCTTTTTCAGTGACAAACTGAATGAGGCTAAACAACGTTACTCCACCTACGACAAAGAGTTCTATGCGGTTGTGCAATCATTGCGCCATTGGCGGCATTATTTATTACCGCAAGAATTTGTCCTGTTCTCTGATCATGAGGCTTTGAAATATTTGAGCTCTCAAAAGAAGTTGAGCCCTAGGCATGCCAAGTGGGCTCAATTTCTTCAAGAGTATACGTTTCTACTTAAGCACAAGGCCGGTAAAGAGAATAAGGTTGCTGACGCGCTTAGCCGTCGTGTCATGACGCTGCGGTTCATGAGCATTGAAGTTACAGGCTTTGAGCAACTCAAGGGTGAGTACTCAACTTGTCCTGATTTTGGGACCATCTATGCGTCATTGTCTAGTGACCCACCCTCGAGGAGTGCTGAGTTTGTCCTTACAGACGGATACCTTTTTAGAGGGGACAAGCTCTGCATCCCACGCACATCCCTCCGTGATTTTCTAGTGTGGGAGCTTCATGCTGGAGGGATGGCATGTCACTTTGGTAGAGATAAAACAGTTGCCCTGGTTTCTGATCGTTTCCATTGGCCTAATCTCCAGCAAGATGTGGCCAAGATTGTAGGGTAGTGTCGGACATGTCAACTGGCAAAGCAAAGGAAACAAAATACAGGCTTATACACTCCTTTGCCAGTTCTACATGCCCCGTGGCAAGATATCAGTATGGATTTCGTGCTTGGGCTTCCCAAGACTATTCGTAAGCACGATTCCATACTCGTGGTCGTTGATCGGTTTTCTAAGATGGCCCATTTCCTATTCTGTTATAAGACCTCAGATGCCTCCCATATTGCTAAGATATTCTTTCAGGAGGTTGTGCGACTTCATGGGGTACCTAGATCCATCGTGTCTGACAGAGATACTAGGTTCACTAGTTATTTTTGGAAGACTCTCTGGCATCTTTTGGGTACGAGGCTTCAATTTTCTTCAGCATATCATCCTCAGTCGGATGGTCAAACAGAGGTAGTGAACCGTAGCCTAGGGAATTTGTTGAGATGTCTAGTTGGAGACCACCACAGGACCTGGGATACTGTTATTCCCACAGCAGAGTTCGCTTATAACTCTTCAGTGAACAGGTCCACAGGAATGAGCCCATTTAAAATTGTTTCAGGTCTTAGACGCCGAGCCCCCATAGATTTGATCCCCATGGCTACCCCACAGCGTCCTTCAGAGTTAGGAGAGTCATTTGCCCATCATATACATGCATTATATAGTGAGATCAGAAGGAAGATTAATTCAAGTAATGAACATTATAAACTTTCTGCTGACACTCACAGGAGATTTAGGGAATTTTAACCTGGAGATGACGTCATGGTTCGTATTAGGTCTGATCGGTTTCCACCTGGATCCGTGAAGAAGCTTCATGCCCGTAGCATAGGCCCACATAAAATTGTGAAAAGGTTGGGGTCTAACGCTTATGTTGTCGATATCCCTCCTACCATGGGCATCAGTTCCACATTTAATGTGGAAGATCTAGTTCCCTATCACGAGCCATTACCTCTATCCAGTGATTCTCCTGTTTTTTCCCAGACCTCTCCTATATATGGACCTTGGCCACAGCTTGACCTCCCCATACCCATCTTACCTTCTCTTCCTTCTGCACCGAGAAGAGACGAGATAGAGGGAATTTTGGACTCCGAGTTGGTTTCTACTCGCTCAGGGGGTTACCAGAAATTCCTAGTCAAGTGGAGGAACAGGCCTATTGCAGATAACTCCTGGATTACCGAGACAGAGCTACAGCGTATCGATCCAGACATGCTTGAGCGGTACAGGAGTTCACTTTCGCCAGTGGCGAATTCTTCCCACCCGGGGAGAATTGATGCGGACATCAGTGGTGCACCCTTTAGAGTGTACCAGAGGAGGCGACGTCGCAGATCGAGTGTTGGAACAGACGAGTTGATGTGGATGGACGCCGGGCCCATTGGGCCCATTTTCTGACGCGTTGCGAGTACGCGAGATGCAGGATCGCGCAGGAGCATTATGACCGCTGGACCATGGAGCGGATTTACATTTAGGCGCTTTTCTATTTATTTCCTTGTTTCTAGGCGCTTTAGTGTCGTTATTTACTTTAGGCGTTTTTATGTTATTTATTTGGTTTTCAGGCATTTTAGTGCATTTTTTTAAATTTTCGTAGCTTATATATACTGTGAGAACCCTATGTCGAAATTATTGAATGAATAGAAAATTCGTGAGTTTCTTCCTCTTTGTTTGAGAGATTAAGGTTTCAGGATTGGCCCTCGGGTGTTGAGTATTCCACCCCGGATTTTCCGTTTTCTCTTCTCTCTTTCTTCAAGGTACGAGGAAAGGTAAGCTTCTTTGATTCCTAATTCGTACTTCATGAGAACCTATCGCTTTTCGACATCCCTCGTCCTTTTCTGAACCCCCCCCTTTGGGTACGATCGAAAAGATGGATGCCTAGCCACGATAACTGGATCCAAACTTGACTGTGGACTGGTCTATGCTAGATCTGGGATATCCCCACATCCCTAGATCCTCCCTGTTTTACGATTTTACATGGTTTTATGCAAAGGGGCATGATCCGGACGGACAGACCTCATCTTCGTGTTGAGATTTGTTAGTTTCCTCTGATTGAAAGTAGTTAGTTTCGTAATTTTATTATTTGAATATCTTCCAACTGAATATCATGCATCTAGGGTTTGGTCATCGCATGCCCCTGCATCATATACCCACTAACAATTTCAAATGGACTCATCCCTGTAGATCGATTTACTGACCCATTATAAGCAAATTCAGCAATTAGTAAAATTAGGGCTCAAGTCTTAACATGTTCACCCACTAGACAACGTATAAGATTTCCAAGACTTCGATTTACCATCTCTGTTTGCCCATCTGTTTGAGGGTGGTAGGCAGTAGAAAACTGTAAACGAGTACCCACAATGTGCCATAGTGTCTTCCAAAAATAACTGGTAAACCTGACATTACGGTCAGACACTATGGTCTTAGGCAATCTATGGAGGCGCACCACACCATCAAAAAAGATACGAGCAATATGAGACGCATCTGACGTTTTAGAATATGGGAGAAAATGCGCCATTTTGGAGAAACGGTCCACAACGACAAAAATGAAATCGTGCTTTTTGATTGTCTTGGGAAGTCCCAGAACGAAATCCATACTAATGTCTTGCCACGGAGCGTGTGGCACTAGCAATGGCGTATATAGCCCAATGTTTTGCCTGCGTGGCTTTGCCAGCTGACGTGTACGACACCGCGCTGAAACTTTGGCTACGTCTTGCTTGAGACTTGGCCAATAGAAACAATCCTCTACGAGGGCAATGGTCTTATCACGACCAAAGTGGCCAGCTATCCCTCCTGAATGAAGCTCCCAGACGAGGAATCCACGAAGGGACATACGGGGAATACAGAGTCGGTCTCCTCTAAAAAGGAAACTATCTTTAAGCACATAATCACCCGTACTACGCTGATCACAAGAGAGCGACGCGTAAGTACCCCCAAAATCAGGACATGTGGGGTATTCATATTTCAATTGCTCAAATCCGACTACCTCTACGCTCAAGGAATTGAGCAACATTACTCGTCTATTAAGGGCATTCGCTGGTTTGTTTTCGACCCCGACCTTATGTTTTAAGACGAACGAATATTCCTGAAGAAACGCTACCCACTTAGCATGCCTTGGGTTGAGTTTCTTCTGAGAATGTAAATATCTCAAGGCCTCATGATTAGAAAACAAGACGAATTCTTGCGGTAGGAGATAGTGACGCCAATGTATCAGGGATTGCACTACCGCGTAAAACTCTTTATCATAAGTGGAGCACTTTTGTTTTGCCTCATTTAGTTTCTCACTGAAATAGGCTACAGGGTGGCCCTCCTGGCTCAACACTCCACCTATACCAACACCAGACGCATTACACGCCACCTCAAAGACTTTAGAAAAGTCAGGTAGACGCATGACAGGAGCTTCTACCATTTTGCCCTTAATTTCCTTAAAAGCCTTGATTGCGGCTTTAGACCACACGAACTCTCCCTTTTTCATGCATTCAGTAATGAGAGCTATGATTGTGCTAAAACCCCTAATGAACCGACGATAAAAAAGTTGCTAAGCCATGAAAGCTTCGCACCTCATGAATGTTCCTCGGTTCAGTCCACTCAACTATGGCCCTGACCTTTTCAGCGTCTGCGTGCATTCCTTCTAAAGACACTATAAATCCTAAGAACACGACTTGACTAGACATGAACGCACATTTCTTAAGATTAGCATATAACTTCTCATTCCTAAGGACGCTACAGACCTGCTTTAGATGTTCAAGGTGTGATTCCTTAGTGGTACTATAAATAAGAATGTCATCAAAGTACACCACTAGGAATTTTCCCATGAACGGCCTCAAGATTTGTGTCATCACCCGCATAAAAGTACTGGGCGCATTAGTCAAGCCGAAGGGCATGACCATCCATTCGTACAACCCATCTTTGGTTTTGAACGCCATTTTCCACTCATCTCCTGGGCGTATGCGGATTTGGTGATATCCACTCTTAAGATCAATTTTGGAGAATGTGGTGGACCTCGCCATCATGTCAAGCATATCAAGTCTAGGTATGGGAAACCTATATTTGACGGTAATTTTGTTTATGGCATGGCTGTCTACACACATGCGCCACGTGCCATCTTTCTTTGATGTCAACAATGCTGGCACGGCATACAGGCTCATACTCTCTTAGATAAAATCCTTTTGCAGAAGCTCATCAATTTGCCTCTTCAACTCTGCATGTTCTGCAGGGTTCATCCTATGGTGAGGAAGGTTCGCTAGAGTCGACCCTAGGACGAGGTCAATGGCATGCTGAATGTCCCTCATAGGTGGTAACTCGTTCGGTAAATCTTCAGGAAACACGTCACTGTATTCCTTTAGAACCGACGTTACCTCATGGGGTAACTCTGATGGAACCTCAGGTGTAATCTCTCTTGCCACAAGGGCATACACCATGGAATCCTCTTTAGTTTCTTTCTCAAACTCTCTCGCATTGATTATGTGAAGAGACTTAGGATTGGATTTCCTCACTTCCTTAGGCTCACTCGCCTTCTCATCCTTCTTCTTCCCAAGTGTGCTTTCAGGTGGCATAGGATTAAGTTTGATTTTTTTACTGTTATGCATGAAGGTACATGCATTCGAACGGCCAAAGATCGTGACGTCATTGTCGAATAGCCACGGCCTACGTAGGATAATGTGTCCAACATCCATAGGTATCACATCACACCATAGGGACTCCTTGTATGACCCAAACTCGATAGGAACTAAGCACTGATGGGTGACAGGAATGGATGTTTTGTCAACCCAAGAAACTTTGTATGGGTCAGGATGAGGTGTGGGTTTCAATTTCAGACGATCTAAGGTGTTAGCGGAAATCACATTCTGACAACTCCCACTGTCCATTATCACCTTATAATTCTTTTCTTCACACTTGGCAAGAGTATAGAAGATAGTGTTCTGATGCCAATCAACTCTACTCTTAGACTGAGCTAGCACACGCCTGTATTGTAAGCGTTTTTTCTTCATCTACACCATTTTCGTCAGTAAGACCTCCTTCAGGGTGATATTCTTCTACTTCATAATCACCCTGATCATCAACACCCTTAGGGGACTCGCCTACAACTAAGGCTTTCCCACGGTTCTTCGTGGGACACTGATTATACATGTGACCGAGATTCCCACATTCGTAGCACCTCACTTGGCTACCCTGACTAGGACCGGCATCAAGAACCTTTTTGCCTTTGTCCTCCCTAGGCCTAGGCGGGACAGTCGCCCGTGCTCTAGGTTGACTACCAACGTTAGGTCTAGTTCCCTGGAAACCAAATCTAGCATTAGAGTCTCGGGACTCAAAACGTCTAATGACAGGAGCTTTCAGGTATTGCTCTAGTTCCTGCACAACTTGATATGCTTCATTCAAGTCCGCTAAGGGCTGAGTCATAAGCTCGTGCTGAAGATCCGCTCGAAGGCCCCTCTTGAAACGCGAGAGCGTTACTAGAGGGTCCTCATGGGTATCACATCGCATCATAAATTCCTCAAATTTGGCGATGTAGTCAACGACATACATTGATCCTTGGCGTAAGGATTGCAACTGGTCAATGAGCTTTTGTCGGTATGAGAGAGGAAGATATTTCTCCTTCAACTTCTCTTTTATCTCATGCCAATCTGTGATAGGGGCTCTACCAATTCTTTCTACCTTTCGCTCAGTGTTGGTCCAAACAACTTGGCTTGGCCCACAAGTTTCATCTTTGCAAACCTCATTTGACGGTTTTCTGACATGCCATACCATTCAAAGTAGTGGTCCATGTCAGCAACCCAGTCAAGGAATGCTTTGGGATCTAGACGCCCATCAAAATTTGGGGCTTCCACCTTTACGTTCTTTATCGCACGCTCATCAGGATCGTAGTGGTTTGGATAGTTATATGTAGCTTGTGCCTCCCGCACAACACCACAATCAGCTCCACGTCTCCTACCACCATGTCCTCCACATATGGGAACACACTCCTCAATGATTTCTCCTGCTTGAGAGTGTGTGTCTTCCCCAAGAGTGGGGTTCTCCCTTTGGGATGTCTCTAATTGCTCGACTCTATTCATGGTGGTGGTGATCTGGGTACTTAAATGAGCGATTTCATTCTTTTGTCTCGTTTCCATTGCAGTTATCTTTTGCATTAATTGAGCAAGTTGCTCAGATAACTGTTCGTTGTTCACGGTGGGTTGAAGTCCGAAACCTCTGCCTCTTCTCGTGGGCATACAAGTAAAACTCAAACCAAACTCTACCCAACTTGACCACTATGGATATGCAACTCACAAGATGAATGCGATGAATGTAAACTATGATGAACTGCCAATTAATGACTTAAAACAGAGAACTACTCAAATCTGGAATTTTTCCAAATTAGGAAACTTTCTAAAATTGGAAAGTTTCTAAAATTGGAAACTTTCTAAATCTGAAACTTTTCTAAATTAGACCTAAAAATCAAAACCCTAATTTGATAACTCGATCTAGACAAAACCATGCAAACCTACTCTCTGATACTAAATTTGATGCAGGATGCCTTAATTATGATGCATGTTCATGAACACAATTAGATTGGCGGAAATAAAAGACAATGATAATAAAAAAAATCTAACATTAATCATCATAACCAAGAGAATCACAAAGGAAACATCCAATGGAGCGGGCCATCATCACAACCATGAAGTTTGGAATTCAACTATCGCTTAGGTTGGATCCGGTGAGGGATGAGACCTCCCGATCTTGCATGGTCATAATCCGATCAATCAGTGAGGATCTCTAATCCAAAAGATCAAAAGATTTTGGATTAGGGATTTGAAATCTGAAAATTTAGGGTTTAGGTTCAAATTCAGATTTGGGATTTAAAATATGGAAGTGAATGGATTAAGAGATATAGAATTACCTGGAAGAAGTTTAGAGGGGCATAAGAAGCGAATAGAAGAAAGAGGGATCAAGGAAGAAGAAACATCACCATGAGGGAGAGAGAGAAAGAGATAAGTACCAAGAGGCTTTTCATTAATCAATAATCAAAGTTAAATTCGAGTTTAGGGCTTAGCCCTCTTAAATAAACACTAAAAGCAAGTAAAAAGACTAAATTACCCTCAATGTTTAAGTAAAAAATGAAAAAGAAAACAATCTGCACAAAAGTTCGGGCACTCGAAGACGTCCAAAAACGCCCAGAGAGTTTTGGGCGCCAGATAGGTAAGTTTGGGCGCCCGAAGACAGTGAAATCTGTCCATCCAGCGGGTCTTCTTCTTCTTCCTTCTACACACGTGTCCTCCCAATGTGGGGCCTTCTATGTGTCAACCTACATGTGTAAGGGATTCAATGCTCCTCAATGAACGCCTAACCACAAGGAAGAGGCTTGTGGTGGGCCTTTTCTTCGTTGGTAAACTTGAAATGGTCTTGTGTCCGCATCGGTGCCCCTTCTAAAGTGGCGGCGTTTGCATGGTTGGTGGATAGGAACCGGATTCTTACCATCGATAACCTCTAGTAGAGATCTCTGGTAATTCCAAACTATTGCCTTATATGTTTGACGGGGGCGGAGTTGGTGGAGCATTTGTTCATCCATTATTCTATCATCTGGAAGCTGTGGATGAAATTTCTTGCATTTTTGGCATGCAATGGGTAATGGCGAAGACGATATAGGGATTTTTTTTTTTTTTGCTTGGAGGAGGTGGGATTGGAAAAGAAAGGAGATTGGTTTGGAGGTTGGCCTTGATGGTGATAATTTTGGCCATTAGGGGAGAAAGACATAGCCGATGCTTTAACCTTCAAAAAATAGAAAAGAAAAAAGAAATAGCTGATGCTTTCAAAACTAAAGCAGAACGGAAAAGACTGTCTATAAGAAGGCCAAGCTGGATTGTAATAGGATGGGCGTTTTGTAATAACGATTTTGACCAAAGTGGTTGGTCATTTTTTTGTTGTAATTTGCTTTCGTTTTCTTGAGCCTTATATAAAATTTTCGTTACCTCTCAAAAAAAAAAAAAAAAAAAAAAAGGAAAAACGGAAAAAAAAAGTGATTATAGTCAACTTTATTGTTGTTTTAGATAACACATATAATGTACAACTTCACCAAATTAGTATAAACCTTGGTATAGAAAAACTACCCTATCAAAATGTAATAGATGAGCGCACATGCGTACAACATTTATAATGACAAGAACAAGTTTTTGAGTTTAAGATGGCGATATAGAAGTGGATCATCTTGGTACATGCTTGCCTTTCTAATTAATTTTTTTTTTTTTAAAAGTAACAGTAAATTTTATTGAGAGGGTGTGAAAAAGAGCAAAAAATACAAAGAAAAGAAAAGCAGACAACCCTACCCATCCTAAGTAGAAGAAAGAAAGCCTGTCCAAATGGAAACCAAGCCTTTTATCCTAAAGATAGCCCCTTCTACCGACATACATTCGTTCTGAAAACAAGAAGCATTCCTTGCCCCCCAAACAACCCACAAGAGAGCCATAATATGGAGCCTCCAATTTTATTTTTCTGATTTACCCTTTCCTTCCCTGTGCCAAGCCCAAAGGAGATCCTCCACTGATCTCGGCATATGAGAGGTGTGAACGAAACTAAAAATAAAGTCCCAGATCTTCTTCACAAATGGGCAGCGTATGAAGAGATGATCAATCGATTCCGCATCTTGCATGCACATCAGACATATATTTGGCAATATGAGGGATCTTCTTTGAAGCTTGTCGATGGTAAGAATCCTCCTCACCACTAGCCAAGCAAAAACTGCAACACAAGGAGCACCATAAAACCAGTGATGGAAAGGGTGAGGCATATGATAGTGGGTTTGTGGTGAAGCGCACAAATCATATATAGATGAGACGGTAAATATGCCCGAGCAGTGAAGCTTCCAGACCATGGCATCACAATCCTGTGGAGAAGGCGAGATATTTTTTAAGCACTCAAATAGTGCGAGCAGATCTTTTGTTTCCACGTCCGACAAATTCATGCTTCAGGGTGGGTTCCAAACAAAGGCTCCCCCACAGAAAACACCACAATCTGCAACTGAAAGGAATCGATCTGAAGCAATGCGAGCCAGTCTTGGATAAAGCTCTTGAAGCGGTCTATTTCCACGCCAAATATCCACGCAAAATCTGATATGATTCCCGTTACCAAGAGAGAAGGGCACCCCTCTTTGCACTAAGTGTTCTGTCATCGTAATTGCCTTCCAAATGGATGAAGCTTTATATAAGGGTGAGTGACGAACAAACCACCCGCAACGTTCCGTCCCGTACTTGCTATGGTCTCCCTCCACATCCTCCCCTGCTCCACGCCAAACCTCCATATCCATTTGCCGGGAAGAGCTGAATTCATATGCTTCAAGCTTTTAATGCCTCTTGCTCCTCCTAATTCAACAGGTTTACAGACCTCCTCCCATTTGAGAAGATGAAAGTTACAACCATCCATGGAACCATTCCAAAAGAAATCTCTTCTCATCTTTTTTAACCTATGTAAGACTGGTTTCGGGCATTTGAAAAGCGAGAGAAAGTAAATCAGCATATTTGCAAATGCTATTTTGATCAAAGTCGACCTCCATAAGATATATAGCGAGTTTGCCACGTCGCAAGCTTCCTCTCTATTCTTTCGATTACCTTGCCCCACAAATGATTAGGTGGCTTACAAATGCACATAGGAAGCCCTAAGTAAGTCGTTGGGAATTCGGCAACCTTACAACCAAACTGATTAGCGAAGGACTCAAGCTCTTGACTCCCGATGTGAATTCCTAGCATTTTTGACTAATTCTCATTAATTCTTAAACCCAAAACTGCCTTGAAACAAGCTGTAATTTTTCGGAGGTTGTCCACAGAGTTGAAGTTGGCATCACAAAGAAGGGTATCATCTGCATATTGGAGGCGGTTGACCAAGAGGCTATTAGTAGCCACTTTGAATCCCAAAATGAGACCATTATCTTCACCCTTGTTGAGCATTTTGCTTAAAGCTTCCCAACAACCACAAAGAGATACAGAGACAAAGGGTCTACTTGCCTTAACCCCCTGGTCGCTTTGAAGAAGTCTTTAGGGCCTGTTTGGTTGCAGAACCTAGATTCTAGAGAAAATCTAGATTCCACCGTTGGAATCTAAAATTGTAGAAACTAGAGTGGAACCCAGGTTTCATCCGTAACTTGCTGTTTGGTTGAAAACGGTGCAATAGAGATTCTGTTCCAACCGTTGCTTGTGGCATGGCCCACTTGGGCATCAGATCCACATGAAAACCTTACCCCTGGTCTATTGTAGGACAGATGGCCAGGTTGGATGGCAAATAAACATTATAGTGGGCCCTAGGCAGTTTTTAATGTTGGACGTTCAATCAAAACTGTTTTCTTGTGGTGTGGCCCACTTGAGATTTAGATCTGCCTCATTTTTTGTCCAATGCAGTTAATTGAGATTTCAAAACTAATGGACGGTGGGGATATAAAACACATACAACATAGATGTATAACACATACATAGAGGTGGTGACGCTCACTTTCGCCTCTTTTCCCTTCCATAGAAATGGTCGCCCACACCGTTTCCACTAATCCCGGTTCCACTCAATTTAGGTTTCCAGATGGAATCCTGTTTGGCTGGAACTTGCCACCAAACACACCAGTTAAAATCGGATTCTGCTGGAATCCAGATTTTAAGCTAGAAACTGGTTTCCAGATGCCAACCAAACGGGCCCCTAGGAGACCCGTTAATCAAAATAGAGAAAAAAGCGGATTGAACACAGGCCCTCATTCACCCCCTCCATTTTATTCCACAACCCAACCTATCCAACATGTAATTGAGGAAGCTTCAGTCGACATGATCGTAGGCCTTCTCTATATCTAACTTGCACACGATTAGGGTTGTAAATGGGTCAGTGGACCCGATGGGGTACCCGGACCCAACCCATTTAGACCCGACCCAGACCCGACCCATTTGTTAAATGGTATGGGTCTGGGTCCAAGAACAGACCCAGTTGCTAAATGGGTCTGGGTCTAGTTTCCTTTATATTAGGCCTGACCCGACCCGACCCGAACCCATTTAGTAAGTGGGCGGGTTTGGTCTATGTTTCAAGGGACCCGTCCAGCTCAAACCTGTCCAGACCCGGTTTTAAGCCTTGTAAAATGCTTACATACTTGATCCAGACCTGGACCCATTAAACCCGACCCATTTATAAACGGGTCTGGGTGGATCTCCCTCTACCAGACCCGGACCCATTTATAAATGGGTCTGATGGGTTTGACTCGGACCCGACCCGGACCCGCCCATTTAGTAAAAGGGTCCGGGTCTAAAATTTGGACCTAGACCCGTTTAGTAAATGGGCGGGTCTGGTTTTGGCTAAACCCGGCCCGAACCCGACCATTTACAGCCCTACACACGATGCCTGTCTTTCCATCCTTATGCCTTGAATTGATGCACTCATGAGCAATGAGGGCACTATCTAGAATTTGCCTCCCTAAAAAGAAGGCACCTTGATTCTCTGATATGACATTACCCAACACATTGTTTAATCTCAGCGCCAACACTTTAGCCAAAATCTTGTATGGTCCCCTTATCAAACTGATTGGTCTAAAGTCTTTAAGATTCTCCGCCCCCTTCACTATAGGAATAAAAACAACGAAGGTCGCCCCGAGATCAATCGAGAGTCGGCCCTGTTCGAAAAATTCAGAGAAAAAGTCAATAATATCTTTGTTAAGAAGCGACCAGAATTTTTGAAAGAAAAACATTGGAAAACCATCTGGGCCTGGCGCCTTGTCCCCACACATTGAGTCCACTGCAGCTTTCACTTCATCTGCCTTAAATTCCGCTTCTAGAGACAAGGCATCTTCATTCGAAAAAGTTTGAAACTGGAGATTGTCTAATCACGTCCTTTCCCACTCGTCTTCTAAAAGCAACTCCTTGTAATATTGAACTATAGCATCACAGATCTTGTTCTTATCTATCATCCGAGTCCCTTCAACAATCAAATTGGAAATCCTATTAGCACAGGCTCGAGCACTAGCCATATTATAGAAGAAACGAGTGTTTTTGTCCCCTTTTTTAAGCCAAACAGCTCTAGATCTTTGCTGCCACTTTATTTCCTCTTCTTTTACCCGCTTTTTGTACTTTGAAGATAGAACTGCCCTTCTCTCTATTTCAGCTGTGGACAATCCTCCCTCCTCTTCAATGAGATCCAAGGCATGAATTTCTTCTAGCATACTATCAAATTCCACTTCTTGGTTTCCAAGAACCTCCTTTTTCCAAATGTTAATTTTGTTCTTCAACAGTATTAATTTCCTAGCGAGCTTGAAACCCGCATATCCCTCCACCGACAAGTCCTTCCACCAATCAGACACTAACTGTTGGAATCCTTCAATTTCGAGCCAAGCCGCCTCAAATATGAAGGGCCTCGGCCCCCAATTTTCCGGAGTTACGTCTAGCAAAATGGGCTGATGATCTGACACGATCCTAGGCAGAGCACGCTGAGACACCAGCGGGAATTTCTCCAACCAGGGGAAACTAGAAATCTATCCAATCTACAAAAGACAGGATTCTGCTGGCCGTCAGACCACGTGTACTTCGCACCTTCTAGCGGAAGATCCGCCATGTCGTTCCTAGCCACCGAATCTGCAAAAGCGGCCATGCTACCGGTGATACGTTTCCCGGTTGATTTTTCATGACTGAATCTGGTTGCGTTAAAATCTCCCCCAACACACCAAGGGTCTGTCCAATGCTGACTAACCGCATCTAACTCTGCCCGAAAACTACTCCGCAGCTTGTAGGAGCACGGACCATACACAGCTGTAAACACCCAAACTGCTCCGGAGGAAATCTCACTGAGCTGAATAGAAACAGAAAAATTCCCGATGAAGGAATCTATCTTCGTCCAGCGGTTCGAGTTCCATGCTACGATGATAGCTCCAGCAGATCCGGCAGCATCGACAGCCACCCAATCCTTATATCTTACTCTCCAGATCGAATCCAGCAATCCCCTGTTCATCTCCGGAAGTTTTGATTCCTGTAAGGCGATTATATCTGCCTTAGAATTCTTGCACAATCTCCTAACCTGAGCCCTTTTATCTCTGTCCCCCAACCCCTTAACATTCCATGACAAAATGATAATTGAGGAACAACTTTCCCCGATCTACGCCTCTTACCTCCACTCGCTCTCACAGGCGCTTCGTAGTTAATGGAACATTCCAAGCTGAGCACTTCCCTCCAAACCTTGGGTGATTTCTTTTGCTTCAGCACGTGGCAGTCCTGCTGCACTTGAGTCCCCCTGAGTATGACAACTTTCCCCGACAATGTTGTCTGTGAATAACTTAGTTTTTATTTTTATGTTTTTTTGAGATGTTTCTTGTGTATCATGTAGATGTTTGCAGACACTATTACATTTAAGTCTAGCCGAATTGCATGACATTCTAATAGAATTTACCTGGCCTTTTCTGTTTGGCATTTTCCGGTCTTACAGTCTTTCTTGTCTTTGTAGATTCTTGACTTCGGATTTGAACGTATGGGTGCAGATGGTTCACAGGTAAATTGAAAATTTAGCAGTGCTGTATTTGATATTCTTGTAGCTAAATGGATAATGAATTTACCGTGGTTAAGGCCTGTGTTGTTTGTGCTTAATATATATACTGGGGTACTATCTGATCGCAGTAATGGCTGGACCTACAGGTGATAGGTCAGCAATAGCCTGAGCCAAATATTTTCTCATTGTAGTTTTCGACAGGTGAACTTACTAGATGACAGCCTGTGCTGATATGTCGACCCAAAAGCCTCACCACTAGGGTGATGAGATAATACCTCGATATCCTACCAAAAAGGTTCACATTAAATTGTTTGCTCAACCAGATGCATATTTTGCATGCACATGCATGTGTGCATACATATGTATGTATGGATGTTAGCTGGTACGATCTGTATTCATTTATCATTATGTACATTCAGTCGAGACATGAGAATTAGCCCCAAGTAAGGTTTTGGGTTCTGCTGACATGCTCACAAGCTTATATTGTTATTTACATGATAAATTTGAGCGCAGAACAGGTGGACCATCCCATCCTGATTACAGAGTGTGCCTGCAATCCAATTCAGTCTCGTAGTAAAATGGCAGAACTTCTCTTTGAGACATATGGTGTACCATCACTGGGTATGTTCCCCTGAAAGTTCGTCAAAGATTTGTCTATACAGCTTTCCATTGGCTTCGATGCCCTTGAGAAATATATAAACTACCAGGAGAAGCTTTTTATCTTTGCGTACCATAATTTTTTGTTATCTGTATCTATTATTTTCTAATGCTGTTTAGGCCGGGGATTGCAGCTTTTGGTGTTGATGCTGCATTCAGCTACAAGTACAATCAGCAACTTGGGCTGTGCTATAATGATGGTCTTGCTGTATGCTCAGGATTCACAACCAGCCATTGTATCCCAGTGAGTTTACTAATCCCTATATGTGTGGACATTAGTAGGATGGGCGTGATGTGCAATGTATCTGCCGTTCCATTCACAAACTTTCTACAGGAGCCTCAAAGAGCCAGGATGCCTTTCTAAGTGCAGTTCAATACGGTTGCCCAAGCGCACTTGTCAGGAAAGTCCTGGTTCTTTGGAATCATTGAATAGATTGTGCTCATGTATCAATTGCTTCATATCTTGTAGAAGTCATCTTTATGATGTGAGTTTTTCTGAATATGATAGGATTTTGTATGGTCCTGTCCTTTATTCAGCATCCTTAGCTGAGTTTATTTCACTGGATCCTGAGCCTACTAGCTTTTTTTTTTCTTTTTTTCCCTTTTCCCTCCAATGAAGGTGCCTTATTGGTAAATGCATATCTTCACAGACACTTGTGCTTGGGGATATTGAAAGTCAATAAATCTATGGGACATGCTTAGTGACCAATCACACTTGATTAGAAGGACTAGCATCATGCACATTGCCATGGCCTTAGAATGATGTTATTTTTACCACCCAGTTCATGTTCATATATTGCCGTTGTTATGCATTCATGCATCCAAGAATCACATCTCATGCATACAAATTTGATGGTCTTCAGTTGGACCACATACAGTCTGCTATAGCTGGTGTTGCTAATTGCATGCAGTAGAACTCTATTTTTGTTTAGAGGAAATATACAACGTTCTATTGGGTATCTGCTCAGCGGGCAAACTACACAGGCAGGATGACCTTTCTGTGATCCAAATCACTCATCTAGTGGGTCCCATGGTGGATGGAAGATACCCCAAACATTCTCCAGCTTTGGGTGATCCTAATACTCTGAGTTGGTCACTGTGATATACAGACCATTGTTGTAATTGTCCATTTTCACCTGACTCTGGGATAAGCTGATAGGGTTGTAGGATAAGCTGATAGGGGAGCTATTGGGGCATGGACCATCCCATGATGGGGCCTACCATCATGAATACCAAAGAGCAGGCCCACCCGTATTACTGCCGAGTCAATAAAATTGGGGATCCTCACTCGTGTTTACTTATACGTTAAATATATTAGTCCCACATAATCAATCTTTACATGTTATTTCACAATATTCATGTTTGCATTCTATCCTTTTTCTTAATGGGACCTGCTTTAAATTTTATTAGAATCCTTATTCCTTGTCACATGTACTGATGCTCTGATCTTAAACTTCCTTTCAGTTTATATATGGTGAACCTGTTATTGAAGCATGCTGCAGAACTAACATTGGCGGATATCATGTCACCGACTATTTGAAGCAGCTTCTTTCACTTAAATACCCACATCACATGTCAGTTTGTGTTCTGAGTCTTCTGACTTCCAGTTGCTTTTACTTATGGAACTGGCTTATTCTTTATGCACTGACTTCTTGTCATGTGTGGATATTTATGTCAATAGGGCTAGCATTACATGGGATAAGGTTGAAGACCTCAAGATGGAGCACTGTTATATAGCTCCGGATTATGCTTCAGAACTGCAATTGTTTCAGGTTTGAAGCTCAATTCTTGTGTTATACCATATGCATACATTCGAAAGAGTTGAAATCCAAATAATTCTTCATGAGGAATCAGGAATTATAGTGTCCTGCTCATCAGCAGACATGTAGTTTGCTGGTCCACAAGATTCCTTTCATGTGGGTCTGTGCACAGGATTCCTTTCATGTGGGTCTGTGCACAGGATTCCTTTCATTTGGGCCCGTGCATAGGATTCCTTTCATGTAGGGTTGGTAGTTCAATATGTTGGTATTATGTGCCCCAGGGAGCCAATGATGATCTCTATGACCATGTAATAGATGAACATACGTGTTTGATTTACACCATGTATGCGATGATTAATGTGAGGGAGACCTCATCCATCTATATTTTATGGGTTACATTGAGGGTTTCCTTTGGTTGTCCAAGGGGAAGGTGAGTTTGGAACAACAACTATTGACCAAAGGTAGGGCTGTTAATGGGTCGGGTTGGGGTCAGGTCCTGTAGTACCCGTACCTAGCTAATCAGGTTCTATTCTTGTTCTGTCCGGGTCCTTTTGGGTCTGGGTCTCATTTTGAAGACCTAAACTTGAATTTGATCGGTCTGGGTACCCATTGTCGCCCATCGGGCCTTTAGATTAGG
The DNA here is from genome assembly GCA_003013855.2 of Liriodendron chinense. NCBI lineage: Eukaryota > Viridiplantae > Streptophyta > Magnoliopsida > Magnoliales > Magnoliaceae > Liriodendron > Liriodendron chinense. The sequence goes on along the minus strand of ML058427.1, from coordinate 1,218,154 downwards.
TTTCTAGGAATGAGAGCATTTACATGGTTGGGTCCACCTGATGGATGCCTTTAGATGAGATAGGCATGTGCCTCTTTGATACGTGTGTGGTGTGTGTGTGTGCGTGCATGCAAGAGAGAGAGAGAGAGAGAGAGAGAGAGAGAGAGAGAGAGAGAGGTCCAACTGGTTGGATGTCAAACCAGCATGGAAGTTGACAATTAATTAATGTTAATAAATATGAGTGAGGGAATAAAAGGGGGTCGCCTACTTGGGTGGACCCCATCGGTGTTTATTTGAAATGCGCCCCAACCACCATGAGTGTCAACCCATGTTGGGCCCAAGACCCAAAAACAGCCCCATCCGTGATTAAGGTGGACCACTGATGCAGGACAACCCTAAATATGATGCATGCTCATGAACACATATAATCCAGCGGAAGTAAAAGCAATAATAATAGTAAAATCTAGCATCAATCATCATAAACTAAAGAAACCACAAAGAGACAAGCAATGGGACGGGCCATCATCACAACCATGGAGTATGGGATTCAATTAATGCATAGGTTGGATCCGACGAGGGATGGAACCTCCCGATCTTGCATGGTCTTAATCCAAATACTCAATGTGAATCACTAGTCCGAGGGATCGAGGGATTTCTCGGATTAGGGATTTTGGAATTTAAGAAATAGGGATTTTGGATAAAATCTCAAATCTAGGATCCAGATTTTATGAGAGAATAGAAATAGAGAAAGATGAAATAACAAGTTTACTTTAGAAGAAGTTAGAGGGGCACAAGAAGAAAAGAGAATAATGAGATCAAGAAAGAAGAAGTACCATGAGAGAGGGAAAGAGGAAGGAGGCAACCAAAGGTTTGCTCTTTTTCATAAATCAACAACTAGCTTTCGTGTTTAGGGCCTAGCCCACTTAAATAAACAAATAAAACAAGTAAAAAGTCTAAATTACCCCTAAAACTAAGCAAAACGCGCAAAATAACATAAGTGCTAGAAAGTTCGGGCGCTCGGTCAGGCACCCGAGGTCCTGCCCGAAGTCGTCCGAAAACCTCCAGAGAGGTTCGGGCGACCGGCAGACTAAGTTCGGGCGCTCGAAGGCAGTGGTCGGGTGCCCGATCGGGCGCCCGAATTCTTCAGTTTGTGATCGGGCGCCCGAATTCTTCAGTTCGTTCGGCCTTTTCTCCTTTCATCCTTCACATGTGCCTTCCCTGAGTGGGGTCTTCTATGTGTCTGATCACATGTGGAGGGTCTTCAGCTCCTCAATAGTCGCCTATCCACAAGGATGGTGCTTGTGGTTGGCGCATTCTTCGTTGGTACACCTTGAATGCTTTTGTTCCGCATCAACCACACAATCAGAATAAGTGTACATGGCAAAGCTCGCCATCCAAACTATTTCCTTTGGTGTGGCCCACATGAATCACTTATGGACCTGATTTTTGGGCCTTAGGATAGTTTTAGTGTGACATTTAATAGTTGGAGTGGATTCAATATAATAATCACGGTGGGCCTTGTAAAAATCAAGGGTGGACGTCTCTTTCCCAAATGTTTTCATTGTTGTGGCCCACCTAAATGACATATCAACCTTTTTACTATATATAGACCTACCATGGGATTACACATCTAATGGTCGGAACAGATCTCACATACACATCACAGCGGTCCCCTTCAAAAATCAAGGGTGGGCATATGTCTCGCACATGTTCCCAAGAAACAACATTTATTCCCCAAAAGGGAGTTCCTACGTCCAACCTATTGTACCACAAGCTATAGTCCACCCATATGATAACTTCCAAAGTATTAAGTGTGTGTGAAATCTAGCCCCTCCAATGGGTTGGCCCTACCATGAGGATCGCCTAGTGCAATGGTCATTCCTATCTACACATCAATTGGGCCACACCATATTAAACAACGCCTAGACATTGGTAAATAGCGAACACAAGTGTGGTCTACTCAATGAGTGGTTGTCATGGAGTTCTCCAAAAGGTAATGATCATGATGGGGTTAACCAAGGTGTCCCGTATCGGTTTCGGTGGGCGTAACGGTGCCCACCGTTTCCGATACGGATACGGGCCGTATCGGCCGATACGCCCCCCGTAACGGTCAACTTTTTTTTTTTTGCCAAAAAATTTTAAAAAAATATGGATTAAATCCAGAAAATTCCAAACATCCCAAATATGCATTCATTTATAATTTTGAACATGTTTATGGTGGTGAAGCGGTCTACTCTTTGGTGAAAAAGCTGTATCGGGCTGTCTGGTGAATTTATGAAGCTAATAACCTGGAATTAACTGCAGAACTTATAAATTCAAATTTCTAACTGTCTAATACCAATAATATGTATATTAGAATAAATGTAACATCAAAGTATTTCAATTTTCACATGTACTATTATTTTTTTATAATTTACTTTATATTATTTACAATTTATTTACATACCTGAGGAGTGAGGAGTGAGGACTTGCAAAAAATAATGTATTAAGACTTCTCTTATCTTGAATCTATGACCGACTCTTGTCCTGCCAATTGAACATTCTAAAGTAGAAAAAAAAATTAGTAATACCTGATATACTCCCCTGCAAGCATGTTGATTAAAGATTACTTGACTGGTTGTCACTTGTCAGGGGAGTTATTTTAAACACAAGTTCAACAATATAAAGTGTGTGTTTTTTTGGTGAATGTATGACCATGTGGGTAATGGAAAAGACTCACCAAATCGGAACTCACCACCAAAATGAAAACCTGCTTTGTTGTGGTTGCTCAACCTCCACGTCGTCGTCGTCATCATCATCGGGTTGTTGCGGTCTTGTTGTTGCATATCCATAATATTCAGTGCCAGAGGGAAAGATCAGGTCAACGAAACCTGATGATGACTGATCCTGACTAGGCAAAGATTCTGACCCTGAGTGAGGATATCTACTAGTGCCCGTCGAATAGCCGTGCCCATACTGGTACTCGTATTCAGGGCCAGGCTGTTGAGATTGAGATGAATAACTTGGATTTGGTTCATATGGTAGATGTGGAACAGCGTCAGGAGGACTGCTCCAACATGAAAGTGGCGGAACAGGTTCCCTATAATCCCATTGGTTGTAAGAATACCCATAATTCCTCGGATCATAGCCATACGCATGCTGATGTTCCAGATCTGTCGGTATAGATTGCGGTGCAGGAGCAGGACCTGTAGGTGCAGGACCTGCAGGTGCACTACTGGAGCCAGGCTCTTGCTGGCTGTATCGTGACTCAGTACACTCATAAGTTCGACCCCCTTGGCCCCGCCTGCTTCGTCGAAGTTCATCAGCCTCGCGATCCGTAGACGGCTGTATGGTATCAGTAGCCCCGGTGGGTTGAGCAATGCCAGAAGTGGGAGGACCAGCATTAGGTGCATCATCATCATCATCATCATCTGTTTCAGTATCGCTAGAGCTCGCACTCTTCTGCTGAGTTTGCATGAAATCCGCCCCCCTTTCTGGGTCCAACACAAATGCACGACTCTCTTGCTGTGCCCTGCGTATTTCTGGGTCTTCAACTTCTATTTCTTCACTATCATCTTCTATTTTTTTTTCCTTTACTTCCAACCAAGGTAGAAGTGGGTCATCCTCATCATAAATATTGTCCAAGTTTATTGGACAATAATCCCCATCACCGGCATTACTGGTAGGCCTCCTTGAATGCATGCGCATTCTTAGCCTCATGTTGTAATGCATAAAGACAAGTCTATCTAACGTCCTAGTCTGAATTCTATTTCTATTCTTCGTATGAATAAGTGCAAAACAACTCCAATTTCTTTCGCAACTAGAGGAAGACGTTGTTTGGCTCAAAATCCTTACTGCAATTTTTTGGAGAGCCGGTGTAGTCTCTCCGAAATTTATCCACCAGTCGGCGGGGTGCAACTTAAGTACTGCATGTTGTGCAAGAATATCTCCAAAGCTACCCTGGCGAGTTCCAAATATATCCAATTCATTCAAAGCCTTTATTTGTACATCTAAGTCAGGCTCTAATCTCTTTACACGTTCTTTAATCCAATACGAATCTCATCATCCATAACAAATGATTGGGCATATCTATACCTAGGATTTAGGTAATAACCTGCTGCATGAATATCGTGGTGGAGCTGCTTTGTCCATCTTTTGTCGATCAAATTCCAGTAAGATTGCCAGCTTGAACAATCACGTTGAATTGCCAACTTCGCTTTATCCATGGCGTCGTAGAGGAAGCCCATCGTAGGTGCTTCATCGGTTTCAACAAGACGAAGTACCCTCATCAGTGGTTCCATCACCTTTAAAATTTTCTTAACCCTCTTCCAATATTTGTTGTCTCTTATGATGTTTACAACATCAACCGGCGTCCCTGATGTCTTCTTCCCATATTTTGTGTTGAGCCATTGTTGGGAAGCAAACATTTCACTCAACTCTCCCCTATGCTGATACAAACTCTCTAAAGCTATAAAGTTTGTTGCAAATCTAGTCGCCACTGGCCTAAGCAACTCTCGTCCCTTCGTGAACTTCCTCATTATTGCAACTAGGTGATTATGGTTGTAAATAAATGTTGTCACTTCTTTGGCTTTTTCAACCATTTCTTTGACATTCTTTCTCTTTCCAATATAAGATCAATACAATGTGCAGCACACGGTGACCAAAATATATGTGTTCTCTTTAGCATCAACAAATTTCCTGCAGACTTATATGTTGCTTCATTATCTGTCACAATCTGCACCACATTCTCCTCCCCAATCTCATCCACTACTTTATCCATCAAGCTAAAAATATATTTAGCATTTTTTATTTCATCCGAGGCATCAATTGACTTGTGGTACACTGTTCCCAAGTGGCAATACACCATGAAGTTGATCATGCTGCGTCTTGTTGGGCCAGTCCAACCATCACACATGATCGTGCATCCTCTGGCCTGCCATATGGGTTTAAAGGTATTTACGTATGCCTTTGTATCTACATACTCTGCGTCTGTCCATTTTCCCCTAATCTCCTTGGCTGTGGGAGCTTTAATTCCTTCACCTGCTTCTGCTGCTGCATCAATTACCACCTGCCAATATGGAGAGTTTGCCGCATTAGGGGGTATGTTGGCATGTATAAATAACTTTGCTGCTGCCCTACCCAGTTTCTCAACAGAAGTTCTACTCCACATTTGTTTTATCTTCTTTTGTTTACTAGATTCTTTCCTAAAGAGGATCGGATCAACAGAGGGTCTCCTAGGCACATCTTCTTCTTCCACATCTACATCTATAGGATGACGAGCTACATGTGAAGATGTGCCCCGCCGGCTGCTAAACATACGCCTTAATCCACCAAACATACTCCCTCCAACCCCAGCTGTACTTCCCGTTGGGGCCGCAGTTGTACTCCCCTGGCCACTCCCACTCCCACTCGCACTTGAACCAAACGTGCGTCGACGTTCTTCCTCTTCACGAGCATAGCCACGCTTTCTCTCCTAGCTATAGTCATTTCTCGATCAGAATCTTCCTCAGAATCAATGATGTCTTCGCCACGAACGCCCATATATTCTGGACCAAACACCTCTTGTCGGGCCGCATCAAGGATATCATCTTTCTTTTTCTGCACAGCAGCTCGTTTCCCCTTTGACTCTTCTAAATTGGCTTGCATCAGTATCATTATCTCTTTGGGAACTTTGGTGCATCCTGCAACTTGACCCTTTCGATGTGCCAAATGTTGTTTAAGTCGCGTAATTCCACCATTTATTACTCTATCACAATAGTTGCATTTTATTTGGTGCCTTCCACCACCTACCCTCTGACAATGTTCCCATCCAATATCCTCATTTGCAGTTCCACTTCCAGTTCCAGTCCTAAACATTTTTTAATTAGAGATGGCTTATGTGATGTGGCTATGTCACTTAGATACTGAGTCTAAGAGTGAAATACTTAGATTTTAAAATTTATAAATGTAATTGTAAATCTTAAATACAGATAATGAAATCAAGTACTAACTACTAAATTCAAATACTAAAGTAACTAAACCCTATGGGCTACAGGCCTACAGCCTACAAAGTACAACTACGAAGCTCCAAAGTCCAAAACGGCAAAACCTGTCGAAAAAATAAAAATATAAACATACATTAGTCATTACTCATTAATCTGTAAATATGATTCTCCATGTTTTTGAAAAAAAATGATTTTCTCTAATTTTTAAAATTATTCCGAAATTTAAACAAATACAAAAAAAAATAACAAACCATATGCATAATCTGTAAAATGCACATGATTATGTTCTATTATAAGTAACACATGTTATCCAACCTTTAAACTAGAATTTTTTTTGAAAATATTAATTTTCCCTAATTTTTAAAATTATTCCGAAATTATAAAAATACAAAAAAAATAGCAAACCATGTGCATAATCTGTAAAATGCACATGATTATGTTCTATTATAAGTAACACATGTCATCCAACCTTTAAATCAGAATTTTTTTTTGAAAATATTAATTTTCCCTAATTTTTAAAATTATTCCGAAATTATAAAAATACAAAAAAAATAGCAAACCATGTGCATAATCTGTAAAATGCACATGATTATGTTCTATTATAAGTAACACATGTCATACAACCTTTACATCAGAATTTTTTTTTGAAAATATTAATTTTCCCTAATTTTTAAAATTATTCCGAAATTATAAAAATACAAAAAAAATAGCAAACCATGTGCATAATCTGTAAAATGCACATGATTATGTTCTATTATAAGTAACACATATTATCCAACCTTTAAACCAGAATTTTTTTTTGCAAAAAATGATTTTTCCTAATTTTTAAATTTATTCCGAAATTATTCCGAAATTAAAAAAAATACAAAAAAAATAGCAAATCATGTGCATAATCTGTAAAATGCACATGATTGTGTCCTACTATAAGTAACACATGTTATCCAACCATTAAACCAGAAAAAAAAAAAAAAACATGATTTTTACTAATTTTTAATATTAATCCGAAAATAGACAGAAATTAAAAAAAATATAAAAAAAATATAAAAATCAGTTGCATAATCTTGAAATACACATTTTAACATTTTACAATGGCTACAACATCATATCAAGGTGGAAAAAAAGTGATTAGAGGAAGAAAAATGTATAAATACCTATTTTCGGATTTCTTCGAAAAATGGCCCACGGAGCTTCGATTCATCCAAATCGTAGAAATTGGTCGTTTTAATTCTCCAAAATAGACTAATTGTGGTCGTTTTTAGCAAAAGAACAGATTAGAAAAGAAATGGGGGAAGAAAAGTGGGAAGAAAATGCAAAACAGCAAGTATTTATAAAAAAAAAAAATGTGACCGTTTTTTGACCGTTACGGGGGCCGTAACGGCCGTTTTGGGCCGTACCGGCCGTTACGGCCCCGTAACGGACCGGTACGGTCGAAATTTCCGGGGTCCCCGATTTGGACCCCGTATCGCGTAACGGTACCGGCCGTTTCCGGTACGTATCGGCCGGTACGGCTGATACGTAACCGGTACGGCCCACCTTGGGGTTAACCTATTAGATGGATTGGATGTCGTATACACATGAAAGGTTGGAAGTTATCTTTGGTTGGACAACGAGGATTGCCTAATGGAATGGTCATTCCTATCTACACATCAACTGGCCCACGCCATATTAAACAACGTTGAGACATTGGTAAATAGCGAACACAAGTGTGGTCCACTCCGAGTGGCTACTATGGAGATTTTCAAAAGGTAATGATCGCGATGGGGTCAACCTATTGATGGATTGGATGTCGCATCTAGATGAAAGGTTCGAAGTTATCTTTGGTTGGACCTTAACCTATAGTCCAACCAGTTGTACTTGAGACCTTTAGAAAAAATGAGTTTTACGGATTCCTGCCCTTGATTTTCGACGGGGTCCACTGTGATGTGTATGTGAGATCCACTCAACCATTAGATGTGTACTAACCATTAGATGTGTAATCCCATGTTGGGCTCAGAGCAAAAGAAAAAAAAAGGCTAACCATTGATTCAGGTGGGCCATAACAAGGGAACATTTGGGAGAGAGACGCCCACCTTTGATTTTTATAGGGCCCATTGTGATGATTATATTGAATCCACTCTAACCATTAGATACTACACTAAAACTTAGGCCCAGGGCCCAAAAATCATGCCTATAAGTGATTTAAGTGGGCCACACACAAGGGGGAACAATTTGGAGGGTGAGCTTTGCCTTACACACCGTTCCATTTGTGTGGTCCACCTGAATCATGGATATGGCTGATTTTTGGGCCTTGGGCCTAAAATGGGGTGAGAAACCTGATGGTCGAGGTAGATTTCACATCAATACTACGGTGTGGCCTAGTCGAGCCACCACCCTTTTCTAAAGTGAGGTGAAATAACTCAGGTAAATTTATTAACATTGATTAACCCCCAGTTTCTAAGCCGGTTGGACTTAAGAGTTTCTTACATATATAGACACATGCACGCACCGACTCGATTAGTCAAAAAATTGGACCCTTACCCATTAAAATTGGGTCGGGTTCATTAGGTATCTGTGGTTCCGGGTACCCATTGACAACCCTAGCTAAGGGAGAATTGTGTTTCGTGGATCTCAATATGCTAACTTCCAATACCATAGTAGTAGGAATGAACAATCTGTGAAAAGTTAATTGGTCATCTTGTGTGTGGGAACCAACGACGAGTTAGGATGGGATAACCGTGCCATGTCCCTACCCCACATAGGAATGAATACTCACGGAATGCAAGTTCTTGTGTTTAGGTCTAGGCCATTTGGCTGAGCACTTACATGGGAAGGTCGCATCAAGTCTTTGGTCTGAGAGACCCATCATGCTCGGATTGGATTGACTTGATCATGTATTAGCTTTTAATTAATCCATAGACCTGAGGTTATATAGGGAGTATAAGCTCTTGGTGTTTTGTGCTTGGGCTTACCTGGGGAGGTTATATTAGTGGCTGACATACAAGTGTGGTTGGGTATATGCATCAAGAATGTGGTTGTAGTTCATATGTTCCAACATAAGATCACTAGTTACCTTGAGGAATTTATTAGTGGTTTAGATCTTAGTGATTGGACCATCTATTGAGTGGTTTTCTAGCTGGGCTTGGCACTTATAGACTTTTGATGGTGTAGGGCAATGCGAAAGTTTTTAGGGGTGAGAGAACACCATAGCAGATGTACCCTTTGAAACCCCCACTCCTTATAAATAGATCTTATCCATGGGTAATAGAGCAAGAGGGACCCTAGATGTTCCCAACCCTCGGACGTCAAAAGTAGAGAGACAGAGAGAGAGAGAGAGAGAGAGAGAGAGAGAGAGAGAGAGAGAGATTCTCTCCTCCGCTCCACACGAGGGGTCCACCTTGTGGATGACTCTTTGGTGCGTGTGCCTAACCCTACCCTAGGTGTGCATGGGGCTCCCTCTTCTCCTCTTTTGTAGGATGCATCAGGGAGAGAGCTGCTTTGGGGGATCTACATTGGGTTTCTACAATGATTGCACAACACGAATTTAAGGTAACATCCTGGCCATTGATTTGTGTTTTTCTTGTTTGGAGCTTGATAATATTTAGATGGAGATCCTAATTAGATTTTAAAATCATTTCAATTCTGTGTATTCATAACAAAATGTATATTTGTTAATCAGGGTTGTCTGAGGGCATCATAGCGTCTCTTTAGCCATTGGGCATTAGGTGTTTCCTATAGTTGTTGGGCATCAGGCATCTCATATAGCGGGGTTGGGTCATGGCTTGTCCATGAGATGCGATAGCGTTAGATAGCCGTATAGCTAGCGAAGCGTCGCATGGCATTTAGCCTGTGAGGCATCGATAGCTGATATTCGTAGAGCCCCTAAGCTTTGTCTATGAAGTTGGAGTGTTTGTAACTCCGTTCGTGAAGGATAATATGCATGTTGTTCGCCTAAGAATCACGCCATGTCGAGTGGCTTTCGTTAATATCTGGTAATAAATTATATTTCAGACTATGGTCTGACGCGAGCTGTTAATTACATCCCTTGGGAAAACCCTTGATTAAAAGGTACAACTAGAGGAAGCTATTCTTCATGCAGGATGGCGTTATTAGTCATAATCTATGGTCTTTTGTCTTCGGAGTATCTAGATCCTTGATCAGGGACACTCACGATGGCCTTAGTGCACATGAGCGGTTGGTTTGGCGATGTCGTGGGCATGTCATGCCGAGGTGTAGCGATGACCACTCTCTAGCACCTATTGTATGAAGACAGGACCTTTTGCATCGGGCACAAATGTTGCATTAGGTCTGCACCCTAGTTCAGAGAGCTAGAGTGTGAGAGAGGCTGGTCTTAAGGTGGTGCTCCCTTGGTCCTTAGATGAGGAGCTAGGGATGAGTCCCCACACACTGTTGTTGATGTCATGATAGGTCTACACCGAACTTCTCGCTTTTGTGGCCTGACGCATATGATGCTACAACCAATGTTGTCATAATTGTTATCGTATCGTAAATCGTAAAGGGGTTTGAATCGCATCGTAAGATTTTTTCAGATTTTCATAAAACATGTCATAAAAAATATAAAAATTGTATATAAAAAAAAAAACATATCAATCATCCATTTTGTCATGAATATGCAAAAAACAAAGAGATGTATCATGTATATATCATTATGTCATAATCAAGTTCAAACAATAATCCTTTTCCCATCCCATGTACATGTAAGTTTTCTATATGATTTAAAAAATAACATTTTCCCCATCCCCATTTACATGTATAATTCTTTATTTACTTGTTTCTATAATTCAAAAAGTACATAAAAAGGTCCAAACAAATCTATTATTAATCGGCTATGTCATCATCATTCTCCTCATCACCCATTGGGTCAACATTATTAACATCATCTTCATCTTCCTCCTCTACTTATACCATTTTTGCTTTTCCCTTTGCCTTGCTTCGAATAACAAGTTTTCTAGGACCGACAAAATAGTTGTTGCAATAAAATTTATTATAAATTTATAATGATTATTAATTAATAATTATAAGACTACACTACATGATTAAATAATAAAAATACGAAATACAAGTCATATACAAGGTGTCCCAAATCGGTTACGTATCGGCCGATACGTAACGGTAACGGCGGTTACCATTACGGGATACGAGGTTGAATCAGCGAGGCCCAAAAAAAGAGAGTTGTAACGGCCGTAACGGCCGTTACAGGGCATAACGGCCGTTACAGTCCCTGTAACAGCCGTTACGCACAGTAACCTAAAAGAAAACGAAAACAAAGAAAAAAAAAAAACATACTTATCTTGATTGTCTTCTCCTTCTTCTTTTGCTTCTTCTTCTTCTTCTTCTTCTTCTTCTTCTTCTTTTGCTTTTTCATCTTCTTCATCTTCATTTGCTGCGGGCTGCCACGGCGGGGCTGCCGTGGCTTCTTCTCCTCTCTCTCTCTCTCTCTCTCTCTCTCTCTCTCATTTTCCCTCTCTTTCTCTCTTTCTTTTTCCCTCTCATTCTCCGTCTTCTCTTGAAAAACGAATGGAAGGCGTGGCTGTGAGCACATAAGATCTTTTTTTTTTAATACTCTGCGTTGTACGCTGGTTAGTGCGCATGCACATGCGCTGTTTCAATGCATGGGGACCACCTTGATTTATGTATTGTATATCCATGCCGTCGATCAGTTTTTTCAAATCATTTTAAGCCATTGTCCTTGAAATGAAAAAGGTCCAAATCTCAGGTGGGCCACACAGTAGGGATTGAATGCCCATAGTTAAAAACTTTATATGGCCCATTGTAATGTTTATTTGCCACCATACTTGTTGATAAGGTCACATGGACCTTGGATGAATGAAAAACACAGTAAGCAGCTCGATCAAAAAAAAAATTTGTTGGCCCAAGAAGTTTTTAGTGGTGGGAAATTAATCCCTACTGTGCAGTCCACCTAAGATTTAGATTTGCCTCATTTTTTGGACCATGCCCTAAAATAAGTTGGCAAAAAGGATGGATGCCATGGATATACAACAAATATTTTGAGGTGGGCCCCACATTCAAGGCATCACCCACTATGGTTCACGTGAGATTTAGATTTGGGCCCCACATTTAAAGACTCACCCACTAGTGGTCCACCCAAAATTTGGATCTAGCTTATTTTTTGGACCATGCCTTAGTGGGCAAAACAAATCGACGACAGAGATATACAATGCATACATCAAGGTGGCCCATGTTTAGGGCCTTACTCACCCGTGGTCCACTGGAGATTTGCATGTACCTTATTTTTGGACCATGTCTTAAAATGAGTTGGCAAAATGGATGGACGACATAGATATATAATACATACATCAAGGTGGGCCCCATGTCCGGGACCATAAAAAATGTGCACAAGACTTATTAACTGAAAATTAACCAATTAATTATGAGACCATTGTTGTTATGAGATTGTTTGAACGATTTTAACTATTAATTTGTAGACAATTATTTTTTGAAATAGGACCATTTAATATTTTTCATCGTCAATTTTCAATAAATGTCCACCAACTAAAAATTAACTAATTAAATTTTTGGGATTATTGTTGCTTAGCCACAATACCAAAATTTAATTGTCTGAACAATTTTCACCGTTAATTTGCAAACACTTGCTTTTCTTTTTTAATAAGACTATTTGATATTTTTCATTCTTCATTGTCCAATAAATGTTCACTAATCCAATAGTGGGGTAAGTGTTAATAAATTGCATGAATTTAAGATCTAGGGGCAAATGATATCAAATTATTAGGTATATGAATTACATAATATAACATAAAAATTCCCAGACCCTATATATTGAAATGAAATGTATGCGAGTCATGAGGTATTACATGTTCAAATTATAAATAATAGTAAAACCTACAAATATGATATGTTTTGGTATTACATTCATTATAATAAATTTATATTGATATTAAAAGTTTGGAGTCGATGTCAGGTTATCAAGTTCATAAATTCATCAGACAGCTCGATACAGCTTTCTCACCAAAGAGTGGACCATTACGCCATCATAAACATGTTCAAAATTGTAAATGAATGCATATTTGGAATATTTACATTTTTCTGGATTTAATGGATATTTTACCGAATTTTTTTAGCACAAAAAAAATTGACCGTTACAGGGGGCGTATTGGCCGTTACGGCCCGTATTTGTATAGGAAATGGTGGGCACCGTTAGGCCCACCGTCACCTTGTTCACATACCACGTCGCCAATCCGGTTTGGATGTGGATCTGCCTACTCCTTGCACATCCTCCAAGCATTCAGTAAAACATTCACCTATGTTCATCCAGGTGTTATCTGTAGGAAGTGCGGGATCCTCTTTCTTCGTGATCCATTCATCATCAGATTCTATATCTGATAAGCACATAGGATCAAGCCTTTGGTCTTTTTCTCTCTTTGCATGACGGACTTCGAACTGGAGACTACATTTTATGAAGACGAGCGCATTCAATCGTTGTTGCTCAAATCTATTCCTCTTCTTTGAATGTATCTGCAAGCCCATGAATGTAATAATATAAGGTTATTGGTCACTACAGTCTACATGGTTAATTCATAAGTTGATTGATGAATTAAAAAATGTCTCACCTGCTCAAAAGTGTTCCAGTTGCACTCACAATTAGTAGCACTACATGTCAAACTCAAAATACGAATAGCCAGCTTTTGTAATTTTAAACACTCGTCTCCGTAACTCTCCCACTATAGACCTAAAACACAATAATTTATACAATTTATACGAACAATAGACACGTAATCAAACTCAAAGAAGCAAAATAATTGTAACTTTGTAAGTAAAATTATCCGGTTGCTTTGTCGTTCTAGTTAACTTTGTTGTTTCTCTTCCAAATAAACCATATGCCTTTTTGAACTTGTCCATTTGCTCATCAATGATGACCCTTTGCCTTGAATCGGGGATCGTTTTTTCAATACAATCATCTAGGCTGGTTTTAACTTCTAAATCCAGATGAAAATTGTCATCATACTGAAATCTTAGATTTAATAAATAAGCCGCTGCATGTAAGGGCCTATGCAACTGAAAATTCCATCGTTGGTCTATTATGTCCCATATAGCCGAATACCTTTTCTTCACCTCTTCCAAGTTTTTTGCTATAGTTTCTTTTGCTCAATCCATTGCTTCATAAATATATCCCATAGTCGACCTCTCATCTAAATCAACTAGCCTTAGCACCTTGACCAATGGGAAAGTGGTCTTCAAGCAAAATTTGATAGATGGTCAAAAATCTACATTAGCAAAAACAATGTCTTGAACATGCTTTCCCTTTGCGGTCTTGGAGAAGTTACTACCTTTCCATTCCTTCGAGGTAAACATCGACCCTAGGCCAATTCTATTTTCATGAATGCTTTTAAAAGTTAAGTAATATGTAGCACTGGTCGAGTCAACTCTCCCTTTGCATGCTTCCTCATCAAATTCAATACCTAACAATGTTTGTAAATATAGACCATTATAGCCCTTGCTTTTGCCACGGTCTCTGAATGAACTTGTAGCTTTCCAATATCTGCAAGCATTAGGTCTATGCAATGGGCTGCACATGGAGACCAAAACAATGTCTTCCTCTTCTCTATCAACATTTGACTTGCCTTCACATAGGCGGATGCGCTATCTGTAACTACCTGCACAACGTTCTCTTCACCTACCTCATCAATCACTAACTCGAGCAACCCTAAAAATTGTTCGCATTTTTTGAAATATCGGACGTATTAACAGATCTTAAAAATACTGTACCACTTGGACTATTTACCAAAAAATTTGTAATCGATCAATTCACTCCATCGGTCCACCTATCTGACATAATCGTACATACAGTCTTCCCCCATTCCTTCTTATATACATCAATAAATTTCTCTATCGACTCAACCTCCATCTTCAAAAATTTATTCCTCACTTCATGATACGAAGGAAGCTTCCCCCATTCCTTCTTATATACATCAATAAATTTCTTTATCGACTCAACCTCCATCTTCAAAAATTTATTCCTCACTTCATGATACGAAGGAAGCTTCAATCCCGGCCCAAATGCGGCAACCGCTTCCATCATTGGTGTGAAGAATGGGCTCTTTACAAGGTTGAATGGTAGAGCATTCATATATAGGAAACGCGAAATAGATAAACACACATTATCTCTATCTCCCTTCTTCCATATTTTGTTTAGAGTGGCTTGTTGTTTTTCTTTTGCCTCACTCTTTCGCATAATATCTTCAATTGTTCTCTTTCCTTTTCTACTACTCATTTCAACATTATGAATTATAGGAACCCTTCCAACATCATAGGCCATCTCCTCTTGTTGCTTCTTCTCGCTAACATTGCCATCCAATAAATTCTTGAATTTTTCGGCTACATCACCTACTTGGGCACATGCTCTTCTTCGTTCGGGTTAGGTGATGTTTCATTCAAAATACACCTCCCCAATACGCCTTCCCACGAAAATTGCATCTTAGGTGGAGATTATTGTTCTCATCCATCTTGGAACAATACTCTCATGTAAGATCATCGTCCTTTGTCTTCGATTTCTTGCCCATCTTCAATGCGCAAAACAAATCGACAATTCAACACGGCAATTCGGCAACACACAAGTGACAAGCAAAGCCTACATACATATTCAGAAAAAAAAAAACTATTTAGTTAAGGCTTCGTCTTCAATTTCTTGCCCATCTTCAATGTGCAAAACAAATCAACAATTCAACACGGCAATTTGGCAACACACAAGTGACAAGCCAAGCCTACATATATATTCAGAAAAAAAAAACTAATTAGGTTAAGCCCCACACAAACAAAGATTATAAATTGATTAAAAATGAGAAAACCATTTTAAGTTTGGAATAAATGAAAAAACTATTGCAAAACAACTATTTAGGCTCACACAAACACCAAATCTCACCACTGTTTCTCCAAAGAAAGAAAATAAGTGATGTTATAATGTATGTGGGGCATAAATAACTTTTAAATAGAAAAGCCCTAAAAAAGAATGACAAAGAAATGAAAAAAAAATTGAAATATTATATTTTTTTCTCCAAAAAATCCATATTTTCACAAATATATGAAAGAAATGAAATAGAAAAGAATAGTAGAATATTTAACCTCTATTCTTACTTATTTCAACGTAGAAATCGAATGCAACAAGCGGCGTTCGATTCCGTTGAGCGATGCAAGAGATATCTTGATTTTTTTTTCTCTAGGTTTCTTATGGCCCACAAGCTCCAAAAGTCCCTAAAATCTTTCAGAAGTTGCAAAAGATTGTTGTTTTTGTTAATACCTTGGGTGGGGCCTAAATAGCTTTTAAAACAAAAAGAACAAAAAAAAGATAAACAAAAAAACAATTTTTTTTTTGCAAATTCACGATTTTTGGACCGGTTTTTGCGTCGGCTAGTCGAATCGTACGATTCATGATTGAATTGTTCGATTCAGATATGAATCGTATGATTCGATCATATTTATGATTTGGCTGTACGATTTAAATCGTATTGCCATACGATATGATATGAATCGTACGATTCGTATCGTGACTCGTACGATTATGACAACATTGGCTACGGCTACCCTGGAAGAACCATAGGCTTAGGGTCCTCCCAATGAAGGGGGGTGGAATGTTCAGGCAAGTGAGGCTCACTTGGTGAATATCTGGGCCTGAAGTTCCTTGTTGCAGAAGGTTGTTGTTCTCTGTTTGACTTCTCTGATCTATATGTCTGACTGCTTTGAAAGGAGTGTCGAGGTATTAATAGACCGGTGAGGTTCGGTTTTCTCGGCAGCGGGGTCTCTGTGCTTGCCCTAGCAGTCTTGTAGCAGAGGGCTTTGTGCGTGGCTCAGAGGGTTCATTGTCCGGCCTACCACTTAGTCACTGAGGCTTGTCGTCGACTTATGCGCAGGCAAGATAGTGATGTCTTGGGATGACGCAATGGTGCTGTCGGACGAGTGGGGTATTTTCACTAAGTATGAAAATTTCCATGTCGACACCATGTCTTTCGAAAATTTGCCAACACAGTGATCCAAAATTTTGATCTAATGGTGGCCCTACTATGGATGGTGGGATGCTCTGGAAGTTTATATGATTGAAAATCCTAAATCTTTAACATGACACCTATTTTCATATATTTTCTTCTCTTAATTGTCTAGTTTAGGCCGCCATATTGACATGTTGGGATCTTCTAACCTGGATGATTTCAGTGGCACCCTCCATCCACTATGGGAGTATATCCAAAGTATTTAAAAAATGGTTACGTAACAACCATCACGACCACTTTGTAATGGTAATGGTGGGAACTGTTACACGTTATGGGGCCGTAATAGCCATAATAAAAAAGGTTCGTAATGGCCATTACGGGTTTGATACAGTTAAAAAAAAAGGGCCGTAACAGCCTTTATGGCCCGTGTTGTAACGATAATTATGGAGGCTGTTACGGTCACCAGAATCGTTATTGAATACCTTGGGTAAATCAGACAAATGGGCTTACTCACCAAACCATGGGCCTTGCGGTGCTGAATTCTGTGTGTCAGCAATCTATGTTTTCAATGATTAATGTAATGTTACAACTAATTTTTCATATTGCCTATACTTGTAGTTTCATGCTGTGTTGGAGATGCATGCCTTGAGATTGTACTTTTCAGTACTCAAGGATTAGATCATTTGTGAATTTTGGTTTTTTTTTTTTGAAAGGTGACTCTTTTATTCTGTTAGTCATGCAACGCACCCACACGGTCAGTCACACAATGCACCCACTGGTGCAGCTAGTATCTCTTGAACCTGAGACCTGCTGTTTGAAATGCCAAGGCGTCAACCGGCTAGGCTACCAGGCTATTTTGAAGTTATTATTTTATTAATTTCTCTCTCTCTCTCTCTCTCTCTCTATATATATATATATATATACACACACACACACACACACACACACACACACACACACATGTGTATTTATCATCTATCTCGTAAGTACACTTCTTTTAAGCACACATGCACGTCTTTATGTTCTACACACACACAAAGCTATCTATCTATCTATCTACACACACACACACACACACACACATTTATCATCTATCTCGTAAGTACACATCTTTTAAGCACACATGAATGTCTTTATGTTCTACACACACACAAAGCCTGCAAGGTTATACTGGAGTAGAGATTGACCAAGCAACATTGGTTAATAATTATGGATGTTTACATTAAGAAATAGGAGTAAAATTAATAGGCATTTGAAATATATTTGCATGAAGTGTGAAGCAAAGTGCCAACAAATTCAATTGCAGGAGCGGGGAAGTGTCTCTTTCAAAATATTAACAAGTGTAACTAGGTATGAAGCAGGAGTGAGAGCAGGAATCATAATTGAGGATTTGGAGTAGAAGTGGCATGTAGTTAGAAAGTTCTTGCAACTAAGGTTGGAAACATGGTGGCGGAGTTTAGGAGAGAAAACAATGTTAGTAGTAATACATTGAAGAAAAAAAGGAAAGTGGAATTTTGAAGAAGTTCAATGTTATGTGGAATGAGAGGCTAAATGCATTTTGAAAGTGTAGAAATAAGTTTTAGGATATTTAGAAGGAAAAGCTAATTATAAGGAAACTAGGTGGTGGAATGATTAGGTCTAAAAAACTATTAGTGTTAAATAATCATGTTTCAAGGCCCAAGGACAAGAAACAAGGAAAATTTAGATGAAGAGAGAAAAGCCAAAAAGAACGCTAGAAAAGGCATGAGGCTAAACGTACGAGTTACGCCATATGTTAATTTGTACAATAGATTGCGGATAAGAGAAGGTGAGAAAGATGTTTTCAAAATTGCAAAAATGAGAGAAAGGGTAGAGATTTGGATCATGTTAGATGCATTAAGAGCGATCACCAAGGGTATTGGTTAAGGATGGTAAGATAATGAAAGGTGGAGAAGCTACTTAAGAACTTTTAACGATCACTTTGAAAGCTTAGGGATAGAGGAATCATAAACTCAAATGAGGCAAAATATCATATGTTCTTTCGTAGGATTAGGATTTCTAAAGTGAAAGATGCTTTGAGAAAGATGAAAACTATGACCACATGGTATATTCGTAGAGGTTTGGAAGTCCACTGGAGATATTGGTTTACTTTTGGTGACACGAAGTTGTCAACGAGGCTGTGAGATCGAAGAAATGCCAGTCGAATGGAGGAAATGAATCATGGAATTAAGAATAAAGGAGATAGTTCCGCTATCTATCATGGAATTAAACTTATGATTACTTTGAAACTTTGTGAGAAAGATTGTGCAAAGACTAAGGTATGACATGAACCTATCATAAAATCAATTTATGTTAGAAAAGGTCAACTATTGAGGCTATTTTCCTACTTAGACAAGTGATGGAGAAATATAAGGAGAGGAAGGATCTCCATATGGTCTTTATTGACTTAGAGAAAGTATAAGATAGGTTTAGATAATCTAGTGGATTTTGTGAAAGAAAGGAGTCTCAAGAGGATATATTGACATGATTAAGAATATGTACAAGGGAGTGGTAACAAATGAGAGAACCACTAATGGAGAGACAAATGCTTTTCCAATTACTGTAGCCTTACATTGGCCTATTTGTTTTACCAATTACGACAGTAATGTAAAGGAAATGAGCAACTATAACAAATTACTTTACCTCTCCTGACATTAGTTGCATTTGACTGCAATGATGGCGAGTTTACATTGTTTGATTTATCTGTGGTAAAATCGTAATGATGACAATTTACATTACTTTAATGTCAAATCATTACCAAAATAAACCGATGTTACTGTTTGGATTGGAGATTTTAATGGTAATACCATGAAAAAGTGCAATGATTACAAATTTCTTTACCTGTCTTATAAAGAAATCTGCACTTGACCAACGATTTCGGTGTTTGGTTTGGCCGTGGTAAAATTATAATGATGACACAATTCCTTTACATTGCTGGGGTAATTGGCAAAACAAATAGGTTCTAAGGGTTAGCATTGAGTCCATATCCTTTTGTATTGGTCATGGACGAGTTACGAGGCATTTACCAGAAGAAATCCCCACAGTGTATGTCGTTTGCCGATTACATAGTTTTAATTGACGAGACAAGGGAGGGGGGTAAGCATGAAGCTAGAACCATGGAGGGATGCTTTAGAATCTAAAGGTTTTAAAATCCATTGGACTAACATATAGTATATGGAATATACTTTTAGGCCCTATTTGTTCTGCCCATTTACCTGGTAATGTAAGGTAAATGTGTCATCATTACTGTTTTACCATTGCCAAACCAAACATAGGAATGGCCGGTCAAATGCAGTTGCATTCAACAGACAAGTAATTTGTAATCATTGCACTTTTGCATGTAATCACTGTAAAAATCTCCAACCAAACAACAGCATCAATATATTTTGATGATGATTTGATATTTAAGTAATGTAAAATTGCTATCATTACGATTTTACCATGAATAAATCAAACAATGTAAAATTGTCATCTTTGCGGTCAAATGCAATTGTTGTTAGGAGACAGGTAAAGTAATTTGTAATGGTTGCTCATTTCCTTTATATTACTGTGGTAATGGGCAAAACAAACAGGCCCCTAATAACAATTGGATTGGAAAAAGACGATTAGTGATGATTGTTGACCAAGAAGTACCCTAAAATGATTATTTCAACATCTTGGATGAATAATTCATTTGTGGAGAGTGAAAAGAATGTTGCTCATAGAATTAGAGGTAGGTGAATGAAGTAGAGATGTGCATCTTGATTTTTATGTATCATCACATACCAATCAAATTGAGGGGAGGTTTTATATGATAGCTATAACGCCAACAATGCTTTATGGGATAGAATGTTGGGCAGTCAAGTAAGAACACGTTCATTGGATGAGTGTAGCTGAAATGAAGATGTTGAAATGGATGAGTGGCAAGACAAGGAAGGTAAGAATATGAGGAAAAGTAGATTTTAGATGGTTTGGCTATGTGTAGTGCAGAGCAAGGACTGCACCGGTGAAGAATGAGTTGGTTCAAGTGAAGGTTCTAAAAGGGCAATGGGAAGGCCCAAAAGGATGTGGGTAGAGGTAGTAAGAAAAGGTTTGATAACTTATTTCTGACTGAGGATATGATCCTTGATAGGGTGGAATGGCTGAAGAGAATTTGTGTCGCCGACCCCAGTTAATTGGTTTGAGGCTTAGACAATGAGTCAACAATGATGATTGCACACACACACACACACAGATGCATCAATCCCCTTTAGTTAATGGGGAGTTATTTGATACCATGGCCGAGGTTGATGATTCACATGCTTGCACTCAGAAATTGTACCTGGGGAATACATTTAACCCAAATTAAGCTGTCCATATCATAGCACCCATACTACATAAGTCATAACCACAAAAATCAGATTTATTGAAAAAATATTAATCTCTGATGAATAGAGATGCGTGCCTGGTGGTGACATGCCAACCAGCCTCAAGCTTAGCTAAAGGAGGAGGGTTAATGTCATGTGGGAGGGAGTGATATGCAGGAATGAGGGTGTCGGAGGGAGGATGAGAAGCACCTTTTTAAGATGAAATTACAAAACCTTATCTTTGAAACACTTCTCATGAGTTATATGATTCTAAAAATTAATTTGAAAGGTCGTATTTGGTAAAAAGGTAACAGAAGTATTTCCATTAGACAGGTTACAGATATGCCCAGTAATAGGATTAGTGTAATTCAAAGTATCATTGATGGCCTCAGAAATGATTTGTCCTTGCTTCCATCTTCAATTGTGCTTCGGAACTAGGTCCTATAATACATTGTCCTGATTGTTTGGCCCAGAGCATAGTTACTAGGTGGTCTTCTTCCCTCACAAACACTCATGTTTCTCGCTAGCTATTTCAGGCTTTCATTTCTTGCTTCTAGCTAATTACTGTAACAATAGTTGTAAAGAGACATTTCATGCTTCCATTTATTGCATCGTTTCTCACATCTGTTTCTGAGACTAGTAACTGTAACCCCGGATGTTTTCCGAATATTGGGACCCTTTCCCTTCGGCCATAAATGACTCTTTTGCATCGTCAAAACCTGAAACCACCCAGGCTTGCTGATTGGAAATTTGGAATTGCCTTACACACTAAGATGGGTGGGATATGGGGTGACTTTACCGGTGTTTCTTAACCACCGACCTGCCATACGCATGGCTTACGTTTACACCAGCTGTGATACCATCCATTTCACGGGCCATATAGTGCCTGGAGCATGGTATGAAAATCAGACTGCACATAATGCAATGCCCTATGTGTACTGCCTATTATTCCTTTCACTTTATTATTTCTTTGAACCATTTTTTTTCTGTGGCAGAAAGGGTCGAAGGAAGCTGAAGAGAAAACTAGGTGCTGGCAGCTCCCATGGATCCCTCCTCCCCAAGAAGAAGCACCATCAGAAGAAGAAATTGCAAGGAAGGCAGCTATAAGGGAAAGGCAAGGCCAACGGCTGCGCGAAATGGCTGCAGCAAAGAGGACTTCAAGAATTACAGAGCTTGAAAATGAACTTCAGGGCTTGGAATTTCTTCTGCAGCAGCTGGAGCATGTGGCAGAGCATGAGATTCCTTCTTTTCTAGCT
Organism: Liriodendron chinense; assembly: GCA_003013855.2. NCBI lineage: Eukaryota > Viridiplantae > Streptophyta > Magnoliopsida > Magnoliales > Magnoliaceae > Liriodendron > Liriodendron chinense. Next base: position 1,195,658 of record ML058427.1, on the reverse strand, counting down.
GTAACTGGCTATATCTCCAAGCAAGAAATTGAGTCTGCTGTGTTAAGAGTAACACAATCACTACGGAAAGCAAAGGGCGAGCCACTTGAAATTGACGAGAAAGTTGAGGCTCCATCAGCCGAGAAGTTTCAGCTGCTCGGTGTTCCCGACAACATGCTTACGCCTGAGCAGGTGGCTGTATTCTCACTCCCCATTTCCCATTTCCATGGTGATTCAATATTTTCATAAAATTTATAGAAATGGTAGTTCTATAATTTTATAATGGCGTACTTGAATATTTGGTGTTTGTAATAAATGAATGGATTACTACATTCTGGATAGTGTACAGTTCTGCCTTTGGAGTTCAGATATTATGATCGCAATCTTCGCCTTCGTTTCAGATATTAATGATCATCATCTTCACTATCTCTGTAACTCCCAGCTATTTGAGGCTGGGTTCACTTTCTGTATCACCAATCATTCCTAAGGCCCTATATTGTGCTGTTTACTATTCATCATCGTTGTCATCATCCTCATGATGGTTTAGCGTGCCCCCCCCCCCCAATTGATGGTTTAATCCTCATATTGTTTTTGTTTACTATTCATCATCATGGTTTAGTCCCCATGTTGTTGCTGCATGCTATTCATCCTTGTTGTCGTCATCATCATCATAATCATCATCATGGTTTCGTTCCCACGTCTTGTTGTCGTTGTTATTGTTGCGGTGGAAAAGGTAGAAATCTGCTTAATGCATTTTCTCTTTTCCAATCACACACTTAGCTTCCATTATTTATTTTCATTAATTGTTATTGCTTCTGTTGCTTGTCATTATAATAAATATTAGTGCTCATGTTAAAGTTTTCATTTGGCAGCTAAAGGAAAAGAGGAAGCAGACGTTTCTCAAGACATCATCTGAGGGCCGGCAGCGTGCGAAACAGAAACGCTTTGAAGAAGAATTAGAAAGGGAAAGGCAAAATCAGCAAGACGAGGAAAAACGGTTGTATGTAGCTAGACTTCTCAAAACCTCTCCTTATCCTTATCTTGGCTTGTCCAAGTTGTTTTGGAGAACTTCACACATATGGTCTTTTGTCTTCTGGATACACATCTTGTCTTTGCTTCCAGATTTGAATGTATTTGATAGTTTTAGGATGACCGGGTTAGGCAACAGTAAGAATAAGAGGTGTGCTCCAGTGTTATTTGTATTACTGAAGCTTATGGTGGTGGCCCAAGTGATGTATGAACACCATCCAACCCGTCCATCAGATGCAGCATTGCTCAAGTTGCTCCTGGGCCCAAAATTCAGCCCAAACTAAAATGCAGATGGGCCACAGAAAAGGGAACGAGGTGGGAAGGGATGCACGCCCTTGATTTTCTCGAGGGCCCACCTGAGTTGTAAAACCATCTGATATTTTGCCTGACCCTTCATCTAGTCCAGATGAAGTGTCCGAACGACTTAGATTCCCTGTCCACAACACTGGAAATCAATGGTGTTCATCCTCTCTCAACTTGTTCCCCATGCCATGGCCAACCTGAGTTTTCTATCGGGCTTATTTTTGGGACTTGTGGGCAACTTTGGGTGGTAAATCTGATGGACAGGTTGGATTTTGTGAACACATAACGTGGGCCCCACATATGCCTAGTATCACCGTAGCTTACAGTGGTGCCTGTACTCCTGGAGCCAACACCCTAAGAATATATCTGAAGACTTGTAAGGGGCTAAGGATACATGCAGAACTTTATGCCCTGATTTTTCTTCCTTCTTCGAGAAGGCACAGTTGATTGAATGATATCTTACTTCCGAAACCAGAGGATGTGTTTGGAAGTTGCTATATTTACTTTTGAGCAGAGTGGCCATTTGTGAAATATGTTCACGAGCTGCATTTGCTAACTTGCTATTTCAATCTGGTTTGACACTCCACTGAGCAGGTTTTGGAATGGCGTTTCTGCATCTTTGAGATGAATGCCTATTTGAAAGCTCTAGTCTGTGCTGTGCAAATAGTATTAAATGTGCATTTCTGCACTTTCCAAACTAGAAGTCGGTTTACTTGGTGTCTTTGCCTGTCTTTTCTTTAAGAACTCCCTTCACAATGAGGTATCATTGCTGCCTGGTGCATTAGGACCTACATATTGGGCTGATGCACTGAAACTGTACAAGTGGGCCTATAGTTCTGTGACTCAAGACTGCTGATCTGATGGGTTGCACTGTCGATAGGCACAAAATCTTCGAGACATGAAGATCCTAGTCATCCACTCTCTGCGCTTTTTCCCAGACTGTTGCTTCTTCTTCTTTTTCATCTTCACAGTCAATTCATTTGCTGATAAATGAATTTCTTCAGTCTATTTGTAGGATACTGATCAAAGGTTTAGGATCTTCTAAATCTGGAGTACTTTTGGACATGGCTCATCCAAGGTGTATCTCATCAGATCAATGGTCTGATCAGTCAACCCTGTGCATGACTTGTATGGACTGGGTGACTTTCTCCTGTACATGCCCCGGTGCATCAGGACTATATAATTCCTCCAAAACAAGACCCACAAGTTTTCACCAAGTAGCAAGACAGGCATTCCTTCCAGTCTACCACTCCTTTTACTTTTGATTTGCATTGATGGTGCATTTTTTCTGTCTGGTTAAGTAAAAATCTGGATATCTTGGCTTGTTACAAGCAGAACTAGAAAACTTAAAGATCCCTCAGTACGCTCAAATACAGTAGTGTTTTGGTTATGCAAAGAAATTCAGGTTTTTGGATTTTCTTGGTTTGATTCACATGTTCGTCTTTTTTCATTACAGAGAGAATCCCGAGCTATATTTAGAACAGCTACGTGCCAAACATAGAGAGCTCTCTGAAAAAGTCGAGCAGCGGAAACGGCTAAAGACAAATGGCAGCCGTACTAATGGGAACCAAAATCTGTCGGGAGGTGTGGGCCGTGGTGAGCGGTTGAATGCTGCCCAGAAAGAAAGGATGCGCCTCTTGACGACAGCAGCATTTGATAGAGGGAAGGGTGAGGACACTTTTGGAGCTAGAGATGAAGATTGGCAACTCTACAAACTGATGAGCAAAGATGATGATGACGATGATGATGGGCTAGATGAGGATGAGGCGGAACTCACTCGTGTCAGTACTAGGCTCCAGGTCAGTTCCTCATGTCGAAATCAGGCTCTTTTACATTAGGAGTCTAATACATTATGCTAATTTTGGAATTTGTTTCTTACTAAAACTCTACTGCCAATGTGGGGTATTTTCTTTTGGACTATTATGGCCATGCAGGACATAGACCCAACTTTTGTTCCAAAATTAGACATGGGACCCTTTCAAACTGTATCGGATCTGCCACGTTTCCGTCCTCTCACAGCTGAAGATTTTCAGATTGTGCTCGGGGTTGAAAGGTTCAGGTGCCCCGAAATCCTCTTTCAGCCAAACATGGTCGGCATTGACCAGGCAGGCCTTGACGAGATGGCAGGAATCTCCATAAGGAGATTGCCCATGAAGGGTGATTCTATTGAGGAGAGGATCACCGATTCGATCCTTATGACCGGCGGGAGCTGTCTGTTTCCTGGCATGGACGCACGTTTGGAAGCTGGGATTCGGAAAATACGCCCATTCCAGTCGCCTATAAGAGTAATCAGAGCATCTGATCCCATTCTGGATGCATGGCGCGGTGCAGCTGCTTGTGCTGCTGCGATCGGATTCTCCAAGCAAACCTTTAGCAGGCAGGATTATTACGAGAAAGGTGAGGATTGGCTACGGAGATATCGACTGAGGTATTCTCTATAATCGGAATATCATATGCTTAAACCACATCACAGTTGCTATTAGAATTTAGACATGTTAAGGTAGATACCCATGAAGTTAGAAAAATGAGTAAAATCCCCGTTCTCTTTTGCATCTCCTTTGTTTTCCACTTTGTGAAACTTGGTTAGGGCCTGTTTGGATGTACTGGCATGGCTCTAAGAATTGGATGATTCTGATAGACTCGTCTGAGTTTACTCGGATGTGGTAACCTGACTGAGTTTGATAATCGTAATGGAAACCTGGTACACTTGTGCGAGATTTGGACCGTTAATCTGGTAGGCTGGCTAGTGTCCCAAAAATCACACTGGACATCCTTTAGAGAGATTTACAAAGTTTAGCTGAGCACATTTCTTGTTCAGTAAAAATCCTTACAGGTGGGCCCATCTTTACATGATCCATGCATTCATGCGACGGACCGTTGGCTAAACTGCCCATTTGTATGCCATTAACCGGTTTATCATCATTTTAAGAGGAGATTCTGGGGGCATGGCAAATCTATTTGTGGGTCCACTACGACAAACTGGATTGGTGAAAGGTGGGCCTGAATTAGATTTTTGTGGATTTGGATGGTCACAATAGATTCCAATCACTGGTCTAGATTCAACAGATTAGTTCTCTATTTGGGGGCTAGGAGTTATCCATAGGGTTCAAACAGAATGAACAGTTGGGATCAAGAGGCAGCGACTATTTCTCATCCACCAACTTTCGGTGGCTTTACTTGAAACTCTGGTGCAGTCGACTCGATTTAATGAGATTTTCACACTGAGTCACTCGGAACTTGTTCATGAGTGTGATTCATTCTGATTAACATGGGTTGTCTGAGTCGTCTCATGCTACTTAGTTGAGTCGCTGAGTTGACTCAATGTTGGAGTCACTGGTCATGTTAACAATTTTTATTTTCATTTTTATTTTTTGTTACAAAAGATTTAAGGGGTCCCAGAGTTTCTAACCCATGGTCATGTTTAAGAAGGGAAATGTCTTTTGAGATTGCACTAAGGGTTTTTGATAGTGTACCTGCCCACAGCACCACAGCCACTAGATAAAGAGTTCTAACCCAATACTCAATGCACGTGAAGTTTAGAGCCTGCCTTATACTCCTTTATCATTACTGCATTTCTAGCATTACCACGACCTTTCTTGTTATGGTACAACTAGGATTAGAACCCTTTCAAACTCCTTGACAGGTAGGATTTCACCTTGTTAGAATTCAATCTTGATTTCTAATTATGGTACTGCTAGGATTAGCACGAATAGCTGCTATCTTGTTTTTAGGAGAGTTTTCTTTAAAGAAGTTTTGAGTCAAAGGCCATGTTTGATGTGGACTGTCCATTATGTGGGGCCCAACTTCATTATCCACCACCCCTCATGTGGAGCCCGCCTTTGATATTAACCGTCCATCGTGTGGGCCCCACCTTCACTGCTGGTCGTCCACCATGCGGGGCTGCTTTGGATGTGGGCCATTCATCATTAGGGTCCTAACTTTGATGTGGACAATCCATTATGTGGGCTTACGTTGATGTGGGTCATCCATAATGTTGGGCCCAACTTTGATGTGGACCATCCATAGTGTGAGCCCCACCTTTGATGTGGACCGCCCATCATGTGGGGCCTCTTTTGATATGGACCGTCCATCACATAGAGATAAGTAGAAAAGTTAAAAAGTTAAAAAGCAAAAACCTAAATATTGATGGGGATAACTTACTAGCTTATATAAATTAAAAAAGTTACTTATTGGTTGGTATCTAGATGGGCCCTCAATGTCCTAATGTTATTATAGCCAAATGGCACTAATTTTTATTGGACTTAAAAATATAATATGCATCGCAGTTTAAAAACTTGAAACTCGGACTCAACTCGATGACTGGTTAGGCCAAGTCGACTCGACGATTCCCCGGAGTTTTTACTAGACCCAATTTGATATTTATAAATAAGCTAATAATATTCATATTAGTAAGAGCACTAAAAGTTATAGTCCTTTAGTTGCACTTTGTAGTTTTGGGACACTTTGATTGTCCAATCTATTTATCTAGACTCTTCACTAGGTCCAATGATCATTTTGTGGGCAACCATGTAAATATTATCCATTCAATCAATAGTCTTTAATATGGACGGTCGAGATCATTTACATAAGACTAGGTCTAATCAACCATTTGATCCATCTATTTATTAGGGAACATTACTGATTGCTTATCTTTCTAAAGAATTACTTTTTTATTTTTTTTATTTCTATTTTAAAGTAACTGTAGCCATCCATCCATGGCTTGGAAAACAGATGGTTATGGAAGATAAGGCCAAACCAAGGATGGATCAAGATCATCAAAATTAGAGCGACCTTTGCATGGTAGCCTTAGAATCGTGTTCTGGACTTAATAGACAGTTCAGATCATTCGATTGGACTTCCTAACTGAACTAATGCAACTAGGAGCACTGGTGCATTTCTCCTTAAAATGTATATAATCGATGCCCTGTTTGGAACACCGGATTAAATGGTATTGAGTTGCATTAGGTGAAATTAACACCATTGTTACATAATGATTATTTGATATTTTGACCGTCCAATCCCGTTTGCTATCAAATTATAAAGAAACACTGTATTAAGTGAAACTTGATTTGGTGGATAATGGAATTGTAATGAAAGGACTGGATTTCACAGCTGATGCCAGTCACCTGTATGCATGTGCAGCTCGAGTGTTTCCTGTAAGGGGCACATATGGATGGATGGTATGGATAAAACACATGCATCATTGCGATCGAAATCCACCAGAATCCCACCTTATCTCCTAGTGGGGATTGGATGATGAGATACTTGGATTAATCCATTCCTTCCCATCTTTTCCAAACGTAGGATTGATTGGTTGTTTAGAACGATCAATCCAAGTCTACTGGAAAACTCGCCCCCAAAACCAACCCCCATCAACTCACCAAAGTCAATGTTGAGTCGCTGTTTTTTAAAACTACGAAGGGTATCAACAACTGCTATGCTTTTCAAAATAAAGTGTATTTGTAGTTTTCGAGAAGGTCGTCTTGTCTTTTTTTCAAACTAAAAAGTTATTTCTGAAAAGATTAAAACAACTTTTTCCGGCGTATTAGCTGAGCTGGAAGACAGTGTAGTGTGTGTGAATTATGTAGTGTGTGTGAATTATCTAAGTTGGGTCTCTACTCTCTAGGTCTCTAGTCATGGCTCAGTGGTAGAATAGTCATGGCTCAGTGGTAGACTCACAAGGGTTTCAACACACAGGTCATGGGCTCGAATACTCAATTGTGGTGTTTGTGGGTGTGAGTGCGTGTAATTTTATTTTATTTTATTATTTATTTATTATTATTATTATTTTATATATCCAATTTCAGGTTCAATCCATCGTTGTCTAGTACCCCAAAAAATAAAAATAAAAAATAAAACAATTGTTCCTATTGCTTTTAGATAGGGGTGTCAATGGGCCGGGCGCAGGCCCAAAACCCGACGCCCAGCCATTGACAATCCTACTTTTATGGCCCATTTGATAGTCAAGAATTGAAAGCAATTGAAGGTAAATAAGTAATAATTACTTACTATGATTACTTCTCTGTTTCCTTGGAAATGCATGTTGTCCCAAAAAACCTTACATTAGGTATCATGCTATGGACCAAAATTTTATGGGCCCCCCCATGATATGTGCATTATATCCACGCTGTCCATTCATTTTTCCAAATCATTTTTAGGACCTAAGTTAAAAAATGAGGCAGATCCAAAGATTTATTGGCCCACAATAAGAACAATTACGTCTACTAATGAACCTAATGTTATTTATGGTGTGGTCCACTTGATCTTTGGATTTGTCTCAGTTTTGGACTCATGTCCTAAAATGATTTTAAAGGATAAATGAGCGGTGTGGATATAACACATACATCATAAGTGGGCCCATAAGTTTTGCTTTAAAAGATGTTGAAATTTGCATAGTTTTCGATATGGAATTCCATTATGCATTAACTTTTATTTCATTTACCTCCAATCGAACTGGCACAAAAATAGGTGAGAGAGGATATATGGTCATGGGGAGGAGTTTTGAGCTCTCCTTGTCATGGTAAGGACAATTTCGCATTGTCTGCACAGACCTGTGTGCTTTGCACTATGCAAGTTTGTGTCCTTGCAGAGGAACCTAAAATTTATCCCAACCGTCGGATTGATTGGTCGATCAGAATGCTACCATAGCTTCCCAAGTTAGATTAGTTGTAAGCATTGCGCCTGGGTGTGATAAATCTCTTCGGTTTTGTCATTCATTAACCGTTGGATACTGATTTGAATTAAATGGGTGCAGTGGTAGAATCATATATAATGGTGAACTATGAATAGATAAGTGACTGTTCATAAAGATGGTGTGATAAGGGCCTGTTTGATGCCACCAAAGAAGTTACTATTACTTTTTTCACTTAGGGCCTATTAGATTCTCCATGCCAACTATAAATACATAATAAATGAGCAATAATTATTTACTTAAGTAATTATGGCATCATTCCCAATGCTTGGATTTTTATCGCCTACTTCTTGAACTCTAAAGTATAGGACACTCCAAAATATATGGGGCCTACCATGATGTATGTGGCTTATTCACATTGTTCATCCTTTATACCAGTTGAATTTAGGGCATGAAAAAAAAATGAGGTAGATCCAAAGCTCAAGTGGGCCAAACCATAGGAAAAAGGGAATCAAACACCTACCATTAAATATTTATTAGGGCTCATGCCTCAATATGTTCTGGTAAAACAGATGGACGGCACGTATATGTCATATAGATTATAGTGGGGCCCACAAATTTAAGCCAGTCCTTTTGGGCTGATTTTCGAAGCAAAAATACTGGTGTTTTTTAGAACAGGGTAAAAAGGTATTAATTGGTTATTTACAACCTATTTTACAAGGATTTGAAAAATCAAACGGCCCTTTAGTTACTATCTTATGTGCCTAAAGCTACTTGTATACCCATAAGTTTTTATTTTTTGAAAGCCCTCCTCTCTCACTCTCTCCATATCAAAGTAGGGCCCACATGATGGACTGTCCACATGTCCACATTGAAGGTGGGGCCCACATGATAAATAGTCCATGTCAAAGGTGGGCCCCACTTGATGGATTATGATTGTTAACATGGGCTCGCATAATGGATGGTCCTTGTAAAAGGTTGGCCCCTAATGATAAATAACCCACATCCACAATGGGTGGGTATGATGGATGACCCACATCCTTGCTAACATGGGCTCACATAAAGGATGGTCCTCATCAAAGGTTGGCCCCTAATGATAAACAACCCACATCCAAAATGGATGGGTATGATGGGCGACCCACTTTAAAGGTGGGGCCCACACGTGAACGATCCACATCAAATGTGAGCTCCACACGATGGTGTAGACACCCCACCCAAGGCCGACAAGCTGATCAAACTCAACCAGTTAACTCACCTAGTCAAACTTAGTCAAACTTAATCAGTCAAAACCTACTCAACTCAACATGGTCAAACCCAATCAAACCCAGTCAACTCAACCCAGTTAACTCAAGCCAATCAAACCAGACCCAATCAAACTAAACCCACGAGGACCGAGAGCTGCACCCCATGTTAGTAGCCTCCTTGACAAAGTAGAGAGCATGCCACATGGCAACTCTCTTGCATTGGTAGGAGAGGGTGCAAAGCATGTGTAGTTGCCTCGAATCCAGTTGCAATAATGTGAAATGAAAAATGACTCTGTCATCCTTCCCTTAAGCCAAAATTACAATCTTACCACCCAATCTAACTGTTAATATCTTGCATGTGACAATCCCAAATCTATACCATTGAAGCCTTTTTACCCTTGACATTCCCAACAATTACGAAAAAATTGAGCTAGGAAGCTATAAATAGTCCCCTCCCCTTTCACTCCAAATCACTTAGAAAACTTACAAAAAACACTTAGAAATTCTTAAAGCCTTAAAAACCCCTCAAGTCCTCCATCTCATCCCTTCACCAAGGAGAAGAGAGGGTAGAAGGAAAGGAGTCCATCCCAGGTTAGTCCAGTCCAATATATCCATCAAACAACTGAGCAACCAAAACCCCAATCCAAACCACCCGATCCAACCCTTGCGATACAATTGTCCATCGCACCATCCAGTTTGATTAGCTTCCTCCCAAATCGCATAAAGCATTAAATAATATCCACTCCCTTCTCAACCTCCATGTCAATTGCATTCATCAGCATAGCATCTCATCCATAGCATTTGCAACCAGTCAACTTGAGTGTATGCTTTGTGGCTTGCTGAATCATCAGATCTTGTCCATCAAAACCTCGAATTGACCGGTTATCATTTCACTTTCACAAGTAAGAGTCAGGGGAGATTTATCTGACTCGGGCTATCGCTTGACAACGAGGACACATTAATACAACATTACACACACTTGTGTATCATTAGTACACAAAAGCTAATTTTGATTCTTATTAGTTCGTTAATCTTGTGAAGTAGAGATTACAAGTCTGTACAGTAGAGAGGGTGCCCTACACTTTCTCTCTTTGTAACCATGGTCCCTTATTTTGAATTTCAGGTCGCAAATCAATGACTCATTTTATGATAGAGAACCTTCAGATTCTCTCCTAATGTTTCTATGGGTTCTAATCAACTGTGAAATCGTATTAATTGGCCAGTGGCGACTCCAATCAAATATAATACTACATTGCATTTCAATCATATCACACACGCCACATGTAAAAAAGACACATGTGAGAGTGACTTGCACCCTTCGGAGATCCAACGTCCACAAATGGGCAATGGACATTGAATTTAGGCTCCACATGATGGATGGCCCATACATCAAGGTGACCCACATGAAAGGTCGGCCATGATGATGAATGGCCCACATCCAAGACTAGCCCTGCATGATGGGCAATCAACATTGAAGGTGGCACGCACATGATGGATAGTCCACATCAAAGGTGGGCTCCACATGATGGGCAATTGATAATGTTGGGCCCCAAATGATGGATGATCCATATCAAGGTGGGCCCCATATCATGGATGGCCCCACATGATGGATTGTCCACATCAAAGGTGGGCTCCACATGATGAGCGGTGATATTGAAGGTGGGCCCCACATGATCGATGACCAATATCAAAGGTGGGCACTACTTAATGGATGGTGCACATTAAAGGTCGTCCTCTGATAATGAAGGGCCCACATCCAAGGTGGGTCCCTTTGTCCTTACTCATGCCCCAGTGGTAGACTCACAAGAATTTCAATATGAGGTCATGGGTTCGAGTACCCATTGTGGTGAAATTTCACTATGGTGTGAGTGCGTGTGTAGAAATAGGTGGGCCCTACATGATGGACGGCCCATGTCAAAGGTGGGGCCCACACAGTGAATGGTCTACATCAAAGGTTGGCCCCGCATGATGGATAGTGGATGTGAGGTGGACCAAATAGATTTAAAGGATAAACACTCATGATGTTAGAAACTAAACATTTTTACTTTTTGGCGATAAGTATGCTATTTACCAAACATACTTGCTCAATAAGTAGAAACTAAGATAAGCTACTTGTAGCATAAGTATGTAGCTTATCTAAAGTAACTTACAATCCAAACCCCCTTAAAGGGGCACCAAAAAATTGGCCCATCTTTGGAACTTCAATAAAAATTGCAGAAAACTAGGGCATGTTTGTTGCAGAAGTGTGTTTGAGGTAAGGTTTTCTTTACAAGCCATAGCCTACAATTTTCCATCAGAGAAAAGTGTTGTTTTTATCAAAAGATGAATTTGCTGCAATCCTCTTGCAAACCAATCTACATATTACCTTACAGACCAATGTCGATCGTAACATGCCCCTATATTCCACCTCTTTCATCGTATATTCCATTTTTCAACAACTCACTTGACACATTGCTAACATCATATGTTCCATTTTTCAACAACTCAATTGACAGATTGTTAAAAGTGTTGTAGTTATTTGACGTTTTCAACCATTGGATTTATAGAATTTTTTCCTCAATCATTTCTTACAACATTTTCTACTGTCCAAGAAAAGAAAGGTGATGAATTGGATAGGCATCAACTCCTGATAAGCTCTAAGTTTTAGTTATGGGTCATTTCATATAGGTGGGCCACCTATGTGGAGCTGATCAGTCAGTATTTTAAAGACTCGCTTGTGGGTTATCAGGTGAGTCAAATGTTATGATGCACACGTGTTATGTAGGCCCACCAGATATGTGGAAATGATGTTTCACACGTGTAATGTTGACACGTGTTGTGAGTAGGATAATCTTTTCCCATCCTTTGAAAGATGGGTGGGGGAAATAACATCACAATCACATGTAAATCATTGCTTGGAATATGGAGATCAAACCCAAAGAAGGCATGCATGCATGCATCATATCTATCAACAACCACCTTGCATGTATGACGGCCCATCTCCCACATGCACACACACATGCCCATGTCATCGTCATGCATGAGGTCATGCCACGTGTGGTCCCATAGGCTGCTGCCGGGGCCCAAAAGATTGAGCCCGATTTTGGTGGTAGGGCTAAGTGGGGCCCACGATTTAGTGGTCCACGTGGTTGATGTTGTGGGTCCCACTGTTGACGGCTTGTGTTGGGAGAGTCTTCAAATTGGATGAATCCTAACCCTTTACCTGCTGTGGTTCAGATCCAACCAAGAAAAGGGTGGAACATTACAAAGCTGGGATGTTCCGCACATAGGCCATCCATGGTGAGGCCCACCTATAAACGGGTCTCAAAATGGTGTGGCTACAGAAATCTGACCGTTCAAATTGCTGACCCAATTTTTTGATGGAGCATAACCAAACATTTAGTCCTTGCCATTGAACACTCACTATTTTAGTTCTTATTCACTTGATAGAGTTCAAATGAATGGATAGGATTTCTTGATAATTGTCAGATATGACTGGTAAAGAACGTCTCCAAAAATTTGATGGCATCGACAGTTTATACGAGAGCCATGCGTGGGGAGGAAAATGGTGATAAACTATCACAAGAATGAAATCACAAGATGTAGCCCAATCACAGAGTGCCATGTGTTTTCGAGGTTAGGTCTGCATTAAGAAGACAAAAAAGGTCATTTCAAACAGCATTACCCACGGAAACCTTGCCTTTCACCTGAGGCTCAATTTTTTTTTTTATAGGTTCATAAGACACTTTTTCGTAAGGTCATGTTAGGATAATGTCTTATTACAAGCAAATCATGCCTGAGTAAGACATCATTTGTCAGTCCAACGATAAAAATAAGAGGAAAAGTGTTTTACTCTGGTACAGTATGATGTATGATACATAGGCACTTCGAAATTACTTAAAATGTTGCATTTCTAGCATATAAGTAACTCAAATTAAAAGTGTGTTCAAATAATCTAGTTCAGATGTATTGTTAATTAATGATTATTTGATTATCAACTAATGGATGGGTAGACATTGATTTGATGGTGTGAACGCCGAATGAAGTGTGCGCTCATGCTAATCTCCTTTTTGGATGCACAAATGGGGAATGGTATGACTGTGATGACATGTTTATTTGGAGTTGCTACTAACCAATAAAGCTTTGGATTATAGTTTGCTAGAAATCATAGAAATACTTAACGGGTGATGAATCAAAAGATTCTTCGACTCAAGTGACTCTTGCTAAACAACTATAGATTCTAGGTACGGGCTTCGGTGACAGAAAATGAAGTAGATAGACAATCTTTTTTTTTTCCGTACAAAGTGTGGTCTTTACTTTATAGGATTTTTGAATTTTATGGTGATTGATGAAGCCCTAAAAAAACTACATCTAAATCGGCTTGTAGAGACGCTATGTTCACTATCACGCTAATTCACCGAAGTAAGAAAATAAAGAGAAAAGAAAGTAATAGCTAGCAATAGAGATGCAATATGTAATTTATGGATTAGAATGCTTGATTTGAAATGTGAGAAGGAAAAATGAAAACTAGATACTCTTTATCAAATAGATGATCGGGATTCACTTTTTCTTTCTCTGGCAATTTTCTCTCTTGAATTTGGTAGCCTTTCGACGTAGTAGAGGGAGATCTTCTGCAAAGCCTCCAAGGCGAGCACTCTTCTCTCTCTAAAAGCCCTCTTCTCAAGTACTCTCATCCATTTCCCAAGCCGTCAAGCATCCCTCGAATGTGCTTGAAGTTGATAAATGAGTTGCACTTTTATAGACTAGCGGAAATTTTATTACCACCGATGCTAATGTGCCTGAATCTTACATTTTTCAAGGTCCTTTCGATGATAAGAGTTATTTGGGCTAATAAGTGCACTTTTTTCTAATTTCACATATTTCGAAGAATATTTGCCATCTCAACAGTCCCACAGTCTAACCGGAATTTTATTCCCACTAGTAACTTTAGCCTGATCTGAACCGTCATATGTCTTCAGGAGGGTGTGGGGATTTTCTCCATTAATTTGGTCCGTTTAGCATTGTGGTGCTTCTCGAGTCGATCGGAAGCCAATTATCTTAAATTACACTAAAATCCTGTAGTCTCTTGTTTTCTTAGATGGGGTGTGTACAGATGGTTAAAAATGAAAAAAAAAAAAAATGTTCAATGGTCTTATTCAAGCAAACAAGTGTTCACATATCAATGTTAGAATTGTTGAAGTAATTTTATTTGGGATGGTGACTTAGCATGGTGTTTCACAATCTTTTTGAGCGCATGCATATCCAACATACACTCTTCTATAAGTATAAGTGACTTCCATAAAATTCTTCAAATATCTCTTTATATGGTTTTATCCCTCCACACTTTCTTTCTTCCCTTATTGTTCTCATATTGCCCCTACATAGCCAACTTGTGGATAAATTCAGTGCATATCGTGCTTAAGTTTCAATATATGTTATGCCTATAGTCAACTAATCGCAGGTGGAGCGATTAGTTGGATGTCTAAACTTCAGTCTGTGGTGGCTCTTTCCACTACTGAAGTTGAGTATATGGCGGTGACAGAAGCTTTCAAGGAGGATATTTGGTTGAAAAGAATGATAAATCAGTTAGGGCTTCAGCAGTAAGCTGTGCCGGTTAATTGTGATAGCTTTAGTGCTATCAATTTGACTAAAAATTCTATTTATCACTCTCGTACTAAACACATTGATGTGCGTCACCATTTTATTCGACAAGTGCTTGAGGAATGAGATGTGACTCTAGACAAGATTCACACTAGCATGAATCCAGCGGATATGCTAACCAAGGTGGTCCCAACAGAGAAGTTCAAGTTCTATGTAACTTCTCTAGGATTGACAAAGGCTCTTAATGAAGACGCAATGGTGTATGAGAAGTGACAACACTATGATTGATGAGGAGCTGATTTATGAAGAGAAGAGAAGATGGTTCGATGTTTTAATGCCTCGATGGAGTTTGTTGGAAAGTCCTCAAAACTGTGCAAAATCAGTGTCGACCGATCGGTCGGTCAGTGGACAATTTGTCATAGCGGCTCTAGACATGTTTTCTAAGAGCCTCAGACCTGTCTGATCGGTCTGAAGGGGGCTCCGACCGTTCACCTGACTGGTCGTATTGTTGAGGCAGCAAGGCGTCTTTTAGGAGCAAACTCGCTGAACCTTTTTCACAGGTCGCCGACCAGTCGACTGACATGAGGGAGACGTTTTTCTTGCGCGGTTTCGCGTTGCATGTTTCCAAATCGGAATGGAGTCCTATTTAAACACCTCCTAATCGTGTTGGGAGGTATCCTAATCAATACTTAGGTGCTCTAAGATGGAATTAGGGCTTGGGGGAGAGGATTGTGAGGTTTGAGTGAGTTTTGTTCATCTTTGGGATCTACTTATGGATAAATTAGCTTTGTATCATCTGAGATTCATAGTAGAGGTGTCATTTGTGCCGTGGGTTTTCCCGCAAGGGTTTTCCACATAAAATTCGTTTGTATTGTGTTGATTGCTTGTGTGGCTATGTGGTTGTGTGGTGATTGTTTGATATTTTTTTGTGCTTCCGCTGACTGAATTTCGAACTTGTGGTCCACTTGATTGCTAGATCTACCTCATTTTTGAACTCATGTCCTAAAATAATTTGAAAAGATGAATGGACAATATGGATATAATACATACATCATGGTGGTGGCCACACTGTTGTGTTTTAAAAAGAGCTTGAAATTTGCACTATTTTAAAATGGAATTGGTCTATTGCAAGCATATGGTAAAAACTATATATCATTATGTTTTTGACACACATTACCATCTACATTTGAATTTAACAGATGTCTTTCCTATTTAACACACTTATTCTTTACATCAGGGCAATACAAACAGGCACTAAAACAAAATTTAGCTATCTATTGTGCATATGCATACGCCAAAGAATGCCATCGTGTGTCAGCCCCCACTGATAGCCGTCGTGCATATGCATACGCCAAAGAATGCACTGGAAAAAAACAGTTGTCATGGTACCATCCCATGTGGCATCCTTGTCACAAGTCTTTCAACAATAAGGAAACGTGGTACCACCAAAACTTGCCATGTGGCGCTTACAATCTCATGTGATTTTGTTATAAATCCATATTCCACACCGGGGTGCAAGTAAATTGCAAGTCGTAAACACGTGCCCATAATAGGACGGACTTGATACTCTTGTAGTGTATGGACGTTTACGCACATGCAGAGAAAATGGTTGAGATGACTGGTATGTGTGCCCACCCTGACAAAAGGAAATGGTTTCCTCCCTGGATTTCCTTCTCTCTTTATAGAAATGGCCCATTAAAATTCTAGATCAAGGTAAAAGCTGGGCTTGGAAATTGATCCTGAGGTGTTGCATCAAATGAACGGTTTTGATTATGGGCTCATATCATGTGAGACGAGTTCTTAAAAAGTACTCACGAATTCTCGCAAGAATTGTGAGCACTTTACTTTTTGACAGCTCATCACACGTGATGCGAGCTTTGAACATGAACAATCCATGTGATGCAGCACCCCAAAACATCCCCCAAAGTCCTCACCTCCCCACCATTTCTCACTGTAACTTGTGAGCACTTTTTGACACCTCATCACACATTATGCGAGCTTTGAATCGTCCACGTGATGCAACACCTTAAAAAATCCCCCAAAGTCCAACTTTCAACCCGATCCAAAGCTTTGGTGGACCATGGCAGAGAGAGGCAAATCAAGGAAGAAAACTGTTTCCTTTTCCCATGGCCCACCAAAGTCTTAAATGAGGGTAAAAGTTGGGCTGTTGGGGTTTTTTAAGGTGCTACATCACCAGAATTGTTCATATTCAAAGCTCACATTACATGTGATGAGCTGTAAAAACGTGCTCAGGAATTCTAGTGAGAACTTCTCACCTCTCTCTCTCTCTCTCTCTCTATATATATATATATATATATATATATATATAGAGAGAGAGAGAGAGAGAGAGAGAGAGAGTGTGTGTAACGCCCCGAATTTACCGTAATTATTTTAAAATTTTCTAAAATTTATTTCTATTTTTTTTATATTAAATACTGGCCATTGATATTAAAATTCAAATAACAGGACATCCGTAGGAGATCATATGGAGTACCATTTATTAAAGTTGCTTAGAATAACCTCATTAACAATGTAGAAGAGTTAGATTTCGTTAAACTCGAATATTTGCAAAAATTACAAAAATGCCATTAGTTAAACTTAAGTTAACTGACCATTTTTAAGTACGCATGTTTCTAGCGATCATTAAAACGCAAAATCCTGGATTTGAGCTTTTGGACACATATTAACCATACACATCAAATTTCAGCCCTTAAATCATAGTAGAAGTGGTCCAATTGTCAAATCAGGCCTTAACCCTTGATTTTCATGTCCATCGAGTGAGGAAAGTAGATGGTTAGTCGTAGTCGAATATTTTTCTTCATATGAGTGACTTGGATCGTCTTTATCATGGACCAATAGTGTGATTTGATTGCCCCACATTGATAAGCCTCTTTCTTATGTGCGAAATTATCCCGTTCTAGAAATTAACGAGTTACCAACTCTTCTCAAATTTGAACCTTTCAATTTACCCACTTCTCACCATCAATCGCTTCTCAAATTTGGACCACCCATTATACTCATATGATTACGAGTTTACACAAAATTTGGACCCCGATCTACAATCCTACACCGTTGAACCACAAAGCCAGCCCCTTCCTTTTCCGTCAAAAGTTGGAATTTCAGATCTAGGCATTTCTCACCATCAATCAACCACTAAACTTTGTACAATTGTTTGCCTATCATGACTACATACTTTTTCAAAATTTAGGTCCTAATCATCAAGTGTAGACCGTTAATTGAGATATAGCCCATTTTAGCACCCGTTAGGCCATTTTTAAGGATCGGCCAATCTAGAATGCGGATCATCAAAAAATTTACGTATTCTGACTCTACTTTCGAGCTTGATAAGATTAACGGATTGAAATCGATCAAAGATCATTCGAATATTAAGATTTGAGAAACCTACCTCGAGAGTTTGTTACACAAGACCCCGCGTGCACATCCCTCTCCATATTTCTACTACGCACCTCCAAACCCTAATTCCAACCCTACCTCTATATATAGGGCCCCTTTTAGCCAAAGGTGACCCCCACCCACGAATTTGAGAGAGGGAGAGAGAAAGAGAAAGAGAAAGAGAGAGAGAGAAAGAGAGAGAGAGAGAGAGAGAGGAGTACCATCTTGCCATTATTTCATCATCTTGTATCTCTAATAAGTCGAAGATTATAAGGTGAGAACTCCTTTAAGATTGGATTAATAATTTCATGTTTTGTAGGTTCATAATTCTTATGTGTTTTTGTTTACATGTGTTTATTTATTCTTTCCTTAATTAGCTATATATGAATGCTTTTAGATACTTTTTTTTCAATCTCATGGTGATGAGGATATTCATTGGACTTAGAGAACTAGTAAGGAATAGAATTATGTTTGTTGCACATATGAGATTTGTGTAACCAGCTTTAAAGGGACCACCTTTCTTTCTATACTGTATAAAGAATGGTTGTGATTGTCTAATGGAGATTCTTATATTGTTATATATATTCCTTTTATATATATATGGATGGACCCTGATCTATGGTGATGAATATCGGAACAGCCGGTTAAGAGGTTGCCCTAACCTGAGACGATGCTTTTAGCTTGTCCGGTTAAGTGGCCACCCTGATCTGTGGTGGTGGTATCAAGATCGCCCGATTAAGTGGTTGTTAAATCCATTTATTACTACTATTATTATTATATTTACTATTATTATTATTATTCCTAAAGTTGTTAAGGATCTCCATAAGACGATAGTTGAGTATGGTTGTTATGAAGCTTAATAGTACGGGCCGCCATCCTGGGATGTGATGCGTCGGTTACAACTATTTTGATGAGTGATGAACCATAAGGAAGGATGTGGTGGTACCAAAGGTTGGTTAGACGATAAGTGGCTTGGTGTAAATTGAAAATAATAATAAAGAATGGCTAACTTATGCATGAACGTGGCTCCATGTGGGTGTATGGATTTGAGAATAGGCTAGAGCGTCCTACTTCTCCCATACACTGTCACGTGTGGATTTGGGCTATGAGTGTCCCGTTTCTCACGTGGTCGGGCAAAATTATGGGCTTGCGTGTCCCAAAACCCCTGGCGGCATGTCTAAGGATTCCTATGCTGGGTTATGCATTATCATGCATTGCATTAAGAAAGAGTAATGGATGTTTTGTTATGATTTTTATACAATTATTATTTCTAACCTTAAAGTAGTTCTTCACTATGCCGCTTTTGACGGTGTTTTGTGGAAATAGTTTAGAACATGTAGGTAACGATCCTCAGGAGCCCGAGCTTCAAGGAGACGATTATGATGGCTCGTGGGAGCAGATGGTGGAAGACGAGACCGCATAATCATTCATAGTTCTAGCATTTATTTAATATTTGAAATTGTAATAAGTCCCAATGGGAGGACGTAGTTATGAACATGATGTTTAAATGAATGATGGTTACATGGTTTGATGATTTAGTTTAGTTAATGAAATAATATATAAGTTTGGTTTCACCATCTTGCTCTTGATTTTCCAAATAGTATGAAATGTGCATGTTTGTGTGAAAATTATGTAAGGGGTATAACCCTCACACATTCCAAATAACCTTGGGAATTCGGCCGTCGTGATGTACACGGGAGCCGAAATCTTGGGGTGTTACAGAGAGAGTCACTCTCAAGTCCAACCGGTTGGACCACAATTTGCAGTCCACCCAATGAAATTCTTCCAACCTGTTAAGTTCTTGTGAAATCCAATCCTCTTATTAGGTTGGCCCCACCATGAGGATGCCCTAGTGCAAATATCAGCCCAATCCAATCATTAAGTGAGCTATAATATAGAAAATAGTGTACAGCCATTGACAAATAGCAAAATACAAGTGTGGTATAATGGGTTAGTGGATGCAGCAAATTTTTATATGAATTGTTCCTTGTGGTGGGGCCAGCTTATTGGGAGGATTGGATTTCACAAGCCCTTAACAAGTTGGAAGCAATCCACTAGGTGGACTGCAAATTGTGGTCCAACCGGTTGGACTATATATATATATATATATATATATATATATATATATATATATATATATAGAGAGAGAGAGAGAGAGAGAGAGAGAGAGGAATGCTCACCGCACTTCTCTCACAGGAACTTGTGAGCACTTTTTCATGGCTCATCGCACATGATGTGAGCCAAAAATCTGAGCTGTCCACGTGATGCAGCACCCCAAAAAACCCCCATGGCCCATCTTTCAACTTGTTCCAGAACTTTGGTGGGCCATGAAAGAAGGAAATAGTTTCCTCCCTTGATTTGCCTCTTGCTTTCTGCTGCGGCCCACCAGAGTTTTGGATCAGGTTGAAAGATGGCGTTGGAGGTTTTTTGGGGTGCTGCATCACATGGACGGCTCAGATTTTGGGCTCACATTATATGCGATGAGCCATGAAAAAGTGCTCACGAGTTCTCGTTAGAGAATTGCGCAGGTGAGCATTCCTCTCTCTCTCTCTCTCTCTCTCTCTCTCTCTCTCTATATATATATATATATATATATATATATATATATATATATATATATATATATAAGGTTACCAACAGGTCAACTCTCTGTCTCAAGGTACCACATGAACCCAATCGACAAGTCCAACCCTCTTATCTGAAGGTACCACATGAACTCAATTTGATTTTATCTTGTTTAGACCTAAGACCCAGTTTTGAAATTATCATTGTTAACCTGGTAAAAATTTATCTATTAGGGAACTAATTAAAATTGGTTGGGTTGAGTCTAATGTGGGCACAAAATCCGAACGGTCCATTAGATGGGCCACCTTAATGAAACCTCTATGGGTAACTTTTTGGCGTGATTAAAAAATATATTAGGCCATATTAAAGTGAGAGGCAAATCAATGGATTGGGGTTTTCACTTTGCTGTGGCCCACTTCATTATTGGATGAGGCCAAAAAGTTAACCTTAGAGTTTCATGAGGTGACTCATTTGACTATTCAACTTTTGTGCTCATATCATATGTCAAAAATTCCAACCTAACCCAAGCTAACGTGGACTAGGGTTTTCACCCGGCAACGTAAGCCGACAGGATCCGTACACGTTGCAGGCAGAAGAAGGACAGCTGTCGGATTGAAAACTGAAACGGTTACGTGGTCGATTTTCCTTGGTTGGGCCGTCAGAATGAATCGGTCCACCTCCTGACCTGTTGGAGCCTGGAGGTGATTTTCGTGGGCTACTGGATTTCCTGATAGCTTTTCTCTAACCTACGCCATCACGTGCACACGTGCTCTGAACGACTGTACGTGGTGCTCCCTCCATGCGCGCCACGATACACGTGAGAGGTAACCGTGCACAGTGAAAAGTTCGATTTGCGTCTGTCGTGACTGAGGCTCCACAGTTCGTCCTTCAAGTAGGTCCACATGATTTAAACCAGACTCGGATTCGGTAGTGATCCCCTCTGATGTAACCAGACTCGAATCTAGGTGGGTCCACTGTGATGTTTGTGAGAAATCCACACCGTCCATCCGTTTTGTGAGATCATTTAGAATGTACGACTAAAAAATTGAGACGGATTCAAGACTCAAGTGGGCCGAAAAAGTGAGGATTTAACGTCCAAAGTTGAAATATTCGTGGGGCCACAGAAGCTTTGAATCAGGTTAATATTTGTGTTTTCACTTCATCCCAGTAGGAATGACATTATGAACGGTATGGATGGCAAATTAACATCACTGTGGACTCCAGGGAGGTTTCAACGGTAGGAATTTCCCTACCCATCTTTTCCTTTAGTGTGGCCCACTTGAGTCTTGGATCTGGCTCATTGTTTTTTCATATGTTCTAAAATGAGCTCATAAAACGGATGGACGGCACGGATTTCTTACAAACATCACGGTGGGCCTCACCTAGATTTCTACTGCAGGAACTTCTAAAGTCTTCCGCAGGGAATCCACGCCCTCCAGCGCATCGATTTCGCGAGTTGATTTCAAGGCATGAGTCCAAAAAATGAGTTAGATCGGAAATCTCAAATAATCCATACTTGATATGATGGAACAATAGATTGAATGCCCAAAGTTAAAAACTTTATAAGGCCCGTTTCAATGTTTATTTGCCGTATAACTGGTTAATTAGGTCACATAGATCTAAATGATGACCAGGTGAAAGGAAAACACAAACATCAACTTGATCCAAAACTTTTGCAGCCCAAAAGGTTTAAAAGCGTCCAATCACCACCGTTTATCTGCCTCATTTTTTGGGATCATGAACTAAAACGAGTTAGAAAAATAGATGAACTGCGTGGATAAAACACATACGTTACGTTGGAGCCTACAAAACTTTCCCAGCATCAACCATCACTCAAGTGGGTATTGGAGTGGTCACTACTGAATCCTTAGAATTAAGCTCGGTAAACTGGAATGTGTCGAGTCCATTTAAACCGTCCATATTATTGTGACTACAACACATAATCCAATTATACCATAGTCATGAAATTTCATTGATGATGCTAGCCTTTTATTTTTAGAATTAAATATTCTCTTTATATAGTTCTAAATTTCATGTACACATAGTGACGGTTAAGATCATCCGTTCAGTATAAGTTCTTAAACATTGATTTCAAAGCATGAACGGTTCTGATCATTGGACCACTCATCATGTGGGCCCAGTGGGTGGCGACACATGCTCGAGTCTCTGTCGCGACGGAGCGAAACCGAAACTCTGTACTGGATTTGCACTGCAATAGCCCTGAGGTGTGGCTATTTTTACTAAAAGTCCAATTTCTCATCTGGTTCATCTTTTTTGACCTTTTGATGAGAAATTTAAAATGTACGGTAAAAAATTGCCCCTCCCACCGATTCCCCTAAGCACTATGGATTCCCATGAGGCATGGTGGATCCCTCGTGATCACATGGTAGTTAGAGGGGGCATTCTCGACCGTAAAATTTTCAATTTCTCGTCAAAATGCCAAAAAAATGACAGGGACGAGATATTGAACTTTTAGTAAAAATAGCCACGACTCAGGCCTATTGCAGTAAAAATCCTACTCCATGCAGGCGAACTTTTGTAGCGATTTGGAATTTTGACCTTGTGGCCAACCTAACGGACGGACCACTTCAAAAGGGATAACAATAGAACGGGGCGGCCATCAGATCAGAGGCTTACGAAAGGAACGGTTACCTAAAAAGATTAAAAAGAAAAAGAAAAAAAGCAACGGCTCACATTCAACCAGCGAAAATTAAAATAAGAAAGAAAAAGGATAAAAGAAAAAAAAGAAGGCGTGGTCAAAGTAGTCCAGATACTACTATTCTGCCGGTAGCCTATTCACATGGTAGCCCATAAGATCAACAGCCAGGATGACGACACGTTTTCCACATGTAACGGGCGAGGATTAGATTTGTCTGGGGTCACAGCATGGTGGGTGAATCCCTGACCATGGGGCCCACCTTGATGTATTTGTTGTATATCCACTCCGTCCATCAGTTTCTAAGGAGCTTTATAGGGCATGGTCCCAAAAATTGAAGCATAATCTTCAAGTGGACCACATCATAGGAAACAGTGGTCACTGACAATTAAAAACTTCCTGCAGGCCACAAAGCTTTTGGATCAAGCTAATATTTGTGTTTTCCCTTCATCTAGGTCTGTGACCTTATCAAGAGGTTAGAAAATAAACATTACAGTGGGCCTAAGGAATTTTTAATGGAGGGCTTTCAATGAACTTTTTCCTGCGGTGTGGTCCACTTGAGATTTAGATCCTTTTCATTTTTGGAACCATTCTGTAAAATTAGCTGGAAAAACTGATGGACGGAGTGGATATACAACACATTCATCAAGGTGGGCCCCACGGTCAGGAAAACACCCACTACGGTGTTACCTGATCCGCTCCCCTATTTAACGGTACACGCAAATAAACGGGATTTTTACTATATTAGCCCCGAGGTGTGGCCATTTTAACTAAAAATTCAATTTCTCATACCATCTTGCCAAAGTGGCCTTTTCACGAGAATTTGAAATATTCGTGGTCGGTTTTGCCCCTCTGACCAGCTGTTGACGTACGGAGCTGCTTTTCGCACGGGGCTTTTTCTCAAGGGAATTGTGGGGCCCACAAAATCATCGATTTTGGCCATCGGATGGCCAATCTGATCCGCTCATATGAAATGGGGCATTTTCAAACCCACGCGAGAGGTTTTTGCAAATCCGACAGAGGCTGTGTGTGACCCAGAATAGCGTTAAGGATTCTCATTAGTACAAATTATTATTTGCACCGGCGTGGGCCACCGGTATTGACACTTTCCTTGAAATTTTTGACAATGACTCGTAATTAAAAAACTTTTTATATGAATGAATTCGATTTGTCTTCTCACATCCAAATTGCCCCACATAAGATCACGTTTGTAAATGGTAGGGCCATTGACGCAATGCATGGTGAAATGGATCCATAAACCTTCCAGTGAAACACGTTGTATGGGATCCACCACATTCTTCGTACGAAGAAAGTGAAAAAGTTGGGTTTGGAGGTCCCACCAAGGCAATGCATGCTATCCGTTCATCAACGACGTTGATGGACTGTTCTCCTTCCCTCTTCGTCTGACTTTGGTGGTTATCATCCGATTTTTCATGATGCACGTCCAAGATAATGGCTGTAGTAGATTGTAACAGAGAAGAAAGGTTGGGCCCACAAAAATAGTCCGCTAAATGAAAATAGGTAAACCATCTCTTTAATTGATTCTCTATGTAAATGTTAATGTGGATGGTAATGTGCATGGTGAAATGGAAAAGTGTAATGGGTAGAGGCTCAAATGTGGGTTGGATTTCCACCGAGTACTCAAAACTCCATGTGCTAACTGGATTCCCACTGAGTATTGTGTAATCCTCCCTGGAACTGGGGATTCCCACTGGGCATAGTGGATTCCCACTGAACACTGTGGATTTTCCCTGGCACTGCGGATTCCCACTGGCCACTGTGGATTCCCGCTGAACACCGTTGATTCCCCTGGGCATAGTGGATTCCCACCGAACAACATGGATTCCCACCGAACAACTTGGAATCCCCCATGGCACTGCGATTCCTATTGGCCCCTGTGGATTCCCACTAGGCATTGGGGATTCCCATTGAACACTTTATATTTAACCTGGCACCGCTGATTCCCACTGGCCACTCAGGATTCCCGCTGAGCATTGTAGATTCCCCTGGGCATAGTGGATTTCCACCGAACAATGTGGTTTCCCACGTGGCACTGCGGATTCCTACTGGCCACTGTGGATTCCCACTGAGCACTATGGAATCATACTGGGCATTGTGGATTCCCCCTGGGCATTAGGGATTCCCACTGGGCATAGTGGTTTCCCCCTGGGCTCAGGGGATTCCCACCGAGCAATGTGGATTCCCACTGAGAAAGGTAAATCCAAACGCACAAGGTCCACCGCCATTTGACTTTATGACATGCTCTTTTAGTTATGACATGCTCTTTTCTTAGCTGTCAAAACAACCTAATGGGTGCTATAACAAGAATGATACTCTACATTGGGCATCCACATTGGCATTGAGAATCCATTGTTTCAATTGTATAGTTCTTAGTTCGACCACGGAATGCATCTCAACATCTTCATCTCTACAACACTCAATTCATAAAAGTATCTTTTAAGGCTTACAACCAAGCTTTCTCGTATCAGGCACAAGAATCGTTGAATATGACAGTTACGCAGCCCATATGCTGTTATTATGATGGTGAGCTAGTAAACGAACGAGGAAGGTGGAGATACAACGGTGGCGATTCTCAGTTTATCATGGTGAGCAATGAAATAAGATATGAGGATCTTGTATCTAAAATTCACAATGTTATCGGCACGACACATTCGGAATATGAGCTTAGAATCAAGTTCGTCTACCCATCGCCTAACTCCACATCACTTCGTCCACAACCGATCAGATATGATGACGATGTGGCGGCATATATGTTTATCTCCGCTCAGAACCCGAAAATTCATATACCTATGTTTGTGGAGAAAGTCAGACATAAACGTGTATTTCATGATCCTGTGGCGGTGCATTTAAATGAGCCTATACCAACAGTTGATAAGCCGTATATAGAGAAGACTGCACTGACATCCATTCAACAGTCCGTGAAGACGTCATTAGTTCATTACGTGGGGCACGTTCAGAACTTCCGCGTACGGGCAGTTTCGAGACACCGGAGCCAACAGCATGTGCAGTTATACGTACTTCACCGAGTGGGGCATATCACGAAGATCTGAGTTTGGACAGTTTCGATGCGCCATCGTTCCGAATCATTCATAGCGAAGACAACGCGCACATTCCTTCACCGGCTACTACAGATATTCGTCATCGACCATCGACTTATGCAATTCAAGAAGATCCAAGGTTGGACAGTTTCGAAGCGCCATCGTTCCGACTCATTCATAGCCAAGACTACGCGCACATTCCTTCAGCGGCTAGTGCAGATGTCCATACTCCATCGAGTGATGCACATCAAGATGATCCTCCTTTCAGCAGTTTCGATGCGACATTGTTCCAACATATTCATAGCCAAGATTACGCGTACGTTCCTTCATCGGCTAGTGCAGATATCCCGAGTCCATCGACTGATGCACTTCGGGAAGATCCGAGTTTGAACAATTTTGATGCGCCATCGTTCCGACTCATTAATAGCGAAGACTATGCGCACGTTCCTTCCAGGGCTCATGTTGACATCCCATGTCCAACCACCAGTGACCGTAATCGCCTTTTAGAGGTTCTTGAGACTCCAATGGATGTCATGTTTGAGCGAGATGAAACAACTCCACAGGAGATACTTGACCTCGATGCGGCATCAATGTACGTGAATTGTCCGGTATATCATGATTTTGTTGATGACCCAAGTGAGTTAGCCGTTGGACAAATCTACAGAGACAAGGCTCGGCTACAGTTCAAGCTTTGTAAGTTTGCGATGCGAAATCATTTCCAATATAAGGTATTGAAATCAAACAAACAGAGGTACACGATTAAATGTCTAATTGATAGTTGTGGTTGGAGGTTGCATGCATCGTTGTTGGACAATGGTGGTGCTTTTAAAATAAAGACATATCGATCAGAACACACATGTAGCCAATCCTCCGATGTAATCAGTTATCTCCATGCAAGTTTTGCGGATGGTAGTCGTGGTAAACGTAATGCAGCTTATGAAGGTACAGGAAGACATCATCGTCAAGCAACGATTAAGATATGTACGAAGATTGCTGCAGAGAGTATGAGGAATGGCATAACATGTAGGCCACAAGATGTACAATTTGGAATGGAGAAAGAATTCAATGTTGAGGTCAGTTATATGAAAGCGTATAAAGGTATCGTAGCTGCAAGTAGTGTGATTATGGGGTCATTTGAAGATTCATATAAAGTACTCCCTGCCTATCTCCATGAATTGATGAAGGCAAATCAGGGTACGGTAACGGACTTACAACTAGACAGCGAAACGAATTGCTTCGAGAGATGCTTCATTGCGCTAGGACAATGTATTCGAAGCTTCCGGTTGTATTTTCGAAAAGTTTTATGCTTGGATGGGGCTCACTTGAAAGGGAGGTATAAAGGTGTACTGTTCACCGCAACAGCGTTGGACGGAAATAATCGCATTCTCACGGTAGCATATGGGGTTGGTGAGTCAGAGAATAACAGTAGTTGGCTTTGGTTCCTTCAAAACTTGAAGCCGGCAATTGAGCCTCTCCCAGAGGAGATAGTTATTATATCGGATCGTCATGCAGGTATAATCAACGGGGTGAAATCAGTATTCCCTAACGCAGCTCATGGTTATTGTGCACACCATCTCCTCTCAAATATGATGCATCACCACAAGGATGAGTCTTGAAGAAGTACTTTTGGGCGGCTGCTAAAACGTGCCGAAAAAGCAGTTTTAATGATCTGATGCACATCATATGAAAGGCCAACCCTGCCGCATTTGAATGGCTCAATAGTGTAGATAAAGAAAGATGGGCTTCTGTATTTTTCCCGGGCAAGAGATACAACATGATAACGACAAACATTGCTGAGAGCGGAAATGCACTATGGAAAAAACCAAGAGAATACCCGATCGTGAAAGTTCTCGATAGTATCAGGAGCAAGATTCAAAAATTCTTCTTGAAAAGGCGAGAAGATGCGAAAGTGTTTTTAGGAAAAGCAACACCCTGGGCGGAAACACATATGAGAGAGTTATCAGACCAGGCGAGGATGACAAGCTGTACAGCGATATCTGTGGATGAATATGAAGTTAATGGGGGTGAGTATACCGACGTAGTGAAACTAAGTGAAGCGAAGTGTGGATGTGGCGAGTTCAGCGTGCTAATGTTACCTTGTCTACATGCAATCGCCGCATGTGACAAGTATGAGCTCGATCGTTACAATTATTGTTCCCCCTTCTACTCAACAGCAGTTTACAAAGTGATGTATCGCGATTCCATATACCCAGTCCCTGATGTGAGTCAATGGGACACATCTGAAGATGTAAGGGTGATATGCGATAAAATTCGTCACCTGAATGAAAGAAAAATTCTAGGAAGACGAAAGAAAATGAGAATTACAAGCCTAGGTGAGGAGAGACCAACCGTCAAGTGTTCCAGGTGTAGACGAACGGGTCACAATCGGATGACATGCACCTACCTTCCGCCCATTAGCTAGAATTTATTACTACGTGTTGCGCTGGTTACTTTTTGCATACGCAAAGCCTCACTTTGTATTTAATTTTGTATGTATCTTTTTGTAAATCCACACTATGTCATATAAACATTTTGTCTACGTAATTTACTACTTGAATGGAGAAAGGCATGTGGTTGTGTATGTGTATGTATATTTAACGCTTGTCGCTATCATAGTTTCCCGTGCCAAAACACATAGGGCCTGTTTGATTTTTTTGCTCAGCTCTAATTATCTTGTAAATGGATAATGATTATTTACCTAGGTAATTACTGCATCTTTCCCAATGAAGACAGTGACACTTACTTTTCTTAACGCTAAAATTGAAAATTTTGTGTAATAAATATGGGGCCCACCGTGATTTATGTGGCTTATCCACACCACCCATTTCTTTATGCCCGTTGAATTTAGGGCGTGAGCCAAAAATTGAAGCAGATCCAAAGCTCAAGTGGACCACACCACATGAAACAGTGGGAATTGAGCACCAACCATTAAAAACTTCTTGGGGTCCCTAAAAGATTTGGATCAAGCTGATATTTATGTTTTCCCTTTATACATGTCTGTCTGACCCTATGAACCAGTTAGATGATGACTAAACCTCAATACGGGCCCAATGAAAGAAACAACTTTCAACGGTGGACGAATTAAGGCCACTGTTTCCTTTCGTGCGGGCCATTTGAGTGTTAGATTTGCCTCATTTTTCGGCTCATGCCCCAAAATGTGCTAATAAAACATATGAACGACGCTGATATATCATATACATTACGATGGGCCCCACGAATTTAAGTCAACACTTTTGGACCGATTCTCGAGGTGGAATTACTCACCTATATTCAATCAAGGTGAAAAAGTAATAATTACCCATTTACCAAGTATTTACCTGGATCATGAAAAATCAAACAGGCCCATAATGAAACAAATGTATTTACTTGCGTTGAAAGATAAAATTTGTGGGGTCGGATCACGGGATTCACAGAATACATCCGACTGCAGTGACATGTGAAGATGAGATGTGACTGGTGAAAATTAGATTAGTAGGGTACAGGTAAGTACAGTCACGGGTGAAGAAGATGTATGATCACGTGGGATTCCATGACCCCCTTATCCAGTCCCTACCATTTTCGAATCCTCCAATTGTTTAAAAAATGTCACGAAATGGTGATGGCCGGCATCATCCCAACCTACGTCCACCTCCTGGAGACTCCTACCGTATGCAGGAAAGGAGGGCCGAGTGGGATCGTGAAATATGCAAGTTAGAACAATGAACGACTATTTGTAGGAGATACAATCTTCCAGTGCCTAGACGACAGTCAGTTAAAATGAGGCGTGATACGTTGGCAGAAATTGATATGGCATTGGGAAGGCTGAGAAGGGAGATCAGAAGGATGGTAAGTCGTGTGTCGAGAGTGTGGATGGATGGTGTGACGACGGATCTCCAGAATACATCCGAATCGGATATTTCAAATGAAAGTGACGGGGATTTATCGGATTTTGAAGATAAATAGTCATCGTTTTCCTTTAGATAGCTTTTTAAACTCGTGCTTGTTCTTCGGTAAGTTGCTATCATATGTGTATTTGGACAATCATCTGTTCTTGAGTATTTATTGTATCTGGGCTTCTTTTTTTTTCAGAATTTTTTTAAAGTTCGGAGGAAAAACCGCTCCACCAACTTTGACTAACGATTGATGACGCCGTTAGCTTGTAGAAAAGGTCCAAATTGCCCCTCTTTCGTTGTAATTTCATAATCATACCCCATTCAAAGGGGTTGGGCGTGCGTAAGATGTGATGGGGCCCACGGACACTACCTATGATATCGATGCTGTCCATATATTTTGCCATTTCGTTTTAGGTCACAAGCAAAAATAAAAGGGGAAGATTTGAATACTAGGTGTACCACACCAGAAGAAATAATGGTGATTGAACGGCTACCATTGAAGACATGTGATGGGGCTACGGACGTTTCTGATCAAGCTGATATTTGTGTTTTCCACAGGGCACTATGGATTCCCACAGAGCACTATGAATCCCATAGGGCACTATGGATTCCCACAGGGCACTATGGATTTCCACAGGGCACTATGGATTCCCACAGATCACTATGATTCCCACCGGCCACTATGGATTCCCACAGGGCACTTGGATTCCCACAGGGCACTTTGGATTCCCACAGGGCACTATGGATTCCCACAGCGCACTATGGATTCCCACAGGGCACTATGGATTCCAAAGGGCAGTATGGATTCCCGCAGGGCACTTTGGATTCCCACAAGGCACTATGGATTCCCACAGAGCACTATGGATTCCCACAGAGCACTATGAATCCCATAGGGCACTATGGATTCCCACAGGGCACTTGGATTCCCACAGAGCATTATGGATTCCCACAGGGCACTTTGGATTCCCACAGGGCACTATGAATCCCAAAGGGCAGTATGGATTCCCACAGGGCACTTTGGATTCCCACAAGGCACTATGGATTCCCACATACCGCTTTGGATTCCCACAGGGCACTATGGATTCCCACAGAGCACTATGAATCCCATAGGGCACTATGGATTCCTACAGGGCACTTTGGATTCCCACAGCGCACTATGGATTCCCACAGAGCACTATGGATTCCCACAGAGCACTATGAATCCCACAGGGCACTATGGATTCCCACAGGGCACTTCGGTTTCCCACAGGGCACTATGGATTCCCCCAGGCCACTATGAATTCCCACAGGGCACTATGGATTCCCACAGGGCACTTTGGATTCCCACAGAGCAATATGGATTCCTACAAACCGCTTTGGATTTCCACAGAGCACTTTGGATTCCCACAGGGCACTATGGATTCCCACAGAGCACTATGGATTCCCACAGATCACTATGATTCCCACAGGGCACTATGAATCCCATAGGGCACTATGGATTCCCACAGGGCACTATGATTCCCACAGGGCACTATGGATTCCCACAGGGCACTATGGATTCCCACAGGGCACTATGAATCCTATAGGGTACTATGGATTCCCACAGGGCACTTTGGATTCCCACAGAGCACTATGGATTCCCACAGGGCACTATGGTCATCAATATCCCCACTGTTTCATCTACTACGGTCCACGTACGCCATTGATCTACCCCATTTCTTGGATCATGGCCAATATTCCCACTTTTTCATTTGATGTGGTCCACCTACACCTTCGATCTGCCTCATTTCCCGGCTCGTCGCCTAAAATGAGATGGCCTATTCAATGAACGCGATCAAATCCATATCATGTAAAAGGAGCTGGGTAGATGAAAGCATGGCATCTACTCCGACCTTCGCCAACAACAAAAAGTCAGGCCTTCGCAAAAATCCGCTTTTGCAGCCCACACATGCACTCATTCGTCATTACATAAATCAATATACGAAGATCCCAAAATGGGAACAATTCATTTAAACATTCCATCCCATGTCGTTAAATTGTTCCCCCAGCTAAAACACATCAGAAAACAAAAGCATTTATCCAACACTTAGAATATAACAAACCCAGCAAAAAAAGGAAAACTGAACTAGGATTCTAATGATCCAAAGAAGCCGGGGATGGAGGTGGCGCGTTCTCCTTCTCGATGCAGCAAAGGATCTGCTGCATCTTCCTGTAGAGTCGCTTATTCCAACGCTCCTTACGCTCTGCCCCAGCCGCCACCGCTCGCTCTAAGGCTACAATACGTTCTTCTAAGCCGGCAGTGGGCCGATAGTCTTCATCTTCATCTTCTGCCACATCCTCTCCCTCCTCTGATTCATGTTTTTCTTTGCTCTCTGACTCATCTAAAAGTCTGGCATTCGAAGGTCCTGCCCTAGGACCTTGTGGGACATTATCCTTCAACCGTCCCACATTCTTCGTATTGATCTCATTAAAGTCAACTAGGCGCGAAGTAGCAGTAGCAAGTCCAAACTGCTTCGCCAACTGACATGCCAAGTGCCCAAATGGCAAATTCAGGGGTCGTGATGTGGAAATGGGCTTCAGCATTTGGGTCAGAATAATAGAGGGTAGGCATACCATCTCCTGCTTACCCACTCTATACAACACCTCAACTATGTAAGGTGTCAACTCAGTGTGGTTCCCCGCTCGCGAATAAACATTGTGGACAAAAATGTGATGCAGCCTACGGAACACTGGCAACAGATTGGACGACCTCAAACAATTTCCTTTCTCCCACTCCACGTAATTGCCACATAGAACTTCGTATGTGTGCCTCTCATATTCCGACGGTCCGGGTCACCCTCCTTCACCACAACTCGACCACATGACACCCCGATGGCTTTAGCAATGACATTAACGTCAACTCGGCGTAATATCCCGTTAACCTCTACATCAAACATCGGAGGATCTGATCGTGGATTCCTACAAGCGGAATAGAATTCCTCCACCGTTATGTCGTTGGCGACCGAGGTGGGATGGAATATGGGGGCCCATCCCAGGGTTGTAAGCCATTCCCCCATCGTTGAATCTTAAAAAATACCCGGAATGTCAACCCTAGCTTCAAATGTTATCTTTCTGCGTGAATACTTATTCCAACCTTTTGTACGAGGGCCATGCTCGGAAGTTGCCTCACCTCTTCGAGGCCCATGAGAGGACGACGCACCAGCGTCATTGTTCTTCTTCTTGCGTACAGGGCGGCTAGGGCCTGCCCCTCTCGAAGAAGCCTTTCGTTTGGCCATCATAGCAACGAAGAAAGGAAGAAGAACAAAAGATGCAACTGAAGAAAGGAAACCGGCCATAGTAGCTTCTTCTCTTCTTTGCAACTCACCAATCTTAATGGGGAACCCAAAACGAGATCTGATTTTACCTAAAATCCGTGCAGAGCTTCAAGAGTTGTAGCCGTCAAGTGCTGTTCAGAGCCACTCTAGTGGAGAAGAACGATTGGAAGAGGTGTACGTCATCTAGGGGAGATAGGTACTTTGAGAGGGAGAACGAAAAACCGTTGGAATGTGGGGTCGGATCCTTTCTTAACCTTTTTTAAAAAGGTACTTCGTGTTCGTCGGTGGACCGAAGTCGTGATTGACGAGCCGAAGGAAAGTATATCTTGAACTATGCTACATACCGAAGACCTTCGGCCGGAACCGAAGTACGCTGGACAATCACTCGGTGGACCGAAAAATTCATCGGCGCGCCGAAAATAAAAGCACTGAACTTATGAAAAAACCGAAGACCTTCGGTCAGAACCGATGTACACTGGACGAATTGTCGGCGGACTGACTATCTTCTTCGGTTAGCCGACTAAGTACATGTACTTAATCTTCGGCGCGATCTCGTCTTGTCAGTTGGAACCGATGGCCTACTTCGGCGGGCTGAAGGTGTCCGTCGGTTGACCGACGACTGCTCCCCTCATTGTACAAAACGATTTTGGTTGTCATGCATTTTAACACATGTCAAACCCAAAAGGCAGCTCTGTGGAAATCTATAGTGCCCTATGGGAAGCAATATTGCTCTGTGGGAATCCATATTGCTCTGTGGGAATCGAAATGCTCAGTGAGAATCCAAAGTAGCCTGTGGGAATCCATTGTGCTCTGTGGGAATCTACAGAGGCCTGTAGGAATCTATAGTGCCCCGTGGGAATCCGAGTTTGGTTTGCTCCAGTAAAATGTGGTTCGAACTGGGATCGGTTTCGTTGGGAATTTCGAAGCAGGCCGGGCCAAGTTCAAATTGAGTGAAGATAACCTCATGTGTTCACTTGTCTAACAACTCCACCAACCAGCCAGTTTGAAGACCAACTCATTGTGACCATTGGTTTTTGACTCATCTGAAGTGGGTCCCATCAAATAAACGGTTTCAAAACGGATTAGGCACTGAGTAACTTAGTAAACTTTTATTATACTGAGTAAAATACATTGGGCCCATTGTGAATGCACGTCATATATCACGTGTCTACCACGGGGAACAATGGGTGTAATGTACTAATGCTTATTTGTCATCCAACTTCTCCATAGGATCACAAAGACATGGATGAAGGGAAAACACAAATATTAGATGGACAGATAGGATAAAATACGTAAATCACGGTGGGTCTAATAGAGTTTACTCAGTAAGCAATCTGCTTCCACACGTACAGTTTGTTATAATTTAGATGCACGCACGTTTACAAATTTGGAATGCATACGTATGGACCATCACAATCCGTGCGAGGAAATTGGACATAGGTCAAGACCTGGCTTTAGAACATGTCCCATCTCACGTCAATGCGCAAGTTTATGCTTGCCAATGGAGTCTCCACATGTGTGCAATCTATATACGCGTGCCTCAGTCCTATGAGATAAGGTGGGGAACAGAGTACTGCCTGCAGTCCACATGCAATTGTCTGTAGAATAACTGACGGTGAAGGGTACGAAGATCTGTGGGAATCCCAAGTGTCCTATGGGATTCATAGTGATTTGTGGGAATCCCAAGTGCTCTGTAGGAATCCATAGTGCCCTGTGGGAATCCCAAGTGCCCTATGGGAATCCATAGTGCCCTGTGGGAATCCCAAGTGCCCTATGGGATTCATAGTGATCTGTGGGAATCCCAAGTGCCCTGTGGGAATCCATAGTGCCCTGTGGGAATCCAGAGTGCCCTGTGGGAATCCATAGTGCCCTGTGGGAATCCGAAGTGCCCTGTGGGAATCCGAAGTGCCTTGTGGGAATCCATAGTGCTCTGTGGGAATCTATAGTGCTCTGTGGGAATCCCAAGTGCCCTGTGGGAATTCATAGTGCCCTGTGGGAATCCATAGTGCCCTGTGGGAATCCAAAGTGCCCTGTGGGAATGGATGAATAGCATGGATGAATCACATACATCACGGTGGAGCTCACACAGCACCGATCAGCAGCTACTTTCCCCCCAACATGTGCCGTAGATAGATGTCTCTATCATATTCGCTTCCAACCCAATTTCCAATGCAAAACCTACCTACCCACTAAATCCTCTCCGTCTCTCTTGTTAGCTTGGTGGATGACACATGGACCATTGATAAGTAATTGGTTCATATCCAATGGTCGTAATCATTCGAATCGTCTAATAACCGTAACTGTTAATCTATTGATCCTTCATGGTAAGGCCCAAAAAATGAATAGTATAGATCTCATTTACATATGACACGTGTGCAAGGACCTTCTGTGTCCGTCAATGACAATTTGAAAAAACTCCACGATCCATATGTTGGGAAAAGCCGGCAGCGTAAGCGGAACGTCGAAACCGTGAAGCAATGCAAAATCAAATGAGTAACAAGATGCAATCAATCACACAAAAGCATTCAACACAATAGACTTAAAATTTTACGTGGGAATCCATAGTGCCCTGTGGGAATCCAAGTGGTCTGTGGGAATCCATAGTGCCCTGTGGGAATCCAAAGCGGTCTGTGGGAATCCATAGTGCCCTGTGGGAATCCAAAGCGGTCTGTGGGAATCCATAGTGCCCTGTGGGAATCCAAAGTGCCCTGTGGGAATCCAGAGTGCCCTGTGGGAATCCGAAGTGCCCTGTGGGAATCCAAGTGCCCTGTGGGAATCCATAGCGCCCTGTGGGAATCCATAGTGCCCTGTGGGAATCATAGTGATCTGTGGGAATCCATAGTGCCCTGTGGGAATCCAAAGCGGTCTGTGGGAATCCATAGTGCCTTGTGGGAATCCGAAGTGCCCTGTGGGAATCCAAGGTGCCCTGTGGGAATCCATAACGCCCTGTGGGAATCCATAGTGCCCTGTGGGAATCATAGTGATCTGTGGGAATCCATAGTGCCCTGTGGGAATCCATAGTGCCTTGTGGGAATCCAAAGTGCCCTGTGGGAATCCATACTGCCCTTTGGGAATCCATAGTGCCCTGTGGGAATCAATAGTGACCTGTGGGAATCATAGTGATCTGTGGGAATCCATAGTGCTCTGTGGGAATCCATAGTGCCCTATGGGATTCATAGTGCCCTGTGGGAATCCATAGTGCTCTGTGGGAATCCATTGTGCCCTGTGGGAATCCAAAGCGGTCTGTGAAAAAATCCATAGTGCTCTGTGGGAATCCATAGTGCCCTGTGGGAATCCAATGTGCCCTGTGGGAATCTAAAGCGGTCTGTGGGAATCCATAGTGCCCTGTGGGAATCCAAGTGGTCTGTGGGAATCCATAGTGCTCTGTGGGAATCCATAGTGCCCTGTGGGATTCCATATTATTTTGTGGGATTCAATATTGGTCTGTGGGATTCCACAGTGCTCTATGGGATTCCATATTGGTCTGTGGGATTCCATAGTGCCCTATGGGATTCATAGTGCTCTGTGAGAATCCATAGTGCTCTGTGGGAATCCATAGCGCTCTAAGGGATTCCATAATGCCCTGTGGGAATCCAAGTGCTCTGTGGGAATCCATAGTGCTCTGTGGGATTCCGAGTGCTCTGTGAGAATCCATATTGCCCTGTGGGAATCCATAGTGCCCTGTGGGATTCCATATTATTTTGTGGGATTCAATATCGGTCTGTGGGATTCCACAGTGCTCTACGGGATTCCATATTGGTCTGTGGGATTCCATAGTGCTCTGTGGGAATCCATATTCTTCTGTGGGGATCGATAATGGATGTTGTACGGGAAAAAAATGCATGTGCAGATTACAAGTAATCGAGTCTTCAGTATGTATTTATTCAAAGTACAAAGTGAATTACTTTTCTCCTGAAAAAATAAAAATAATTGAATATTTAATAGTGTTGTACAAATTGAATTACATAGTGCTGTACAAATTGAATTACATATGTACTAGTTGAATATTTAATCCTACGCACGCTCTCTTCCATGGTAAGATGTTTTTGTTCGTGGCTTCCTTGGAATATCTTTCGTTGCAGGTATACCATTCTTCGTTGTTGATGGACCGCTTTCGATGACTTCTACAATATCTTCATCTAAAGATAATTGTACCGGTCTTGTCATTCCTTTCAACTTGAACTGAAGTAAGTCGAAGGCTATTGTTTGCCTGAAATTAGGAACTTCTTCCTGTGATTGAAAATACAACGTAATGAGTTAATAGCGGTTGAAGGACATGATGATTAGACTTCCGGACAATGTAACCTTACCGGAGTAAACTGTACATCCAACCCGCTGCATAGGAAGTCCATAGCTTTCATGACGTATACCCCACATTCATCACTATTTATTTGTTTTGGGGTCCCATCGACTATATCAAAATGCCATTCAACTTTCCAGAAAGGATTCCCATCATCACATATATGAAATAACCATCGAAGCCCATATGTGAATCCACGTGCATACGATTTGAAAATTTTCTTCCAAGTGGTGGCTATACTGTCGATCAACCAAACTTGTCTCTTCATTGGATAAACTATTATTAAAGTCCAGTGCGATTCGTGAACGTGGACAGGAAAGTAGACCTACAAAGTACATGAGAACTATTATAAGCACATATGTCTACCGTGGGCATTCCATGAAAAGCACATACATAATTGTAGACAAACCGTCTCGTATTGCCACATGGGCTTTGCCGACCGAGCAACGAGGGCCACAACCGATGGATTAAGTCCATTCAGCATCGTCTCCCTAGTACTGTGGTCACCTGCAGCATATTTACATATGCTGTTGACATCTTTCTGGAACAATACCTGTTTAAGTACGATAAGAGAAAACTATAAATTTCAGGCAGAATTATTACTACATATGATCATATCATTCTTCTTCTTATTAGGAATATTTACCCAGAACCAAGTGGACACAAATAAGCAATCCTGGGGGTACGCAGCAGGATAATGTGCTCTGCGATCCGTCAGAAAATCCATATACGCGTTGATGCACTGTGTAAAGAATTATTCATCAGTAAAAATCGACAGTCAATGAAAGAGTTATCGACAATGAAACCTACATTGAACTGCAGCTTACCCCATCATCAACCCATACATTATCCCATATATAATGCAACCAATAATGGTCACCGAAATCGTAAGCGGCTTTGACAATACTGTATTCACCAGGCGATAGCTGTCTCAAAGGGTTCATAAATCCTGGTACGTCTGTGAAGCCGAAGTCGGACTCGGTGCCAGGTTCCGTGAATGGGTTGCGTTGGAACCTTGAAGGTTGTCGGGCACGAACGGGCTTCGTATTATCGTCTCCCGCTACCCCGCACGTGAAATCAGGAGGTATCACAAATTTTGAATGACCCCCAGAATATAGGACAAGGGAAGTGCAAACCTCTACATCATCCAAGTTATGATAACCATATGCCTCCGGAGTACGCTTAATTGTATGAGGCTGTACTTCCTCTCCATCCCGTTCATCGGCGGCGCGTTTTCCCTGAAGACACACGATATATACTTGGTTAGTATCTAAATCGCATTGTAAATTACCAGTGTGGCACAATTAGAATTGAAAATACCTTCACCGCCTCCAATTCGGCCTCAAGACGAGAAACTTTTTCACCTAATTTCTGATTTTCCTCCTTCACTTCGGCCACTTCGTTCTCATATTTACTTACCTTATTCAATAATATCTTATACAATTTATTCCATCTAGACTTTTCATCTGATTTAATCTCAATAGCTTCTTGTCGTCTATCCATGTTCTTCTTTGACCTCTTCTCACTTATTAACGTCGTGTTTCGAAGAAGTCTTTGAACATCTATAACAGCATCACGTTCCTCCTTATCTGTTGTGGGAATGAGGGGCCCGGTGCTCACAAACTACACGATTAACATGAATGCAATTATTAGAACATAAAAGTAATGTTCAAAAGGACAAAATTCACCGTCACACTACGTTCCATGCATATTACCGAATCTTTTTTAAAGGTTTTAGAAACGCTCGCAGACCGCGCTATCATGTTCATTTTCCAATTGAGAAATCGCGGAATATGTATAACACTCCTTCTCGAAGCCCAGCGATTTGAGCCGGTTAGAGGTGGGAAGGACTCGTATGCCCAAACCTGTCGAGTCAAGAATACAAAAGGAAATGAATAATATAAGGTAATATATCGTGTATTTGGAATGTACAAATTCATAGAATACAATACTAAAGTTACCTGAAGGGCAAATGTGTTTCCACAAAAAACGTACATATCTGGATAGTGGGCCTTTATTGCCGTGTTGGCATGGTACTTCAAGATTTCGTAGCCAACTCGACCCCAAGGATAGTTATTAAAATCATCGATACTATTTGGTAAACTAATATATTCCTCCACACATTTATTCTTTCCCGGCAATCCAACGATTAAATTCTCCACGTATAATAGTAGGGCTAATTTCACGACATGCGAATGTCTTTTCGACCCTACAAGACTTTCAAAAGTTTCCATTAAGTCTTTCTTTGTAATATGATCGTAATTCTGAAAGTACCGGTCTCGTAACTCGTTCTTCTCTTCTTTTGGCTCGTACGGTGCCCACTTCAATCCCATAATTAATGTGTAATCCATCTCACCAAAACGGATGATGGAATCATGGATTTTGAACCGTAGGTCACCGAGATGTCTCTGCATCAACGCATGGATGATTGGTCCATGAAATATGAATTCACTTTCGTTAAAGTCTAGCAAATATCCAAAGCAAGTCGATCGGAATAAATCTCTGCAATTTTTACACCCATCAAATGCAGCCTTCAGTGGAGTTAAAAATTCAACTGAACATTTTGCTGCCACCTTCTTAGCAAAATAATCTGGGCAAGGACCCGGCTTCCTCTCATTCATGCCACCTGTGGATATGTGTTGAAACAATTAGTACAATGAATAATGTATAATAAGTTGAAATACATGAATTAACCATAAACATATAATAAATACACATTCGAGGTAATTGGTGCATAGAGGTGGGAAACGATCCGAGCCGGGCGGTGTTAGCCCTACTTTGCTTTGGCTTGTTTTTATGCCTCCCCGGTTTGTGGAATGGCTTGGTTTGTGTATGTGTATTATATGTATTATGTATTATGTATTATTCATGTTATCCATGTAAGAGGCTGTTCGAAACAAAAGTTCAGGAGCATAATTTTACAACTGCATGGGAACATCAAGTGGCCTTCTATATGTATTATGTATTATGTATTATTCATGTCATCATGTATATGTATTATCCATGCCATCCATCTTTACATATCATTTTAGGACATGATCTTGAAATCATAAACAAAGTTCAAGTGGATC
Source organism: Liriodendron chinense (assembly GCA_003013855.2). Lineage (NCBI taxonomy): Eukaryota > Viridiplantae > Streptophyta > Magnoliopsida > Magnoliales > Magnoliaceae > Liriodendron > Liriodendron chinense. The sequence goes on along the minus strand of ML058427.1, from coordinate 1,154,683 downwards.
ACACCACAGGAAACAATGAACTTATGATCTACGAGCAGAATTAAGCCGAATCAAACCAAGCTGATTTGAACCAAGGTGGATTGAACCGAGCTTCCAGCCATATGGACCCGGTATTACCCTAGTTTGAGCTTGCTTTTGTTTTTTTTTTTTTTTTTAAGGAGCTTCACTATGAGGCTTGGTTTAGTTTTCGAGCTGGCTTGGTTTGTGCCCACCTCTATTGGCGCCATTGAAATGTTTATTTTAGAATCCAACCAAAGGTTATCGGGGCCCTTCAAATGGTGCACCTTGATGGATGTAACACATACTACTTAGGGGGAATCCACAATGCAAGCCGAATTCCACAATGCTCATTGGGAATCCACTATGCCTGGGGGACTCCACATTGCTCAGTGGGAATCCACAATGCCTAAGGATTCCACAGTGTTTAGTGGGAATCCACAGTGCCAGGGGGATTCCACAGTGATCAGTACGAATCCAGAGTTATCAGGGGGATTCCATTGTGCCAGGGGGATTCCACAGTGCTCAATACGAATCCACAGAACTCATGGGGATTCCACAATGCTCAGTGGGAATCCACAGTGCTCACGGGGGTTCCACAGTACCTGGGGGATTCCATGGTGATCAGTGGGAATCCACAGAACTCATGGGGATTCCACACTGCTCTGTGGGAATCCACAGTGCTCAGGGGGGTTCCACAGTACCTGGGGGATTCCACGGTGGTCAGTGGGAATCCGCAGAACTCATGGGGATTCCACACTGCTCTGTGGGAATCCAGTGCTAAGGGGGATTCCACAGTGCTCAGGGGGATTACACAGTACCTGAGGGTTCCAAGACTGCTCAGTGGGAATCCACAGTGCTTGGGGGATTCCACACTGCTCAGTGGGAAACCATAGTGCTCAGGGGGATTCCACAGTGATCAGTAGGAATCCACAGTTACAAAGGGAATTCCACGGTGCTTGAGGGATCCAAGAAAGACTTTCGAATAATACGCAGAAGAAATAATTAAAATAATACGCATTGTTACCTCTATACGCCATATCAGTCGCAGTGAGAGAAGATTTGAGGTGTCGGTGTGGGTTCCACGGAAGGAGCAACGGCCGGAGGTCGTTTTCTTAGAAGGAAAAGGTGGTGGTCCCCTACGTCGTGACTGGTGGTGTTCCCTACCAAAGGCTTGGAGAAGCTTTCTTGTTTCTAAGCAAATGGCTACGAGCCAACGGCCCCACCATTTACAAACCAAAAACCGTTCGTATGTGGGGCTCATTGGATGGTGGCAGAAGAAATCCAATCCGTTCGTACAAGAAGGATTTTATACTACTATATCATCTGAAAATATGAAGATAAAATTTAGTATGGGTGGACCACACCATTAGAAAAGAATTTAGAAAGAAGGAGAAATGTCAAGACTTTTGTTGACCACACATCACCTAAAAATGAATGAAAAACCTCTCGCGTGGGTTTGAAAATGCCCCATTTCATATGAGAGGATCAGATTGGCCATCCGATGGCCAAAATCGATGATTTTGTGGGCCCCACAATCCCCTTGAGAAAAAGCCCCGTGCGAAAAGCAGCCCGTACGTCAACAGCTGGTCAGAGGGGCAAAACCGACCACAAATATTTCAAATTCTCGTGAAAAGGCCACTTTGGCAAGATGGTATGAGAAATTGAATTGTTAGTTAAAATGGCCACACCTCGGGGCTAATATAGTAAAAATCCCGCAATGCCGATCTTTCTTATCTCGGATGGCGGCATTCGTCCCGTTCGTCGCCATCAGATGCGCACGATAGGGCCGTGCGCCCCACCAGTGAACGTTAACCTCGTAGTCATCTCCCGCTAAAAGCCCACGGAACAAAGCGACAGCACACGAGTCACCAGCTGTCACGGTACGGACACCAGAAGCAATGTGACAAATATCTCGAGATTTTGAAAATATCGCGATATCATTTCGAAAATTGATGAAACGATATTATCGCGATAATATCAAAATCTGGTATATTTTAAAATTTTCTCGATTTTATTGCGAATTTACGTGGAAAAAAAATTTGGAATTAAATAATTCAATTTTCACATATTTATTTAAATTGTAAAAATTATTTAGTACTTGATGAAAGACCAATTTATTTTATATTCCCGATATATCGCGAGAAAAACTCTCCAGGAAACTCCCGACAAATTGCGTAGGACGAGATTTTTGGCTGTGACGAGCAGCCCTCACATGCACACGATCTGTTGGTGGCTCCCCGGCACGTGCCAGGGATAGTACTGTGGATACCCCAGCCATTGGTAGGGAGTGCGCAAGATAATCCCCATCACCCACGGCGGATAAGATAACAGGGATCGCAGTCTCGCAGATAACCTGAGTCGGACCCGAGTCCTCTACAGCACCTGTTGTACGCAGGGAGTGAAACACCTGAGATGTGTGGGGCTCACAAGTTGTACGTATGACATCCACCCCGTCCATCACGTCATTCATTTCATATTCACCGTATATCCCGAAATCATCGGTCCAGAACTCTGATGGGCAAGACCATGGAGAACAATGTAAAAATCACCTCAGTAACTACTACGTTGGCGCAGTCTGACCAACCCGAGTATTGGATGAGGCTGATTCTTGGAGTTTATATTTCTTCTGATGAGGCGCATCCGATGAACGGGTTGGATGGAATATACACACGATCGTAGGCCCCACAGACAAATCTATAGTTGGCGTCCCATCTCCATTGTTTCATATCGTGTGGCTCACCTGAGTTGTGGATCGGGATGATTTATCCCCACTGCCTATTGTCTGAGGACACACCTGATGGACGGAATGGATGTCACATAAACAACACGGTGGGCCACAGAAGCCGGATGTTGTACTGGATTCTGGTCCACCTGAGTCGGACTGAAGGATATGATCATCGACCGAGGATACGCATCTTATCCTCAGGCCTTCAGTTTTTGAAGGTGGGCCATGTTCTCTTGATCTAAATAGTTAAACAGGGGGCTCACCGAGAATGGACCATGCCCCCAAAGTCATCTATCTACATAGAAGATCCTAGCCACCCAATCTTTATCCCTTCCAAGCTGAAAATTTCTGTTCTTAAGCATCAATCCGCATCCCACCAATGGACGGTTTAGGATAGCCCAGGAGAGAACATTTCTGGGTCATAGTCTATCTACCATTTGCTACATTTTCAACGGTCTAGATCACCAAACCATTGACCCAATGTGAACAAACGGTCTGGATCACCATTGCAACCTCTATTTAAATGAGACGCTGGCCACCTTGAATTTATCCAACGACGCTTTTCTTCTCCCACCATGCAAGCCTTCGACCTCTCTCCATCTCCTCTCTCCTTTCTACTCCTTTGTATTCTCCTCTTTTTCTACTTCTTCCGGTTCAAGTGGACCGGCCGGTCCAACCCCAAGACCGGGCCCAAGAGGCTGCCACCCGGTTCGATGGGGTGGCCGTACATAGGCGAGACACTCAAGCTCTACACCCAAAACCCAAACACCTTCTTCTCAAATAAACAAAAACGGTAAACAGACATGGCCTCATGATAGAATTACACAGACCCATTTTGAGAAAAACCGGTTTTGTTGTCCATTTTTAGAGAGTTGATTTCTACACCCACTCTTTTTATAGATGCACCCTTTTTCTGGTGTGTTTGTGACAAAAGGGTGGGTGTAGAGGGCTGTGAAAATGTGATGCCTTTTCTTCTTTCCAAGTAGTATTCAGTACAAAACCCGTTTTTGGAAAAACCATTTTTTCACTTAGTTTTGGAACTGATACTCACACCCCATTTTTCTACTCTCATGGCTAGAAAACTACTCTATCCGTCCTATTTATTACTAAAAGTAGAAAAAAAACGTTTTTACTATAGAAAACGAGGGTGTAAATATCATTTCCGTAACTAGTTTATCTTTGTTTTCCATTGACTTTTGATGCTCTTGCCCAAACAACATGCCCACACGTGTGTATAAGAGAGATCCAATCCGTCCATCTGGTGTTTTTCACCATTTTCATCCTCTTACCCAAATATCACCCCATTTCGTTCATCAAACGGGCCACAATGTTAGAAATAAAACGATAGCTTTAAAAAAAGGCCAGCTCTTTCTAGCCATCCATTTGTTTCATAAACAGTAACTGAACTGATCAATAGAAATGCCTATTTTTGGTCAAGGCATCTGCATTGTGGGACCCATCAGATGGAGGGCTTGGATCCACTTTGGCACATGGTGTTTGATTGGAATTTTTTTTTTTCTTGTAGGTATGGTGATATATTCAAAACCCACATATTGGGGTGTCCCTGCATCATGATTTCAAGCCCAGAAGCAGCGAAATTTGTGCTGGTGAGCCGGGCCCACTTGTTCAAGCCCACATACCCATCTAGCAAGGAGAAGATGATTGGGCCACAAGCCCTTTTCTTCCAGCAAGGTGACCATCATTCAAGGCTCAAGAAGCTGGTTCAAGCCTCTTTTCTCCCTTCTACAATCAAGGGAAGTGTCTCTGATATTGAAAGCCTTGTTCTCAAATTCCTCCCTTCTTGGGAGAATAACACCATCAATACTCTCCGAGTAATGAAAAGGGTATGCTTGTCTTAGAATTCCATTTGCCAATTCATGTTTTTGTTGGACAATCCAAACCGTTCAACTCTTCAATAGGAGGATCTTGACCATCCAATCTAATCCATTGAATTTGGATGGTTAGGATCATTTGATTCCCCAACCCCCCCACTTTCGATCCACTATGAGACCCTTGATTTGGATGGCCTAGATTGCCCTACATGTGCCCCCACATGTACGGGGATGAGTTTGCTATCATTTAAAGATAATACAATTATACATGTACGACAACCTGGACAGCCTAAATTGTGTACCCCGATGTAGATTTGCCTAGATTGCCCCACATGTGCCCCACATGTACGGGGATGAGTTTGCTACCATTTAAAAATAGCCATGAACTACCTTGTGTCATACATGTACGACAGTAGGGATCACCTAAATTGTGAACCCCGACGTGGATAGATCATGGCCTAAAAATCTCGTCGATGTGACGATCTTGATCCTCCTATCGATGGTTAGGATCGTTCGATCAATCGTTTTCTCTCTGCGCGCATTGGTCCACAACCCATGGTTTGAATCGCCTAGCTTCCCTACATATGCCCCAGAAATATAGGGATGAGTTTACTACCATTTAAAAATTGTTATGAAATGGCATACAGGTATGTGGACAATCCGGACCACCTAAATCGTCAGCCCCATTCTAGACGGAGCATCGTATGAGAATCTCATCCATCAGACGGTCTTGTCCATCCTATTTAAACAATTGAATCTGGATGGTTAGGATCATTCAATTGACTTCGTCTTCTCCCTATGTTCGATCCACAACGGGACTCATGATTTGGATGGCTTAGATTGCCCTAAGTGGATAGGGATGAGTTTGCTACCCTTGAAAAAAATCACCATGCCTCGCATGTGGACTATCCGGACCACTTAAACTATAAGCCCGATTGTAGATGGAGCATGCATGAAAATCTCATGGATAGGACAATCTTGACCATCCTATCTAACCCATTGAATTTGGATGGTTAGGATCATTTCATCAACTTCATTTTCTGCCTCCCCATGATTAGATCCACAATAGGACCCATGATATGGATGGCCTAGATGGCCCCACTTATGTCCCACAATTGGACAATCTGTTGTTTCAGTTTGCTTTCGACGTGGCAATGCTCTCAGTCTTCGGCCCAAATACGGATTTAGAGACAGATGGGATTAAGGAGTTGTATCATTGCTTAGAGAAAGGCTACAATTCAATGCCATTGAATCTCCCAGGAACTCCCTTTCACAAAGCAATGAAGGTAATGTAATCTCCTCCTCTATACATATATGGTCTGGAAGAAAATGTCTGTATGCATTAATTAGCCGTTTGGGAAGCTGTAAATGGCTGAAATTGAAATGAATTTTCATGAAAATGATCGAATTAATCTCTAAAAAAGATAATTCATGAGCATTTTATTTATTTCTTTCTCCATATACAAATGCTCACTTGAGAACTTGTTCTCAGCATTTTGAGAACTCATCTCCCGTGATATGATCACAAAATTTGAACGGCCCATGTGATGCAACACTTCATGAAATTTCTGGGTTCAACTTTTACCTTGATACAAAACTTTGGTGGGCCATGGTAAAAGGAAACAATTTTCTTCTTTATTTTCTCTCTTTGCTATGGCCCACAAGAATTTTTGATCAGGTTTGCTATGGCCCACAAGAATTTTTGATCAGGTTTGCTATGGCCCACAAGAATTTTTGATCAGGTTGAAAGTTGGGCCTTGAGAATTTCATAGAGTGCCGCATTAGATGGACTGTTTAGATTTTGTGCCCATGACACGTGTTCAAAGGTGCACACTTAAAAAGGTGCACAGGTAGGTGTAGGTGTGTGTGTGTGTGTTGCATTAGATGGACCATTCAGATTTTGTACCCATGACACGTGTTCAAAGGTGCACACCTAAAAAGGTGTGCAGGGGTGTGTGTGTGTGTGTGTGTGTGTGTGTGTGAAGGACTACTCATGCTGAAAGAACCATCCAGGAAAAATAAATTGACTTACATGAAAATGCAGCTGGATTCTTTTCCATGGTCAAAGACGTGAAAAATTGAAATTTCTTAATAGTCTCAAGCTTGAGTTATTTTATTTCATGTAGGTCTAGAAAATGTAGGAATAATAAATTGACTATCATGAAAATGTACATGGATTCTTTTCCACCGTCAAAGACGTGAAAAAATGAAATTTCTTAATAGTCTCAAGCTTGAGTTATTTTATTTCATGTAGGGTCTAGAAAATGTTGATTGATGGTCTATAGAAAATAACACAAGAGTTAGTTTGGCAGTATTATGCCATAGAAATCCTTACAACAGTGGGCCTCCCCGTGAAGATTACTGCTGTAAAAAATCAGGCCCACTCAATAGGTAAAATCCATTTGATGAGTAGACCGGCTTAACTTTTGTGACGAGTAACCATCATGGCGGGGCCTATCATTTTTGATGTACAAATACCCTTTACAAGTGGCATTTTGGCAGAAGAGATGTAAGCGCCGCTACTTGTAATGTAGTTGCCTGTAGCTAATTATTTCTCTTAACAAAATCATGCTATAACCTGATAATGACCTACTATATATGATAATGACTCTTTCTAGAAGAGAAAGGGTAGTGTGAAAAATGAAAAACATTAGGCATCTAAGGGCCTGTTTGTATACCACCAAATAAATTACCTTTTCTACCTATAGCAGTAGATAAGTAACTTTTTTGAGATAAGTTTGGTTTATGATCAATTATAAGTAGTTTTTTTTTGTTTAAAAATACTTAATTACTTCACTTTAATGAGTAGAAATCAAGATAAGCTACTTAAGGCATAAGTAGTTAATCTTAAAAAACTTATAATCCAAATGCTCCTAAAAAACAACAATTATTTCCACCATTATGTAATTTATTATAGGAAATAAGATTCTTATATAAATATCATGAAAATCTCAAATTTATTAGATAATAGTTATTTCATTTTTAAGCTTTTTTTTTTTCTTTTACCGTAAAAATGTTAATGACCACCGATTAGATTTCTTTTATATTTGGATTCCACATGTCCAAACACACTAAAGCAATGCCCTTGTAACCAGGGTTAGAGTACATATTGCTTAGCCATCTATGTTGTGCCATGTGGCCAGCTATCAGATAATCTAGCTGTATATCTGGTCGGCACCATAATTTATGGGCCCCTCACCAAAGCCGACTGTTTGTGTGATCCTCAATATCGAGCCCATTTCCATCAACGCTGTCACAGGTCCCTTTCAACATGGAAATCCCATTTGTCTAGTTACTAATATTATTCCACCAGATTGATTTCTGTATTCCAGTCCATTCACACTTGGGGCCCACAGATGGAGTGGCATGATCGACTGATCAAGTAGAATGTGGGCCCCCATATGTATCAGCAAATTGATGCACTTGAAGCTCGGTTGGCAACAAATATTTAATTTTGATTCCCTTGAAAACTCTTGACTCGACTGGAAAACCAATTGAAACAAGTTGACACCTCGGATACGTTTCTCGTGTGATTTTTTCAGAGTATATATATATATATATATATATATATATATATATATATATATATATATATATATATATATATATCAATCATATCCAAAACTTTTGTGGGTCATAGCAAAGAGAGAGGCAAATCAAGGGAGGAAACTGGCCACCAAAGTTTTGGATCAGGGTAATAATTGGGCCCTGAGGGTTTCATGGGGTGCTACATCACATGGACTATTTAGATTTTGTACTCACATCATGTAATATGAGTTCTCAAAAAGTTCTTACTACCTCTCGCGAGAATTGATTCCTAGGTGCGCATTCACTATATAAAGAACAATGAATTTTACCAATTCCAATTGATTTTTATCAGTGTTTTTGGTGAGTTTTGCCCAGTTTTTTTAGTTGAGTCGACTCAGACAGTCTTAACCAGGTACCCATATAAAGAAACTATAAAGATGGTCTTCACCTATAGATACTCGGGTTTTGCATTGAAATGCAGGCAAGGAAGCTTCTCCAGGAGATTCTGAGGAGAATGATAGAGAAAAGAAGGGAAGAGAAGAAGGAAAGTGGTGGCCTGTTAGGTGTATTGTTGGGGTCTAAATATCAAAAGCTTCTCGAAATGAATGACTCCCAGGTTGCAGATAATATCATTGGAGTGATCTTTGCCGCTCATGACACAACTGCAAGTGTACTCACATGGATTTTGAAGTATTTGAGTGATAATAGAGATTTATTAGATGCTGTTACGGTACACTTCTACGCACTATAAGCTTGATTATGTTTTTCATGGATTTTGATTTTTTTTTTTTCTCTCTCGAGATAATTAAGGGTGTGTTTGGATGCCACTAAAAATGTGTTTTAGCGCCTTCTTGTAGTAATTGATAGAATGAAATATGAGATTGTGGCCCACTGATCAAGTATCCCAACGGCCTGAAGTTTCGCCTGTCTTTGTTTTTTTGTGACAGCCGTCAAGCCAAGCCTCTTTAGCCCCCTTTTCCTCAAAAAGAGGGGGGCATCGTGTGCAAATATAATGAAAAATAAAAAAAATAGGTGGCATCCAAACACATCTAAAATATTAGATTTTGATGGACGTACGCATTGGCTATTAACCCCAAGTACAACAGCCAGCTAGTTGGTGCCAAAGCTGTGTTGGCCATGTTGTATTTGTTTTTATCCATGCCCCGTTCACCTATTTTTCCATCTTATTTTAGAGCATGAGCTCAAAGGAGTGGTGGCTAACATTGGAGGGTGACTAACAGTGTGAGTATGCCTACTACCAGTGAAATGTGTAACCCAAAAAAAAGAAAAGAAAAAGAGCCCAAAGGAGGCATATCCAAATTACAGGTGTACCACACCTCACGAAAACAATATTGATTTAACGTTCACCATTAAAAACTTCGTAGGGGCTGTAACGTTTATCTGCTATTCAACCTGTTGATAAGGTCGCACAGAACTAGATGAAGGGAAAACACAAATATCAGCTTGATCCAAAACTTCTGTGAACCCCAAAAAGTTTTCAACGGTGAGCATTCAATCCCCACTGTTTCCAGTGGTGTGGTCCACCCGAGACTTTGATCTGCTTCATTTTTGGGATCATACCTAAAATGAGCCCGAAAAATGAATGGACGGAGTAGATAAATGCATACATCATGGTGGGGCCACACTGCTTTGAACCTAGACAAGCGTTTATCAACCTAGTCAACCGAATACTTGGGCAAGTCAACGTGGACGGGCCTCGAAAGATTCCCTTGAATAATTGCCTGGTTGCAACCAAAAAAAAACACAAGACATAACTGGCAGGGCTGTCAATGTGTACCCCAACCTGCAGATACCTGAGGTCAAGCTCTGTTGGCCCACTGGGATGTGTGATGGACATCCACGGCGTGCATTTCGTAGGTCCTCTCTAGGTTGTAAGATATGCCAAAAATGAGCTGTATTCAGAATTTAGGCGGGCCATTTCTTTTGAAACCATGAGATATCATGACTAAAAGCATTTGGTAGGGCACTCCTTAGTTTCATAATGGCCTGAAATTTGGTTCACCTTAGTTTCATAACGGCCTCAAATTTGTTTTGACCCCTCATACAGTGGGGCACACAAAGTAAATGGGCTGAACGTCTAAACTGCATCTCACTGGTCCTATATATAATCAAGAAGGTTTCAATGGGTGGGCTGGCCACCTCATGGGAAATTTCTTATAAGGTTGACCCCACCATTATCTACGTAGAACATCCACCCCCATCGGTTAGATTGTTTAAGCACAATTTCACATGCATGGTTTCAAATGGGGTCCACTTGATGGAACCCACCAAATGCATGATGTGTATGTCCCCTGTGCCATTTCCTCTCTCTCTCTCTCTCTCTCTCTCTCTCTCTCTCTCTATATATATATATATATATATATATATATATATATATATATATATATATATATGGAGAGAGGAATGCTCACCTGCGCACTAGTTCTCGTGAGAACTTGTGAGCACATTTTCACAACTCATCACATGTGATGTGAACCCAAAATTTGAATCGTCCACGTAATACAGCACCCTAAAAAATTCAGGGCCCAAATTTCAACATGATAAAAAGCTCTGGTGAAACCGTTTCCTTTTTCCATAGCCCACCGAAGTTCTAGATCAAGGTAAAAGTTAAGCCTTATAGGTTTTTTGGGGTGCTGCATCATGTGGATATATAGTTTAGATTTTGGTCTCACATCATGTAACAACCCGAAATTTCGGCACCCGAGTACGGAGACTCTGATCCCGAGTTCCCGAGTGTTAACTAAATAAAATGCTATTTTAGGAATGTCACACGTGGAAAATGGCGCCCCAGTGCAGCCTGGCTGTGGTCCGAGCGTGGGTTGCATCCGGGTCCCCGTTGGGGATTGGTCGGGCTTCGAAAATAGCGCTCCAGTTGGTAGGGCCTGGGTGAGGTTAGTCCCACATCGGATGGATGAGCGCCCTGATTCTGGGCTATATGTGCGGTTCTCACCTTCCCTGTACAGACGCGTTTTGGGGGAAACCTCGGGACCAAAACCGTGCGGGCGCGCGTGCGTGCCCAGAGCGGACAATATCTGTACAGTGTTTGTGGTGGCGTTACACATCATGTGTGATGAGTTGTGAAAAAGTGCTCACAAGTCCTCCTGAGACTTGTGCACAGGTGAGCATTGGCCCACCAAAGTTCTAGATTGGGGTAAAAGTTAAGCCTTGTAAGTTTTTTTGGGTGCTGCATCCCATGGACAACTTAGATTTTGGTCTCATATCATGTGTGATGAGTTGTGAAAAAGTGCTCGCAAGTCCTCCCGAGACATGTACACAGGTGAGGTGAGCATTCCTTTATATATATAGGAAAAGGTACTATGTATGCACTCGACTTCATGGGAAGTTCCCATGAGGTTGAGCTATGTGGGCCCCATTGTGACGTGTGATGGGCATCCACACCATGCATTTGGTAAACCCCTATCGGTTATGGGATTTGTATCTGAAACTCAAGTGGGCCATTCCAACTGAAAGAGTGTAAAATCATGCCTACAATATCTAAAAACACTTGTTGGGGGGCCAATTGAGTTTTGGATACGGTTTAAACTTGGTGTGACCTCTAGTTTAAGTGGGACACACACAAGTGATGGGCTAGATTTCTCAACCACATCTCAGTCGATCCTATAAATGATCATAAAGGTTTCAATGGATGGATATCCACTCTTAACTGTTGTCTATGGTGTGTCTCACCCAAGTCATGAATTAGCCTGAGTTTTAGGCCCATGGCCCACAACGGAATGGTGCATCTAACTGATGGTGTGGATGCCTATCATACATCACAGTGGGGTCCACACAGCTCGACCTTGTGGCAACTTCCTATAAGGTCGAGCGCATAGCACCTTTATATATATATATATATATATATATATATATATATATATATATATATATATAGAGAGAGAGAGAGAGAGAGAGAGAGAGAGAGAGTTTAGTCATTTTGTTACATTGCGTGCCTTCTTCTTCTTTTTTTTTTTTTTTTGGTTAGTCCTGCAACTCACCTACCCTAATAGCTATTCAATGCACCTACACTATCAGTCACACGATGCACCTTTTTTTTTTTTTTGTTAGTCATACGACACACCCACCCTAATAACTATGCAACCCACCCACACTATTAGTCACACGATGCATCCACTGGTAAAGTTAGTGTCTCTTGAGCATACGAACCAGGGACCTACGGTCGAAACGCCAAGCATTTTCCAGCTGGGCTAGCTGCGTTTCTTATTAGTCATATATCATAATGTTAGGAACATCATCAAAGCGCTTGTTTGTAATTGTTAACGATTCATGCTAGGACTTAATCAATAGACTTTTTGAGTTGATGATCAAAACTACTGTTCCGTAAAATTCGTTGACTCAAATTTGAAACTAGTTGACTCAGCGAGATTTTGAGACAGGTCATCAGGAATCTTGGTTCTGGGGCTGACTCAGCCCTGGCTGGGAAATACTTGGAGTGTCAGCTCGCTAATTCGGTCGACTTGAGACGAATGGAGCTGAGTCACTACTGAGTCGAGTTATCGGTTTTTGAACTATGATTTTTGGTTAACGCCTAGAATTTCAACTAACGCAGAAGGAACAAGAGGACATTCAAGTGGGAATAATCAAAGAAAAGCGTGGACGACTGACATGGGACGATACCAGAAGGATGGCATTGACTAATCGGGTACTGATCTTACACACCCTTAAAATTAAGGAAATTGATATTTACACCCTAATATTTGTTGCACGCAGGTTTTCTCATCTTTTCCTTCTGTTTTATGCGCTCCATTCATATATGATATACTACCCCCATTAGGAGGCATGAGGAGAGGGATGCCTACGTGGCGCACTACCATTGGCCGGTGCAGCGAGCTCCACTCCTCGGTAATAGTGGGATGTGACAGGTTTGACAGCTCTGCGTCAGATCCAAGGTTGGTTGGCCAATGACAATGTGCCACCTAGGCATCCAGCTCCTCGTGCATCCTAGTTGGGGTAGCACCTAATCCGAGCCCAATAAAAATGGTTAGTACAGTTTACCAGATCGTCAAAATTGTTGAACCTATAATGGACGGAGCATAATCCAATCGGATGGCTGAGATTGCTCAGTCCCTCTGAATCTCTGATTGAGTAATGAGGATTGTATGGACAGCCGCACACGTCAAGGAAAATGGGTCACCATTGCGTCCTACCCCGCCCAGACAATAATCCGTTCATATAGGGACTCCTGTAGGACCCACCGTGATGTATCTATTTATCCACAACGTCCATCCATTTTATCAGATTATTTTAATGTATAATTCCAAAAATGAGGCAGATCCAACGCTCAAGTGGACCACACCAAATAGTGAGCTTCGGTTCCGTTAAATGCAAGAGTCATCTCTGGTATGATCTACTTAGCGTTGGATCTACCTCATTTCTGGGCTCATATCTTAAAATGATCCGATAAAACGGATGGACGGCGTGGATAAACAGATAAATCACGTTGGCCCCACAGGAGCCCTTATACGGATAAATATATGTCCGGGCGAGGTCGGACGCAATCTGCTACGGAGGAGATTGTTTTTCTCGTGTCTATAAAGGACAAGCAATTTTGTTTTTGTAGTTTTCTCAGTTTCGCATGCAAACGTAGAAAACGACAAGCTGATCTGCATGTTTTAGATTTCGGAGTAAGAGCGCAGACGCGTGTAGGAAGTAGATCATGTCCACGTCACCATATGTGCTCGCATGTAAAATGACCATAGAATCTAATCCATCCATCAAGTGCATCGCATGACGTGGATGTTGTGGCCCAATAATCAGGAAGCCGGATTGCCTACAACTGGGATATTATCCAATGAGAAGTGGTGTCCAATGAAAAGATAAAAAACAGAACTTCTCGTAAGAAATGCTTAGCTTTTCACTGTGGGCCACAGATGAAGGTCTAGGTGGACGGCTGGGATTGCACATGTGGATAGTATATCATAGTACATGCGTCTGGGTTCAGCAAACCTCGTTGAGGGAAGCAGTATTTTCATTCCCGTGGTTTGATAGGGTACGGATTGCATTCCTTTTCATATACCCAGGCCATTTATATAGTGGACCTCGCTGTGGATAGAGATTTAAAAATAAAAAAGAAAAATCTTAAATTGAATATTCGAGGGTTACATAGACCGTCCATTGACAAAGGAAAAGAATCAAATGAAAAATGTGCAGAAAAATTCAAATATAAGTGTTTTTAATTTTTTATTTTCTACACCTGTCGAAGGCGAGTCCGATCATATAAACGGTTTGAATCATTAAATAAAATGCCAGATATGCGTATCCTGTGAATTCTAGCAAACCGCTTAGGTTTGGAAAGCCCATGCTTACTCCTTTCACATGCAATATCAACGTGTTTGTATGGCGCATGTACGCAAGATTCGTGGATTCCATCAGGTTGATTCAAATCAGGCCGTTAATGACGTGGGCTGAAGTTTATAAAACTAATGTAGGGTTAGAAAGGGGCTAGAAGAACTAGAGGGTGTGGCCCACCTGATAGAAAGCTCGGATCTTTCACACTTGTGTCATATTAACATGTGTTACTGAGTTGAGAGAGAGAAGAAAGAAAAATGCAAGTTGGTGATGGGAATGCAGGTGATACAAGAGACACTAAGAGCAGCAAGCGTTCTGTCATTCACGTTCAGAGAAGCAGTGGAGGACGTGGAGTTGCAAGGCTACGTCATTCCCAGAGGTTGGAAGGTTCTTCCCCTCTTCAGAACCATCCATCACTCTCCTGCTTTCTTCCCCCATCCTGAAAAGTTCGACCCTTCAAGATTCGAGGTAGCTTCTCTCTCTCTCTCTCTCTCTCTCTCTCTCTCTCTCTCTCTCTCTCTCATTTTCTTCATGGAACGTTTTTTTTTTATGGTGGACAGGTGGCACAAAGACCTAACACGTTCATGCCATTCGGCAATGGGGTGCACTCATGCCCAGGCAGCGAGCTAGCCAAGCTCGAGATGCTCGTCCTCCTCCACCACCTCACTACCAAATACAGGTCTCTCTCTCTCTCTCTCTCTCTCTCTCTCTCTCTCTCTCTCAAAGCTCAGATCTTACACAAGTATTACATTGGCAGCATATGGCAGCCTTTGGATGTTTACGGTTGTCTAACTCGCAGGAAAAAAAATTTAAAACTAAAATCACTTCTTGAAACCTCCACGTAAACACCATCTAGACTTGCCTGAGTTTTGGGTCAGGCTCATTCAAGGAGTATCTATTCCTCCTGCTGAGGCTCACAGCATGAACGGATTGGATTGAATAAAAATACCATGATGGGCCCCAAAAATTTAACCTGTTTTTGGTGTTTCCTCCCCATTGTTTCCTTTTCTACCTGTTTATTTGTTTTCCCTGCGGCTTCTTATCAAGAGGCTCACGTGATAGACAGATCAGATGTCAAACTCACAAGCCTCCTGAGGTGAGTCACTGGATGGATGGGTCTGATCCACCTTCTCCACATCATGGACCCGGACCCAGACCCAAACCTGGGTGTAGAGACTGTTACTCCTTGATGGGTGCACATGCCTTTCGACGTACACCATGTGAAAGCGCGAGCGGATTCGGTGAGACCCCGGGCTCACCTAGGACGGTGCGGCCGTTATCTTGGGGCCCACCTTGATGTATGTATTATATATCCACTCCGTCCATCCGTTTTTCCAGATCATCTTTGGGTATTATTCCATAAATTAGGCAGAGAAAATTATCAGGTGGACCACGCCATAAGAAACAGTGGTGATTGACCATCCTACCATTAAAAACTTCTTAGGACGCACCTTCATGTTTCCGTAGTGTTTATTTACCATCCAATCTGTTAATAAGGTCACACGAGCCTGGATGAAGGGAAAAAACAAATATCAGCTTCATCCAAAACTTCTGTGGCCCATTAATGATCAATCAACACTTTTTCTAAAGTTATGGTCCACCTGATGATTGGATCTGATTCCTTTTCGGTATAATCCTCTAAACTGATCTTGAAAAATGGACGGACCGTGTGGATACATAATACATACATCGAGGTGGGACCCACGGTAAGGGCCGCACCGTCTTGGGTGAGGCCGGGGTCTCACCTAATCCGCTCTCTGTGAAAGCATCTTTTAAGAGTTGGACCACCCACGATCTCAATCAGTTGACAAGTGCGTTCATTGGATGGTAGAGATGATCCTATCCACTAAGATTTCGATCAAAAAAAGTTAACGATGAGCCTTTTCATGTCTAATGTATAAATTAGACGTGGAAGTTGCTCATGCTAGCACATCACTCAAAACATATAAAAGTCTTAAATGTTTGAATGTATATTCTGTATTGTATTTTTTAATAAATTTAAAAAAATCCTATGTATATAAAAATTTATTATTTATATGGATACGAAAAATATACAATTATGAAAAATACAATACAGTAGTCTGCAGGAGCACAAAAAATATACACTAATCCCAATTGGATTAGCATTACTAATTAAAACCATGATTAGATTATTTACAAGAGCATTGTTGTATATTGTTTTACATGTTTCTTTCTTTTTATATGTATCTTTCTCTCAGGTGGGAGGCTGTGGGTGATGAGGATGGAATCCAGTATGGTCCTTTTCCAGTTCCCAAACATGGCCTGCCTATAAGGGTAACCCCAAGGAAGATGGACGGTATCAAATCAAAGATCTGAGTTTTGTTTGTAATCACATGAAGCTATTTCTTAGATGGAGTATGTATATTCCATGGGCCACATGAAAACCAACATGACCCGTCGATTTTTTTTTGTTCCAAAAGCTTCATATTGTGAATTTTTTTTTCATGTCATGGTGGGATTGCATGTTATGGCATGGTATCAGTGTTTCTGTGTGTATGTTACCATGAAAAGAAAGAAACCAAAAAGAATATATCTATGTTTGTATTTGCATGGGATTTGAAAGGGGCCAGAGGGTAAAAACTTCTTGCTTCTACAAAAGATTTATAAAAAAAGAAAAAAGAAAAAGCAAAAGGGGTTTTGAATGAAGTCTGAAGGTCCGATAGGCCTATAAACCCGAAAACTCCCTACTCGCCTTCTTGCTTACATGCTTATCGGGAAAATTGAGAAAAATCACTTTGATCTCTTGTTTTGAAAAAAGCATGTCACCCATGAGGAATGGAAAGAAACATTCTAGATTCGATTTCAAAGTCCTTGTCTATGACACTTCTTCCAAACACAAGGGCAAATAACACCTTCCTTTATGCCTTTTCCAAAATACCTTATTTTTCCAAATATGACAAAAAATCATCTTCTCTAACAATGATTATATTAACATTTTTTTTTAAAGTGACCATGTTATCCCTATCCTAAGTCTTCAGAACTCCATGCCTACCATTAGGGGCCGTTTGGATGGGAGTAATTGGAGGTAAACAAGGCGAATTGAGAGTAAATGGAGGTAAATAATATTTGCGGTGTGTTTGGATGGAACTAAATGTAAGGAAATGAAATGAAATGAGAGTAAATGGGCATGTAAATGAAATCCTCTCTACAGGATATGATTTGGAAGTAAATAGGGTTAAATGTCTTTTTTAGCTCCCTCGGAGGATCGCACTGTTAGAAAAACTGGCAGTGGAAGCGGAAGCCGAACGCGCAGAGTTATGCGAAATACTAAGCAATCAAGCCACACACAAGCATTCACCAGAAGAGAATCCGAATTTACGTTGAAAAACCCCTCAACGGGTAAAAAAACCACAGCACAAAGCGATCCACTATGATTAACAGAAGATTACAGAGATTAACAGTCCACAGCAATGAAAACAGAGAAAACCCAAGCTCTCTCCCTCTCAAAACACTCTCCCCTCTTCCTAATGCGATTAGGAAACCTTGCACACCTTATGATACTTGCTAAGCTCGATTACAACCCATTTAAATAGGCAACAAAATCGAAAATAACAACCTCTTATGCACTACCACGCGTGTAGTTGCGCAAGAAAACGCATGTGTAGTCGACCAGTCGGAGCTTGCATAAAACAATCTAGAGGAAAAACATCCATGCTGCCTCATCTTAGACCTGAAGCCCGACCGGTCTAAGCCCCTTGTAGACCTGTCGCCATACAGGTTTAAGGTGAGAAAAAAAAGTCCAGAAACCTCTGTGCATCTGGACCATTACGTGTAGACCGGTTGCCCGACCGGTCTGAGCACCCAAACCGTGCACCGTTTAAAGGCTCTCCAACAATCTCCACCGAGGCTTCAAACGTCGAATAAAAACCATCATCGCTTATCATCTCATCTTCATTATAACTTCACCACTTCTCATGCCACCATCGACTCTAACCTTGCACATTCACGCCTTTTTCGCTCTTCTCATGTGGCCCTTGGGCACTTACCACATACTAGCAACCGTAGATATCGCTGCCGATCTCGCAGCTTCACCGTGAATTGTGCTCCCGATCAACTTGTAAAGATGGCCACACCTTCGTGCCTTCATACACACGAGTGCCCCCTTCAACACTTCACAACAACGATCACAGCTGATGAACATGCACCCTTTCGCCTCGAGTGCACCAAGAGAAATCACATTCATCTTCATCTTGGAGACATGCTTCATATCTTTAGGACTCGTTCGATCACATCGAACATCCTGATGCGCACCGTACCAATACCCACAACCTTATGAGCGTAGCCATCGCCCACAAACACCGATTCACCATCATACTCCTTGTATATCGTGAATAAACTCTGGTCAGGACACACGTGACATGAAGCCCCTGAATTTAAGATTCACTCTCTACTGTGAGATCCCTTGCTAGATATAGTCAGAACTTCACATAAATCGCCATCGTCATCTACGATATTAGCTCCCTCTCCAAAAGAATTTTCATACCTCTCTTGTTTCAACTTGGGATTCTGAAAATCCCTTCTCATGTGGCCTTCCTGACCACAACTCTAGCACTTCAACTTAGGTTTCCCTTTGCCCTTGGCCTTAAATCCCGATTTCTAATATCCTCCACCATACTCAGAATTTATTCCTCCCATAATCAATGCCTCTGAGGAAGAACGAGAACCCACGTCATCGCTTTTCTTTCTCATCGCCTTCGACTGAAGGGCTGAGATAACGGTCTCGACGTTGATAATCCTGCGTACACAGAGTCCCTGAATGGCTCATATGAATCTGAAAGAGAATTCAACAGGATGCATGCTTGTTATTCATCCTTCATCAGTTCATATATCTCCACTAAGTACTTGCAAACCAACCTATTGAACGTGCTTAAGTGCATGGTCTTCCACATCCGTCCCCTCAGCCATCCTCAAGGTGAACAACTGCATCAACAGGTACATGTAATTCTCTAGAGACTTCTTGGTATAAACCTTCTCTAGCTTCGCCATTGTTTCACCCGCAGTCTTCTCCTTCGTGATGTGATAGAGAACATTATTCGTAAAACTCAGCAGGATCGAGGTTCTAGCCTTATTGTCAAGCTTCGTCTACTCATTATCTTTCATAGCCTCGAGTCACTTTCCAAGAGCTTCATCAAGCCCTTGCTGAACTAGGAAGGATTCGATCTTCACCTTCCACAGATTAAAGTTATTTTTACTGGAGAACTTTTCTATATCGAACATTACGCTTAATACCATCTTCTCATCTCAGATCCGAATTCTACTCCACCCCAACGATTTCTCTGATACCACTTATTGGGAAAACCTGTAGCGGAAGCGGAAGCCGAACGCGCAGAGTTATGCGAGATCAAACGAGAAATATTAAGCAATCAAGCCACACACAAGCATTCACCATAAGAGAATTCAAATTTACGTGGAAAAACCCCTCAATGTGTAAAAAACCACGACAGAAAGCGATCTACTATGATTAACAGAAGATTATAGAGATTGATAGCCCGCAAGTAACAGAGAATACCTAAGCTCTCTCCCTCTCAAAACACTCTCTCATCTTCCTAATGCGATTAGGAAACCTTGGACACCTTAGAATACTTGTTAACCTCGATTACAACCCGTTTAAATAGGTAACAAAACTGAAAATAGCAACCTCTTACGCACTACAGTGTAGTTGCGCAAGAAAATGTGTGCGCAGTTGACCGATCGCCCGACTAGTCGAAGCTTGTACAAAACAGTCCAGAGGTAAAACATCCACGCTGCCTCACCTTAGACCTGTCGCACGACCAGTCTAAGCCCCCTGTAAACCTGTTGCCAGACAGGTCTAGGGTGAGAAAAAACAATCCAAAAACCTCTGTGCATCTCGGCCATTACGTGCAGACTGGTCTGAGCACCCAAACCGTGCACCGTTTGAAGGCTCTCCAACATGCACTAGGAAACAAAGGTGGCACTATACACATGTCCGTCATACACATGGCATGCTAATGATACTCCAAAACAATTCAATTACTGCCCACATCACTAAAATTACACCAATAGAATTATCCAAACCATCCAAAGGTTTGCCATCTAAAAGGATGGTTAAAAAGCATTGACAAGTTAATTATTTATGATCCTTGTGTTTCTGGCCCACCCGAGGCTTAAAAAATTTTAATTTTTTACTAAATTATATATTTCAATGGGCTTATTGCAATCATTCAATTACATGTGACATATGTACACTAATTTGAGATATTAAAGTTGATTTGGGACATATTATATCACATATGTTCCTGTGAATATATTAAAAAATTTCAATGCATTAATCTAATTCCTCTCATTTACTCTCATCCAAACAGAATATTTGGATTTTAATTGCATTTCAATTGCTCCTATTCAAACACAATTATTTTATTTTATTTTTATTTTTATTTTTTTGTCGAGGCTTCTAAATTTATTGAAAAGGAAAAGGGAGGAACAAAGGGATACGGGTAGGTCCACAAAAAGATCGGACCACACCTATCATATGAGAAACACTATACAAAGAAAAGCCCCCAAACTCAGCCCATCTAAAAGCAAAATTAAGCTATACCTTTCCTTTTCTAATATATCCAACCTAGCACCATCCAAGGAAAGCAATCCTCGTATCCTCACCGGAAGCTCCGCTCTAGACATAAAAGTCCTATCCGGGGCGCCTTCACTTCCCAATTTGGCAAGACCATCTGCCACTCCATTCACTTCCCTAAACACATGGAAAAACTTGAGGTTCATATGATGGCTTAACCTTTCAACTTCACCTACCTTATACCAAATTTTCTATGGGCAGTTACTTAAAGGCTTAGAGATCGCTTCCTATTCAAACACAATTGAGTAAGCCATTTACTACCAATTCCATTTACCATTTACCTCCATCTACAAGCTCCCAAACGAGCCCAAGCTTTTTTCTTTTCTTTTCTCTCCTCCCTGACCTAAGCCTAAATGCTAATATCTCCCAAGCCAAGGTAAGGACTTCTTTTTTCAAGATCAATGGTAATAACTCTGACATGATTCCATCATATTTTATTGGTTAATGTTAACCACATGATAGTTTTGTTGGTTTAAAAAAGATTTAAAAGAAATATTTGAAAAATCTAGAAGATTTGGTTTTTGCCTTTGTTAACCTATCTGCCTTAATTGTGTTTAGTTTAGTCCAACATTAGAAAATTGTTAAGAAAACTAAGCCTTTATATTAAAACCCCTCACTAATCCTTTGTATTGGAAAATAAGGGTATGTCATGGAGCAACCTCACACGTGTGTTGTGCACAGGCCGTGGTCATGGTCGTGGCAAGGTGCAGTGCGATGTAGCGTAGTTGCGTGTCTTTGATCGGATAATTTTGTTTTCTCTACGAAGATATTGTCTTGGTTATGCACATAAATACAAATAGTTATTGTATACCTACCTAGTTATTAATGAGCCATCATGCATTTATTGCATTGCTCTCATGAGCCTCGAGCCCCAACGGCTACCTATTTTTCCTTTATAAAGGCATCCCCTCTCCCTTTGCAAAATCATCCGAAAATATTCTCCCTTCTCTAGCTTTTCCTCTAAATTATTTCTGGACAAATCAGTACGAGCATTCTTGAGTTCATGTAGCGAAGATCGAGAGTGCACCTGATCGACATCATTCATCTTGGAGGAAAGTTATTGTATATTTGGGGCAGACTTGCTAGAAACCAATGCATCGGGAATTTTCTTGTGAGGACAAATCTGTCTTTAAGACAACGACTATAACATGCCTCAGCTCTTCAGATTCTTATTCTATTATTTCTAATTTTTTTTATTTTGAATTTTCTATTGTATTTTGGTATATTAGAACCAATAATTTAAAGACAAATTTCTCTCTAAAAAATCTCGACATTATGGCTAATATTTTTTAAAATCCTAGAATTGATATTTTTTTTGGAAAGAACTTCAGGATATGGCAGCAGAAAATGGTATTCTATCTCATTACCTTTAAGTTGACTTAAGTTATCAAAGATTCTGCCCCATCACTTGAGGCAAATGAACTAGTGACATCTTTTAATCAATTAAAAGAGAAGAACGATGATTATCTGTGCCAAAATTATATTCTGAATGCCATGATAAATGAAAACTATGATATCTATTGTCATCTCTCTACTTTCAAAGAACATGTGATCATCTTGAAAAAAAATTAGAACAGAGAACGTTGGAATGAAGAAGTATGTATTAAGTCGATATATTGATTTTAAGATGTCTGATGGCAAGTGTATAGTAAATCATATACATGATTTACAGAAGATGGCTCATGAAATCTCCTTTAAAGGTATGGTAATTGATAAGGCTTTCCAAGCTGTTTTGATAATAGAAAAAATCTACAATCTTAAAAGGAGCATAAAAAATCTCTTAAGCATAAGAAAAATGACATGAGCTTGGATGATTTTATCGTTCATATATGGATAGAAGAGGAAGCCATGAATCATGATAAACATTCCCTAGAGTTAGAATTTATAACTAAGGCTCGCCTTATTAAGAATAACTGGAAGAGTCAAGGCTCACCTTATTGAGAATAACTGGAAGGGTCAAGGCTCACCAAGTCAAGAATAACTGGAAGGGTCAGGATAACCAAAGGTCTAAACTGCTAAAGAAAAAGCATCCACATGATCAAAAGAACAAAAAAAAAAAAAATACAAGAATAATAAGAAGAACGAAGGATGCTATCGGTGTGGAAAAAAGAGATGCTTTGCTAAGGAATATAAATTAAAAAAAAATGATAAGAAGGAGAAAGATCATGCACATACATTTTGTTAATGAGTTTGTGGGGGTCACCATTAAACACTCATTTCTTGTAATTCAAATGAGTGGTGGATTGACTTAGGAGCCACTCAACACTTATGCTATGACCGCAGTCTTTTTCTCATACGAGAAGGTAGAGGATTCTGTGAACATATTCATATGGAGAATTCGTCCAAGGAAAATGTTGTTGGCCAAGGAAAGTTGAGCCTGAAGCTTTCTTCTGAAAAGGTGTTGACTTTTCTGGATGTGCTGCATGTATCGAACTTTTCGAAGAATCTTGTTTCAAGCTCTACTCTTGACAAGAATAGGTGTAAGTTAATTTTTAGATTCGAAAAATGTGTTATCACTAAGAATTGTACTTTTATCGAAAAATAATATGTAACTGATAGCTTGTTCAAACTGAGTGTTATGAATGATAGTGGTGCTAATTCTTTTGCTTACTTGATTAAGTCTTTTGATATGTGGCATGATAGATTCGGACATGTAAATTATTATTCTCTTAAAAGCATGATTTTCATTGGGTTTATTCCTAGAGTAGAAAGGAAAAAAACCAAAGTAAATGTAAAATTTGTCTATAATCTAAGCATTCGAAACAACCATTCAAAAGAGTAAAAATGAACAATCAAGTCCTCGACTTGATTCACAGTGATATATGCGATCTGAAAAATCTTGTAACTCATGGAAAAAAATATTTTATAACTTTCATAAATTATTACTCCATATACGCAAAGGTATGTCTTATCAAGAATAAGGATGAAGCAAAAGATAGATTCGTAGCCTTTGTAAATGAAGTGAAAATTAATTAAAAAGAAAAATAAATTGTTACTTAGATTTGATCGAGGTGGAGAATATCTTTCTCATGGCTTTGTATCTTACTTTGAATCAAAACATATTATAAATGATGTAATTGTACCATATTCATCTCAACAAAATGGAATTGCTAAAAAGAAAAATAGAACTCTGATGAATATGGTAAATGTTATGCTTTCTAGTTTTGGTTTACCTTTTAATATATAGGGAAAAGCCCTCCTTACCACATGTCATATTTTAAACTATGTACCTTATATGCATTTTGATAAAATCCCTTGTAAATTGTGAAAAAACGAACCTCCAAATCTTGGATATCTTAAAGTGTGAAGGTGCCTAGCTAAGGTAGTGTTACCTTTACCCAAGAAAACTAAATTGAAAAATAAAACAGTTGACTATGCATTTATATATGTGCAAAATAGTAAGGCTTACAGATTTTTAGTTTTAAGGTCTCATAATCATATTGATGCCAACTCTATGATGTAGGAGGTGACACAAGAAAAGAACCCTTGAAACCTATAAGAAGGAAAAGAGCCAGAGTTGAGACAAGCTTTGGACCTGACTTTTACACCTTCATTGTAGAGGATTATCCATCCTCATATACCGAAGTTATGAACTCTCCTAATGCAACCTTTTTGAAGGAAATTATTAATAATAAAATGAATTTTAGCTATATTACCCAACAATAATTGAGAATTATAGACCTACCTCCAGATAGCAAACTCATAATTAGTTGCAAAATAGTTTTTATAAAGATAAGGCTTAGACCAAATGGGTTTGTTGAGAAATTCAAAGCTATGCTTGTAACTAAGGGGTATAAGCAAAAGGAAAATATTGACTTCTTTGACACATATTTACTAGTTTCTAAGATCACAATAATATGAGTATTGATAGTTATTGCTTCCATATCCACTAGGGTTGTAAATGGGTCAGCGGACCCGATGGGGTATCCGGACCCAACCCATTTAGACCCGACCCATTTGTTAAATGGTACGGGTCTGGGTCCAAGAACAGACCTAGTTGCTAAACAGGTCTGGGTCTAGTTTCCTTTATATTAGGCTCAACCCGACCTGAACCCATTTAGTAAGTGGGCGGGTTTAGTCTGTGTTTCAAGGGACTCGTCCAACCCATACCCAATTTTAAGCCTTGTAAAATGGTTGCATACTTGATCCGGACCCGACCCATTTATAAATGGGTCTGGGTGGATCTCCCTTTACCAGACCCGGACCCATTTATAAATGGGTCTAATGGGTTGACTCGGACCCGATCCGGACCGGCCCATTTAGTAAAAGGGTAGGTCTAAAATTTGGACCCATACCAGTTTAGTAAATGGGCGGGTCTGGTTTTGGCTAAACCTGCTTTGAACCCCACCATTTACAGCCCTAATATCCACCAAATGGATGTGAAAACTGATCATTCTTAAATGAAGAATTAGATAAAGATATCTATATAGACCAACTTGAGGGTTTGTAATAAAAGGTAATGTGAATAAGGCATGTAAGTTAATTAAGCTCTTTATGGGCTCAAGCAAGCTCCAGAGCAATGACATGAGAAATTTGACAAAGTGTTATTTTCAAATTAATGAGTTAGATAAATGTGTGTATAGCAAGCTATTTGAAAATGCTTGCATTATTATATGTTTGTATGTAGATGACATGTTAATTTTTTGATCTAACATTAATGTAGTAAATGAAACTAAGTCCTTCATTAATTTACAATTCAATATGAAAGAACTGGTCGAGGCGAATATGATTCTTAGAATCAAAATTATGAAAGATTCCAACGGAATCACTTTATTTCAATCATACTATGTAGAAAAAATTCTTAGAAAATATAATCTTCTAGATTGTACACTTACAAGCACTCACTTTGATCCTCATTTGAAATTATGTAAAAATAAAGTGATGATGTATCACCTACAACTTGAGTATTCTAGTATCATTGGGTATTTAATATATTTAATGAATTGAACTAGACCTGATATTGCATATGCAATTGGTACGTTGAGTAAATATACTAGTAATCTTGAAGATGATCACTAGAATGTCAAAAATAAATTACTAAAATACTTGAAAAGGATTTGCAGTTATAGTCTCAAGCATACTAGATATCCAGCTGCACTAGATATCACTTAATGGTATCCAAGTCCATTAGTGGCTATGTGTTTACTCTTGGAAGAGCTGCAAAATCATGAAAGTTTAAACAACAGACATGTATCTCTTGATAAACGATGGAGTCCGAGTTCATTGCTCTTGCAACTGCAGGTGAAGAGACCGAATGATTGAAAAATCTTCTTTCAAATATACCCATGTGGGGTAAATCAATGGCAACCATTGCACTGCATTGTGATAATTAGGCTACGATAGCTAAGGTAGATAATATTACCTATAATAAGAAGTCGAAACATCTACGTCTAAGATATAATTTAGTCAAGCAATTAATCTGAGATGAGATAATTGCAATTGAGTTTGAAAGGTCCAAAGAGAACTTAGCTGATCCATTAACTAAAGTGTAAGCCAAAGAGTTAATGATGAGTACATCGAGGAAAATGGGTTTGAGCTCCACTTAGATAAATTACTAACAATGGGAACCCAACATATGTGACTGAAGATCCCAAGAACTAGGTTTAAATGGTAACAACAAGTTGTCTAGAATGATTTGGTACTGATATTGTATATGAAAATTAAGAGCCTCATTCATATGGTGTTATACTGTCATAACCTGTAGCGATGAAGGTTGGATCACGTCCTTAATGAGTTTCATAGCTGTGATACAATAGGATGTCTAGTTGCAGGTACATCCCTGATGGACCCACCTATATGAGTGTGGAACTGGGGCTGCTTCCTATGAGAATTTGGGCATTCTCTAAAGCACTCATGAAACTGGTATAAAACACACGGTTGTAACGTGTTGGTTTTAGAAATTCAAGTTTCTCTAAAATATTGTGCGTGTGATGTGTTTGGATTGTTATTGTGGGGTGTTTAGCTTAAAACTCAATGTTACTACCTCCCGACAAACCAAACATGTTTACATTAAGTAAGGTTCAAATCTTTAAAATGCCTTTATTCTTTGTTAATGCATTTTGTTTTGCTGATTTGCTCAAATGTTTTTCTTTTACCATTTTCTGATTTTTCAAATTGTGAGGAATTGTTAGTTTAAAAAATGTTTAAAAGAAAGATTTAATAAATCTAGAAAAATTGGTGTTTGCCTTTATTAACCCACTTGCCTTAATCATGTTTAGTTTAATCCCACATTGAAAAGTTGTTAAGAAAACTAATCCTTTATATTAAAACTCCTCACTAATCCATTGTATTGGAAAACAATGGTATGCCATGGGAACAACCTCGTACGCGCATGTGCAAGTGCGAACCCGATCGTGGTCTGGCACGATGCGGTGTGGTGTGTCTTTGATTGGACAATTTTATTTTCTCTGTGGAGATATTGCCTTGATCATGCACATGAAGACAAAAGGTCATTGTACACCTACCTAGTTATTAATGCCCCAGCATGCGTCAACATATATATATATATATATATATATATATATATATATATATATATATATATATATATATATATATATATATATATTACACCATTTGCATGCACCTTGAACATCAACGGCTACCTACTTTTTCTTATAAAAGCATCTCATCTCCCTTTGCAAAATCATCTAAAAATATTATCTCTTCTCTGATTTTTCCTTTGGATTCTTTCGACGAAAATCAATATGAGCATTCTTGAGTTCTTATGGTATTGAGAGTGCACCTAATCGACATCGTTCATCTTGGAGGAGAGCTATTGTATCCCGAAGGTAGACTTGCTAGAACCTAATGCATCTAGAATCTTTCTGTGGGGCAAATCTATTTTTAAAGTAGCGACGGATGCCTTAGCTATCTAGATTCTTATTTTATTATGTCTGATTTTGTTATTTTCTGCTGTATTTTGGTATATTATAAAGCCAACAGGTTTTGATCATATATTGAAAATGAAAGGTATTATTTGAGACATTTGAGGTATCATTTATGTCTTGAGCTAAAAGGAAGTTTTTACATGTTAAAATATTATGAGAGAGAAAGAAAGAGAGAGAGAAGTCAGAAAATTCGGCATGTATTGATGAAGATCACGTATGGGTAGAGGTGGGAAATGATCCGGGCCAAGCCGAGTTAGCCCTAGTTTATTTGGCTTGTTTTTGTGCCACCCCAGTTTGTGAATCTGCCAGGTTTGGGTTTTCAGCCAACCCATGCAGCCTGAGTTTAGTTTGCTCTAGAAAAATCTAGTTCAAGTTGTGATCGGTTTGGTCAAAATTTTCGAGCCAAACCGGGTTAAGTTTTAACCAGTGGCGACTTTTTTTTTTTGTTTGTTTATTTAAATAGAAAAGAATTTAAAAAGTTAGAAAAAACAAAAGTATCTTACTACATGATGTTTAACATCCTCCAAAGGAGGAGTGCAACTTCAAAATAGACATGTAAGAGCCTTTTCCAAACAAAAGTACACAAGCATAATTTTACAAGTGCAAGGAGACAATGCGCATTCATGTATATGTATTATGCATTATTCGTGTCATCATGTATATGTATTATCCATGCTGTTCATCTGTTTTTACATATCATTTTAGGACATATCCCAAAATGGAATTATATCCAACGTTCAAGTGGATCACATGACAGAAAACAATGTGCTTATAATCTACAAGCCGATTCAAGCTGAATCAAACTGAGTTTCGAGCCGAGCTGATATTGCCCTAGTTTGAGCTTGGTTCCAAGGCTTGGTTTGGTTTGAACTTTTATTTGAACCAATCAAAGCTGAGCTTTTTCAAACCAATATCTGAGCCGAGCTTTCAAGCTTGGTTTTCGCCCAGCACTAAGTATGGGTGGTGAGGAATGAATGCACAAATGTTGTGGCTTTCATGTGACTGAGCTGGCTCTTTCATTACATGTAGCTGGATTTTTTTGTTGGGCAAAAGGTGACAATGCCAATCCCTTGATTAAGATGGGCCATACACGTGGAACTTGGGAGGAGGATGGTCCAAGCTGGCCTAGGGTTACTGTTCGACGTCCATGTCAGGTAACATGGTGTGATGTTATTATCACACTTGTCATGTACTATTGGTTCACATGCAGCATGGTGCCTGGCGACAAGAAAATGTTTTTAAAATATCTTTACTGTTATGATGTAGGAGAGAGTGTATGTTTGGGTATGTTGTTACAGGCATATGGTCCCAAATCATGTGGCCTAGCTATGAATCCCATAACGTGGCGGCTTATCCTATGCCGTTGGATGGAAAGGATATGTATAGGACTTGCCGTCGGATGAGTGGGATATGAACGGACCAAGTCATTTCTCTTTCAAATCGAAAAGGACCCAAGTCCAAGCCCAGCCCAAACTGGGTCCATATGAGTCAGGCCAGTCAGACTCACCCATGGGACCTAAAGGAGAACTGATCCAACACAAGCATCACTTGGGGTACGGAGAATGACTCTTGCCATGCAAGAAGCTTGTGAGTGATTAGTTCACAGCCTAAATATGAGCCGCGACACAGGTCAAGGTAAGCCAATGCCTGACGCATTTACTAAATGGGCTAAGAATTCTAGCCCAAACTTTACCCGCAACCCATTACCCTATGACCTTAACCCCACCTACTTAATTAAAAACTCATCAAGCCCTAGCTTGACCGGATCTAACCCATTTAATTGCACTCGGATTAGGTTCACTCAACCCGACCCAACTCAACAAACCACACTCGGTTCAGGAATGGAATATGGGGCTAAAGTTTATTAGATTATTTTGGGTTTTGAGTCGGGTCATCTCTCTCAGCCTAACGCACTTACCTAAACAAGCTACCTTTTGGAACCCAAGCTGGACCTACTACCCATTTACCTTGGCCTAAACCCACCCAAAGGTAAGGTTTGGTAGGGTTCAATCCAAGCCTGACGCACTTACCTTAACAAGCCACCTTTTGGAACCCAAGCCTAACTTACTATCCATTTAGCTTGGCCTAAACCCGCCCAACGGTTAGGTTTGGTAGGGTTCAATCCAAGCCTGATGCACTTACCTAAGCAAGCCATCTTTTGGGTCCCAAACCTGACCCACTACCCATTTAGTTTCGCCTAAACCCACCCAAAGGTAAGGCTTGGTAGGTTTGGCAGCGTTCAATCCAAGCCTGACACACTCACCTTAACCAGCCATCATTTGAAACCCAACCCCGACCTACTACCCATTTAGCTTGGCCTAAACCCACCCAAAAGGTTAGGATTGGTAGGGTTCAATCCAAGCCTGACACACTTATGTAAACAAGCCACCTTTTGGAATCCAAGCCAGACCCACTACTCATTTTGCTTGGTTTGAACCCACCCAAAGGTTAGAGTTGGTAGGACGCAATCTAAGCCTGAGGCACTTATCTAAACAACCCACCTTTTGAAACCCAACCCTGACCCACAACCCATTTAGCTTGGCTTACACCCACTCAAAAGTTAGGTTTGGTAGGTTTAATCCAAGCCTGCCGAACGTACCTAAACAAGCCACCTTTTGGAACCCAAGCCCAACCCACTACCCATTTAGCTCGGCCTAAACCCATCCAAAAGTGGACCGGGCCAGTTGAACCACAGCTCGGACCCATTGTCACCCTTAGAACCAAAGTATACCCAAGGTCAGGCTTAGCTCAATCATTTGTTGGGCCTTAAACTTAGCCCAAGCCCATCATGTGACCTTTACGCTTCAGCCTAAATGGGCTTGGATGCGGATCACGGTCGTGTGGTGATGCGTTGGCTCTGTGGGGCCCACCTTGATGAAACACGTCCATCTATTTTTTCAGCTCATTTTAGGGCATGAATCCAAAAATGAAGCAGATCCGAAGCTCAAGTGGACCACGTCATAGAAAACAGTGGGGATAATCACGTCCACCTTTGGAACCTTCCTACGGTCCACAGTGATGTTTATTTGTCATCCAACCTGTTCGTAAGGTCAGACACACATGGATGAAGGGAAAATACAAATATCAGCTTGATCTAAAACTTCTATGGTCCTCAAGAAGTTTTCAACAGTAGGTGTTAAATTCACACCGCTTCCTATGGTGTGGTCCACTTGAGCTTTGGATATGCTTAAAATTTGGGCTAATGTCCTAAAATGAGCCGTTAAAACGGGTGGACGGCGTGGATAAGACATATGCATCATGATGAGCCCCATAGAGTTTACTCAGTACGCTAGGGTACTGAGTAGGCAATCCGCTTCCGGATTGGATGTGACGTGTCTGCATGGTCCGATGATCCGACCCGTCCATCTAGTGGGTTCCACTGTTGACAGATTATAGACAAAAATCCACACCAATCGAGACATGCCATCTATATCTACTTACTACACAAAACACTAGCGACAATCACAAGTGAATCAGAACAGTTGTTGCTATGCCCCCACGCGTGTGCAAAAAAGCTCATGTACATGCCAACCCACACGTGTGCCAGAAATGTCCCATAGGTCCTAGATCCAATCCGTCCATCAGAACGGAACCACTCTATTGATGCCTAATCCCTGGAATCAGATTGACCCACTGGTGGGTTCGGGGCCTTGCCTCGTTGGTAGACTCGGCGTAATTTCAACAAGAGGTCTCGGTCTCGAAACCATCAGGGTGAAATTCCCACTGCTTACAGCACTAGTGGGTGCTGACCAAAAAAAAAACCCACTGGTCAAGTTGGCTAGATTTTGCAAACCAACTGTACGGCTCTAAAAAATTGGATGGACACATGTGTGGCGTGTACATGAGCTTTATTGCACACGCGTGTGGGCTTAGCATAGCTGTTGGTACGACCCACTCGTAGGTTCGTCGCAAACCCGTAACTTCGTTCAGAATCTATCAGCCCTCCAAGCGGCACATGAGAACGTGATCTGAGTCGTTCATCAGGTGGCCCACGCAAATATTTCCCTAAATTCAAGGTTATGATTTTTGTAGTATTGTAACTGTGCTTGGCTGGTCCGAGCAAAGGCCTGAGTCTAGCCCATCTTGGTGGGCCCAATCTCCCTAGAATTTGGCCCGTCCATTCAGCTGAGTCAAGCATTGTCACCATGTATGTCATTGTAAAGTCATTCAGTCAATGGGGTGGGGTCCGGCCATCGATGGCCCATTATACAAACGTACACCAATTGGCAATGTGCACCGTTGATATGTGATTGCCGGACGGGAAATCACACGCAACGTCGAGTTGTACACAAGCCGAATCAAATTGAGTTTTCCTTGGTTCGGCTTGGTTTGATTTGGTTTGGTTTGTTGAGCTTTTGAGCCGAATTTAAGCTTAGTTCGAGTTGAGCTCAGCATCAAGCTTTCGGTTCGAGCTTTCAGCCAACATCGAGCTTAGGCATTTCAAATCGAGCTAATATTAAAAAAATAATTAAATCCCTTTCTTAGAAGGTCTGGACAGTCGCCTGGACTGGTAGGTTCGGCCGACGGTTTGTGACATGGCATCAAGCATCAGGCTGTGATAGGGCGTCGGGCATCAGACAGTGGTCGTTGGGCGCTGGAGAGAAAGAGAGGGTGTTGGACAATCAGGCGAGGTGGGCGAGCGCTGGTCGCCAGGCACCAAGCCCTGGATATATACATAGAGAGAGAGGAATGCTCAACTGCGCACTTCTCTTGCGAGAGACTCATGAGCACTTTTTCTTGGCTCATCACACATGATGTGAGTCAAAAATCTGAGCCGTTCATGTGATGCAGCACCCCAAAAAACCCTTAGGGCCCATCTTTCAACCTGATCCAAAACTTTGGTGGGCCACAGCAAAAAGCAAGAGGCAAATCAGGGGAGGAAACTGTTTTCTTCTTTCATGGCCCATCAAAGTTCTGGAACAAGTTGAAAGATGGGCCTTAGGAGTTTTTTGGAGTGCTACATCACATGAACGGCTCAGATTTTTTACTCACATCATGTGTGATGAGCCAAGAAAAAGTGTTCATGAGTGTCTCTCATGCGTAGGTGAGCATTCCCCTCCCTCCCTCTCTCTCTCTCTCTCTCTCTATGTATATATATTAGGGCTGAAAGTTGGGCGGGTTCAACCCGACCGACCCGTGACCGACCCGACATTGGGTTGGGCTTGGGCAAGAAATATCGAACCCGATCTCGAGCTTGGGCTATGCAAACACCAACCCGATAAAGCTTGGGTCGGACTTGGGTTGAGGTCTTGGGTCGCCCGACCCAACCCGAACCCGATCTATATACAAGTTACTTATAATTTTATTATACTTAAGTAAATTTATTGGTTTATATTACTTTAGTAAGTAAACTTATAACGTTTGAAATTTGATATACTTTTAGTATTAAAGGAGTAGTTATCCTAGCTAATTTGTTTGGAAAAAAGTGAAATTCTTCATAATAAATAATTACATACATAATTAATAAAGTCATAGGTACGAAAAATAAGACGTGTATTGAAACATAATAGGCTAATATAATAACGAAGATATTAGCATTTATCAACCCGACCAACCCGATCAACCCGACCGAGCCCGCTTGGGTTGGGCTTGGGTTGAGAATTCCCAACCTGAGGTTGGGTTGGGTTAGGTTAGGGTTGACGTATAGGAACCTTGGGTTGGATTAGGGTTGAGCACTAACCCGACCCGACCCGAACCGACCCGACCCGACCCGACCCGCCCGACTTTCAGCCCTAATATATATAAACTAAATCGCGGTGCGAATTCACCTGGTTCAAGCCAATCCAAACTTGGTTTCGAGCCAAACCAAATCAAGCTTGGTCGAGCTTGAGTTTGACTCCAATTGTAAACGAGCTCATTAAAAAGGTTCAACCTGGTTTGATCTACCCTACAAACCGACCGAATCAAGCTTTTTCTACCCGAGTCGAGCGAACTTTTTGAGCTGGCTCGGTTGGTGTCAGCTCTATTGCCCGATGCTTTCATGTTGGGAATTAAAATCTGATCACTTGTCGTTTTAACCGTCTATGAAGGGTATCAGAAATCAGAGTTTCCAACGCTCAAGCTCTGTGGGGACCATGTGTGTGTATGGCATCCACTCCGTTCTCCAGGTGCACCCCATGATTTTCACTGCTAATCCCAAAATCAGCCGGATAAAAATCTGAAGTGGGCCACACCATGAGGAAAACATAGAATCATGACTAAAACCTCTAAATTCAAGCGACGTGGCCCACCTGAGTTTTGGATAAGGCTGGCTTTTGAAGTTTCCCTTCATCCTGGTGAGCCGCGCCTGATGAACGGGTTGGATGGCATCGACTCTCTACGATTTGTCCCAAAAAGCATCTAGAAAGTTTCCATAGTGTGTGTACCCACCGCATTCTTCCTGGTGGTGGCCCAGCTGAGTTGTGGATTAGGTTAGATTTCAATCTCCAAGAAGAGGTTTTAAATTGGATGCAAGGAAAGTGGAAAGGGCATTATTGCTTAACACGTGGCACGAGGGCCAGTAGATCAAGACCGTCCATCTAGCAGGTCCTAACAGGTGGCAACGGCCCTGGCGACGACGGTGATAGACTGGGATTGGACTATTAGCTTCGCCCATGATCATTTTCAGCCAGGGCTAGGGCTCCAAGTTATTTTAGCCCGGACCAGGCCGACCAGTACATGCATCTTGAATGTAAGCCGTCCATTCTTTTTTGTTTTTTATTTAATGTATATTTTTTGTTTCCAACCCACATGATCGACGGATGGATTAGATCAGCTTCTGGACTGGGTCGGGCCCACGAAAAACACATTTGGGCTCATTAGCTCGGGCTTGAGCCTGCTTTGCTAGCACATCATGGGCTCGTTCTGGGCCTTATATTGTCTGAGGTCCACACCAAACCTGGCCCATTGCCACCCCTACTCCCAACCGGTAGAACAGGGGGAAAATGGTGACTAAGTGGGCCCACCTTGAATTCCTATCCGGTGCAAGATTCTTCCCACATTGTTACATTTTGAATTGTATGCTTAGAAATTAAGTGGACCACCTGAGATCAACGAAGACCGTTGACAGAATAAATCCCACCTAGATTGATCAGAATTTTTGCACCATTTAAACAATGCTGTTGACTCCTTAGACGCACACATTAGAATAGTTCTGAGGCAAATCTGATCCGTCCAAATCGCTGAATGAACCGTGGATGGAGCATCAGCTAAGAGTTGCACTGAGAAGATAACACCACCCATCTGATTTTTCAATTTGAATTCGGCATTTTACTTTTGACCATCCATTTCACAGACATTACATGGATGGTTATGATTGCTTGATCAGTGTGATTTAAGACATATGCTCCATCCACAATGGGATCCACAATTTGGGTGGTCTTGATAGCTGTACATCAGTGCCACATTTGAGGAGGAGGATGAGTCACCACCATTTTCAAAATAGTGCAGGACCAACATAATAGTCCATCCGTGCATCGTAGGGACCCAGTGAACATTTTTTCAACATCGGACGATGATGGGCATGGCCCCATGATAGCGATGACCGATGAGGATGTGACATTGTAAAAGGAGGTACGCTCGTATGCTACCGACACGACCCCAACTCGTACGGGTACTGGGCCTCTGTGGGTCCCACGTTAATTTTGTGGAAGATCCACCCGGTCCATTAGATACTTTCTTCACGTTAGGCCATTCTGCCAAACATCATTCAAAATGGAAACTCAGGTGGGCCACACCACAAGGAAGAGTTCGGAGGGGACGTCCAACCAACCAATTTTGTCCACTTACACACTTTGTTGTGTATATTCCATCTAGACCATTCATCAGATGGATACGACTAGGATTAAAGGACATGCCAAAAATTATGCCATTTCAAAACCCAGGCAGGCCATACCACATGAATTTAGAGGACTAAGGTATATTTTACATTGTTCCTTGCGATGTGGACAACCTAAGTTTTGGATGAGCCTGATTTTTGGTTTCCAGAGTGATAATAAAGGGAAGAACACGATGAACGGTATGGATCTGATGCACAGGTGATTTTGTGGGTGAGGACCACATAAGTTGTGATGGAAATGCTAGAGCAATCAGCGAGAGGAGTGATTGAAGAGGTGATGGGCAGCTATTCATCAGTTAGATCTGGGCCATTCATCAGTTAGATCCACGGTGAAAAAGCCTTGGCCTAAATGTGGGCCACCGTGCACGTTGACCATTGAAAAGTTGCTTGACTCTTTCCATGCCTTTTACATCCACCTGATAATTGCCTCGTACAACAGGACACGGATTGCGTCCGACCAGATCTGAGTGGGGCCCACCGTAATGTATCTGTTTATCCACACCGTCCATACCTTTTCTAAGATCATGTTAAGGTGTGGACCGAACAATGAATCAGATCCAACGCTCCATTGGACCACACCAAATAGTAAGCTTGGGTTGCATTAATATGCAATTAATAACATTAAACGCAAGAGTCATGTATGATACGGCTCACTGGAGCGTTGGATCTGCCTCAGTTTTGGGCCCAAAACTTAACATGATCTTAGAAAAGGTGTGGACGGCGTGGATAAACAGATACATCACGGTGGGCCCCCACACAGATCTGGTCGGACGCAATCCGCGTCCCGTACAACACGTGTCACACGTAGGAATGTCTTCGCGCATCCGATCGTAGCAGCTTCCATCTTGCACGCGCCAAACACAGGACCCCCACACGTGTCAACATGCCATATGAGTATCAGATTCGGTCCCCCTCATAAAATGACCTCTTAGTGAAAGTGTCCAGGCCTAATCTGATACTCATGAGTATCACATTGAGTGTCGACCGTGGATTTTCTTTTCCTGAACCGTCCATTTTTCATACACGTTGGCCCACCTGACAACTGGACCAGCCGTAGATCAGTCCAACAAATGCGACCCATCAGATGAGTGGACCACACCTTGCAGGTATGCCATGTTGTCGCGTACTCGACGCCCGCATTTGGCGCATGCAGATGCACGGCTGCAAACAGCATTCTCGATGAAAGGTTGGCATGGGGACGTCTGCCTCGAGATGCCGTGTATGATGAGGACAGCTCCCTGGAGTACATGGAACCGAGCCTTGTTTTTTTTCCAAAGGGAGTTATTTGATACTCCGGCTGCCTATGACCCTTGATACGCAGGCACTAAAAAATTGTACACGTGGCATATATGAACTCAAATTAATCCAACTACATTGCAGATCTCACTGACGCTATCTCATGATCCCAGAAAAATAAAATTGGTTGAGCGACACATGCTTATTCAAACAGGACGGCTGAATATTCTTCATTTTTAACCGTCCAATAAATGTCCACCAATTCAATGGTTAGATAATCATTTCTGTTTCGTGATGCAACCAAACAGTTAACCCTAATTTGAACAATTTAAGTTACTTACTTGTATGCTATATATGCAATTTCTAAGAAATTCAAAGTGCCTGCGTATCATCTGTCACATCGCCAGAGTATCAAAGTTTTTCTCCTTTCCCAAACTCTCACACAACAAGACAAGGGTGGTTAGAGCGTCACTTCTTTCTTGGGTTGGGGTGGAGGGGGACAGCTCGAACCGCTCCACGTCCTCCATGTGATTTCAACCCACCCCTCATCTCCACCACACACGTGTCTTTTGTCCCCATACTTCTCCCCCATAACTCCAAGTGGGCCCCACACCTTATGAATGATGTCAGGCGTTGACTTCAGGGGCAGAAAAATATAAATACAAAAACAACCCATGGTCCTTCTGTGGGTGCCATGAGGGCTGACTAGGGAGTCATAGAGTTCTGATGCATGAGAGACTTCAATAGTATCCTGACGTGCCATTTCTTACAAGTGGGCCCCATGATTCGTTGATCCAAACCGTTTATATTACGCAAGCCATATATTCATGATAACCCAAAAGCCTTCCAGATTGTAAAGATCTAGCTATTTTCTCGGACAGCTGATGCATCTTTTCTCTTTACTTGACCTATGGTTATAAAACTCTAATCTGGATAAAAAAAAATTTGGGAAGCCCACTTACCATTGTGGACCCTACAAGATCAACGGTATGGATCATCGAAACAAGGTCTGCATTTGTGCGTATTGGTGCTTTCCGACTGTACAGCTCATTCCACACAAACGGATAAAAACCGCCTCTGCTAGTCAACCCTCATTGTCCTTTTCTAACCCCTAGCTCAGCTACTTCCAACGTCTCATTTCGTCCGCCTTCACAAAGTCAAACCACGTGAAAACAAACACCAGGACCTCACAAACGTCACAAAAATTAATAATGTGCCCTGGCCAAATGAGAAAATCATTGGTACTCCTAAGATGTATGATTATCCATGAACATTCAAATAGCTCCAATGCCTACGTCAATCCAATCCGTTGAAATTACTTGATCCAAGGCCCATACTACATGAGGTTTGCCAAGCCCACACGTTCATGATATAGCCATGCTCGTCCTGGTGCCAGTGTACTTGCCAATATGGCACATGTCTGGCAAGCATTGGAACTAGGTTTAGCTGTATTGTATGGTCTGGTCAACACGAATTCTCTTTTAACCCAGCTGGGGGAGCATAATATCCTTAGGGGTCGTTTGGCACCATGGATTTGGGGGATTAGAGGGAATTTCAAGTGTCTTATTTGTTTGGCACCGTAAAGTAAATGAGGGTTTCAAATCTCCTCCAAGAGAGATTTTAAAATCCAATGTGGAAATAGGATTACATCTAAAATACTCTCAAGAATCGCACCTATAACATGTGTGTCACTAGGCTAATAATCCTTTAGGCAAGTGGCCCCTTATGATATCCTAAAGAAATCAAGTCATCAACTGGATCACTAAAATTACTTTAATAGAATGATATGTGCAATCCAAACATTGTCCATGTAAATCAACCGTTAAAATTGGTTGGTTAGTCACTCAGATATGATCCTATGCTTGTGGCTCATCCAAGACTTGGAATTTCATCATTTTCGGCCAAAGTATATATTTCAATGAGCTTATTACAATCATTGTGTCAAACATTATACATACATACACTAATTAGGGATATTAAAGTTGATTTAGTAATTAAATTTAAATCCCTAAAAA
The DNA here is from genome assembly GCA_003013855.2 of Liriodendron chinense. Classification (NCBI taxonomy): domain Eukaryota; kingdom Viridiplantae; phylum Streptophyta; class Magnoliopsida; order Magnoliales; family Magnoliaceae; genus Liriodendron; species Liriodendron chinense. Next base: position 1,115,704 of record ML058427.1, on the reverse strand, counting down.
TATACTATACATTAGTTACTTTTGAATTACAAGCAATTTTGTATCTACGATGCCAAACACAACTAAAGGATTCCAAATCCAGGGTATTTCAAATCCATAGAAATAATGTCATGTATATGTATTAGATGTTAAGGGCCATGGTGAAAAGCAAATACTTTTGCCCTCCAGCAGGGCACATGTTTGATATTTGAACCTATTTTCATTGAGGGCCCTCCTCCTGCAGGCCATATGTTTGACATATGAACCTGATGATTTTTCATTGAGGTACATCAGGAATTACCAACAAGTACCCTACAATAGGGATTGTACGTAATTTGCATCCAATCGTATCACCTTGCATAGGGCTGTTTTAGTCTAGCATTGGGCCAATACAGTCGTGGATATTCGCCACCTCAAAGATAATAATACCCTGATTTAGGCATAACATAAGCTTATATGACAGGGAGATTGAGCTTTCCGTGATGCAGTGATGCAGGTTGACTTTGTGTAGATCATCTTGGTTTGAAAAATCAGGCAACTTCTTTCTTAAGGTGGGCCATGGTACAGAATATGATGGCTAGAGAAAAGATCATACAAGCCTTACATATACTTTGGACTATCCAAGAAGCAAGCCATCCTCATTTTTTTTTGTCTTAGATGAGATAAACAATGTGGCTCATCTCATGGAAAGTTTAAATTTTACCCATGCGACACGGTGTCATGCATGAAGGCATGTACGTCTTCTAAGTGCTCGCACATGCCATCATATGTCAATGCGCCCTACATGTAGGGCATGTGCCACCATGTGCCATTGGATGTCTATCTTCAAGCAGCTCACATGTGTGTTAATGTGCCACCATCTATCTTAAAGCACCACACATGTGCCATTGTGTCACACGTACAATATGCATCGTCACCTTTTATCTTAGTGATCTATCTTCATTGTACCGTAAACTCCTATGCACCATGTGTGACAGGTTCATATGCATCTTCAAATGCCCTACATGTGTCACATGCTATTAATCATTAAGCACTTCATATGCATGACATATACTACACGATGCATGCCACATGTGCACTGACCACCTTTATGTGCCCCACATATGCATGACATATACCAATACACGATGTATGCCCCACATGTGCAACACATAAAACCATTGTCAAGTGTGTAATTGTGTCACATGCCCCAATATGCCATATGTGCAACATGTAATACCCTCATCTTCAAACACCCCACATGTGCGAATGCACCATTTACTGCCATCCATCTGCACTCCATGTGTACTACACATGTCAAAATGCCACGTGAGATAGTTGCCCCTATCCATCTTCAAGCATCATCACATGCCGTGCCTCACATGTGCTAATGTGGCACATTGTCACATGTACCATAATCCATCTTGAGCGTGCTTACGTGTCACCTTCCATATTCAAGTAAATTTTTGATAAAAAGTTTGTTTTTTCAAAAGAGCATATGCTGAAGTGAAGATTTTTTTTTCTTTTCTGAAGTGAAGATTTTTTTTCTTTTCAAAAAAGTCGACATTTATTAAAAACAATAGAGAAAAATGACTTTTCTTTTCTCATTGTTTTCTAGAAGCAATATTCATCGAAAAACACCATTTTCATCTATTATTGTTTCCTTAAATCATGACATGTCTTTAAAGAATTTGATATATAAATATCTATTCGAATTTTAACTTTATTTAATGACTGTGAATAAATAGTTTTATTTTCGGTGAGATTTCTCTTATAAAATTCTTAGAAAAAGCTTAAAACTATCCCTGAACAAACTTTTAGGTCAAGAAATTGCCAAGAACGAGATAGATCACTACCATAAATAACGGAAATGATTGAACACTCAGCATTCTTGGAAGCTTGTGACCAGCTCACCAAGGATATCCCTAGTGATCGAGCATAGCAGAATTTTATTTAGTGATGGAACAATTTTCAAACATACTTTGTGTGTCCCATCTTAAACAGCGGCACATAGCTAAAAAAAATCTCACCACATCAAATTATCGAAGATATCCATGATCGGATTACCAGGAAATTTGCGTCCCATAATCTTACGAAGTGCGTGGAAGCAGATTGCATGGTGACCCTACACCACCAGAGACATCCATGGTAATTTAACTTGGGCCACTTGCTATTGTCAAAGATGGAGAATACAACAAGCATATTTAAAAGTTGTTGAGTTCATACTCGGCCAGCCCCATCTTGACAACATTGCATATTTGAAAGTTGTTAAGTTCATACCCAATCAGTCCCATCTCTAGTACATGGCTCAATCAAATCTTACCACATCAGTTTGCCATGGACAACCATAATGGCATGCTCACTAGGCAATGTGTCATTAATACAGGCATGAGTTTCAGGATTTGACTGAACAACAAACCACTATAATAAAAAATGAACTTGTAACAATTTTCAAACGTGGTTTACATAGCTTCATTTTTAACAGTGGCCTGCGGACTTCGGTACTGAGCCAGTACCAAAAGTGGTCAGTCTAACTCCCGTGATATGAAAAGCATTTGTACTCAGCTTCCACTGTATAACTATCCCTGTGCATTTACATAGCCACGTATATGTACACATGGGGTTATGTAATCCGTACAAATTACTGGGCCCAAGGTAACTGTACGCTTAAGAATCAGACTGATTGAACTGTCCTAAATTACTGTTATTGGACGTTTTCTTTGCAGTTGCACAGTTGACTTTCGTAATTTTAACAGTAGATTTGAGTCACATTATGCCAAGTACACAGCATCTAGAATTGCTCAGATTGCCTGCTACAGTAATATTTGTGATAAATACTACCCATCCATTCTTTTGCAGGCTCATGTTACAACATGAGCCAAAAAATGAGGCCGATCTTTGACGCAGGGAGGACGTGGTAGGTCGATCACCGTCTCCCTAACCGATAGTTCTCGAATCCACGAGAAGAAATAAAAGATAAAAAGAGGAAATAAATTCCAAATAATTGATTTATTGATAATTGAATGAATAAAAACGGAATTACAATGCATATAAATAGGAAACTAAACCCTAGGTAAAGTATCAAAATCCAACTCCAACTAAAACTCCTAGAAAACGCAACTTACTATAAATAGTAAACTTACTATTTATAGAAGTCGTTCAATCCTACTAGAACTCTTGGTTTTCGGCCAAAAATAGAAAGTTTTCAAACGGCCTCAACCACGCTGTTCTACGAAATATTCTAAGCCCTTTTCATGTTGGGCACTAACTCTAAAACCATACGGATGCAAAGTTATGATCGAATTAAAACTTACTATAAATAGTAAAAACGAAAATAAACTAGCCTAATGACCGTCGATACGGTCGATTCTCGCGATTCCGGATTGGGCAACCCGGCGTAGCTGGGTTGGTTGGCTAAAGTAGCTCGAGCTACCCCAAATTGATATATTATACGTCCCGTAACTCATTCCGGATTGTGAGATACGACCGATTCACGGTCCTGACGGTCCGGATCACTTTCGGCCCCGTCCGGTCTTCTTTTGGTCCATCTGGCCCATGAAATAGTCAGCGACCCGTCCTACATCAATCTTAAAAGTAGGTGAGATCAGGAAAAATTGACAATGGAAATGCCTAACGTTGAAACCTTCACCAGGTCCATTGTAATGTTTATATGGCATCCAAACCATCCATAAGGTCATTTCTAAATGCAAAAATAATAATAATAGTAATAATATATTAGCGTCATCAAAAAACTTTTTTGACCACATGAATGTTTCAAATATGGATACTTAATTTTCACCGTTTCTTATCTTATGGTCCACTTGTGTTTTGGATCTGCCTCTTTTTTTTTTCTTTTTTTTTTTTTTACTCATGTCCCAACTATGTGTATTGGCTAGGGACCCCGCCACTAGCCAATAGCTAGTACGTCAGTGCTCTATAGGCCACACCATGATATGTGCATTTCATCTATGCCATCAATCCATTTTTCCAATCATTTTATGGTATGAGCCCAAAAATTAGGGCTCTCGGTAGAGCGGGGCAGATTTGAGATCGGATTCACTCCGAATCCGTATAATGCAGATTTGGATCTTAAAATAAGTCTAATTACTTAAATGGAATGGATTTGGATCTTAAAGTAGGTCTAATTACTTAAATGGACCAGATATGAATTCATAAGGAACATATCCGAGTTGGATCCAAATCCGATTAAGATCCGACTCAATTGTCACATTACTACTGTATATGTTATATTCATGTTGGCCATCTGTTGTACAAATTATTTTAGACCATGTCTCAAAGTTGAGACATACCACTCTTAGGTTGACCATACCATAGTAAATAGTGGGATTTGCATCATTTTTCTACTAAATTAAATATATTATATTATATAATTTTTTAAATTTCTAATGGAGTGCATTCAGAACTAGATCTAACCCGAATCCAATGGTTATATGGATTTTGGATCAGAAATGGACCTAACAATTTATAAACGGATCGGATATGAATTTCACCTTTTGGATCCAAGTTGGATCTAAATCCAATCCGAATCCGTCTACAGATATACAGACTTGGAGCCAGATCCAGTTGGATCCTATCCAAATCCAACCCATTGAGAGCCCTATCAAAAATGAGGTAAATTCAAATCTCAAGTGGACTACATCACAAGAAACCGTGTTGATTCATCGCCCACCATTAAGAATTTCTTGGGGGCTACAAAAGTTTTCGATCAAGCAGATATTTGTTTGTTTCCAGGTCTGTATGACCTAATCAACAGGTTGGCTGTCAAATTAACATTAAAGTGGGCCCTAGGAGATTTTTAACATTCAATCACTACTGTTTTCTTGTGGTGTGGTCCACCTGAGATTTAGATCTGCCTCAGTTTTGGTATCAAGCCCTAAAATGATCCGGAAAGATGGATGGACGGCCACAGAGCACCGAACACTAGCCAAACCACATCCTGTCCTAACATGAGCTGGCAAAACGGATGGACAAGGTGGAATTCACACAAACATCACAGTGGACCTATGGTTCCCAAGCAATCGGGGGTCTCTCTGCACAGTACACATGGCAGGGTGATGCATCAATCAGAGCCGTCCATCTAGTGATACCTGTCAAGTATAGCCTATATCTAAAATGCCGGACATGCTAGGCAATTCTATCCGTCAGTTTAACTCACCTCCTTCACCGGATGTTGACCGTTAATTGTTTCTGTACGTTAACAACTGCCACTTCACATATTACTAGGATCGTATGATGGACGCGTATTTGGAACCATTCCATCCATCATAAGGGGATCTAGATGGACGGTATGTATTTATACAACACCATGCCACATGTGCTGCAGAGAGATGGCTATACCATCTTCAATTCTTCTCGCTGCACCGTTCCATCCGGCATCGGATCCCTCACGACCATGGATAAATAGGATAAAATAAGGAGCTAAAGAACATGAAATTCCAACGCCCCAGAACTTGTGTCATACGTATACTTCGATCCAAATTATCCAAATCTGTGGGCCCACTAAACAGATGATCCTAACCGTCTGATTGGTGTCAATCAACGGACAGCTTAAACGAAAATAGAAAATATTGGTCCAAAACCTACAAACAAATGTCCACAACTCGATGGTTTGGATTGTCCAACCAATGTGATATTGCAGACATGCCCACAACCAAAGTGGAGCCCACATTTTGGACGGTCTGGATGGATGTTCATATTCTCAATACATCATCTTTATAAAGATGTATGGATATGGTCATACCCTTGAGAAATTATTTCCTAAATGACTAAAATACCCTCAAGTACTGGAGCTCGTTTCCTCGTTCACAGCTGTAAGTGAGAATTCCCATTTTTAAATGCAGTTGTGTGGACAGCAATTTAAAAGGCAGATATTGGCTGTCTATTCCTTGAATAGAGACGCCAACATAGATATTTTTGGACGTTAAGTTCATTTTCTATTCGACGGAGAGACAAGAACATGCACTTACTCTAAGAAAGAAAGAAAAGATAATAGAAAAATAATAATAATAAAAACGCCCTTTCGGGGCTAGACATGAATATTTGATACTCTAGCATAGTGTGATGGATGATACACATGGTCTTAAAAAATTTAGAAGTTGAATGTGGCACGCAAGTAATTTCAATTAAACTATCCAAACTCTGGGTCTCAATTTAGATTATGAACCAAAAACCAACCTTTCTTGATTATCTAGATTGATGGATGTTTGTAGATGGTTAAAAGCGTGCGCGTTTCATGATCTTATTGTTGTGGAAAAAGACTCTAATGTAATTTATGCAAGTAAAGAAAATCACAAAAAACAAAAGTTAAATTAAAGTTGATCAAAAGTAAAAAATGAGAGATATATAGAGATTTATGTGGTTTAGTAATACGTTTATATTCATGGAGTTACAACACAAAATTTTCTTCTTTACTAATTAAAATAAGAAAATTTAAGACTATAAGACTTACATAAATCTTCCATGCACTTAAACTTTATAAAGAATCTCTCATCAAGAAGACTGATAATCTCCATCTCTTCACCATGTGTTTCCATTTTAGGGTTTGTTTGTAACGTCGGATTAGATGAGATTAGGAAGTATGGAATTGTATTTGATCCCATGCAAGTTCCATCTGGCATTTGGAACAATTGGAAGGCTTAGATTAATCAAGTTCCATCTGGCATTTGGAAACAATAGGAAGGCTTAGATTAATCAAGTACCATATCATCTAATCCTAGTTGTAAACATAGGATTTCTTGTGGATTTTGAATTCCGCCGCATTTGTAGGACCTACATTGATGCATGTGTTTTATCCACGGCATCCATCCATATGCGCCCTTTACACGTGTACATGTGACCAGCACCGGTTATGGAACCTAGTTTGTTAATTACAATTTTATGATCCACTAAACGTAGGTTTCATTTAATATTGTGTTGTTCTCTACGAAAGAATTTGATCCCAGACGTGAGATTAGACGGTCAAAATATCGGATCGTGCATTAGCAACTGACGAGTTAAGTAGCTATATACTGAAGTGACGTCACCAATTTCTTTGGGCCCCATTGTGATGTATGTGTTGTATATTCACACCGTCCATCCATTTGGGGAGATCATTTTAGGGCATGAAACAAATAATGAGGTAGATCCAAAGCTCAAGTGGACCCCACCATGGAAAAAAGTGAGGACAGTGACACCCATCGTTGAAACCTTCCCATGGCCCACCATAATGTTTATTCGAAATCCAACATGTTTGTAAGTTAACATAGACATGGACAAAGTGAAAACAAAAATATCAGCTTGATCGAAAACTTAATGTGGCCCCAAGAATTTTTAATGGTAGGGGAACAATTCCCACTGCTTTCTATGAAGGGTGCTACTGAGCCTTGGATCTGCCTCATTCTTTGGCTCATGCTCTAAAATGATCTCTCCAAATGAATGGGCAGGGTGGATACAACACATACATCATGGTGGGGCCCACATAACTTGGTGACATCACTTCAGCAGTGAGATAGCTGTTGAACTAATATGTATTCCAAATATGCAATTATTGTGCAATAATGATGTTAATTCCATCAAATACAATTCCACACGATGTAATCCCCCGTTCGAAAGCCTAAAATAAACAGGGCAATTCACAATAGACAAGATGAGGGCCATTTCATAAATATCTAACCACCTCAGCATTTATTCCAACCAAAAAATGTCACCAAGATTGGTTTGAATGGTTCAACCAATCTGAATTTTGGAATAGTAGGCTAACCACAGTAGTTTGAACAATTTAGTCAGATTTACATTGAGTCAACATATGCCACGTGTACAAAATTAGAGTGCCTGCATATCAGGCATCACAAGCTGCCGCCGTATCAAAATAACTCCCCTAATGTGCAAAAATGGTATATTGGATAATCCTTAAAATTCAACTTGGAAGCGTGACCTTGCATCCAAAGGGTCCACATCACATCAATTGGATAATCCTTAAAATTCAATTTGAAAGCATAACATGCGATGGCTTCAACAATAAGGATCATTTATTTATTTTTTAATTGTCCATTTTGAAAGCCATTATTAATATGCATGAACCGCCTGATTGGTGTTGTTGCCCACTATTTTCAGCCGTACGTGCTAGATAAGTGCGAGCATGCTAGAACCGACTGTCTGGCTCGATTTAAACTGAACAACTTTGACTCCAAGCACCAAAGTAGCTAAATACGTTAAACTTGATCATATATAATCGAAATCTGTAAAGATCAATCACTCGTAATGTGTCGTTTGCGCTAATAAGGAAATTATCAAAGGTTAGTGTTCGTCTTTCAAGGATGAGTCACACATTTGCCTTCCATACAAAAAGACTTTTGAAAATACAGAAATAAACAGAGATGATACTTACAATAAACCGCAGGGAAAATGATCATAGAATTAATTCTATTACGAATGAAAAAATTGATTGTACTCGAATTAAAGCTAAATTCCGCTTTTGAGCATAGACTTCAATTACAACTAAGGATTACAAATATTCCTAGTTACAAAGATAGATTGTGGATTACGCTAGAAAACGTAAAATACTTGGTTGTTGATCTATAAAATGTAAATGAACTGTTTACACTATAAAATGTAAACAATTGATTTATGATAAGGAACATGAAGTAAATTTGAAAGATAAGTTGATTCGATTTGATTTGTTGTTGTTGGTGCCGTATCATTTATTTGTTACTTTCTTCGGCTTTTATAGACCTCCCAAAATGTAAAAAGTCTTTTGAATACTCTCACGTTCGACGATTACAACAATCGTCTCCCATGATCAAGCCTTTTAGGTCATTTTTTAGCCACTACATTCCTAATACTCACTTTCATTTATCCTTCCTATTTGTTCTCACCTTGCTCAATCACACTTGTCATAGCTCATCCAAACAATGCCAATGTACTCCTACAAAACCAACTCCAACGCCTTCTTTGTAATCATGATCACTATGCTAATGCTATACAACACCCTAAGTCTCTTTCTCATTGGCTCCCCCGGGGCTGCCAAAAGCGGGTAGAATAGGTGCCATTTGTGGATAGTGACCTTTCATCAGTGGGGCCCACAAGATGGACGGGTCGGATTTTTTTTACTGTATCTATGTTGCACTCTCTTAATCTGAAGTTCTAACATGCACCTCTTTCATTTTTTCAGTTAGCAGTTGTCATCAAATCCTTATGAGCCAATGTCCAATTCAAATTGATTTTTGTAATAAAGGGAGTTGACATCAACACCCACCCTAATTAATTTCTAATTAATTTCTATACAACCACTTTCCACTATTTGAACTTAAATAATATAGAAATGGACAGACTTGAAATTTTATTTTTGTTGAAAAAATAAAAGTCAAGAATTCAAGTAATGATTTTTAGGGGGCCGAAATGTCCAAAACACCCTTTTGTACGTTTTTTCATTTAGATGGTGAGTTCTGAATGTTTTAGGGCCAATGTGGTGTGAGCATGACATCCAACCCATCCCAAAGGTGCACCCCATCATATGACCACAAGTACCAAAAATCAAATCAACCATTCATTGAGTGGGCTACACATGAGCTTGCAGATTTTTGGGTGGCATAGATTGTTTTTTTTATTGCATGGCCCACTTGATGATTTGGATTTATCTGAATTTTGTTACATGTAATCATCATGTCCACATGCACTTATTGTACGGTTGGATGTCCTACAAACACCACATGGGTCCATGAAGTATGCCCTGGACCTAATGGACAGCCCAGATCAGTCTTTTAGACCGTCCAATTGTCCCCACACACCCAAGAGCACCATAACTTGTGGACCATTTCTCTACAATATATATATATATATATATATATATATATATATATATATATATATATATATATATATATATTCGTGCATGCTCTAGCCAAGAGTGTCGTCTCCCCACGTCACTGACTGCTTAGAATATTCCTCTAATTAAATACAAGCAATTAGATGTATCCAAACCACACAATCAAACAAATAAAAGAGCCCAAATCAGATCATTCCCTTTAGTAGTTGACCCTTGGTTTAGTAAAACGAGATGTTGGGTCAGGTGGTTTTGGTCCACCTTTTAGTCTATCTAACCTAATCATGAAGCATATAATAATCACATCATCCAATATAAGAAAAGATACAAAATCAGGTAAGGGTATTTCAGTCTTTTCATTAACTATTTTTTGGGAGTGGATTGCGTGTGACCCGGGCTCATAGATATCTCTGTGCCCGGAGCTGTGTGGGGCCTATAGAGATATCTGTGACAAATCCACTCCGTCCATCTGTTTTGAAAGACCAAAATAGGGAAGGATTCTAAAAATCAGGCAGATCCAAAACCCAGGTGGTCCATACCACACGAAACCGCGGGATTGAATGCCGAGCGATGACAAAAGTTTTGTATCGGGGTGATATTTGTTCCTACAGTTTATCTGAGTGGTAGTAATTCTATGAACGGTTTGGATGGCATATAAAAATCATGGTCAGCTCCAGAAAAGTTTCAACGTTGGACGCTGTTGTTCCCACTATTTTGTTTGTTGGTGTAGCCCACTTAAGTTTTTGATCTTCCTAATTTTAATAATCCTGTCCTATTGTGGTCTTTCAAAACAGATGGACGGAGTGGATTTGCCACAAACATCTCTGTGAGATATCCGTCAGAAATCCACTCATCCATCTGTTTTGAAAGACCACAATAGGTCGGGTTATAAAAGTTGGGCATATCCAAAAACTCAAGTGGACCACACCAACAAAATAGTGGGAACAGCAACGTCCACCGTTGAAACCTTCCTGGAGCTGATCATGATAGTTATATGCCATCCAAACCGTTCATAGAATTATTAACACTCAGATAAACTTTAGGAACAAATATCATCTTGATTAAAAACTTCTGTCACCGCTAGGCATTCAATCCACACTGTTTCATTTGGTATGGCCCACATGAGTTCTAGATCTGACTGATTTTTAGAATCATGTGCTGTTGTGGTCTTTCGAAACCTATGGACAGAGTGGATCTGTCACGAACGTCTCTATGGCCCCACACATCCCCAGGCACTGCGATATTTATGTGCCCGGGGTCACAGGCAATTCGCTCTCTACTTTTTCTATGAGAAGAGTGTTAACACAACAACTCTCCAACAAGCAAATGGATAGAGATGTTTCAATTTCAATGTTTAAAATTCAAACTAAGATATATATTGTTGTAACTGTTCTTGTTTATTCTATTGCATCTTATATATATATATATATATATATATATATATATATATATATATATATATATATATATATATATATATATATATATATATCAATGCAAACCCAAGAGCTACATATAGGGATTACATTATATTTTTTGCCATATTCTACATGGTATCAAGCCCCACGAGAGATTTTTTGTCATTTGATCCTACGTATCATGGTGGGTTTCCCTACAGCGGTTGATATCTTTCTCTTGCAGTGATATCTTTCTGCATGACCTGTATTCTGCTGTAACGTTGGCAGTTGCCATCTTCCTCTCCCTGTTCGCATTGGGGACACACAGCACCCATTGTAATCTGATCCGATCAAATTGGCTATCTTCTTTTTCTGCTGTGATCGTGTGGACAGTGTGATTTGGTCCGCTAAAATCAGATCTATCCATTGTGCTCTGCTCATTCTCCCATATCTGATTAATATTTAGCACTCTACAATCCAACCATGTATTTACGGAGGTCATTTCTTCTCTCCTCTTATTTCATTTATGGCTGCTAATCCAACTATTTCGCTTTCCAACGTCACTAGTTTGGTTTCCATTAAGTTGAATCGGGACAACTACCTATTGTGAAAAAGTCAGTTTATCCCCATCCTTCGTACAAATAAACTGCTCAAATTCATTGATAGCACATCTATTTGCCCCACACAATACCTTTTAGATAACAAAGGCGAGCCCACTACTATGATTGATCCTAAATATGTAGAATGGTTGGAACATGATTCTCTTGTCTTACTTTGGATCAATGTCACCCTCACACCACCCGTTCTTCAACGCGTGGTTGGTCTTCAAACTGCCCGTAAAGTGTGGCTTCGATTGAAAAATCTTCATTTAATTCAGTCCCGTTCACGGGTGTTACAATTGAAGCAACAGTTTTAAAATCTCAAAAAAGGAGGCCTTTCAAGTACAGCATATCATGATAAGATGAAAAATCTTGCTGATGCATTTGAAGCTATAGGCCAGCCTGTATCAGAATATGACCTCTATAATCAGGTCCTCAACGGATTGGGCCAAGAATATGACCCAGTGCACACTTCTATTGCCAGTCGTGTTCATCCTATTAGATTTGAAGAATTATTTAGTCAACTTATTACTTTTGAACTGCGTCTTGAATCACATCAATCCAGCTCCTCAACAGAACAAACTACTATTGCCTTCAACTCTTCTAAAGCACCTAGGCGTGGCACATCTCGAGGTCGGCCTCCCTTTCGTGGTGGTGGGAAAGGCCGTACAACTAGCGAGCGGGGTAATTTCTCCACTCATGTCCCTCCTCAGCCCAAGAAACTTCATGTGTGTCAAATTTGTAATCGTGTTGATCACTTGGCCCTTGACTGCTTTCATCGACTGGATCTCTCTTTTCAAGGACGCCAACCTCCTAAAAAGCTACAGGTTATGGCTGTTGTAAGGCAACGAGATACTAAATGGTTTATTGATACCGATGCCACCAATCATGTTACTGCTGACTTAAACAATCTTGCCTTTCATTCTGACTATGTGGGCACTGACAGCCTTGCAGTCAGCGATGGTAAAGGTTTATCCATTTCTTATATTGGCCACTCTTTATATGTTTTTAATGCTTCCCAATTATGTTTACATAATATTTTATGTGTGCCTCGTGTTTCTCATAATCTTCTTTCTGTTTCCCAATTTACACGAGATAATGACTGTCATTTTGTTTTCACTTCTTCTGGCTTTCGTGTCAAGGAAAATAAGATGGAGGGCAGATTGACAAGGGCCTTTATCCGATGCAGCTTCCTCCTCTTACTTCTTGTATGGCTCTTTCTACTATGTGTGTTTCAGCACTCTTTGGTATCATCGTTTGGGGCACCCCTCCCATTAAACATTTCAACATGTTGCCTCTCGTCTTCCTCCTCTTTTGGGATCATCGTAACCTCCGACAGTGTGCTCATCCTGTCAATGTGACAAGAGCTATCGACTGCCCTTTCAACTGTCTCATTATCTCTTGCTTTTCTTTGGAACTCGTTCATTTTGATGTTTGGGGTCCTACCTCTACATCCTCTATGATTGGTGCTAAGTTTTATGTTTTGTTTATTGATGACTTTAGTCGCTACACTTGGATTTTTCGAGTTCGGTTTAAATCCCAAGTTTTTAATATTTTTCTTTCTTTTAAATCCTTGGTGGAAAATTTGTTGGACTGCAAGATTAAATCCCTACCAACTAATGGTGGGGGTGAGTATACTAGTTGTACCTTTACAAATTTTTTATCTGTGAATGGAATCCCTCACCGCATATCCTGCCCTCACACACCTGAACAAAATGGGTTGGCGGAGCGAAAACATTGTCACATTGTTGAAACAGGGTTCGCTTTGTTAGCCCACTTTAATGTACATTTCTCTTTTTGGGACGATGCATTTGCCACTGCTGCTTTTTTTATTAATCGGCTGTCATCTCGCACCCTTCACTTTATTTCTCCTTATGAAAAATTGTTTCGTGTTGTTCCGGATTACAGTATTTTTCGTTATTTTGGCTGTGTCTGTTATCCTTATCTTCGTCCATATTCACAGCACAAGCTAGCATTTTACACCACTCCTTGTATTTTCCTTGGGTATGAACATAGTCACAAAAGATATAAGTGTTTTGATCCTGATACTAAGAAAATTTATATGTCTCGACATGTTTTTTATGAGAACAACTTTCTGTTTGCGCATCAAGATAAGGCCCGGCTATGGCCGCCTCTTGGGAAGGACCCTGACATAACCATGCTTCCTAATCATGTCCATCTAGGTCAACTTTTCTCAACTTCACCTTCAGTCTCTACGACGCCTTCGCTCATGGCTACAGCACCTATTTCGCCTCCTCCACTTTCTACTAGTCCCTCCCCTACCTTGTCCACATCCCCAACTTCTAATTCTCATTCTTTACCTCATCCACTTTCTCTTTCTTCCTCTTTGCCACTGTCACTACCACCTCCCCCTCCCCCTCTATCAAGTTCCAGCTCTACTCATATTATGCGTACCCGGGCTAAGGATGGTATTTTTAAACCAAAGGTTTTTACTGCTACTAAACATCCATTGCCTGCAGCTCTTCTTGTATATTTTGTTCCTACCGAGCCTACCTGTTATACACAGGCTGTCAAACCTTCTGAGTAGAGGGCTGCTATGGCTCTTGAATTTGAAGCGTTGCAACGTCAAGGAACCTGGACTTTAGTTCCACCTAAGACCGGCCATAATCTAATTGGTTGCAAGTAGGTATACAAAATCAAACAACGTGCTGATGGTTCTATCGAACGCTAAAAAGCACGCCTCGTCGCTAAAGGCTTCCATCAACAACCAAGAATTAATTATGGTGAAACCTTTAGTCCTGTTGTTAAGCATGCTACAATCCGGATGGTCCTTTCCATTGCCCTACATTATGATTGGTCTGTTAGGCAACTTGATGTTCAGAATGCATTTTTACATGGAGTATTCATGGAGGACATTTATATAACCCAACCACAAGGGTTTGTCGATCCTTCTCACCCAACTCATGTCTGTAAGCTTTATAAGGCCCTTTATAGACTCAAGCAAGCTCCTCGTGCTTGGTATCTTCGTCTCACCACTTATCTCCAAGGACTTGACTTTGTCGCTTCCAGTGCAAATTAGTCGCTTTTCATTTGTCGTTGTTAAGGAGAATTGACCATCTTACTTATTTATGTCGACGACATCATCATCACTGGCACTCATGATGCGGCCCTTTTTGTCTTATTCTCTTATCTTCGTCAGCTTTTTGCAATGAAAGATTTGGGCCCTTTACATTATTTTCTTGAAATTGAGGCGCAACGCACTTCCGATGACTTATATCTCACTCAATCCAAGTATGTCTTAGATTTGTTGCATCGTTCCAAGATGGACGGTGCAAAGCCTTTGTGCTTTCCTATGGTATCTTGGTCTCAACTATCTCGCTATGATGGTGATCTTCTTTCCGATCCTCATTAGTATCGGAGCATTGTGGGCGCTTTACAATATGCCACCATCACTAGGCCTGATATTGCATTTGTTGTTAATCAAGTGTGTAAATTTATGCGTGCGCCTCGTACATCCCATTGGTTAGCAATTAAACGAATTCTTCGATTTCTCAAGGGCACTATTACACATGGGCTTCATTTTAAAAAATGGTCACTTACTCTTCGAGCCTATTCTGATGCTAACTGGGCTGGAGATCTAGATGATTGCCGGTCAATATCTATTTTTGCTATTTTCCTTGGTGACAATCTCATATCCTGACAAGCTAAGAAGCAGCCCACTATTTCACGTTCAAGCACGGAATCCAAATATCGTTCACTTGCTCATACTGCTGCAGAACTATTCTAACTTAGAATGCTTTTACGTGATTTAACTCTATTTCTCAAGAATCTTCCAATCATTTTTTGTGACAATATCAGTGTCATCTCTCTTACATCAAACCCAATTTATCAAGCGTGAACAAAACATTTTGAAGTTGATTATCATTTTATTCGAGAAAAAGTTACTCGTGGTGATATTACAATTCGCTTTGTTAGCTCACTTGATCAAATCGCTGATATTTTCACAAAAGGATTGACTCATGCACGGTTTCAACTCTTGAAATCTAAGATTCACGTTGCTAAATGCCCATCTAACTTGCGGGGGAATGTTAACACAACAACTCTCCAATAGTCGAATGGATAGAGATGTTCCAATTTCAATGTTTAAAATTCAAACTATTCTTATTTATATTGTTGTATCTTATATATATATATATATATATATATATATATATATATATATATATATATATATATATATATATATATATATATATATATATATGCAAACCCAAGAGCTACGTACAGGGATTATATTATATTATTTCTCATATTCTACAAAGAGAGCTAATCACCTACGATAAAGGGCACCACAGCTTGTGGCACCCTACCATCTTTCCTGCTAGCATGTCACTTGGGTGAGGTATCTGCACCGTTAAAAGGGTAGGCCCCACCATGGAGACCAACTTTCTGAAAAATCAGGGTGATCCGCACACATTGGTCGCAACTCTATGTTGAGTCAGACCATTGGTTGTCCATTGATTCTAGAGGTGAAGCCTACATGATGATCAGACTGACATTATTTTGTGCCAGTTGATGTTCATGATAAGGCCTGTTGTTTCCATGGTATTAATCGGGAGAGCGGTTTTCGTGAGGCCCGAAAACACGGACTTGAGTAAAGCTGTGATTTTGGGGGCCAACTTGATGTATTTGTTGTATATCTATGCCGTCCATCTGTTTTTCCATCCCATTTTAGGGAATGAGACAAAAAATAAGGTAGATTCAAATCTCAAGTGGACCACACCATAGGAAAGAGTAGTGATTGAATGCCCACCATTAAAAACTTCCTAGGGCCCACCGCAATGTTTATTTTCCATCCAACCAGGTTGATAAGATCACAAAGACCTGAATGAAGGGAAAACAGAAATATTAGCTTGATCCAAAACTTTTTTAGCCCACAAATATGAGGTGGGGCTCACAGTGATGTATGTGTCTTAAATCCACACCATCCAACCATTTTGAAAGATCATTTTAAGGTGTGATACTAAAGATGAAGCTGACTCAAATCTTAGGTGGACCACACCATAGAAATGTCGTGATTGAAATTCTACCATCGAAAACCTCATGGATTTCACCGGAATGTTTATTTGGCATTATTTTCCATCCAAGCTATTAATAAGGTCACAAAATCTAGATGAAGAGACCACATAAATATCACCTTGATCCAAAGCTTTTGTGGCCCACACGAAGTTTTTAATTGTCAATCAGCACTGTTTTCCTATGCTATGGCCCATATGGGATTTGGACTTGATTCATTTTTTGGATCATGCCCTAAAATGAACTTTCAATATGGATGGACGGCATGGATGTAGTCACATATATCACAGTGGCCCCACAGTGAGGGGTCCCACCCACCTCGTCGATCGGGGTCTCACCTAATCTGCAGGTCTCAGGTTCAATGCCTTGCCGCTTGGCGTTCCAAAAGTAGGTCTCAGGTTCAATGCCTTGTCGCTTGGCGTTCCAAAAGTAGGTCTCTGGTTCCAATGCTAAGGAGACACACTAATTATATCGGTGGGTGCATCGTGTGGCTGACCGTGTGGTGCGTTGCATAACTAACAAAAAAATTATGCCCTCCCTTACGGGTGGTGGTGGCTAGAGCTGGGCACAAGTCGACTCAATTAAATTCGATTCGAATAGATCCAATAGCCAAATTCGGCTAGGATCGAGTAACCGTACTCGTATCCGAATCAGAAATGAGTCAAGTCCGGAGTATGCCTTGATTCAACCCAACCCGAATCATATCCGATCTAAAAGGGAATCGAACCAACCCGAAACCTGACCCGACTCGTTATTGGGTATAAGTTAAAAAAAACCTAATTTTTTTTACTTTTTACCTTCACCCACCCGTTGTTGCCCTACCCTACCCACTGTTGCTGTCGGTATACCCTACTCACCCGCTGCTGCCCTACCCTACTGTCCCTACCTGCCAGCGACGGCATTCCTCCTCCTCCTTCGGTACCTCCACCTGCTGCCTGCCCTACCGGCACGGCTCCACCTGTTGTTGTCTTACCCGCTGTTGCCCTACCCAACATCGTCGGTCTTCCTCCTCCACCTCCTCCTCCTCCTCCAGGACAACTCCACCCGCTGCCTGCCCACATGACTATACCCGCATGGCCACAGGCTGTGCTGCTCTACCCGCTGCTGCCCTACCCAATCTTCCTTCACCTCATCCTTTTAGTCTTAAGTAAATCTCTATTACTATTAATGTTATTATTGTTTAATTAATTAATAATAATTATATTATTATTGGTAGAATTTCAATTATGTTTGGGGATTTTGAAATTTTTTATTAATTATGATTGAAATTTGGGAATTTTTATAAATTAAGATGAAAATTGAGAATTTTCATAAATTGAAATTAGGTTAAAAATGAGAATTTTCATAAATTAAAATTAGGGGTTGTTATTGTTAATTAACCCTAATACTAAGTCCATAACCTTAATAATAAACCTAAACTATAACTCTAACTCTAAGTTTCTAGCCATAATAATAACATTAACACTAAACCCTAACCCTAACAAGCTAACACTAACCATAACACTAAATGTTAACCCTAACACAGTAACACTAACACTAACTCTAAACCCTAACCATAAGCTTGATTTGTAAACACTAACCCTAACACAGTAACACTAACACTAACTTTAAACCCTAACTATAAGCCTGATTTGCAAACACTAACATTAACCCTAACCCTAAGTCCCTAACCTTAAGTAACTCTAAAACTAACACTAAACCCTAAACACATAGCCCTAACCCTAACCCTAAACCGATAAACTTAAAACCTAAGTTTAAACCCTAAACCCTAAAGTCCCTAAACTCAAACCCTAAGTTCCTCACCTCAACACTAAATCTATCCCTAACCTAAATCTAAAGTGAACATAAACTTTAAATAACCCCTACAAAGTTGGCCGTTTTAGTTATTACATTCCATAGCTTATGATGAAGTTGTTACTGGCTTACTGCATTATATTGTTAATTTGTTATCAACTTTGTCGTTTGTGGTTTTTTTTTTTTTTTTTTTTTGTGAATTAGACAATTAGTTACCCATTTGAGGATTTCTATGTGGCCAGGCATAGATACAATGTGTCTCTAATGGCATAAAGATCTCTTAAATTGTCCATTTTTTTACAGTTTAAGATTAGATAGATGGTATGCTTTCATATAACCTATTTAAATGCTCGTGCATGTTTCATGCTCCATCTCTCCATTTCTTTCTAGTGATGTTTCTTCATTTCATTTCTCATGTTAAATATCTTTGTATTTCTTAGATATTTATCATGAGAATCAAATGGAATATCAACATATTTGGAGAGATATGGGGAGATGCTGATGGAATTTCAGCGTGGGCGTTTAAATGGGAATATGAAAGTATAGTATTCATCTAACTTTGGATGGGTAACTAATTTAGATATTAGTATATACATAACTTAGTAACTTTGGATGAGGAAGTCTCACATAAGCACTTTCAATTAGTAGATGCATAATAAAGAAGTTCCTAGTAACATCGCTGATTTATCAGCAACTTCGCCGTTGAAGATTAGCCTAGAAGAGGGGTT
This sequence comes from Liriodendron chinense, assembly GCA_003013855.2. Taxonomy (NCBI): domain Eukaryota; kingdom Viridiplantae; phylum Streptophyta; class Magnoliopsida; order Magnoliales; family Magnoliaceae; genus Liriodendron; species Liriodendron chinense. Next base: position 1,096,371 of record ML058427.1, on the reverse strand, counting down.
ATGTCTAGAACCAGAGGAGTTTGGCCAGATGTAAGATGATACTAGTAACAACTTATAGTCCCAAGGTTCAATTATTCAAGGAAAAAAGAGATCTGCGGTATATGAAAATTTTGAAGAAGTAACTTTGAAGAATGACACTGTAAAGGCTCGGTGCAAAAACAGCAAAGTTCAATATAGTAAACAATTTGATGGGTCAACCACAACTCTAAGGAAACATCTAACAAAGTGTTTAAAGAAAGTGAGAAGCCAAACACCAGGACAACAAATGTTTGTGTTTACCCATTCTGTCATAGATTCGTCGTAAGGTACCTTGTCCACCTAGGCTATAAGTATAATAGGGACCATGTGAATGAATTGACGGTCGGGTTTATTATTGCAAATGAAATACCGTTTCAAATTATAGAGAGTCAGTCATTTATTGAATTAGCAAAAGACCTAAACCCCAGATACGAGAAGGTATCCCCCACAACAATAAAAAGAGTTTGTATGAAGATGTATGAAAGTGAGAAGACGAAGTCGAGACGGGAGTTGGTATCGGTTCATCGCGTCAGTCTCACATCAGATTTGTGGACGGCATCCAATCAACGAAAGGGGTATATGTCACTAATTTCCCACTACGTCGATGCCGAATGAGGGCTTTGTAAAAGAATTATAAACTTCCGCTATCTTGTACTTTCTCATAATGGTGTGATGATTTCTTATACAATTATCTTGTGTAGTGGGACATTGAGAAGAAAATCTCTAAGATAACTTTAGACAACACCTCTGCAAATGATAATGCGATATTGAAGTTTAGGACTCAATTTAGTATCACCGGTGACTTGTATTTCGTTGGTAGTATATTTCATGTTGGGTATTGTGCCCACATCTTAAACTTGATTGTATAAGAAGGGCTTAAAGCAATTGAGTCAACGATTGATAACATCAAGGAGAGTTTCAAGTTCATAAGAGGGACAACTTCGCAATTATATACATGGAATGAGATCGTACAAATGTTGAATTTGACATCTCAGAAGACAATGAAGTTAGATGTCACAACACCTTGGAACTCAACATATAAAATGTTGGATTTGGCGATAACTTATAAAGTCGCATTCCATCGTTATGCTGATCGTGATACGACATATCAGTGGTTGCCTTCTACCGATGATTGGACAAGAGCAGAAGCAGTTCACAAGTTAGTAGAAGTATTTTACGATACAATGAAGATATTTTCAGGTAGCAAGTATCCAACTGCAAGTATATTTCTACCAGAACTTTAGAGGATAAAGGATGTTTTGCAAAGAAACTCTACTAGACCAAACTTTCTACAATGAATGATTGTGAGCATGCAGTCAAAATTTGATGAGTATTGATCTGAGTGCAGTGTAGTAATGGTCGTTGCAGTCATTCTTAATCCTCGATATAAGATGTTCATAATTCAATTTATTTTTTCAATGTTGTATGGTGTGCAGAGTGACATTGAGGTAGAAAAGATTGATCGTGCTATAAGAGATCTGTACCGTTTCTATGTAAAAACTGTGGGCACGGCGAAAGACAGATCTGCAACCGTAAATCAGACTAAACATTCTAATGCTACTGCATCACGAGCCATGATCAATGATTTCATGTCTTTCATGGTACAAGTAAAGACTCAATCATAGACAAACGAATCAGAACTTGACCTGTATCTCAAGGAACCAATTGTGAAGTACAAGGGCGAAGAATTTAATATTTTGGACTCAAGAATTACAGTTTCTTGTGCTCTCGTTGATGGCACGAGACATATTGTCAATTTCCATTTCAACCGTAGCATCCGAATCAACTTTCAGCACAGGAAGTAGGATCGTGAGCAAGTATCGAAGCTCACTTACACCAGATTCAGTTGAAGCGCTCATTTGTATATAGGATTGGCTGCGTCCGAACGTCGAAAAAGGAAACTTTATTGAGGAGGAGTTCGAGGAAGAGGAGAGTGAGGAGATAGATAAGACAGTACTAACGACCACAATTTAATGAAGCTGAAGGTCGCTTTTCTATTATCATGATTTTATAGCTTAATATTTGTGGACATGTAATGTAATATTGAATTGTAATATTTTATAGTTAGATTTTAAATTTTATAGTTTACAGACATTCTATTATCATGATATTATATTTCTCAATTTTTCATTTATGCAGTCATGCTTTTATGTGTTCATTAAATCTCGTCTCGTTGTATACTTGTAGTTGTTTACTTGTTTATCTTGATTTCTTAATTATGTTGTTTATCCTTATATGATCATTTATTAATTTTTTAATTAATTATAGTTTATAGATAATGTCGTCGGAAGATAATCCATCAGCAGAACTTTGAGATTATGGAGTTCAAATCTACTCCCACGACGGAAAGGTCAAATTACAATGCAAACTGTGTGAAAAACAGTTTGTGAACAGAACAAATCGCTTAAAATTGCATTTTGCTTATTGGGGAGGAGACGCAGCCCCATATACAAAAGCTCCTCCTCAAGTTCTGGATTTATTTCGAGTCATCCTCGATTCAAACAGAAAGGCTTCCATCTCTTCCCCAACAATTGCAAGCAATACAACAAGCCATCGCCGATATAGTAATAGACACATTATCAATGAAGAGGGTTCAAGCATAGTAGAGAAGAAGAATAGAAAGAAATGATGGAACAAGAAGAAAGAGATTATCAAGAAGCTATGAGACACAGCTTGGAACTAACTTCTAGTCCCAAGACTAGACAACATCAACCCCCTACAAGGCAGCATGATCCTGAAGCTGGCATGAGTAACCAACGCCCTAAATCATCAAAGTTTATAAAAAAAATTTGGCTGCCTTTTATAGGGGGTTGAGAATTCTATACAAATCAGGCCATAAAAAGGGGTTGGAAAAACTCATTCAATCTACGAATGAAGATGTTGGAAATGCATCTCTATCATTCAAATCAGAAGAAGTAAATAACCATCTTCTAAACACCTCCAGCTCAGACTAATCAGCTCATAGTTCTTCTGCAGTCCAAGAGGTAAAAAGAGAACCGAAGGATGATTCGGGCGACGAAGGTGGAGGAGTTGATTACTATATGGACATGAATACTCAGGTTATACTCCACAAAGGCATTCATAATTTAGAGGATATTATTGAATGAATGAATGCATAATAGAATACGCTTAGTAATTTGTATAAATTATATTAATAAATAGCAATTTAGGTTAAGTCTTTAACTTTTCGAACAAATTCGACGATTTATGTATTTGTATGAATATATGCTTGAATCTTAATGTGGTAAATGAATAAATAAACTCGACTCGACTAGATTAGGTGAATGAATGAATATTACTCATATATGCGATTTATTATTATTATTATTTCTTTTTTTCATTTTTAACATTTAAAAAAATAGATTTTTTTTTAATTTGAAGTAGTTGGATATTTTATTCGATCCGACGTGGATCTTACTCAATCTAAGTCGGTCCCTGTGATCGGGCCAAACACGGATCAAAATGGACCAAGCCATGAACGGTTCAGATCGGGCTAGGCTTGGCTGACTTGGTATCATGTCCCACCCAACTCGGCACAGAATTTTCCCTTGGACGGTTAGGATCAGGTCAGTCCAAACTCAGCCAGTCCCGACCCGATGCCCACCTCTAGTGGTGGCGAGTGAAAATTTTGGGACTAATTTAGTAGTCCTCTGGACTACCTTAATTTGCAGTCCCTCAGGTCCCACAACATTACATGTGAGCCACCTTCAGTGATCTAGCTGTTCATCTGGCGAGTGTCTTTGGTGTCAATGTTTCTCTCACATTTGAATCGCCAAAACTATGTCATGGAAAGATAAAAAGAGTAAAATTTTGATACTTTGAAAGGGTGTGAAAGATGATACCCACTTATAAATTACATACAAGGCATGCAAGCAATTCTAAATTCTATTTCTCCGTTCAGATGTAACCTGAACGAGACACTAAAGCTTATTTAATTATAAGAGTATTTGGTTGGTGGATATTTATTGGACGGCTAAAGATTAAAATAAAAATCCAATAGCCCTATTTCAACGAACAAGAGTCCACCAATCAGATATCAGGATTATTTGATCAATTGGCCTTTTGGAACGTCAGTTAGGGCCACTTACAAAGGGAGCGGATTAGGGGGCGGCCCCAGCTTCACCCAATACATGCGGCCTGACAATGGGGACATCTTGATTTATCTATTATATATTGTGCATCAATAGTGGGATGTGTATACTAACTCGAAGAACAAAAAAAAAAACAAAAAACAAAAAACAAACAAACCGTTCATCTGTTTTCCAGATTATTTTAGGTCATGGGCCCAAAAATGAAGTGGATCCAAGTCTCCGAACTACAACACAGGAAACAATGGTCATTGACCATTAATAACTTCTTGTGGGCCACACAAGTTTATTTTGGATCAAGTTAATATCTATTTTTTTTCCCTTTATCCATGTCTGTGTGACCTTATCAAAACCTTATCCACAGGTTAGATAGCAAATAAACATTATGGTGGGCCACCCTAACACTATTTCTTATAGTGTGGTCCACCCGGGATTTGGATCTGCTTCAGTTTTAGTCTCATACCCTAAAATGAGCTCGGAAAATTGACGGAGGGCGTGGATATTCAATACATACATCAAGGTGGGCCATGGTCAAGCCACACCGTATTGGGAATTAGGTGGGGCGCACCTAATTCACAACGGGAGGTCCAGAAAAGGAAATTTTCAAGCCTGCTTTTAAGCTTACTTTGTCTAGTCGGACAATAAAAAGAGAGTACATCCAAACGCACATTGGAAACCCTAATTTAACTCGAAAGCAAGTTTATGCTTCAAATTCTCTTTTGGAGTGTCTGTCCAAACGGGCCCCTACTGGCAGTGGGTTCCAATAGCCACGTGTACAATTTCTGAGTGCCTGTATATGAACAGACATACTCTGCCAGAGTATCATATAACCCAAAAAACTACAAAAGTACGTGACTCTCAATTTTAACGTGAGGGGTAAAATGGTAACCATAACCTCCTCTCTGTCTCTATCCATCCACGCCTCTCCATTCCTTCTATTTCAAAAGCCTTTCTCTTTCCTTCTTCCTCATCCTACTTTCTTTCCACCTCCTCCTCCTCTTCTCCTTCTTCATATGAACTGAATTTCAAATTTCTCGACATCGATGACTGGAACTTACGAATCAAATGCGAATTGGTCTGATGGATCTGAAGATGAGCTCGTTAGAGAGCTTCTCGACGATGATTCGCCGTTCTTCGTTCTACCCAACACGGTCGAATCTATTCCCGACTTGGGTCTTTCGCCAAAACCCGTTACGAACCAATTGATGATCTTCTCTGGGCCCACCATCGACGATATCGAGAGCGCATTGTCCACAACACATCGAAGTATGGACATCGACGAACAACAACGTACCACTCCTCGGCCAACGTATGAGATTTTTTTTTCCTTTTTTCAAGAATTGGGTATTTGAATTTGGTTATTTATTTTATTTATTTCTATTTTTTTATTTTTTTTATTATAGAATTTCGATGATGGAGAAGAGGTTGAGCAAGATGGAGAATAAGTACACATTGAAAATCAAGAGCAGTGGGAATTCAATGGCAGATGATGGTTATAAGTGGAGGAAATATGGGCAAAAATCTATCAAGAATAGCCCCAATCCAAGGTATCTTCTCCCTTTCTTCTAGTCTCTCTTCCATAGAGGGAGAGGGGCATTTTCGTCATTTGACAGTTCGATGAGATATGTTCACATACCACGATTGTATGTGTAAACTTTCACATATAGGACATCCGACCGTAGAAAATGTGGACCGCATCGTGAAAAACCAGTATGGTCCATTCATCAGGCAGGCTACAGTGTCGAAATCAAGGGACAGGTGATGGTCGGAATTGGTTTATAGGTGTTGGCCCACTTACTGAATGGATTGGTCCGATTTCCACTTTGTGTGATTTTTAAGGTCTGGCCCACCATTTGCACGGTTCGGATGTTTTAAAAATCTACAGGAAAGCCCAAAGTTACATCCAACATCATGTGTGAACGCTTCTCTTTTGGCATGTATTGCTGGCCAGCAGCCGACATTTCTATTAAAATGACGAAAATGCCCTCATGTATTCTCCGAAATGTCCAATAAGAAAAATGCAAAACTGCAAGCGAGTGCACCATACCGTGCATGTACTCTCCGCTAACACGTGCGAATTTGGCATACGTACGACTGATCTAATCCGTTCAGCATGTGGTCCCACAGTGAAGAATTCATGGGTAGAAATCAGTATTCTATTTGTTGGGCCACATATGTCCCACTTATAAGCGGTCGATCTGATCTTGCCGAGGTATCTTCATCTTTCGGCCCACCTGCCCATTGGCTTGGATCTCGAACACGTGGCAGCTTGAGCAGCAAGTACTAGGAAAATTAGTACACTTACCCACTTGGGAATGTCATTTGGATGACTTTTCTGCACTCTTATTTTTTCAAGTGCCCTTGAGTGTAAGCTGCGTTCTCTTCTTGAGATGTTATATGATACTCTGGCTCCGCACGACACTTGATACACAGGCACTTGGAAATTGTATATGTGGTCTACATGAGATCCAATCAAACTGGCTGACTTGTGTAAATCATCGTTGCTAAGTTATAGTATCAAAATCATATTAGTTGAATAATACTAACCTCTGATTCGTGGACACTTGATCATTGAAACATAGCCATTGGATTTTCTTTTCTTTTTTTCTTTTTTAACTGTGAATAAATGTCCACCAATCCTATAGTCAGATAATCAAATAATATTGATTTTTATTTTTCCGTACATCTAAACTGGTAGCCATAATTTAGACGGTTTAATTTGAGTTACTTTTATGCCACGTATGCAGTATCTGGTTGAAGTTTTAGTGCCTGCGTATTATCTATCAGACTCTGTCGGAGTATCTTAAAGTTATTCTTTTTCTTCGTGGAAGGAATCTCAAGGGCATTATCGTCGTAGAAAAATAATCTTTTTGTAAGCTGGCGTACGAGGCTAACCAAACCAACGTCGTTTTCGTTTTCGGCCTCTCGTTTTTAAGCGAGCAGGAAGTCGGTGGATCCCTAACTGTGGGGCCTACTGTGATGCATGGGGTCCACAGGAATTTTTGTTTTCCATCCAACCTGTTGATAAGGTTAAAAAGATCTGGATGAAGGGACCACACAAATATCAGCTTGATCCAAAGCTTTTGTAGCCCAAAGAGGTTTTTAATGGTTAATAATCACTATTCCCTGTGTTGTGGTCCAACTGAGAATTGGATCTACTTCATTTTTTCCCTCATGCCTTAAAACGAGTTAACCAAACGGATGGACGGCGTGGATATATGAAAAATACAGGTGGGACCCACAGTCAGGGTTTTATGGACCTCGGTGGATCCCACCTCCGAGTGGCCCGGATTGCCTGCAGCCCTAAGTTCTGTGCGGCCCACCGTCATGTATGTGTTATATCCACTCCGTTCATCCGTTTCTCCATCTCATTTGAACTCAAAATTGAGGCAGATTCAAATCTCAAGTGGACTACACCATAAGAAAAAGGGGTATTGGACGTCCACCATTAAAACCTTTTTGAGGGCCAGAAAAATTTCGGATCAAGCTGATATTTGTATTTTCCTCCATCCAGTTTGGATGCACCTCTCTAATGGTTTGGATGGAAAATAAACATCAAGATGGGCCCAAGGAATGTTTCAATGCCAGGCATCATTTCTCCACTATTTCTTGTGGTGTGGTCCACTTGAGATTTGAATCTACCTGATGTTTGGGTTAATTTACTCAAATGAACTGGAGAAACAGATGGACGGCATAGATATAACACATACATCACGGTAGGCCTCACAAAGCCTGTGACTTCAGGAATCATTTTGCAGCCGTGCGCTGCAGGCAATCTGTATGCGAGTGAACGGTGCCTGCGAGATCACGGATGTTCGTACCGTGGTCTGTCGGTGAATGCATTTTCAGTACACCACGCATTATTATATTTTTAATTGACCGTTCGTCTGTAAACGTGTGGCCCACCTTATAAATGGACCGGTTGGGATTTTGGACTTTGCAACTTAAAATAACATTTTAAGTCGCTATTAATTAAATGTGGTACTCTATAGAGAGCACACCTGGCGTGCAATGAAACCCTCGTACATGCCACCCATTTGCCAGTAGGGCTGGAAGTCGGGCGGAACCCGCCTGACCTAATATTGGGTTACGCTGGGCAGGAAGTATTAAACCTGATCTTAAGCTTGGGCTATGAAAACACCCATCCAACGGAGTTTACATCGAGCTTGGGTTGAGGTCACGGGTAGCCAGGCCAACCCAAATCCGATTTATATACAAGTTACTTATAATTTTGTTATACTTTAGTTAAATAAACTTATTAACGTATATTATTTTAATAGGTAAACTTATAATGTTTAAAATTTGATATGCTTTAATTTTAAATACTTGAATGTTAAATGAGTAGTTATCCTATATTTTAGCTTATTTGTTTAGAGAAAGTAAAGTTCTTTATAATAAATAACTACATGTATTATTAATAAAATCATAGATACAAAAAATTATTGAAACATAATAAGCTAATGAAATAACGAAAATATTATTAACCTAACTGACCGTTGGAACTAGGCTTGGGTTGAACCACGCCGCCGCCGCCGCCGCCACCCCCCCCCCCCCCCCCCCCCCCCCGCCCCCGGCGATTTTCAGCCCTATTTGCCACAATGGCACATACAGGAAAGATCCAGTCCATCCATCAGGTTGGTCTAACCTTCTACATGTTTTCCCAAAAATAAATCTAGTCCCCTTAGCATGTGGGCCACAATATTGGAAACAGGTGGATGGGTTAGAAAACTTCAGCCAAATTTTCAGAACCATCCATATTTTTGCAAGCTACGGGCCCACCTGACCTGACTAGTGGACCAACCTGATGGATGGGTTGGATCTTGGACCTATGTTCTATGCTGACACATGTGGCTTGTACATGAGCTTTATTGCACACACATTGTTTCAAAACTGAGACCACGGATCGAGTGTGTTGGGTGTGGGTTCAACGTAAGCCTGACCCATTTATTTAAACGGCCCACATTTCAAAACCTGGGTTCAACCCAATACCCATTGGGCTTGGCCCAAACCCACCTCAGAAGGAGGCCAGGTTGACCCTATCCATTGCCTCCCCTAATTTGCTTTCTTCTAATAATACTATTTTCAGCACTTTCTTTCAATTATGACTTGTATATTCAGATAATGAAGCACGGACTGGAACCCTGCAACAGCCTGATGAATGTGGGGGGCCATTGTGTTGTGTGTGTGACATCCACTCCGTCCACCGGGTACACCGCTCAATGTTAGACCCTGGGCCCAAGCATCAGTCTGGTCCACAACTCAGGTGGACCAAACCACTGCGAATAATGGGTATGGGAGACGCAACATGGAAACTTTACAGAGGCAGTGTGGGGCCCAACTGTTCCTCAACTGGGCACTCTTAAAATCTGTTTGATCCAAAACAGGCTGGCTGTGCATGGATTTAGAGGTTCTAGGTGTGATTTTATATTGTTCTTTGTAGTGTGGCCCGTCTGAGTTTTGGATCAGACTAGGCCTTGTGGCGAAAACGAGAGGGTCAAGGGATGGACGGAGTGGATGTCAATCATAGAACATAATGGGCCCCACAGGGCTGTAGCCTGAGGATTCATGCCCATTCCACCTTGGTAATTAGGTAATTCATATGTCGGATGGGCCACCTTGATACAGTGTGAAATAGGATTTGTATAGCCACTGGCATTAGTTGGGATAAGGCTTAGATGATGATGATAAGCTCAGTGGGCCCTTGATGGGCCACACCCCAAAAACTACCTATGGTTTCAAATTTAATCCAAATCACATAATATCTAAATGGAAAGTCATGTCTGATCATGTTGACTAGCGAGGATGAAACTGCAGTATATTTATAAAATGAGATCTAAGTAATTCAACCCATCACAACTATTCATCCAAAGTTTCCATAGTATAAAAGCCTGTGTAACACACCACTCCTTATATATTTAACCTGATCACAACTGCCATTGAGCACACTATCACGCTCAATTCAAATATCCAACCACTAGTAGGTTTAATCAATCTGAGTCATTGATCATATACTCCCACCTAATAGAAGTTTTACACGCCCCCCATATGGGCCATCGTCGATCATCCTTTTCTATAAACATATGAAGATTGTTTTCAAGACATTTCTTCTACAGAGTGAGGACTGCTTGATGAGTGGCTCTCAAAGGCTAAGATTTGAAGCTTAGTATATTTAGAATATGTTATCCTATTGTTGACTAACCCATGAATTATTCAACTCTAAATAGACTATGGATTGATTGGCTGTAGCATTTAAATTTTGAATTCGATTTTTTTTTATTCCTTTTTACTTATTATATATTTGATTAATAATTATTTATAAATTTGATTAGAGGCAGAGTTCTTTTTTCATGATGAAGGAGTTTCTCTATTGTGCACAGAGTTTGTACATGTAAGGCCCATGGTTGGTTTATCTAATCCATCCATCTGCCAGCCCCATCATGGGTGGACCATATCTCCCAAATTTCTTAAATTGGAAAGTTCTAGCCATCAAATTTTTTGTCTTTCCTCCAGTCAATGGCTTAGATGAACCAATCATAGGCCCCACAAGTACAAACTTAGTACACAATAGGTAAATTAAACGTCTATCAAGAACAGAAACTAAGGCACATTCAATTATAAGCTTTTAAAAACCATAATGCAATCATACATTGACCAATTAATTTGCCATCATAAACAGTATGGACAACCAAACATTTGTTTCACCCATATGTCTGTGATATGCATATCTATATATAAATTGATGATGTGTTTGGTTTTCTCTTCTTTGGGTTTGCAGGAGTTATTACAGGTGCACTAACCCAAGGTGCAGCGCGAAAAAGCAGGTCGAGAAGTCCACTGAAGATCCCGACACCCTGATCATCACCTATGAAGGGCTCCACCTCCATTTCGCTTACTCCCACTTCCTCCTGACCCGGCCAAGCGATTATTCCACCGCCCTCCACACCGCCAAAAGGCCCAAAATCATAACCACGCCCGAACAAGCTCAAGCCCATACAAGCCCACAAGTGGACCACACGATAATCATGCCACAACAAGACCCACTTGGGGAGGTAGCCAGCCCCATTGGGACCACACAAGGGTTGCTAGAAGATATTGTGCCCTTAGTCATTAGAAATCCATTGAACAACCATGCATTTCCAAATGAGATTTGTATGTCTTCTTACCCATCTTCTCCTCCATCTTCTTCCTCTTCTTCTCTCTCTTGGTCACCCAATTCAACTTCTTTTGATGGGGGCATTCTTTCTAGTATTTGGTGAGCTTTCAACAAAAGAATAGAAGGCTGTGGAGGTCTTTTTTCTTAGGATTCTTGAGCTATATATGTTGGAGGAGAAATGTTCACATACAACCTTGTACTTTACTTTTCTTTCGTGCCAACTTGTCATTTGTGTAGAACATTTGATCCATGAAATAGGTGAGCCACAACATAAGATTGAAATCTGATCAATTGGGGAGAAATGGTGCGGCCTTCATTTTGTGTGGTCCATGATTGGTGGTAAAGAGTGTCATGTGTAAGTGATAACACACAACGTTCTATGTGAACATCTCTCGTATTAGAAATGAGGTGAATGCCGATGACTCTTTTTAAGTGTTTTTCAAGAAATGATGTAATATGGAGTAGTGGAAATGATAGGATGGAATAATAGAAATGGATGTGCAGTTACGATGGGTTTTTTTGTATACAAGCATGTTTTTTTTCTTCTTTTTATTTACTTAATGGTAATTTGATAAAGAAAATAAGAATTATAAAGTTTTGATCCATGAGAATGTGTGTGTGTGTCGATTATCGACAAATCGAATGAATGAGAGGATGAACATCTGAGCCAAGGAAGGGGTGCAAGAGGAAAGATACAATTTTTTTTTTTTTTTTTTTTTTTTTGAAAGATGATATATATATATATATATATATATATATATATATATATATATATATATATATATATATATATATATATATATATAGAGAGAGAGAGAGAGAGAGAGAGAGAGAGACTTATATATATATATATATATATATATATATATATATATATATATATATATATATATATAGAGAGAGAGAGAGAGAGAGACTTATATATATATATATATATATATATATATATATATATATATAGAGAGAGAGAGAGAGAGAGGAATGTTCACCTACGAACCATCTTTCACAAGAACTCGTGAGAACTTTTTGATGACTTATCACACATGACGTGTTCTCAAAATTTGAGCCATCCACATGATGCAGCACCCCGAAAAACCCCTGGGGCCCAACTTTCAACATGGTTCACAAATCTAGTGAGCCATGGCAAACGAAAACAGTTTCCTCCCTTGATTTGCCTCTCTCTCTCTCTCTCTCTCTCTCTCTCTCTCTCTTCTATGGCCCACTAGAGTTCTGGACCTGATCTCTCTCTCTCTCTCTCTCTCTTCTATGGCCCACCAGAGTTCTGGATCAATCAGGTTGAAAGTTGGGCCCCGGGGGTTTTTCGGGGTGCTTCATCATGTGGACGGCTTAGATTTTGGGGACACATCACGTGTGATGAGTCCTCAAAAAATTCTCACGAGTTCTCGTGAGAGATGGTTCACACGTGAGCATTCCTCTCTCTCTCTCTACACACACACATACATGATGGAGTTTTCCTCCTCACGTGACAGAGGAGAGAGAGAGTGTGGACTGGGAGTGGCCGGGCGCCCGGGCCTCATTGTGGCTAGGCGACCGGAATTCAAGTTTTCTGGGCAGCTAAGCTGCTGGACTGTTTTGTCCATTTCCGGGCGCCCCACAGTTTTGGTGACCGGGCGCCCCATGACCCGGCCGGGCGCCCGACCATGTTTGGTCCGGGCGCCCGAAATTCAGATTTTCTCTTGGTTTTTCTCGCTGGACTAACTTTGAGTTGGCCGGGCGCCCGACTGTCTGGTGACCGGGCGCCCGACCCGGCACGGACTGCTTGTACGCAGTTTCCTAATCTGGCTCTAATTGTTCCGTTTTTTGTACTTAAGCGCTCCAAAACGGGATTAGGGCATCCCATTGTGTTGATAACACGTCCAAGATGAGAAAGAGAGAAAAAGAGGAAGAGAGAAAGAGGAAGCTTGTAGAAGGGAGAAGTTGCTTGAAGAATGATTCTTCTGCGCAACGGTCGTCTCAGCGCTTCTACGTCCTCGAGATCGGTGAGATCACTCCTCTTTTACTATTCTCTTGTTGTTTATCCATCCCTGCGTGGGTGAAGAAGTTTGATCCAAGCGGTGTGTGCTTGTGATCGGTTGTAACAGTTCCCTGAGATAGTGGATTGTTGATCTTGACTAGGTCCCGTGGTTTTTACCTCTTTTGAGGGTTTTCCACGTAAAAACTCTTTGTGTTCGTGTAGTTGATGTTTATTCTTGATTATTGCATTAGCATAGTCCATAATTCTAGTGTATTGGGGGGTGAGATCCAAAGGTTTGTGTGAAACGCACCCAACAAAGTGGTATCAGAGCGTTCGGGTTGTTTGAACGGTGTGGGATCGGTTCTGAATTATGGAAGGTGGCTCATCAAGGATGATCAGCCTCAATGGTTCTAACTGGACCATATGGAAGGCTAAGATGGAGGACTTGCTCTATTGCAAGGACTTGTATGCTCCAATTCTAGGCATATCGGCGAAGACGAAGGATATGTCAGATGATGATTGGAAGAAAGTGGACCGGAAGGCGGTGGGGTTCATTAGACAATGGTTGGATGATTCGGTTTTCCACCATGTGTCTACAGAGACCTCAGCCGCTAGCTTATGGCTGAAATTGCAAGGGCTGTATGAGAGGAAGACAGCCGGCAATAAGATATTCCTGATAAGACGACTTGTGAATCTCAAGTTCAAAGATGGTGGTTCTATGGCTGAACACATGAATGAGGTCAGCAACATTGTGAACCAACTCTCCGCCATGAAGATGGTCCTGGATGATGAACTTCAGGCTTTGCTACTGCTTAGCTCATTGCCTGACAGTTGGGAGACATTGGTGGTGTCTCTAAGTAACTCCGCGCCAGACAGAAAGGTATCCATGGATCAGGTAACAAGCTGTCTCTTCAATGAGGAGACAAGTAGGAAGTCCCTAGGGCCTGCTCAACAAGAGGCCCTTGTGACACAAGATAGGGGGAGAGGAAAGAACAGAAAGGGCAGAAAGGCCAGAGATAAATCAAGAGGCAAGTCAGTTGCCAAGAAAGATGTTGAATGCTGGAATTGTGGCAAGAAGGGCCACTATAAGCATGAATGTCACAAGAAGAAGAGTGACAAGAAGGGTAAAGGAAAGGAGAAGGAAGATGATTCAGATTCTACTACAGTCGCCTCAGATGGTGACGTTGTTGTTATTCTTTCGGCAGATCACGATACTTGTCTCACGGCTTCGAGTCAGGACACCGACTGAGTGATAGACTCGGGAGCCTCGTTTCATGCGACTCCACGCAGAGATTTCTTCACAAGCTACAAGTCAGGTGACTATGGGACAATGAAGATGGGAAATTCTGGTGTTTCGAAGATCGTAGGGGTCGGTGATATTTGTTTGAAGACCGATGTGGGCTGCACATTAGTTCTCAGAGATGTGAGACACATTCCAGACCTTCGCCTCAACTTGATGTCGACGGGAAGGCTGGATGATGATGGTTATGAAAGCCGGTTTGCTGGTGGGCGCTGGAAGCTCATCAAGGGTTCGTTGATCGCTGCCAGAGGAAAGAAGTGTTGCACTCTTTACAAGGCAAGTGTCAGTGTATGCAAGAGTGGATTGAACGCAGCAGAGGATTCAGCTACTGACGTGTGGCACAGGCGTCTAGGCCACATGAGTGAAAAAGGGCTTCACCTACTAGCGAAGAAGCAGCTCCTTCCAGACGTGACAGGTATACCTCTCAAAACCTGTATTGACTGTTTATCTGGGAAACAGCATAAAGTTTCTTTTGTTAAAACTGCTTCTCATACTAATAAAGTACATGCATTAGATTTGGTTTATTCTGATGTTTGTGGTCCTATGAGGACAAAAACCTTGGGTGGGGCATTGTATTTTGTCACATTTATAGATGATGCATCTAGGAGGGTTTGGGTGTATGCTTTGAAATCCAAGGACGAGGTCTTTGGTGTGTTTAAACTGTTTTATGCTATGGTCGAGAGGGAGACAGGCAGATCATTGAAGTACATCCGCACTGACAATGGTGGTGAATACATAGGTGACTTTCACGAGTATTGCAAGTCACTGGGTATACGGCATGAACAATCAGTTCCCAAGACCCCCCAGCATAATGGTGTGGCTGAGAGAATGAATCGCACCATAGTAGAGAGAATCAGATGCATGTTATCCCATGCAAAGTTGCCCAAGATGTTCTGGGGAGAAGCAATGCACACAGCGGTGTATTTGATAAACAGGTCTCCATCAGCCTCGTTGAATGGAGAAGTACCTGAGAAGGTGTGGACTGGACGTGATCCATCGTACAGTCATCTCAGGGTGTTTGGATGTAGGGCATCCGTTCACGTACCAAAGGACGAGAGGTCCAAGCTCGATATGAAGATCAGGCAGTGTGTGTTCTTAGGGTACGGTGATGAAAAGTTCGGTTACAGGTTGTGGGATCCGACCGAGAAGAAGCTCGTCAGGAGCAGAGATGTGGTTTTCATTGAAGATCAGTGTATAGAAGACATTGAAAAGCCAGAGAAGACCCAACCCAGTTCAGGTGAACTGGAGGATACGGATCCGATTACTCCTCCCGTGGTGCCTGATGACGGGGGAGTACAGCAAGGTGCAGAGGATGAGGGAGTCCCTATAGAAGATGGACAGGGGGAGCAGCCCCAACTTGACCCACCTGTTGAGCCACAGGTGAGGAGGACATCAAGGGACAGACATCCATCCAAGAAGTACTCGCCGCATGAGTACATTATGCTCACAGATGGGGGAGAGCCAGAAGACTATTCTGAGGCCCAAGCCGACGAGCATAAGGGGGAGTGGTTGAAAGCTATGCAAGAGGAGATGGAATCCTTGCATAAGAACCATACTTATGATATGGTGAAATTGCCTAAGGGCAAGAAAGCTCTGAGCAACAAGTGGGTGTTCAGAAAGAAGAATGAGCAGAAGAATTCACAGACAAGGTACAAGGCCAGACTTGTGGTGAAAGGGTTTGGTCAGAGAAAAGGAATAGACTTCGAGGAGATATTCTCACCAGTGGTGAAGATGACATCCATTCGGGTGTTACTTGGGTTGGCGGCTAGCATGGATCTGGAGATAGAGCAGTTAGATGTCAAAACTGCCTTCCTCCATGGTGACCTGGAAGAAGAGATCTACATGCGCCAACCAGAAGGGTTCGAAGTCAAGGGCAAAAAGCATATGGTGTGCAGGCTTAGGAAGAGCTTGTATGGGCTGAAGCAAGCTCCTAGGCAATGGTACAAGAAGTTCGACTCGTTCATGTTAAAGCATGGATATGACAGAACGGAGTCGGACCACTGTGTGTTCACTCGCAGGTTCTCAGATGGTGATTTCTTAGTTCTGCTATTGTATGTTGATGACATGCTCATCATGGGAAAAGACATCAAGAAGATTGACAGGCTGAAACAGGAGTTGGGCAAGTCGTTTGCGATGAAGGACTTGGGCCCGGCAAAACAGATCCTAGGAATGGAGATAACCCGTGACAGAAGCAGCAGGAAGCTCTGGTTGTCACAAGAGCGCTATATTGAGAAAGTCCTAGAGCGGTTCAACATGAATGCAGCGAAGCCGGTCAGTACTCCACTGGATGGTCACTTCAAATTGAGCGACAAGCAGCGTCCCAAGACGAAGGCGGAAGTGGAAGAGATGCGGAAGATACCCTACGCGTCAGCGGTAGGAAGTTTGATGTATGCTATGGTGTGTACGCGTCCAGACATAGCATATGTTGTTGGTGTTGTCAGCCGGTATCTTGCCAATCCTGGAAGGAACATTGGGCAGCAGTGAAGTGGATACTGCGGTATCTGAGAGGCTCATCCAGGTTGAGCCTATGCTATGGTGACGGAAAACCTGTGTTAGAAGGCTACACAGATGCAGATATGGCAGGTGACATAGACTCCAGGAAGTCTACATCGGGGTTCATGTTCACGTTTGCAGGCGGAGCGGTCTCTTGGCAGAGCAAGCTACAGAAGGTCGTAGCATTGTCGACGACAGAGGCCGAGTACATCGCGGTCACAGAAGCATGCAAAGAGATGCTTTGGATGAAGAGGTTCCTACAGGAACTCAGCCTGAAGCAGGAGGAGCACGTGGTCTATTGCGATAGCCAAAGTGCTATACACTTGAGCAAGAATCCAAGTCAGCATTCCAAGTCGAAGCACATAGAGATTCGGTATCACTGGATCAGGGATACTTTGGAACAGAAGGTGTTATAGCTTGAGAAGGTCCATACGGATGATAATGGGTCAGACATGATGACCAAGGCTTTGCTCAAGGGCAAGTTTGAGGTTTGCAGAAACCTGGCTAGCTTGAAGAAGGTGAATTTCTCCTGAGTCGAAAAGGGGAGATTTGATGGAGTTTTCCTCCTCACGTGACAGAGGAGAGAGAGAGTGTGGACTGGGAGTGGCCGGGCGCCCGGGCCTCATTGTGGCCGGGCGACCGGAATTCAAGTTTTTTGGGCAGCTAGGCTGCTGGACTGTTTTGTCCATTTCCGGGCGCCCCACAGTTTTGGTGACCGGGCGCCCCATGACCCGGCCGGGCGCCCGACCATGTTTGGTCTGGGAGCCCGAAATTCAGATTTTCTCTTGGTTTTTCTCGTTGGACTAACTTTGAGTTGGCCGGACGCCCGACGGTCTGGTGACCGGGCGCCCGACCCGGCGCGGACTGCTTGTACGCAGTTTCCTAATCTGGCTCTAATTGTTCCGTTTTTGGTACTTAAGCGCTCCAAAACGGGATTAGGGCATCCCATTGTGTTGCTAACACGTCCAAGGTGAGAAAGAGAGAAAAAGAGGAAGAGAGAAAGAGAAGAGAGAGAAAGAGGAAGCTTGTAGAAGGGAGAAGTTGCTTGAAGAAGGATTCTTCTGCGCAACGGTCGTCTCAGCGCTTCTACGTCCTCGGGATCGGTGAGATCACTCCTCTTTTACTATTCTCTTGTTGTTTATCCATCCCTGCGTGGGTGAAGAAGTTTGATCCAAGCGGTGTGTGCTTGTGATCGGTTGTAACAGTTCCCTGAGATAGTGGATTGTTGATCTGGACTAGGTCCCGTGGGTTTTACCTCTTTTGAGGGTTTTCCACGTAAAAACTCTTTGTGTTCGTGTGGTTGATGTTTATTCTTGATTATTGCATTAGCATAGTCCATAATTCTAGTGTATTGGGGGGCGAGATCCGAAGGTTTGTGTGAAACGCACCCAACAATACACACAACCCTACCACACACACACACACACACACATATATACAAAACCTACCAACTCAAGAGAAAACACACTACCTCAAGGGGCCCAATCGCTAAACAGATATAAAGCTCTAGAGAAAACTCCTGCGGCTAAATAAGAGGAATTTCTAAAGCAACGACTGTTTTGTTCAATCCAAATAGATCATAGAACTGCAAGGAACATGATTCTCCACTTCTTCCTTTGCAACATTCCTCCTCCATCATCATGCCAAACTATAGAGAGGGCTTCTATGGAATTAGGCATGGCCTAAGAGACTCCTACTGAACTGAGCACCTTCCACCAGATCTCTCCTAAGAAAGTACATTGAATAAAAATGTAATCCACTATTTCTTTAGCTTTCGTACACAGGAAATAGGTATTTAAAAGTTGCATCTCTCATTTTTTAAGATTGTCTATTATAAGAATTTTGTTTCTTCTAGTCAACTATCCGAAAGCTGCTATCTTCAATGAAACCCCATATGACTAAACTGGACCAGTGTGAGAAGGAGAGCACTCCATTGAAGAAGCTAAATACTTGTAAAAAGACTTCACCAAGAATGATCCTTTCTTTTACAAAGTCCACCACATAGAATCGTCCAGCACATAGAAAGATTCAATTATGTCTACAGAACGTTTCACTTGCTTGAGAAGTAAAGCATGCTACTCAAACCATATGCTTTTGTCTTTCACATCCTGACAAAGGAGCAAAACCTTTTTCTTCTCCACAAGAAGCCAACTCGATGGAAAAGAGTTTTGACTTTTGTAAAACATTTTTTTATGAAATAATTAAAAGTAAAAGAGTATGATTGTAATACCAATGTTTTTAGATGTAAAGAAAATTATATTTTTCAAGACTTCTATTTAACAAAACAAACAAATACAAAGAGTTTATTTCTTTAATACCGATATTAATTTACCATCCACCCTTTCGAATCCACATGATACTCACATGCATGAGATCAGGACCTTAAACTCATTCGACCCAACTGCACATTGGATCAACCCAAAAACTCACACATATTAAGTAATCCTAACCATTGATGGGAGGACTTCTTAAAATTAAGGGTGGGAAGTTGGGAAAACTTCTCTGCAAATGTTCAATAGGCAATGATCCTCCATTAGATGGCTAGGATTCAAGTGAGCCGCAAGTAAAGAATAGTTCAACGGTCCAGATCTCGAAGCGTGTGTAATCCAGATTGTGCATGTGGCATTGGACATGGTGAATATTGAAGACATCTCTTCGATTCAAACATGCTAACAATTTTGTAAATTTTGGGATTGCACAGGGTGGTCAAGGCAAAGGCCGTTGGGCTTTTGTACTGGGTCCACTATGGTCTGGGCTTCAAGTGAAATATTAGGTCCATGGTCCAGGCCTGGGGCTGCGTTTAATTGTTACGGTCTGGGCTGTATTTCTTTTGGCCAGGCTGAGCTTGGACCGATCGTGGCCTTGCCCGAGCCCAGTCCTTTGAAAGACCTATTCGTGTATATACAGATGTGGACCACCTGATCAGTGGACCGGCTCGGTTTCATCTATGTACTGGACCCACCTGATGCACAGGTGTCAAATGGACCATCATTTGATGGTTTTGACCTTAACCTTTGATGGTTTGGCCTTAATTCTGAGTTGATTGGTCGGGTCCTTTCAGGTGAGGCTCACTCACAATTTTAAATTCTCCCCAGCCCAGGCCCAGCAAATTGCCACCAGCATGTATAGCTCAGAGATTCCACGAAAAGGGCACCTATGAGCCATCTGGGCTCATTGACAGCCCTTCATTTGTTCGGCCCAACGAACTGCACTTGTTGGACCACTTTCATGTGATTCAAATCTGTACCGTGTTGGTACCATGGTGGTGGGAGATGCCCCTAAACTCTCCTCATCAGATGATCGCAACCATCTGATTTTATCATCGCTAAATGTGGACCACTGGTAGTAGCTGTCCATAATCATTTGATGGATGTGATAGGAGAGAGATTAGAGTATGGCCCATTCCATGAAAGGCCACGTCATCAGCTTAGATCACCGAGAAGTGGACCCCCACCCCCCTGCATTATCAGAACCGTTCATCCCATCAGGAATACAATAACTGAAACAACCCTGAGGGAGTATACCATCCCTACACATTCAACCGGACGCGGTTTGGTTTAGTGACGCTGCCCCTAGCCATGTGGCTAGTGGTCGGTGCTCTGTGGGCCCCACCATGATGTATGTGTTTTATCCACGCCGTCCATCCATTTTTCCAGATCACTTTAAGGCTTGATCCCAAAAATGAGGCAGATCTAAGGTGGATCACACCATAGGAAAACAGTAGTGATTAAATGTCCACCATTAAAATCCTCCTAGGACCTACTGTAATGTTTATTTGACATCCAATATGTTGATTAGATCATATAGACGGGGAAAAAACAAATATCAGCTAGATCCAAAACTTCCGTGGCCCCCAAGAAGTTTTTTTTAATGGTGAGTGTTCAATCAACACTGTTTCCTGTAATGTAGCCCACTTAAGATTTGGATCTAAATAATTATTTGTCTCAAACCATAAAATGATTTGGAAAAACAGATGGACGGCATGGATTAAACACATACATCATGGTGGATCCCACAGAGCACTGAACACTAGCCATTGGCTAGTGGCAGGGTCATTAGCCAATCCGCTTCCCATTCAACCCAATTGGAGAGTTTTTTCGGCATTGACCAACAACATGGTGGATGCAACAGACCAGTGGTCCAGATTACCGAACCATGGGTCCCACTTGTCAGGACTAAAAAACCAGAGTATATAGGCAACAAAGCGTTGGGTGAACGACCCCACCGTTCTCTTCTCGTACTGCGAGTGTCAACAAAACCTTCACCCTTTCCAAACCCAGAAAAACATAACGATGGGTATCACAACACTCTTTCTCCACTCGACAACAGTCCCACCCTCTCCCTCTTTCAAACCCTCCCTCTCTTTACCAAACACTACAAAAATCTCTCTCAGGCATTTCCACAAACGACTTCCGTCCACATCGCGTTCCACAGCAAAAACATTAAGAACAACCAAACCTCTTTGCTCCTCTGCTGTCAATTCCTCATATTCCGACCCTTCCCAACCCAACCCCCTAAACCCAAATCCCATTTCTCTCAAAACCCTCTTTAAACCCTCCTTCAATCTCTCCCTCCCAATCACCCCTCTAGACATCTGCAAATGGGCTGCAATCCTCTCCATCTCCATTGCAGCTGCCAAGAAGACTCTCAATCTCCTTGTAAGCCCCTTCTTCTGGATGTATTTCAGCTGGACATGGCTTTTCTGGCCTTGGATTTTCGCCGTCGTCCTTGCAATCTACGGTGTCTACTGCATCCGAAAGCACTCTTTTCAAAAAGCTAATATTGTCGAACAGCTTGCAATTGTAACATCGGCGATCACATGGCTGACCCTCGTCCCTCCTGCCCATTTCAACGGCTATCTTGAAGGATGGCCTTTTGTCTTCTTCTTTGCCTACCACTACTTCTTCTTCTTCGATGCCAGCATCAGAAAGCGACTCTATGGCGATTTGTACCCCCGCCCACATGACTCCAGATGGGACATCGGCTTACCCAATTCAGCCCACCTGCTATTTGCAGCAGCCGTCATGGTTGCTCACTGGCTGGCTGCAGCAGAGGGGCCGGAGCTGCACCTCGTACCAGGTGGGTGGGCCAATTTCGGCATCTGGGTTTTGATTGCAGTGGCCCAGTTTATGAAGTACCATTCGACGCTGTACCTCGCAAAATACTCAGAGAAAGTGGTCGTGCCAACTTCCGTTGTGCAGTTTGGGCCATACCGATGGGTCCGGCACCCGATTTACGCATCAACAATGCTGCTATTTGCAGCGTACTTTGTTGCTCTGCGTGCCCCACTTAGCTTGTTTTTTGTTGTTGGGATTTGTTTGGCGTATTACAGCCGCAAGGTGAAATTGGAGGAGGATCTGATGGTGGAGACTTTCGGGGAGAACTATACGGCATACATGAGTAAGGTTCGGTATAAGTTCATTCCTCTTGTATATTAGTTTGTTTCTAGAACAGAGATCTTATCTCTTGCTGTTTTTCATCTGTATTGAATTCTGGAAGTGGTAACTTCGCAAGTTTTGGGTTGTTTTTTCTTGCCAATTCAGAGTATTCTATGTGTTTGTGCTTGATCTTTTATGTTTAGCATGTGAAAAGTATAAATTAAAATGTCAGTCTGAAGCATATGTTGCTTTTCGTTGGACTGGCGGTGAGTTAAAAGAGTGATTCTCGGTTTGTTCTGTGTGGGTTCTGTTTCTCTTCGCGAGGGAGGGAGGGATAGTGTTTGGTTTTGGGTTAAAAAGATGTTTGCTGAATGGCCTGTCACAACAATGGAAGGTTGGCCATTCATGTATGCATATGTTCGAAGAAAGTCATTTGTATTGTCAATTACTCTGCAATTGTGTCCCTCTTTGATTCTAGAATGGTCCACGCTCTGAGCAGATTAATATCCAGTAGAAAGCTCTAGTTGCACCATGGGTAGCATAGCTAGGAATTTATCCACATCCCTTATTGTGCAAAACCTTTCCAAGGGAGGGCATGCAACTTTCTATATTTACATTATGTAAAGTTTCTCAACTAATACAATGAGAATCTCTATATTGGGCAATGAGCCAGTCATGTTTTCTTGCCACTCTAGATTTCACATGAATGTACATTGTCAAGTCGACGGATGTGGACCATCCAACTGGCGGACCTACTATGAATGATCCATGGTATGGAAACCATTCTGAGTAATACGAGCATTTGATTAACAGACCTCATCGATTGAATCTGGACCTTTTGGCACCTTTTTCATTTTCACATGCCTGATGGCCACTAGTCAATGACTAGGATGTGATTTTTCAACCATGGCTTGCTCACTTTGACCCACTAGATTGATGGTCAAAATCACAAACTGTACATCTACATGTAAGGTGGAGTTGCAATGAACTATGACTGTTTCATCTTACAACGAGACACAATAGGTGGAATCTCCTCTAATGTGTAGGTGGGGACTTCAATAAAATTCGGTTCAGCTATGAGAAGCTGGGGGTAGAGTAGAGTCACAATGTATATGAGGAAATTTGTAAGATTTGTGGACAATAATGGTCTCATCAATCTCCCTCTTTGCGTGGGACACTTCCTGGTCAAACAACCAAGGAAGGGTTGTCGTGTGCAAGCTTGACAGGTTTCTCGTGTCCTCCTTGCGGGAAAGACATTTTCCAAAGGTGGTTCAATTGACTCTTTCAAGGCTGGCTTTAGACCATAATCTGGTTTGCCTCAAACTATCAAGAATTTCCAAAGGCCGATCTCAGAATTGGTGGGTGAAGCAGAACGGGCTTTTTTGGAGATCATTGCAAGGTGGTGGACCAAATGCGTAGTTGAGGATTGGGCTGGTTTTGAGTCTTAAAGAAGCTCCAATTCATCAAGTCGAAGTTGAAGGCATGGAGCAAGACCTCATTCGAGAATGATAAGAAGAGAAAGGAGGAGCCCCTAAGTTATTAATGGCATTGTTAGAGAGGAGGGGAGCCCTGTCGAAGATGATAGAGAGTTGCTTAGAGAGCCACTAAAATTTGAGTATCAAGAGATTTTAAAGAGGGAGGAGGCAAGTTGGAGATAGAAATCGAGAGCTATTTGGCTCAAGAAAGGAGATAGAAACACAGCGTTCTTTCATAAGGTGGCAAACAGTAGAAGACCGGTGAATCATATTCACACAAGATCAAGGTCCGAGACTCCTTATTTGAGGACTTTCTCATTGTTAAAGAGGCAATCATTGACTTTTATTGAAGACTATACTCTGAAGAGGATTTCTCGAGGCCAAAGTAATGCGGCGGAAAGCGGGTGAGATCAAGCACCGTCTCTCTCATGGGGATAATTAATCCTAATCTCGGATCTACAGGGACTCTTCACCCTATCTTCGTCGAGTCCACGACGGGATATCTCGAATCCACGAGATCTTCTTTTTGAATCCACGAGCCAAAGTAGAGATAAACTCAAAGTTTTTTTTTATATATTGAATGAATTGTCTAAAACGAAATCAAAGCAACATTAAATAGTAAACCAAACCCTAATCTACGCAGCTTAGGTGTCCTAATTACAAAAGGAAACAAACTCAAACCAAAACAGAAAGAAATCGTTCGAAATAGAAAATCACGCGCGGAATCCGCACTGGGGAAGACCGGTCGGCCAGGGGTCCTCGACCGGTCGTGGTTGAGGGCCAACCGGTCGGGCAACTAGTTGTGGAGGGTCTAGACAGTCTAGCGTGTTGCGCTAGCTTCAAGGCTTAATTCGACCGGTCATCATCAAGGGTCGTTTGTCTGAGATTTTCCGGGTTCCTCGATCCTTTCGTGGGTTCTTTTGGGCCTACTCTCGGGTCCTCTTTCTAGCTCTTGCTTTACCTCGATCAAGGGGCCATCTTGCTACATCACAAAGCCATGGTATTTCCATTATGTAAGGGTAATTGTGGGAGCTATTACGGGATATGGGGCGGTAACACTTGTCATGAAAAAAATAAATGTTTGGTAATGGCCTGGTAATGGCCGTAACAGCCATTATGGACCCGTAACAGGCCGATACATTTTCTTCCCTTAAAAAAAGACCATTACAGGGCTGTAATGACCATTGCGAGGGCCGTAAAAGGTCATAATGCTGGCCATTGTGGCCCATACTGTAACGACCATCGCTACCATTATGGTTATTGAATACATTCGTCGAAGCTTGATTGTTTATCCTTTAGGTTGATAAGTAAGCAGGAAGCTTCATGACTTGAGACAGAATTTATGAAGGAGGTTGGAAAGGTGGTCTGGAAAATAGACAAAGATAAGGCCCTGGGAGTATGGGTTCTCCTTCGCCTTCTTCCACGAGTGTTGGGAGATCATAAAAGAAGATATGGAATTCCACTAGCACCCCATCTTAAGTATGGGCCTAAACTCTAGTTTCATTACTTCAGTTCTAAAATTGAGAATGCAACAGATATTAAAGATCTCAGACCTATAAGTTTGATTGGCAGAGTGTATAAGATTCTTGCCAAGACTCCCTAGGAGATTGAGGGAGATCTTTGGGTCGGTGATCTCCTCATTCCAAGGGGCTTTTGTGGAAAAGAAAAGAAAAAAAAAAGACAAATCCTTGATGGCATTTTGATGGCCAATGAAGCTATTGATTCTTGAAAGAGGAGCAGGGAGAATGGGATTCTTTGCAAGGTGGACATGGAAAAGGCATGTGACCACTTGTGAATTTCTCCTCCATGTTCTTAATAGAATGGGGTTTGGAAGCAAATGGATGTCTTTGATTAAAGAATGCATTAGTTCCACCTCCTCAATTTTGATCAATGGATCCCTGGTGGGCTTTTTTACAAGTTCAAGAGGATTACGGCAAGGTGATTCTCCATCTCCACTTCTCTTCACCATTGTGGTGGGAGTCCTAAGCTTGCTGTAATCCAAGGATCTATGGCTATGGCTAAATCCTTGGATCATCAGTTGTTGACAGGTTTTGGCATAGGAAGACCAGAGATGAGGATTTTTTTATCTTCAATTTGCAGATGAAACTCTCATTCTTTGTCAAATGAGGATGTTAAAGGGGCGTTGCATTACTTTGAAGTGATGTTGGGCCTGAGGATTAATTTGAGTAAAAGCGTCCTTGGCGGGGGTGGCTATGGATGAAAGGGAGGTGAACCTCTTTGCCGAGAGGTTGGGTTGCAAGTCTTCTCAGGTCCCCATGAAATACCTCAGCCTCCCAATCGAGGGAAATGCCAAGGCAGTATCTTTTTGAGATCCGGTTATTGACACATTGTCAGAAGATTAGCTTTGGGGGGGGGGGGGGACCCTCTCATTGGGAGGGAGAATATGTCTTATTAAAGCAGATCTTTCCAATCTTCTGGTTTACTATCTCTCTGTTTTTGAGATGCCAGCTAAGGTGGGTAAAAGATTTGATAAAATCCAAAGAGATTTCCTACGGGAAGGTATTGAAGAGGGCCGAAAGGCTGAAGAAGAGGGCCTTGCAATGGGTTGAAGGAAAAATATTGGTCACTCCTTACAAAATGGTGGTGGAGATTTGGAGATGAGACAGGCATTATGGAGAGGTTATTCTTAGAAAATATGGTCATGCAGCGGGTAGTAGCTTGTTTCACAGTGGAGTGGTAAATCCTGTTGGGTCATTTGTTTGGAGAACAATTAGTTCCATTGGTTGAAGATCGGGTCAAGCCGATAGGTGTATCCCAGAAAGAGTGAGCATGCTGATTGGAGAGGGCCATAGATTTGTTGCGGGCAGAGGCTCTCGAATAAGGTTTTCGAAGGATATGTATATTGGGAAATTGCCACTAGCCGACTCTTTTCCCTCTCTATTCTTCCTTGCGCCGGACAAGTAGTTAAAAGTGGAGGAATGCTATGAAGTTTTGGCGGGTTCAAACGTTTGCAATATGGCTCTCCGAAGTAATTTGAATGAGGATGAATCAAGAGATTTCGCTGCTCTTATGAGTATCCTCTATGAGGCTATGATTGACAAATCAAGTGAAGATACCAAGTATAGGAAGTGGGCATCCAATGGGCAATTCTCTTCCAAATCTGTTTTCATGAAGCTTAATGAATCTGACCAACCTGCCCATCTGTGCACTAAAATTTGGAAAGCCCCTATTCTGCATCAGGTCCAAGCGTTTGTGCGGAATCCGTGGATAGCCACTGTCAATAAGATCCTTACTATTGACAATCTCAAAAAGAGGAATATTGCAATGGCCAACATGCGCATCATGTGCAAGAGATGTGAGGAATCTGTTGATCATCTCTTCCTTCACTGCCAGGGTGCTAGAGCTATTTGGGATCAATCTTTAAGCTATTCAGAGTTTTCTGGGCCTTGGAGAGGTCTTTAGGTAATGTTATTGCAGGATGGGAACATGGCCCGTATTCGAATCAGGGCAAGTGTATCCAGACTATGGTCCCATTCACCATATTTGGGGGATTTGGAATGAGAAGAATGCAAGGATTTTTTAGGATAAAGCTGAATCCATCAGCTCCCTATCCGTTTCTATTGACTCCATGGCCCTGAGGTGGGTCCTTGCTCTCCTGAACTTCTTGGGCTTCACTCACTTCCTTAAGGGCCCATTGGGAGGCAATTATCTTTGGGGGAATAATGCTTCTGAGATGCTGTCTTGGAGTGTTTTTTTTTTTGGCTGGCCTTCTTGTTTTGTATTTTCTTTGTTTGGTTGGTGCTGTGAAGTGACTATGGGGTCATGTTTCATGGCTGATTCCTGTTTCACTCTCTGAAGTTTTAATGAAATCGTCATCATTCAGAAGGAAAAGAAAAGAAAATGTTGGCAGGTAAGGTATACATTCTTCTCACTGATTGGCTTTGACCCCTGGTAGTGTTAGGGCTTGTTTGGTAAAACTTAATTTCACCACTTATCACTGAAATAGACTATTTTCAGTGATTTTTCAGGATTCAGTGCGTTTGTTAAGTCTGAAATATTAAGTGCTTAATTTGGAATTTCACTGAAAAATCAGGAATTTTTTTAAGCCTTCCTCATTTGACCTAATACTTTACACTGAATGCGGTAAGTCATTTTGAATTAGATTTTTTTTAAATGACAAGGTTGCCCTCTTTCTAACTTTTGCACCAGCTTTCGATGAGCTAATTGCGCACCATAAAAGCCATATTCACATGACAAAGTTCTTTGGCCTACATCATCATGTATGTGTTATATCCACACCATCCATACATTTTGTCAAATCATTTTAGAACATGAGCCAAAAAATGAGGCAGACCCAAAGCTCGAATGGACCACACCAAAGGAACCTACAAGGATAATGACACCCCGTTGAAACCTTCCTAGGGCCCACCATGATGTTTACCTACCATCAAATCTGTTCATAAGGTAAGACAGACCTAGATGAAGGGAAAACACAAATTTCAGCCTGCTCCATAACTTCTATGGCCCCCTAGAAGATTTCAATGGTAGGCATTCAATTCCCACTGTTTGCTATGGTTTGATCCACTTGAGCTTTGGATCTGCCTCATTTTTGCATTCATATCCTAAAATTACCTAAAATAATGGATATAACACATACATCATGGTGGGGCCGCATAACTTTGTCACGTAAACAAGGTAACTACTTAGGTGTCGTAATGCAGGACAACTAACCACTTGCTCTAAAAGCTCGAACTGTTAGAGTGTGGCGAATTAATCCCTTTATCTCATAGCCCAGGTTGAGAGGGCCCCGAATCCACGGGTTCACCTCAGGGCCCCGAATCCACGGGTCACCCTAGGCCCTCGGTCGAATCCTCCTACGTGGGCCCCGAATCCACGGGTGGGTCCGAATCCACGGTCCCCCTGAGTCCACAGGCGCTGAGTCCACAGCCGACCCCACCCCAAGTGTGCTCCTGAGTCCACAGGCCGCCCCACTCGAGCCCGGTGTGAAAATGCCCCTGCATTATGTCGTCTTCTACTGTTGCTATCCCAATATTATGGGTGGATGACCAGTTATGACTTTAATGGGTGTTTAGCTTACCATAGAGCCCACCTCGATGTGTCTCATATCCAAGTCGCCCATCAGTTTTTCCACATCATTCTAGGCCATGGTCCCAAAAAATGAAGCAGACCCAAATCTCAAGTGTACCATATCATAGGAAACAGTGGTGATTGAATGCTCACCATTAAAAATTTCTTGGCAGTTCTTTTTTGTGGTGTGGTCCATTAGAGCCTTAGATTTGCCTCATTTTTGGGGGCTCATGATGTTTGACAAAATGGATGAATTGTGTGGATATAACCCATACATCATAGTGGGGCCCACAAAATTTCCCAACACCAACACAAACCAGCAGTTTTGGTGTTATTCGCTACTTCGTTAGTGGACGTTGCCCTAACTGTGGGTCCCACCTTGATGTATGTGCTGTATATCCAAGCCGTCCATTAGTTTTTCCATATCATTCTAGGGCATTATCCCAAAAATGAAGTAGATCCAAATCTCACGGGGACCACACCACTGAAAAGCAGTGTAATTGAGCATCTTCCATTAAAAGCTTCCTAGGGCTTATTGTAATGTTTATTTTCCATCCCACTTGTTGGTTAGGTCGCACAGACCTAGATGAAGGGAAAACACAAATATTAGCTTAATTACAATATTTTCCTGTGGTGTGGTCCACCTGAGATTTGGATTGCCACATTTTGGGCCCATGCCCTAAAATAAGCTGGCTAAACGGTTGGACTGCATAGATTTAATATAGACATCAAGGTGGGCCGTCTATTTTTTGGATGGTGAGGACTCATATGCTTGAGGCGAGGATGGCATACACACGACATACCTGTATATGACGGTGCTCTATATGCCTATTGATGATGTACGTGTTTTATCCATGCCGTCCATCCAATTGCCAACTTATTTTAGGTCGTGAGACCAAAAAAGAGGCCGATTCAAATCTCAGGTAGACCACTATTAAAAACTTCATGAGGCATACTATAATGATTATTTTCCATCCAACCTATTGAGCAGATCACATGGACATAATACTGTGAACATGGACCTCATTGTGGATAGACCATGAAAATAAATTAATAAATATTAGATGATCATAATCTTCATATCAACCTCTACCAATTAATATATGAGATGTTGTGTTTCTTTTATTAGTTGTCCAATTGAAGGACACTAATCGAATGGTTATGATTATTTTATCGATATGAGATGTTGTTTTGTCTCATGCTGTGCATAGGATAGAAATTGAGACAATAGGGGCAAATATGACAAATTGTCATTTTCCAGACATTTATAGTTTGTGTTAACCAAACAGATTTTTGTGAATAAAGTACTTAATTTCAGATATCAGGACTTTTTTTAGATAAATTACCAAACAGATTTTTCAGTACTTATAAATACTAAAATTCAGCACTTCAAGTTTTCAGCACTTAAATTAATTTTCAGACTTCATTTTTCAGTTTACCAAACAGCACCTTACTGTTCAAAAAAATAATTAATTAATTGGCATAAGTCTGAGATGATGATGATTTCTTGATTTAAATCTGAGTATGTCGTCACCTTCCTTTTTTTACATGTAATTTGGAAGAATAAAATGAAGAATTCGTGAGTGTATGTTACGTGACTAGTGAGTGAATGTGTCCATCATCATTGTTGCCATCATTATTGTGACGTATGTGAACAAACCTTCATATCAACTTCTCACCAGCCAGTGAATGAATATGCAATTACTAGTATATGAAACATGATTGGATTATATCTATACTAATATACAATGACAGCATTATGGGCAAAAGATTGCAACCAAATATTGCAAGCCACCTAGCCATTGACTCAAAAGGATTTTAATTGGCAATTGGGTTTGGGACAGTTAATGGTTATTTATGTCATTTTCAGCGAACCATTCCTGATGATATCAGTGACGAAAAAAGTGCATTCTTTTCCCAAGGTTTGCTAGCCCTACACATACCTGTTTACATGCAGTTCATGTGCCGACATAGACTGTATGTGATTCATCATATCTACGATGAATATAAGTTTCACCATGAAGATCATCTGGCGCAAAAATCAGGCCAATCCAGTCATCAGGTATGCCAAACATGTACAGAAAACAGTGTGATTTTTGCACCAGACGATCTGCAATTGAGTTCCACATTTTTCAGGCTCAAACGTCCCATTTGTGTGCAATGTTGGCACATGTGTCATGTGTAAGACTGCAGAGGACCTGAGCACCCACTAAGGCATTGCACCTATCACATGCACCTTTACAAGTAAAGTTGGTGTATGTAAAGTGAACTGTTCGTTGCCTATAGGATATAGGATTTCACATATATTAATCTAATATCAAGCACTTGTACTTAAAGACTCTCTCTAGACTCTAGTATGTGGTACACAAATCTGTTGGTTGTTGGTAATGGTGCCCTATGGTCTATGCTTCATTGAAAAAAAATAGCATTTGCTTGAGAATAATTCCATGCAAAAGTACATTGCCATCTAGACCTAGGGTTTGGTTTATATTTTGCATTCTGGTCTTTATATTTGTCATCTTTGGATGGATGAATGCATGCCACTTGGGCAAAATCGGCAATGCCCTCTTCTTGGCCAGCTAGGACATTTAATGGTATATCAAATGGGTAGTTTTGATGGATGGTGATCCACTGATGTGTGATCTAGGAGGAAAGTAAGCTCATAGTCGGCATTAGAGTTTGATAAGATGTACTTGCTCTTGGGTGAAATCTATTGGAGTTCCTTCATAGGTAGGGGCTTCTTCATTATGTACAAGATAGGCCTTCAACAAATTCGAATTTCACTTCAAGTTTTTGGATTAGTTGTAGTGATGGTCAAAGAATTCCCCTGTAGGATCCTCTTCTCTACACAACGGAATTAATTTTGATGAAGTTTCACAGGCTTGGAGGAAATATCAACATCAACATTTCAAGTCGAGGAATTTGGAAAGATGAGTATCCGAATGCATCTAGAGCTCGATCTAAGATTAATTGTGTGCAATTCCGTAACCTCCACATCTTTTGTAGCTGACTGATCTTGGGGTAGGCTTGTATATGATTAAAGCCTGAATCAAATAGGTATGAACAAAAATAAGAGTTGCACCAAACCAAAAGGGGATAAACAAAACATTGCAATCATCTAGTACCATGAAAACCTTATGAATGTGCTGCTCAAGCCCATCCCTAGTAGCAAACATATTTCCGATGAACATGGATTTGCTAGGCCAAATCTCTTGGGCATGTTTGGAACATGGGATTAGGTGGTATGGAATTGCATTTGGTCAAATGCAAATTCCATCCAGATTTTGGGAAGATGAGAAGGATTGGATTAATCTAGGTATCATATCATCCAGTCCCAGCAGGAGATACAGCAGGATTTCTAGTAGATTTTGAAATCCACAACATCTATGGGCCCCATGTTGATGCATGTGTTTTATCCATGCCATCCATCCATGTGTCCCCTTTGCACGTGACAATCGAGTTGCATATGCATACAGGTGACCAGCGTCGGTTGTGAAATATGGTGTGTTGATTACAATTCCATGGTCTACCAAGCATAGGTTTCTCATAATACAGTGTTTTTCGCCAAGGCAGAATTATGCAATAACGGCGTTAATTCTGCGTTCCAAACAGGCCCGTGTACCTGGCTAAACCAATGCATTCGGCTTGATTATTTTGGCTGTCTTAATTTATTGGACCGTTTTTACTGATGTTTTGTGAGTCGTTTGTTTAAGATCATTCTTATGAAGCCACCATCACCCATGTATCTTGTCATATCAACATCAGTCCAAACTTACTTTTCTTTTTTGAAAGGCAATCCATCTACTTATTCTCCATGTATCTTAATTACAATGTGTGGGGATTTTGTAGCAAATGTAAAGTTTGTTGATTTTTAATGGATCGGAAATCCTCTACATCATACCTACTTGTGCTTGTTCAGCCTACGGTGAACATCAGCTTGATCCCAAAGTCATGGGCACCACCAATTCATGAGTATGAATACAACAAGCGGTTAAAGGAGAAAAAAATCATATGGAAGCATAGGTCTAGAATGGCTTGGTGAAAACAAATCAACGAGAACACTAAATTCTTCCACTGGGTTACTAGTGCACGAGTTAGAGCAAACCAAATCCAAAGTATGAAGGTGAATAGGACAAGAGTTGAAGATAAGGAACAAATATACGAAGTCATTTTTAACTTTTCTCAGGGATTTATTCTCTGTTAGGGGTTGGCAGCAACCGCATTTAGACGACTTGCACTTCAATCAATTGTCCACTAGAGAGATAAGTAGATTAAGCTGGTACGCAAGGCTGTGGAGAAGCTGGATTAAATCTTTTGTTCAGTGAGCGAAGTTTTTAATTTTGGCTAACAGATTGCCGAAAGGCTCCGAACCCGTTATCCGCTCATCTTCTGTTTGTGGTGGAAGCTTTGAATGGAACATCCAAGGAGTTGGGTTAGTCGGCTGGGGTGTTTCTTCCCTACACATGACTTGTACTCCCTCATGTAATGATAAGCCACCAAAGCATCTTTGGAATAGGGTCATCGTAAAATTAACATTTACCTATTCAATTTTCTTCAATATCTTGATTATAAAACTGCTCGTGTTCCATAATCCTAAACACAAATAAACAAACAACTTATATATTCATTCACTAAAGGAAAAAATTTATTAGTGGGAATCAAGTTGAAAGACAACTACTACCCAGTCATCACATGAAGTGTATGATTGCATGCTTGTAGCATGAACAATGCCCCAATGCAAGCATAAGCAAACATTAAGTGTATGTTTGCATGGTTACGACCTCATAACATGAAGAGTACCCCCAACCATGTGCAACGACAATCCCACTAGTTGTGGCCCCACATGGTGTTTAGATGACATCCAACCCAGCCAAAAGATTCCAATCAAATGACGTGATGTTCCAAAATTCAAGCCAATCCAACCATCAAATGGGCCACAACAACAACAATAACAACAACAACAAAAAAAAGGAAGAAAAATGAAGAAGACAAAGCAAACACACCAATAAACCTTGGTTGAGCCAACCTAATGACTTGATTGGCTTATTTTTCGTGCATCCCATCATCATGGCGGGGCAATCTGTTTGGATGGGTTGCATACGACACATACCATGTGGACCACACAATTTGAATTTGGGGGTTTTTGAGTGATTACGTTGTTTCCCATGTTGTGGCCACCCAAGATTTGATCGGCCTGATTTTTGCAGTAGGTGCACATCATTATGGGGTACACCTTTTGTACAAGTTATATGTCATCCACCCCGCATTTTTCGGCAGTTATTATGTCCGTGGGAATCTTGCTATAACTTAGTTAATCCTGAAACTTCACCACAATCCCATGTGGGGTCCATGTTTTGGACCCAATTTCAGTTTGAGGTATCTGTCATGTGCACTGTTGCTATTTATTGAAAAATGGTCCATGTAAAAGGAGAAGGGGACCATTCACGGATGGTACCCCATTCATGTATTCTCTATGTAGGGATGCAACTTGGGTGGGTCCCAACCCAAACTTTTGGCTGGTTTGGGTTGGTTGGATGAGGTTGGGTTGGAGCATGGACTAAAAATCCTCTACCCGGCCCCACATTCTGTTGGGCTTGGATTGAGGCCTTGGACAACCCAACTCAACCTCAAACTGACCTTTGTTTAAACATTTATTTACCATAGTAAATGATGATAATTTCATAATGATTATTTTTCATGCCCCTTTGGATTGGAGGGAAAACAGGGAGGTAACTGTGCCTAGAAATTGCCTGGATGGGACTGCCTATGTTAAATCTGTGGGCCCCACAATTATGTATATTTTTTTATCCACGCCGTTGATCCATTTTACCAGCTCATTTTAAGTGCAGATTGTATGGTCAGGTGGACCACACTACTGAAAACAGGGAGGATAATGACGTCCATTGTTAAAAATTGAAATTTACGTAGGACCCGCAATGACGTGTATGTGTCATCCAATCTATTCATAAGGTCAATGTCATCCAATCTATTCATAAGGTCAAAAAGACATTGATAAACCAAAAACGCAAATATTAGTTTGATCCAAAACTTTTGTGTACCCAAAAAGTTTCCAACAGTAGGCATTCAGTTCCCACTGTGGTATGTGGACCACATGCGTTTTGGATTTGCCTCGTTTTTTAGTTCATGCCCTAAATGACCTGATGAAATGAACGGACAGCATGGATCAGACACGTACATTAAGGTGGTCCCCACATTTTAAAAGTGTCCTTTTGTCCTCCTCAGATTTAGTGCACTTGTTAACTTTAGTAAATAATTATCACCCATTTACAAGCATTTACATTGTTAAATGGTAAAACAAACAGCCCTAAATGTGAAAGTAGCCTTTGGTAAAATAGGTTTCATGGTTGGGAATATACCCATGCCATGGACTCTATGCTCCAATGCATGATTGGAACTGACATTGGCCCACATATGGACCATGTTGTAAGCTCTATGGGCCATGGTCACAAAATAACACTTATGGTTAAACATTTAAGTATTAGTTTCTTAGTTACTGGTGTTAACCTGACTTAACTCAATATTACCTGATCCAACCTGATTTGCATTACAGTTGAGTATTTAATACCTTGGGTTGGATAGCTAGGGATGGATCTAATGCTGGGTTCAGCCTAAGCCAACTTGTGTTGAGTTTGGGTTGGGCTTGGGTTGACCCATTTCTCCCATTATTCGTCTGTCCATGCTTGCATGTAGGATTGCAAATGGGTTGTGCTCGCTCAGGCGGAAACTGAATTCAACATGCATTGAGCTGGGTTTGGGCTAAGCCTTTAAATCTTGTATTTAGCCTGGGGTTGGGTTTTCAGGTCTAGTAGGTTAGATGGGGTTTCGCTGGGCTCGTATTTGACTCTAGGCCCTCTAGTATGGACTGTAACAATACAACTTATGTGGGGTTGTTCCGCACCCACACTAACCATGTTCGGGTCTTGTAGGATCCGGATCTCATACTTAAAGGCCCAGGCCCAAATCCAATTGGGTTTGGATGGATTCTCATCGAGTCTCTGGATTTATATTTTAAATCAAATAAGAGCACTTCACATTGTCAGGCCCACCCAACAGAGGGTTTAGATCGCGCAAACATTCACCACCTTGACACATGCATTGGTATGTGCACGGGCTCTCCTACTTGAGTGTGGCCTAGGAAACCTAATTTCTTTGCAAGAATAATCAACATATTTAATATTAACATTAAAACATACTAGACCTTACTTGATCTTAACCAAGTCCAAGTTAATGGACATAACCCGGACCTAGCTAGACCAGAAGTTTAACCAGGTCCAAAAGGGTGAGGCCCAAATCTGACCGAATTTGTTAACGGGGTCCAAATGAAACCCATTAAAATTGGGTAAGGTCCATTGAGAACCGGCAGGTCTGGGCACCCATTGACAGGTCTAAATTTACCTAACATTAGATGGGCTGAGACTGAGTGCTTAGATTATGGGTTGGAATAGACTTTTTCCAGCCTACCTAAGCCCATTGCAATTAGACCCATCCATCTGAATAGTAAAAGGGTTGGACCGTACCTAAGGTCAAGCCCGCCCCACCAGATAAGTATCTAGGTAAAAATTGACCCCAGTTGGGCCGACCTGGGAAATCACCTTGGACCTTCACACTCGATCTGGACTGTCAAAACGCATGTCCAAGCCCCAACTACATGTCATGGCACAAGTCCACATGCCGAGGCTAATAACTTAGGTTGGGCTTGGGGCCTCATTGTTTCTTTTTACTTGGGCAAGGAACTTCGGCTCCCTTTTAGTAAATGGCCTGGGCTTGGATTGTGGTTGGTGCCCATTTAGGGCTCATATGTCAATTTTTGGCCAGTAGTAAATGAGTCGAGTCTTCCTCCTAGCACACAATAACCTAACTATTTAGCCAGCTAACGTTTAAAAAATCACACTAACTAAACAATCATATCCATCACATTCTCCAATTTCTCTTAACAAATGTTATTAGGTCTCCATTCATGGCTCATAGGTAGACTCACAACAATTTCAACACAGATGCCATGGGTTCAATACAGGTGTGGGTGTGTAAAACAAATGTTTGACCATTACAATTCTCATCTCACACGGTCTCTTGTGATGTTTCTTTCACCAATCAGAGTAAGTCTTTTTTCATAACTAGAAATTCATGACGATAAAAAATTTCTAAAATTGTACACTGCCATTTAATTGATTTTGGGTTCAAGTCCACCGCCCTTTTCACCCATCTAGTGAAATTGTACGCTATGGATTTGGTAAGAATCATGTTTGGTTTCGAATTGCCTTCTTCGTCCGATCTTGATTTCAATAACCATCAGGATCCAACCAAACACTGATCAGTTGGGTCCACCTTAGAGTGATCCAAACCATTCAAATGGTCGAGCTTGAGCCTCCGATCAGGTACAATAAAGAACTCGGTTTCGTTGTAGTTGTTAGAACGAACAGGATGAAGATCAATCCGGATGGGTCATTGAGTTCCAGATCATCTTCGGAACATGCTGGGAAATTTAAGTAGCATCTAATGAACTGCTCATCGAAACAAAATGGGAATCTTCCATGTGCTTATGTGGAATCACGCACAAAACGTATGCAATAAACCTACTTAAGTTTTCGATCATGGAGCTTCAAAAAATGGATCACATGTGTTTCTTTATACCCATTTGGACCGTCCACAAGAAGCAGTTCAAAGAAATATAACCCCAATCAAAATATACCATTAATGAGTGGGTCATCTTCCTTGTTCCGAAGCCTAACCTGCACGATCGCATACATATCCTGATCTCTGATAAAATAAAAATAAATAAATAAATAACGTTCACTAGGTTATTACATGATCGATGAAGTCTCTAGAGGAGCTACAATTCTATATATAGCCTTTCTCTTGGTCCAGATAGTCCTTTTCAACCTGAGAAAATCAAATAGAAAAAGAGAAAGAAACCTAAGCACCACAACCACTCAATAAAATGAACAGAATTAACAAAAACACTTTAACAGCTAGCAGAACAATGACCTCAAGCAGCCTACTAGAACTTTGATTATATATTAAGACTATGAAGCATCGTAAATTAATATTTACCTAATCAATTTTCTCCAATATCTTAGTTGTGCGTATTCATTCACTTTATTCATTCACCATGAGTGTCTACTTTAGGGAAGAAAGGAAATATTTATTAATCGAATTCAAGTTGAAAGACAACTACTACAAGTCATCACACTAAGTATATGATTACATGCTTGTAATATGAACGATACACCAATACAACCATAAGCAAACACTAAGTGTATGTTTGCATGGTTACAACCTTATAACATGAACAGTGCCCCCAACCATATGCAAAAGTTATCCCACTAGTTGTAGCCCCACAGTGTTTGGATGACATCTAACCTGATTTTTGTAGTACGTGCACATCATTGTGGGTTGCACATTTTGTACAGATTGGATATCATCACACACCACATTTTTCGGCAGTTATTATGTCTCTGAGAACCTTGGTACAACTTTCGTTAATTTTGTTCCATGTAATTTCTGGATTATAAGCCAATCCCATATGGGGTCCATGTTTTGGACCCAATTTCAGTTAAGGTATGTGTGCCACGTTCACTGTTGTTATTTTACTGTAAGATGGTGTGGGTAAAAGGCAAAGGGGATTTTTCATGGATATATAGCACACCATTCATGTATTGTCATGCATGCATCTTCATTTGTAAGGATGCAACTTGGCTTGGTCTAACCTGAACTTCAAGCTAGTTTGGGTTGGTTGGATGAGGTTGGGTTAGGGCATGGACTAAAAATCCTTATACCCAACTCCAGCTTGGGTTGAGGCCCTAGACAACCCAACCTAACCTCAACCTGACCTTATGTACAGTACATATATATTGGCTATGACTGACATTATGATATAAATGTAAAATTGGCCTTTCTGAATCTCCGGACTTTATGCTCCATGCATGGGAAAAAGGGATTAATGTTCAAACTGAGATAGGCCCACATGCTGACTGATATGATTATTGGTGCCGACCATGTTGTGGACTCAATGAGCCATGGTAGCAAAATTATACTCATGGTTCGATATTTTATTTTTATGTATTTAGTTGTTGGTATTAACCTGACTCAACTCAATCTAACCCGACTCAACTTGAATTACATTACAATTGAGTATTCAATACCTTGGGTTGGGTATTTAGGGATGGGTCTAAGATTGAGTTCAGACTCAGGCCAACTTTTGTTGATGTTGGGTTGGACTTGGGCTGACCCAGTTGTGCCCCTATTAGTCTGTCCATGCTTGCATGTAGGCTTGCAAGTGGGTCGTGCTTGCGCAGGCCGAAACTGAATTTAACATCCATTGTGCTGGGTTTGGGCTAAGCCTCTAAATCTTGGATTTAGCCTGGGTTAAGCTTTCAGGCCCAGTAGATTAAATGGGGTTTTGCTGGGCATGAATTTGACTCTAGGACCTCTAGTATGGCATGTAACAACACTACTTACGTGGGGTTGTTAATGGGTCAGGTTCAGATCCGGTCCTAAAATACCCGCACCAGCACTAACCAGGTTCGGATTCCGTAAGATCCGGATCTCATTCTCTGGACCCGGATCCAACTAGGTTTGGATGCCCATCAAGTCTCTAGATCTATATTTCAAAGCAAATAAGAGCGTTTTACATTGTCAGGCCCAACCAATAGATGGATTAGATTGCACAAACATTTGCCACTTCTACACATACATGGGTGTGTACACAAGCTTATTAGTGCACTTTTCTGTGGCATACTAGTGCACCTTATTTGTCCATCACGTGGGTCCTTGTGTTGTAATGTCGGTTGAGCTTTGGCAAGCTGAAGACCGAACATTCAAGTGGACCAGAAGCATCTAAGAAGAAGAACAAGTAAATGAGATGCCTTGGTGACCCTAACCCTTTGATTTAAAACACCAAAATCTCCTTAGATGACTTGGACCAACTAGGAATACCTGTAGTCACCCTCATTAGTCTTAAAACACTTAGAAAAACATGATAAGTTAAACTAATTAAAGAGGTGGAGGCTGATGTAAACAAACCAACCTAAACAGCAGTTTTCGATAGATCTCCGATTAATTGGACATTGGTTCCGATGGGACTCTAATCAATCGGACTATGTTCCGATC
Source organism: Liriodendron chinense (assembly GCA_003013855.2). NCBI lineage: Eukaryota > Viridiplantae > Streptophyta > Magnoliopsida > Magnoliales > Magnoliaceae > Liriodendron > Liriodendron chinense. Next base: position 1,056,312 of record ML058427.1, on the reverse strand, counting down.
AATTGGAACTTGTTCCAAAGAAATTTCAAAACTCTCTAGACAGATTTTCGATCAATCGGATGTGGTCCCTCCGATCAATCGAAATTTGTTCCAAAGAATTTTGAAATTTTCCTAGACAGATTTTCGATCAATCGGACAGACCTCCAATCAATCAAACCATGTTTCGATCAATCGGAGATGCACGAATTTGCCCATTTTTTATCGTTGGAGAATTTTCTATAAAAGCGGAGGCATTCATTTTTGGGTAAGATTAGGCCTGGCAACGGGTCGTGTTGAACCGTGTTCGTGTCATGTCGTGTTCGTGTCGTGTCAAAAAATTGCTCACCCAAACCCGACCCGTTAACTAACGGGTCAAAATTTAGTAACCCAAACCCGACCCATTAAATAACGGGTTACCCATAACCCGACCCGTTTAACCCGTTAAATAAACGAGCACGGATTGACCCGCTACCCTATTAACTTGTTTGACCATCATATTGAGAAATGCATCGACATAAATAAGTAGTAAGCTTGTCATTGCATTTAAAAATTACTCAAGTCATAAAACCTCACAATGCACTAAAATAACATGTAAATAATGTACTAGAAACATATATATCTCAGAAGAAGATGTCAAAACAATAATAATACACACCTGTTTCAAAGAACCTCATACTTGCCTTCAATAGTAAAAGTTAGCTTTTAATATTGAGAACCTCATGCAGTCATGCTTGCCTACAAAATTTTATTAACCAATATTAAAAGTTAACTTTTAAAGAATGAAGAACTAGAAAAGTAAAAATAAAAAGAAAAAGGAAAGAAGAAAAAATCAGTACGAGAAAATTAACAAGTGGTTTTATTAACAAATTTCAATACCTCTCATTGATTATTAAGAGAATTAGTATTGGAGCATTGCGTTGAAGTAGCAGCCTCACAATTTAAATTGAAGACATCCTCAGTGAGCTCTTCCAAGTCAGTTTGATCTTTCTCTACAAGTAGGCATGGTAAAGAAAAATAAATAAAAAAATTCACAAATGTTCATATTATGAAAAGAAAAGAAAACTAGTACAAATTATATAAGATTTACCTCCCTTGCCAAAAAGCCAATCTCAACTACATAACAAAGCTTGAACAGTTTCAGGCAATAATGAACTACGATATTGATCTAGTACTCTACCACCAATACTAAATGCAGATTCAGAGGCAACTGTAGAAATAGGAATTGTCAACACATCACGAGCCAAATGAGAAAGTATAGGATAACGAAATTGCTCTCCTTTCCACCAAGTAAGAGCATCTAACTCTTGCTTTCTGTCTAGCCTTTCTTCTTCTAAATACTTATGTATTTCAGATTTTGTACTTAAAGAAGAACCCTCTTTGTAACAAATATCAAAATCCTGCATTATAGAAAAGAAGTTAATTAAATCCTTCTGAATTTAAATCTACTAACAAATTGGAGTTTTTATATAAATAAAATTGTAGTTTACCTCGAAAATAATGTCCCCACTTTCAGCCTGACTTGGAGTCTCATGTATTGGATTACTTAGGTTGAAGAGATGAGATAAATTTTTGGAGTACACGTCAAAGAGAGAGAAAAATGCATTATGAACACGCTGCAACTCATAAGAATTCTTACCATGAAGCTTTGCATAAGCCCACTCTACAAATTGAATTTTGTACCGAGGATCTAAAACAACAGCAATTGCAAGAATAAGACTATACTCTGACCAATACTTTTCAAACTTCTCATTCATCTTAGCTCCCATCCCTCTCAAAAAACTATCACTGCATTCCATGACTGTCTTGATATTATGTTGGATGATAAATACCTTAGGGAAGAATAAGTTTGATGTTGGGTATTTTGTTCCAGAAAATAAGCAAGTAACTTCATAGAAGTACCCCAAAAACTTGGAAATCTTCTCTATTTTATCCTACTCTTCAGGTGAAGGACAACGATTGAAATTGGAATCAATCAACCCTAAATTGATAAAAGCACGACGATAGAAAAGTGCACTCTCAAGCATGATATAGGTTGAGTTCCATCTAGTAGGCACATCTTGTCGCAAGCCTCTCCTACTACCCTTTATCCCTACTTGTGCAACACAATCATAAAACTTATGTTTCCTTGCAGGTGAACCTTTCATGTGTTTGACGCAATCCCGAACCTTTAACACCGATTCATCAATTTCTTTAAGTCCATCTTGGACTATCAAGTTCAAAATGTGAGCACAACAACGAACATGAAAGAATTGACCACTCATTAAAAGCACACCTCTAAAGTTTAGCTGATTCTTCAAAATATCAACAAAGCGATCATTAAAAGAAGCATTATCCAAAGTAATAGAAAATAACTTCTTCTCAATCCCCCACTCGGTTAACAGTGCATTAATTTGATCAGACAATGCAGCACCAGTCTGTGAAGGGGGCATGTGACAAAAGTTTAAAATCCTTTTATTCAACCTCCAATCTTAGTCAACAAAATGGGCTGTGAGAGTGAGGTACCCATCAGTCGATATAGATGTCCACAAATCAGATGTCAAACAAATCCTCCCTTCAACTGAATTTAACAAATTTTGAAGTTTTTTCTTTTCATTTTTAAACATCCTCAACACACATGCCTTGGCAGTATTCCTACAAGGTAGCTTGATATCAGGAGAAATATAAGCAAATATATCCCTAATGCCCTCATATTCAACAAAGTTAAACGGCAAATCATGCTTGATAATTGCCTCAATCACTAAATCACGAAATCTCTCAATATCAAATTTTGGGGATCGTATTAACAAAGACCCTTCAGATTGTGAGAAAAGTAGTTGTTTTATATCACCATGTTTGTTTTTAGGACAACTTCGCATGTGATGCAGCATATTGCCCGTCCCATGACTACTCTCACATACATAAACTACTCCACATTGTTTGCATTTTGCACGTTTCTTCTTATCCTCACCTAAAGGTACTGGCTCAAACAAGTTCCAAGTAGGTGATCTCAATTTGCGCTTACCCACTTGAAAGCCTTTAGCATTTTTCTTTGTAGGGCTTGACTCTGTAGTTCCTTCTGTGTCATCAATATTGTCACCTAATCCAGTTGAAACTTCGATAGAATCCTCATTACTATTCATAGAATCCATCTACATGTGCACCACAAAAAGATAAAGACATTAATGTATTTATCATAGGGTGATCCAAAAATATGACAGAAATTCACATCATTATAATATTTAGAATCTAAATTCAAATATTGATGAATGGCCACGTTCATGTGTGTTGTGAAGGAATGAATTTAATTTGTAATAACCTGTTTGCACATGATTTTTTTTTCATTTTTGGTTGTACTTCTGCATATTAACATAAATATGCATGAGGGCAATGAGTCATCTCAAGTGAGTTGAACTAGATGGACAGTGTGTCGGGCCGACTAGAAATGTGACTTGTCCATTTAAGTAAATGGGTTGGGCTTAGTTCAGATCCTCCATTCATTTTCCATATCATTTTAGGGCATAAGTAAAAAATGACACAGATGCAAAGTTAAGTGGACCACAACACATGAAATAGTGGAGATTGAACTTGTACCATTAAAAACTTCTTGGGGGATAATATTTGTGTTTTTCCCTTTATTCATGATCATTTGACTTGTCTGGCAAACAAACATCGTGGTGAGCCTAGGAAGGCGTCATTATCCCCACCACTTCCTTTGCATATCTCAATTCATTGTACCACATGAGTCCAAAAATGAAATAGATTCAAATCTAACAAGAACCTGTAGACACCCCACCTTCGGCTACACTATTGGTAGAGATAGCTGGTTGAATGGAGGACCATACCCCCAAATCCCAAGTCCAAACTCAGCCAAACTCACCCTTGTAAGCCCCATTCCATAGCCCAGATCAAGCCTGAACCCAGTCAACCCAGTTTTAAACATCACCCTGAAAAACCCCCCAGAAAAAAGGCCAGTCAAAAAAATCCTAAAAAAGTCAAACTCACTGAGTCAACCCGCTGAGTCAACCCGCTAAGTTAACTTGCTGAGTCAACCCGTCGAGTCAACCCGTCGAGTCAAAACACCGAGTCAACCCGTCGAGTCAACCCGTCGAGTCAAACCACCGAGTCGACCCGCTGAGTCAACTCACTGAGTCGACCAGCGAGTCCAGCAGCAGCCCCAAGGGAGCGACCGTACTCGCTGGAAACCGAGGAGCGGCCGTACGGGCGGCCCATAGCAGGCCGCCCGGACAAAATTATGAGAGCTGCCACTCTCCGCTGCTATAAATACCCCCCTCCCCTTCTCATTTCAACATCCCTTCAAGTCCAGCCAGTCCGAGTGCGATCCGAGTCCCCTTTCCCCTTTAGCCCATTTTTCCACCAAGGAGAGCTCGAGTGAGGAGAGTCTAGCCCTGGTCCAGCCCAGCCTGACCACTGGTCCAAGCCTCCCAAGCCATCCAAGTCTTGATCCAGCCACTCGAAGCCAACCCTTGCGACACCTCCGTCCACTCAACTACTCTTTTCCAGCATCATCTCATTTGCATCTAGCATAAGTGCAACATTTACTTTTCTTCCAACCCCCCTGCTTCACTACAAGCACTTTGATTATTCAAACACACCGCATGCATCTCGCATAAAGCACCTGTCAGTTCGAGCGTATGCTCTGGGCTTGCCCGTTGTTGGAACCTACCCATCAGAAACTCTTACTGTTCAGACCTGCATTCACGTACATATCACTATAAGCACTTTGAATATTCAAGCACACAGCATGCATCATCTCGCATAAAGCACCTGTCAGTTCGAGCGTACGCTCTGGGCTTGCCCGTTGTTGGAACCTGCCCATCAGAAACTCTTACTGTTCAGACCCGCATTCATGCACCATGTCATCCATGAGAATATACGAGGATTAAACTAGACTTTCAAGTATTCGATCAATTCTGTGAAGTAGAGACCGTACTTCGGTACGGGCAGTGTGTGGGGTGCTTAACCTCTTCCCACCCTGTAACCGTGATCCCTTACCTTGAATCTCTGGCCGCAGATCAACAGGAGTCATTTTGGAGGAAGGAATCTTCGGATCCCCTTCTCTAACGTTTCTACAGGGTCTAGCCGACTGTAGATTCGAAGTAACTGGCTAGTGGCGACTCTGGTCTTATATAAACTCACTTAAACTCATCCAACTTAACACGATAACCAAACGAAGCCCTTGAGAACGAGGCAAGCCAGTGGCACAAACGGCGATTTCGCACTCACGCATCCTCATCTCCTTCTTTTCCGAAAGGAAAGGGGAAGGGAGAAGAACGTCGTGTGGGAGCGCGAGAAAATCGGCGAGGGTCCACAGAATGGCGACTCCGCTGGGGATAAGCTAGTCCCACTAGTCGTGATCCGACTTGAAAACAGAATCCTTCCCGTACTTGAAAGTCATTAATCCTCATACAATCTCATCTGCATAGCATTCTACCCAAACCCAAACAAAAAAAAATAGAAAAGCCCAAAACCAAGAAAAAAATAGAAAATCCCAAAACCCTAAAAGAATATAGTCCTCACCATTGCGCCTCCTCGGGCTCAACGTACGCGGAGACAACTTCCCTACCGCAGTATAATCCGCACTCGGGCTCAGCAAGCCATGTCCGACCACGAAGAAGAAACTCATCACTTCCCTGCTCTTGAAATGACCGAAGCGCAACCTCCAGCGCAACAGCCCGTTGACAATACGCCAATCATACAAGAATTGGCACAAGGAATCAGAGCAATGCAAGAAATGCTCTTGCAATTCATGCAAGCACAAACCACCGCAGCAGCCAACAATCAGGTTGGCCCAGTTCAGCAATCTCAGCAACCATGCCGAGTCCTCCCGGCCTCCAGTTCAAATCAAGCACAACCATCGGAGTCTGCCCAAGACTACCGACAGCAGCCATCTCAGCCCTTCGCTATGGGGCATCCTTCTCAATATCTTCCTGCGACAACAAGGCCATCTCAGAGCACTTCCGTTGCAGGAACATCCAGTCAGCTTCCAGTCAATCTTGCAAACAACAATCTCAGTAGATCTCAGCATGTCCCCGCCGATGGGACACCTTTTCAATTCCAGCACATCCCCGCTGATGGGATTTCAATTCAATTTCCAGCAACAGGGACAGCACTGGCGAATGCCCACAACAGGGGTCAGTGTCAAGCCCACATCAATCAGCGGACAGTAGCGAATACCCAACAAGGGGGTCACTTCCCAGCATCTCAGCCTCCTGCAAACAGGAGCACTTTTCAATTCCAGCACATCCCCGCCGATGGGATTCCAGTTAATCTCCAGCAATCTTCAATTCAGCAAAATTCAGTTAATTTTCAGCAATCTTCAACTCAGCAAAATCCAGTCAATTTCCAGCAAGTTCCAGTTCAACCTTCAGTACAGTCTCCAGTTCAGTTACCATCATTTCAAGCACAAGTTCATCAGAATCCAGTTCAATCATCAAACCAATTTCAACAACCCGCAGTTGCTTTTCAGCAAGCCCATAGGGTCAAAGACATCGACCACTATGCCGAAGAAGAACGTGCCTTACTCTAGGAGGCACCAGTCGCTCGAACAGATCACTCAGGACTGGACGAGTTGCGGGAGCAGTTCCAGATCTTGCAAAATCAGCTTCAGCGATAGCAAGGAATCGACTTACCTTCGACCAAGTTCAGAGACTTGTGTCCTTTCCCAGATGCTCAATTACCTCAAAACTTTGAGGTACCAAAATTCAAGAGATACGATGGCAGCGGTTGTCCCACAGCACATCTCAAGGCTTTCTGCGGGGAGCTGAGTGCAATCGTAGGAAATGAAGGGGCCCTTATTCGTTTGTTCCAAAAATCTCTGAAGGGCGATGCCCTAGATTAGTACACTTCATTGGACTACCACCGCATCAGAACATGGGAACAGCTTTCCCAGGCTTTCGTCGACAGATTCGCATACAATCTCAACATGGCACCCAGAAGAGCCGACCTCGCAGCACTCAGGCAAAGGAGTGATGAAACACTATCAGCTTATGTGGGACGTTGGCGAGCTATGGCAGCCAGAATGCGGACACCCATCGACGATGAAGAACAAATCTCCATGATTGTTCATTCAACATATCCAGGCATATCCGGGTATCTCATCTCGCATCCATATGCGAACTTCTCACAGCTAATCCGTGCTGGAGAGCAAGTCGAAGCAGGAATCCGTGCAGGGACGATTTCCCCATGGCCTCATCAAGCACTCCAGTCAAGAGGAACAGAGTGGAAGGAAGACCTATCGGGCACGGGAATGGAAACCGCAGTGGTTCTCCTCCCCGCCCAACGGAGGTAAACAACATCAACACCACTGCTCAAGGAAATCAACATGATCCCCCACAGGGACGTCAACAGTATCAGCAGAATCAAGTTCAGCATCAGCCTTAGCGGTATCAGCCACAACCGAATCCTCAGCCACAAACACCTCGACAACAGCAGCAGTTCAGGGAAAATGGCCAATACTCATACCAGAACAGGCAGAATTACAGGGAGTTCAGGAAGTTCACTCCACTCAGTCAACCACTTAGTCAAATCATGACTACGCTGGTACAAAAGCAGTTACTCACTCTGATGACACCTAGGCCTCCGCCTCATCCTCTGCCTCCAAACTACCGAGAAAATGAGTACTATGCCTACCATCAAGGACGTGGCCACGCCACTGATCGATGCTATACTTTGAAAAATGCTATACAAGACCTAATTGATGACCGCAAGATCGTCATCTCGGTCCCTGGAACTTCTCCAGCAGCTTCCACCAACATCCTTCAGAATCCTCTGCCTCAACATCCGACGGACCCCAGTTCGTCTCGTGGCCCTGCAGTCAATAGTATAGAAGAAGGGGATCATCTCGATCGCTTCTTCTCCCCCATCCGGTCCATTCATGCTTACACCTATGGGCCGACAAATCCTCCTCCGATCATGCAAGGGGCAGGTCCCTTTCCTCCTCCAGTCCTCGAGCCAGTAGTACTCAAAGGAGCACCTCCATATGATATACCAGTTGTTCAAGGGGCACCTTACAACCATTCAAGCTGGGAACCAGTCGTCCTGGAAGGAGCACAATCATACATCGAGCCCACATACGAACCTGTCATCTTGCAAGGGGCAACTCAAGAACAATCCAATCCACAATGGAAGGATTATACTCATCAACAACAAGAACCCGTTGTATTGGAAGGAGCTCTTCCAGTCGAGCCAGTCGTATTGCAAGGGGCAAACCCCGGAGGCGTGTCAATCACACTACGACAGCTGGGACGAACAGAGAAACCTCCTGCCATATCAAGAGGACCAGTATTCATTCCATGGGAGCCTCCTGCCCCAGGAACAGTCAAGCCAGGACCACGACCTTATGTGATCTATGAAGACAAGCCTCGATACTACCCCTTCAGCACAGGCAACAATGTAGTTCTCAAGGAAAAAGCTCCATACGAGGAAGATCTAGTACCCACGACAGCACCATTGCAAGAACCGGTGGTCCTAGAAGGCAAAAGGGAGGAAAACTACAAAGAGGTTCCATGGCACTATCCAGAATGTGCGGAAGTGGGGAACATGAATCCCAATGGGCGTTGCATCCGAAGAAATAATCAGAACAGAGGAGATACCAAAGGTGCTCTCTCAGGCCTCGGCAACAAAAATGAAGCCGCATACGATGTGGCGACTCAGCTCAAGTCAATCCCTGCACAAATCTCAGTATGGGAGCTACTCTGCACATCTCGCATACACCTAGAAATGTTTGCCAAAACCTTGAACGATGCTCATGTCTCCTCCGATACGGCACCAGAAATGATAGCTTTGATGATTGGACAACTCCTGGCTCCGCGCGCCATCACCTTCACAGATAATGAGTTGCCACCAGAGGGACGTGATCATGGGTGATCCCTCAACATAGCCTTACGATACAAAGACCTCTGTGTTCCACTGGTCCTTATCGATAATGGCTCAAGCTTAAATGTCTGCCCACTCAAGACTGCAAAACGTCTGGGAATCAGTCCTTCTTCATTCCGACCCAGCACAATATGCGTCAGAGCATTCGACAACACCCCCCGATCAGTGGAAGGGGAGGTCGACATAGAGGTACAGATAGGTCCGGAAGTCTCCACCATCACATTCCAAGTCCTGGATATATCAGCCTCTTTCAACATGTTGCTCGGACGACCGTGGCTGCACAAGGTTGGAGCTGTGCCATCAACCCTGCATCAATGAGTGAAGTATATCTGTGGAAATCAAGTGATCTCTATCCATGCAGAGAATGAGCTCATCATTCCTTCCAATGCTGCTGCCACTGAACCAGACATCCCGGTCATTGATATCCAGCACTCTGAAGAGGACATCCCGTTTCACAGTTTCGAATTCGAGACCGTGAACTCTATCGCTAATCCAGAACCGATAAGGGTGGATTGTGTCTTTTCACCGGCAGAGCGTTTGAGCCTCAAATACCGAATGAAGAATCACTTCAAGTCCAGAAAGGTACCACTGATATATAACCAACGCAAATGGGGACTCGGATACAAGGCAACCTTCATGGACAAAAGAAGGAAGAAATTTCGGTGCTCACCCATCCAGTTCGTCAAGCCAGGAGAACCTTGCAAAGATCCAGGAGGGAATCAACCGACTGTACTACACAAAGGCCTCCCGATGAGCCTAGTTTGGGCCACGTGGCCCCCCATTCGATGGGATCAGATTCTCGAACCATCTAAGCCTCCAGAAGAAAAAGAAAAGGATGAAGACGAAGAAGGAAGTCAAATACAGCAGCTTCAGGACCAGGTTACCCTGACACCTGCTCCCAACCAAGGGCACAACCTGCCCACGCCAGCATCAATTAACCAGGGGCACAACCTACCCACTTCTCTCAATCAGGGGCACAACCTGCCCACTTCAATCAGCAAGGGGCACAACTTGCCCATCTCAGCACCAATTAGCAAGGGGCACGACTTGCCCATCCCTGCAGAATCAACATCATCAATCATCAGCCAAGGGCAGAAGCAGCCCATCCATTGGACCAAGAAAGGGAAGTGGCCAGCCCTAGATTGGTCTGATGTCCAGATTCCAAACTTGTGTCTAGCTGTGGAACCAGACGAACTGCAATGCGAGGTAAGTGATCCGGGAGGGACTGAGTGCGACTCAGATCTCGAACCCGACCAACAAGAAGTCATGGTCATTGGGCCAGACCATGACTCTTCGCCCAAATCATCAACCCCCACCTCTTCAGGGGAGGAAGTGTGGGGTCCTGAATGGTCATCTGTTCCCCTAACTTTTGAATCAGCCAAAGAGCCATCTGAGGGCTCTGGCTTCCAAAAAAAACGCCTGTCTAGGCAACGATCGGAACTTTGGAATAAGTTGGGATCAATCATGGTCTGCAATGCCCGCTTGTTCAAAGTCCCGTGAATTTCAAAAACCCAAAAAAATCAAAAACTTTCAAAAGCCAAAAACATCTAGTATTTCCATTTCAGAAAAATCTCAAAAACCAAAAAACATTCTTTCCCTGCATTCAATAGTGTGCCAAGTTCGTCTAATGAGTCGCATGAGTTTGAAGTCGAATCATATGATTTCGACATCGAATTAGACTTCGAACCCATGGGTCTGGACGAAGCTCGGGACGAGGAAGATGATGATCCTGCTCCCGAACTTGAGGATCTCCTCAAAAAGTTCGAATCCAAAGCCAATGTTGTAGCCGATGATTTCGAGATAGTAAACTTGGGGACACCTGAGATCCCTAGGGAAGTACGCATTGGAACTGAGATGAAACAGAAAATGATAGAGTTCCTAGCTCCAAGATTGTCCAACTTTGCGTTCTCATATGAAGACATGCCGGGGCTCGATGAAGAGCTCGTTGTACACCATCTACCAACCAAGGCAGATATGAAGCCAGTGAAGCAGAAACTTCGAAGAATGAAGCCAGAATGGGCTCTGAAAGTCCGAGATGAAGTCATCAAGCAGTACAACACGGGATTCTTGGTAGTCTCCAACTATCCTGAATGGCTCGCCAACATCGTGCCAGTACCAAAGAAGGACGGCAAGGTTCGAATGTGCATCGACTTTCGAGATCTCAACAAAGCCAGTCCTAAAGATGACTTCCCTTTACCACATATCGACACTCTGGTCGACAACACTGCTGGATACAAGATCTTCTCATTCATGGACGGGTTCTCAGGTTACAATCAGATCAAGATGGCCGTCGAAGATCGCGAGAAGACATCGTTCATCACTCCCTGGGGAACCTTCTGTTACAGGGTGATGCCGTTCGGTCTGAAGAACGCAGGAGCAACATATCAGCGAGCAATGACAGCACTATTCCATGACATGATGAACAAGGAGCTTGAAGTATATGTGGACGACATGATCGTCAAATCTCGCACACTTGAAGGACACTTTGAAGATCTGAAGAAGTTATTCAACAGATTAGAAAAGTACAAACTCCGTCTCAACCCTCAGAAATGTGTCTTCGGTGCAATGGGAGGCAAACTCCTCGGTTTTATGGTGAGCGAGGACGGCATCAGGGTCGACGAGACCAAAACCAGAGCAATCATCGAGATGCCCCCTCCTAGAACAGAGAAAGAAATTCGTGGCTTCCTCGGCAGAATTCAATACATCAGTCGCTTCATCGCACAGCTCACACCTATCTGTGAGCCCATATTCAAGCTCCTCCGAAAAAATGTTCCAAAAGAATGGAATGATGATTGCCAAGTCGCCTTCGATCGCATCAAGAGATATCTCATGAATCCTCCAGTCCTAGTGCCGCCCGCTCCCGGACGACCACTATTGTTATACATCTCAGTAGCAGCAGAAGCCATTGGCTGTGTCCTCGGCCAACACAACGAGACTGGGAAGAAGGAACAAGCAATATACTATTTGAGTCGAAAGTTCACCGACTACGAGACCAGGTATTCCCCGATCGAGAAGACTTGCCTCGCCCTAGTCTGGGCAACTCAGCGACTCCGTCAATACATGATTGCATTCCCTATTCTCCTCCTCGCTCGCATGGATCCGCTCAAGTACCTGTTCGAGAAACCGGCACTCACTGGGAGAATAGCTAAATGGTAACTACTCTTGTCTGAGTTCTACATCACCTATGTCACTCAAAAGGCAATCAAGGGACAGGCCCTCGCCGATCATCTTGCGGCTTACTCTCTCCTGGATTATCAACCGCTCAAGACGTTCTTCCCTGATGAAGATCTCTTACTTATTGAAGGGGATGAAAAGAAGAAAAAAGATGAGTGGACGTTATTCTTCGACGGCGCAGCAAACTCTAAAGGGAGCGGTATTGGAGCAATCCTCTACTCTCCAGACGATGTCCCTATTCCTATCTCGAGGCGCATCGCATTCGAGTGCACCAACAACATGGCAGAGTACGAAGCATGCATCGCTGGCTTAAGGGAAGCCATAATCTTGGGCGTCAAGAAGCTACGAGTATTTGGAGACTCGCAGCTTATCATCAATCAGACCAATGGCGAATGGAAGACCAAGGATGAGAAGTTGATACCATATCATGTGTATCTTGACAATCTGATCGAAGAATTCAAGGAAATCACCTTCTCATACATGCCCAGAGCCAAGAATCAGTTTGCAGATGCTCTTGCCACACTTGCATCAATGCTCGAGATACCAAAAGGAGCTTCAGAATGGGAGCTCACAGTCGAAATTCAAGAAGAACCTGCTTTTTGCCTGCAAATAGAAGAAGCCGAAGCTGTCCCTGACAAACCCTGGTATGCCGACATCAAGCAATATCTCGAAACCCAGGAATATCCAGAATCAGCAACAGCAACAGATCGCCGAACCATCCAACGTTTGGCCGGCCAGTTCACCATCAGTGGCGAAGTTCTCTACAAGCGATCCTATAATCACATCCTCCTCCGATGCGTCAATGAAACAGAAGCTGCAAAGATCATGAAAGAAATACACGAAGGAATCTGTGGCCCTCACATGAATGGGCACATGATGGCAAAGAAGATTCTACGACTCGGCTACTATTGGCTCACCATGGAGATAGACTGTTGCCAGCATGTCAGAAAATGCTTCAAGTGTCAGGAGCATGCGAATCAAATCCATGCCCCATCATCAGAGTTATACAACCTGACCACCCCCTGGCCCTTCTCCATGTGGGGACTCAACATCATCGGCAAGATCAGTCCCAAAGCATCAAATGGTCACGAGTACATACTTGTGGCAGTCGACTACTTCACCAAGTGGGTAGAGGCAGCCTCCTACACCACGATTGCAGCATCTCAAGTGATCAAATTCATGAAGAACAACATCATATGCCGGTATGGAATCCCTAATGCTATCATCACAGATAATGGGACCCCGTTCGTCAACAAGAAGATGGATGACTTCCTCAGCAAGTTCAAGATCCAACGTCATCGATCAAGCCCCTATCGTCCCCAGATGAATGGTGGGGTAGAAGCCGCAAACAAGACAATCGTCAGGATACTCGAGAAGATGGTCGTGACCTATCGAGATTGGTCAGATATGCTCCCATATGCACTTTGGGCCTATCGAACGTCTGTACGGTCTGCTACGGGCGTTACTCCTTTCGAGCTTACTTATGGAATGGAAGCAGTTCTACCAGTCGAAGTGGAAATACCATCACTTCGGGTGTTATTAGAAAGCGGAATTGAAGAAGGAGAATGGCAACGGGTCAGATTCGATCAGTTGCAACTAGCAGATGAAAAGCGCATGCGTGCACTAAGTCATTCTCAGTGTTATCAGAAAAGGATCGCTCGGGCTTACAACAAGAGAGTCCGAAAAAGAAGTTTCAAGGTAGGCGACATGGTCATGAAGAAGATTCTACCGTCGCACCTTCCGGACCCCAGAGGAAAGTTCAAACCCTCGTGGGACGGGCCACTAATTGTCAGAGAAGTACTTCCCGGAGGCGCCCTCAGACTCACCAGCATGAGAGGGGTGGATCTTCCTGAGCCAACCAACGCCGACAACGTGAAGATCTTTCACGGGTAAGTTATTTTAACCTTATCAAAAGTTACTTTAATAGAGCTGAAGTCAAGAGGTCGAAGCTAGGACCTCTGAGAAATCATTCCGTCCACCAACAAGTGTTTCAAATAAGGGGATTCAAAAAGAGAAACATACAAAAAAAAAAGAGAGGGATTCAAAAGGAAAAGACAAAAAAAAAAGAGAGAAAAAGAATACAAAAGAAAAAAAAATAAGAGAAGAAAAGAGAAAGAAAAAGGGAAGCCAAAGCAAGGCACCCAAGAGAAAAAAAATCAGTCCAAGAAGAAACACATCCATCCATCCATCCACCTCAGAAGGGTCTTTAGCAAAGACCAACAGCTCTATTATTGTAACTCAGGATAAGGGCTGAAAGACTGCCATCGGCCGGCAACGACGGATTCCCGACCTCTAGCCGCCGCAGTTATTCAGAGATCCAGAAAGAAAAAAAAAGAGAAAAAATGTGGGCCTAAACAAAGAGGGCGGAGTGAAAACCCGAAAGGGCGCTCCGAGTAAAAACAGTGGGCATACAGCGGACTTGGTGAAAACCTGAAAGGGCGCCAAGGGTAAAAACAGCATAGCTGCCAAGGGGCAGGCAAGACCAAATACCCGGGACGTGGTGAAAACCCGAAAGGGCGCCACAGGCAAAAATGACGGGAAAAAGCCGGCTGTAGTGAAAACTCGAAAGAGCGCTGCAGGCAAAAATGGCTCAAAAAGAAAAAAAAAAAAAAAAAGTGCAGGTACCAAGAAATCAGACAGTCCAAATCGGTTCAAGCAGTGAAAGTGCAAGAACAAGAGGAAGTACAGTCAGGAGCGAAGAACTCTACAAACTCTGACAATCTCAGGAAGCAAGAGTTTCCATTGCCTACATCTCTAGGGAACCAAAGGATCAAGCAAGTCAAATCTCGAGACATCGGTCAAATTATTGACCGAGCCCCAGTTCTGATTCCTATATCCCGACACAAAGTCCAGAAACACTCACAAGACAACTCATGGCACAGTAGATTTTCAAACAGTTTTCTCTTTTTTAATTAGATGCATCATATTTCTTTTACACATATCATATCATCTTTTTCAAAAAATACAAAAAAAAAAATACATCATCATCAATCATCCATGCAAAAAAGAATGTGCAGGTGGCCAACACAATCAATCTCTACCCTCCTCCTCGGCCACATCAGGTGAGTCCTCTGACTCATAATGAAGTAGTCTTACTCTCAACCTGCTCACCTCCATACGCAGGTAATGCACCTCGTCGCGCTCAAGGGTACGGATCGCTGTCTCCTCATCTGACAACCTCCGATCGGCAGCCAATCTCCTCGACATCATCTCACAATGATACCGAAGTGCGGAGATCTCAGACAGCAAATGGCCATGAGTGGCCAAAAGGAAGCCAGGATCGATAAACGGGCGCTCGTCAAAAGGTTCATATGAACCAGATGAAGAGCCAGCATCTCCAAGAATATCCTGCTCATCCTCATCAACAGTATGGTGCCAACAAGGGATACGTCGATACAAAGACTGCTCAGCAACCCAATACTGATATGGGGCGGTCGCCATCGAAAAAGTCCGTAGCTCAAATCCCAACAAATCAGCTGTCAAATAACTCGCCCAAGAACAATCAATCCGGGTCCTAAAGTCAGAGGATCTGGATGGAAGTACTCGATGCCCGATACCCGTAAAAGCGAAAAGAGGAACATCCTGCTCGTATCCAAACTGCCGCAGGAATCGGATGGGATGGTAAGAAAAGTAAGATCGAAAGCTTACCAACATCAGAGGAAGGCGATGTGCATCGCAAAGCACTGGAGGAAGTGAAAGCCAAGATGACTCCCAAAGAACGTTCCAGTCACGAAGTTCAGCGAACATCCTGCGATATAAGGGCTCGCTCATCCTAGCTGTAGGCGGAAGGAACTCCATGATATAACGCATGATGTCAGAGCCCGGGATGCCAGGAAGAGGTACAGGAACGGTCAGAGAAAGACGCTCCCATAGCCAGACCTGATCACAAAAAGGAAAAGAAGTTCAGCTAAAGCAAAGCAATTCCCAACAAAGCAAGAAGGAAAAAAAGGTGTAGAAAGGATACCTGCAAAAAGGCACAGCAGCCGCGAAGGACACGAGTGCGGCCCAAGGCGCAGTCGGTCAGCCCATCGAATAGCTCGGCCAAGATAAGAGAAATGATCCCCTGCCGACGGATAGCTCGGCTCATCACCTCAAAAAGCAAAGGAGTCTGGGATCTACGCCATCCCGAGAACAGCACCTCAGCAATCAAGCAGAACATCAGTGCGTTCCGAGCAAAGGTAGAACCGGCCGTACTCTGAGGGCCCGAAAAAAGATCATACAGCAGGTCTAAAGAGAACACTACAGCATCCTGGCCACCAGCTGCAGGCCGAACAAGATAAGGGATCCCGAACCAGTTCTGCGGTGTAGCAGTCTTCGGCGACGTCTTCGGCGAAAAATATTGAGCATAATCCCAGGGTAGGCCTGTCAAGCGAGCAAGCTCCTCCAAAGAAGGCCCCATCTCCATATCGTTGAACGCAAACAAGTTCAACGAAGGGACCCAGTCAATCAAGGCAGCTCCGAGCATCCTCTAGTCAATATCAACTCTGGCCATATGGATCAGACCGCCGAAGCCATAAGACTCTAAATCTCGAATCTCATAAACTGACAAGCTGTCAAGCCAAGCAAGCAGTCGTGGCGAGCAGGAAGAACGAGGAAGCAGCTGACAAGTCCTCACTGGTACCCCCTCCAGCACAAAAGGCCCAGAAATCAATAGTGACTCATCAAGGATCGGAAGGTCAACGGGCGAAGGAGAAGGAAAAGCTGGGACCTCTGCAGACTCGACAGCCCCTGACCTGCCCTCAGTAACGGCTATGTCTGATATAGTCGCATCGCTGTCTGAAACTGTCATAATCTCAGCCGCATGAGAAGACTCGCCCACCTCATGAACAGAGTGCGGAAAGGACCGATGACCAAGAGAAGGACAATGCTCCCCATCAAAAGGACTGTCAGTGAAGATCACACCGCACATCGTGACATCCTGGCTAATCTGACCATCGAAGAATACATCTAAACCATCAAAAAGGGTCCCGGCAGCTCCGATCGAAGAATCAACGGTCAGATCTGGACCTGGGGCCCCCTCCAACAGGAAACCATGAATCCAATCATCATCCTGGCCGATCAAAGGGATCATCGAGGCATCCACACCGTCCATCATCAGGGGGACATCATCAATGATCACATCAAGTCCACCCAAAGAAGTATACCGCACATCTCGGCCCTCATCCAGAGCATCCAAACCGTCAAAAATACCATCTGAACCATCTATCCCATCCAAGCATGAGATCAGCCCATCTATGTCCCTCATGGTCCCATCATCACCATCCATCACATCATCCATGGGGCCCACACTCAAGGGATGCATAGCCTCACCTATGTCCCATCCCATCATCCTATCCACACCATCCATTCCCCCCATAATGAAGGTCCCATTCAAATCAGAAAATCCAGCCATCCCACCATTAATGGAGCCATTCAAAGCTCCACCAACCACCATCCCTAGCCCCTCATCAATGCTTCCATTCAATGCCCCATCTCCCCCATCCATTAAAGACATCTCCCCATTATCAAAGCTCAATTGAAAATCTGAAGTGTGGGACCCACCTTGGACAGCCCCCACAGCCCCCAAATCTCCACCATCCATGGCCCAAGAAAGGACAAAGCAAGATGAGGACAAGATGATGATGAAAGAGGAGACAAAGAGAAGATTCATTGTTGGAATCGAACCTGAACGTACACAGCAGGTGGGGACAGCAGCAACAGGGACCAGGGAATGTCCGAGCACGAGCCAGCCCAGGCCGCTCAAGAGAGGAGCTCTGGGCGGCCTGCCCTGGGCCGCCCGTACGGACGCGGTTCCCCTCTCTCCGCGGGATTGGCTCCAGGATTCTTGGTAGGTGAGGCTGACAGTCCACGTCAGCAGATGGCGCTCCATGGGCCGCCCAAGGCTCCGGTCCACTCCAGATTTCGACTAAAGCTGATCAAGATCATATAAAAGGTGCCCCACCGGTCCAATCACAAAGCAATGCAGCCAAAGCATGGCTAATCAAGTCAAAGAGAAGGAAAGGTGATCAAGTGGGGGGCCACAAGCAATCCAAGCCATTCCAAGATCAGATCATCATGATCTAAACCATTGAGGGACCTACATGAGCCACCAAACAACAAGATCAAAGGGCGGATCATCAAAAGAAGGGCCAGAATCCAAGATCTAATCATCAAGTGGGCCCACAAAGCCAAATCAAGCGATCTGAGACGTTCAAGCCATCATCCACACCATGAGAAGCCTTCTTAGTCTCACAAATCATCAAAAGAGGTGCCCCAAAGTAAAGCCAAGATCGCAAGTGGGCCCATAGGGCCGAATCTATCAATCTGAATCATTCAAGGGCTAAATCATCAGGATCCAAACCATTAGAAGGCTTACACAAGTCAGAAAGCAGCAAGATCAAAGGCATGATCATCAAGAGAGAAGGCCGGAATCCAAGATCCGATCATCAAATGGCCTGCAGGGCCAAATCAAGCAATTCGGACCACTCAAATCACAGTCAGCCCCGTCAGAAGCCAAAAAAAGCAAGGTAAGTATGCCCAACCCCAAAAACTGGTCCGAAGACCTTAAACTACGTCGGGATCAGGATCCCGAGGGATTTTCAATAAAAGCCGACATCGGTTTGGATCGAATCAAGACCTGACGATCTCGGACATTTTTAGAAAACCAAAAAAATATATACATCACTTGTACAGTTTCTGGTCCGAAGACCTTAAACTACGTCAGGATCAAGATCCCGAGGGACTTTCAATAAAAACCGGCATCGGTCTTGATTGCTCGAATCAAGATCCGACAACACCGGACATTTTTCAAAAAATCACAAAAATATATATATGCATTACCAGCACTCTCTTTTAAAGTTTCTGGTCCGAAGACCTTAAACTACGTCGGGATCAACATCCCGAGAGATTTTTAATAAAAACTAGCATCGATCCCAGCCTTTCAGGCCAAGATCTGATGATCTGGATCATTTCAAAAAATAAAAATATATTACCAGCCCCTCTTTTAAAGTTTTATGGTCCGAAGACCTTAAACTACGTCGGGATCAAGATCCCGAGGGACTTTTAATAAAATCAGCATCAGTCTGGATTGAATCAAGATCCGCTGACACCGGACATTTTCCAAAAATAAAAAAAATAAAAAAAATTCCTGTTTTGTACAGTTTTATGGTCCGAAGACCTTAAACTACGTCGGGATCAAGATCCCGAGGGACTTTCAATAAAAGCCGGTATCGATCTTGATCAAGATCCGCTGACACCGGACATTTTCCAAAAATTAAAAAAAAAATGTACTTGCCCCCTTTTGTACGGTTTCTGGTCCGAAGACCTTAAACTACGTCGGGAACAAAATCCCGAGAGATTTCCAACAAAAACCAGCATCAATCTCAATCGTTCGAGCTGAAGTCTGGAACCTTTTCCAAAAAAATGAAAAAAAAAATGATTCACCAAAAATTTCAAATTCATCTCCAGTGGTCCGAAGACCTAAAACTACACTGGGATTAACTTCTCGGGGGCTTTCTTTCCTAACCTGTTCCAGACATGGCTAACACTTGATCGTACGGGTGTCTGGAATCTTCTAAACAGGTAAGGGCTGAGGCGGGCAGAACTCCACAATCCTGTTCGTGTTGAACGCACCGTGATAGACAACCTTGATTTGGAAGTCGCTGTTGAATCTGACGGATGTTCCCTGTTCCTAAAACTCATGAAGGGGATTAAGGCTGTTGGGAGGTGAAGCTCACTCTCACGGAATTGTGAGCAACGTAAGACCCCAAACTGGATTGACTAAGGGAAATGTGAGGATGTGGCTCATCTTGTGGCCGAAGGAGTCCGTCAGACGATACGTGGTCTATGTGCATTGCACATGAGGAACAGGCAACTTTGTGGGTGTGTTGACTAAAAACCCTCAAAATCTCCTCATCCGAAGATGTAAAACTACGGCACTTAACTGTGTGAGACTCGTCTTGCTCGCTGACGTAAAATGGATCGGGTACCTTACCAGCAGTAGAAGCTGGAAGTGGATGAAAATTCCACACTTTTCCCTGCATTTCAGAAAAATCACAAAATACAAAAACATTGCAAAATCACCTCTTCAAAAATCACAAAAAAAATATGTCCCTTGCTTTCAAATTAAATATTGGCAAAAATCACCAAAAAATATTTCCCTTGCTTTCAAATCAAAAATTTGCAAAAAATCACAAAAATATCTCCCTTGCTTTCAATCAAGATATTGTCAAAAATCACAAAAATATTTCCCTTGCTTTCAACCAAAATATTGTCAAAAATCACAAAAATATTTCCCTTGCTTTCAACCAAAATATTGTCAAAAATCACAAAAATATTTCTCTTGCTTTCATCAGAAAATATTTCGAAAATCACAAAAAATATTTCCTGTATTTTCAATAACCGATCTCTATCCTGACCACTCAGTTGAAGACTCGGACCACATATTTACAAAAAATCACAAAAATTAACATCCCCAGCACTACAATTCAGGAGTCTTGAACTCCGCTCACTTCACAGTATGGGATGACGGATCCAATCGCCCGCAAATTGGAATCTTGACCAAAACGGGCAACCAAACACCATCTCAATCACATGCATGCCCAGAAGAACATCTTGAAGTCGAATGATATCCTAGTACATTCTCATTAGCAAAGAAACAGCATCTTGGGACGATGGACCTGATCGACCACGGGTCGGGATCTTGACCAACCCGCTGTCCAAACCTCCGTATCAAAAAGAAAAATCCCCAAGGGAGTACAACCCTGCAAGCAATAAGCTCAAAATTCTCTGCATCTCCAGCAAAAGCAAAATCATCAAACGAAAAGAGAATGAACCAAGCCATGCATTCATCATGCATCTCCATGCATCAGCATCCATCGCATCAATCATCATGTTTACCTGCTTTCAAAATAAAAGTCGGTTAGCTAAAGACCCCACAGGCATCCCTAAGTGGAGGCACATGCAAACCAGATTTTCATTTCAAAAAGACAAAAAAATATTTCTATTCGCAAATAAAACCCCACGGAGTATCACTCCCCAGAGTGGGTATCTTTTCAAAAATCCAAAAATATTTTTCCAGTAGAGCGTTCTGCCTCCAACACACTGGGAGATCTTCCATATCTCTGGGTAGGAGCCAACGCAAAAATCAAATAAGATCTGATGTCTCGCGGTTTCCCCGGAGATCATCGGATCCAATGCACTCAAAGTACGGTCGAACTAAACTCCAGTGTCAGTGCGGTCGTACCACATGCCAAGATACAAAAAAGATGAAAGCCAAAAGGCTCGGTCACAGAAACCATTTGAACAGGTGGAAACGATGAATTGTAACCCAAGTATCAAAATCAGCAGATTGGGTGGAAAGAGTTCACCCGCACATACCTAGGCGTGGATGCCTGAAGTACCTTGACTGAGTCCAAGTCGGCGTAGTAGAATCCCGTAAGACTATCTGACGCAGGGCGTCTAACCACTTTGACAGTCAAGCGAAACAAGTACTCCTGGAGTGATCTGGGAAAACATCAAACATCACACAATCAGTCTCAGGGTCAGTATCCTCGTAAGACTAGCGGACGCAGAGGCTCTGCTGTACCTTTCCGATGTTAGTACCGATCGGGAATGGAAGGGTTGCGATTGGGTACCCAGGTTGCAGCAAACTGCAGGGACAATTGCAACGTTTTCTCCAAACTCTCGCGGTATGTGCGAGTTATCAATTTCCAGACAATCAACTGACTCAGATACAAAGGACAACAAAGACTCCAGACCACAATCAAGGAAAGAATGAATTGCAAACTAAGCATCGAAACCAGCAGATCGGGTGGAAAAAGCCCACCCGCACATATCTAGGCGTGGATGCCTTAAGTACCTTGACTGAGTCCAAGTCGGCGTAGTAGAATTCCGTAAGACTATCGGACGCAGGGCGTCTAACCACTTTGACAGTCAAGCGAAACAAGTACTCCTGGAGTGATCTGGGAAAACATCAAACATCATACTATCAGTCTCAGGGTCAGCATCCTCGTAAGACTGTCGACACAGAGGCTCTGCTGTACCTTTCCGATGTTAGTACCGATCGAGAATGGAAGGGTTGCGATTGGGTACCCAGGTTGCAGCAAACTGCAAGGACAATCGCAACGTTTTCTCCAAACTCCCGCGATATGTGCGAGTGATCGATTTCCAGACGATCAACTGGCACAGATGCAAAAGCAAGCAAAGATTTCAGAACATGATCTATGAATGACCGGGTCAGAAGTGGGGTGTCCACTCGCTTTGGCATTCAGTTGCATGCAACCTCTGCCAAAGAAGGGCATCTGTAGACACCCCACCTTCGGCTACACTGTTGGTAGAGATAGCTAGTTGAATGGAGGACCATACCCCCAAATCCCAAGTCCAAACTCATCCAAACTCACCCTTGTAAGCCCCATTCCATAGCCCAGATCAAGCCTGAACCCAGTCAACCCAGTTTTAAACATCACCCTGAAAAACCCCCCAGAAAAAAGGCCAGTCAAAAAAATCCTAAAAAAGTCAAACTCACTGAGTCAACCCGCTGAGTTAACCCGCTGAGTCAACCCGTCGAGTCAAAACACCGAGTCAACCCGTCGAGTCAAACCACCGAGTCGACCCGCTGAGTCAACTCACTGAGTCGACCAGCGAGTCCAGCAGCAGCCCCGAGGGAGCGACCGTACTCGCTGGAAACCGAGGAGCGGCCGTACGGGCGGCCCATAGCAGGCCGCCCGGACAAAATTACGAGAGCTGCCACTCTCCGCTGCTATAAATACCCCCCTCCCCTTCTCATTTCAACATCCCTTCAAGTCCAGCCAGTCCGGGTGCGATCCGAGTCCCCTTTCCCCTTTAGCCCATTTTTCCACCAAGGAGAGCCCGAGTGAGGAGAGTCTAGCCCTGGTCCAGCCCAGCCTGACCACTGGTCCAAGCCTCCCAAGCCATCCAAGTCTTGATCCAGCCACTCGAAGCCAACCCTTGCGACACCTCCGTCCACTCAGCTACTCTTTTCCAGCATCATCTCATTTGCATCTAGCATAAGTGCAACATTTACTTTTCTTCCAACCCCCCTGCTTCACTACAAGCACTTTGATTATTCAAACACACTGCATGCATCTCGCATAAAGCACCTGTCAGTTCGAGCGTATGCTCTGGGCTTGCCCGTTGTTGGAACCTGCCCATCAGAAACTCTTACTGTTCAGACCTGCATTCACGTACATATCACTATAAGCACTTTGAATATTCAAGCACACAGCATGCATCATCTCGCATAAAGCACCTGTCAGTTCGAGCGTACGCTCTGGGCTTGCCCGTTGTTGGAACCTGCCCATCAGAAACTCTTACTGTTCAGACCCGCATTCATGCACCATGTCATTCATGAGAATATACGAGGATTAAACTAGACTTTCAAGTATTCGATCGATTCTGTGAAGTAGAGACCGTACTTCGGTACGGGCAATGTGTGGGGTGCTTAACCTCTTCCCACCCTGTAACCGTGATCCCTTACCTTGAATCTCTGGCCGCAGATCAACAGGAGTCATTTTGGAGGAAGGAATCTTCGGATCCCCTTCTCTAACGTTTCTACAGGGTCTAGCCGACTGTAGATTCGAAGTAACTGGCTAGTGGCGACTCTGGTCTTATATAAACTCACTTAAACTCATCCAACTTAACACGATAACCAAACGAAGCCCTCGAGAACGAGGCAAGCCAGTGACACAAACGGCGATTTCGCACTCACGCATCCTCATCTCCTTCTTTTCCGAAAGGAAAGGGGAAGGGAGAAGAACGTCGTGTGGGAGCGCGGGAAAATCGGCGAGGGTCCACAGAACCATACCGTAAGAAACAGTGGTTATTAACCATTAAAATCTCCTTGTGGGCAACAAAAGTTTTGGATCAAGATGATATTTATTTATCTTCCTTCATCCAGTTCCTGTGACCTTATCAATAGGTTAGATGAGAAATAAACATTAGGAAAGTACAGTGAGCCTCAGAAAGTTTTTAACAATGGACCCTTCAATTATCACTGTTTCTTATATTATGATTCACCTGAGATTTAGATATGCTTCATTTTTTAGCTCATTAACTAAAATGATTTGGCAAAACAGGCAATGGGTGGATATGCAATATATACTTTATGGTGGGCCCTTGACAAATACATTTCATCCATCTGTTTTGAAATACTATAATCTTATGGTGTTGTAAAAATCAGGCAGATCCAAAACTCAGGTGGGCCACAACCAACGAAACAGTGGGAACTGAAATTTCCACCATTGAAACCTTCCTAAAGCTGACACATGATGTTTATATGCCATCCAAACCGTTCACAGGGTTATTACCCCTCAGATAAACTGTAATCACAATTATCATCCTTATACAAAACTTCTGTAGTCCCCAAGCGTCAATCCCCACAGACGGACGGATTGGATTTGTCAAGGACATCTCTTTGGGCCCCACACAGCCCCGGGCACAGAAATATCTCTGTGCCCGTCCTCACTAGTCACTAGCAATCCGCTTCCATCTTGGTGGGTTTTCATTCCGTAAAAAAAGAAAAAAAAGAAGCAAAGTTGTGAGAGAGAGAGAGAGAAAGAGAGAGAGAGAGAGAGAGAGAGAGAGAGAGGAGGAGGATTGAGGCCTCACCTGAGGGTGACTGGGTGAGAGGCGCTGACGGCGTGAGGCAGGAGAGGCCGAGAGGGTGAGGCCGCGTGAGGTAGGGAGAGGGGCTGACGGCGTGAGGCAGCCAGGCAGGTGAGGCAGGGAGAGGGGCTGGCTGACGGTGTGGTTGACTACGTGAGGCAAGGAGATGGGCTGGCTGACGGCGTGAGGCAGTGAGGCCGTGTGAGGCAGGGAGAGGGGCAGGGGGCTGACGAGAGAACTGAAGAGAGGCATAAGGTTAGGGTTTTTTTTGTTTTGTAATGCTGTAATTACCAAAATGCCCTACTAACGGGTCAAACGTTTTTTGTGGGTTAAACACTGACCCGACCCGTTATCAAAACAAGTCTTAACGGGTCAACCCGTTAGTGACCCGACACGATAAGGGTGGACCCAAACACTGTTTTTTTCGTGCGGGTTTCGTGCGGGTTAACGGGTCGTGTGGAGTTTTGCCGGGCCTAGGTAAGATAAAGGAATTTTGAGGAGTTAGAAGCTACCACCATTGCACACCATTAGGAACTCTAATCCTAACCCTAGCAAGGCATCTTCTTTGTGATTCATCACAAGATTAGAGCATTTCAACCTCATGTTAAAGATGTATTTGTTCATCTTTGGTCTCTAGAGTTTGGATTAATCTTGATAGTGAAATTTCTATCCAAAACTCTATAATGAGATCCTTGTAGTTGAGACTCTTTAGGCAACCCATTCACATTAGTTGTAGAGATCTCAAACCTACCTTCCATCCACCTTAAACATCTCAAGAAGAGCAAATGCAAGGGGATTGATCATTGGAGTTAGAGCATTGGCAAAGCATCGGCAACAACATCGAGGAGTACAAGGGGAGCTGATTCAAGCACAAGAGAGCGAGAAGAAGCAACTAGAAGCGGCGCATCAACGGGGCTCAAATTTGACAAGTAAGATTTTCAATTTGTGTTAAGTCTAACCACTCTTTTCCTGGTAGAAATTGAGCGTAGAGTTTGTTTATCAAACTCGATAGGTTCGGTTGTAGGACCTAAGCCCGGTTGTAGGGTCGAATATAGTCTCCAAGTGGAGAGCCTCCGGCGGGAGTAAACGCTAGGTTCGATTATAGAACCTTGGCTCGGTTATAGAGCCTAAATCCATTGAGGTTCGGTTGTAGGACCTTGACTTATGAGTGAAGTCTAAAAGTCAGGTTCGGTTGTATGACCTTAACCCGGTTGTAGGGCCTAAACAAGTCTCCAAGGGGAATCACCAACACGGGTGTAAACGTGTAAATTAGGAGAAACCTGTAAACTCCCCGGTAGGGTGGATCCAAGTTAAAACACTTAGGTTGGGGGGAACCTAATTTAAACTCCCTAGTAAATGTCGGTGTGCTCAAAGGGGTTGAGCACTTGAACCGGGAGTAGAGTAGACCCAAAGTCGAACCACTATACATCGTTGTATTTGTGATTGTATTTGAGCACATTTCTTATTATGCATTGCATTTAATTGTTTAATTATGAATGCTTAATTAGAATGTATGCTAGGCAATTGTTAGGCACATTCACATACACAAGATGTACTTTCACTTCTTGAGTCGACTTGATCTTATATGATCCATTCTCACATAGTCTACTTAGGTAGCATAGATTGAGTGTTTGATTAGTATAATCATATGTTAATCTATGCATATTTAGACTACGTTGTTTATTGCACATCATATGTTAGTCTTATGATTGGACCCACTTAGGCTTAAAAGTTAAAGTGTTATTGCTTACTTAGTTTAAATTGCTAAAATTGTTAAGCGAAAAGATTTTTAAAAGGTCCTAATCACCTCCTCTAGGACTTAGTCATAATTCTAGTTGCTCTAAAGCTTCCGCACGCATACACGTCTACAAGTATAATCAAAGTGACGTAATTTCAATGCTCTCCTACTTAAGTGTGGCTTAGAAAACTCAATTTATTTGCCATAATAGTCTATTTGTAATATTAATATTAAAACATACTAGACCTGAATTGATTTTAACCATGTCCGAGTTAATGGACCTGAGCTAGACTTAGCTAGACCAGAAGTTTAACCAAGTCCAAAAAGGTGAGACCCAAACCTGACCCAATTTCTTAATGGATCCAAATGAACCCATTAAAATTAGGTCAGGTCCATTGAGTATCGGTGGTTCTGTACCCATTAACCCTAAACTTACTGAAGTAAGGGCTAAATAATGGTTAGCAATGGTGACCGTTGGCAATTTCTTTAACTCACAGGCTAGGCTTAGGATGGCTGGTTTGATTATGAGTTGGAATGTACTTTTTGGGGCCGATTATAACAGTAAGTCAACTCATTGCGATAAGGCTCATCCAGCCAAGTAGTAATTGGGTTGGACGATACCCACGGCGGAGCCCGCCTCACCAAATAAGCATCTAGGTCAAAACTAACCCCAACATGATTACCACATACCCATCCCAATAGCATTGAAAAAGTCTCTAACCCACCCACGGAAAGCCCTTGGACCTTCACACTTGATCTGGGCTCCATGCCAGGGCTAATTAATTGAGTGGGGTTTGGGCCTCACCATTTCTTTTTACATGGGTCAGGCACTTAAATTCTGGACCCATTTAGTAAATGGCTTGGGCTTGGATTATGGTTCTTGCCCGTTTAGAAAATGGGCTGGTGTAGTAAATGAGTCGAGTCTTCATTATATAAAAGGCACAAGATAACCTGACAATTGAGCTAGATGGCTGGGAAATGATATAGTACAATCATCTCTTCACAGCTCACAATTGCAGGGGAGTCGTCCATCTGGTATACTTTGTAACTTTTCAAAAATCACACCAATTAAACAATCCTCCAATCACATTTCTCCAATTTTTTTTATAAATGTTTGGCCATTATCATTTTCATTGCATCTATCTCTTTGAAAACCAACTTTCTGATTGATAAGATAATAGTATATTTGGGTATCCCACAACACTATCCATCTGATGAATAAACCGGATTGATTCATAACCCTGCCACTTGTCCTCTAGGGTTGTTAACGGGCCAACCTCCCTCCAAGCAAACGCAAAACTTTGAATAGATCCAGGCCTGTCAAAATTTGGACTATAGAATATCTTGCACCCACAATTTACCATTTGTACACTTCCTATGTGAATCTTCAAGTTTGTTATGTAATCTACTAATTTCTAAAAGAATGTGAAGGTCACTCACAGTGCTAGCGTGGCATTGCATATGTGATGTGTCGTTCACCAATCAGAGCCCCTAAATTGTAGAGGTGGACCATACCACATCGAAATATACAGCCAGCATGCTACCTCCTTCAGTCTTCCAGTTGTATGGAACAAAATAACTTGTGTCTGATTCAGGGAGAGCTTTGCAAAGCCCACATGTGTGTGTACAAGACAGCTCATGTGCATGCCACATGTGCCCGCATAGAGATAGATACGATGTCCAAGCCATGTAGATAGCCATGTCGAAGAATCTAACAGGTGGTCCACGAGTTAGGTGGGAAACAGTGACCAAACAAATGAATGGCTTAGAAAAAACTTGCCCTAAGTTTTATAACCCATTCACTTGTTTCTATTTCTAAAACTGTCATAGCAAATGATTGGAGAGATCTTCTTTTAGTCGAGAAAATCTATACAAGTGAACCACCATATTGATATCTTATATATTGCACATCTGAACCATGTTGGCATCTATGGTAACATGTAAATGAGCCACCTTGATAATACAAATTACTTAACAGAGCTCTCAAAGAAACTATCATGTATGGCATTATGAGAAAAAAAATGTTAATCTCAAGACAGCATATGCAAGAAACAATAACCACATACATGTGGAGCCCACCAACACAGCTATATTAAATCAATGTATGTGCAGCTCCATTTTTCATAAACAGAAATGCACAACAATAACAGTTTTTCAGTTGTTTTTAGCTAGTCCAGTTAAATTGTACATTGTCACTCACTGCAGAATCAAAATTAGTGAGTTGTGATAGGTCGCCGCTGCATAAAGGGAGAAAAAATATGAGCATGTACAAAGAACATAGAGATTTTACATGAAAAACTCTTTCCAAAAAAAAAAATTCCAACACAAAGCGACATATGATCCATTATATTAAAAAGTTAAAAGAGATAGAATAACTAACAGAACAACGATATATAATGATTTGGCTAAATATAAGTAAAGAATCATCACTCATTGTACGGCGATATATAATGGTTCAGCTAGTATAAGTAAAGAATCATCACACATTGCACAGCGATATATAAAGGTTCGGCTAATTGCCTACTTCACTCTCGAATAACGAAATTAAACTTAAATTTTTCAAATTTTACTATCTCATATAGTTTTCATTGGGTTCACCACAAACCATTACATCCTACACAAGGACAACACGTGTTCACCCATTGGTAGCCTACACGAGGTATTATGAGTTTGAATCACAAACTCTTGATTAGTTCTACATAATGACTAACCAAATACACTCCCTCTAAAAGCTTACACAAGATCTTATAATAATTTAGGTCTTCAAACTCGAAATTCAAATCTCTAAAAGAAGTGAGTTTACACAACGGACTCTAAAATACTTCTTACAAGATAGTTAAGTCTCTTTACTAGCACATGGTGTTGATATGCTCCTTCAGACTTAGTTCAGCTTCTCTTGAACTCCCTTGATCAGCTACCTTCAATCGATCTTTCAATATAGAGTTCCAATGTATAGGGAGTATAAGGTTTAATGATAAATTTTCTACAACTTAGGATTTTGTATGAAACTAAAAGGATTCATCTCACCAAACATTTTAGGTTAATAGACAACTAAGACTTACCTGTATGATTTGGGTCTAAGCCTTAGAAAATGCTAGAGTTTATGTTCATCTTCAATGGGAACTTTGAATACTCATTTGGGGCATTTACACTCAAGAAAATGACATGAAATCAATGGAAATTGAGTATTTGAGAGAGAATAGGAGTTGAATGCACAAGAATTTAATTTCTACGAAATTTTCATCAACTAGCAAAAGTCTTAAATCAGAGAAGAGGAGCAACGGATCTAAAACAGCTAGAAATGACCATTGTTGATTTAATCGATCGACCTATCGATTCGATCGAAATTTTTCAAATTTACATAATGAGGCTTTGTTGATTTGATCAACTCCAATTCATGACATGTTGATTCGATTGCTCTAATCGATGGCATGTCGATTTAATCGACAGTACATAGTCTTTTTACATTTTTTTTGTTTTCATCTTTGAAAAGTTTTGCACATATTTAAGCCCAATTTGTCTTTTATCAATTTGACTCTAAAACTAGGGTACGATAACTTAGGATTTTTTCTATCAAGTTAAGTCATCTAATAGTATTTGTTTTTTGGTTTACATGCTTTTTAAGGTTTTGGAATACTAAGTCACTACATTGTATACATATGTCTTCAAGCCTTGATCATCGCAAGTCTTCAATGT
Organism: Liriodendron chinense; assembly: GCA_003013855.2. NCBI lineage: Eukaryota > Viridiplantae > Streptophyta > Magnoliopsida > Magnoliales > Magnoliaceae > Liriodendron > Liriodendron chinense. The sequence continues at coordinate 1,026,248 of ML058427.1, read as the reverse complement.
TTTCGACTACCAATAGGGCTCACTTGACTCGACGACCCAGAAACTCACGACGTTGACAAACTTATGCACTTACAATTGACACCGTCATTATCTGCAGATGAATTTAAAAGAATTAGATCAAATTTTCAATGACTCAAAAAAGCAAATGCCAAAATCATTACAAAAGTATTATGAGATAATAGTTGATTTAAGATAGTAAAGAGAAAATTGATAGTTAAAATTGTTGTACCATCTTAACATGTATGACATTGTGGGTGTTGGCATACACTTGATTCATAATCTTTATATAGACAAAATGAACTCTTTTATCTGGTACATCTTACCTGTCAATCCTTTAAACTGTCAAACTTCAAATAGAATTGTTCAAACACATGACATAATAAGATGAAAATGACATGATAATTGCCGATTCTAGTCGTACAGTTGATTCTCCTTCATTGACATAACAGAGAATTTTCCTAATATTATCATAATTTCCTTATATAAAATAAAGAAAAAACATACCATGAATAACTTACCGTAACTATCACTTGTAAGATAAGTTACTCAAGTTCATACATGTTATTCTTAAACGATTTCACATTTAATAACAGTTATCATACATGTATGATGCATTGCTCGAGTTAATACCTTTATCACCACCTTATTCTTACATAACTAGGTAGTACACGATATAGGGTATTTTAACAATTTTATGTGCCCAATCACTTTGGGTATTTTAAAGCCACCGTAAAATATACCACATTAAATTTCTCTTATATTTCATTCTCTTAAAATTCAATTTAATAAAAACAAACATTCTTAAAAGAATAAAACCATAATATATGCTTGGCATCATTGAAGCAAATAAATTGGACAAATTGAACAAAGGTTCTTCTGCAATCCAATCCTATTACAAGTTTAATTGTGCATATGTATTAAGACTAATAATTTAGTAATGTAATAAATGTAATAAAAACAAAACTAATGTTTCAACAAGTATATTTTATACAAAACGACAAGTTTTAATCTTACCTTTTATTTTATTTAACATCACCATTAAAAAAATTCATTTATAATAAAAATGAAAAAATAATGATTGAAGATACAAAAATATTTGTATAGAACCTACATAATATGAATATAAATATTAATGAAGTATCATAAATTAACATTTAACTATTCAATTTTCTCCAATATCTTGATTAAAAAATTACTCATATTCCATAACCCTGAACACAAATAAACAAAGGGCTTATATATTCATTCATTTTATTCATTCTCCAAGAGTATCCACTTCAGAAAATGTAACGACCCGAGATTTTCGACTCTCGTGTATAACACGACGGCCGAATTCCCAAGTAATTTATGGAATAACTAATTTGTCAAATAATAAAATATAGCATTCAAGCACAATGGCGAAAACAATTATCATCTTATTCTATCAAACTTACTACGTCATCATCAATGTTTAAATAAGGGAACCAACCAATATCCATACTGATAATTAAAATACAAAATCATGTCTTCTCTTGAAGACTTATTACAATTCCATAAATGTATCAACTACTCAAAAGAAATATTTAATAAATGATAACATCAACTAAGTGTCTCTAACATCGTCATCCGCTATGTGATCGTACGAACCATCGAACTATTTTTCTTAAAAAATCGAATTTAATACCTGGATCTTCACATGCGTCATCTAAATTGTGTTTGAGATACCGTTAAACGCTATCATAGTGGAAAATATTTCCTCCAAGATAATCAAGAATAATAATAATGGTACAGAGTAAACGCAAGCAAGATATTATCATTTAATCAAATCAAAACAACCAACTAAAAATCTTTGTTAATGCGATGCATGGAATGCATGCTCTGGCTAAGGCACCCTGGCTAGAATCACAATACATGAAGTGGGAGACTCCCTGTTACGACTTCATGCTAGCCACTAGTCACCAGAGGTTCCTGAGACGTACAAGCCCATAGTTTTGCCAGACCACGTGAGAAACCGGACGCTCATAGCCCAAATCTACACGTGACAGTGTACGAGAGAAATAGGATGCTCTAGCCTATTCTCAATTCCGTACACCCACATGGAGCCAAGTGAATGCATGACTTTAGTTTCACCTTTATCTAAGTGTTTTCGCATACAACCGATTTAAATAAAACTCAATAATCACTATGGGGAGTCGCAAGCAACCCAGCATAGTCCGACAGCACGGGATTAGTGTCCATAGCACCAACCCCGGCTCATGAGAATTTGTATACCATTAGTGTCCACTCATTGTCCCGTTTTATGATTTCATCATGTCCCAAAAAGCCAATGTTGTACATCATGACCAAATTCATTAAAATACTCATGTAATGTAAATGGATCCAATCAAGCATCATGTACATGTAAGGATCCATTAACAAACAATCACTTCATTCTCTCAGTTAATTCAAGATATATTCTTCCATCATGGACACCTTTTACGGGTTTCATCTCTCTAAATCGAATAATTTTACCAACTTAGGGACAAAGAATATACAATAATGAGATGTCAATATCATGATCTTATACACATATTTCATATCACAATATGAAAACCAATGTTACTTGTAATACATGGACTAAGAAAATAAGGGCATAGATTTCACAAAAATAACAGAAATACACATGCTTCTTAGTAAAAAAAATCTAAACAAGGAATCACATCACCATACAATGATATTCATTACAAATCTCACATCAAACTTCATGTTATATGGATAAGTAATTCAAAACAAAATAGCTTCACATGCCACAAAAGAAACTTATGATAATCGTGATATTATTAATGAAAGGCTTGAAGGAAAATTCTCACCTTAGGATGGACTTAGAAGAGGGTTGTAGAAGATCCTAGCCGCTGGAAAAATATGAGAAAGAACTCCCTTCTCTCTCCTCTCTCTCTCTCTCTCTCTTACTCTAGGGCATGGAGGCTAGGGTTAGGAGAAGGGCTTGGAGATGAGTAGTAGGAATATGGAGAGGGATGTGCGTACATGGGGAGAGAAAAGAAGGGTGTGCGAGGTCTTGTATAACAACGTCTTAAGATGAGTTTCTCAAATCTCAATATTTAGGTGATCTTTGATCAATTCTAATCCGTTCATCTTATCAAGCTCGAAGAGTAGAATCAAAATACGTAAATTTCTTGATGATTCACATTCTAGATTGGCCGATTCTTAAAAATGGCCTGACGGGTGCTAAAATGGGCTAGATCTCAATTAACGGTCTATGCTTGATGATCAGGGCCCAAATTTTGAGAAAATATGCAGTCATGATAGGCAAACAATTGTACAAATTTTAGTAGTTGATTGATGGTGAGAAATGCCTAGATCTGAAATTCCAACTTTTGGCGGAAAAGGAATGTGCTAGCTTTGTGGTTCAACGGTGTAGGATTATAGATCGGGGTTCAAATTTTGTGTAAACTCGTAGTCATATGAGTATAATGAGTGGTCCAAATTTGAGAAGCGATTGATGGTGAGAAGTGAGTAAATTGAAAGGTTCAGATTTAAAAAGAGTTGGTAACTCATTAATTTCTAAAACGGGATAACGTCGCGCATAAGAAAAAAGCTTATCAAGGTGGGGCACTCAAATCACACTATTGGTCCATGATAAAGACGATCCAAGTCACTCATATGAAGAAAAATATTCGACTACGACTAACCATCTACTTTCCTTACTCGATGGACATGAAAATCAAATGTTAATGGGCTGATTTGACAATTGGACCACTTCTACTATGATTTAAGGGCTAAAATTTGACGTGTGTGGTTAATATGTGTCCAAAAGCTTAAATTCAGGGTTTTGTATGAAAGTGATCATCAGAAACTATAATACTTAAAAATGGTATCTTAATTTAAGTTTAACTAATGGCATTTTCGTAATTATCTAAAAAGTGCGTAATTTTTTAAATCTGATCTTTCTACGATGTTTATGGGATCATTCTAAGCAACTTTTGTAAATGGTCCCCTATCAGATCTCCTACAGATGTCCTGCGATTCGCAAATCAACGGTAAATGTACAATAATTAATAAAAAATAAATTTTAAAAAATTTTAAAAACAATTTAAATAAATCTCGAAAATCTGAAGCGTTACAGAAAAGAAAGAAAAAATTTATTAGTAGTAATCGTAGTTGATTATTAGCGGGAATCATGTTGAAAGACAACTAATACAAGTCATCACACTGAGGGTATGATTGCATACTTGTAACATGAACAATGCCCCAATGAAACACTAATTGTGGCCCCAACATGATGTTTGGATGACATCCAACCTATCCAAAAGATTCTCATCATATGATGTGATGTTCCAAAATTCAAGTCAATCCAATCATCAAATGGGCCAGCAAAAAAAGAAAGAAAGAAAGAAAGAAAGAAAGCAAAAACACTCATAAACCTCAAAATTCAAGTGATTGAGCCCACCTAAATTTATCTTCTTCTTTTCTTTTTCTTTTTGGCATCCCATCATAATGGTGGCGCAAACCATTTGGATGGGTCAGATATGTCACATACCACGGGTACCACACAACTTGAATTTGGGTGCGTTTTGACTGATTATACATTGTTTTCTATGTTGTAGCTAGCCACCCAATGTTTGATCAGCCTGATTTTTGTAGTAGGTGCACATCATTGTGGGGTGCACCTTTTGGTACAAGTTGGATGTCATCCACACACCACATTGTTTGGCAGTTACAACTTAGTTAATCCTGAGACATTCTTTCCATGTAATTTCTAGATTATGTGCCAATCCCATGTGGGGTCCATGTTATGGCCCCTATTTTCAATCAAGGTATGTGTGTCATATGCAATGTTGCTATTTACTGAAAGATGGTTCATGTGAAAGGCAAAGGGAATTGTTCATGGATAGTACACCATTCATGATTCTCTATGTAGGGAGGCAACTTGGGTGGGTACCAACCCAAAATTTAGGCCAGTTTGGGTTGGTTGGATGAGTTGGGTTGGGTCATGGACTAAAAATCCTCTACCTGGTCTCACGTTTGGTTGGGCTTGGGTTGAGGCCCTCGAACAACCCAACCCAACCTCAAGCTGACCTTATGTGTAGCCCATATTTGGGCTATGACTAACACATGATATAAGAGTCTGTTTGTTTAACCATTTACCACAGTAAATAGTGGTAATTTCATAATGATTACTTTTCATATTGGTTTAGATTGGAGAGAAAATAAAGAGGTAATTTTGCCTCGCTTATGTAAAATCCATGGGCTCCATTGTGATGTATGCTTCTGATCCACACCGTCCATCTGTTTTACTAGCTCATTTTAGGGGTAGATTGTATGCTCAGGTGGACCACACCATAGGAAACAGGGAGATAATGAGGTTCACTGTTAAAAGCCAAAATTTGTTTAGGGCCCACATTGGTGTGTATCTGTCATCCAACCTGTTCATAAGCTCAAAAAGAAAAGACATTGATAAACCAAAAACACAAATATTAGCTTGATCCAAAACTTTTGGAGCCTCCAAAAACTTTCCAACAGTAGGCATTCGATTCCTGCTGTAGTATGTAATGTGGTCCGCATGGGCTTTGGATTTTCCTCTTTCTTGGGCCCATGCCCTAAAATGACCTGATAAAACGAATGGACAGCATGGATTAGACACATACATTGCGGTGGGCCCCACATTTTAGGTATGTCTTTTTCCCTCCTAAGTTTTAATGCACCTGTTACCATAAATAATTATTACTTATTTAATAATTAATATCATTTACATTTAACAAGACACATACATGTATGGATTAGACACATACATTGTCGGGGGTTCGGAGCCTTTACCTCGTTGGAAGACTCTACAGAGTTTCAACAAGAGGTCAAGGTTTCGAAACCCGTCAGGGTAGTGAAACATCTCGCACTAGTGGGTGCGACGTATGACTGACCCGGTGTGTGTGTACCGTGATTAATTGGGTGTGTGTGTTGCCTGACTAACAAAAAAAATAATAATAATAATAATAAAATAAAATTTAACAATGGTGAAACAAGTAGGCACTAAATGTAAATGTGGCCTTCTGGGAAAATAGGTTTCATGGTTGGAAATACCCATGCCATGGACTCTATGCTCCATGCATGGGAAAAAAAAAAGATTAATGGTTGGAACTGACATGGCCCACCATGCTGACTGATACAGTGATCGGCGCCGTCCATGTTGTAGACTCTATGGGCCATGGTAACAAAATAACACTCATGATTAGATGTCTTATTTTTATGTATTAGTTTATTAGTTGCTGGACCAGCACAATCTAACCTAACCCTAACTAAATTGCATTATGGTTGAGTTTTCACAACCTTGGGCTGGTTAGCTCCGAATGGGTCTAACATTGGGGTTCGGCCTCAAGGCAACTTCTGTTGAATTTTGGTTGGGCTTGGGTTGACCCAGTTCCACCTTTATTCGTCTGCATGTGCTTGTATGTAGGATTGCAAGTGGGCTGTGGTCGCTCAGGCCGAAACTGAATTTAAAATGTATAGTGCTGGGTTTGGGCTAAGCCTCTAAATCCTGTATTAAGTCTGGGTTAAGCTTTTAGGTCCAGTAAGTTAGATAGGGTTTTGCTGGGCTCAAATTTTACTCTATAGGCCCTCTAGTATGGCCTGGAATAATACAACTTATGTAGGGCTATCCTGCACTCGTGCTAACCGGGTTTGGGTCTTATAGGATCCAGATCTCAATTTTAAAGACCCGGACCTGAATCCAATTGGGTTTTGGATGGATACCCATCAAGTCTCTGGCTTTATATTCTAAATCAAATAAGAGCACTTCATATTGTTTGGCCCACCGAACAGATGGATTAGATTGCTCAAACATTCCCCACCTTGACACATGCATCGGTATGTACTAGGCCTCTCCTACTTGAGTAGGAAACCTAATTCATTTGAAAGAATAATCAATAGTTTTAATATTAATATTAAAAAATACTGGACCTGACTTGATTTTAACCAGGTCCAAGTTGATGGACCTAAACCGCACCCAGCTAGACCAGAAGTTTAACCAGGTCCATAAAGGTGAAGCCCAAACCTGACCCAATTTGTTAAAGGGTACAAGAGAAGCCCACTAAAATTGGGTCAGGTCCATTGAGTATCGGCAGGTCCGGGCACCCATTGACAGCCCTAAACTTACCTAACATTAGATGGGCTGAGTAACGAGTAGCAACGGCAAGTCAGCCCATTGCAATTAGGCCCGTCCATCCGAATAGTAAAAGGGTCCGACGGTACCTAAGGTCAAGCCCGCCCCACCAGATAAGCATCTAGATCAAAACTGACTCCAGTTGGGCCAACCTGAGAAATCACCTTGGACCGTCACGCTCGATCTGGGCTGCCAAAATGCATGTTCAAACCCCACCTGCATGTTGTGGCACAATTCTACATGCCGGGGCTAATAAATTGGGTGTGCCTTGGGCCTCATTGTTTCTTGCCCATTTAGTAAACGGCCTGGGCTTGGATTGTGGTTGCTGCCCGTTTAGGAAATGGGTCCGGCTGAGATTTCAATTATTGACCCGTCTAGTAAATAAGTCGCACAATAACCTGACTATCGAGCCAGATGGCTAACCCTGTCAAAATCTGGACCATAGAATATCTTGGGCCTACAATTTACAATGTGTATCATCTAATCTACTACTTTCTAAAAGAATGTGAAGGCCGGTCACAGTGTCAGCATGGCACTGCAGATGTGATGCATCATTCACCAATCAGAGCCACTAAATTGTAGAGGTGGACACCACATCGAAATGTGCAGTCAGTGTGCCACCTCCTTGAGCCTTCCGGTTACATGGAATAAAAGAATTTGTGACTGAAAGAGCTTTGTAAACCCACATGTGTACAAGACAGCTCGTGTGCATGCCACATGTAGCAGCATGTATCAGTTACCACGTCCAATCCATGTAGATAGCCTTGCCCAAGAATATGGAAGGTGGTAGACAAGTTAGGTGGAAACAGTGACCGAACACATGAATGGCTCGGAAGAACTTGCTCTAAGTTTTCTACCCCATCCAACCGTTTCTAATATTGTGTCCCGACCAGTTTTACCTTTGGTCGAGAAAATCTTTACAGGCGGACCCACGATACTAATATCTTAGATATTGCATATCTCAACCATGCTTGCACATATAATGACCTGTCCATTAGCAACCCTTATGCAGCTCAACAAAGCTCTCAAAGAAACTATCACGCATGCCATCATGAGTAAAAATGTTAATTTCATACTGCAGATCCAAGAAATAATGACCACATGTCCATTTTCCATACAAGCAAAGCAAAACAAAACAGTTTTACACTTGCTTTTCACTTATCTAGTGAAATTTTACACTACATTTATTGCAAATTTAAAATTAATGAGTTTCAACCGGTGGGTTGTGGCACTTGGAATTTGCCTAACAGAATTTCCCAAACTACAAATCATTGAATTTTATTTTATTTTTTTTATTTTTGAATAGTACTCAATCATTACATTGGCAATAATTAAAGAATAAGAAATCCATATATCCTCAAATCTACTGTCCAATTAGATTTAGTTTTTGGCCACCCAAGTACCACCATAATCTCATGCTTGGATTCACTTTAACATACAAAAATGAAAAATTAAAGGAATAGACTTGGGCTAAATGGCCTACATCTTCTCTCATTTATAGTTACGCATCACATATTGATATATGATGTGTACTAATGCAGAATTAGAGAGTGATTGCTGACGCCAAGTATGAAGAAAATTATTCCTTGCACTCAAAATTTGTAGGCATTACTTGTATGGAAAAGAATTCGAGTTGTACTGTGATTACGAGCAAATTTGGCAGCAGATGACATGAGCCAAAAGAGATATCACAAGTTCCTAGCATTAAGGAAAAACAGCTTTTGCAGATCTTGCTAAATACTACAAGCACCCAATAAAATAAAGAGAATTAGCAAAAACATTATACCAATTAGCAGAAACCATTAAGAAATGCAAAGTTGATTCATTGGAATTATCCTGGCTATTCACTATTGATACACTGTGCATTTGACCATGGCCTAAAACAAGAAAAAGAAATCATATATATATCACCATAGCAGCTAGCAGAAAGCATTGAGAACTGCAAGGTTGGCCATCCTTACTAAGGGCACAGGAAATGGGACAGTTTTGTGCGATGTTTTTATATGCACAATCACTTTGAGCATTTTAAAGCCTCTAAATAGTATACCAAATTGACTTTCTGTTATATTTTACTCTACTAAAATTCAGTTTAATAAAAATGGACATTCTTAAAAGAATAAAACTATAATAAATGTTTGGCATCATTCCAACAAATAAATTGTACACAGTTTCTTCCTTATTATAATTTTACTACAAGTATGATTACACATAAAAATATATCTTAAGATTAATATTCCAATAATATATATATATATATATATAAATTAAAAAAACCTAATGTTTCAACTAATATATCTCTATGAAACATGAAGTTTTATTCTTAGCTTTTATTTTATTTAACAAACCGTCATAAAAAATTTACATCTCTAATTAAAATGATAAAAGAAAAAAAAAAAGTAATGAAAGATACCAAATATATATATATATATAAAAACGTGCATATAATAAATATAAATGTAACTAGTAATAAAGTATTGTAAATTAATATTTACCTAGTCAATTTTCTCCAATATCTTAATTATAAAACTCCTCGTATTCCATTACCTTAAACACTAATAAACAAAGGACTAATAATATATTTATTCACTCTATTCATTCTCCATGAATGCCCACTTTAGGAGATAAAGGAAAATTTTATTAATGGAAATTAAGTTGAGAGACCTACTACTTAAAGAATATGATTGCATGCTTGTAACATGAACAATGCCCCAATATAACCATAAGCAAACACTGAGTGTATGTTTGCATGGTCACAACGTTATAACATGAAGAGTGCCCCCAACCATATGCAACGACAATTACACTAGTTGTGGCCCCACATGATGTTTGGATGACATCTAACCCGTCCAAAAGGTTCTCATCATATGACGTGATGTTCAGCAAATTCAATCCAATTCAACCATCGAATGGGCCATAGCACAACAACGAAAAAGAAGAAGAAAAGGAATGAAACAAAGCAAGCACACTCATAAACCTCAAAATTCAAGTGGTTGGGCCCACCTAATGACTTGATTGGCCTTTTTGGGGGGCATGCATCCCATCATCATGGTGGGGCAAATAGTTTAGATGGTTTAGATGCGAACCACGTGGACCACCCAAAGTTTTGATTGGCCTGATTTTTTCAGTAGGTGCACATCATTGAGGGGTGCACCTTTTGCACACATTGGATGTCATCCAAACACCACGTGTTTTTGGCAGTTATTATGTCCCTGGGAACCTTGGTATGACTTAGTTAATACTGAAACATATTTATTCTGTGTAATTTTTGGAATATGTGTCAATCCCATGTGGGGTCCATGTTTTGGACCCAATTTATGTCATGTGAATCATTGCCATTTACTGAAAGATGAAGGGGCCGGACTGTTCATGGATAGTGCCCCATTTATGTATTCTGCATGTAGGGATACACCTTGGGAACCCAAACTTTAGGCGGCCAATTTGGGTTCGTTTGGATGAGGTTGAGTTGGGGCATGGACTAAAAATCGTCCATCTGACCTCATGTTCGGTTGAGCTTGGTTGAACCCTGAACAACCCACCTAACCTCAAACTGACTTTATCTGCAGTACATATTTGTGCTATGGCTAGCATATATGATATAAAAATGTAAAAGTGGCCTTTGGGAAAATAGGTTTTATGGTTGGGAATACCCATGCAAGGGACTCTATGCTCCATGCATGAAAATAAAAATAAAAAATTAAAAAAAAGGAATGATTAATGATTTGAACTGACATGGGCCCACATGCTGACGGATACGATGATTGGTGCCGGCCATGATGTAGACTATATGGGCCATGGTAACAAAATAACACTCATAGTTAGATGTTTTATTTTCATGTATTAGTTTCTTAGTTCCAGGTATTAACCTGTCCCAACTCAATTTAACCCGACCCTACCTTAATTGCATTACGGTTGAGTATTCGGTACCTTGGGTTGGGTAGCTTAGGATGGATCTAACATTGGTTCAGCTTCTGTTGAGTTTGAGTTGGGCTTGGGCTAACCCAGTTCTACCCCTATTAGTCTGCCCATGCTTGCATGTAGGATTGCAAGTGGGTTGTACTCACTCAGGCCGAAATTGAATTCAACATGCATTGTGTTGGGTTTGGGCTAAGTCTCTAAATCCTATATTTAGCCTGGGTTAAGCTTTCAGGCCCAGTAAGTTAGATGGGATTTTTTCTGGGCTTGAATTTGACTCTAGGCCCTCTAGTTTGGACTGGAACAATACAACTTATGTGGGGCTGTCAATGGGTCAGGTATAGATCGGGTCTTATAGTATCCGCACCCGCATTAACCAGCTTTGGGTTTGTAGGATCTAGATCTCATTCTTAAAGACCCGGTGGGTTTGGATACCCATCAAGTCTCTGGATCAAAATTTCAAATCAAATAAGAGCATTTTATGTTGTTGGGCCTACCCAATAGATGGATTAGATAGCACAAACATTTGCCACTTTGACACATGCATTGGTGTATACATGGGCTATCATCCTACTTCACTATGGCTAAGGAAAACTAATTCCTTTGATATTAAAACATATTTGACCTGACTCGATTTTAACCGAATCCAAGTTGATGGACCTAACCTGGACCTAGCTAGACCAGAATTTTAACCAGTGTCCAAAACGGTGAGACCCAAACCTGACCCAATTTCTTAACTGGGTTCAAAAAGAACCCGTTACAATTGGGTCAGGTCCATTGAGTACCAGTGGGTCCGGCTTTTTTCAGTCAATCTAAGGCCACCAATTATAACAGCAAGTCAGCTCGTTGCAATAAGGCCCGTCCAGCCGAATAGTAAATGGCTTGGACGAACCCAAGGTCGAGCCCACCCCACCAGATAAGCATCTACATCAAAACTAACCCCAGCATGATTGCCACATACCCATCCGAATAGCAGTGAAAATGTCTCCGGCCCACAAAATCACCTCGGACCTTCACACTCGATCTGGGATGTCAAAATGCATGTCCAAGCCCCAGCCACATGCCGGGGCTAATTAATTGGGTTGATCTTGGGCCTCATCTTTTCTTTTTACGTGGGCCAAGCACTTAAATTTTTGGTCCATTTAGTAAATGGCTTGGGCATGGATTGTGGTTCCTGCCCGTTTAGGAAATGGGTTGGGCTCAGATTTCAATTCATGGCCCGGTAGTGAATAAGTCGTGTCTTAGTCTTATCGAGCTAGATGGCTGGGAAATGATATAGTACAGCCATCTCTCGATGGCTCATGATTGCAGGGGAACCGTCAATCTGGTGTGCTCTATAACTTTAAAAAATCACACGAGTTAAAACTATCCTCCCATCGCATTTCTCCAATCTCTTGATGAATGTTTGGCCACTACTATTCTCATCTCACACCGTCTCTTCGAAAGCGGATTTTCGATGGATAGGATTATAGGATATTTGGGTATCCCAAAACACCATACATCCAAATTAGGGGCAACTAGATGAACGGACCGGATTGATTCATTACCCTCCCACTTGTACCATGGAGAGTCAGCTTTGCCATATTCCAGTTCCATGTCAATATCATTTCCGTAGGACCAAGATGATTATTAGGGTTGTCGATGGGGCCCGCTCCGTCCAAGCAAACTCAAAATCTTGAATGGGTCCACGCCAGTCAAAATCAGAACCATAGAATTTCTTGGACCCACAATTTACAATGTGTACCACTCCCAATGTGAACTTTCAAGTTCATCATTTTATCTACGCCTTTCTAAAAGAATGTGAAGACCACTCACAGTGCCAGCATGGCACTGCATATGTGATGTGTCATTCATTAATCAGAGCCACTAAATCGTAGACGTGGACCACAGCACATCGAAATATACGGCTCTTGATTCAAAGATGACTTGACCAGATTTACTTTTGGTCCAAAAAATCTATACAGGCAGACCCACCGGATTGATATCTTGGATATTGCATCTCCCAGCCATGCTGGAACCTCTGGCAGCATGTACATGAGCCGCCTTGACCACAACATGCTTAACAAAGCTTTCAAAGAAACTACCATGCATGGCGTCACGAGAAAAAAATGCTAATCTCAAGACAGCATAGGCAAGAAACAATGACCACATAAATGTGGGGCCCACCAACATGGCCGCTATGACCTTTTCTACATCAGCAACATTAAATTAACGAACGTACAGGTCCATTTTCCATAAACCATAAACTGAAATACACAATGACAGTTTTTCTACTTGCTTTTCGCCTGTCTACTGAAATTGTACAATGCCACTCACTGCAAAATCAAAATCAGTGAGCTTGGAGCAGTTGCTGTTGCATAAACGACACAATATCAGTTTCTAGTGGTTTGAATATGATGTTTAGTACCCTGTCATGACTTTCAACTTCAACTGACATTATCAACAATCACCGCAAACCTTGGCATATCAAATAAATTTCTCTAGAAGAAGACCGTGTTGCTTTAGGCCTTAACAACGATGCTTTTCTGAAACGGGGTTTGCAGATCTTGCTAAATCCTGCAAGCACCCGGTAAAACTGAGAATTAGCAAAAACACCATAGCAGGCATATATAGCAGAAACCGTTGAGAAATGCAAAGGTGGCCCATTGGAATGATCCTGGCTGTTCACTGGTTGATCCACTGCACATTTAACCATGGCCCAAAGATCAGGCCAAACAATTCATCAGGTTGACATAGCTGCTAGCAGCTGGAAGAAATCCAGTAAGAAGTGCACCTGTTACTTGCACTCAATCCCTGCAAAATCCCGGCTGTTAATCAGGTGGGCCGACCATGTTTGTGATGTGGCCTAAAAAAAAGGACACTCAGTCATCAGGTGGACCCACCTGATAGCAGGATGATAAATGTGAAAGCCATGTGAACTTGAGATCCTAGCTGTTCATAAGATCTAACCATGTGTGCGCCGTGGTCTGAAAACCAGGCTGCTCCAGTCATCGGGTGGTCCTACCTGATGACCAGAATGACCTACTTCCTTGCCATCGTACATCCATGGTGGGGCCCCAACTGATGAAAGGCCCCAATCTCACACATGCAGCACTCACATGGCGGGAAAATCCCACTCTTGTCAACAGGGCTCAAAACCATTACCAGCAACGTAGAACAGGTGCATACCTTGTACGTCTTCACTCTCAAGAAGCTTGATAACAAGGTTGCCCCCTACTTGAAGAACACCATTATCATCAACACTTGACGCAGAGCCATCAGACCCCTCCTCCCCATGATCATCTGAACCGTGTAAAACAGTCCTGCCCACAGCCAGAGCCAGAGCTTGCATCCCCAACTCCATGTATAAAGCTGCATCTTTAGTTGTGATTCCAGAAACTGCAGGGCACATGTCTGATAGTACCACAGAGAATCCTTTACCCTGCAAAATAGGAAAAAACAATAATAAATAATAACATGTCAAGTTTGTATCTCTAAACGTCCAAGTCAACTCAGACTCAGTTGATTCTAATACAGTTCGGCACCACGAGTCCACACTGAAAAAATGGATGACTCTGCCCAACTTGCGACTCAACTCATGAAAAAGTGAGTTGAGTTTGGTTTATGTTCGGATGCCGGTTCTAGCCTGATTCCATTCACAACGAGGGACTAGCCCCGCATGTCACAATTACCACAGTTCCGAATCCAACTTCGAAACACGAAGAAATTCATTTAGGAGTTTGGTTGTGATTATGAATTTAAATAATCCCATGAGCAATTTGGTCGTTTTCTATATGAAAAATAGAACAAATTGCAATTCAGTTCAGTTGAGCATCCAAACGACGCAAAAGTAAGATAAGAACTTGGCTATCAACATTAAACTGCTGAACATAATCTGACCAGGACGCAATGGTCAGCACTACTTATGTAATGCCCAAGCATGTCAAATGCGTAAATAGACCAAGTGCATTTGATGGCAATCCAAGATGGGAATTCTGCAGGTTGAATTACAACTGGCAAGCGACTTGCAGAATGCTTGATCTCAGATTATTAAGCCCGTGTGCACCAATGAGAACTACATGGTCCTAATACATCAGCATGAAAATAGCATCCTGATGCGCCTAGTCTGTACAAGCGGGGCCCATGGCTAGGTGATCCAGGTTGTTGATCTGATTGGACCCACCCTGGATGGGGACCAAATTGTGAGATCCTAACACTTGGAATTTGACCCTTTCACCGGGTAGTTGCTTCTTCTTCGTTTTTCTTTTTCTTTTTTTTTCCTTTTTTTTTGAAAAAAAAAAAACTATCCAAAGGGCAATTTTTGCAGGGTTAGGGGAGCTATCTGGAGCATCCCCCATCCATAACGGAGATCATCAGATCAATGGTCTGGATAGCCGAGCCATAGGCCACAGTTGTACAGTTTGTGCATATTGGGACACTATTCACATGCTGATGTGCGGGAACTATAACTCATGCACTGAGACGTCTCCAGTCTCCAGTCTTGCAGGTTTAGAAATATCACACCTGTGATGAGATGAGGTTAGCTATTGATCTGCGGAATCATCAAGGCAAACAACAATGGAGGTGTGATTCCACAGTTTGGTTTTTCCACTTTATTATTCAATTGCAATTCAGTTTGATGGTGCATAAACACAAACTTTATGTGTCTTAAACATACCACACACGTACTAGCATGGCAAATATGTGTGATATCCAATCCATCCATCAGGTTGGCCTGGCTTTGTACATGTTTTCCCAAAAATAAAAATCTGGTCCAAACAGCATGTGTGTGCCCAAATATTGGAAACACGAGGTTGGGTTAAAACTTCATCCAAGTTTGTCAGAGCCATACATTTGTTTTGCAAACTGGGGCCCACCTGACCCATGCTCAACCTGGTTCTTGGGCTGGGCATCAATATAGTGGTGCCGTTCCGATGAATGTATTGGATCTCGAACCTATCTTGCTATGCTGGCACAGGTGTGGAGTGTACACGAGCTTTATTGCACACACACATGGACTCAGCTGGGATGAACTCATTTTTTAAGTGGCGCTTGTTGAGCTCTTAATTATGCATATTCTAAACCCCAATTCATCACTCATTATGCATGGTTTTCATGTTTAAAGACTATTCTAAAGCATGTTTTGTGATTGTAGGAACAAGAAGGGGACTTCACCAATTCAATACTTAAAAGGTCACTCTGTACACATTGAAGATCAAAAGACCAAGCGCAAAAGGGTGGAAGAAAGAAGCAAGGAAGGAAGAGAAGGAGAGAAGAAAGAAGTGCAGAAAATTGCACTTAAGACCGGTCGTCCAACCAGTCGGCCATAGCCCAAGACTGGTCGTCCGACCGGTCCAAACACTCAACAGGAGGACCCTACTACCAAACCTTGCTGGACCAATCATGACCGGTCGTCCGACTGGTCGTCCACTACTCAGATCGGTCATCAAACCGGTCGTTGAATTAAAAATGGAGTTCAAATTTCCAGAAAACTCTCTGGACTATTTTTTGCCTTTTACGACCGGTCGTGCGACCAGTCGTTCATGAGCTCAGACCAGTCGTCTACGTAACAGAGCTTCTTCTACAAGCTCTGAATTCTTTGCGCAAAACACAGTTTTTGCGGATTTTCTCGAAGTTTCTTCGCACCTAGGGCCCCAAACTTATAAAAGGACTCCTCTAGCTCATTCCTAAGGTATCCTAGAAGAGAATTACCACGGTGGGAGGCGGCAGAAGTCAGATTCGGAGTTCTACAACTCTTCCTAGTTTGTTCTTCTAGTTTTTATGTTTTCCTTAGTTGCTTTCATGTTTCATTGGATCATGAATGGCTAAACCTCTTAGCTAGGGCTAAGAGGTGAAGCTTGTAGTGAATCTAAGATGTTTTAATTCGTTTGCATTGGTTTCAAGTTAGAATTTTCATTAAAGAACAATGGTTTGAAGTTTGAATAAAGTTTCTAAGTACTTTTCTTAATCTTATGATAGCTCATGGATGTTTGGAAGAGTTACTTTAATTCTTAATTGTTTTGAATGGATCTAGACCTGTACGCTCCGAGGAATCGGATTCAAGACGCTCTAGACTTGGATTCTCATGTGGGAACTTCAATCCAAAGTTCTATTTGTCTGGAATTTCTGAATTATGTGCGATTGTCTGTGTGATTTGAATGGAGTTCAAATCATGATCTAGTTATGCTTTGTGACAGAGTTTAATGATGATTGTAATTGTGATCTTAATCTATTGGAACTAGGATTGACCTATGCAATTGAGTGTGCTCAAGTCCTAACTTGAATTGAGGGAATCATGTATATGAATCATACATATGACAGATTGTTTGTTATAACCGCTCTATCATCCGGCTAGATAGGATTTAATTTCGATTCTAGTTGTGTAATTGCGAAACCACAGTGAATTAAGCATCAAGGATTGCTACAAGTGGATCCTTGAACCCCTAGTGCTCTTTTACATTGTTTACATTCACTTTTAGTTTAAAATTGCTATCTACATTCAACTCTAAAATTCAGTTTAGTTAGCCCTCAATTAGAGACCATTGGAAGTGTTTTGTGAAGTCCTACACAAGTCCCTGTGGATCGACCTCAGTCTTACCGAGATTATTACTACATCGCAACCCTACACTTGGGGAAGCGAACAGAGCTCAAACAGAACCAAGTAGTTTTAGAAAGTTTTTTTTATAATATATTGAGTAATAATGGCTTCTATCTAATGGGAATTTTATTGTGTTGTATAAATCTAATGACATAATTTCCATATAAAACATTTCATTTGAAGAGGGTAGATAACACTGAATAAAAACTGCCAAAGTGCTGTGTCAGAATACAGTGTTGGAACCCAAACAAACTCTATGTAGTTGTGTGTGAAATGTCTACAACATCACCATCTAAATTTAATTTCATCATCCTATACTGATTGATCAACCATTCAGAAGTTCCTTGTTGGAATTATAAATATTATGGTCTCAGTTCCCCAAATCCATAGAGTTTCTTAACAGGTTATGTAAATTGATGTTTTATAGGCAATCAATTCAAAATAACAAGGGAGAGATGAAACCTGAGGAGACAAAGCCCGAGCTTGATCCTTCACAAGATTCATAACATCAGCACAAACAGTCCGTACCCTTGAGTCACAATGACGAGAAGGAACCTTCACCTTCTGCTCTGCAACCAGCATTAAAAAACTAGAAACAAATGACTGCCTAAACGTCCACATAATAAAAAGGTAAAAGGTAGAATCAGGAAAGCTGGATGTCACTCAGGTCCAGCATCTCATCCACTGTAAGCGTGGCATACACGCATGCCAATCTCATCCAAATCATGGATCCCAATGTATGGCCCTAAGAAATCGATTGGACAATCTTAACAATCCAATCACAGACAGTCAAATGATGGTCAAAAAGAAAATGTGACAGGAAACATCAAATTGTAAAGTTATCCAATTTCATGTTACACCCCAAACATGGCAGAACTGTCAATTGTGACAGTCCAAAATTGGTGTGCATTTATGCATTTGTATAACAGATCTGTGTTGATCCAGCCTCTCTCTCTCTGTGAGAATTTCCAATGGTCCTATTTCAACGAACGAGTGTTACGTGTCACAGATTATGATTGTTCAAACAATCTGATTTTGGAACTGTGACTTAGCGACAGTGGGTTTACAATTTAGGCAGTTTGCTTTGAGTTAATGAATACCGCATGTACAATTTATGACTCCCCACATATCAGATGTCATAAGCTGCCCAAGCATCATACAACTCTCCTTTAAAAGGAATGGCATGAAATTTTTTATTTCGTTCTTCTTTTAACAACTCCAGTCCTTTTTCCCCTTGATAAAGAACTTCATTAAAAAATTACAGAAAACATTAACAGTTTCTTGAACAAAGTACTTTGTAGTTCTCACCTTCAAGTCAACACCCACAATTACTCCACCATTCTTCAAAGAACCCAAGCTTTGACAGGCCACCTACACAAATATCAAAGATAAACCAAAAGGAGCAGAAGTAAAGATTTCTAGAAAAGAGATAAAGAAAGGCCAAAAAAATGTAGAGATTTATCATCATCATCATCATCATCTAAGCCTTTCTCTCAGAAATTTGGTGCTGGCTTTTAAATGGTAGATTGGCAAATGTTTTACGATCAGCTGCCCACTGGACATCAACCTTCCTCTTTTACCTGGGCTCTGGAACCAGCCATGGCAGAAGCTCATATTGACATACAAAGATCTATCAATCATTTCAAATAATAAGTAATCTAAATGAAAATAAGGCAATCATAGCATCACACACAATTTAATGTGTATGCAGGATGCGGTGGATCTCTATTTCTTCATTGTCCTTTTGTAAAAGAACTATGGGATAAGTTTCTTGTAGAATTTGCTCTCTCCTGGGTTTTGCCATGTTCTATTGAAAGTTTTTTTCTGGGCCTAGCAAGGGGGAGGCATTGGGAAGCAAGGGAAAGAAGTGTGGAAGATTTCCTTGGTGGCCGGAATTTGGGCGGTACGGGAGGAGAGGAACAACGGGTGTTTACGGAATAGTAAAAGTCGGGTTTCAGATGTCTTCAATAGGGCTAAAGCGAATATTTCGGACTGGGCAATAGCTTTCAAAGCTATATGGGATAGTTTTTTCTGCTCTTTTTTATTTCCTTTTTCTTTTGCATCTATATTCTTTTGGCTTCGGCCTAGCAATAATAGATCATCACCTTCCAAAAAAACATATCAAACTCAATTGAATGTACGTGGATAACCAAAGAAAACAATTGCCATCATAGCAAATAGCTTCATTGTCATTGAAACAAGGGGAAAAAAATCAACATATATATAATTTATGTCATTGTCATTAGTCAGAGTTTTAAATAGCGAATAGCATGTAGCATAGCATTCACTCCTCTGAAGCATGAGCCGTAAGCTACATAGTGTGTAGCATACTACATGCTACTTCTTGATTTTTAATTAAGCTTGCGCTTGGTTGCACCAAATATCATGAAATTTATATTTTTCACCGAATTAATAATGAAATTTCATGATATCTGGTGCAACAAAAAAAACCTAAAATAATAGGAAAAATTGGGCAAAGATTAACTATAAAGATAAAGAAAAGAGCAACATAACTTATTTAATATTGTTACTTTTATTATTTTACTAAATAATTGAAAAGATTAACTAATTTTTATTGAAAAATAGAAAAATGCAACAAATCACTGAAAACATTAATTGTTTTTTTTAGTGAAAAATAATTTGTAGTGTAAACTACGTAGCGTGTAGCATAGGCTATGTAGAATGTAGCGTATGTAAATTAGTATGTAGCGTAGGCTACATGTAACTTAGGCTATTTTCATGAGCTACATAGCATTAAGGCTAAGCTATGTGATGTAGCATAAGCAAGCTGTTTAAAACAGCATTATTATTATAAAAAAAGAAGGAAAGACCAAACATTGATTGGGCCATGTCCTAAATATATCCCCATTCAAACAATTGTAACCATCCAGCAACACCTTTTTTTGTTGCTGAATGCAAACTCTTGGCTATATACATTTTCCATTTGCAGACACCAGTGGATGGCTGGGTCTTCCAATCCTAGAGGTAGTTGGCATTGTCCATCAACAATGGGGGCCCACCAGATGAAGAATTTTGGTCACTTGAAAATACTAATTTGAGAGAGAGAGAGAGAGAGAGAGAGAGAGAGCCTTACTGTACTAATATACAATCTCTCTCCTAAGTACTAATACTCTTACTCACTCATAATTTCTTTCAAGTTTCGAGAATCAAGACCCTTACTGTTTTGTGTGTCAAAAATGTATGGCGTTTTTCTTTTTTTCACAATCTTAACTAAATGTATTATTTGAGTACTTGCTACTTTCTTAGTTAACTTGTTACAGTCTAATAGACGTAATGTAATAAATATAACAAAATATGAAAATATAATGAAATAGATTATTAAAAAAAAAAAACTCCAAACACTAGTAATAATTTTACATATTTTTTTGTAATTTTTCCTTTTTTTTCTTTTTTTCTTCTTTTTTTTTTGGCAGTGTTTTATGAAATTTTTTTTTTTAAGTGTTCAGGGGGTTGTGTGACCTCGTATGCGATTATGCGATCGCATATGCACACAAACCCCCTGGGTAGCTCAAGATGGTTAATGACATTTGACAATACTGCCGGAAAGTGAAGAGACCAAAAAAGATACTGCTTCCATGTGAATTTTCAATGTCAAAGCAACGCACTTGAAATTATATGATTAGAGAAACAACTTAGGTTGCACTTAGCCACACTATTGAACTGAACTGCTATGATTAGCTCAATAGAAAGGACCAAATTCCAAATACTTTCCTCAGGCTACATCTGGACCCAGAAGTCAATTGGATCGGGAGCATTCAGTCTAATCAAGATGGAATGATCAAATTATAATCATGATACCAGGCATTCATGGCAAGGAACTAGCCTTCAAATCTCAGTTGCATTCCTTTCAAGATTCAGGTCCAACTAAAAAACATAGTTGCAATCCGGAGCCCAGACTCTTAATACGAAGAGTTGTTATACAGTGTTTGGGCTGAAAAAAATTTATAGTTCCCTTTGCGTTTCCGGTTTTCACAACTAGGGGCAGGTTGCAGCCACCTTTCAGTGTTACAAGCAATCAAAATTATGGTTCCCATAGTGGATGTCCCATGCACCAAAATCCCACAGATTGTAAGAATGCTTAACCCTTCAACAGGCAGTTAAGAGAGAAAATACAGCAACTGTGCAAATTCAACCAGGAAGAGGCCAAATACAGATGATCTTCCAAGTCCACAGCAGGGCCCATATATCAACTGTTTGGATCACTGAACCATTGGCCCCACCTCCCTCCAGTTGAGCAAGCCGAAAATCTGAACCTGCTGCTACGCCTTTCAGCCCAAGCATAGTATATTACCTGTAATAGGAATGCTAAGGAAAATACAATCTTTCTTCTTTTTTCTCTTGTTTTTTATCAGCAAAATCGATCTTATTAGAAGCTCCCAATGGGGAAAAGAATACACCCATGGGAGAAACCAATCCCCAATTACAAGAGCTAGGAGCCCAATACACCACTCCACATGCCTACCTGACTATACCAACCAAATTCTTTTAAGACACAAAGGAACATAGGATTTGACAACCTCCACCACTGTAGGAGTTGACTTTGAGCAATAACATCCTCCCTCCATGAATAAGAAACCTCTTTTTCTTACTAAAAATAACTCCAATTAAAAGCATGGATCAAACCATGATCATCCAAAAGTCATTGCAATCAGAATGCATCATTCATGGAAAACACCAATAACCTTCATTATCACTTACATGAAAATTCCTACTATTCGCAATCCCTACGTATTTTTCCTTCACAAATATCTCTATGTTGATTGGGGCATCACTCCTTTGTTATATTCACTCTCCTACAATATCCCTTCTCATGCCATTATTTAACAAATCTCACTTTGTTTTCCCTTATTATTACTATTGTTGTTTTTTTAACATGTCCATCACCAGGGCAGTTCCAACACCTCGCACACCCATCGATCTTCAAAGAAGACCCCTGCAGTCCACCTCACATCACAAATAATTATCGATGTCAACATCAGCACATATATCAGCAAGCCAAGTATTCATCTTGGGCAATTCTTCATTCTCAACGAGCACCATTCCCAAAAAAAAAAAAAAAGGAATTTTTAACCCATTTATTTGATTTTCCCAAAATTTCATTTGCTATTAATATCAAATCTATCAGTAAGCTAATGTACTGAACTTTTTTGGGCTATAAATATTTTATTTCTGGTTCCCTAGCTTTGCGTTAATATAAATCGCTGAAACTATAAGTTGTACTAGTATATTTCCCCTTGATAATCCATGTCTAATTCATCTCAAATTGCATGAATTCTCTTTAGCATTGCTAGCATGAATTTCACCCTATTATATTTTCGTAGTTGGTTCTGTTTGTACAAAGTCGAATACTCACTTGATATATTATCCGAATCACTTCTGGTTGTTATAAAAGAATGATCTTGCTACAAATATTTAAATCTAACTTGAATGAAAAAAGCTTGAATCTTTTAGTTTAGGCTTCTTAGTTTTCATTTTCCTTCCAGATCAGCTGGGCATAGCCCACGCTACCCTGAACTGCAAAAAGCATCAAGTCCATACAAATGCACAGGAGTAATAGATAATGATTCACAGATTCAACATCATTAGGCACACGCAACATCCATTGACAATGGCCATCTTCTTATTTCTGAGATGGTCTATGGCTAGGACCTTGTCTCGTCCCACACTCCCACGAACCAGGAGAATGTGACAACTCTCAGTGGAGCATTTTCTTTTCCTAGCCAAGCTGAGGGAGTTGTACTCCTTCCCAAATATGCAACATAGAATGATTCGACAGAAAAGCTACCATTCTTCCTCAATTCCCATATCCTTCTGTCATGCACCTCTTGGGTTATTTTGGTTCTTTTGAGATGCTCCAGAAGGCTTACCAGGTCTTCCATTTCTTCCTCTCTTAGGTTCTGCCTAACAGTTTGGGTCCAAACTATTTGATTGCCAATCCTGTCATAGCGTTCTACAAGCTTAGATTGTGGTTTAGACACCAGGCTACAAAGGGAGGCATATTTGTTGCAAAGAGAACCATCACCACTCCAGTCATCTTCTGAAAATCACCCATCGCTGACTTCATATCTGATTCCCATGAGGACTCTAATTCTAGTATAGCTTTCCAAATCCCAGAACTTTTCTATCTGGCCTACACCACCCATTATCCTGAAATCCATACTCTTAACTCATTGATTGTATCAACCTATGTAATAGAAGCACTTGATTGTAATCAATCAATGTAATAATCTATTACATGGCGCCTGTGAGAGTTTTGTGCTGTCATTGACAATCTCAAGCCCAGATAAAGGAGGAGAGCAGCAGGCATCAAACTTTTGCCATAACTTTCATCATGAATCTGGCAGAAGAGGGTTCATGCAGCTGCCCCCAATTAGTTGGTATAAGGCTTGGACAATGATGTTCAGATGAACTTTTTTCCATAGAAAACTTTCCTCCCCACATTACCAAAGCCATTCTGAGCAGCAATTGATTCATTGCTGAGAAGTTAGGATCATTCAGTAAAATCTTATTTGGGGTTGATCACCCACCTACGTGGGTACAACGATTTGTAAGGTTGGATTTGAGTTACATGTATGCAACGTGTGCAATTCCCGAGAGAGTGCTATTTGTCACCCTTGTTGTACCAATAAATCTTGAACTTTAAGCTTCTAAAGTTCAAAAATCTTCCAGCCATCAAATTTCTCCACCTCAAAATTACTACAAGCCATCTTCTCCCAAATTTATCTCACAAAACCTAGAAGCTCTAATACCACTTGTTAAGACTAGCACTATCGCTCAAAACCGGTCACCACTTCAAGCAAACCTACAAACAACTTGTGCACAACCAACAACTACCAACTCCGCCAAGAATCGTGTGCAACAAAATAAGGGAAAATAAATTGGAGCATAAAATGCACCAACACACAACCAAAATCCACGAGATAAGGTTTACATGATTCACCACAACGAACTACATCCAAGGGCAAAACAACAAGCAAATGAATCCACTATCAAAAAAATTTATAAGGATGATATGGGTTGCCTCTTCTTCTCTACAACAAACCTAATGTAACACTCACACCGCCATCTTCACTATTGGAAGACGTTGGAAATTACCTTGCTGATTCAAGGAGAAGAGAGAAAAACTCTTTTCCCCTCACCCTTTTCTTTCCCACTCTCACAAACCCCCCAAATTTGCTTTTCACCCTTTAGCCCTATATAACTTGTGCTAAATATATTAAAATGTCAAAAAATATCCCTCAAATGTGTACACACATTTGGACTTTTACTCCATGATTATTACAAGTTACAACCCCACCAAATGACTAAATACATACAGTAACTTTCATATGGCACACTAATAAATTCTACCTTTACAGCAAAATCACTCCATTGCCTTGCCAAATCACCACGACCACATCATCTTAAAGCCTAGAGAACCTATCTTCATTCTCACTTCTTCGCTTGAACTGCTTTCATAAGCATATCTGTCACATTCTCCTTGGTTCATTCATTAATCAAATCTGTCCATCTTCGATACTGTACAATTATAGTGTTATCGACATCAATACGCTTGGTAGTTTTATGATTAACCAGGAACTTCACCAAATAAACGGTGCTCATGTTATCACAAAATAAATACATAGGAAAACCTTGTATGCAAGTTGAAGAAATCATTTTGACTCTTGGGGATAAAAGGAGTGATTATGACCTTTGCTTATATTTGAAGTTTTTCGGTGATGAAACTTCTCTTATCTTGGTTTTATATATTAATGACATGTTTTTGGTATGTAAAGATACAGGAAAGAAAATTAATTGAAGTCTTGCTTGAGTGAAAGATTCAAGATGAAAGATCTTGCACCAACACGTCAAAACCTCAAAATTGAAATTCAGTGGGATAAATAGAGTGGAACTTCATCACTTTTTCAAAAGGAGTTCATTGAGAAGGTGCTTGATAAGTTTGGCACGAGGACGGCGAAACCTGTGAAGACTCTATTGGTGGTTCATTTTATGTTATCTTCTAAACAAAGTCTATAGACGGAAGAAGAAAAAGAATATATGATTTGGGTAACTTTATGCAAGTGTGGTTGGAAGTTTGATATTTGTCATAGTGTGTACTGGGCTAGATATAGCTAATGTGATTAGTGTTCTTAGTCAATTCATGACAAATCTAGGCAAACCACATTAGCAAGCAGTTAAATGGCTACTTCAGTATTTAAAAGGTACAAATAATCATGTGGTTACATATAACAACGGAGCAAAGGTGAAGCATGGTTTCATAATGCAAATTTTGAAGGTGATCTTGATAAGTGAAGATCGATTATGACATACACGTTCTATTTGCAAATAGTCCAATAAGTTGGATGTCAAAGCTTCGAGGGTCGGTAGTATTGTCAACAACCAACGTCGAATACATGGCAGCAACAAAAGCTTGTAAGGAAGCAGTTTGGCTTCAAGGCCTTATGGGGAGGGTGATTTAGGTTTTCAATGATTTATTTTATGATAGCATGATGATGCAGGCCCAAGGCCCACAATAGGGCCCAACAAGTGCTGCTTTTGGGTTGTTTATTACAAAAATCGGGGCTTAAATGTTAGAGATCACATTTTCCATTTGTGAAAAAAAAAGGGGCCGATGTAGAAGATATGATTGAAAATTTTGGGAGTTTTTCATAGATTTTTCTTTGCAATTTTAAGCCAAATCTTTGTTGTTGCAATTTTTACTATCTTAAATAAATTATTGATAGATTTAAAATCAATTAAGAATTGAAATCAATATAATAATTTGGGGATGTTCATTAAAGCTTCAAAATGATTGTCCTTAAGATCTATAAAAGGGAGGGTGGTGTAAGAGGTAGGCCAAGGTATTCCATAACAATAACAATAACCCTAACATCCACCGCCATTACCATTAAAATACAAGCCGTTACGGCCCCCGTAATAGTTGTTATGGATTTTTATTTTTATTTTCTTTAAACTATTTCAGCCCCATAACAGACTGTTTCGGGCCATTAAGGATCAATTTTTTCACAACGACCGTTACAGTTGTTGCGACCTTGTAACGCATAATAGTTACCATTGTTACTCTTACATGACTGCTCTGGAAAACCTTAACGTAGGCATTCTACATATCTCTAAGTTTTGAGTTTTCTTAAGTATTATAAGAGAAGAATCTGAATATTAATAAATTTATTTCTCCCTCTCTATTCTAAATACGTGTTTATTTCTTCGCGATTCAGGTATTGACATCTCATTGACTCGATAACTGGATTGCATCATTTTGGTGTTATAGTGGGCCATTTTGGGGAATTTTTACTCTACATAATCTCTTAATGACTTCAAAGGGGGTGACACAAAAAGAGTTTACACAAGCAACCCAATTGATACGAGCATTCACAAAGCAAGTAAATTAAATCACACATACGGTAAGCAATCTCACTAATCAAATAGAAAAGCTCCGGTGTTGAGGGAAGCCAAAGACTGAAGCTGGAGCATGATCACATGGACGCGTAGAGGAAGATCCCTACCAAGGTCCTAACTAAAACGGATGGCCCTAGCTTGTGAAGATATTACTAATCAAATCCTTCAATTGTTGGAACAAGACAAAGAGCCCTTAATTAAGGTAGAAATTCGGAAAATCCATGGTCGTTTACTTGTTGATGACTTCAAGTCAACCAAGCAAGATGGAAAAGGTGTTCAAGTATAAGAAAATCGCAGACAATCAAAAGGTTAGGTTGGTAGTTATGAAGTTTTCCGGTCACACATTAGCATGGTAGGACGATTTCCGAGCCAAATAAATCCGTTAAAGCAAGGAAAAAATATTTTGAGAAAAGATTTTTTTAAAAAAAGTTACAATGAAATTCCTTCCAGGAACTTATGCCTATGACCTCTATTAAAGATATCACACTCTACGTCAAGGGAACAAATCAAAAAATGAATACACCAGGGAGTTTGTACATTGACATCACCGGCAGAGTTTCTTGAGTATGAAAACCAAAAGATTCCAAGATATCTTAATGGTCTTAATGGAGACATAAGAAATGAATTGACTTTCAAATTTGTATCTAAATGTCCAATGCATACACACATGCATTAAAAGCCGAAAAGATAATTAATTGGGGACTTGGGAGACAATTTAGTACCCCATGAGGACTATCATCGACAATGGAGCACCATGCTAACTTCCCATGTAAGGTGACCACAAGACCACCTATAGGTCAAGGAATGATAAGCCAATGTCCAGCAATGAAGTGAAACCCCAACCAAGGGAAATGTGGTTATGGATGAGAGGCCAGTGCACTTAAGACAAGGCAAAACAATACTCCTTTCACATACTTTAAGTGTGGCCAACCAAAACATCACTCTCTTCACTGTCCTAGACATCCGTCCACAATTTAAGTGAATTTGGCCAAGGAAGGAGAATGTGTTAAAAACAATCCCAACTGCATGAAAATGAAAGCCAAATATGACATTGAATATGAAGATATGATGCATGTTGGAGAAAATGTAGTAGATGTGTTACATGTGTATGGTGGTAGGAGAGAGTCATTAGTTATCCAATGAACCATGTTATCAATGCCTTGGGTGATCAAGAGGGGCAATAGTTGCAACACAATATCTTGTACGCCACTTGCACTTCTGGTGAAAAGATATGTATAATTTTGGTAGATGGGGGAGCAGTGAGAATACTACCTCGTAAGAAATTGTAGATAAAACAAAACTCAAAGAACATAAGCATCAATGCCGATACTAGATCCATTGGTTCAAGAAAGGGGAAGAAGTTTTTGGTAACTCTAGGTGCTTTGTTTTCTTCTCTATTCAATCTAAGTACAAGGAAGAGGTGTGTTGTGACATGGTCCCATAGATAGATGCCACATTTTGTTAGAGAAACTGTGGTTGTGGGAGCGAGATATGTTGCACTTGACTTGGACTAACATTTATTTCTTTAAGGATGTTGTTAATATCATATTGTACCCAATGAAACATCTTCAAACACCTAAATTTGATAAAGACGAGAGTCAAAAATCACTCAATGTAAAAAAGTTTAGCATCATTTATGTCTTGGTTGCTAAAAAAGACGCAAAACAATCAGATGTCCCGCCTCCTATGTAATAGCTCCTTCATGAATATGAAGATTTGGTGCCTGAAAAACTCCCAGTAGGACTTCCTCATGTAAGGAACATCCCACACTCCATTGATTTAATATCAGGTCCAAGCCTACCAAATCTTGCGCACTACCAAATGAGTCCAGCTGTATACACCGACCTCCATCAACAGGTTTCTAAGTTATTGCAGAAGGGTTTAATTCGGGAAAGCATGTCACCAAGTGTTTTTCCTGCGTTATTTAACCCCTAAGAAAGATCTTAGAGGATGTGTATGGACAGTCGTGCAATTAACCGGATTACCATCAAGTATCGGTTTCTTGTTCTACAATAGCACGATGTGTTGGGCATGTTGCATGAAGCGAATATCTTTTCAAAGATTGACCTCAAGAGCAGATATCATCATATTTGTATCCAGTGAGTGGACTAGTGGAAGACCGCATTTATAACTCAAGATGGATTGTGTTGATGGCTTGTGATGCCATTTGACCTTATAAAAGTGTCGAGTACTTTCATGGAACTGGTGACAGAGGTACTCCGCCTCTAGATGGGGAAGTTCTTACTTGTTTATTTTGATGATATTCTTGTTCTTAGTTCCAATTCATTTGTTCGCCTTGATCGCTTGTAACAAATATTTGATGTAATATAGAGAGAGCCATCATATGTTAGTTTGAAATTTGTTCATTTCTTGTTGATAGTGTTGTTGTTTTGAAGGTATATTGCATCTGCATAAGGGATCAAGGTTGGCTAGAAGAAAATCAAAGCCAACGTAGAGTGGACCACTTTTTTTTTTAACCCACGCACCCCACACACACACCCATGACCCACCCACCCACACACTCACGTCATAGCGGAATTTCACTGCCTATGGAACTCGAACCCGAGACCTAGTGTTGAAACTCTTGGGAGTCTACCACCAAGGCAAGGATAAGAACCCGTAGTGGCCCACCTTACCGCCCTTTTTGGAGGTCATTCTTTCCACAACTTTGTAACAGTTTTTTCTAAAGATTTATCTAGAATTTTAGGACAATTATCGCACAAGTTGCCAATTGCATACGCAGAAGCAAGTTTGAATGAATTAAAGCGGCAAACCAAAACTTCAGTACTATAAAAAAGAAGATGGCAGAAGCTACAGTTCTTACACTTACGGAATTTAATAAAGTCTTTGAAGTAGAAAACGACATTCCAAATGTTAGCATTGGCACAAGGTTGAGTTGGGAAGGAAAGCCAATTACTTTCTTTAGCGAGATGATTAATGATGCAAGGAAGAACTACTCCATGTATGATTTCGAGTTCAATGCAGTAGTCCAAGCACTACAACAATGGAGGAAGTACCTGATTCATCGAGAACTCATTCTATATTCAGATTATAAGGCGTTGAGATATATCAACTCTAAGAAGAAGCCAAATGCTCGTCATGCAAAGTGGATGGCTTTTCCACAAGAATATGCTTTCCTTTTACGTCACAAAATTGAAAGTCGGAACAAAGCAGCATACACTTTAAGTAGGAGAGTGGTTCTATTAGGAGCACTCACCTTGGAGGTCACAAGATTCGAGGCATTAAAAGAACGATAAAAGGACCCATTTTTTGGCAAGGTGCTCGATAGATGTGTGGATGACTAAGATCCAAAGTGAATTCATCTTACACAATGGATATTTTCCTGGGTTATCATGATACATTTCCAAAGGATCATTGTGGGGGAATATCCTATCTGAGTTATACAAAGGACCGGGTGGACACTTTGAAATCGATAAAATATTGGCCATGGTAGAGGAAAAATACTACTAGCCTCATATGCGTTGTGACGTTCAATGGTTCATAATCTAAAAAAAAAAAAGAAGACGTTGAATGGTTCGTAAGACGACGTCATTGATGCCAAGTCTTCAAAGGTCATGGCAGAAGACTAACCTTTATACACCTTTGCCTATTCCAATCACACCATTGGAGGACATTCCTATGGACCTCATTTTGAGTTTTCCTAAGAGAACATAATCATTTTTTATTGCGGTGGACCATCTCATTCCATGCAAAAAGACGATGGACGCTACACACATCGCCAACATATTCTTCATAGAGATCATGTGACTTCATGAGGTACTGAAAATAATAATGTTAAACCATGTTGGGGACTAAGCTTCAATTCTCTAGTGCATATCATCCTCAAACAAATGGCCAAACTGAGGTAGTCAACAATAGCCTTGGTAACCTCTTGAGTGTTGTAGGTAGACTTGTATCTCAGTGGGACTTGGATCGACCCCAAGCCGAATATGCCTACAATCGCATCTCAATGAAACTTAGATCAACCCCAAGCTGAGTATGCCTACAACAACATAGGAAATTGTACCACTTGAAAGTCCTCATTTGAAATCGTAAATGAGGGAAGTCCACATCATATACTCGACTCAGTCCCATTACCGATACAAGATCAAGCAAGCGAAAATGTTGATGCTTTTGCCAAGCACATCCAAGACTTGTAGGCTCAAGTAAAAAAGAAGATTGAGATTTGAGAAGAGCAATGCCAGGTACCAAGAAGCCCAAATGAATATTAACGGGAGAAGATATATAAAGAAAGTGACTTGCTTATGGTTTATTTCCGTAAAGAAAGTTTTCCAAGGGGAACTAAAAACAAGTTAAAGTCAGTCAAAAGGAAGTTGAGTGACAATGTCTATAAGATCGAGTGTTCGAATGAATTGGATATCTCGCTGACCTTCAATCTAGCGAATTTGTTCGAGCACCATGGCAAGGTATCTGACATGTAGGATTAAATATCGATATGACAATTCCCAAAGAAAAAAAATAAAAAGTTGAACAAGTGTTGCACATGAAAACTACTAATACTCGACGGGGCCAACACAAGCATCAAGACTTAGTGAAATGCAAGAACAAGCCTTATTTTGAGTGTGCATGGATCACAGGCAACAAACTGAAAAGATTGGATCAAGACCTCGACTAGTTGTATCGTATGAAACGTCCAACTCACCGAAGCTGAGTTCTTTCCAACTCGGGGGAATGATGCAGGCCCACGGCCACAGTAAGGCCCAACATGTGTTGATTTTGAGTTGTTTGATGCAAAATGTTGGAGCTTAATGTCAGAGACACAATTACCATTTGTGGAAGATAGGGGAATTGATATGGAAAATATGATTAAAGATTTTAGGGGTACTTGCTAAATTTGCTTTTGCTATTCTAGACCATCTCTTAGTTGGTGGGATTTTTATTATCTTAAATTTATTTGAAATCAATCTAATAGTTGTTGAATTTTCATTAAAAATTCATAGAGATTGTCTTTAGGGTCTATAAAGGAGGGAGTGGGGGATAAGAGGTAGGCATTCCACATTTCTCTGAGTTGTGAGTTTTCCTAAGTATTGTATGAGAAAAAATTTGAATATCAATAAAGTCATTTCTCCCTCTCTACTCTAATATTCCTTGTGAGCGTATATGTGCGCATTTCTTTGTCATTCAGGTGTCAAGATCTCATTAACTCGATAACCGATTCAGCATATGAGTGCCGTTTATTTGGCAAAGAACCTAGTTATTACAAGAAGACCCAGTATTAGAGCCGGACACGACTTGAGCTAGCTCGAAAAACTCTCTCGAATCGACTCGGTTGAGCTCGATCCGACTCAACTCGTGGACTAGATCGGGTCAATCTGAGCTGCTAAACCCGTAGCTTAAAAAAAATGAGTCGAGTTCGAGCTGGGTCAAGCTCAAATCGACTCGACTCAATTAATATTATATATATATATATATATATATATATATATATATATATATATATATATATAGAGAGAGAGAGAGAGAGAGAGAGAAATGATCCACTGCGCTCCAGAGCACAAATAGCCTTTTGCGCACTATGAATGAAACCTCCTAATTGGGTCTTTCGCTCGAGCAAGAGAGCCCGATTTATTCGAGAGAGACTCGCCAGAGAAAATCTCTCCAATATTTGAGAGGGGCGCGACTTGGGGGAGACCCTGACCGTAGGGCTCACCTGGATGTATTTTTTATATATCCATGTCGTCCATCTGTTTCTTTAGTTTATTTTAGGGCGTAGTTTAAAAATGAAGTAGGTGAAAGTTTTAGGTGGACCACACCACAGAAAATAGTGTTCATTGAACACCTACCATTAAAAACTTCTTGGAATCCACCATAATGTTTATTGACCATCTGATCTGTTGATAAAGTCACGTAGATAGGGAAGAAAGGAAAATACAAATATCAGGTTGATTGAAAACTTTTATGGCCCACATAAGGTTTTTAATGGTCATTAACCAGTGTTTCTTATGGTGTGGTCCACCCAAAACTTACATATGCTTCATTTTTGGTACCATGGCATAAAATAAGACTGAAAAGAAGATGCATGGCATGGATATACAATTCATGCATAGAAGTGGGCTCCTACAGTCAAGGTCCCACCCACATTCGGTCTCACCCAAGTCGCGCCCATTTGAGAGGAGGGCGGATCGTCTGTGTTGAAGGCACAAAAAATTCCAACGCGTTGCTTCTCATTAGTCCACGTCATTTTTGATGACTCCATTTACCAATATACGACCGGATATTTCTCCCGCATACATTGTTAACTACACAACCGACTTTTAACGTGTGAAACTTTTTTTGAGTCCCACCATGATTTTTTGTTAAATCTATACTGTCCATTAATTTTTCGTGATAAATCTAAAGCAAGATCCCAAAAACGAGGTACGTCCAAACATCAAGTGGATCACACCACGTAAAACAGTGGGGATTGAGCAAACTTCTATTGAAACTTTTCTAGGGCTAACATCAAGGCTTATTTTCCATCTGACCTATTCATAAGATCACACATGCCTAGATGAAGTTAAAATAAAAATATAAGCTTGATAAGAGCATTCTGTGGCCCCAAGAAATTTTCAATGGTAGAATCAATTCGTAATGTCCTCAATGATGTGGTCCACTTTAACTTTGAATCTTCATTATTTTTGGGTTCATAGCCTATAATGATCTGAAAAAATGAATTGACGGTGTGGATCTAATAAATACATCATCGTGGAGCCCACACAAATTTCACACATCTGGTGCTTGCCGTGTGATGAGGGGAGCAGATTAGGTGAGACTGGGCATCACCCAAGACGGTGCAACCCTTACCATGGGGCCCACCTTGATTTGTTTATTCTATATCCACTCCGTCCATCTGAATTTTCAGACCATTTTAGATCATTCTACCAAAATTTAAGAATATCCAATTATCAAGTGGACCATCCTCTAGGAAAAAGTAGTGATTGAATACTCTACTATTAAAAACTTCTTAGGGATCAGCTTAATGTTTCTATGGTTTTTATTTGACATCTAATCTGTTGATAAGTTCACATAAGCCTGGATGAAGAGGAAAAACATATATCAGCTTGATACAAAACTTTTGTGGCCCCTTATTGGTAAGTCACCACTATTTCCTATGGCATAGGTAATAGTAAGCCACCACTGTTTCATTTTTTGGATAATTCTTTAAAATGATCCGGAAAAACGGATGAACGGGGTGGATATAGAATACACATGTCAAGGTGGGCACCACGGTAAGGGCCGCACGGTCTTGGGTGAGGCCGGGGTCTCATGCTCCCGTGGTGTAGCACATTCCCTTGAGAGAAGAAAACCGAAAGTATTTACACGTGAAACTTCGGTGGCCCTATTATGATGTATTTATCAGATCAACACCGTCCAGCCATTTTTTCATACCAATTTATGGAACTAGACAAAAAAATGAGGCAGAACAAAGCTAAACCGGGCCACATTAAAGAAATGGTCTGAATTGAACGCCTACTGTTGAAAACTTCTTGGGGCCATAGGAGGCTTTGATCAAGCTTATATTTGTGTTTTCCCTTCATGAAGGTATTTGTAACATTATTAAGAGGTTAGATAGCAAATAAATGTAACAATAGACCTTAGGAAGGTGTCAACGGTTTCCATTCAATCTTGGCTACTTTCTTTGACGTGGTTTACTTGAGCTTTGAATATGCCTAGGTTTTGGAATCATGATTTAGAATCATCTGTAAAAATTGATGGACGGTATGGATATGAAACATAAATCATTGTAGGACCCAAAGAAGTTCTACACGTTAAAAGTGATGTGGTGTATCACGCCATGTACTTGGGAGAGAGAAATCCGGCGTATCTCGTCAGCCAGAGACGTCGACCAATGAGAAGCAATGGCACTGAAAAAAGGGCCAAAGTTCATGGCACACCTACCAAGTGGACCATCTTTCTTTTTTGTCAGTACCATCTACATGGTGAGGTCCACATGATGGACGGCTTGGATATTTCTCCTGTGTGACAAGCTGTCACGTGTGGTTGCGTGTGCATTAGCTGACTTGTACACGCCTGTCAGCTTCCCAAACGAGAAAGGATTTAGTGAGGCCGGGGAAATACCGTCTTCGGTGAGGCCGTGACCGTGGGGCCCACCTTGATTAAGTGTTGTATATCCACGCCGTCCATCTATCATTCCAGATAGTTTTATGGCATGAAACAAAAAATAAGCAGAAGAAAATCTCAGGTGGACCACGCCACAATAAACAGTGGTGAATGAATGCTTCATTGAACACCTCATAATGCAAAGAAGTTTTTAATGGAAGGTGTTCAATGAACACTATTTTTTGTGGTGTGGTCCACCTAAAACTTTCACCTACTTCATTTTTTAAACTACGCCCTAAAATAAACTAAAGAAACAGATGGACGGCATGGATATTCAAAAAATACATCCAGGCGAGCCCTAAGGTCAGGGTCTCACCCAAGTCGCACTACTCTCAAATATTGGAGAGATTTTCTCTGGCGAGTCTCTCTCGAATAAATCGGGCTCTCTTGCTCGAGCAAAAGACCCGATTAGGAGGTTTCATTCATAGTGCGCAAAAGGCTATTTGCGCTCTGGAGCGCAGTGGATCATTTCTCTCTCTCTCTCTCTCTCTCTCTCTCTCTCTCTCTCTCTCTCTATATATATATATATATATATATATATAATAAAATAAAATTTTAAAACTTAAAAGTTAAAACCCTATCCGACCCCCCTTTCCTTTTACCCTACTTGGCCCCCCTTTCCTTCCTTCTTTTTACCCTACCCGAGCGGCAGCGAGCGGCGACCATAAAACATTTTGATTTTACCTTCCTTTTATCCAACAATGAACAATCTTGATTTTATCATTTTAATGATTTTATTACAATTTTTAAAACATTTTTAAAAAAATTCATATAACTCGAACTCGACTCGATTCGAACAGCTCGCTCGACCAGACTCGATCCCAGCTCGACTCAGCTCGAACCAACGAGCTGAGACGAGCTTGATGGGTGAGCTTGAAGACCGAGTCGAGCTGAGCTCAAGCTTGGGTCATGGTGGGGTCGAGCCGAGCTGAGCCTGGCCTAGCTCGACTCATGTTCAGCTCTACCCAGTATATTGTCGTCCAACACTGTTATATTCATCAATTTATAGAAGATTGACAGATTCGATTAATACAAGCGAGAACAAAGGAGAATATGATGAATATAATTACAAAAAGAAATTACGTGGAGAAGTTGGAATGGAGCTTAACTTCTCTATGCTTCAAGATGATATGATCTTGGTAATTTAGCAAAACAAATGGTGATTTTACTATGAAGGTGGAGGTTGTTAGCATATGATATCAAAATCAATACATGCATTTAACCCTTTGGTAGGGTTATAAGCTGTAATACAGTCATGAAGTAAAAGTCTATGTGTGTGTACACCTTTTGGGGGTATTTTTGATATTTCAATAATAACTTACTGACATGTGAGGCAAGTTATATGAGGTTTAAGGGTGAAAATGAATTTGGGATTTTGTGATAATATGGGAGAGAAATGGTGAGGTGATAAGGGTTTTTTCTTCTTGTTTGAATCCTACCAATAAGGTGTTCTCCAAAAACATCTTCTTACAACAAAAAGGGTCGTATAAGAGTTGTGTAGGGTTTGTTGTAAAGAAGAAGATGCAACCTATATCATCCTTGTAATCTTCTTTGGATAATGGATTCATTTGTTTGCCGTTTTGCCCACAGATGAAGTGTGTTGTGGGGAACCATGTAAATCTTGCCTCTTGTGGATTGTGGTTGTGTGTTGATGAATTTTATTCTCCAATTTATTTCCCCTTATTTTGTTAGACATGATTCTTGGTAGGGTTGATTATTGTCGGTTGTGCATACAAGGTGTTTGTAGGTTTGCTTGAATCGGCAACTGGTTTTGAGTGACAATGCTACTTGCAACACTAACGAACAATCATAACCTGCCTAAGTATTATCTAATGGGTGTATTTATCAGTAATATGCCTGAGTATTATCTAATGGGTGGATTTATCAGTAATATGTGTAATTTACACAGGAAGAAGAGGAGGAAGAAGAAGAAGACGAGGGCACCTGAAGCCAAGCACCAGGAGCACATCCAAGGTCTAGGACAGAAGCTCCTGGTGTTATGAGTTTGTACTGCTTCTGAATCTGCAACAGCTGAAGCAAAAAAAATAAATAAATAAATAAAAACAGAGAGAGAGATGAATGGCTTTCATGTAAATTTGAAGAAAGACGGAGGCTAGGGTAGGAAATTTGGACCTTGAATGCAGATCTTGCCACGTAGCCCAGACGCTGGGCCTCTCTGTAGAAGAAATCCGGCGTCCCGGCCCCGCTCATCTCTCACTCTCTCTCTCTCTCTACGAGGGAAAGGGTGTTGTTGCTAGAGAATACCAGGCCCTCGGTTCGGCTGGCGACCCCAACACCTGGCTGGTGTCAAAGCTCTGTGGGCCCAACATGATGTATGTGTTTCATCCACGCCGTCCATCGATTTTTCCAGATCATTTTAGAACGTAGGATAAAAAAAAATGAGGCAAATCTAAATCTCAGGTGGACCGTGCCACAGGAAAACATTGGTATTTTACTCCCACCGTTCAAAACTTCCTGGGCCCACTGTAATTTTTATTTGCCATCCAACCTGTTGATTAGGTCACATAACATGAAGGGAAAACACGAAGATCATACATATTGTTCCAAAACTTGGGTGGCCCACAAGAAGTTCAAAAGTAAGCATTCAATCCCCACTGTTTTCCTATGATGTGGCCCACCTGAGATTTAGATCTGCCTCATTGCATAATTCGTGCACTAAGAGCCGGTTTGGATGCAACTAAATAAGTTGCTTTTCTTGGCAGCAGTTCAATAAATTATTTTAGGTAAGTTAGTTTGGTTAACCAAGAATTAAGGGCATTTGAAGAATCTAATAATAAGAGTTTATTTACTTATTCTAAAAAAATTAGCTCTTATTGTGAAATAAACTAATTGGTAAAGCTTTTATTTTAGAGCTTATCTTTTTAGAAAATAGCGAAA
Source organism: Liriodendron chinense (assembly GCA_003013855.2). Lineage (NCBI taxonomy): Eukaryota > Viridiplantae > Streptophyta > Magnoliopsida > Magnoliales > Magnoliaceae > Liriodendron > Liriodendron chinense. Next base: position 988,191 of record ML058427.1, on the reverse strand, counting down.
AAGTTCTTAAATAATAACTGATAGGCTAGTCACTTTTTCTTTAAGAGCTTCTTTAGCCTAAGCAGGTAGGCATTTTTAATTATTTTTTTAATAAGTTTGTCCTTATACTTTTTAAGTAATTTCCATCTTGCCCTCTTCTCAACTTTAGAATATCTCTAAGGTGGGCCCACATGATGAACAACTCATATTGAAGCTGGGTTTTTACATCAAGGTGGGGCTACATAATGCATGGTCACATCAAAGGTGGGCCCCACATGATGAACGTCCACATTAAAGGTGGGACCAACATGATGGATGGGGGACATTGAAGGTAGGATCACATGATGTAAGGTAGACATCATAGGTAGGCCCATGTGATGAACAACCCATATTGAAGGTTGGGCCCCACATGATTGACGTGAACACCAAAGGTGGGTCCCACATGATGGATGACCCACATTAAAATGTGGCCCACATGATGGATGGACTATCCACATCAAGTGGGCCCCATATGATGGACGGTTCATAGCAAAGGTGGGACCAACGTGATGGATGGTGGATATTGAATGTGGGATCACATGATGGAAGATTGACATTAAATGTGGTACAACATGATGAATGGCCCATATTGAAGGTTGGGCCCCACGTGATAGATGGTCCATAGCAAAGGTGGGCCCTACATGATGGACTATCCACATCAAGTGGGCCCCACATGATAGATGGTCCACAACAAAGGTGGGACCCACACGATGAATGGTCCACACCAAAGGTAAGATCCAAGTGATGGATGGTGGATATTGAATGTGGGACCACATGATGGAAGGTTGACATTAAAGGTGGGCCTACTTGATGAATGACCCATATTGAAGATTGGACCCCACATGATGGACTACCTACTTGATGTGGGCCCCACATGATAGTGGTCCACAACAAAGGTAGGACCCACATGATGGACGGTGGACATCAAAGATGGGCCCCTCATAATGAATGACTAATATCGAAGTGGGGCCCCACATCAAGGCGGGCCCACGTAATGAAAGGTCCACATCAAAGGTAGGCCCCACATGATAGATGACACACATCAAAGTGTGGCTCAACATGACAGAACATGCACATCAAGTATGTCCCATCTAAATGGCAATTCACGTCAAATGTGGGATTCACATAATGGATGATGGTCATTGAAGGTGGGCCCACATGATGGTCAGTTGATATCAAAGATGGGCTCACATGATGAACGGCCCATAATGAAGGTCGGCCCCCACACAAAGAATGGTCCACATCAAGGTGAGCTCACATAATGGACGGAGTGGTCTTCACATAATGGATGACTCACATAAAAGTGTGGCCCCTCATATTAATGGACGGTTGACATCAAGTGGGTCCCACCTAACAGACGGTCCACATCCAAGGTCTCTCATGATGGATGACCTATATCCAAAGTAAGCCGTACGACAGATGATCCATATAGAAGGTGCACCTCACACGATGAATGGTATATCAAAACTGGGCCCCACATGATGGACAATACACTTCAAAGGTAGGGCCCATACTATGGACACATCAAATGTAGAGTCCACGTGATGGTGATGGATAGTGGACATTAAGGGGCCCATATAAAGGACAATTAACATTGTTGCTGGGCCCCACGTGATGGACAGTCCACCCAAATAACTATTTGGATTACTCTTAAATTTAAGTTGTTATAATCTTTAAAAATAACATCAACTACCCTTAAAAAAGCTCTTATTTGAAAATTTTACCAAACATGCTTATTTTAAATAAGAGCTTTTTTTTAAAGATTTTACCAAACAAGTTTATTTAAAACAAGAGCTATAACAAAAAGAGCTTATTAAAGTAGCTCTTATTCAAAAACTCTTATTAAATTAGAGCAGAGATGCCAAACACCCCCTTATAATTACTTATTGTATGAAAATCGGCTCACTACTTCAGCATTATTTTCTTGCTTTTTCACCTTTCATCCACTGACTACAATGAGAGGTGGTGCTCATCCACAAGACTACAGTTGTAAATAGTTATTGTTTTTGTGGCAACTGCCTAGCCCATGTTGATATCCAGCATGTTGAGAGCCACTGTGATGTGTTTGATCCACGCTGTCCATCTGGCTTAGATGTGAGCAGGGCTAGCATGTGAGGCAAATCTAAGCCTCTGTTGGACCCCACATCAGGAAGCAACAGTGATAATGGTCACACGGTTGAAACCTCCCTAGGCCCAACATTTTGTGTTTTACTAGTGCCATTCATCTATTTTTCCAACTAGTTTTGGGTGGCCCAGCCCACTGGGTAGTAGGGCCACACACCGTGCACATGAAATCCACACCGTCCACCCTTGTTGGTCCAACCTAAAAATGAAGCAATGGTCATTGACGCTCACCATTGGTCTGCCCTAATGATGAGTGGCCCATATCCAAGGCAGGCCCCACATGATGGATGGTCCACATTAGAGGTGGACCCCACATTTGGGACGGCCCACATTAAAGGTGGCTCCACATGATGGCCAGTGGATATTGATAGTGGGCCTACTTGATGGATGATCAACATCAAAGGTAGACCCTACCTAATGAACCGTGCATATCAAAGGTCAGGCCATAATGATGAATGGCCCACATGCAAGGTGGACCCCACATGATGGACTTCCCACATCAAAGGCGGGCCCACACAATGAACAATTCACACCAATGGGTGGCCCCAAACTACCGATGGTGGATGTGCAAGGACCCAAACAGACTTGAGGAGGGACAATTACTTGGACATTGGAAACAAAAACCTTTTTTACTTTTTGGTTAATAAGGACGTTGTTTACCAAAACATACTTATTTGCTAATTAAGTAGAAACCAAGATAAGTTACTTATATGATAAGTAGCGTATCTTAAGTAACTTACAATCCAAATAGGCCGTACAATAAGCTGGAAAATAGATGGACGACATGGATAAAACATATAAATCATGGTAGGGTCTACGGAGCTTTGACATCAGTTAGCTGGCTAGTCTGGTTCACCAGCCAAATCGCGTCCGTTGGTTGAATGGGAATAGTTGCTGTATTTTCTTTCTACCATTTGTTTGTGGCGACGTATTGAAAGGTTCGTCATTCCTTTCCATATGAAGATTTTTTATGAATTTCCATCTGGAGTGCCTCCCATAATATCAACCGTTTGGATCGTTGAGCAGTGGGCCACAATTGCACAAACTGCAAACCAGAACAGCACCGAGCACCTGCTCCGCCGGAGCGTTGTACATACCTAGTGTTAGGGATGCATGAATGAAGGGTCAGTCGATCTTGTGCAGGAGCCAGTCCGCCAGGGGAGAGGATTAGGTGAGACCCCGGATCCACCGAGGTGGGTGGGACCCCTGACTGTGGGACCACTGTGATGTATGTGACTACATCCGCATTTAAAGATCATTTTAAGGCATGATCCAAAAAATACAGCAGTTCCAAATCCCAGGACCATAGTGCAGAAAACAGTGGTGATTTACCATTAAAAACTCCCCGTGGGCCACAAAAGCTTTGGATCACGATGATATTTATGTGGTCTCTTCATCTAGGTGTTTGCGACCTTATCAACAGGTTGGATGTAAAATAAACATTCAGGTGGAATACATTGAAAATCCATGAAGTTTTCAATGGCGCAGATTGAATCACGACTGTTTCTGTGGTGTGGTCCACCTAAGATTTGAGTCAGCTTCATTGTTGGTGACATACCCTACAATAAGCTTTCAAAATTGTTGGACGGTGTGGATTTAAATTAAAACACATACATCACTGTGGTCAGGGGTCCCACCCACCTCGGTGGATCCTCACCTAATCCTCTCCCGTCCGCCAGTGGATATTCATGATCGGGCCCACCTAATGATTGTCTTGAATTTCTCACGAGTGTGCTGTGCTGTCACGTCCACGATCCACCCTTCAAATTTCCAGACTCCCCTGCGTGAATCGGACTATGCCTGCCATCCAATTGATGGATCTTTTGCGTTGAATGTGGACCGTTGGTTGTGATCTTTCTTCGCAGTCCACTGGCACGTGGCCGATTAGGATTTGGGGCCAGTGATCATGGATATCTAAGGCTGCGAATGGCCCATCGTGGCCCAACAGTATGATTGATCATGATTATAGTGCCATGTCCCCTTGTGGTGGGCCGAGCAATAATGTGGGCCTAACTTGTCAACCGATAGCCCAGGTTCAAAAGGCCGAGTCTGCTATTGAAGGACCCAGGTCTGATATTAGCCCACCCAACTCATGTACCATTAGGGCCAACAACATTCTACTAATTGGGCTGGGCTGGACAGGTTGGGACAAGACCATCGTTAGCTGTCACCATCACTTTCACTGAACCTCCATTCCATTAATAGGTGGATGTGGATTGCGTGGTGACCACGCCGCCACCAAAGTGAAGCAGGCTATGGTGGATTTGGTTGGGACATGCACCGCTGTCAGAAATGAGCCATGCTCTTACATGTCTGAAAGGGACAGGGAGTTAGGTAAGACCTTGGCCTCACCATAAGGCCCACTTTGATATTTGCATTATGCATGTACCTCATATATCCATTTTTTCATATCAGTTTAAGGCATTATCCCAAAAGTGAGGCAGGTCAATTTATCAAGTGGACCATACCATAAGTAGCGATGGTGATTGAGAACCTAGCTGTTAAAGACTTCATAAGGTGCACCTAAGCATTTACTTAGTGTTTATTTACTATCCAATCTGTTGGTAAGGTCACGTAAGGTTGGATTGATGGAAAAACAAATTTCATCTTGATCCAAAACTTCTATGGCACTTAATGATCAATCACCACTATTTCCTATGGTATGGTCCATCCAATAATTGAATCTACTTCATTTTTTAGATTATGCTCTGAATGATTTGAAAAATATGATACATATCCAGGATACAAGATACAGACGCACGGGTAGCATCAACCAGATTTGTGTGGGGGCCACCATGATATTTTTGTTTATCTAAGTCATCCATTCCTTTTCCAAGATCATGTTAAGGTATGGGCCAAAATTGAGGCAGATCCAACATTGTAATGGGTCACACCAAATAGTAAGCTTGGTTGCATTAAATGCAAAAGTCATCTCTTGTGTGGTCCACAACAACTTTGGATTTGCCTCAATTTTAAGCACATGCCTTGACATGATCTTACAAAATGGATGGACAGCGTAGATAAATAGATGCATCACAGTGGGCTCCACACAGATCTGGTCGAACGCTTAAAGGTGCGGCACCGTCTTAGATGAGAACAGAGTCTTGCCTAATCCTCTCCCCATTTCAGGTGGACCAACTTCATTTTTGGGATAATGTCCTAAACGATTTCTCCGTACGGTATGGGCACATTCAAGACTTGTATCTGCCTTATTTTTTGGATCATACCCTAAAATCACACTGTCCCAAGACTCAAGTGGGCCATACTAAGTGAATTTAAAGATTTTAGATATAATTTTATACCATTCCTTAACGTAGCCCATCCAAGTGCTGAATCAGCCTGATTTTTTGGATAATGCCAAGCAAGGGATGGTCTACCTGATGGACGGTTTGGATTTCATGCACTGTTGATCTTTTACCCACAATCGTAGAAAAACGTAATGCTGCTCCCTACCTGAGCGACGGACGAAGAGTTTTCCAATGTGCGCTATCTCCATCCAAAAAGGGGCCCACGGTTTGGAATGTTTAGATGGCGTCATGCCTGATGGGTGGATAACGGATGTTCAGGAATGGTTGACCAGCCCAGCATTCTAGCTCGGGTGGCGACGAGAAATTTCTATGGCGGTTCGCCCTCAGCAGGAAGTTTCTGTAGGCCAAACCTATGTGGGGCCCACCGTGATGTCTGTCCCTGTCCACCAGTTTTAAAAGCTTATCATAGGAAGGGAGCGGATTAGGTAAGACCCGGGATCCACCGAGGTGGGTGGGACCCCTGACTGGGGCCACTGTGATGTATGTGATTGCATCCACGCCACTGTGATGTATGTCACCACATCCACGCCATCCATCCGTATTGAAAGTTCACTTTAGGGCATGATCCCAAAAATGTAATTCCAAATCTAGGATGGGCCATAGTACAGGAAACAGTGGTGATTGATCATTAAAAACTTCCTGTGGCCACAAAAGCTCTGGATCAAGATGATATTTATTTAGGTGCTTGTGACCTTATCAATATGTTGGATGGAAAATAAACATTTTAATGGAATCCATTGAAAATCCACTAGGTTTTCAACTGTTTCTGTGGTATGGTTTACCTCATATTTGACTCAACTTCATTTTTAGTATCATACCCTAAAATAATCTTTAAGAATGGCTGGACGGTGTGGATTTAAGACATATAAATCATTGTGAGCCCCACAGTCAGGGGTCCCACCCACCTCGGATCGGGTATCTCACCTAATATGTTCCTCCAAAGGAAAGGAATTAAAAAACTACCATATCCAAATGAGCCACCCAGCATGAAACGACAGGAATGAAATGCCACCGTTGACATCTACCCATATCCCATTTTGATGTTCATAAGTCATCCAAACCATTCGTAAAGTTATTTACACTGAAATGAATTTAAAACACATATCGGCCTGATCCAAAAGATCTTAGACTCAGAAAGTTTCAACGGTATGCATTTCTATTCTCACTTTTTTTTCCAATCGTGTGGCCTGGCTGAAATTTGGGTCTTCTTCAATTTTGAGCTTCTGTAGTATTGTGAGCTTGCCTTAAGTGATGGACGGATTGGATTTCGTCATGGTGGCCCCATATAGGTTCCACCTACAGGAACTTCTGATTGGACGGGGTTTCATGGAAAAGCACCCACAAGGGTTACTTTGGGAAAAACTACTTAACATGAAGGAAATCCATGCCGTTCATCAAATGCGTGATGCTTTTTCAGCCGTTGATGCCAAATTTCAGAATGATTCAGCACTCGAGTAGTTTCCATCCCCACCTAATATATATATATATATATATATATATATATATATATATATATATATATATATAGAGGGGAATGTTACTATGTTCCCATGAGGTCGAGCTGTGTGGACCCCACTGTGATGTGTGTGTAACATCAAAACCGTGTATTTGATGGTCCCCTTTAGGTTTGGGGATATGCCAAAAATCATCCCTACGCAGAGCTCAGGTGGGCCTTACCATCCAAAACAATGTGAAGACATGCTTAAAACATCTAAAAGCACTTGGCGGGCCCACATGAGTTTTGCATGCAGCTGAAACTTGTTCTAACCCCTCATCCAAGTGGGAAACACACAATGTATTGGCTGGATTTGTGAACCACATCTCAGTGGCCCCAATAAACGATTATGAAGGTTTTAAGGGTGGGTAGCCCCTCTCAACTGTTGTATGTGGTGTGGCTTACCTAAGTTATAGATTGACCTGATTTTTAAGACCGTGGCCCACCATAGAATGATGCATCAGACAGATGGGGCAGATTTTCAACACACATCACAGCAGGGCCCACACAGCTCGACCTCATGGGAACTTCCCATGAGGTCGACATCATAGTACCATTTCCTATATATATATATATATATATATATATATATATATATATATATATATATATATATATATATATAAAAGACCCACATGAGTCGGAATACTATCATTTTTGGGTAATTTTTTCATCCTAATGACTCACATCAGATAAATGAATCGGATGGCATATAAACACCATGGTGGGACTGAAGAGTGTATTTGTATGTGAAGATGAAATTATCATTATTATTATTATTATTTTTATTTTTTTTCTGTTAGTCGCACCATGCACCCACCCACCAGTGGGGTTAGTGTTTCTCCTTGGCATTTCGAGCCTTAGACTTGCTGTTCAAATGCGAGGCGTCTTCCAGCTGGGCTAGCAGGCGAGACACTTTGAAGATGAGTATTGTATCTGTTCTTATTCAAATCCAAGATTTAAAGACAATCATTAATGAAGCACGATTACATGACAATAACTTCTATGCAGCATTAATGATAATGTGCACGGTTCAAATCAATCTAAGAATGCAATCCGGTGCCGAAATGGCCATCATACAAAATTTTGTGTGGACACCTGCACAGTTTTAAGGCCCTAAAGATATTCTGATTCTGATCGAATGAGGTCAGACCCGATCCCAATCATCGAAGAGTCTGCCCTTAGTCACATTGACTTGGTCTTATCCGGCCTGTTCAGTCCTTACTTGGGTTAGTCGTGACTTGAATCAGGGTTGATTGATTCCGGTCAAGACACCGAGCCTTTTAACCATGGTATCATACTCCATAAAAAAAACCACCCACCCAGGGCTGTGCTAAGAGAAGACAGTTCAATTATCAGATGCCTATGAATGTGTACTGAATTTGTTCAATAGTAATTTTCTTATAAATCATTTGTTTTCTTCATAAAATTACCCCACAATATGAGCGAATTTCCTTGATTTGTGACTAGCCCAAAATTGACGATGACCCAAATCTTAGGTGAACCCCACCATAGGAAACAATGGTGATTGGAAACCCAACATTAAAAACTTCCTAATGCCAAGTTTAATGGCCAACGTAATTTTTGTTTGCCATCCAACACATTGATAAGGCCACACAGACCTGGATGATATCAGCTTGATCCAAAACCTTACTGGCCAATGAGAATTTAATGGTCAATCAATACTATTTCATGGTATGGTCCACCTGAGATTGCCCTAAATTTTGGGTACTTGAGTATGATTATTCAAGATCTAAATTTTGAGAATATGATTTATATTTGTTTGCTTTTCATCAAATCATATATATATATATATATATATATATATATATTCATTAAACTTGAATAATATCTACACTTAAACTAACTGAAGAGTGTTGGGATAGGAGGGCCGGCAGCGGAAGCAAAGCCGAACACAAACAGTAAATTGAATCCAACAAGCCACAATGCAATCATAATGCATACAATCACCCACACATAGACAATCCGAATTTAACGTGGAAAAACCCCTCATGGGTAAAAAAGCACGGAACAAAGTGACACTAATCCACTATAGTATCAGAAGTTATAAGAGATGGAACCCAATGCCAAAAACCCAAGCCCACAAGAGAAATCCCAAACTTACCCAAGAAGAAAACCCTCTTATTCAAGCTCTTTCTCTCACCTAGAAGCTCCTTCAATCCCCCTTTGCAACCTTAAAAACCCCTAATCCCGTATTACCCCTTAAATTGGCAAGAAAAGCGGATTTAGAAATCTCTTACGCGCAAACCGCGCAAGAATCCGTGTTACACAAGGAAACTGCCGACCGGTCGTCCGACCGATCGGACACCCCTACCTACCAGTTGGCCGACCAATCGGATGGCCTAAAAACATAATAGCAGCTTTGCTGCCTAGGTCCTCTGTGACCGACCGGTCGGTGGCCCTGTGCAACTGATTTGAGGCTTCCGTTTTCCAACAAACTCCACCACGAATCAAATCATCATGCACCACCTTGCCACGCACAACCTCTACCTCTACTTCGTCATCATTATAATCCCGTCGCTTCTCATGCCCCATCGACTTTATCCTTGCATTTTCACACGCCTTGTTGCTCTTCCCATGTGACCCTTTTTTTCTTGCCACACATTAGCAACCGTGGATCCCGTTATCGATCCCGCAGTTCCACCATGAATTGTGCTCCCGATCACATTGTAAAGATTATCGTACCTCCGTGCCTTGGTCATCACGAGTGCTCCCTTCACTACTTTACAATACCGATCGCAGCCGATGAACCTGCACCCTTTCGTCTCGAGTGCACCAAGAGATCACATTCCTCTTCATCTCATGGACATACTTCACACTTTTAAGGATTCGTTCGACTCCATCAAACATTCTAATGCGCACCGAACCAATCCATACCACATTGTGAGCGTAACCATCACCCACAAACACCGATCCACTATCATACTCCTTGTATGACATGAATGAACTTCGGTCAGAACATACATGACATGATGCCCCTGAATCCAATAACCACTCTCCACCAAGAGGCTCTATGCCGGATACAGTCAATATATCACAGCTGTCACCACCGTCCTCTACGGTATTGGTTCATTCCTTAAAAGAATCTCTAGATTTCTCTTGTTTTTTTTCGGGATTCAAACAATCATTTTTCACATGCCCTTATTCCCACGATTCCAGCATCTCACCTTGTGCCTCCACTTGCCTTTTGATTTAGATCTCGATGAAGGAGATCCTCCACCCCCCTCCGAATTTCTCCCCCTCATAACCAGTGCCTCGTCAGTAGAGGGACCCACACCGCCGTTTTTTCTTCTCATCGCCATCGCCTTCGCCTGAAAGGCTGAGATAACGGTTTCTACGCCAATAGTCTCCCTACCCGCGCATAAAGAGTCATTGAGCGACTCATGTGATTCTAGAAGAGAATTCTACAGGATAAACGCTTAATCCTCGTCCTTCATCAGCTCATCTACATCCATCAACTTGCAAATAAACCTATTGAAATTGCTGATGTGGCTCTCGACATCATCCCCCTCCGTCATCCTCAAATTGTACAACTGAAGCTTCAAGTATATGTAATTTTCCAGAGATTTCTTCGCGTAGATATTCTCCAAGTTCGCCCATGTTGCAGCCACAGTCTTCTCCTTAATGATGTTATACAGGACCTCATCTGTCAGGCACAACTGGATTAAGATATTTGTATTTTTATCGATCTTCTTCCACTTTCCTTCTTTCATAGCTTCTGGTCGCTCTCCAAGGAGCACATCTTGCAATCCTTGCTGAACTATAAGGCTTTTCATCTTCACCTTCCAAAGTTCAAAATTGTTTTTCTCCGAATACTTCTCTATGTCAAACCTCATGCCTGATGCCATGCTCTTGTCTCGTATTCAAATTTCTGCTACACCCCAACGATCGCTCTGATACCAGTTGTTGGGACAGGAGGGCCGGCAGTGGAAGCAAAGCCTAACACAAACAACAAATTGAATCAAACAAGCCACACAATGCAATCATAATGCATACAAATCACCCACACATAGACAATTCGAATTTAACATGGAAAAACCCCTCACGGGTAAAAAACCACGGCACAAAGTAACACCAATCCACTATAATATCAGAAGTTACAAGAGATGGAACCCAAGACCAAAAATCCAAGCCCACAAGAGAAATTCCAAGCTTACCCAAGAAGAAAACCCTCTTATTCAAGCTCTTTCTCTCACCTAGAAGCTCCCTCAATCCCCCTTGCAACCTTAGAAACCTCTAATCCCGTATTACCCCTTAAATAGGCAAGAAAAATGGATTTAGAAACCTCTTACGCACAAACCGCGCAAGAATCCGTGTTACATAAGGAAACTGTCAACCGGTTGTCCGACCAGTCGGACACCCCTACCGGCCGGTCGGCCAACCGGTCGGATGACCTAAAAATAGCACAGCAGCTTTACTGCCTTGGTCCTTTGTGACCGACCGGTTGGTGGCCTTGTGCAACTGATTTGAGGTGTCCGTTTTCCAACAAAGAGTCACTACTAAATTGTAGTTAAATTAAATTTAATTAAATAAACATTCGATCCACAATATTTATGACTTATTCGCTTACACTATGGACTTAAAATTTTTAAAGTAAGTCCCAATAAAAGAGATGAAATCTAATCAGAGAGGCATGTTAGCTCATAATGCTCTAATTCTACATCGAAACATTACTAAGATGGAATGAGCTTACACACTTAGTATGTTCACTTCCTTATCCAAATTTTAAAAAAAATTATCTTAAATTATGTAAACAAATAAGATAATGAATTTAATTTCAGAGATTTAAGCAACATGAATTAAAGCATCCAAATCGTAGAAACATTATAAATATAATGGTTTTCATGAATTCTAATTGAAAGAGCATAAATTGGATTTGAATTCGTGTGCTCTCTTACCACGTGAGATGCACTAATTGTGTAGATTTATAAATGAGTTGGTACATGTGAATTAAAGAAGATTTATATGAAAGGTAACTCTACGTGTGTAATTTCAATTATAAATAATAGGCGGTTGTGATGGATTGTTGATTGAGAGGAAAATCATGACTTAACTAAGTCTGTCCTTATCTCTAACACTCCCCCGCAAGCTGAGTGTGCCATCGGCCACACTGAGTTTGTTTCATAATTCCTTAAAACGTGATGAGGATAGAGCCTTGTTAAGGGTATCAGCCAGCTGCTGATCTTTGGTTGAAACATATTGAACATCGAGCTGTTTCTTGGCAACCAAATCTCGTACAAAATGAAAAGCAATTTCAATATGTTTCGTTTCATTATGGAAAATAGGATTTGCGTCAAGTAAGTGGCACTAAGATTATCACACCATAGAATCAGAAGCCTAGATTGAGGGACATCAACCTCACAGAATAGAGATTAGATCCATTATAGCTTGGATGTAGCATTAACTAGAGCTCAATATTCAGCCTCTGTACTCGAATGGGCTATGCCCTGTTGTTTGCGCGAGCTCCAATAAATCAAATTTGGACCAAGGAAGATGTCATAACCTCCGATAGATTTGTGATCATCAAAAGACCTAGCCTAGTCAACATCCAAGTAGGCAAATAACTGAAGAGATCGTGATCGTTAAAGAAAGAGACTATGATTAGGAGTTTGCTTGAGATATCTTAGGATCCTTTTGATCGCACACCAGTGTTCAATGGTTGGCTTGTGCATAAATTGACAAACTTTATTCACAACAAAAGAGATATCTGGAAGAGTAATAGTGGCATACTAAAGTGACTCAACCACACTGTTATAGAGTGAAAAGTCTTGAAATACCTCTCCTGAATTAGCCATGAGCTTGCAAGATGGAGAGAAATGTCTGCTTACAGGTTTTGCATCAATCATCGATGTTTTCTTTAGTATATCTAAAATGTACCACCGTTGGGAGAGTAAAATGTCGTTTTTTGTTGGTACAACATGAATACCAAAGAAGTAATAAAGAGTGCCCAAGTCCCTGACAACAAAGTTTTGGCTTAAGGCTTGAAGAAAATAATCGATGAAGATCCTGTGATAAGAATGTCGCTAACATAAACTATGACATAGAGAGTGATGTCCGAGGAGGTACTGATGAGGAGGGAGGTGTCAGTCTTTGAAGCAAAGAATCCATAAGAGATGAGAAAGTTGCTGAGGCGAGAAAACCAAGAACGGGGTGCTTGTTTGAGGCCGTAAAGAGACTTATGAAGGCAGCAAATATGCGAAAGAAATCACGAGTTAACAAACCTAGGTGGTTGAGCCATGAAAACTTCCTTTTCAAGAGTGCCATGTAGAAACACATTTTGAACATCAAGCTGGTGAACAGGCCAACCACTACTGATTTGCAAGCGATAAAATGGCACGAATTGTGAAAATCATCTCTTACAGTATTGTACCTAGTAGATGATTGTCCAACATACGTTACATTGACGCCCATGCACCAACACTTTTGGGCGGGGGACTCATCCATGTATTAGCCAGCTAGACTACTGCTCAAACTATACATCTAATTTATGTTCGCATGCACAATTGCACTCATACATCGTACACGAATGAAATTCCATATAATTTAATGAGTTTTTTGGTCTTTCATCTACGAGGCACAATCACTTTGTTGACTTTAGAATCGTCCACTCAAGAGACATGATTGCCCTACTTGGTGTTTTAAAAACTTTCACCTAAGGGATACAATTTTGGATCGGGCTACTTGCTTGTGTCTTTTACGGACGTTCCTAAGATAACTTTAAGTCTTAATTCAAAATGAAAATAATATATGCATATGTTATGAATAATGATCCCACAAACTTTGGTCATTTTACAAAACAAGCCTACCTTAATTTTAATTTAAGGCTATAACTTTACTGATCTTAAAACAGTGTTCACGATTTTCTTCAAGTATCAATAATTAATATAATTTAAATTCTTATAAATGGTGAATAATACAAAATTTTAATTTTCACTCAATAATTCTAAAAATAATTAAATTCTCAAATACAATATTTCTATTTAATTTACAAAATTTTCGAATTCATCTTGGATTTAATAAAATTTATTTTAATTATGTATAAGAATAATTTGATTCAATTTCCAACTCCAGTTAAACTAGGTTTCCATTTAAATTATATTTGTCAATAAATTTTCTAGTTTAAAAAAAATAATAAATCATATTACCACTTCAACTTAACAAAATTAATTTTTAATTAATTAAAATTTAAAAATTTAATTAAATTACAATATAAACTTAACGTATTAATCTTTTAATGTTCTTACATTAAATCTAAATTCAATGAATTGATAAAAACTAAATGTTTATACATTTAAGGAATTAAATCACATTCAAATGTAAAATTTGACAAAATTGATTTAAATTGGTCAATTACATCAAATAAAAAATTAATGCAAAAAATTAAATCGAATTAAAATACTAATGCACATTACATTTTTTTAAAATCAAACACAAGCGACAAATTATTAATCTTCCACCATAACATTAATACTTAGTTAATACATTATAGTGTTTCATTAAAAAGAAAATGACATTCAATACATGCTCTTAACTTTGTTAAAACGCTGTTGCTTATCCATCTATATCATACACATGTTGTTGGGTGTGTTGTACAAAAACCTTAGGTCTCGCGCCCCTGACTACTTAAATTATGGGATATAGCAATGTGGAAACGTAAACAAACAATTAAACCACACGACACGAGATTTTTACGTGGAAAACCCTCAAAAAGGTAAAAACCACGAGACCTCGTTCAGACAAATAATCCACTATGAATAGAGAACCGTTTACAACCGATAACAAGCACAACCCGCTTGGATTAAACCTTCTTCACCCACGCAGAGATGGATAAACAATAAAAGAATTAGAAAATGAGAGATCTCACCAAGCACGAGGACGTAGAAGCACGAGAGGTCAATTACGTTGAAAATTACCTTTACAAGTAAAGAACTCTCCTTCTTACAAGTTCCCTCTCTCTCTCTCTCTCTCTCTCTCTCTCTCTCTCTCTCACACACACACACACACACACACACACACACCTTGGATGTGTAAACCTCATATTATGATACTTAAGTCTCGAATTGAAAACTAATATATAACCCCATGCAAGAGTTAGACCCAAAATAGGAAACTACATAATTGTTGTCTGCGTGCGATAGGGCGCCCGATCAACATTCTATAGGACGACCGACCACCGCCAAAATTGTCCAGAGACATCTGGACCTTCAAGATGGAATTTCGACCGCCCAACCCAGCATGGTCGGGCGTCCGATCTAGGCTCCGGGCATTCGATGACTTCACAGTCGGTCGCCCGAACATCTCTGAATCCGTCCAGAGACAAACTGCTCTTCTGGGATGAATTTCGGTCGACCCCAGGCTGCACTTCCTCTCCTAAACTCCCGAGGAGGAAAACCCCATCATGTGTGAGATGTGTTGCATTATGTGGTTTATGTTGTATACAAAGTGTATAATTAAATGGTCAAGAAAATGGACAAATTAGATGGATGGATCTTTGGTTGGTTGATCGATTGAAGTTTGCTAGTGATGTCATGGATGGGTGGTCACGGATAGATGTGATTGGACAATGGGCCAGTGGATGTGGGACGTTGTAGATTTGGTACACATCTTGGAGGTATTGATGATGGATGGATACATAAATAATCACATACCTTGACCACGTGTATCGCGGATGATAGGTGAGAGAAATTAGCGAATATACAGTTGGATAATTACACGTGCATGAAATTTTATGAGTAATCACAGCTTCATTTTTCAGCTCGTGCCCTATAACAAGTAGGTAAAATGTATGGACATTGTGGATATACAATATACATATCACGACAGCCTCAAGGTCAACACTGTACCATGTTGGGTGAGGCTAAGGCCACACCTAGTCCGCTTTGGGCAGGTAGGGGTGGCAATGGGTAGAGTTTAGACAAGCTAAGCAAGCCTCACCACAGTTAGGCACAAGCCCAAGTTTGGCAAAAAGATTTTGTGGGGTTCAGCCTAATTCAACCTGACAAAACTCTTTAGAAAATTGTTGGGATCCATAACTCATCCGTTAATCAAGCATACTCCACATGCAAAAAGAAATAGCCCTCTTAAAAACCATGAAACCAATTGTTTGCATGCAAGCATGTGATGACTAAAAAGGATTAAGAGTGGCATAGTTGTAAAATAGAGCATGATCACATGCGAAGTTGGGCTAAGATGGGTCTAGTTAAAATGACTTGAGCCTAATCCCAACTCACGGGCTAAGCTAATAGGTACAAGCCTAGCTCCACTCCGACCGAGTGGACCCACTGCCACAGTCAGAACTTGGGCAATTTGTCGGTGTCATCAAGTTATGTGGCTCCATCATGATACATGTGTTATATCCACATCATCCATTCATTATATAAGATCGTTACAGGGCATGGGCTAAAAATGAGGCAGATCCAAACCTCAAGTGGACAACACCACAGACAATAGCAGGGACAACAACGCACATCGTTGAAACCTTCGTGGGGCTCACCATGATGTTTATTTACCATCCAACATATTCATGAGGTGACACAAACATGGGTGATGGGAAAACATTAATGTCAGCTTGATCCAAAATTTCTATGGCCCCTAAGAAGTTTTCAAGGGTAAGTGTTTAATCCCCATTTATTTCAGTGGTGTGGTCCACTTGTGCTTTAGATCTGCCTTATTTTTAGGCCCATACACATCATGGAGGAGCCCATAAAACTTGGTGACATCAACACACCACTGAGGTCGGTGGTAGTGGCACACCACAAATTCACTTTCCCTCATGGCCATCTCCCCTAGATGCGAATTGGGTCACCACTGGACAGTGCCTTGCGATCCACCATGATGTACATGTTTTATCGTGCCATTCATTTATTTTTTTCTAACAAATTTTAGGGCATGAACATCAGGTATGCCACACTATAGGAAACAGTGGCGATTCAACACCCACCATTAAAAACTTTTCATGGGCCACAAAAGTTTGAATCAAGTTCATATTTGTGTTTTCCCTTCATCCATACCATTGTGACCTAATCAACAGGTTGAATGGCAAATAAACATCATAGTGGGCCCTAGGAAGTTTTTAAGGGTGTTCAGTCACCACTTTTCTTCCATGGTGATGTCCACTTGAGATTTGGATTTGCCTCACTTTTTGGGTTCATACCTTAAAATAATGATTCAAAATGAATGGATGGCATGAATAAAGCATATACATAATTTTGAGGTCAATGGAGCACCAAGGTGGCCATAGGACAAATAATTTGGTATTTTGTAGGGCTGAAAGTCGAGCAGGTTGGGTCGGGTTAGTGCTCAACCCTAACCCAACCCAATGTACCTACACCTCAACCCTAATCCAACCCAACCCAACCTCGGGTTGGGAATTCTCAACCCAAGCCCAACCCAAGCGGGCCTGGTTGGGTTGATCGGGTTGATAAATGCTCATCTCTTCGTTATTACATTAGTCTATTATGTTTCAATACACATCTTATTTTTTGTACCTATGTCTTTATTAATTATGTATGTACTTATTTATTATAAAGAACTTCGCTTTTTTCTGAACAAATTAGCTAATATATAAGATAACTACTCATTAAATACTCAAAGCATATCAAATTTCAAACGTTATGAGTTTACTTACTAAAGTAATATAAGATAATAAGTTTACTTAAGTATAATAAAATTATAAGTAACTTGTATATAGATCGGGTTCGGGTTGGGTCGGGCGACCCCAGACTTCAACCCAAGCTCGACCCAAGCTTTATCGAGTTGGTGTTTGCATAGCCCAAGCTGGAGATTGGGTGCAATATTTCCTGCCCAAGCCTAACCCAATGTCGGGTCGATCATGGGTTAGTCAGGTTGAACCCACCCAACTTTCAACCCTAATATTTTGGAGTAGTACCGAAGCTGTACTGAAGGTAGCACGTGGGGGACCCATATTAGCTACTGATAGGTTGAGTAGCAAATCTCGCTACTTAAGTAACGTCACCATGTTATGTGGGCCCCAATATAATGTATATGTTGTATCCATATTGTCCATCCATTTGAAGAGACCATTTTAGGGCATGACTAGAAGAACGAGGTAGATCCAAAGCTCAAGTGGACCCCAACACAGAAAACAGTGGGGGCAGTGACATCTACCATTGAAAACTTCTTAAGTCCACTATGATTTTTATTTGAGATCCAACCTGTTCATAAATTCACAAAGACGGAGGAAGGGAAGACACAAATATTGGCTTGATCGAAAACTTTTGTGGCCCCTAAGAAGTTTTCAACGGTAGATGTCACTGTCCCAACTGTTTCCTGTGGTGGGTTCTACTTGACGTCTGGATGCCTCGTTCTTTGAGTCATGCCTCTCTCCAAATAAATGGGCGGGGTGGATACATCATGCGGAGGCTCATTGGTTGTGGTGACGTCACTTTAGTAGCAAGATTCACCACCCAACCTGTCAGTAGGTAATCCGCGTCCGCACATGGGCACCGGACGTGCAGTGCCCATTCGACCAGTTGCCCGGGTAACAGCTTCGCAGGTGTTGCCTTAGCGTGTTAGGCTCACCTTGATGTATTTTATATACATCTATGCTGTCCATCTGTTTTTGCATCTCATTTTAGGTACTATCCAAAACCTAAAGAAGATCCAAATTCATGTGGACCACACTACTAGAAACAGTGATGAATGACAATTAAAAACATTTTGTGGGCCACAAAAGTTTTGAATCAATCTGATTTTTGTATTTTACATTCTGGATCTTCTTGACATCACCAACAGGTTGTATTGCCAAAATCCATTATGAAAACCTTAAGATGGGCTCTTTGGAATTCTTAAGGGTGAGGTACTCAATCATCCTTGGTTCCTGTGGCGTGGTCCACCTATTTGGACCTGTATGGTTTTTGGGATCCCATTCTAAAATGGTCTGTAAAGACTTATGGACGGCCTTGATATGCAAATAATCATCAAGGTGGCCCCACAGTGAAGGTAACACCCACTAAGCTGCTACCCGGTAACACCTAATCTGCTCCGAAGTCCCATGGACCCGACTAGATTTTCTTCGGGCGCAGTTTGTGTGGATCACCGGATCCACGACTGATTTTCTGCGGGCGCAGTTTGGGTGGATCTGAGTCGGTGGATCCCTAATTGTAGGCCGAATGTAATATATTTTCTTTACATCCAGGCGGTCCATCCATTTTGAAAGTTCAATTGAGAGCATGCTCCAAAAAAAATGCAGATCCAATCTTAGATAGACCATGCCACAGGAAATAGTCGTGGTTGAATTGTCACCATTAAAAACTTCATTTGGGGCAACCGGAATATTTTTTTGAAATATAACCTGTTGATAAGGTCTCAAATAACCAGACGAAGATACAACACTACCATCAACTTGATCCAAAACTTTTGTGGCCCCCCAGAAGTTTTTAATAGTCGAATACCAATGTTTCCTGTGGTGGGATCCACCTAAGATTTGGATCTGCTTATTATAGACGGTGGGGATTCAACACAAATACTTTTACGGTGGGATCCACATTCAAGGGATCCACCGAAGCGGTGCCCATTTTCTTCAGCGCCGTCGGTTTTAGACGCCGATTCTCTGCAAAAGGTTTCCGCAGGAAGTATCTGCGCTGGGAACTTAGTTGGACCGATGTTCGTGAAATATCCACTCCGTCCATCCATTTTATGAGCTCATTTTAGAATGTGGGACGAAAGAATGAACCGTATCGAATATTCAAGTGAGCCTCATTAAAAGAAGAGGTGGGTAGGGAAATTTCTACCTACCAAACCTCCCTAAGGTTCACAGTGATGTCTATATTCCATCCATACGGTTCATGACGTCATTCCTACTGGGATGAATTGAAAAAAAAAATATTGGCCTGATTCAAAACTTCTGTGCCCCACCACTATTTCAACTGTGGACATTCAATCCTCACATTTCTGGCCAACTTGAGTCGTTTTTGGCCCCCAAAAATAAAATGAGCACACACAAAGATACACAAAGTGATTTCACAAAAGCATCACGGTGGGCCCACCTAAGTTCCCGGCGCAGGGGAGTTCGTGCCAAAGGCTTTGGCAGGAAATCTGCCTCCCTCGGTTATATGGACCTGGTACAAAATGGGGTCAGGTTGAGTTATGCCTAATGATCCTCATTAATTATCGGGTCCAATAGAGTTCACGCCTAGTCGGGTCCTGGTTGAATTCTATTTAGTTTTAGTGCTACTACAAATACCATTTTAATCGCAGACGAGGTTTTCTATGCCACACGCGAGGAAGATAGCCTGTGCACACACACCGTGCACATGTCAAGGTGACACGTGTGTGCAGTCTAATACATCAATTTGATAGGCTAAGTCATGTAAGTGGTCTCATCTGATCCGTTTCCAACTCAAAGGTCTAAAGACATGACGGGTACCCGGACCCGACCCAATCTCAACGCTGATTCCCTTCCAAAGCCTTGAGCAGAAAGTTACTATGCCGGGAGCCTAGGTAGAGCCCACGATCCTTCATGTTTTTTGAGAAATCCATCCCATATTGTGAGATCATTTTATGAATTAAAAAAAAAGAAAAAAAAAAAAAACAGAATCCAAAACTCAAGTGAGCCAGACTAAATGAAAAAGTGGATAGGGAAATTCTTGCCGTTAAAACCTCCTGGATCCACAGTAATGTTTATATGCCATCAATACCTCCCTGGGATCCACAGCGATGTTTATATGATATTAGCCTATTTAAAACTTACCTAGTCTCACGAATATTTCAACTCGGACATTCAATCTTCACATTTTCAGCCCACTTGAGTCTTGAATCTGGCCCTTTTTTTTTTTTTTTTTTTTTTTTTTTTTTTTTTTTTTTATAATGTCCTCAAATGATCTCACAAAGTGAAAGGACGGTGTGGATTTACTAAAAACATTACGGTAGGTCCTACCTAAGTTCTAGTACACGAATTTGCTGCGCAAGGCTTAGGCAGGGAATCCGCGCTAGAGCTCAGTGGGCCATCATGATGTATGCATATCATCCACACCGTCCATACATTCTTTCAGCTTATTTTATGGCACTAACCTAAATACAAGACATGTCCAAATCTAAGGTAGACCACACAAGAAAAACAGTATTAACTGAACGTCCATTATTAAAATTTTGCTAGGGCTTACTTTAATGTTTATTTTCCATCCAACCTATTCATAAGGTCACACGGATATAGCTGAATAGCTGAAGGAAAACACAAACATCAGCTTGATCATAACTTCTGTGGCCTTGGAGAAGTTTTCAACGGTAAGCATTCAATCCCCACTGTTTCTTGTGGTGTGGTCCACCTACGGTTTCGATCTATTCATGTTTTTTCATAATGCACCAAAATGAACTGGAAAAATGGATGGACGGCGTCGATAAAATATTTACGTCATTATGGGGTCCACAGAACTTTGACACCAGCTAGCTTGCTCGTGTTTGGTCCCAGATAAACCGTGGGCGGGCGGGCGAGACCCGACGGGGAGGATCCGTGAGCACTTACGTCATCAAAGTGGCAGCAAAGGCTTCTGTGGTTGTTCCGAGCTCCGCGAAGCGAACACTCGCGCCTCAAAATCCCCATTTTTCCTCTTCCGAAGAAACCAGAAACCAGACAGAAACCCTAGACTTTCGAAAACCCCTCCCTGGAAATCTCGCCATTATATTCCCATTCTACCCCTTATCCTTCTTCCCAAACTACCCTCTCCAAGGGTACAAAAACAACCTCCTCCGATTCATGCTACATCTCGTCGGAAGATGATTTTTTCCAGACTCGGTCGTTCTCTCTCACGCTCCTCTCGTTCTAGATTCGAATCCGTAAGAAATTTCTTTAGTTTTTGTGCTATTTCTTTGATTTCTACTTTTTTTTTTTCGATTCTTGTTGACATTTTCTCTGCCAATCGATTTCTGCGTTGCAGAATGTTTCTTCGGGCAGTTTCGGTGTAAGATCTGCGTATTTGAATGAATCGATCCTGCGATCGCAGCATGCTCGCGGTGAGGATGTTGGATTAGGGTTTCTGAGGCGTTATTTGTCTGCGGCTGGGGTTGAGAAGGGTTTCCTCGTTCCCAAGAAATATGTTTTGTCGGATTTGAACGCTGTTCTTGCGAACCCGAGAATTCGGCGGTTTTTCTCCAGTGAAGCTCCAAAGAAGAAAAGTAAGATTCAGAATGTTGAAAAAGTTCTTTCCTTTTCTGGGTAAATGTAAAAAAGTCGTAGATTTATTTATTTATTTTTGGTTTGATTTTTGATTTGGTTTTGTAGATTATGAGAATTTCTATCCCAAGGAGAAGAAGGAGATACCCAAAGGGAATGAGCACAAGTCGGAATCGAAAGGTATGCTAGCATTCACATTCCTTTTCATGTTTTTTTGTCCTATGTCTTTTTGCTGAAAGGAATTGAATTGGTGGATGTTTTGTTGATGATGGAGGTTGGAAGGAAGTAATTTTGTTTTGTGCATTTTGCTTTTATTTTTGGTTCGTTTAAGAAGCCTTTTCTTTTCTTTTCTTTGGAGACAGGTTTTAGTTTGGGGATTTTTTTTCCTGTGTAAAACATGGCATGTTGGGATCGAATGAACAATGGGTTTGTCTTAATTGATATAGAATGCTTTTGTATATGTTTGGATAACGAGAAGTTTATCGAACTATTTTCAGAAGAACTTAGCATGCTGTTGACACCGCACATGTTGACTCATTTAATATTTTAGGTGGGAGAGGTCTTGTTCCTATTATATTATTTTGTAGGAATCAGTCTTGTTTCGTTCTATAATTTTGCAGGAATTTGACCGAGTGATCCTACCGCAATCTAAATCCAATCCTAACCTAAGCCCGCGGTTTTGAACACCGATATCTTAGGTCGATTTGTGGCCTATATAAAGGACCACGTGGTTGTGTATATGAACCATACTATTGATTATTGATTGAATGAAAGTTTCTTTGAGGTTTCCTTTATGAGAAGCTTCCCACCCTATATGTTGAAAAATCCCCTGAGGGATGGAATGAGATTTATTTCAAGAGGGGTTTTGATAGTGCGAGCTTGGTGAAAGAGGTGGTAATCCCTCAGGAGGGGATCCTGGGAGACCCTTGGATTTGTGTTTGTTTGGCTAGAGTCGCAGGAAGAGATACCAAAGGCGGTAGCTGCAATGAACAGGAAAAGCTGTTGATTCAATGAACAAGGTGTATGGGCCCAAAGTGGTGAATCAAATGGTCTCTAAGAATGGGCTGAGCTAGATGCAGCGTGGGACAGGTACGATCTTCCATAACGTGTGTGCAGGGATTTTAATGTGACGAGATTCACTTATGAAAAATCTATTGTTGGAAAATCACACACAACATGAAAGACCTCTCAAAATGGGTGTTGTCTTGCGAGCTAGTTGATCTCCTGATGGGGGATGTAAATACTTGGTCAAGTGGGTAGGAGAAGGTTGTAATGTCAAGAATCGACAAATTGCTGATGTCGACAGGGTGAATGGAAATTTTTTTGATCGCTTCCTAGCTGGGCTGCCGAAGCTTGTTTCTGACCAGTGCCTTATTTAACTGGATATAGAGGAAGAGAATTGGGGTTCGTGGCCATTTAGATTTGAGCTCATGTGGCTGGAGGTGGAGGGCTTCTTGGAGTTGGTGAGAGGGAAGTGGGCTTTTTGGCTTTAGGTTAAGTAAAGAATTGAAGACCATTGAAGGGAAAAATCAACACTTGCAAGAGGGAGTTCTCAGGAGGCTGAAATTGAAATTGGATATGTCCTTGTGGCATATAGGCCATTAAGATAAAGGCAGAAGGAATTGAGCTTATGGAAGACTAAAAAAGCATTGAGGCTAAAGTTATCTTACAAGTATGCAGATCGCTTAAAAGAGGAGGAAATCAAGTGGATGCAGAGTTCATGAGCTATGTGGCTTAAGAAGGGCGAATGAAACATGATATATTTTTTTTTATAGTATTGCAAATGCCTGGGCTAGAAGCAACAAGATTACTAGCGTTCTGGTGGAGGGAAGAAGAATAGATTGCAAAGTACAGGTGTGCGATATAGTGATTTAATTTTATAAAGGGTTGTTAACTGAGGAAGGTGGGAGAGGCAAGTTTGGATAATTTAGAGTTCAACTCTCTCTCCTATAGAGGCTGACTAACTTGAGAGCCTGTTCACTATGGAAGAAGTTAAGGTTGTTGTGGATTCTTTGATGATGGACAAAGCCCCAGGCTTTGATGGTGTCCCTCTGGCATTCTTCCAAGTGTTCTCGAAAGTATTGAAAGGTAACATGTTGAATTTCATAGCGGAATTCTTCGAAAGGAGTCGGATATTGACATAAGTAGGGGTGTCCTTTATAGTGATATCCTGAAGGTGATGAGGGCAGAGAGCTTAAAAGGATTTGGATTTCAAACCAATTTCCTTGATCAATGGGCTTATAAGATTCTCGCTAAAACATTAGCAACTAGGTTCTAGAAGGTGTTGGCGAGTGTCATTTCCAAAAGTTGGGAAACATTTATCGCGGAAAGGCATATTTTGGGATAGTGCACTCATATAGCCCACGAATGCATTGACTCTTATTACAGGAAAGGCTCAAAAGGCATAGCGTAAGCCGGATATAGAAAAGACTTATGTGACCATATATATATATATATATATATATATATATATATATATATATATATTTGGACTAATGTTGGGGTGTGACCTGAAGTGGAGAGGGTGGATGAGGGAGTGCATCCGATTGGCTAAGTTTTGAGTCATGGTTAACGGATCCCCTAAAGGGTTCTTCAAAAGCTTGAGAGGTATTTGACAGGTGATCTGCTCTCACCTGTCTTATTTGCGGTGGCGGTGGAAGCGTTGGGTAGAATGTTGGAGGAGCAGGAGGTTGGCCTCTTTTGTGGATTTTGTGTTGGGAGGACGAGCCCCCTGATTTCCCACTTTTAGTTCGCAGACGACATTATCCTTTTTCGCAAAGCAGACGGGGGTATGATGGACAAGTTAAGAATAGTAAGATGTTTTGAAGTGATTTTGGATTTAAAGGTTAATAACGTAATATTGCAAAGAGCGAGATGTTGGGAGTTTAGATGGATAAGGAAGAGGTGGTGTGGCTAGCAGAGATCTTTGCATGCAGCGTGAGAACCTTCCCTTTCATCTATCTCGGTCTCCCTCTTTGCTTTGGGAAATCGGCGAAACATTTATGGGATAAAGTAGTGAAAAGGTTCGAAAGGAAACTTTCAAGATGAAAAAATTAGTATTTGTTGTTGGGCGGCTGGATGGCCCTTATCAAAGCAGTGTTATCAAACATGCCTTTGTATTTCATTTTCATGTCCTTATTCAAATGTCCAAGATCGATGTTGGCTAGACTGGATAGGTCGAGACGGGAATTCCTATGGTAGGGTACATAAGAAAAGAAAAAGGTTCAGTCTACTGAGTTGAGAAGAGGTGTGCAGGTCGCACATTGGGAGATGTGCTAGAATCTATGGTTGACCTTGAAAAACAAAAAAAGAGGCATTTGGAGATTTGGCCTTGTTGGTGAGTTTTTCGGCAGTTTGGGAAGAAAAGAATGGTAGATGCTTCCGTGATATAAGCAATTCGGTGGTAATCTTTAGGAGGGTGAAGCTTTTTGTTTTGGAATGTGTCTCTTTTATAAAAGATCTTAAGGATTTTACTTTCTCCTTTTTGTTTGGGTTGTAGTTTTTTGCGCCATTTTGGCGCTTTTTCAGTAAAAGTTGGTTACCTTTCAAGAAAAATCTTAGTAGCGTGTGATTACTTTTTTTATATTAGTAAGGCTGTTAAAAACATCCAACATTCCATTAATTGGGATTAATCGTCAATCGTGTGGCATATAGAGAGGATTTTGGTCTCCTAATTTGTATGTTTACATAATCTTTGTTAAGTTCAATTGACTTTCGATTTGCTACATCACTTTGACACAAAACCTCTTTCTAGGAAACGTGCTCAGATTGCCCATTCTCCCACGGCTCTAACACCAAAATATTTCCCTTGGAAGGTGTTCAGATTGCCTACAAGGGACCTCTTTTATCCTAAGGTTACTAAACAATATGATGCCATAATACTTCCTTTGGGGGTGGTCCCCCCCCCCCCCCCCCCCCCCCCCCGAAGATGATGAAAATTTTATCAAGAAACAAAAGAAAACAGAAACAACAACAACAAAGGGGCGTGCCGAGAAGGCGACCTAGCTACAACAAAATCTAGTTCACGTCCTTTAATTTAGAAACCCTAGAAACTCAATCTATAACCAGCAATCTAGCCCTTTGGGATGTGTTTACCACCGACTTCCTGGTATTGTTGAAACACCTAGCATTTCTTTCATCCCAAATAGCTACCAGATTGTGAGCAAAGCCATTCTCCAAAGCAGTGAAGCACTTTCTTCCTTTGCCTTAGGCTCACCCCTTGCCAAGCATACAAAAGACTATCCACCGACTCCGGTGTGGACCACATCTTATAAAAATGGCTCAACATATATGCCCCAATCGGATCCACAAAGGGGCAATGCACAAAGAGATGATCAACTCTCCTTATCATGCATACACAAATACAAATATTAGGAATCACCATTGATCTTTTCTAGAGGTTGTCAATGGTTAGAACTTTCTTCCTTCCAGCAATCATCCAGAAGCCGCTATTTTTGGAGGGACATTATAGATTTATAGTGCCAAACGAAGCTTTTGCTCCTATCTTTCGGAGGTCGCATCACTCTCATTAAGGCAGCCCTATCCAATCTTCCTGTATACTTCATGTCTGCGTTCAAATGCCCGGCTTTGATTTTGGCCAGATTAGAAAAACTAAGACATGATTTTTTGTGGCATGGCATTGAGGAGAAAAAGAAATTCCACCTGGTCGATTGGAAAGAGGTGTGTAAGCACTACCGAGGAGGGGTAGGCATCAGGGACCTCAAAAATACGAATCGGGCTCTGTTAGGCAAGTGGATATGGAGACTTGGAACAGAGAATGAGGCGCTTTGGAATAAAATTATCAAAAGCAAGTATGGTCGATCAGAAAGAGGTTGGTGTACAAGAGATTCGTCCATTTATAGATCTTCAGTGATGTGGAGAGGTATCCTGTCTGTTAAGCCAGAAGTCATGAAAGGTGTAGGATTCTCGATAGGGACTGGTGAGAATATCCGTTTTTGGGAAGATTTATGGGTGGGAGATGCCCCATTGAAAGAAGTTTTCCGCGAATTTACTGCATTGTGCCTAATCCGTCCATTACGATTTCTGATTGCTTTTCTTTGACGAGGGGAGGGATTGTGTGGGAGCCTCCTTGTAGAAGAATGTTGCGGGATGAAGAGATTGATGATCTTGCAGCCCTATTCGAGGGATTGCATCTTTGTCGACCGGATCCATCATCAGTTGATAGCTTATATTGGAGGCTCGATAAAACAAGTGTTTTTTCGGTTAAATCTCTCTATGAGGTCCTTGTCAAGGAGTCTACGTCAGCAAAGGAGGTAGTCACAGAGCATGTTTGGAAATACAAAGTTTCGCCAAAGATAGCAGCTTTTGGGTGGTTAGTAGGAAAAGAGAAGACTTTAACCGTGGACAACCTTCGGAAAAGGGGAATGATCATCCCGAATATATGCCTCTGCTGCATGGAAAATGAGGAGTCGGTGAACCACCTTTTTGTTCATTGTAGTTTCATCAACCGCATATGGGCGGACTTTCTTTCTTGATTCGAAGTTGCGTGGTCCTTTCCCTCATCTGCTGGTGATCTCCTTAAAGCGTGTCACCGGATGAGATTGGGCACACAACGTACTATTTTATGGAGAATTTCCATCCTTGCTATATGGTGGACAGTGTGGGAAGAAAGAAACAACAAATGTTTTCGTGGGGAAAGCAAAGGGATTGAGGCGATTTCGCAGAGGGCGAGATTTTTATCTATTGAATGGGCGACTTATGTGGACAAGTTAAAGGGCTGTAATTTTTCTTTTCTTGGAGTGTAGTTGGGTTGCTACCTCAGTGATTCTGCGTTTTTTTTTTTTTTTTTTGTTTTCTTCTTTCCTTTCTTTTAATGAAATTTTGTTATCTTTAAAAAAAAAGAAGCTTTTGCTCCTTGCCTCCTTTTAAAGATCGCCACCGCGTATGAGAGAAGAAAAGGATTTAACGGAGAACAGCCCCGACTTATCGGCCTTGCACATCATCTTGTCTAGGTCGGAAGAGACTCGGGCAACAAGTTGGATGCACTCTAGGAGGGCTATATAATCTTCAATTTCCTCGTCATGAAGAAATCGCCTATTGGGGTCTCCCACACGACCGCCCCTCCAATTTGGGAGAAACAAAACCACCACCATAATGTAGGGATCTAGGATCAGGCGGAAAATACTAGGAAACTCCACCCACACATCTTCCCAAAACCTGATTTTTTCACTATTTCCTATCGAGAATCTCCTCTTTCAAGAAAGTTGCCTTCACGGAAGTGACTCCTTTACACAATGCCGATGCTCTATTGGCTGACGAGTCTCTTGACCGCCAACCCTCAACCGAGGAGCTGTATTTGCTTTTACTACCTCTTTCCAAAGCACCCCTTCTTTCTCCCCAAATCTACATATCCATTTCCTGAGCTTCCTAGATTGCTTCCAATATTTACCACGCCCCTTCTTTCTCCCCAAATCTACATATCCATTTCCCGAGCTTCCTAGATTGCTTCCAATATTCACCATGGCTTTGATACCAAAAAATTCCTCCTCATAAGGTTTTCATATTTATTAGAAATCTCCATTTGAGTTTCTAAATTCTGATACCATAAATTCCCTCTACGGAATGTATTCCAATTACAGCCGAAGAAAAGAAAAACCCCTCTACCAAAGGGACGGTCTGTTGCAAAAGTTTGCAAACCCCTCAAGATGTTCTAAGTTAGGGAACTTCTTGATGGACAATAAGTGGTTTTTCTTTTCAGTGTACTTAAACATAATGTAATTAATGGCTAGATTACGCTCAAAGTGTATGTACCCACAACATAAATGAACTATTTTTTTTAAAAGCTAACATAAATGAATTAGTTATCTTTCAAAAAAAAAAAAACATAAATGAATTACTTGTGAGGGAAACTGATGGATTTTTGTGTATGTGATCATGACGACACACACAAGATGTAAAAGATCGAAGGTTCATTATTGTTACTGCTTATTTTTGGAATCTTTTACGCATAAACAATTACAGGATGCTTGCTAATTTCCCATGCTTTTATACTAAAGCAGAAGTCAACCGATATTTCACCAAGAGTACAAATCAGGAAGCTGATTGGTTGGAAGTGTTTTTGCAATAATGCTGCAGATATTATGAAGTGCAGAAACTCCTTACCAGTTTTTATTTGATTATTATTATTATTATTTTTTAAATTCTGAGTTGCTTTTGACTTTTTACACATCGACAACAACATTTTAGCTTAACTTTGGAATCCTTTATAAATGAATTACTTGTGAGGGGAACTGATGGATTTTTGTGTATATGATCACGATGACACATGCAAGATGTAAAGGATCTTAGGTTCATTATTGTTACTGCTTATTTTCGGAATCTTTTACGCATAAACAATTACAGGATGCTTTCTAATTTCCCATGCTTTTATACTAAAGAAGAAGTCAACTGATATTTCACCAAGACTATCAAATCAGGAAGCTGATTGGTTGGAAGTGTTTTTGCAATAATGCTGCAGATATTATGTAGTACAGAAACTCCTTACCAGTTTTTGTTTGATTATTATTATTATTATTATTTTTAATTCTGAGTTGATTTTGACTTTTTACACATCGACAACAACATTTTAGCTTAACTTTATCTTCTGGTTTGAAGCTTTAACCCCCCCCCCTCTCTAAAAGCTAAATCAGAAAAGGTACAAATTTACATGCATTTAGGATGAAGCATGTGTACCCTACCTCATGCAGAAGCCCAGCATGCAAATTATGAACCTCAAAGCTGTAGTTCTTTGCATGTTGATATCCTTTCACATGCCCTGTATTATCATAAATGGGAGCATTTTCCACATTATTTGAAACCTAAAACCAAGTGGACCCTGCCGGCCATCCACTCTCTGACTTTCTTTTGGATTATTCAGGTGATACTAGAAAAATTTAGAAAACGATTCAGTATCTATCTCATCATTTTCCAATGTACAAATAAGCCGTTCAATGATTCTTCTTCCATGCTGCATACAAAGTACATGCTTGGGAAAATCCTTGTTGCTGCTGTTGTAGGTGATCTACAGTGAGAATTTTATCCACCATGGGTCTCCTCCAAGAAGAATCAACATTCAGTAGAAAAATCAGTTCAGGTGTAAACTTTCCAGGGGTACCCACTTCAGAACTCTATATCTAGTCTATTCCTGGACAGTAGACCTCATTTATGGTACCCGAATATTCTGAGAGTGACTCACTTGCCACATCTCTCTATATATTGGAGAGTGGTTTGGTGGTTTGGGGTGTGCTAAATAGGAGAAATCTAAGAGATGAAGACATTGAGCCTTTTAGTAGGCTTATGGGGGCAGTTATACAACATTAGAGTCAATCGTCAAGTTGTAGATAAGAAGATTTGGTTGTCGATGGAAGATGGGAAATTCTTTTCATAATCTTATATTTGGTTGTTGCTCGAGAGGGGTAACCTTATATAGTGCAAGCATTCGGGGCAGTTATACAACATTAGAGTCAATCCTCAAGTTGTAGATAAGAAGATTTGGTTGTCGATGGAAGATGGGAAATTCTCTTCATACTCATAGTCCGATATTTGGTTGTTGCTTGAGAGGGGTAACCATATACAGTGCAAGCATTCGTATGGATAGCTATGGGTAACCAGATCCTCATGATTGATAATCTTAAAAAGGGGAATATTTCCATCCTAAACATGTGTGCCATGTGCAAGGGGGAAGAGTCATTGAACCAATTATTTATACATTGTGAGGTTGTGGGGTTAACATGGAGCGGTTTGTTTACTTCTTTATAGTTTCTTGGGTTATGTAGGATTCTATTTTCTTGGGTGTTGAAGGATTCTATCCCGACTCTGCTAAATGGGTGGGGCAAAGGCCCGTTTACCCCTACAGGGTCTATCCCATAGGAGATCCTCTTGCATTTCTTAGGGGTATTTGGAAAGAAGGGAACATCAGGATTTTTTTAGGACAAAGCATCTCGGCTGTCTGCTTTTTAGAGGAAGATTCAGTTTAGGATGTTAGAGTGTTACTATGATTAATCCTGAACCTTTTGTTCTCCTACTTGGCCGTCAAGGGATTCCTTACTGGGGGAGTATGATACCATATCTGTTTGGGGGTGGGGTTCCCTTCGGATTTTGAGATGCAATCCTCTTTAAAACAGTGTCTTGTTTGTCTTTCCCCCTTAGGCGGAACTTGAGGTCTCAAGCATGGACTACCTGTTTTTGTGTTATTTTAGCAACTTAATAGTAGAGACGTATTTTATTTCAGCCATGATTCTGTCTTTTGGACTCATTCAAATCTTTGAGGATATATTTTGTTTCTGATAGGATTTTGGTCAAGCAAATTATTTCATACTTTATTTGCCATTGGACTTGCAAAGTATAACGTAATGTTTTTTGGTCCTTCAGAGAATTCTAGCACAGATGATCATGGAAATTTTCAGGAAAATTTTGTGAAGCAGTTGCAAAATTATCTCACACCCCTACTATTGATTGGATTGGTGCTTTCATCTTTCTCCTTTGGCCCTCGAGATCAAAAACAGGTCAGCAGCTCTTTTACAACTGTTTAAACCCATGTTTTCTCCTTCTCCATTTACTAGTTTGCATTGGTCGTATGATTGGTAAGGCACCCTCGACCATCGAAGTTTAGAAAACTTTGATGGTGAATCCATATATATATATATATATATATATATATATATATATATTAGCCATGGATGTTTGAGATACTTAAATCAATGATTAATCTATTGACTTCCTTAACAATGCGATGGTGTAGCGAGGGGGTAATATTAAAGAGCAGCTAGTTTGGCTTACTTTTTTTTTTGCCCAATGGTGATTGGTGCTCTAGGGATCCTCATGGCCACTTTTCTGTATTTTTCTTTCTGTTTAATGAACTTATTTGAGAAAAGTTATTAGGTGCTCTTTCCCTTTTCTGCCATGGTACTTTGTCAGTGTGTGGAAGGATGCTAGTGTGGTGGATTTGCTTCAAAATAGTGGGTAACAGTATAATTTGGACCATGGCGTTAAACAATGGTCACGTTGTGGCTGTTACGCAAAGGTAAAAGGGGGTGCCCATTATGCGATAGGTGGCCACACCTTTGATTCTGGGAAAAAGGCTGTAATGGGTGTGTAATGGTCATAACAGCCATAATGGCCGATACGGGGCTGATACATTTTTTTCTTTAAAAAAAATTGACCATCACAGGGCCATAATTGCTGTTATGGCCCGCATCTTGACGGCTACCGTTACCATTATTGAATGCCTTTTTGACTGAGCTAGATGGGTGATAGTATATGTAGATGATGAGTCTTTCATCAGTGATATTAGATCCTCATTTGGCAGTGGGACCTATATAAATCATTTCCGGTCAAGTTTCTAGCCAAAAGGCTGGTTTCGGAAGGTGATTCTACAGTGTCAACAAGATGGGATTGGCGATCAAAAGCCCCTCCTACATCCATAATGTGTGTGGCTTGCCAACTGTGACCTCATCCTAACTGTGGATTCCTTATGTTGCAACATGATCATAGTCAATGGGAGTGTACACACACACACACACACGGAGTCAGTGGTGCTGTTTGTGTCTGAGGAATCTTGATATTGTAAACCACTTCTTACGTGTTGCAGCTATTCATATTCTGTTTGGGGCTGGGCTCTATTGCAGTTCCCTCTGTCATGGTCTATGCCTGCTAACATACAACTGCTGTTCGAATGTTGGAGGATCCGGCATTCCTGCAAGAGGCGCAAGGTCCTTTTGGCACCTGTGTTTTGTGGAGGTTCTTTGAGTGTTATGGAAGGAATGGAATAGTCGCACTCTTGGGGGTCTTGGTGCACTTTCTGATGTAATACATAGGGTGACATGTCTTGTTTACTTGCGAGTAGAAGCAGCAGGTTTCCCCCTCCTTCCGTATTTGGGGACGGATTCCTTCCCTCCTTGATCAGCCCTCTTGCTTTTGTGCTTGCTTGTACTGTCCTTCGGGTCCATTTTTCTCCAAGAAAATCTTATTTTTGCTGACAAAAAAGAAGAAGCTCTGTCATGCATCATGTTCACCTTCACCTCATTGACTTTCTATGAATAGTTACAAAATTTGGGCAGGGGGGAATTTGGGGGGTGAGCGGTCGGTTTTTCCACCTTTGTTACGTCCAGTGGCTAATCCTAGATTTGCCGGAAACAAGGACTATGTCGCTTGAGACCGCCCCCATCCTGAGGTTAGGCATGGGAAGGTAACGCTTCACTTACGCCTAACCACTAAGCTGCATGCCCAAGCCATATCTTCATCTTGGCCGTCCACTTAGCGAGCTATTTAAGGCAGCTAGGGAAGTACATCACAATGTCTCCCCACTGGCAGTTTTGGTGAGGCAATTATTCATAACTCCGGTGAGTTTCGGGAAAGATTTGGAAAATCGAGGGATCCTTCTTCTAATTCTTATTCTGCTACTCATAAGCTTCATCCGACATTCACCAATTCGCCTTTTCTGACCATAAAAGTACTGCATCTAAGAGGGCAGAACAACATCTTATGGTTCAGGTTGTAGCTATCAGGCAAGTCACAGGTGAAACATCAAATTCATCTGAAATTGTGCTCGACTTATGGTTTATGCATGTGGCCTCAATGTGTTTCCATTGTGGACAATCTACCCCTTCGATCGATTGGGACTCGCGGAAAGCCGGAAACACATAGATGTGAATCAAGCTAAGCACTCACAATCGCACAAGCAAATCAACACAAGAGAGCAGTCCGAATTTACGTGGAAAAACCCTTGTGGGAAAAAACCATGGCACAAAGCGATCAATGCACCATGAATCAAAAGTTACAAGAGATGAACTTACCCGGATCAAAGCTCCCAAGAGAAAACCCTAGCTTTTCTCTCTCCAAAACCCTCTCAAACCCTAATACACGTCTTCTCCTTTCTAGGATACCCTAATCCCACAATTACAAGTGTTTATATATCACTAATATGAAATTAGAAACAAAACATCAAAAACGCGCAAAACTGCGCAAACTGTCGATTTATTGACTCGACTGGTCGATGGCTCATGTTCGATCGGTCGAACATGCCCAAAACTGTCTAGAGAGTTTTCCTATTTTCCGAATACTGTCGATCGGTCGAGCCTTAGAGTTCGATCGGTCGAACTCCCCCAAATCGTCCAGAGACCTGTCTGTGTAATTCCGAGCAACTGGTCGATACCCTTGTTTCTGCAGAGATTGAAGGCTCCTCCGACACGATCTAGTTTCATGCACTACTGTTTTAGTTCATGGAACACAAGCAGTTTCATACATCCCACGCCTACCAGGAAGGCAGTAGAGCAGCTGTGTTATTTATCATGGTCTTGCGGATAGTAAAGATAAGAGTATACAGTATACACCATAGTAATAGAGAATTCTTTTTACCCTTGCGAATACCTGCATTTCTTGTTTCCTGTTTTCTGCTTCTTTCTGGAAGGCAATCAAAACTTCTATTAAGAGGGAAAAAGAGAATACAAAGTGGAATGAAAATGCATGAGATCTGTTTTCCACATTTGTTTGATATATTTGCATAAGCATAACGACTATAACATATGGCTAATAGAACAGTCTATTTCTTGCTTCCGTTTCTCACAATGTTTCTCTTATCTATCTCTCAGCCTGGCAGCTATGGTGTAGGCCTTAAAATAAGCTTCTCCCAATCCTACTTAAAGATGCCAGGCTTTCCTTGGTATAAATTCAGTTTAATTTGGAGCTTGGATGAGGAAAGGCCTCTCTAGCAGCAGCTATGTCTTCTTCTTTATGGCCTGAACTTGGGTGTGAGGCCTGTGCTGCTGGCCTCTTCTCCTAAGACTTCCTCTTGTATGGTTCTCTTGTATCCTCCTTTTTGGGTTTGGCCTCTGAGCTTTGCGGCTGTTTCTAGTAGCTTGGTGCCTTCGTCTTGGCTCCCAAGTTCACCTATATTTTCTTTACTCTCAGTAAATTTTCTTTTGCTTAGAAGAACACATCGAGGGGTTAGCGTAGGCAAATTAGCATATGAAACTGACTCAGTGTTGCAGAAAAGTTATCTGAATTATAGATCTGAATGTTCAGCCAATACAAGAATAAGCGTAGAAGCACTTGCGTTCTATAGTTGAGTCAATCTGTGTTATTCTCTTAATTGGAAACTCTTAGTGAAAGTGGTCTTGCTTTTATTATTAATTTTCTTTTCTTTGAATGATGACTCAAGATTTTAGTCCCTCCGGCACAAATTATACCAGGAAACAGAGGTGACCGTACCCTACGGTCACCTCCCACCTAGGCCCCAAAAACAAAACACACACAAGAAAGGAAGAAGACACAAAAGGGCCCTCTGCCCCAAGAAAGGAGAAGATATAAATGAACCAGAAATAGCCCAGAGGCTGCTATCTAGGCCTGCTCAAATCATTATTCCAATCTCAACTGCTGAGTCGCAAGGGCCCAGTTGATGATCATTGATGAGATACTCCTGCATAGGACTGCAGTAGAACTCTTTTGTTTTCAAATATCCTATTGTCCTGTTCCCTCCAAATCCCCCATAGGGTCCCAAAAAATACGATCCACCAAAAGTGGGCTTACTTTTACTGGCTGTTGATCTTTGCATACCATTTGCCCATGATTATTAAATAATTACTTTATAGTGCAGTCATCTAAGCTCCTAAAAGGATTGATCCAAATACTGTGATTGGAAGAACTGCATTTTTTTGGGGCTTGGTGAAAGAACTGCATTCAATTGCTTGTTTGAGACTCTTGCCAAAATTGGCTGATATTGCTAGGGATCACCTGGTTCTGATATTTGCAGTGGAATCAAGTAGATCCATCCAGATTCATGCAAGATGCAACTGTGTGGTCCACAACTGTCTCTTTCCTTCGTATCTGAAATATCGAAAGCTAATATTAACTTGTTGATTAGTTTTGTATGTGATTATGGAATAAAAAATTGCCATGCCTAGCTTCTGGCATCTGATACTTTGAATTTAGTTCTGTATGTGATTATGAAAATTGCCATGCCTAACTTGTTGATTAGTTCTGTATGTGATTATGAAATATCTGAAATATTGAAAGCTAATATTAACTTGTTGATTAGTTTTGTATGTGATTATGGAATAAAAAATTGCCATGCCTAGCTTCTGGCATCTGATACTTTGAATTTTTTCACAGATTAGTTTCCAGGAGTTCAAAAACAAGCTTCTGGAGCCTGGTTTAGTAGATCACATCGTCATTTCCAATAAATCTGTTGCAAAAGTGTACGTCAGGAGTTCCCCACAAATTGGCAATCAAACCAAGGATGATGATATCCAAGTACCAACAGCTGGCACGCCTGCCAGAGGAACTGCCAGCCAGTACAGGTTTTATTTTAATATTGGAAGTGTTGATTCATTTGAAGAGAAGTTGGAGGAAGCTCAGGAAGGATTGGGAATAGACCCCCATGATTATGTTCCTGTAACTTACGTCTCTGAAGTAATTTGGTACCAAGAATTGTTGAGGTTTCTTCCAACAGCCCTCATTCTAGGATCTCTCTGGTACATGGGGCGAAGGATGCAAGGTGGGTTTGGCATAGGTGGGAGTGGAGGAAAGGGTGGCCGGGGAATATTTAATATTGGAAAAGCTCAGGTGACAAAATTGGATAAGAATGCCAAAAACAAGGTTAGCTATGCATTTCACTTTCCTTTGTTTTGGGATTACTTTAGCCTGTATCATAGCATCTGGGTGTGCCGTGACATCGTGGTTGGTGGGGCTTCTTGAGTGTAACTAGTGCTCCCGGTGTTCGGGGAATCAAGGAAAACTAACCTGCAGTAAGTGGGCTAGCTTTTTCCTGCTTTTCTTCTCCAACTCACAGTTGAGAGAAGGACGGGCTTATCTCAACCACGCATTCACCGTGCATCCTGTCAGCCTTGGGAACTGCAAATCCCAAATGTGGCTTGATTGTATGCTTGTGGTTAAACCTTCACTAAATATGTTCCCTCAATCTCCTGATTGGTTCTTTCTCATATAAAACAGTTCTTTACATGATCTTTCTTCCGCATTCACTGCACATCCTGTCAGCCTTGGGAACTGCAAATCCCAAATGTGGCTTAATTGTATGCTTGTGGTTAAACCTTCACTAAATACGTTCCCTCAATCTCCTGATTGGTTCTTTCTCATATAAAACAGTTCTTGACATGATCTTTCTTCCGCTTACTGTCATTGTATTTGAAATTCTTTTGTTCTCCAGGTATTTTTCAAAGATGTGGCTGGCTGTGATGAGGCAAAGCAAGAAATCATGGAATTTGTGCATTTCCTCAAGAATCCAAAGAAATACGAGGAACTGGGAGCAACAATTCCAAAAGGTGCTCTTCTTGTTGGTCCTCCTGGCACGGGAAAGACACTTCTTGCAAAAGCAACTGCTGGTGAATCTGGTGTGCCTTTTTTGTCAATTTCTGGTTCAGATTTCATGGAAATGTTCGTTGGGGTTGGACCATCCAGGGTGAGGAGCTTGTTTTCAGAAGCTAGACAGTGTGCACCTAGTATAATTTTCATTGACGAAATTGATGCAATTGGTCGAGCAAGGGGACGTGGTGGCTTCACAGGTGCCAATGATGAGCGTGAAAGTACTCTTAATCAGCTGCTTGTAGAAATGGATGGATTTGGAACTACTGCCGGGGTTGTCGTCCTTGCTGGCACCAACAGACCTGATATTCTAGACAAGGCCCTGTTGAGGCCTGGTCGGTTTGATCGTCAAATCACCATTGATAAACCTGACATCAGAGGCCGTGAGCAGATATTTCAGGTCTATTTAAAGAAGATTAAACTTGATAATGAACCATCATTTTACTCTCAGAGACTGGCAGCCCTCACTCCTGGATTTGCTGGAGCTGACATTGCAAATATTTGTAATGAAGCTGCTCTAATTGCTGCCAGGAATGAGCAATTGCAGGTCACGATGGAGCATTTTGAGGCAGCTATAGATCGTGTCATTGGTGGTTTGGAAAAGAAAAACAAGGTAATTTTGTCTGCCCTGCTCTGCGCCTGTTCTTTTTCTGGCATTTTCTATCCTTTTATATAGATTTTGTTTTCAACTCAAGTCTCTATATGAACTTGCTATTTAATGGTATGCCCAGTGTTTTAAATAACGAATAACGTGTAGCGTGGTGTTCACTCCTCTGAAGCGTGAGGCGTAAGCCACATAGCTTGTAGCTCAAGCTACACACTACTTCCAGATTTTTAATAAAGTTTGCGCTTGGTTTTGCCAATTTCATGATATTTTGCACCAAATTAGACTAATTAATAATGAAATTTCATGATATTTGGTACAACCAAACACAACCTAAACTAATAGGAAAGGGCAATGATTAAAGTATAGGTAAAGAAAGAGCAACAAAATTGATTTAAGACTGTTACTTGTATTATTTTACTGAAGGCATTGAAAAGATTTACTAATTTTTATTGAAAATAGAAAAATGTAACAAATCATTGAAAACATTTATTGATTTTGAAGTTGTAGTAAAAAATAACTTGCAATGTGAGCTATGTAGCTTAATCTATGTAGTGTGTGTGGTGTATGCAAATTTTCATGTAGAATAGGAGGCTACACACCACTGTCAAGCTATTTTCATAAGCTACCTAGCACTAAGGCTAAGCTACGCTACATAGCGTAAGCTATTTAAAACACCGTATGCCTAATTTTGTAAGTAAAACATTATATTGTGAAGATCTAATCTGCAACGTCTTTTATTGAACTTGTGAAATGATTTTATTTATTTATTTATTTGATGAATGGTAATCTTATTAATAGAAATACAGAAAATTTTTACAATATCGAGGGGTTCCAAGCCCATGGATGATTTCTTGTACAAATTCTACATTCATAAAAAAAAAACCTTCGAGAAACCCCCTCTTTAGCCAAGCTGTCAGCCCACTCATTTCCAGATCGACCGAAATATAGCAACGTTACTGGAATATAGCAACATTACTGAAATTATGAATATAACAACGTTACTGAAATTATGAATATTAGCA
Organism: Liriodendron chinense; assembly: GCA_003013855.2. Classification (NCBI taxonomy): domain Eukaryota; kingdom Viridiplantae; phylum Streptophyta; class Magnoliopsida; order Magnoliales; family Magnoliaceae; genus Liriodendron; species Liriodendron chinense. The sequence goes on along the minus strand of ML058427.1, from coordinate 949,151 downwards.
AGCACTGAAAGGAGGATGCATGAGAAGACTACTATGGAGAGGCCATCTGAAGCATAAGAGTAAACCCCAATATGAGAAAATGGTGGTGATTGTTTGACCATGTGCAATGAAAATTGGAGAGGGGCAGTGGCGGGGGCGAGGGAGCTTCAGTTAGGTTAAAGGTCCTGAAAGGAGGGTAACAGAAGACTTAAAAGGAATTGCCTTGAGGTGTGGCTTATGGATATGAAGGCTTGTTCTCTTCCTCAGGACATGGACTTAAATAGGAATGATTGGTTAAACTGGATCCACAAAGTTGACCCTAAATAGGTGGGAGTTTCAAATAGTGCTCGTAGCGTAGCTGTAGCACTACATAGCATATCTAAATAGCGTAAATCTCCTGTAGTGTATGCTTCAACTACGAAATGTGTAGCATTTGTAGCATATGCTACAGTGTATTTTTTTGTTGTTAAAAATAGTGTAAAACTCACATTATGAAAATACTTAAAATGTAAAGTTAAAGCCAAACCTTTCTTTATTTACTTAAAATGGTGGAGATTATTTATTAAAGTTGGTGTGAAACTCACACGCTAAACAATCTTCAAAACTAAACTTAAGAGAAAAAAGCTTTCCAAAGATGGTTTTCGAAAACTCCTCTTTGTATAGACGACATTTGTATTGTACTTGATACTCTTAACCTATGGGATTTTTATTTCTTTTCATACTTGTGAGTTGTGACTTGTGGTTTCAATTAAATATTATTAATTAAAGTGGTTTGCTTAGAAAGTTGATGTGATAGTTGTTTGATTTGGTTTATGACTTTATATATGGATTGGCTTTTGATAAATGATAATTAACAACTTGTTTGAACATGCTTATACTTGAAAAAATAATCATCTTTTCGGCATTTTTTATATTTTTTTGCTTTTTCCCCGTTACTATTTATCATATTTTTCTTATTTTTAAATTAAAAAAATAGAAGTATTGTGTAACTTATGCTACACGCTATGATATTTACGCTACACGCTATAGAGGGCTGAACGCTACGCAACACGCTACCACTATTTAAAACACCAGTGGGACAAGGCTATGGTGATGACAGTCCTCTGCATGTATGATTTCCATATAGTGGATTAGGTCAGATGTGTGCTCACAGTTACTCAGTTTTAATAGTTCTTTCTTATTGTTATTATTATTTTTTGGTGGTGTCTGTCCTATCAATTGTCTGACAGCTTTGGAACTGTTTTTCCGGCTTGGGAAGTGACGGGCATCCAATTCCCATGAGGTCTTGGTTTTAGATGGATGACTGGCAGCGTGCTGTTACTATAAATTTATGCCTTCCCATGAGGAGATTGATATGCCTCATGCAGAAAACAGGTCCACAATTGTATAGGAAGTCGTTCACCTCATTTTTTACCAAATTTCTGACATTTACCAAAGAAATGGCCGTTTTGGTGTACCTGCCATATTGGCATGTATCAAAACAAAAAAAAAGGTTGTCTGTTGCCCCTAGGCATGACAAGTCATTGTATGCCACTGTTTTTTTTTCTCAACATTTTATTTTCTTACTTGTAAATCACTTTAATTACTAATTTTGATTTTTGAGACTGCCTTGTCCAACAACATGGCTCATGTGCAAATTACATAAGTAACATGCATTGCTTACAAGTTTTTGCTCACCACCCTGCAGAAATGTTTGAAAACTCGTGGGTGGAGGGTTCCTTTTCCGTATTAAGTCAATGATTTATTATCATTGGTCTTGTTCTTTGCTTTTTTTTTTTTTTTTTTTAAATCTCTTTTTCAATCAATTTTGGTTTCCTTAAAATAAAAAACTTACAAAAGATTTTTTTTTATCCTCCAAAAGTTCTCCTGTAGAATGGATTCTTTATGTTCTTCTTTTCTTGCTGTATGATAGCAAAACTGTTGCATTAACTCGACTTGGACCTCATTTAAGGTTTTTTATTTGTAGACAAATTTTATTTAAAAAAGTGAGAATGCTAAAATCAGAAGAATGCTAAACCACTGTATAGATTGTGATAAATGCAAGTCCAATCCATACAAATATCCTCACTCAGCCCTGCAAAATCTTCTAAAACTGGCGCCTGATATATCACCTCTAACTTTTGCTCTTTCAATAACCTGGTAAAATATAAGAGGTATTGCCAGATCACCACCATCAACATTTCTATTGAGTTTGGCTTGCCGAGTTCACTCCAAAACACTTAATATAAACCCCAAGATCGCTGCCGAAAAGGAAGAATAGAGCAGAAGACGATCCACCATTTTTGCATTCAGCGAACAATGTACACATTTAACAAGAATATGCTGCCTGCTCAGATGTTGGATCATTAAAATCTTGTCCTGCTCCACCACCCTTGGAGGTTGATTGGACAACCAAATCCAGGATGGTGAAAGACACCCAAGTCTCCATCTCCCCAGACCCTTTGCCCCTTTCCAACCCTTGGAATATGCATTTTCCAAGATTCCTGTAATCATGAAAAAGTCCTCAATTTTGATTTTAAAAGAAACAAATGAAATTCTTTGAAACAAATGAAATCTGTTTATATTAGCAGTTGCTAACTTATGGATGGATGTCTGTTTGCTTGTTTTCATTTTCACATCAATATCAAGCATAAAGACGACAGCATCTTATCATTAATCTCACATCCTAAAAGCCTTTTTTCTGGCAATATGTCTGCAATTCTGTGAATTTTATAATTTTGATGAAATGTCTGGATGTTTTATGTTTACCAGTATTGATTTTGGAGGAGTTATATGATACTCAGGCTGTGTATGGTGTTTGATACACAGCCACTCGGAAATTGTACACGTGGCATGTATTAACTTAAATAAAACCAACTAGGCGTTTCAACAGCCGGTCTCAGGTTCGAGTGCTAAGGAGATGCACTAACCGCACTGGTGGGTGGGTGCATCGTGTGACTAACCGTGTGGACGCGGATTGGCTAGTGACCCCAACACCAGCCAGGGGGGTGGTGTCAAAGCTGTGTGGGCCCCAACATGATGTATGTGTTTTATCCATGCTGTCCATCCATTTTTCCACCTCATTTTAGGGCATGGGCCCAAAAATGAGGCAGATCCAAATCTCAGGTGGACCACACCACAGGAAAACAGTGTTGATTGAACGTCCACCATTAAACACTTCCCAGGGCCCACCGTGATGTTTATTTGCCATCCAACCTGTTGATAAGGTCACACAGACCTGGATGAAGTGTAAACACAAATATCAGCTTGATCCAAAACTTCTGTGGCCTCCAAGAAGTTTTCAACGGTGGACGTTCAATTCCCACTGTTTCCTGTGGTGTGGTCCACCTGAGATTTGGATCTGCCTCATTTTTGGCCCAAAAATGAGGTGGAAAAATGGATGGACAGTGTGGATAAAACACATACATCATAGTGGGGCCCACGCAGCTTTGACACCAGCCCCCTGGCTGGTGTTGTGGTCACTAGCCAATCTGCGTCCTAACCGTGTGGGTGTGTTGCATGACTGATCAAAAAAAAAAAAAAAAAAACCTAAGTAAAACCAACTATATGTTGCCAAATCAAAAACCAAAGATCAGATTGGTTCAAAAATCCTACCCTCTGATTTGTTGACACTCGTTTGAGGAAATAAGACTGTTGGATTTTTTTCATTTTAACTGTCAACTATCCGCCAATCTGATAATCAGGTAATCAAATAAGATTAATCTTTGGTTCATGATACATCTTCAGCGGGTACCATAACTTGTACAGTTTCTTAAGGATTTTTAGAGGCGCAAATTTCTTCAAGGATATGCAGATTTCTTATTTTCTTTAGAAGAGCTGCCGGACAAAACCAAAGGGGCAGTCATCAAATGGGCTATCCTTTCTCGTCATTTTTTAGGGATGTTGATAACAGAGTGTGGGAATGATCTATGTTCTCAGATTAGTGTTTTTGGGCAGGTTAAACACTTTGTTTAACTCAAGACATTATTTTTGCTGTATGTTTTTCATTGTTGCTCCAGAATGCCTTCGTTTTCTCATTCTCTTTTAGTATAATTTTCATTATTTGCTAAAAACAGGACAGTTTAATTTGACTGCTGGTATGCCATGTGTGCAGTTTCTAAGTGCCTGTGCATCCATCACACTCTGTCAGACAATCAAATTTTCTCTCTCCTGATTTTAATGCTTAATAACTAATCAAGAAAACAAGATAGCACTGTGGATTCTCTTTATTTATTTATTTATTTTTCCCTTCATAATTACTATATCTAGGCTAGGCCTTTTATATCCATTTGGTGGTGGGCAGGTAATCAGCAAGCTGGAACGCCGGACTGTTGCTTACCATGAATCAGGGCATGCGGTTGCTGGATGGTTTTTGGAGCATGCAGAGCCCCTACTTAAAGTCACAATTGTTCCCCGTGGGACTGCAGCTTTGGGATTTGCTCAATATGTTCCTAATGAGAACCTCTTGATGACCAAAGAACAGCTCTTTGACATGACATGCATGACCCTAGGCGGACGAGCAGCTGAACAGGTACAGTAATGTTTCCCTCTTCACCCTTTTACAGCTTTCTGCAATATTGAGTGTGAGCCAGGTTCGCCTTTGCTTGGGCCCATGCAGTTCTGCATGCGGCCAGTTGCATTTGAGTTGTGAATTAGAGGTCCTTCACCATGTAGATTACCTGGTCCAAATTCAGGCCATTCAACTCATCATGTGGGCCACACATACATGGAGAGGGATGGTTCTAAAAAAATTCAATGGTCCATATTCGAAGTTCACCCAATTTTTCTGATGGTCAGTATGAGTACTGCGTCCAAAATGAAACTTGCGATTGGTAGTAAAACATTGATTTTCATGTTGAGACCCAATTCTATATCTTCATGGATTTCTCGACATACATGTGAAGTTTCGTTACAGCATATATAATTGCCTCTGGGTTTAGGTGGGCAGCCCGGCAACTACACGTCCATAGGAATTAGCTTATCTACTCCTCTAACGGTGCAATAAGAATCATTTACAAATATCCAAATTTTGACGACTAATACCCCATAGATAGTTCGAACTGTACGGGAACAATGATTGGTTTTAGATTGAATAGTTTGTAGGGGAACTCGACCTTCCCTGATCCATTCAGCACGTGCAATTTCTTTTCTGTTTATGCGCCCTGCAATTTGCACTTGAATTCCTTTCGTATCCGCATGCTCAGTAGGACAGCTTTTGAAAATTCCAATGGTCCATATTCAAAGTTCACTCAACCAGTCTGATGGTCCATGTCATCTAAAGAGCAGCGCCCACTTGTCGCATCGCTTGGATATCCCATACTTGCAGAGGTGCATGAAGAGGGGCTTGTGGACTGATCACATCTCATGCAAACAGTCATGACTATGAATGGGAAAGCTCTCCTGCTCTTGGTGGTTTGCTACTTGCAGACTGAACCTACAAGACTATAACCCAACCCCATATGCACATGTTACACACAGGTTTGAGACCCAAGTGTCCATCAGGTGGGCCTTGCTGTGTAAATCCCTGGACCAAAAATCCTGGCAGTCCATTCATCAAGTGGTCTGCATAAGTGTTGTTTTGCTTTCCTAATATTTGATTGGTTTTCCCATGGGGTGCAGGTCCTGATAGGAAAGATCTCAACCGGAGCTCAGAATGACTTGGAGAAAGTGACCAAGATGACGTATGCCCAAGTAGCAGTTTATGGTTTCAGCGACAAGGTCGGGCTCCTCTCCTTCCCCCAGAGGGAAGATGGCTTTGAGATGACTAAGCCCTACAGCAGCAAGACTGGTGCGATAATCGACAGGGAGGTGAGGGAATGGGTTGGCAAGGCCTATGATCGGACGGTCCAGCTGATTGAGGAGCACAAGGAGCATGTGGCACAGATTGCGGAGCTGCTTCTTGAGAAGGAGGTTCTGCACCAGGAAGACTTGCTCCGGGTCCTGGGAGAACGGCCGTTCAAGTCAAGTGAGCCCACTAACTACGATAGGTTCAAGCAAGGGTTCCAGGAGGACGAGAAGGATGGACAGCCATTAGAAGGTGGGGCCATGGAGGATGACGATACGTCAACGCCATCGCCACTCGGGCCAGTGGTGATCCCCACATAGCCAAAAAGACAGGTTTATGTTTTGTATATGAGATGGGAAAGAAAAAAATCCACCCTTTTTGTTTGAGCAAACTGATTGTGTACAAATCAACATTGGCATTGCTACAAAGTGTTATTTGTTCTAAATTAGTGCTTAGAATAAGTAATTTAATCTTCTCTATGCATTGGCATGTTTGGTCTTCTGTTCCAAGCAACTGAGCTGGGCTACAATCAGTGATCCATGCCTTGATTAGATGGGCCTCACCCAGATTGGGTGATCCTAGCCATGCAAATACTTGGGTCTTTTTTGCCTTTGACCGTGGGTTGTTTGCTTTTTCTTGTTCTTTTCTCAGCCATCTAATTGCAGGCCATTGATTAACGGTCAGGGTCGTTGCATCGGGAAGGTTTTTGGGGCATTATCAATTCATATGGACGCAATTGGATGTAATATTGGTGGGAATTATACGGAAGCCAAGTGGAATGGATTTCCCTGGTTGCATGTTCTGTGGGGCCCACCATGATTTATGTGTTTCATACGCTTTGCCAGCTCGCATGAGCCCCAAAAAGAAGCAGATTCAAAGCTCAAGTGGACTGTGGACCACACCATAAGAGTTGGGATAGGAAGTTGATTGTGTACTGGGCTATTTTAGGTCATGAGCTCTTTTTTTTTTTCTTTTTCTTTTTTGTTAGTCATGCAATGCAGATGCTCCCACCCACCGGTGGGGTTAGTGTGTCTCCTTAGCACTCGAACCTGAGACTTGTTGAAATGCCAAGGCGTTTTCTAGCTGGGGTAGCAGGCGATACACGAGCTCAAAATTAAAGCATATCCAAAGCTCAAGTGGACCACACCACTGGAAACTGTGAATTGAACGCATACTGCTGAAAGCTGCTGTAGAAATTTTGGTTGGAAACTGTGAATTGAACGCATACTGCTGAAAGCTGCTGTAGAAATTTTGGTTGGAGCTGATATTTGTGTTTTCCCTTCATCCATGTCTGTGTGACCTTTGAAAAGGTTGGATGACAAATAAACATCACTGTGGGCCCTAGGAAGGTTTCAATGGTGGATAGCGTTATCCCCACTGCTTCCTGTGATGTGGTCACTTGAGCTTTGGATATGCTTCAATTTTGGGCTCATGCCCTAAAATGATCTGAAAAAATGATGGGACGGTGTGGATAAGACAAGAAACATACATCTACGGTGGGCCCCATAAAGTTTACTTGGTACACTATCACTGGGGATAATGATACCCACCGTTGGAAATCTTCCTAGGGCCCACCGAGAAGCTCATTTACCATCCAACCTGTTAAAGGTCACACAGACCTGGATGAAGCGAAAGCACAAATATCAGCTTGATCCGAAACTCGTGGTCCCAAGAAGCTTTTAATGATGGGCGTCCAATCATCACTGTTTCCTGTAGTGTGGTCCACTAGATCTCTGAATCTGCTTCATTTATGGGCTTATGCCCTAAAATGAGCTGAAAAAAATGGATGGACAGTATGGATAAACAGATACATCATGGTGGGCCCATATCACCTGCCACCAGGTAGGGCTATCCGCCTTCCCAATTCCATGGACCTCATTGGCCGCAAACGTGTGACCATGGTTCAATGATCCAAACTGTCTATCTGAGCGATATTAGAGACCCGAACCTTTGATTGCTGGACCATTTTCGGTTGAATGTGAGCCATTGTTGTAATTTTGCTCTAACGGCCAATAAGTAAGATCGAACATTTAGAATTTCAAAATCCCTCTTAGTAGGGACAAATACAATCATATCAACCGCTTGGATAATCGAACCATGATTTCAGATGTGTGGAATCCAGGTTGGCAGCAGATTTTGAGCAGGACAGGATCTACAAAGGGGTGCCCTCCAGCGGTACCGGCCAAATGTGGGGCCCAGTGACGTTTTGTTGGAATCCAGACCGTCAATCAGATGCATCATCTCAATAAAGCCTAGCCCACCAAAATCAGCCAGATCCAAAACTCAGGTGGGCCATAGCACATGGAACATTTTGAGATGGAACACTCACCGTTGATTATAATTGGGAGCCTACTGTGTTGTATATATAGAATCCAGTCCGTTCAGACCATTCATCTGGCCTAGATGAAGGGCCAGGCTAAAAATCAGGCTGTTTTACGATTCAGGTGTGACCATATGAAATTTAAAGGCGAGCGTTCCTTCCCACCTTGCTTCCTTTCCTGTTGATCAGGAAATGTATTAGGCCATAGGGATTTATTTAGGTGACATATCTAATGGACGGCTTGGATGGTGTGAAAACATCACGTGGCCCTTCCATCTGGCCGGGAGTGGATTAGGTGCCTCTGTCTCACCCAACCCGGTGTGGCCCTGACAGTGGGACTCACCTGGATGTATTTATTTTATATCCGCGCCGTCCATCCGTTTTTCCAGCTCATTATAATTCATGAGCCCAAAAATAAAGCGGATCCAAATCTGAGGTGGATTACACCTTAGGAAACAGTGGTGATTGAACGCCTACCCTTAAAAATTTCCTGGGGCCCACCTTAGTGCCGACTATAATGTTTATTTCCATCCAACCTGTTGATAATGTCAGAAATACCTGGATAAAGGAAAGAAAACAAATATCAGCTTGATCCAAAAAGCTTTTGTGGCCCACAAGAAGTTTTTAATAGTCAATTGTTGCATGAAATGTTTCATGTGGTGTGGTCAACCTGAGATTTGGATCTGCTTCATTTTTGGGCTAATACCCTTAAATGAGCTGGAGAAACGAATGGATGGCGTGGATATTCAATACATACATCAAGGTGGGCCCCACGGTCAGGCCGGGTGTTGAGTGATTTCGGGCAGCACCTGATCCCCTCCCTTTAAAAAAAAGCTTATTGGGATTACGACCTACTCACATGAAGAATGCAAATAGCTGTCATTAGGAAGTGGTTTGGATCTCTATCAAGAGTGGATAGGAAAGAACATAGAAAAAAAAGGATACACCCACCCCTTTTTTGATAGATACCCCCTTCTTTTCTTGATAGTAGTAAAACTACAGGGTGGTTGTAGTATTTTATTCTAGAAAAAGAGCATGTATCTACCAGTTGTGTAGGTTGAGGAAAATGATATTTGAGGACAGTTGGAGCTGTGCTGTGATATCCCATTGTATTAGAGAGCGGATTAGGTGCAGTCCTAACCGTGGGGCCCACCTTGATGTATGTATTGTATATCAAAGCCGTTCATCCGTGTTGCTAGCTCATTTTAGGGCATGCACCAAAAAATGAAGCATATCTAAAACTCAGGTGCACCACACCACAGGAAATAATGGTGGTTAATCATTAAACATTTCTTGTGGACCATAAAAGTTTTGGATCAAGCTGATATTTGTTTTCTGCCTTCATCCAGGTCTTTATCATTCTATCAACCTGTTGGATGGGTAATAAACATTACGGTTAGCCCTAGGAAGTTTTTAATGGTGGGTGTTCAATCACCACTGTTTCCCATGGTAAGGTCCACTTGAGATTTGGGTCTGGTTCATTTTTGGGCTAATGCCCTAAAATGAGCTGGAAACGGCATGGATATACAGTCCATACATCAAGGTGGACGCCAATGTTTCCTATGGTACGGCCACCGAGTGCATGTGACTATATTTAGTATTGTATGTGACATTTCACGCTGAAAGCGTACAACCTTTGTACGTGTACTGAAAGCTTATTTAAAAGAGCAGACTGGAACCTTTTGTAAGCATTTGGAACAGCACTCTAGCCATGTGGGGCCCACCTTTTTTGTTTTGTGCGTGTGTATGTAACATCCACTCTGTCCATCAGCTGCATCACGCTTTGTTAGGTCTTGAGTCGAAATATCTGTCCAATCAACATCTCAGGAAGGCGACATTACATGAAAAAGTAATTTTTTTTTTTTTTTTTATATAATAGGCAGCCAGCTATGGGTTTGTGTGGGGCCCACAATAGTGTATATGCATTGCATCTAACCTAATCATAGGTACGACTCCCAGAAAACTTAGGTGGGCCACACCACATTAACTTGGAGGTTTTAACTTTTAAGGGCCTGTTTGGCTGATTGTGAATGCATATAAACGATGGTAAATAAGTAACGATAACTTGTAATTTTCATCTAATAAAGCTATTCACTTGATGTGGGCCCCACCATGATGTAACTATCCACGCCATCCACTCATTTTGTTCGATCATTTTAGGGCATGAGCCCAAAAATGATAGAGATCTAAAACTGCTGTAGTCCCTAAGAAGTTTTCAATGGTAGGTGTTCAATCCCCACTTTTTTCTATGGTGTGGTCCACTTGAGCTTTGGATCTGACTCACCTTTAGGATCAAGCCCTAAAATGATCTGAAAAATGAATGAACGGCATGGATATAACACATACATCATGGTGGGGCCCACATGTTACGAGGTTGAGCTTTACACACTTGCTTTGTTTAGGTGCATTTACACCAAAGTTTTGTGGGAGTCGCACCCAATCGCATTGAATATTGGATGTAGGGTGGAGATAAGGGGTGACGTTTGGTGGACGGTGATCCAAGGATTCCGGTCCATCATTTAAGGTGAGCGGGTAAAATCTACGGTGGCCTCTTGTTTGTTGCGAGTGGGCAGAATCTCAACCGCACGTTGTTATGCACAGGTTTTACCTAAATACCATTTTCTTTGATTAAAAGCCCTGCACACTCCAAAAATGCAAAGTCTCAAGCGTCTCTGAAACTAATTGCAAGCAAAATCTAGCTACCAGCTATCGGCATTATTTATGATGATAGGAAATGGTACCATGAGGTCGAGCTCTGTGGGCCCCACCGTCATGTGTGATGGACATCCACGCCATGCATTTGGTAAGTCCCCTCTAGATCATGGGATGTGCAAAAAATCAACTGCATCCGTGATCTGAAACCATAAAAATCATGTTAAAAACATTTGGTGGGGCCCACTTGAGTTTTGGAATGGGTTGAAATTTGGTGTGACCGTTCATTCAAGTGGGATACACACAATGGATGGGTTGGATGTCTAACCCACATCTCAATGGTCACTATATACAATTAGAAAGGTTTTAATGAGTGGGCCTCCATTCTCAGCTGCTGTCTGTGGTGTGGCCCACCTAAGTCATAGGCCTGATTTCACTCTTCTAAAACGCCTATCTCTTTATGCATGTGTAGCTTACTTGTTCAGTAGATATATTAGGAACAGTCAAGTGAAAAATAGAGATTTATTGATCTTTTGGGCTTGGGTTCGGGCCTGGTGTGCTAGGCCATGCCTGTGTGGTTGGAATTGCTCTAGGAAGGGGCTCTATGGGGAACACCACCATGTTTTATCGACCTTATTCATCCATTTTTCCGTATCATTTTAGGCTATGAACCCAAAAATGAGGTAGATCCAAGGCTCAAGTGGACCATACAGTGGGAATTGAACTCTTACCATTGAAAACTTCTGACGGGCCACATAAGTTTTGGATCAAGGTGGTCCCTAGGAACGGGTTGGATAGGAAATAAACATCACGGTGGTTCCTAGGAAGGTTTCAACGGTGGGTATCATTGTCACCACTGATTCCTATGGTGTGGTCCACTTGAGCCTTAGATCTGCCTATTTTTTGGGTTACTACCCTAAAATAATATATAAAAATGGATAAACGGCGTGGATAAGTTCCATACATCACGTCGGGCCCCACAAAAGCCCCTGACTGGACCAATTTCCGTACAGGTGAGGGCAGGATGCAATCTAGGGCTCTCAATGGAGCGGGCCAGATCCGAGATCTGATTCGCTCCGAATCCATATAATGCGGATTTGGATCTTAAAATAGGTCCGATTAGTTAAATGGACCGGATTTGGATCTTAAAATAGGTCCGATTACTTAAATGGACCAGATTTGGATCTTAAAATAGGTCTGATTACTTAAATGGAGCGGATATGGATTCACAGGAACATATCCGAGTTTGATCCGAATCCGATTAAGATCTGGCTCATTGTCACCTTACTGTATATATTATATTCATGCTGGCCATCCGTTTTACAAATTATTTTAGGCCATGTTGACCATGCCATAGTAAATAGTGGGATTTGCATCATTTTTCTACTAAATTAAATATATTATATTATATATTTTATACCATATATTTTTTAAGATTTGTAATGGGGTGGATTCAGACCTAAATCCGACCCGAATCCGATGGTTATATGGATTTTGGATCCGAAATGGATCTAACAATTTATAAATGGATTGGATATGGATATCACCTTTTAGATCCGAGTTGGATCCGAATCCGATCCGAATCCGTCTACAGATATGGGGACTTGGAGCCGGATCCAAGTAGATCCGATCCAGATCTGACCCATTGAGAGCCCTAATGCAATCCGCTCCCTGCCATGCTAGGCTTGGCCTTGGGTCTCAAGTGTCGGACTGGACCCTAGCCTAGCATGGCCCACCCAAAAAGATTGTCAACTATCAGATATAGTCCACCCGTGAAAGAAAATAATAGACGGTTTAAAACACTTTCAAATTTCCCCCCCTTTTTATATTGTCTTTTGTTTTCTTTGATGTGTGGCCCACCTGATAGTTGAACAGCTAGAGCTTTTGGCAACGGATCATTACCGGTGCATCTCACCTAATACGTGGCAGTATCCACTTGGTGCTGGCCAACCCATAGATCCTCTTGGTGTGGCAACGGATAACTGCAATCCAGCTGTTGTGGGGCCCACATGATGTGTGTATGGCATCTAACCCATCCAACAGGTAGATCCAAACGCAGCTGTGGCGGCACCCAAAAACATGCTGTTTCAATTATCAGGTGGGCCACACACCATAGAGAAAAACGGACAATGATCCAGAAGCTTCTAATTCGTTCTGGGGCCCACTGCGATGTGTGCAGGACATCTGACCAACACGTGCCCCCTCATGAAATATACCAAGCCCAAAAATCAGGTCAATTCAATTTATCAGGTGGGCCCAACATCAGCCAGCTACCTGGTGTCGAAGTCCTGTGAGCCCCCCAATGATGGATGTGTTTTATCCACGCCGTCCACCCATTTTTTAACCTCCATTTAGGGCACGAGTCCAAAACTGATGTAGATCCAAATCTCAGGTGGACCACACCATCGGAAAACAGTATTAAATGAATATCCACCATTAAAAACTTCATTGGGTCCACTGTAATTTTTATTTGCAATCCAACCTGTCAATAAGGTCAAACAAAGCTGGATGAAGGGAAAACATAAATATCAGCTTGATCCAAAACTTTCGTGGCCCACCAAAATTTTTTCAATGGTAAGCTTTCAATCCCCAATGTTTCCTAGGGTGCGGTCTACGGCTGTCAATGGGTCGGATCTGGATCAGATCCGGCTCCAAGTTTGAATATCTGTGGACGGATTCGGATCTAAAAGGTGATATCCATATCCGGTCCATTTATAAATAGTTAGATCCATTTCGGATCCAAAATCCATATAACCATCGGATTCAGTCAGATCTAGGTCCAAATCCACCCCATTACAAATCCAAAAAATAATATAATGTATAATATATAATACAATATATTTAATTTGGTAGCAAAATGATACATATCCCACTATTTACTGTGATATGGTGGGAGTGGCATGGCTCAATTCTCAATTTTGAGACATGCCTAAAATAATAGGAAAACGGATCGCTAGCACGAATATAACATAAAAAGTAAGGTGACAATGAGTCGGATCTGAATCCGATTCGGATCGAACTTGGATATGTTTATGTGAATTCAAATCCGATCCATTTAAATAATCGTGCATATTTTAAGATCCAAATCTGCAGCAAATCAGATCTCGAATATGACACGCTCCATTGACAGCCCTAATGTGGTCCACCTTAGCTTTGTATATGCCTGATTTTTGGATTGATGCCCTAAAATTAGCTGAAAAAATTGATAGACTGTGGGTAAAACACATACGTCACGGTGGGGCCCACAGAGCTTTGACACCAGCTAGCTTGTTGGTGTTGGGTCACTAGCCAAACCGCATCCGGAAACAGTGGGAAAGCTGCACAAAAACCACCAAATTCAGATAGGTGGATCAGCCTTATTTCAGAGGAATCCCAAGTTCATGGTGGGCTGCCGCCGATGCACGGTTTGGACGCCGGTGGGCCTACACACAAATTAATTGTACGGTACAGATGACTATTATGGAAAACAGCCTAGATACTACAGTGTGCATTTGACACCTTTCATGCGATCCACTTACAAACAGATCTAGACCGTTGAAATTGGAAAGTTTATTCATCCTGCTGATTCTCATCAGATGTACAGATTGGATGGCAGATATAAACCACGGTGGTCTCCACAATCAACTAATGGTAAACATCCTATCCCAACTCATCCCTACCGTGTGGCCCACCTGAGTTTTGAACCGGCCTGATTTTTTGATTCTACAGTGAATATGAGGCAGCACACGGGATGGACGGGGTGGATCTAATGCACGCCCTGTATGCTTATGCGCAATCAGGCGAGGTCAAGCCAAAGGTTCTGGAAGATTGGAATTTGGAATATGCCCTGTTGAATTCTGGAATATTTGAAGACATGAGATTCAAGAAATCCAAACTGGGAATTACTACAAAACCCATTTGAAAAAAATCTCTCTCAAAGGTAGTAAAGACATGTTTTTTGCGGGTCATTTTCATACATGTAATGGCGACCCAAACATAGGAGAAGTTTCCTTTTTATTTAAATTCCTCAATCAATGTCTTTTCATTGCGTGGACCATTTCATTATTCTTTCGAACATAGGTCGTAGCCCATGGTTTTCCTTTTCAACGGCCATTATAACGGGGAGAATGATCACATAACCATACGATTCCAGCTGTGTAGCACAACGCATGATGTGTATGTGAAATCCAAACCATCAATTTGGTGTTGTCTCCTTGTGGGCACACCATTGAAATTCTTACAGAATTTTTGGGGAAAACTGCTGAATCATATGATTGTGGAGAGCAGAATAGGTGTTACCCTTACTGTGGGGTCCATCTTGATGACGTGTTGTATTTCCAAGCCGTCCATCTGATTCTACGGACCATTTTAGGACGTGATCCCAAAAATTAAACAGATCCAAATCTCAGGTGAACCACACCACAGGAAACAGTGGTGATTAAGTGCACCATTAAAAATTCCAAAGGAAACATTACTGACCACTTGGCAATGTTTATTTGCCATCCAACCTGTTGGTAATGTAAAGAAGACTTATACCAAGGTAAAAATATAAAGATCAGATTGATCCAAAACTTTTATGGTGCACACAAAGTTTTTAATAGTTACTTATCATTGTTTTTAGTGATGTGGTCCACTTGAGATTTGGATCTTCTTAAGGTTTGAGATTGCATCCTAAAATGAGATGGAAAAGTAGACGGCCGGCATGGATATACAACAACTACATCAAGGTGGGCCTCACATGGTTAGGGTAATGTTGGAAATCCAGTCAGCGGAAGCACCGAAGAAGATCAAACAATCACCACACGGCCACACAAGCAATCAATGCAAAACGTTGAAAACCTTTTCCGGAAAAACCATGGTACAAAGCAACACATCTACTATGAATCTCAGATGATTACGAAGCTAATCTACCCAAGTGATCCTAAAAGATGAACAAAACTCACCTCTAACATCACAAATCACTCCCCCAATGCCCTAATCCAAGTTTGGACTCCTTAGACGTGATTAGGATACATCTAATTCGGGTTATGAAGAGTTTATATAGACCTCCGTCCGAAAATAGAAACATACAACACGTTTATGCGCAAGAAAAATCTTACATTGTATGTCGACCGACCGGTCGTCGACCCACAAAATCTGTCAAGTGAGTTTTGCCTTAAAAAATGTCCCGTAGCCTCATAATTCGACCGGTCAGAGTCTCCTGCAGACCGGTTGGCCGACCGGTCTAAGACCCTAAAAAATTGTCCAGAGTCTCACTGTGATAATCAGTTCATTGGTCGACCGGTCGGTGGACACTGTTTTTGCACAGTTTTGTAAGACTCCCAACAAACTCTACTGAGGTTTCAAAACTTCAAACCATCTTCTCTTCTCTTCATAAACCAGCTCTTCATCAATCATAGTGTCATCGCTTCTCATGCATCACTATGTCTTGTCAAGCCTTCGTCAATCTCAGAGAAGTTACGCAGAACTTGAACTTCTTTTTGGGACCACCTTGGTCATCACATCCGTCGGATTCACGCTAGTGTGAATCTTGTCCAGGGTCACATTTCCTTCTTCAAGCACCTATCGAAAAAAATGGTGATGCATATCAATGTGTTTAGTATGAGAGTGATAAACAGAATTTTTAGCCAAATTGATAGCACTAGAGCTGTCACAATTAACCGGCACAGCTTCCTACTGAAGCCCCAACTGATTTATCATTCCTTTAAACCAAACAGCTTCTTTGAAAGCTTCTGTGACCGCCATATATTCAGCTTCAGTAGTGGATAGAGCCTTCACAGACCGGAGCTTAGTTATCCAACTAATCTTTCCACCTGCTAGCACAAACGAGTATTTTGAAGTCGATCTCCCACTATCCACACTAGCTGCGTAATTGGAATCGACGTAACCAATCAACTTATCCTTGGACTTTTCAAACATTAAGACGTAGTCTTGCATACCTTGAATATATCGAAGTAGCCATTTCACAGCTTCTCAATGCCCGGGTTAGATATGAATCGGCTGATAACACCCATAGTTTGTGAAATATCCGGTCTTGTACAGACCATGATATATATTGGATTACCCATATCACTTAAATAGGGCACATGAGACATAACATGCTTTTCTTCATCTGTTTTGGGATAATGTTCAGAAGAAAGCTTGAAGTGAGCTGCGTGGGGAACGTTAACCGGTTTGAACTTGTCCATCTCATACTTTTTGAACACCTTCTTAAGGTATTCTTCCTGAGATAACCACAACCTGCTCATCTTCCTGTCTCTATGAATATCTATGTCAAGAACCCTCTTTGCAGCCCCCAGATCCTTCATCTCGAATGTCCCTGAAAGCTGAGTCTTTAATACATCGATGTCAGACATGCTATAACTCGCAATAGGCATATCATCGACGTACAACATCAGTATGAGAAACTTCTCATCATTCAGTTTCTTGAAATAGTTATAATGATCGTACTCACTCCTTGGAAAAGCCCCGACTCATCATAAATGAATTAAATTTCTTGTACCACTGCCTAGGCGACTGTTTGAGTCCGTACAATGATCTTCTCAACATACAAACCTTGTTCTTGGCCCCTTGCACTGTATAACCTACTGGTTGCACCATGTAAATCTACTCTTCCAATTCCCTATGCAGGAAGGCAGTCTTTACATCCATCTGTTCCAGCTCGAGGTCGTATTGGACAACCAGTGCTAACACGAACCTGATAGATACTTGCTTCACAACTGGCTCAAAAGTCTCATTGAAGTCCACGCCTTCACGTTGAGCATACCCTTTCGTTACCAACCTTGCCTTCTATTTATCCTATTTCTTCCAAAAAATTCACTTGCACCCAATCACTTTTCAGCCGACTGGAAACTCCACAAACTCCAAAATCTCATTCTTGTACAAAGAGTCCATCTCGTCTTACATTACTGTCTTCCACTTTTTAGCATCTACATCCTGTAATGCCTCCTTAAAGTTAGACGGATCCCCCTCATCTGTAATGAGAGCGAATACAATGTTCGAGTCATTCCTCTACCTTGCTGGTAACCTGCAATCCTTAGGTGAATTTCTTCGAACAGGTGGCTGCTCCACCAGATCCTGTACCTCTGTCTGCGCCTCAGTATGGCCCGTGTCTCATCTCTGTCATTCTGTATATCAACAATCTCTGATTTTAATAGTTCCTTTGTAGCATCCTTACGGAACAAAGAACCCTCATCAAATTTTATATCACAGCTCAGGGTGATCTTCCGTGTGACATGATCATATATACGATAACCCTTCACGCTATCACCACAGCCCACAAAGATCCTTTTTTTGGCCCTATGGTTTAGCCTATCTCTCTCAACTGACGGTATATGAGAGTAAGCCTCATAACCAAGGACCCACAGACTTGAGTAGTCTAACGTACGACCACTCCACACTTCCTCAGGGATTTTGCATTCAATTGTCATAGAGGGAGACCGATTTATCAAGTAACAAGCCGTATTAACGGCTTCAGTCTACAGCTCTTTGCCTAACCTAGCATTACTAATTATGGATCGGGCTCTCTCCAAGAGAGTCCGATTCATCCGCTCTGCCACACTATTCTGCTCTGGTGAGTGGTGCACTGTGTTGTGCCTCACGATCCCCTCTTCCTTACAATGTGTGTTAAACTCCCTGGAAGTGAACTCACCTCCAAAGATCCTTTTTTTGGCCCTATGGTTTAGCCTATCTCTCTCAACTGACGGTATATGAGAGTAAGCCTCATAACCAAGGACCCACAGACTTGAGTAGTCTAACGTACGACCACTCCACACTTCCTCAGGGATTTTGCATTCAATTGTCATAGAGGGAGACCGATTTATCAAGTAACAAGCCGTATTAACGGCTTCAGTCTACAGCTCTTTGCCTAACCTAGCATTACTAATTATGGATCGGGCTCTCTCCAAGAGAGTCCGATTCATCCGCTCTGCCACACTATTCTGCTCTGGTGAGTGGTGCACTGTGTTGTGCCTCACGATCCCCTCTTCCTTACAATTGTATTGGAAGGCGATGGTGGAGTATTAGTAAGAGCAGAAACTGAACCCAAACCTTCCTGCTATAATCATCGATAAACGACACAAACCACGATGACCCCCCAACAAAAATAACGGGCGACGGCCCCTATACATTGGAATGAACATATTCAAGCACCCTTTAACAATTATGTTTTCCCCATTTAAATGACAATCTAGACTATTTTCCATACATGCAATGTTCGCATATATTGAAGTCTACAGATTTGAAGGAAGGAATCAAATATCGTTTAGAGAGTACTTTCATGCCCTGCTCGCTCATGTGGCTTAAGCGTGCATGCCACATATGTGCAGACATGGAATTGGCTACAATCGTTGCAGCTCTACCTACTTAAGTGCTCCCAATAAGCCTGTAAATGTTTCCATGCCTCTGTCTCTTAATAGTTACAGGGGCCCCCTTTGAAACTTTGCAGAATCGGTCAAAACCAGTGAACTTGCACCCAATGCCTCGATGCACCAAGGGAAATCAGATTCTTCCCCAAACTACAAACGTGCCTCACTTCCGTCAAGGTCCATTTAATCCCATCGAACATCTTGATGTGCACAGTACCAATTCTCACAACCTTGCAGGCATAGTCATCACCTAGAAATACCGACCCTCCCTCATAGTCCCTGTAGGAAGTAAAGATGCTTCTATTCGGGCACATGTGATACAAAGCCCCAAAGTCTATGATCCACTCATCGCTGAGAGATCCAACCTTTGATATCGTTAAGACCTCGCACACATCACTACCACCTTCTTCAGCTTCAACGGTATTGGCTTCCCTAGAGGAGTTTCATGACTTCTCCTTCTTATACTTAGGACTCTTGCAGTCCTTCTTCATGTGCCCAACTTGGCCACATCCCCAACACTTTAACTTAGCTTTGCCCTTGCTCTTCGACTTGGAATGAGAACGTTACGATCCTTCGCCTTGTTCAGAATTTCTTCCTCTCATAATCAGTGCATCAGAGGAAGAATTAGCATTACCGCTATTCTGTCTCATTGCCTTCGACTAAAGGGCTGAGACAACGGTCTCAACACTAATAGTGTCCCTACTCGCACACAACGAGTCCTTGAGGGACTCATATGAACTAGAAAGCGAGTTTAGCAAGATCAAGGCTTGATACTCGTCTTTCATATGTTCACCAAAATCAAGCAACTTGCAAATCAACTTGTTGAACGTGCTAATGTGGTCCTCCACATCTGTCCCCTCCTCTATCTTCAAGGTGAAGAGTTGCATCATTAGATACATGAGATTTTCTAGAGACTTCTTCGCATAAATGTTCTCTAGCTTGGTCCATGTCTCTACGGTGGTCTTCTCCTTCACGACGTTATAGAAGACGTCATAACAAGGCACAATTGAATTGAGGTCATAGCCTTCTCATCCATCTTGGTCTACTCATCATCTTTCATGTCGGTAGGTCGCTTTCCAAGGGCGTTCATGACCCCCTTGCTGAGTTAGGATGACACTCATCTTTACCTTCCATAACTCAAAGTTATTTTTACCCGAAAACTTCTCAACGTCGAACTTCGCACTTGAAGCCATGAGATTGTCTCAGAAAGCTTCTTCAACCTTCCAACGATATCTCTGATACCACTTGTTGGAAAGTCGGTCAGCGGAAGCACCGAAGAAGATCAAACAATCACCACATGGATACACAAGCAATCAACGCAAAAGCAAACGAATTTTACGTATTGTGGGAAAAACCACGGCACAAAGCGACACCTCCACTATGAATCTCAAATGATTACAAAGCTAATTTACCCAAGTAGATCCCAAAAGATGAACAAAACTCACCTTTAACCTCACAAATCACTCCCCCAATGCCCTAATTCGAGTTTGGACTCCTTGGACGTGATTAGGATGCCTCTTATTCGGGTTCGGAGGAGTTTATATAGACCTCCATCCGAAAATAGAAACATACAACGTGTTTATGCTCAAGAAAAATCTTGCACCTGTCTAATGAGTTTTGCCCTAAAAAAAGTCCCGCAGCCTCATAATTCGACCGGTCGGGGTCTGCTACAGATCGATTGGCCAACCGGTTTGAGACCCTTCAAAATTGTCTAGAGTCTCGCTGTGATAATCAGTCCACTGGCCGACCGGTCGATGGACACTATTTTTGCATAGTTTTGGAAGACTCCCAATAGGTAACACCCACTAAGGCGTATAGGTAACAACTAATCCCTCTGGTGATTGTGATATTACATATACTTTAAAATTCTTTTTAATTATTATTAATTTGTTATAAATATTTTCCAACATCGTATTTTTAATGAGATTTGTCACTATAATGGACTACATTCCAAGAGTCATCTATGTCAAAAATTCAAGTGTGGCGCGGTATTAATAACTAAGGATACAAAAACATGTATAGATATTACTGATATTATTATTATTACTTGAAAAAATATGGCTATCCATGGAAGACATTAAGAAAATGTCAAAATTTTCAATGAAACTTTTTGAAATGTGAAAAAAATACATGCTTACATACTTATAAGTCAACATATTGTAATAAAAAAATTATACATATTTCATTTTATAAAGGCCTAAACCATGTGTCGTTGGAAAAAGAAATACATATATAAAAGTTATAGCTAATAAGTAGGTCAGTCAAAACTCAAAAAATTATGAAAATTCCACATTAGTGAAAAAAACATATTTTTGTTAATTAAACAATATTATTTGATTTTTTTTTTTTTATAAATATTAGTAGTTTTGCCATTGGTGATCTAATAAAATTGATAATGTTATGGGAGATTAGATGCACCATATGGAGAAATGTATAATCATTCTTAAAACCATAAATTTCACTTTTTATGGGCCACCTAAAATTTGGAAAGACATGAGTTTTGATGTGTCCATTAATCTTCATGGGATGAAACTAATGACTAGGTTAGATGGCATCAATAAGGCGAATTTCACAAACAAACTAGAAGTGTCTACTATGGGCACCATTCTCGATGCCTTCATTGTTCATCTTGGCATACCCAATGAAGAAGTTATTAATTGGGTTAGATTTCAGAATTTAGGCCAAATGTGAGGGGGCATCTAATAGAAGTGCTTATCATAAATATCACGGTGGGTCCCACACAACTGGAACATATGATAAATATTCATATGTTGGACACCTGCATAATCCTTTCCTAATATATATTTTGCATTTTTATTAAATGTTCCATTTTGTTTAAAAAAATTCATTTTTATTAACGATTTTTACTACAAAGTTCTTTACAAATTAGGATTTTACCAAATAATGCCTCTATAAACAAAATTATTATAACGTCCACTATACATTTTTTTTCTTTAAAAAGTCATAAAGTGGAGAATTAAGGGGGGCACATGATATTTTTATGACATCTAACCTGCCAAATAGACCTAATCTACGGTGATGTTTAGGAGAACAAAAGATTTAGTCAATGTAAACTTAAGGTTACTCGGACCACAAAAAATAATATACACTACTTAAAACATCTAATACACTTGCAGCTCATTTAGTGATTAAACCAAAAAGATTTTTGGTCCATGTGATTATTATGGTTGTATGCGTATGCGTGACAAGCTGGATGTCATATATATGTGGACCTCAAAATTTTCTAACTTTATTACTTTGTAAAGAAAAAAACAATATGTAGACATTTTCACATGCAAGATTTTTTTTTCTCTCACTAACATGTCAGTTGTGTAGGAAATTTGGGCAGTGCAAAAGGTGGGCCCTACTACAAAGATCACTTGGAGCTAAAATCAGGATGGTTCACTCATCAGGCAGGCCGTACCTTAGAAATCAATATATAACCAATGTTCTTACTCAAGTTAGGGTCTTGGCCCATCTAGAGAGTGCATTATTCTAATTTTTGATCCAGCTAACCTTTGTGGTGCAACCCACCTTTTAGATGGGTTGGATGTTCTATACATGTGACATATTGGTGGGAAAAAAAATGTGACATGTGAAAGTTAGCATGCTTCCCTCTCAAAGTGAAAAAACAGAGCATTGATTGAGGTCTCTTATGAGAGGGGGAAGTGTACGCGTGGACATTAGTGTGTAAGACATGTGTTAGAGATTCAGGCCATTCATTAGGTAGGGTATATTTTCTAAAAAAGTAATGAAAAAAATAATGTTGGTCAACTAATTAGAAAGGTCAAACTTGTATGAGAAAACATGAATGATTAAAAAAGGAATCTATGATAAAAATTCAACATATATGTGTGGCTCATTTAACATTTTTACTTCTCTGAACTTTTGTACAAGGAATGTCTATACCGTGCCCCATCTAATGAATGACCCAGATCTCTAACATGTGCCGTAATCTTAGATCTCCAACACATTTTTCCTCCTCACATGAAGGTTGGACACCGAGTCATGACTTGGTCATTGTTTGGATTCATGAAAAGGAAAGGGCCGGAGTAAATTGAGGTCAATGGGAGGAATTGAGAGTAAATGGAGGTAACTAAGCTTTGACGTTTGTTTGAATTGTAGTAAATGCATGAAAATGAAATGAAATAGAGTAAATAGGCTTATAAATGAAATTCTCTCTCAAAAGAGTGATTTGGATTTAAATGCCTTTTTGGGCTCTCTTGAAGAGTTGCATGAGGTGTTGCCATACATGTGGCTCGCTTGAAACAATCCAACTATCGGCTACATCAGTAGAATCATGCTAATAAAATGATCCAAATCGTCCAAAAGCTAGGCATTTCAATGGATGATTTAAAAACATTGTCAAGTTACTTGTATGCCATCTGTATGTTTATGGCCCACATGAGACTCGAAATTTCATCATTTTTACTAAAGTATATATTTCAATGCACTTATTACAATCATTTTTTTCAAATATCACATATGTATACTAATTTGGGATGTTAAATTGATTTAGAACATTATTTACATTTTTTTTTGAATTTATTGAAAAGTTTCAATGCATTTCCATTCCTCCCATTTACTCTCATCCAATCAGAATATTTTGATCTCAAACGCATTTTATTTACTCACATTCAAACACAACTAATGAGGCATTTGACAAATCTACTAATAAGAGCTTATTTGCTTATTCGAAAAAAAAGAAGCTCTTATTATGAAAATAGACCGCTTGGTAAAGCTTTCAGTTTAGAGCTTATTATTTTTTAGAAACTAGCAAAAAAGCTTTTAAATAATAAGTAATAGGGAGGTCACTTTTTCTTTAAGAGCTTATTTAGCTTAAGTGAGTAGACATTTTTATTAATTTTTGAACAAGTTTGTCCTTAGACTTTTTAAGTAATTCCCATCTTGCCCTCTTCTCTTCTTTAGAATATCTCTAAGGTGGGCCCACATGATGAACAACCCATATTGAAGGTGGGTTTCCACATCAAGGTGGGCCCACATAATGCATGGTCACATCAAAGGTGGGCCCCGCATGATGAATGCCCACATCAAAGGTGGGACCTACATAATGGATGCGGGACATTGAAGGTGGGATCACATGATGGAAGGTTGACATCAAAGGTAGGCCCACATGATGAACAATCCATATTGAAGGTTGGGCCCCACAAAAGCCACCAAATTTAGGTGGTGTGGCCTACTTGATAGGTGGATCAGCCTTATTTCAGAGGAATCCCATGTTCATGGTGGGCTGCCGCCGATGCACGGTTTGGATGCCTGTGGGCCTACACACAAATTAATTGTACGGTATAGATGAATATTATGGAAAACAGCCTAGATAATACGGTGTGCATTTGACACCTTTCATGTGATCCACTTACAAACAGATCTAGACCGTTGAAATTGGAAAGTTTATTCATCCTGCTGATTCTCATCAGATGAACAGATTGGATGGCAAATATAAACCACGGTGGTCCTTGTTATGGGTAAAAATATAACCGAACCGATCTGAGATACAAGACCTCGGTAAGCTTTTTCCGAGGTCACAATAAGCCAAGTATTTGATCCAGCCTACTTACTCTTTGAGATCAATTCGGCAATTATGTCAAATCGGATGCATCGAGTCATTCCGGAGGTTGAATGAAGCGATAAGGACCGATCCTATCTCTTCTCCTGTTACGGAAAGCGAAGATCACAGTCCTTAAAGATCGGGGATATCAGCTCGGTTTCGAGATATCCGCCAAGATATCTGCCAAGATACCAGCCACCGTTCCAGCCTAGGAGATCTCCTCCAACTGTTATAAAGGAAGAAACACACCTCGATTACAGGTAGACTAATTCCTACGACTAAATTGATTTCTCCCTCTGAAAGATTGACTTAGGCATCGGAGGACTAACGGTTGGAACCTGACCACCTCTTAGCCTTCAATTTTGTTTTGTAGGGGTCATCATCAAAATCCAAGCCGTCCACTTTGATCGCCACCCAATTCCGATCAATCTGTAGGTGTCCATACCACCATTTGAGTTGTTATAAGAAATCAACGACAACAGCTGACGCCATCTGTGGGAAGCGACTTGTAAAGTTGTGTTCTGACCCGAAGAAATAAACGAAGCTCTTCTGTCACGAAAAAGAAATTCATGGCTGGTGGAAAAGGAAATAGAAAAGGGAAGGCCCTTGCAAACGCTGAGCCATCCAATGCTCCGTAATCTGAGAACGAAGAGCCTGTGCCGGAAACTCTAGCCCTTCGAATCGGAAGTTCGTCCCGACACTTCAACTTATTGAGTCCACTATGGAGGAACAAGTTGGTGGCGTCGCCGAACGGTTAGGAGGTGTAGATCAACGGTTCGGGAATGTTGATGAGAAGTTAAATGAGATTAAAGCTCTCTTAACTGGCCTAACCCAACCACCGCCCACTCCTGCGGGCAACAATGAGCCTCAACCATCTTAGCGAAGCCTTTTACCTCAACAATCGGCTCTAAATCGTCAACAACCCGAGGAAGATGAAGTTGCGAGCCGCGCTACAAGCTTAAGAACTCGGTCCGCGGAAGAACTTCCTGCGAATGACCTACGACATAGACTAGAAGAAAGACGGTCGGCCCGCACAAGCCAAGGTTAAGATCGGGTCGACGATAATATTACCCCATTAGAGGCTGAATTGAAAAAACTGCGGGAGCGAGTCGGCATATCCAGCGAGCACAATGTGCCCGAGCACCAACCGCCGTCGACGTCCTTTTAGATTCGTCGAAATCTCCATTCACTGACGATATTTGCAACGAGCCCCTTCCGAAGGGATTCAAGATCCCCCAACTCAAACAATACTTCGGAATTAGGGATCCAGCTGAACATCTGGAGAACTTTAAAGTCCGAATGGAACTCCACGGAGTCAACGGACACATTATGTGCAAAGCTTTTCCCTTGTCATTAACTAGCTCGGCTTGGATGTGGTTCCGCAACTTGAAGCTGAAGTCCATTTCCTCGTTCGCTGAACTGAGTAGAGCATTCGCAACTCAATTCATCGGAAGCACAGACCCGAGAAAACATTCTGCCCACCTCGTAGCGGTCAAGCAAAAAAATAACGAGTCATTGAAAGACTACCTCGCGTGATTCAACGCCGAGGCAGTTCAGGTAGAAAGCTTATCTCAAGATGTGTTGCTGCATACTATGATCAGATGATTGTGGGATGAAAAATTCCTCTGGTCGATTGGGGAGCAACGTCCTTAATCCGTAACTGAGTTTATTGAGCGAGCATCTAAGTACATCAATGCAGAGGAATTAGTAAACGCTCAGGGGTCGTCGTATAAAAGGAAAGACCGCAGGGAAGAAAACGGCTCGAAAAGGCACAAGCCAGATTAGAGATCGCTAAATCGAGGCAGTGCTCCCCGAGGAGCCAAAGTTTCGACCCAGCGATTCGAAAAATACACTCCACTCAAAACGACCATCGAGCAAGTATTCTTGGCCGAGAAAGACAAACAGATGTTTGAACGACCTACGAAAATAAAGACCGACCCTAACAGAAGGTCAAAATCCAAATATTGTCTATATCACAAGGACCACGGTCATAACACAACAGATTGATTTGACTTAAAGCGACAAATAGAAACCCTCATCCAGTAGGAATTCTTGAAAGATTATATTGCCCAGCGTCAGGAAGACTAAAGGGCCACAGATTGGGAAAATCAAGATGGAGAACCGATCAATAATAATCTGGTGGAAGAAATCCATATGATTTTGGTGGACCCACTACTGGAGATTCTGGTAATGCCCGTAAAGCCTACATACAACAGTGAAGAACATCCGAGCAGGGGTTACAAGTAAATATAACGAGCCAACCATTAAAAATCATGAAGGTCGCCCATCACGCGATAATATTCTCCGAGGAGGATGCTCGAGGTATACTACACCCACACGACTATTCCCTTGTCGTATTAATGGTAGCCGCCAACAAAAAACTACACAGGATGATAGTCGATACAGGAAGCTCAACAGATATTTTGTACTCTTCGGCATTCAATAGAATGAAAATTGATCAATCCAGACTGAGACCGGTCAAAACTTTCTTGACCGGATTCACAGGGGACAGCGTCATGCCGGAAGGAGAGATAACTCTTCTGGTCACAGCAGGGGAGGAGCCTAATCAGAAAATGATTATGGTTGATTTCCTCGTCGTTAACACCCCATTCGCCTACAATGTAATCATCGGCCAACCCATCATTCGAGCTCTCAAAGCTGACATTTCCATCTATCATTTGGCTATGAAGTTTGAGACCGACGATGGAGTCGGGGTAGTCAGAGGGGATCAACAGGAAGCTCATTGGTGCTATGAACTGACCTTATGAGGAGAAAACAAAAGTTTGGTTTCGGTCGTTTCGCACACGACCCCCTTGGACTCCAGAGAAGAAAAAGAAGAGCGCGGATCGCCCGCCGAAGAGTTAGTTGAGATCCCATTATCAGACGACGACCCAACCAGGATCGTTAAGATTGGATCCCAACTGGAAAACGAAGTTCAGAACGGACTTACCACTTTTCTGAAAGAACATATAGATGTATTCGCATGGTCTCATCAGGATATGCTAGGAATCAGCCCTGAAATAATGGTCCATCGACTCAACGCCAATCCGACCTTCAAACCGATCTGTAAAAAATGACGACCCCTCAACACGGAGAGGTACGACGTGATTGAAGAAGAAGTCCAGAAACTACGACAGGCAGGATTTATCCAAGAAATCCGTTATCCGGATTGACTCGCTAATGTCGTATTAGTGAAAAAAGCCAACGAAAAATGGAGAGTCTCTGTCGACTATACCAACCTGAACAAAGCATGCCCTAAAGACAACTTCCCACTGCCCAGGATAGATCAGCTCGTCGATGCAACATCAGGTTACAAGCTACTCAGCTTCATGGATGCATACTTCGGATATAATCAAATCCAGATATATGCTCCGATAGGCAAAAAAACAACGTTCGTCACAGATCGAGGCCTTTACTGCTATAAGGTGCTACCCTTTGGGCTAAAAATGCTAGAGCAATGTATCAGCGTCTGGTCAACAAAATGTTTGTAGATCAGATCGGTAAAACCATGAAAGTTTACATGGATGACATGCCGTCAAAAGCCTGAAGTCGGAAAACCACATCAACGACCTTCGTTCAATATTCAGTATCTTGAGGAAGTACCGGATGAAGCTCAACCCCAGCAAATGTGCCTTCGGAGTAGGCTTGGGGAAGTTTCTCGGCTTCATGGTAAATCAAAGAGGAATCAAAGCCAACCGGGAGAAGATTCGTGCATTGATCAAGATGAGTTCGCCGACCACAGTGAAAGAAGTTCAACGCCTCACTGGACGAGTCGTAGCCCTTACTCGGTTTGTCTCTAAGGCCACGGACCGATGTCTTCCGTTTTTTAAACAACTCCGTAAATGTAATGAGATGACCTGGATGCCGGAGTGCGAGCAAGCCTTCCTCGACCTTAAAACATATCTCGGAACGCCTCCTCTATTATCTAAGCCGATGCAAGGAGAGGAGCTACTTCTATATTTGGTTGTTTCACCAGCGACAGTCTGTTCAGTGACGACCAAGGGATTCAAAGGCCAGTGTATTATGTTAGCAAGGCCCTCCTTGACACAGAAACTCGGTATCCATGTATCAAGAACCTAGCTCTGGCGTTAATAGAGACAGCGAGAAGATTACGACTTATTTTCAAGCACATCCAATAGCAGTGCTGACCGATCAGCCATTGCGGGAAGTGTTACAGAGACCTGAAACCTCGGGTCGCCTAGCTAAATGGGCCATTGAGCTCGAAGAATTTGACATACAAAACTGACCTCGTATTGCTGTCAAAGGACAGGCAGTGGCCGATTTCATCGTTGAATTCACCAACCTTCCCAATGACCCACCTGGTCATGAATCCAGTACATCTTCTATAGAAAAAAGTGCAGAAAGCCCTATCGAAAGATGACCTAGTAATGCCTGCATGGTTGTTATACGTGGATGGGTCGTCAAATTCTCAGAGAAGTGGGGCTGGTCTTATTTTGACCTCTCCCGACGGGGTAAAAGTCCAATACGCGCCAATGTTTAGTTTCAAAGCTTCTAATAATGAAGCTAAATATGAGGCTCTTCTGACCGGCTTACGACTCGCCTCGGTGATCGGAGTTTGAAGAGTCAAAATACACAGTGATTCGCAATTAGTGGTCAGGCAGGTGACTACTAAATACCAAGCAAAAGGAAAGAAGATGTCCGCGTACTTGGAGAAATCCCAAGAATTACTAGCCTGATTTGATTATTACAAAGTTATCCAAGTCTCGAGAGCTCAGAACAACAATGCGGACTCACTGGCCAAACTGGCGTCAGCAATGGACGATGAGCTCGGAAGGACAGTGCCCATTGAATTCCTCCCCCATCGAAGCATAATCCAAGCAAATCTGAGAGAAGTATATTCGGTAACAGCCGAACAGAGCTAGATGGATCCGATTATCCGTTTCCTGCGGAATAACGATTTACCCGAAGAAAGGAGAAAAGTACGGAAATACGGTACAAGTCAGCTCAGTATACATTGATCGACGATACTGTATAAGAATGGATTCTCTCTCCCTTGCCTCCGTTGCGTCGGACCTGACGAAGACAATTATGTTTTGAAAGAAATTCACTTTGGCAGCTACGAAAATAATTCCGAAAATCGAGTACTAGCATAGAAAGTAATACGTCAAGGATATTACTGGCCAACCATTCAGAAAGATGCCTGAGAGACAGTTAAAAGGTGTAACAAATGCTAACGGTTCGCTCCCGTTCCTCATCTGCCACCTGAAGAACTCATTCCTATGTCCGGGCCATGACCATTCGCACAATGGGGTATTAACATCATCGGTCCTCTCCCAACTTGTAAGGGGCAAGTTAAATATGTGATCGTCGCCGTTGACTATTTTACAAAGTGGGTTAAAACGGAACCACTTGCCAACATCAAGGAAAAGAAAACAACAGATTTCATCTGGAAAACGATTATAGGTCGATTCGGAATACCGAACACGATCATCACTGATAATGGGCCTCAGTTCGACAATGAGAAGTTTTGGGACTTTTGCCGGAACTTAGGCATTAAGAATGTGTATTCGTCTCCTCATCATCCTCAAGCCAACGGACAAGTCAAGGCTATAAACATAATTATCAAGGGTCACCTAAAAACGAAGCTCGGTGAATGAAAGGGAGCTTGGGCAGAAGAACTCCTCGAAGTACTATGGGCCTATCGAACCACAGCCCGGTCAATGACATGTGAAACCCCATTTTCCTTAGCGTTTGGAACTGAGGCCGTGGTACCAGTTAAGATCGGATTTGCTGACCAATCGAACTGGTCATTTTCAATCCAAGCAGAATGAAGCTCAGCTTCGGACGAATCTCGACTTAGTTGAAGAGATCCGAGAAGCTTCTCAAATCCGAATTGCAG
Source organism: Liriodendron chinense (assembly GCA_003013855.2). NCBI lineage: Eukaryota > Viridiplantae > Streptophyta > Magnoliopsida > Magnoliales > Magnoliaceae > Liriodendron > Liriodendron chinense. The sequence continues at coordinate 918,662 of ML058427.1, read as the reverse complement.
CTTATCAACAGCGTGCGGCTTGATACTACAATTCACGAGTTAAGGAGAGATGCTTCAAAGTTGGTGACCCCGTTCTACGAAGAATCACGAAAGAGAAAAAGGATAAAATCGCAGGCGCGTTTAATTCAAACTGGGAGGGTCCATATAAAATTGTAAGTATAGTTCAGACCGGGATGTATTGGCTAGAGAACATGCAAGGCCGAACCCTACCCCACCCGTGGAACGTGGAGCATCTTACTCTGGTGATACGAGCTGATTTTTGCTCAATCACAAAGGGGGGCAGCACATCGGGTGAACAATTAACGCAACACATCATAATTCAGATAAGTCACAAGTTTAAACTATGCGATGATTCGAAAAATATGAAATAAGCTAAAGTGATTTATCAAAAAGACCTCAGAAGAGTCATCCGGTTCAAAATGACCTTAGCAGGGTTGATATAATACCAAAAAAAAAAAATGTTCAAAGCCCCAAAATATGGGCAAGCAAAGAAAAAGTTTTCAAAGGGCAGGGCCGACCTCTGGTGCTTGGGCTGAAGGATCCGCTGCTGCTGAAGGGTCGGTCTCTTCTTCCTCTAAGTCAAGGAATGAGAGGTCCAGATCGCGATGATGGTTTTGCACTGTCATCCGACATTTCTCGTATCTGAAGTCAAACATCTCGTCAGCTTCGGACGCTTTGACCTCCAGATCAGCTCGGATATGCACCAGCTCCGCTTGAAGAGCTTCTCCAGCAGCCTTCTACCCTTCAATCCGAGCATTGAGCTCGAACTCTACCTTCTTCCTCTAGGCCAGTTCAACTCGAAGCAAAACATTCTCTCGCTCCTGAGCTTCCAACGCCCTCTTCAACTCTTCTCTGGACTTTAATGCATCTTCTAAAGTTTGTAGCCAAAGTCCCTTTGAAGCCACAAATCATGCCCTTGTCTCGGGTCATTTCTTCACGAAGTGCCAAGCACCTGTAAACTATCTGTTAAGAAGTTCAGCAGGGAGAAGTCAGTTAAAAAAACAATATATATATATAAATGAGGTATTTGATAACGGATTCACCTTAGCTCCGAAAGCTCCCTAAGAGTTCAGTAGTGTCACTCCCGGGATTTTCACCAGAGCGTCTACTTCAGGTTCGGGCACCGCCTTATACGCCCATTTGCAAAGGTTGTCGAGGTGTGGAGGCAGTTCGGGGTCCCGACGTATGCCCGAGCTGGATTGAGGCACAACAGTTGGCGAACTGCCTAATGGACAGGTTTCAGATGGAGCCACTAAATCAATGATCTGAGGTCGGACATTAGGATTCGCCGTAGCCTCGGTTGAAAGAGCCGTCGAACTCATCTCAGAGTTAGGAATCTCAGGAGTAGTAGGTACTGGAGCCACGGGTGGCCGATCAGACGGGCGTTTGGACACAACCTTTTGCCTCTTCATTGCCCTAATCTTCTCCTTCTCCTCAGCTATCAAGGAAGCAGATTTTTTCTTCAGAGCTGGAGTAGACATACCTGGGAGACAAAGTACAAGATATTGTCAGTACGTAGCAACTACCAAGGGTAAAACTGCATCGGATTTGATTAAAAATCACATTTAGAATTGATGCCCATGTCAGTAAAAGTCTCATGGGAAAGAAGAATCTTGACACTTCGGAAGCTAGGGTTTAGTTCCCACACAACAGTGATGCTCTTCTCTTCTTCCGAGCTCAAACTAGGTGGGCTCCCATGAACTGGAAGATACAAGTACAAGCCTGGTCAGATTGTTTCAAGCAAACGAATGCAAAAATACACATAGCGGCAGATGACCCGAACCTAGCACCGAGAACCAATTGCGCACCCGATGAAGTGAGAACTCAGCTTCAGGTCGGGACCCTTCCCAACCGTTTGTGACAAAAAACCACTCCTCCTTCCAGCCATGAACTGAGGAGGGCTGATCATCAATAAGGCGATGACCTTTCCTGCCCTAAGGTAACATATAGTACCATCCCTTGGAATCAGGATGACACTTTAGCTGATACAGATGCATTAGTTCAGCTACTGTTGGATCCAGCCCATGGACTTGATGCCACATAACAACGCAACCGATCAAAGTCCTCTATGAATTGGGAGGTAACTGACCTAGAGTTAGGTTTACTCTGGAAAGATACTCCCTCACTATCGGAAGTAGAGGAAGACGGAAACCAGCTTCGAAAAACTGTGAATAGATGGTCACTTGATCACCGGGAGGACTAGTCAGACAGTCATCTAAGCTCGGAAGACGAAAATCGATAAATCCGGGGATGCAATATTCCAACCTAAGTTTATGCAGGTCGGTTTGAGTAAGTTTGGTCCAGATCAGGTTGATGGTATAATCCGAGGATCTATCGGCTACTGATTGCCGACCCGATGTACCAACAACTGGGACTTCGTCCGATGCAAAGGAAGAGGGAGTCTCTGCGATTAGAGTTCTCCTCGGGGACTCTGGAGGAACTGATTGGACTCCCCCCAATCGGGATTCTCCAACTAGTTGAGGAGCGGACACAGTTTGAGAAGAACTTTCTTCTGAACTAGACATGGATGTTCGAAAAAGAACGAAGAATGAATCAAAATAAAAAGGAATGTGGACAGAGAATCAACGTACCGGATAGCGCTCCTAAATAGAGATCGAATGACTGTTGATCAGGGACCTAACACTGATTTCGGAATGGATCTGGCTATCCAGAGCAACAGCAAAGCGAATGAAGGGAAAATCGCGCAGCAACAGGGAGCAGCACAAGGCAGGAAGAATGGAAATCCCCAAAATTTTTCTAAGTGCTCCATTTATACTCGCCCGATTGACAGCACCCGAACCCTGTAGCTGCCACGCGTCAACGTTCTACGGCCTCAAAATGTGAACCAACACGACCTTTGACATACCCTGCCACGTGTCCGTCCTTTCATTGGATAGACAGATTTCGGCCGTCCGCTTATAGATATGAGATCCACGCGTCACCTCTCCATTCGTCCGCAACGGAAAAAGCCTACCGCGCCGTACACCCATCATCATAGTTTTTCGAAATTAGAAACGACGCATTAAATGCGACTTTGCTGCCAAAACGCAGTCCAACCTTACCCACTAAAAAAATACTCTCGAGCTAGAAGGATCTTCCTCGGAAGCAGGGGGGCTCCTGTTATGGGTAAAAATCTAACCGAACCGATTTGAGATACAAGACCTCAGTAAGCTTTTTCCGAGGTCACAATAAGCCAAGTATTTGATCCAGCCTACTTACTCTTAGAGATCAGTTCGGCAATTATGTCAGATCGGATGCATGGGGTCATTCTGGAGGTTGAACGAAGCAGTAAGGACCGATCCTATCTCTTCTCCCGTTACGGAAAGCGAAGATCACGGTCCTTAAAGATCGGGGATATTAGCTCGGTTCCGAGATATCTGCCAAGATACTAGCCACCGTTCCAGCCTAGGAGATCTCCTCCAACTACTATAAAGGAAGAAACACATCTCGATTACAGGTAGACTAATTCCTATGACAAAATTGATTTTTCCCTCTGAAAGATCGATTGACTTAGGCATCGGAGGACTAACGGTCGGAACCCGACCACCTCATACCCTTCAATTCTATTTTGTAGGGGTCATCATCAAAATCCAAGCCATCCACTTTGATCGCCACCCAATTCCAATCAATCTGTAGGTGTCCATACTACTATTTGAGTTGTTACAAGAAATCAACGACAACAGTCCCCACAATCAACTAATGGTAAGCATCCTATCCCAACTCATCCCTACCATGTGGCCCACCTGAGTTTTGGACCGGCCTGATTTTTGATTCTACGGTGAATTTGAGGCAAAACACGGGATGGACGGGGTGGATCTAATGCACGCCCTGTATGCCTATGCGCAATCAGGCAAGGTCAAGCCAAAGGTTCTGGAAGATTGGAATTTGGATTCAGCTCGGTTGAAATCTGGAATATTTGAAGACATGAGATTCAAGATATCCAAACAGGGAATTGCTACAAAACCGATTTGAAAAAATCTCTTTCAATGGTGGTAAAGGCGTGTTTTTGCATGTCATTTTCATACATGTAATGGCAACCCAAACATAGGAGAAGTTTCCTTTTTATTTAAATTCCTCAATCATGTCTTTTCATTGCGTGGACCATTTCATTGTTCTTTCGAACGGCCAATGACTTGTGTTGAGACTTTGATAGACCACTTCACATAGGTCATAGCCCATGGTTTTCCTTTTCAACGGTCATTATAACAGGGAGAATGATCACATAAACATACGATTCCAGCTGTGTAGCACAACGCATGATGTGTATGTGAAATCCAAACCATTAATTTGTTGTTGTCTCCTTGTGGGCACCATTAATGAAATTCTCACAGTATTTTTGCCGGAAACTGAATGAATCATGTGATTGTGTAGAGCGGAATAGGTGTTACCCTTACTGTGGGGTCCATCTTGATGACGTGTTGTATATCCACGCCGTCCATCTGATTCTATGGACCATTTTAGGACGTGAACACAAAAATTCAACAGATCCAAATCTCAGGTGGACCACACCACAGGAAACAGTGGTGATTAAGTGCACCATTAAAAATTCCAAAGGGCCATTGTAATAAGGTTTTTGCAATGTTTATTTGCCATCCAACCTGCTGGCAATGTAAAGAAGACTTAGATGAAGGGAAACTACAAAGATCAGATTGATGCAACACTTTTATGGCCCACAAAAAGTTTTTAATTGTTATTTATCATTGTTTCTAGTGGTGTGGTCCACATGAGATTTGGATCTTCTTAAGGTTTGGGATTGCATCCTAAAATGAAATGGAAAAGTAGATGGACGGCGTGGATATACAACAACTACATCAAGGTTGGCCCCACATGGTTAGTGTAACACCCACTGAGGCATAAGGGTAACAACTAATCCCACCAGGGATTGTGATATTACGTATATTTTAATTTTTAAATTATTATTAATTTATTATAAATATTTTCCAACATCTTATTTTTAATGAGATTTGTCGTTATAATGGGACTACATTCCAAGAGTCATCTATGTCAAAAATTCAAGTGGGGCGCCGTATTAATAACCAAGGATACAAAAACATGTATAGATATTGCTGATATTATTATTATTACTTGAAAAAATATGGCTATCTGATGAAGACATCAAGAAAATGTCAAAATTTTTAATGAAACTTTTTGAAATGTGAAAAAAAAATACATGCTTACATACTTGTAAGTCAAAATATTGTAATAAAAAATTATAAACATTTAATTTTATAAAGGCCTAAACCATGTGTTGTCGGAAAAAAAAATACATATATAAAATTTATAGCCAATAAGTAGGTCAGTCAAACCTCAAAAAATTATGAAAATTTCACATTAATTAACAGTGAAAAAACATATATTTTTAAATTAAAAGTTTTTTAATTTCAATATTTTAAATAATTAAATATAATTATTTTCAAAAAAGTAAAAATTATGTCTAATTGATAGATCAACTCTCACTAATAAACATATTAAATTTGCATATCTATTATAAATTTAAGGGATAAAAATGAAGGAAATTAAGATTTTTCAAACTTACCTTATTTAACACTTTGATGTTTATTTTTATTTTTTTCTGCTATGTAAATCCATGTCAATGCATGAGATCATGCATAGACATGAATTTTCATTGCAATCCATATAATATTTGAAAACAAATGAAGTTTTTTTATGAATTTTTTCATTACTTTGATTTTTTACCATCTTTGCATCAAGTTGAGACTCTCCCCTGTCTAGGCTTTTATTCAAGCAAAATCAAAAGGGGTGATAAAAAAAAGAAAAAAATTCTAAAAAATCCCCAAAAAATAGAGTTTTTTTTTTTTTTTTTGGGATATCCCCTAACTCCTATTGATTTTTATATATTTATTGGTATTTCTTTGGCATTGGAAATATTATCATTGGCATTGCTAGAAACTTTCTTAAAATATCGTTAAGTCAATAATATTGCCAATATTATTTGATTTTTTTAAAAAAATATTAGTAGTTTTTCCATTGGTGATCCAATAAAATTGATAACGTTATGGGAGATTGGATGCACCATATGGAGAAATGTATAATCATTCTTAAAACCATAAATTTCACTTTTTATGGGCCACCTAAAATTTCGAAAGACATGAGTTTTGATGTGTCCATTAATCTTCATGGGGTGAAACTAATGACTAGGTTAGATGGCATCAATAAAGCAAATTTCACAAACAATCTAGAAGTGTCTACTATGGGCATACCATTCTCATTGCCTCCATTGTTCATCTTGGCATGCCTAGTGAAGAAGTTATTAATTGGGATAGATTTCAGAATTTAGGCCTAACGTGAGGGGGCATCTAATAGAAGTGCTTATCATAAATATCATGGTGGGTCCTACACAACTCGAACATTTGATAAATATTTATATGTTGGACACTTGCATAATCCTTTCCTAATATATATTTTGCATTTTTATTAGATGTTCCATTTTGTTTAAAAAAATCATTTTTATTAACGATTTTTACCACAAAATTCTTTACAAATTAGGATTTTACTGAATAATGCCTCTATGAACATAATTATTATAATGTCCACTATACATTTTTTTTCTTTAAAAAGTTATAAAGTGGAGAATTAATAGGGGCACGTGATATTTTTATGATATCCACCTGCTAAATAGACCTAATCTACGGTGATGTTTAGGAGAACAAAAGATTTGGTTAATGTAAACATAAGGTGACTTGGACCACAAAAAATAATATACACTAGTTAAAACATCAAATACACTTGCAACTCATTTAGTGATTCAACCAAAAAGATTTTTGGTCCATCTGATTATTATGGTTGGATGCGTATGCGTGACAGGCTGGATGTCATATGTATGTGGACCTCAAAATTTTCTAACTTTATTACTTTGTAAAGAAAAAAACAATATGTAGACATTTTCACATGCAAGGTTTTTTTTTTCTCTCTAACATGTCACTTGTGCAGGAAATTTGGGCAGTGCAAAAGGTCGGTCCCACTACAAAGATCACTTGAAGCTAAAATCAAGATGGTTCACTCATCAGGCAGGTTGTACCTTAGAAATCAATATAGAACCAATGGTCTTACTCAAGTTACGGTCTTAGCCCATCTAGAGAGTGCATTATTCTAATCTTTGATCCAGCTAACTTTTGTGGTGCAGCCCACCTTTTAGATGGCTCGGATGTTCTATACATGTGACATATTGGTGGTAAAGAAAATATGACATGTGAAAGTTAGCATGCTTCCCCCTCAAAGTGAAAAAACAGAGCATTGATTGAGGTCCCTTATGAGAGGGGGAAGTGTACATGTGCACATTAGTGTGTAAGACATGTGTTAGAGATTCAGGCCATTCATTAGGTAGGGTACATTTTCTAAAAAGTAATGAAAAAAAATAATGTTGGTCCACTAATTAGAAAGGTCAAACTTGTATGACAAAACATGAATGATTAAAAAAAGAATCAGTGATAAAAATTCAACATACATGTGTGGCTCATTTGACATGTTTATTTCTCTGAACTTTTGTACAAGGAATGTCTATACCGTGCCCCATCTAATGAATGACCCAAATCTCTAACATGTGTCGTAATCTTAGATCTCCAACACATATTTTTCCTCCTGACATGAAGGTTGGACACCGAGTCATGACTCGGTCATTGTTTGGATTCAAGAAAAGGAAAGGGCCGAGTAAATGGAGTTCAATGGGAGGAAGTGAGAGTAAATGAGCTGTTACATTTGTTTGAAGGGTAGTAAATGCATGAAAATGAAATGAAATAGAGTAAATAGGCTTATAAATGAAATCCCCTCTCAAAAGAGTGATTTGGATTTAAATGCCCTTTTGGGCTCTCTTGAAGAGTTGCACGAGTAATCAAGGTGTTGCCATACATGTGGCTCGCTTGAAACAATCCAACTATTGGCTACATCAGTAGAATCATGCTAATAAAATGATCCAAATCGTCTAAAAGCTAGGCATCTAAATGGATGATTTAAAAACGTTGTCAAGTTACTTGTATGTCATCTGTATGTTTATGGCTCATATGAGACTCGAAATTTCATCATTTTTGCAGAAGTATATATTTCAATGCGCTTATTACAATCATTTTTGTCAAATATCACATATGTATACTAATTTGTGATGTTAAAATTGATTTAGAACATTATATACATTTTTTTTTGAATTTATTAAAAAATTTCAATGCATTTCCATTCCTCCCATTTACTCTCATCCAATAAAAATATTTTGATCTCAAATGCATTTCATTTACTCACGTTCAAACACAACTAAGTCATTTACTCCTAATTCATTTACCACCAATTTCATTTTCCATTTTCCTTTATTTACCAGTTGTCAAACGAGCCCATAAGGAAAGTTCATTTTCCATGAAACTAACAGTTTGTAACTGTAAATGCCCTCTTGTACGTGGACACGTGGCAGAATGATGCCTTCTTACGTGCGAACATGCGGGAGAATGATGCCCTCGCTTCTTTGGCTTTTTTCATTTGTCAGTCCTAGTTTGATTTGATTGAAATATGAGGTTGACTCAAAGATAAAAGTGCATTTAACTTGGAGTCGCCACTAGACAAAGGAAGCTCGGAATCTACAATTGGCTAGGAACCGTAAAATCGCTTAACGGTCACGAAATCATAAGATTCCTCAAATCAAGTGATTCTTGCAGTTGGTTTCTGATTGTAAATTCTGAGTAAGGGCCTCTCTATTATAAAAATGGATGGTGTGGGCAATAGAAAAATGATAAACAGATCCTAGCCTTACTTCACAAAGTCTAAAGACAATGGGCAAGTAAATAGAATAAAATAAATAGGCAAGAAGAATAAAAGGTCCCAGCCTTGCTTCGCAGAGTCGAGGCCTTGGGTAGGCAAGTAAAACAAGAAATAGATAAGCAAATGCAGTAAAAGAAAAGAAATAATGTTTCTTGAGGAGGGAATGTGTAGAATGGATAGTGTTCTGAGCTTGATTGAGATATGAGAAAGAGAAAAAGGAAGCCAGGCACCCTTTTCTTAGTAAAAAAAGGGATAATCGAATGTCCCTAATCCTGATTCTACTCTTAAATCATTTGGTTGGCTTTAGCGAGTTAGGTGGCCGTGGCGGACTAAAGCAGAACCTAGGCACAAGTTTGTTAACTGTAGAGCCTCCTAGGTGATGGAGTCTCCTCGTTGTTGGGGAATGGGAGCCAAGGAAATTGATGAAGTTTCTGTATATATTCTCTCTGTTGTTTTATCTCTACTCGACAGGGGGTAGGTGTTACTTTATATAGGCTAGGAGACTATTAGGCACTGGATGATGGACGCATGGTAATTTTTCCCATGCAGGATCTATTAGAAATCCTCGTGTAACAAAAATTATTATGCCAGGTGGTCATCGGCCAATGAACAGTTGACGGTCTACTTTTCCCAGGCTGGGGTGTCTACATTACCAAAATTTGGCAAATCGGTTTGATGGCACAAATCATTCCACGTAACATGTACAATATCTCCGACATGCACGCCGAATATCTGAAAAGCAGATAATATCTTCGGGATGCCACGTCATTTAGGCAACCCCGGATAAGGACAAGTAGCCTTTGTAGATACGTTCGTGCTGGAGCATGTTTGACAAAGGTATACCACGATTAAGAGAAGAGTAACTGCTCTTTCCTAGCTAGTTACATGCGAAAGTGCCACGTGGGCAATCAGTTATCCTCATCCTTCATCAGGAGACACTATAAATAGCGGGAGCAGATATGAAGAAGTGATTGAATTATCAATCCAAGAACAACCCTATACTAGTGCAACGTTGTTGTTTTATCTTAGAGTAACTTAGCTTAGTTTCTCCACCACTCATCAGCTGGGGACTCTAAGGTTAGGAGTAGCATCAGTCTATCCCTGTAACTAAGCTAGATTGACTCTTAGTTGTGGCTAGTAGTTGTTGTAATCCCTTTTCCATCTATGCTTGTGCGCCAGATATGAAGGAAGGCCTTAGTTTTAGCTCTCGGCATTGCCATCCCCTTGATCACCGGCCACTACTCCAAAAAGCACCTTGCTACTCTCATCTAGGCCAACGATCCCGTCGTAGTGGTAAGAAATTATTACGCTTAACTCCACGTCTATCTTTTTATCTCTGCCAGTTCAATCATATAACTAATGCACCTTCTCAAGTCCTTGATTGTCAAGGCAAAAAAGAGCTCATTGGAGGAAGAGCCCTAACCTTTACAAATCACATGGTTAAACAAGTGCAAGTTGTTGGTTGAATAGACAATGGTTGATTGACCAAGCGCCGATCTATCTCCATGCTAGGGGTTCAACGATAATCGTGGTTTAGTCCGAACCATGCACGCTCGCATAGCAAAACACATGCACGCACGCGTGACAGGAAACTACAACAAGTTTATTTTTCTCACAGCTATTTTAAGAAAGTTATTTTCCTGCCATGAAAGAAAAATGAATTTCTTAAGAGTTGCCATCATTTATCTTCTCTAATTACATCCCTCATGTGCGTCCCACATGTAGTGTTTATTCTCTCTTGTACTCACATGTGTAAGGTGTTCCACATGTACTGGCGTGCTATATGCGCCATTATCCATCTTGAATCGCTCCATATATGTCACATTTTTTTAAGGGTTAGTCATGCAACGCACACACCTTGTTAGATGGGCAACGCACCGCCTGGTCAGTCACACCATCCTCCCACTCACTAGTTGGGTTTGGTGGGTTTCGAGCACTAGACCAGCAGTTGAAACGCCCAGGCGTCTACCATGTATGCCACACCTGCCATTGTGCACAGGTACCACATTCCTGTTTCAAGAGCCCACACATGCCAAGCGTGCTAATATGTCTTTTGTGCCACTTGTGCCAACTTTAAGCATCCGCATGTGCCCCGATTCCACTTCAAGCATACTTATTGTGCTGTGTAGATGTGTGTCCCTGTCTATTTTCAAGCACCTCTCATGTGCTACCTTTATTTTTATTTTTTACACCTTGTTAGGATTGTGAATAGTACATTCAATAGGGGTAGTCCTCTAGATTACCACATCTTATTATTCTTGCATATAAGAGCAAGGGGAGAGAAAACCCTATCTCTATTATTATTATTATTTTTTTAATGAACTATATGGCATAGAGCTAAGGGTGATTTATTCCTACTCACTCCCCCTTAGTCTCTCCTCCCCCCCTCTCTCATTTACAAGACTATAGTAGTCCAAAAGACTACCCCACCTCTTTCATTGGTATACATCAGCCTGACAATGTCAAAGCTGCCGAATTCTAACGTTGTCAAGATGATGTGAACCAATGAAAGAGGTGCAAACCAAGACCTGGACTCGTACCTCCTACAGCTGTTGGTCTCTACCCACGTCCATGCTGATTGGGGGGGGGGGGGGCATCCTGATGTATCTGTTTATCCAGGGCGTCCGGGGGCATCCTGATGTATCTGTTTATCCAGGCCGTCCATCCCTTCTTTCATATCATCTTAAGGTATGATCCGTAAAACATGGCAAATCCAATGCTCAAATGGACCACACCACATATGACTCTTGCATTTAATGCAACCCAAGCTTACTATTTAGTGTGGCTCACCTGAGCGTTGGATTTGCCTCATTTTTGGGCTCATACCTTAAAATGATATAAGAGAAGGAATGGACAGCATGGATAAACAAATACATCCCAAACGCGGCTAGAGATGAGAGGGTAGGACGCAATCTGCGTCCATCTAACACACCCTGCTTTACGAGGTCTACCAAATGTGTGGATGTACCCCCACATGCCCCATCGTGCATCTTGAAATGCTCCATATATAGTACATGTGATTTACCAATGTCAAATGTTCCAATGCATCTTTTGTGCCACGTGCATCTTCTAGCAACCCACGTGTGCTAGATTCAGCTTCTAATGCCTCACATGTGTGGTGTATGCCACATGTGACATTATTAATCTCCAAACTCCCCCACATGTATCACATCTGCCAATGTAACACACGCTTTGGATTCCCTAACATATTGCAGTTTGACTAGCGAACTGAGTAAATTATGTGGGGCCCTCCACTCTGCCCATCCATTATAACAGAATTTTGGGGCTTGAGACCAAAAATGAAAAATGAAAGCTATCCAAGTATCAAGTGGACCACACCACAGGAAATAGTGTGGATTGAACATCTACTGTTGAAAAATTAATGGGGGATAGAAGTTTTGGTCTAAGCTGATATTTGTTTTTTCCCTTCACCCTTGTTTGTGTGTTTTTATTAATAGGTTGGATGACAAATAAACATCACTGTGGGCCCTATAAAGGTTTCAACGGTGGATATCATTGTTTATACTGTTTCTGTGGTATGGTCCACTTGAGCTTTGTATATGCTTCACTTTTAGGTTCACCCCTAAAATGAGCTGAAAAAAGAGGATGGACGGTGCGGACGAACAATAGGGTAGGTGTACCAAAAATAGGGTGGGTGTACTTTAAAAAACAAAAACAAAAACACAAAAAAAAGCTCCAAATTTCTAAAAAAATATCGTTGAAAAGTGAAAACCACCGTACCACCCCAAAGAAGAGGATGCGCTGCTAATCTCACCATCGCTTTAGCCCCTTGTACGGTAATTGGATTAGCTTATCAGGTGGGTCCCACCAGGGATGGTATGGCCCAAAAAATTGCACAAAAAGATCTAATTATAATCCTGGCCGTACATGTTTCATAATCTTCGTTGGCAAACCACTGCTCATGAGATGGATTGTTTGATCGAGGTGCAGTTTTTTGGTAGCAGCATTAATGATGGGGTCCACTGGAGTAGCTGATCCTGATCCAATCACTTTCCATAGGACACGTGTACAGGCGAGATTGTAGTGGACCCCAGATTCAGTTACGGGTCCCACACTTCTAAAATTCCAGGGCGCGGATTGGGTACTACCCCCACCAGGACCTGTCTAGAGACGGACGGTCCTGTCAGGGACTATGTGGGGCCACAGTGATATATTGGCTTTATCCAATCCGTCCATTCATTTTGAAAGATCATTTTATGGCATGAGCCCAAAAATGAAGTAGATATCAGGCTCTAGTCACAGGAAACAGCTGGGATTGAATTCCTACCGCTGAAAACCTCTTGGGGGCCACAGAAGTTTTAGATTATGTTTTACCTTCATCCAGGTCCATGTGACTTTATGAACAGGTTAGATGGCAACTAAACGTCACAGTGGGCTGTAGGAAGTTTTCAACGGTGGAGGTTAATGTCACCACTGCTTCCTGTGGTGTGGTTCACTCGATTCTTTGATATACCTCATTGTTGATATGGTTATCTAAATTGACTGTTAAAAATGGATGGACGGCATGGATAAAACAATTACAGCACGTAGGGCACCACAAAGCCCCTGACAGAACCGTCCGTCTCTAGCTAGGTCTGGAGGGGGTAGCACCCAATCCGCGCCACACATAAATCATGTAAGAGGTCTAATAGCCCCACACGCACCTTCACATGTGGTGCACGTGCCAAACTATCACTTCCAACGTCTCAGCTGTGATCAAGGTAGACCCCACTATGATCCAGTGCGAACCGGTCTCGTCCCAAAACAATAGATATTATCAAGAAACTCGCCACCGGTCCCACATTCAAACTACACGGACCGACCTGATTTCCCCGCCAGGCCATCTCACACAATGAACGGCTCAGATGCCCCACACGTGGCACGGGTAGAGGTAAGGGCGGTGCTGGCAAGCCCCCTAACATTTCATATTGACGTTGCATCCTCTTTTTTTAGGGCGGTTGACATCACGTCAAAATCGTTCATCTCATGTATTAAAAGTTAAAACATGTGAAGCTATATGATACTCCGGCTACGAATGATACTTAATGCACAGTCAATCCAAAATTGTACACGTGTCATATATACTCAAATTAAACCGTATAAATTGTGGAACCCACGTTATCTAAGTGGCAAGTCTAAAATCAGTTTGGTTGGGCAATCCTGTCCTCTGATTTGTGGACACTAGTTGGCTGAAACTAGACCACTGGATTTTATTCATTTTTAACCGTCCAGTAAAGGTCCACCAATAAGACACTCAAACAATCAAACAACCATAACTTTTGGTTCATGATACATCTAAATTGGGACCCATAAGTTTTATTTGAATTACTAATAAGCCAAATATGTAATTTCTTCGCGCCTGTGTATCATCTATCTACTCTGTCAGAGTATCAAAGTTTTTTCTCTAAACCGTCCACAGTAAAAAAATAAAAAAAGACTAGGTCCGTTTTAATAGTACCAAAAACGCCTAAGTCCTTTTTAATGGCACAAAATTCCAATGGTTGTCACATAGAGCACCGTCCAATTGAAATGGGCCCCACCAATGGTTGTGACAGGCCCACCGACTTAGTGTCAGATGAAAAGGGCTGACTGGTGGTTTAACTCAACGTGGGTTCATCTTTCTAAACCTCGTTTGAAAGTGGAGTCACATCCTATATAAAATTAGGAGCTCTGCTAAACGTACACGAGTGTGCAAAAGCTCAAGTACCGGCCACACATGTGCAGCGTGTGGCATGTAAGTGCGAGATCTGATCCATCCATCAGGTTGTTCCCACCTTGTAATTTTTTCCCCAAAATAAAATCTGGTACAATTTTCATGTGGAGCCCAACATGGGAAACTGGTGGATGGGTTAGAGAACTTAGCCAAGTTTTTAGATCCGTACATTATTTTTACAAATTGTGGCCCACCTAATCAATGGATTAAACTAATTCTTGGGTTGGGGTATTATATAGTGGTGCGGTTCTGGTGGATGGATTGGATCTTGGTTCTATGATTCCATGCTGGCACATGTGTAGCGTGTACACGAGCTTTATGCACACGCGTGTGGGCTTAGTAAAGCCCTAAAATTAGAGTTTCAGTGAGGCCCACTTGCACCTTTCTCCACAACATGCTCCAACATGGCATGTTTTTCGAAGATCTGAGCCGTCAATCATGTGGGCCCGCCTGAAATAATTCAAACACTAAAAAATTTTTAATAATAAAAACATTTTTCATCTAATCGAGTGGGCCAAACCCATGTATAGAAAGAAGAGCATGCTTAGAAAATTGCCAATGGTCCATCTCCAAAGTATACGTACACAGCAGGGCCAATGAGTGGACCAGCCCGATAAAAGTGGGCCCCACCAGATCCATCGTTCCGATGTCCCACACAACTGCCAATTAGGCACGTGTGGAGATGCGTGTGGGCTTAGCAAACCGCTATAATCTGTGCAAAGCAACTAATGCATGAGAATGAAAGAGACAAAGCGTGTAGGTGGGAATCTAAAGAGCACTTTACAAGGTTAAGAGCAAAGAAGCATTCAAATCAATGAAAATCCTCTGTTCTTACCTAGTGTTTTCTTCTTCACAAAACAAAAAAAAACAAAACCCACAGATCCTTTTTTTTCTCCCATACTAAATTCAATCCCAACCCTTCATCACACATTAAATCAGCCTACCACATAAGGAAAATGACCCAATAATAAGTTAGAATGGGTCTAATCATGCCCCCTCCACCTTGTGGAATTATTGGAGCTATTATGGATCCTCCATCCCATCAACATGCACAGCATCCGGAGGTCTTTAGTTTGTATAGGTGGGGCCCACCATCTAATGATCTGAACCGTTGATTTGATGTATACAGCTATTTCTTGACTACCCAAAAAAAATCCCCAGCTAAAAAGATCCTCATCGTAGAGTATTTTTTCTTTTCAATCAAATGCGGATTATCCGGACATGGTTGAACCATGGTGAGGCTCATCAAACCAACGGTCTGGATCAGTAGGCCATGGGCCCCACAAACAAAAACTGGAAAAGTGAGGACAAGTTGAACATCCTCAGCTAAGGATCATATAGTGCCCTCATTATTGAAACGGAAGAAATCAATGGAAAAGTTAGAAATGGCACTTTCAAAGGGGCAGCCACCCCCTCACATTATTCTACTTATGTGAATGAGAAAGGAAGACCAAAACAAGGGTGATTTTCCTCTTTTCCTGTTGTGGCCGTTTTCATCTGCTCCCTTTGGATGCATTGTCATTGAATCTTTTCTGATATTTTCCAACCTTTGTTTGTGACTTAAGGTCCAATTATTTCTATTTGATTATGTGAACCAAAACAAAGTGTTTGTGTCATGGTCTTACATAAGGTTGGTCGCTTTCGTATTATTAGTGGGAGAAAATTTTTGCTACATCCACGCGTTAGCCACGCTGGCTACACTGGCTGAAGCAATGACCCCACCATGATGTATGTGTTGTATCCACGTCGTCCATCCATTTGACGAGATCATTTTAGGGCATGCCACAAAAAATGAAGCAGATCTGAAGCTCAAGTGGACCCAGCACAGAAAATAGTGGGGATTGAATGCCAACCATTAAAAATATTTTGGGGGCCACTTGAGCTTTAAAACTGCTTCATTTCTGGTATAATCCCTAAAGTGATCTCACCAAATGGATGGATGGCGTGGATACAACACATAGATCTTGATGGGGTCATTGAAACACTCGGTGTAGTGTAGCTAGCGTAGCTAACTCGTGGGTGTAGCAAAATTTCCCTTGGTGGGGGCATATATTATTTTGATAAAAAAAAAAAAAGCTTTGATACTCTGGTTGATTAAGCAAGTTGATACACATGTACTATGGAATTGTACACCCTAAGTAGAAATAATTCAAATTGGACCGTCTAGATTGTGAACTCCAATTTAAATGATAAACCAAATTACCTAACTCGAAGATTGGTAGGCATTTATTGGAATGAATGTTCATTAATCGGAGTCCGGAATGGATCAACCACTCGGGTTTTAGGTCTAATACCAATCTCAAGTGGGTTCCTGATATTTGGACGGTTTGATTTGAGTTAATGTGGGACATAAATGTGTATCGACATCATGCTCTGCCGGAGTATTGATTTACTCCCCTATTATTTTTGGGCAGCAACCTCCAAGTCAGGTGACAGAAACTAAGTTGGCCTCTGCTTATTTGGGTAGTACGGCAAATTCCCAAATTAGCCTTGTTCTAGCTGGAAAGGATAGTTGTTGGAATTGGGGTTATTTGGTACTCTGGCAGCGTATGACACCTCATGCACAGGCGCTCAGAACTTGTACCCGTGGTGTACATTAATTCAATCTTAACCAATTGAATTGTGAAACATGGTGTTGCTAAGTCACTGTTCCAAAATCAGATTGGGTGAACAATCCTAACCTCTGATTCGCGGATGCTTGTTGAAGCAAGACCATAAGATATTTTACATCCTAACCGTCCAATAAATGTCCGTGAATCTGATAGCCATGCAATGCAAATGATCTTATTTTTTGGTTCATGACACATCCAAACTGGGACCCATAACCTGGACAGTTTAATTTAAATAACTTAGGAGCCATACATGCAATTTCTAAATGCCCCACCGGTCATTCATAGCACTCCACCATTGAATGGGAAATTGCCTGCATGGTTTCAGCGACCAGGACTAACTCAGTTTGGTCCTGAGTTGAGTCGCGACTTGCCCGAGTCTGCGTTAGGTGACTTAGGTCTGACTCGTTCGAGTCAGACATATTTTGGAGAGATGACTCGTGTTAGTGAATTAGGTCAGGCTCAACTGACTGTGAACCGACTCAAGTGGCCCCACCTATTGTTTTTTTAGGTCGGCAGCAAACCACTAAGTGAGGTCCACCTGATGAGTGGATTTGGCTGAATTTTACACCAATGGGTCCTTGCAGAGGAGCCAATCTATTGGATAGATTGGAACGGGCATGCACATAATAGGTGGGAAGTTATCCGCCAAGTTGGACGATAACTTATTATTTAACCGGTTCAACATGAGTATTTTTAAAAAACTATCTTCAGCCACCTTTTTTTTTATACAAGATTAATATTTCTGATGGTAAATCAGTTCCTTTATTGTATATAGATTTTGTAATTAGTGATTTTTTTTTTTAAAACCATAGGAGGTATATTTCTGTAAAAGTCTCATTGAAGCTAAAACAATATATAAAAAACTCAAGGAAAATTCTTCAAAAATCTATAGTGCATCCTAGAGTAATCAATTTCTAAGGAAAAAAAAAGAAAGATGAGAGCCCTACAAACTAGTCTGGAAAAAAAAATTATGCATATGAAAGTCAGTTGTAAGCAAGTTACCTAATGATTGTAGATGATTAATTTTCAAATACTCAATTTCATTTTTAGTTCCCGACATGGGCGTATGTTCTTCACTAGATGGTCACTTCAAATTGAGTGACAAGCATGGTCCCAAGACGAAGGCAGAGGTGGATGAGATGCAGAAAATACCATACGCTTTGACGGTAGGAAGTTTGATGTATGCTATGGTGTATACTTGCTCAGACATAACATATGCGGTTGGAGTTGTCAGCCGGTATCTTGCCAATCCTAACAAAGAATATTAGGCAGCGGTGAAGTAGATACTACGGTGTCTAAGGGGATCATCTAGGTTGAGCCTATGCTATGGTGACGAAAAACTTGTGTTAGAAGGCTACACAGATGCAGATTTGGTAAGTGACATAGATTCCAGGAAGTTTACATCGAGGTTTATGTTCACGTTTGAAGGGGGAGCGGTCTCTTGGCAGAACAAGCGACAAAAGGTCATAGCGTTGTCGACGACAGAGGTCGAGTACATTGTAGTCACAGAAGCATGCAAGAAGATGCTTTTGGATGAAAAAGTTCCTATAAGAACTTAGCCTGAAGCAGGAGAAGCACGTAGTCTATTGTGATAGCCAAAGTGCGATTCACTTAAGTAAGAATCCAAGTTAGCATTCCAAGTTGAAGTACATAGAATTTGGTATCATTGGATCATGGATACTTTGGAACAGAAGGTTTTACGGCTTGAGAAGGTCCATACAGATAATAATGGGTCAGACATGATGACCAAGGCTTTGTTAAAGGGCAAATTTGAGGCTTGTAGAAGCCTAACTTGCTTGAAGAAGGTGGACTCCTCCTGAGTCGGAAAAGAGGAGATTTGATGAGATTTTTCTGCTCAGGTGTAGAGGAGAGATTGGTGCAACTCGGGGGTGGTCGGGCAATCGAAATTCGCCCCGGAAGTTCCAAAAGTTTCTAAATAGTTTTGGCGGTGGTCGGGCGCCCTATGAAATGTTGATCGAGTGCCCGGAGACCTGGTCGGGCACCTTAAATTCGGATTTTTTTTTTCTCTAAACTCATTAGACAATTTTGGCTTTGGTTGGGCACCCTACCACGCGCAGACAACAATTCTATAGTTTCCTATTTTGGGTCTAACTCTTGTGTAAAGCTATATATTGGCTTGCAATATATTCAAGACCGAAGCATCCTAATAGGAAGTTTATGTGTCCAAGGAAAGAGAAAAAAAAAAAAGAAAAAGAGAAAAGAGAGAGAGGAAGCTTGTAGGAGAGAAATTTTTGCTTGTTGGAAGATATACATTACGCAGTGGACATTTCGGTGCTTCTACGTCCTCGTGCTTAATAAGATCTTTTAATTTCGAATTCTCTTATTATTCATCCACTCCTGTGTGAGTGAAGAAGGTTAGATCTAAGTGAGTTATGTTTGTGATTGGGTTTGTAACAGTTTACTTCATAATAGATTGTATATGTGGATTAAGTCCCGTGGTTTTTACCTCTTCGAGGGTTTTTCACGTAAAAATTCTCTTGAGACATGTGGTTGATGATTTGCTTTAGTTCATTGCATTATCATATCTCATAATTCAAGTAGTTTGGGGAGTGAGATCCTAAGATTTTGTGAAATGCACCAAACAACGAAAGTTTCATATTAGATTCGTAAAAGCATGTTTTTAGGCATAGTTCTTGCTGATTGACTTAGAATTTAATTGAGTCAACTAAAAGGTTTGTCACGTCTTGAAAATGGTGGTCGGGCCTTAACTTTGCTCTTGGAGTGTGATAAGAGAGAATTTTTTTTTATATATGATTAAACGGTATTATCCCCCCCTTTTTTTTTTCAAAAGATATGACAATATGTTTGTAACATTCAATTTACATCTTATTCTTAAAATACATTCTAAATTTATATCTTTTCATTTTTAAGGAAAGAATCCAAAGTTATGCGGTGAGGAATTCTCAACACCCACTCACTTAATGAAGCTTGCTAGGGTTTTTTGAAAAAAATATAAAAAACTACCATAGGTTGTAACTAATAGTGTGGGTGCGTTAAGCAACTAACAAGGTGGGTGTATTGCATGACTGACAAGAAGAAAAAAGAAGAAGAAAAAACTAGCATAAGTTAGAAAAACCCAACAAGTACACCTTTACATCATAACAGTTCTAAGATAGTATCATAAAGATAGGATAAATCTAGGTATCAAGAAAAGTAACAAAATAAGATGAGCATAAATGCAATACAAAAATAGATGTAGAGAACTACTGCCCACATACGCACATATATTCAACCTGGGAAAATCATATTCATATATGAAATTATTTTACCTTATTACTTGATTATCAACTTATAAGCAGGTTGAATATGGACACTACAATGTCTTATCAACTTATCTAACTAGCTGACAGTAGTTTTGTAATTTACTTGGTTTATAATATTTTTAACTAAAATATTACATAATAATTGCCATAGATCATATGAGTAGAATTAGCAACCCTTAAAGGTATTTGACCATTTACAACATCCATTGAGAGGCCCACCATATCAACAATCTAGATCACCATATCACTTTTGAGACATAAAATGGATGCATTTGGACATGGTATATCTAGGGTTAGTAATTAATATTCATTTACTCGATTACCCGACACATCCAACGGACAAAATTAATTTTTACAATATCCACTCTTATGCAGCTCTAGCATGGACTCGGGAAGACTCGTCGAGTCATTCTACACAACTTTATATCACCCTAACCTATTCTTGAGTCGACTCAGCATGACTCGCAGTGACACCTACATATAGTCAGCCTGACGCAACTTATAGTGATTTGAATCGAGTCACTCAGCTGGTTAAGCTAGTATTTAATAAAATTGAAAAGGGACAGCATGGTGTATGCCTGAGGCCCTAGATCACTAGATTTCAAAATGCTTAGATGTTCATCTTCTTATTTTATAGTACTTGTTTCCAACGCTTCTGTTTTATAAATCTTCTTTTATTGTTACACAATTCAAGGTGCTAGCCCTGCACCTACTCT
Source organism: Liriodendron chinense (assembly GCA_003013855.2). NCBI lineage: Eukaryota > Viridiplantae > Streptophyta > Magnoliopsida > Magnoliales > Magnoliaceae > Liriodendron > Liriodendron chinense. The sequence goes on along the minus strand of ML058427.1, from coordinate 897,577 downwards.
CTACGCACGTGAACGTTGGAAAAGCATAAGGTGGGCCCCACTGTGTTGAAATCTAGCCAAAATATCAGGAGAGAATTAGGTTTCACCCCTAGTGGATGTTTCCGTGGCCGTGGGGCCCGCCTTGATACATGTGTTGTATATCCATGCCTTCCATCAGTTTTTCCAAGCTCATTTTAGGCATGGACTGAAAACAGATCTAAATCTCAAGTGGACCACACCATAGGAAACAATGGTCATTGAATGCCCACCATTAAAAACTTCCATAGGCCCACTCTAACTTTTATTTTCCATGCAACCTGATGATGAGGTGACACAACCCAGGATGAAAGGGGAAAAAAAAGTAAATATCATCTTAATTCAAAACTTCTGCGGCCCTCGAGAAGTTTTTAATGGTGGATATCCAATCTTTAGTACTGTGTGGTCCATTTGAGATTTGGATCTGCTTTATTTTTGGTGCTGTGCTCTAAAACGAGATGAAAAAAATTGATGGACGGTGTGGATATACAACATATACATCAAGATGGGCCCGACAATCAGGGGAACACCCACTACATCGATACCCTGGTAACACTGATCCACTCTCCAAAATATCAGGACGGTTCACTAATAAGGCAATCCAGGTTACTCCACATTCAATGTATTGGTCTCCCCCACTTGAGTGGATAGCAGCCTAACTTTCAGGTGGTCCATCTGAGCGGGGTGGTTCACCACATCCTATCTTTTGACGCCGCACACACTTGTCATTTCTGCATATGCTCCACTTTATGGGCATAGATTAGGTGAGGCTGGCCAACAGGGATCCAACACATGGCTTGTGGTAAACAATAGTGTGTGGCCTTGGATGTTGTCCACCTCAATGTACTTGTTGTATATCCTGTTCATTCATTTTTTTCAGATGATTTTAAGGCATGGTAAAAAAATGAGGGAGATTGAAATCTCAGGTGGACCACACAGTATGGATTTAATATCCACCATTAAAAGCTTTTTGAGCCACAAAAGTTTTGTATCAAGTTGTGCATTACTTTCATCCAGTTATATGTGACCCTGTCAATAGATTGGATGGCAAATAAACATTACGGTGGGCCTAGAATTTTTTTTAATTGTAAGCGTGCAATAACCACTGTTTTCCTGTAAAGTGGTTTGCCTAAGTTTTGGATCTGCCTATTTTTTGGGCTCATGCCCTAAAATGATATGAAAAATCGGATGGACTGCGTGCATATACAACACACACATTGAGGTAGGCCCCATGGCCTGGGCCTCACCCACTTAGCTGCTACATGACATCTGCCACTCATACTGGGCCCTTGGCATCTCTACAAATATTAACTTATGGACTTATTTTCTAAAAAGATAAGCTTTCAGACTGTTTGGTAAAAGTTTAAGGGGTTATTTGGTATCTCCTCTAATATGATAAGAGCTTTTTAACTAAAAGCTAACTTAATAAGCTCTTTTCGTTATAGCCCTTATTTTAAATAAGCTTGTTTAGTAAATCATGTTTTCAAAATTATAAATGAATTTGACATAGTTTGTTTGTTAAAATGTTCAAACAAAAACTTTCTTTTTAAGAGAAGTTAATGTCATTTTTAAAGATTATAACTACTCTATTATTATACGAGCAATCTAAATGATTGTTTGTTAGATCTCATCATAAATTGATCATACCCCAAATTGCCGGAGAATAAAGGGTTATAACCTTAGTATTTTAAGACATTTGGGCAGTAAAAAAACAGAAGAGGATTAATTGTGTCTTGGGCACCCATGAATGCTAATCTATAGAGGAAGGCCCTGTGGAGCCCACCATGATGTATTTGTTTTATCTACTCCGTCCATCCATTTTTCCAAGACATTTTAAGATAAAAACCCAAAATTGAGGCAGATTTAAGGCTCAAGCGGACCACACAATGGGAATTGAACACCCACCATTAAAAACTTCTTGGGGGCAGCAGAAGTTTTGGATCAAGCTTATATTTGTGTTTTTCCTTTATTCAGGTCTTTGACCTTTTTAACAGGCTGGATGACAAATACAAATCACTGTGACTCTTTGACTCTTTGGAAGCTCTCAACAGTCCATTATCACCATTGCTGCCAGTGGCATGGTCCAAAAAATAATGGACAGCGTGGATAAAACCCCTACATCACGGTGGGCCCCACAGATACCCTACCTGGACGGCGTGGGAAGGACTCAATCCACTTCCGGCAAAAAACGACTGCCCCGTTATTGCCTGTATATGACATCTTTCAGCGAGTCAAAAAGGTCATCAGGTGCTGGGTGTTAGCCGGGTAATAGTGGGTGTTACCCTTGCCGGGGGGCCCACTTTAATGATGTGTCGTATATCCATGCTGTCCATCCGTTTTTCCAGATAAATTTAAGACGTAATGCCAAAAATTAAGTAGATCCAAAGCCCAGGTGAACTACACCAAATGAAAAAGCATTGATTAAACACCCACCATTAAAAACCTGGTAGGGTGCGTATTCAAGAGGATTTTTATGTTTGCTGACATCTGATTGGCATATAACAGCACAGTCAGTGCTAAGTTGGATCAATTAGGTGGTCGCCAAACAGAAAATCCCGTTGAATTCCAGTGGAAGATCCGGACTAAAAAACAGAAAAAAAAATTAAGGTGGGCCCCACACACACCTAATCCGATTTGCTGACACGTGGACTTATTGGCAGATGACACGTTGTAAGTGTACAACCTGCCAATTCAATGTCTGCTCGTCAATTATTGCCTGGAAACCTGCAATTTTTTTTTCCCATGACATATTGGACACGTCTCACATTTCTGCGTCTCAGATACGTTGCTTGTCCTAAAAATCAATGTAAAAATGATATATGATAGAGCCAGCTCTATAAATAATACGACGGAGATCCTCCACCATACACGTGGCGAGGACGAAGGTCGTTCTGGAGATTCCATTCAGTGCACGCAATTACCTACAGTTGTAGTACACCGTGCAACAAAAAGTAGTGGGCCATCGTGATGTATGAATGACATCCAATCCGTCCATCATTAGCACCAGCTTGTGCTTAGTACGTGAGTCCAAAAGTCAAGTGGCCCACATGACTGTGGGATGGGACGCCACTATTGAAACCTTCTTGGGGCCATTATAATGTTATCTTTCCGTCCAACCCATTCATAAGGTAGGTGGGGGAAAAATAAGAGTGATTGAATACTCCAGCTGGCCAGGTAAGGTTTCAGTAGTAGGTGTCCCATTCCCACTTATGCTTCCAATGTGGCCCACTTTAGTGATACCACTAGCCATTGGCTAGTGGCCAGTGTTTTGTGGGCCCATCATAATGTATGTGTTTCATCCATGCCATTCATCTGTTTTTCCTGATCATTTTATGTTATGAGCAATCCAAATCTCAAGTGGACTACATCAGGACACAGTGTTTATTGAATGCCCACTATTGATGTTTATATACTATGCAACGTAGGTGCTTCCTGGATTCACTGAGGTGGGTAGACTCCTGACTGTGGGGCCCACTACAATTGATATGACTATCTCTATGTCGTTCATCCATCCGTATTGAAAATCCATTTTAAGGAATGATCCAAAAAATGAAGCAGATCCAGATCTCAGATAAACCATAGTATAGGAAACAATAGTAATTAACCACTAAAAACTTCTTCCAAGCCACAAAAGCTTTGGACCAAGATAATATTTGTGTGGTCTTCTTCGTCTTGGCCTTTGAGACCTTACCAATGGGTTAGATGGAAAATAAATATTCCGGTGGACTCCATGAATGTTTTTAAGGGTGGGGTTTCAATTGCAATTGATTCCTCCAATGTATTGCAGCTAATATTTGGGTCTGCTTCATTTTTGCGATCATGTCTTAAAATGAGCTGTGAAAGTGTAGATTTAAGGCACATACATCATTGTGAGCCTACAATCAGGGTCTCACCCACCTCAGTGGATCCCTAAACCGCAGCCCATTAACATTGGGTTGAGCTGAAAAATAAAAAAAAATAAAAAAAATCAATCACCTGATATAAAATATATGTGACCATATAAATGCTCTAATGGTGGTCTTTCAATCCCTATTGTTTCTCCAAGTGTGGCCCACTTGAGTTTTGGATCGTTACCCCTTCCCCGCTAGTCACACTGCAATGTTAGCCACCCCCACTTTGGGCTATGGATCCGGGTGTTATGGTGTGGTCCACTTGAGCTTTAAATCTGCTGTCACGGATGAAGCATGAATGAAACACATACATCATAGTCGACCCTAGAGAGTCCTAACACCACGTGTTGGGATCGCCACGAGCTACCGCAAATGGTGGTTTTCATTAACGGCCACGAACTTCAAACGACACGGACTAAAAATCCTAGCCATCACTTTCTCTTGCCGTGTACCGTAGGATGTCTACGTTAACCAACGTCGTCTGTCACCGTCCATTTCAAGGCCATCAATCGTATCCGTCGATCACCTAGCTTGACGCTGCCCATAGCTGAGGTGTCCACTGGACGGTGCTCTGTGGGCCCACCATAATGTATGTTTTTTATCCACGCCGTCCATTTATTTTTCCAGATCATTTTAGAGCATGACACAAAAACTGAAGCAGATCCAAATTTCAAGTGGGCCACACCATAAGAAAACAGTGGTGATTGAACGCCCACCATTAAAAAGTTACCAGGGCCCACTGTAATATTTATTTGCCATCCAAACCTGTTGATTAGTTCACCCAAACCTGGGTGAAGGGAAAACACAAAACTCAGTTTCATCCAAAACTTTTGTAGCCCCAATAAGTTTTTAATAGTAGGCATTCAATCACCACTGTTTCCTGTAGTGTGGTCCATATGACATTTGGATCTGCCTCATTTTTGGGATCTTATTCTTAAATGATCTGAAAATATGGATTAACGCTGTGGATAAAATACATACCTCATACATCATGGTGGGACCCACATAGCACCGTCCAGTGACTTCTGGCTACTGAAAGCGTCAGTAGGAAATCCGCCTCCTTTCAAAAGGTAACCGTCCCGACTCCCGATACGCCACCTCTCTTTCCAATAATTGAAAATTGACTAAAATACCCCTGAAACGATGAAACTTCTCCCATCGTTCAAGGGCAGTATAGTCAATTCCTAGATGTTTCCATCATTCTGTCAAACGAGAGTTACGTGCTACTCTGGCTGAGTATGACTCTTGATACTCAGGTACTCAGAATCGTACACGGGTTATATATTAACTCAACTTAAACCGACAAAATTGTGGTCACTAAAGTCAAGTTCCAAAATCAGTTTGGTTGAACAATCCTGTACCCTGATTCGCGCACATTTGTTTGTGTAAATAGGACCATTGGATATTTTCATTCTCAACCGTCCAATAAATGTCCACCAATCCGACAATGAGATGAAAAAGAAATCATTAACTTTTGGTTTATAAAAAATCTAGATTGAGAATCGTAATTTGGACAGCTTAGATTTACTTAAAATCTATGACAAATCTAATATTTCTAAGTGCCTGCGTATCATCCATCACACTCTGGCAGAGTATCAAGGCTTTTCTAGAATAAAAAAGCCCCGCACGGTATGGTATGCTTTGGTACATGAACTGGTGACAGGAAACGTGTGCACTTGTGATGTTACAAAACTACAAAAATCTCTTTTTTAATTTGGGAAGATCCCATGCAACTAGTTGGCATCTTATTATGGTACAACTAGTTTTAATAGATGAATACAAAATCCAATACATTGATCTGGACATTACATTGAAGTTAACCTACTCTTCAGAGGCCACCACGAAAATTTCATATGGATCAGATCTTCCAAACCATCCAATTACTTACCCGTTTCAATGTAACGGTCCATTTTCCAAGCCACCATTCATATGGTTAGGATCGTTAGATCAAAGTGCACGATAGATCCGAGCAACTCTCCGAGCTGTACTATCTAGTTTAAATGTTTAATCGATTTGCCTCTTGGAAACAACTTACCTCAACCGTTAATTTCACAAGATGTTGATAGAATAGTTAGGATTTTACAGTCAGTGAGATTTTGCTTGGGTGCCCCATGAAGAGAGGTTTGGACGAGATGGACGGTCTAGAATGATTGTTACTCAGTTTAGTTGTCAAACACAGCTAGTTTGCACTATTGCACTATGCAAACTAATTGCATGATATCATTCAGCTATTATCATTAAAATATCCAAAACCCAAATCAATATTACCAAATTATCCCTTTCTCGGGATTTCGGATATTCTCGTCCACTCGTACTCCCGGACGCTGATTGCGTGCGAAAGGCTTCCGTATGAACTACATACGACGAGATGCTAGGTGGGGCCCACATTGACGTTTGTGATAAATCCACCACGTCCATCCTGTTTTTCAGATCATGGTAGGACAATGCTTAAAAAAAAACATACTCGAAACTCAAGTGGGCCTCACGACAGAGAGTTGAACGTCCACCGCTGAAACATTTGAGGGGCCACAGAAGTTTTGGATCAGGCTAATGTTTTGTGTTTTCAGTTCATCCATGTAGGAATGAACTTATGAACGGTATGGATGGCGTGGTTATTCAATGGAATAAAGTCTCCAATCGGCTAGGAGAAAAGTCATTTCTGAACCACAGATGCAGTGATATTATAAAAGAGAGAAGAAAGAAAGGACGTAAACAACACGGATTCACACTGCCCAAAGACGAAAACAAAAAAATAACTTTCAATATAATGACTTCCTTATCTTCACCCACCCACACAGTTTTGGACATTAATTGGATGGTTAAAATGAAAAATAAAAAATAAAAAATAAAAAATCCAACGGTCTACTTATAATAAACAAGCATCTACGAATCAGAGGTCAGGATTGTCCAACCAATCTGATATCTGAACTGTAATTTAGGTACGGTGCTTTCCACTATATAGTTGGTTTAATTTTAGTTAATATACGTGCATGCGTATCAAGCGTCCTACACAGCCAGAGTATCAAATAACTCCCCAGTAATATTCTTTATGAGAAATGCAACGAAAGGTCGCTCTAGGGACCCCTTTTGCTTCACCACGTGGTGATCCAGGCCTTTAAGCAAGAAGTTCCCACTGTGGATGGGCCACATAGCGAAAATCTCAACTAACTACAGATCCTCACCGTCTATAGAAAGGTGGATTTGATACAACCGTCCAGGATGCAGCAATTGTATGGATGACAATGAACCTAATCATTCCGAATTTCTTACGGGTGGACCATCGACGGCGGGACCTACAAGATGAACCGTCTAGATTACCTCGCGAAGGGTCAGGTCTGCCACACACACCACCGACACCGTCCTGGGTGGTGTGTTGACGTCACAAGTTCTGTGGGCCCTACCATGATGTATGTGTTATATCCACACCGACCAGTCATTTTGCGAGATCGTTTTAGGGCACGAGCCCAAAAATGAGGCAGATACAAAGACATGGATGGAATGAGTTGCTCAATGAAAGTGAACCTTTAGAGCTAAGATCAATCCATCATGGGTCCCGAAAAACAGATGGTTCAGATGGTTGATTTGACATATTTTTATATAAATAATCTCAACCATCCATGTTATTGCAAATGGATCCGATGGTTAGACTTTTGGATTGATCTGTTTCTTTGCCTTGTAGCCCATTATACTTGTGATGGACCACATGGATGGTCCAATCCGATCAGTTGGGTTCTCCAAGCGTCCAGATGCAACTAAGACACTACAACTTAAACCATGCGGCTCCGCAGATCAGGTGGGCCAGAAAGTTCTAATGAAATGAAGGATTTGTTTTGGGCATTGTGGGGCTGGCCCACCTAGTTACTGTACCGAACGAAATTTGGAAGAGGGAATTCACTTGATGAACGACTTAAATCTCACACACGTGCACACGGTGTGCACTTGGGGATGGGTTGCGTCAGGCACCACGTGATCTTTTCCAAGCAAACCCCATGTGCTAAACGTGGGCCTAATATAAACACAGCTTTTATGTTAGTTCTGCATTATTTTAAAAATGGTGGAGACTTCGGACGCGGATTGCGTCGTGCCCCTGCTTACGGACAGAGACAAGACAAGGGGGTCTGTGGGTCACACCATGATGTATATTTTTTATCAACTCGGTTCATTAATTTTGAAAGATAACTTTAAAGCATGAGCCCAAAACTGAGGTATATTCAACGCTGATGTTTGTTTTCTCTTCATACAGGTTTATGTGACTTTATGAACAGGTCGGATGGCAAATTAACATCACGGCAGTCCTGAGGAACGTTTCAACGGTGGTGGACGTCATTATAACCACTGCTTCTTGTGGTGTGGTCCATTTAAGCCTTGTATCTGCCTCTTTTTTTCACTCGTGCCCTAAAAATGATCTTTCAAAACGGATGGACGGCATGGATAAAGCACATACATCACGGTGGATCGCAAAGACCCGCTGCCTTGACCGAGTCCATCCAGGCGTGGGCAAGACGCAATCCGCGTGCGGAGAGGGATGGCTTCTGCAATAGCCCGGAGTTGTGGCTATATATACTAAAAGTCTAATTTCTCGTCCTCTTTTTCAGCCTTTTGACGAGGTCACAATGCCCCTCTGACCACCGTGAGCTCGGGAGGAATTTATAAGTGCCCGAGGGTCATTCTATCATAAATTTTCAATTTCTCATCAAAAGGCTACTATAGAAAAATAGCCACGCTACTATAGAAAAAATCCCGTGCGGAGATTCGTCTTTCGCACAGGAAGTTCCTGCGCTGGTAAGCCCACAGTGATTTTTTTTTTTTATAAATCCACCCCGTCCATCCGTTTTGGTAGCTCATTTTAGGACATGAGAACAAAAATGAACCAGATCCAAGACTCAAGTGGGCCGAAAACGTGAGGATTGAAGGTCCACAGTTGAAATATTTGTGGAGCCACAGGAGTTTCGAATCAGGATAATATTTGTGTTTCCCGTTCATCCCAGTAGTAGTGACGTTATGAACGGTATGGATGTTATATAAACATCACTGTGAACCCCAGGGAGGTTTCAACGGTAGTAAGTTACCTACCAACCTTTTCCTTTAGTGAGGCCCACTTGAGTTTTGGATCCAGTTCATTTTCGTTTTCACGTCCTAAAATGATCTCCCAAAACGGATGGACGGGGTGGATGTATTAAAAAATCACTGTGGGCCCCACCTTGTTCCCAAATGCAGGAACTTCCTTGCGCAAGCCTTTCGAAGGAAATCCGCGCCCCTTTCCACAGCATCACGTTGCTGTACGGCGATCCCAACTGTCCGAAGCACTTTCCCAACCGTGGATTGACCATCGTGCCGTGCGTAAGGAAAAAAAAAAATCTTAGTGGACCCTACATCTTGGTGGGAATCAGCTTATGAACATGATTGGATGGTATATAAAGATCAAGGTGGGCCCAGTAGTTGAGTTTTGAATCTGCCTCATTTCACGAGGAATACGTTGGGCTCATGCTTTAAAATTATCTTTCAAAGTGATTGACGAGGAATATGTTTCATATAACGGGGGTATATGTGTAGACATGCCCTCTTGCAAAATCTAAGTTGTTTCTCGAGTGGGCCACACTATTATGTATTTTATCCACTTCGTCTGTCCATTTTATCAATAAATTTTGGGCTTTGGCTCAAAATTGAAGCATGTAGAAAGGTCAACAGTAAAAGTTTAATTCAAGCTTTTCCTGTAGTATGGTCCACTTGAGCTTTGGACATGCTTTAATTTTGGGCTCGACAAATGACTTGGAAAAACGGATGGACCGCTCATAGCGGGCCAACAGAGTTCACTCGTTACAATAAAAGCCTACTAAGGGACCATTTGGCTGCATAATCTAACTTTTAGATGAAATACAAGTTCGAACGTTGGAATCCAAAACTGCCTAAACTGAATTGAAACCCACATTTCATTTGGGACTTGTTGTTTGGTCGGAATCGGTGTAATACATATTTTGTCTAGTTAAATACTAGGTAATTCAACTATTGCTTGCGGCATGGCCCACTTGAGTTTTGGATCTGTCTGAGAACTTGACTCCTGGCCTATTGTAGCCCCATAAGGCAAATAGTCAAGTTGGATGGCAAATAAACATTATAGTGTGCCCTAGGAAGCTTTTAATGGTGGACATTCAATCAACACTATTTTCTCAAAGTGTGGTCCACTTGAGATTTAAATGTATCTCATTTTTTGTCAAATGCCCTTAATTGAGCTCTCAAAACAGATAGATTGTGGATATAAAACGCATATATCATGGATATACAACACATATATCGAGGTGGCCACCCTTGCTTACACCTCTTTTACCTTTTGTAAAAAGGGTCCTCCCACGGTTTCTACTAATCCCAATTCAGGTCAAATTAAATTTTCAAATGAAATCCTTTTTAGTTGAAATTTGCCGCCCAACACACTAAGTTAAAATTGGATTTTAGGAATTCAGATTTTAAGCTGTAAACAGGTTCCATATACCAACCAAACAGGCCCTAAGTAACTTAGCATGCAATTCAATTTGGTTTCTAACTTTTTATATCACGCATGGGAGTATGGCCCACCTGATTAGCCGCTTGGCCTGAGATATGGCCCGATCGTGTTCCCTGTGGACGCAGATTGCCTGCAATAGGGTTGTCGGAAGAAGTTACTGCAGTCAGACGCTAAGCACGACTCATGATGATTTTTGTGAGAAATCCACCACCTTTCGAAGTCATTTTAAGAAAAAAATATCATAACCGATGGGAGCTAGCTACACGAGGTGAAAAGTGAATAGTGAAATGTCTGTTGTAAGTCCACCATGGTGCTTATATGCCATTCGTACAGTTGAAAAGTCATTCTTATTGGTATTAACTGAAAATGCAAAAAATATTAGCCTGACCCCACAAACGTTCAACGGTGGACGTTTGATACTTAATGTTTCTTGCCGTGCAGATCTGCCTCAAATTTTTGCTCATGTCTTAAAATGATGTTGCAAAAGAGATGGACGGATCAGATTTCTCATAAACATAATGGTGGGTGCCACCTAGCTTATGAGCACATGAACTTCGTTAGACTGGTGTTGCACGCCATCCGCGTCCATCCGTAGGACGCATGCTGTGCTCTGTGGCCCCACAATAATATATGTGTTTTATCCATGCTGTTCATCTATTTTGGATTATTGTTTTAGAGCATATGATAATTGGATCTGTTTCATTTTTTTTTTTTTTTTGATAATACTATAAAATGATCTATAAAAACAGATGGACGGCGTGGATACATAATACATACATCAAGGTGGGCCCTATGGTAACCCCACGGTAAGGGCCGCACGGTCTTAGGTGAGGCCGAGATCTCACCTAACCCGCTCTCCATATTTAGTACATAGCCATGAAATGACTGGGCAAGATCCACATCGCACCGTCCAGAAGCCAGTCGCTACAGGCAGAGTCTCAGTTACTCAGTAGGCAACCCGCGTATTAGGGCCCTATTTCTCACGTCCCGCGAATCGCCCTACTATTTACCGTCTCTCGAGTGGAGCTTCGCTCAAATGCGTCCCTACGCATGCGCGAAAAATAAATTCCAAGCGAATTAATAGGCCTCTTTTTCCAGAAAAAGTGTCATCAATATAACTAATCTGTACCATGAAAATCATAGGGCCCACCATTAAGATCATCATATCCAAAAATCATATTATTTCACTTATCATATGGGACACACTGTTGAGATCAATGGAAAGACGATGGTCTGATTCAGCATACGTATCTAACCCACCTGACAAGAAGATCACTCCGATTTTTTTCCACGTGATCTTCATGGTGATGCCTACCGTTTTCAAGCTACGGATTTACGACACGTGGCATTTTGAGTGGAAAAACCTGATTGCACTTCAAGTTGTGGAACTTCCTGCTGTATCCGATCAGTACTCCTTTTTAAATACATCCGACCGTTATATACGGTCATGTTTCAATATACAGCATTCACAGATGAAGTCCTCATCGTGGATGGGGAGATAACAATAAAAAAAGAGGAAGCTTCAATCATTGGCATACGTAACAACGGTCGAAACAGATGGCCCGTTCAAAGATCAAACGGTTGAAAATTGATTTATTTCTCTCGAGAGTTCCACGCGTTTGAATTTTTTAATCCTTTAGTCATGCTTTTCACGTCGACTGTATAGGGACGGGCGCGACTTGGGTGAGAACCCGGAACCAGCGATGTGGGTGGGACCCCAACGTAGGGCCCACCTGGATACATTCGTTGTATATCCATGCCGTCCATCTGTTTCTTCCTATTATTTTAGGACAGGACCAAAACATTAAAATTTTAAGTAGACCACACCACTGGAAGCAGTGCTAATTGAACGCTTACCATTAAAAACTTCCTGAAGTCCACCGTAATGTTTACTGACCATCCAATCTGTTGATAAGGTCACGTAGACAGGGATGAAAGGAAAAAACAAATATCAGGTCGATAGAAAACTTTTGTGGCCCACAAAAGATTTTTAATGGCCATTAACCAGTGTTTCTAATGGTGTGGTCCAAAAAAGTCTTTATCTTGTTTATTTTTGGTTTCATGGCATAAAATAATCCTTAAAAGAAGATGAACGGTATGGATATACAATTCATACTTATAGGTGGGCCCTATGTTCAGGTCCCACCCACATCGCTGGTTCCGGGTCTCACCCAAGTCGCGCCCTATAGGGACGTGGATTACATGCTAACGCTGTCGGTAGTGAGCTACTGGACGGTGCCATGTGGGCCAATCATGTCCATCCATAGCTCATTTTAGGGCATCAGACCAAACATAAGGCATATCCAAATCTCATGTGGACGACACCACAGAAAGACATTGGTGATTGAACTCCCACCGTTAAAAACTTCCTAAGGTGCATTGTAATGTTTATTTGCCATTGATTAGGTCACATAGATCTGGATTAAGGGAAAAGATCAACATCAGATTGATATAAAACTTTTGTAGCCTCAAGAAGTTTTTAATGGTTGGCATTCAATCACCAGAGTTTCCCTGTGGTATGGTCCACCTTAGACTTGGATCTGCCTCATTTTTCGCATCATGCTATAAAATGAATGGACGGAGTGGATAAAACATATGCATCATGGTTGGGCCCACAGATCACCGTCAGTAGGCAATCAGCGTCCACTTTATGAGCGCCCCTTGGTTGTGGGCGACCCTGGTCGGACTGTTTGGACATTTAAGCATCCGAACATACATATATGCGAGGGCCCACCGTGATGTATCTGTTTATCCGCGCAGTCTAGGGCTGTGCACGGTTCGCTCGGTTCGGTTTTGAGGGAAAATATCTAACCGAACCGACTTAGTCGATTTTGAATATTTTACAACCGAACCGAGCCGAAGAATCATCATCAACCAAACTGAACCGGATAAATTCGGGTCGGTTCGGTTTTGTCGGTTGTATCGGTTTGGGACTTAATCTAACACTTTTGTGGCCCATCAAATACTTCTAATAGTTATTCATCATTGTTTCCAATGATATTGTTTAGTTGAGATTTGGATCTTCTCGAGGTTTGGAATCATGTCCTAAAATGATAGATGAAAACAGAAGAATGGATTGGATATACAAAACATACATCAAGGTGGGTCCACAGACTCCACACAGTTAGGATAACACCCACTGCACTGTTACAGTAATTCACACCCTCACTGTGTTGCAGAGTCGGTGTCTACGTAAAATTCTTTTACTTGACATGAGGTATTGGTAATGTAGTTTAAATGGGCCTCACTATCATGCATTTTAAAAATCCACTCTAACTAGCAGGTGACTAACCCAATTTTAGGCCTAAATATGAAAAACCAGCATCATCTTTGATACAAGCGGACCACACAATTGGAAATAGTGTACAGGCCACATTACCCTCCAAACTCTTTTCTTGCTGTGGCCCACTTAAATTACAGATAAAGATGATATTTCAGTCTTGGGCCTAACTTAGGGTGGCACCCTTATTGGTTAGAGTGGATTTCATGTAAATATTGAAGTTGGGCCAACCTCAACTTGTCACACACACACACACACACACACACACATATCGGTTCGGTTCGGTTGAAAACGGTTTATAATTTTTACAAACCGACAACCGAACCGACACTCTCGGTTTTTTATATTAAAAAATCGACCTGACCCGAAATAGATTGGAAAACCGACCGAAATCAATCGGTTTGGTCCGGTTCGGTCAGTTTTATCGGTTCGGTCGGTTTTTTGAACAGCCCTAGCACAGTCTACCATTTTCTAAGATCATGTTAAGGGACGGGCCCAAAATTGAGGCAGATCCAACGGTGTTATGAACCACACTAGACGACTATTGCATTTAATGCAGCAAAGCTTACTCTGGTCGACTACGGTGTTGGATCTGACTCCTCATACATTAACATGATCTTATAACAGGGATGGATTGATTGGATAGACCAATATATCATAGTCGATCCTCACATAGATCTGGTCGGACTTAGGGTTGTGCATGGTTAGGTCGGTTCGGTTTTGAGGGAAAATATCCAACTGAACCGACTCAGTCGGTTTTGAATATTTAACAATCGAACTAACCGATGAACCGTCACCAACTGAATCGAACCAGATAAATTCGAGTCGGTTCAGTTTTGTCGATTTTGTCGATTTGAGCCTCAATCCAAACTTTCGTAGCCCATAAAATGCTTCTAATGGTTATTCATAATTGTTTCCAATGTTATGGTTTACTTGAGATTCAGATCTTCTTGGAGCTTGGAATCATGTCCTAAAATGATAGACAAAAAAAAAAAAAAAATGATCAGAATGGATATACAAAACATACATCAAAGTGGGCTCCACTCAGCTAGAATAACACCCACTGAACTTGTTACCCTAATTCACTCTCTCAATGTGCACCAGACTCAGTGTCTATGTAGAAAAATTTTACTTGGCATGAGGTAATTGATAATGTAGTTTAAATGGGCTCCACTCTCATTTATTTTAAAAATCCACTCTAACTAGCAGGTGACTAACCCAATTTTCGGCATAAAGATGAAAAACCAACGTTATAGATGTATTCATGATTAGAAATAGTGTACAGACCACATTACCCTCCAAACTCTTTTTCTTGGTGTGGCCCACTTAAATTACAGACAAAGATGATATTTCAGTCTTGGGCCTAACTTGGGGTGGCACCTTTACTGGTTAGAGTGGATTTCACGTAAATATTGAAGTGGGGCCAACCTCAACTTGTCTCACACACACACACACACACACACACACACACACACACACACACACATATATATATATATATATATATATATATATATATATATATATATATCGGTCCGGTTAGATTGAAAACGGTTTATAATTTTCACGAACCGACACTCTTGGATTTTATATTAAAAAACCAATCCGACGGAAATAGATTAGGAAACCGACCGAAATCAATCAGTTCGATACGGTTCAATTGATTTTATCAGTTTAATTGGTTTTTTTAACAGCCCTAGCCGAACGCTAAAAGAAAGTAGGACGCAATAATGAATACATCTATGAGGGCAATACTCTCAGTGTCGCATTCACATACTGTTCATCTGATTTTTCAGCTTATTTTAGAGCATGGTCCAAAAATGGAGCACATATAAATTTAATGTGGACCACACCATAACAAACAGTGGTTATTAACTATTGAAAACCATTTGCGGGCCACAAAAGTTTTCCATCAACCCGATATTTGTTTTTTCCCTTTCATCCAGGTTTATGTGACCGTTTCAACAGGTTGGATGGTCAATAAAAATTATGGTGGACCATAGTAATACTTTAATGGTGAGCTTCAATGATAACAGTGTCGTATGGTGTGGTCCACCTAAAATTTGTATCTGCTTCATTTTTTGTACCATACCATAAAATAATCTGACAAAATAGATGGACGGAGTAGATATAGAATCTATAATCTAGGTGGGCCATACGGTCAGGGTCGCAGCCAATCGGACTCCCAACTGTACAGGGGCGTCGGTGTCAAATTCGAGCCGGGGTCGTCTAATTTCCTTTTAGTACCCGAGAAATACGCCCATCTCGGCAACTTCTCGCCCAGTGCCATTTACGTAAATAACTGTGAAGAGAAAGTCCAATTACGTAATCTCCCGTGCAGTTGGAGTTGGAGATTGAGAGAGAGAGAGAGGATCGAGAAACTACGAACGACTCCTATTTTGACAGCTAGAAAGCGTTCAAACTGCAGTATCCAGACATTTCCTCTCTCTTTCCTTCTCCAACTTAAATAACGTAATTAACTTAATCAACGTCAATTACCATTAATTAATCTCTCCTAATCACGTTTACAAGCGGCAACCGTTTCCTATTTAAACCCTTCTCTCGCCTCTTTCAATTCCTCCCCCTTCGCTTTCTATTTCTTCTTTCTATTGCATTCTCTCTCTCTGTCTCGCTGTTGCATTAGGTTTCTGATACCGGAGATCTTAATCCGGTAGGTTTGATTCCTTTTAGAGCGTCGATTTTCAGTAGAATCATTGGATTCTGCAATGGAGTTTGAGTTTGTCGTGTTTTTTTTTTCTTGAAATTTCTGATACTTAGTGGTTGAAATCTTGCGTTTTAGGTCTGATTCTTAAGAAGGTTTTGTTTTGATCTTTGATCTTTTTGAGTTTCTTTTGGTTGAAAGGTTGTAGTTGTGAGCAATGCTTGGATTTTTCTGGTTTCGATCTGTTGAGTTGCAGATCTTGTGATGTTTGATTTTTTTTTTTCTTTCGGTTTTGATCTTTGAAGTTGTATAATTTCGGGTTTTGGAGTTTGTTTTCTTGGAATGGTGCTTAAAAACTTTAGGTTTTGTTCTTGTCTCTAATGTCCTAATCCTTTGATGACAGTTGATTTCCTTCTTGATGGTTGGATTTCTTGAATTCAAGCATCTTGATTGGTTTTCAGAGTCCTTTTAGGTTGATTTGTGGTGATTTTTGTTGGATTGTCGATTTACCATTAATAATTTTTGGAATTTTTGTTTATTTTAGAAGGATTTTAGGCCTTTGTGGTTTTCAGGTCGATTTTTATGGTTGTGATGGTTGGAACATGTGGTTTTTGGGCTCTGGAAATTCACTTTTTTGAACCATCAGATCCTTTTTTTTTTTTTTCTTGAAATTTTTTTCTTGGAATCGATAATTTTTGTTTATTTCCGTTGTATTTGAATTTTCTCTGTTTGTAGATATATGCTGAAACTTCTGTAACGGTTAATGGATTTCATGAGAATCTGTATTTAATTTGTTGTGCTTGAATTGTTGGTCTTTAATGGAATATATCACACAGTTTTATGATAAAAGAAGGGACCAATGACTTATCTTGTTATGGCGCAAATTCAATTACCTACCTTATTATGGTGCAAATTCATCTATAGAACCCAGGCGGGCCCACCCATTATCATGGTGGACCATTGTGTCGGACGGTGGATTTCACCTTCCTCAAAAATCCACCCCGTAGGCAGTTTAAAGCTTTCCAATTAAGGGTGTGGAAAATCAATGGTAACAAGAATTTTACTCCTACCTACCATCTTGCATGCCCTTTTAAGAAGGCGTTGATCGTTTGATCAATTGGATTGTGGTTCCAGAGGCGGACCCGCCCTACCCAACTGTCCTAATGAATCATAGGTGGGTGAGCCCACCTGGCCCCATAGAGAAGATGCACTGGGAAAAGGTGAGAAGGATTTGTACTGGAGCATTGATCTGAAAGGTCCCTTTCAGTTAAAAAATTTCCTATGATTCCCTTCATCTTGGTTCTTAATTGGAAGGTTCTTGGAGTTCATGCTTCGAATTTCAATTTTCCCTTTCTGAAAGTTCTGTTTCTAGAATTAGAACTTATATTTCTTTTCTTCTTCTTCATTGGTTGCAAGCACATGCTCTGAAGTTAGTTGTATTTGTTGAATTCTCTTTACCATTTCACTTGAAACATTAGCTTTTATATTACGCCCATCTCATATTTATTTCTGACTATTGTTTTCTAACTTTTGAAGCCTTTTAGACTGAAATGGAATACGAAGGCCGATACCGACAGGCACAGAGGCCAAATTACGATTGCCTTCTTTTCGGTAAAGACTCATTCATAGCATGTTCACCTGTCGATGTTTAAAATTGAATATGATTTAATGGTGATTTTTCTTGAAATTCAGATCTCGATGATACTCTTTATCCTTATAGCTCTGGCATAGCAACATCGTGCCGCAAGAACATTGAAGGTAGACATCGTAATTTCATTTATATTTCTCTTTGTTGTTCTTCAAATGTTCCTATTTATAATCCTTGCTCTGTATGGTATTTTTTTTTTCCAGATTATATGATTGAGAAGCTTGGCATAGATAAGAGCAAGATCGCTGATATGTGTAATCTTCTCTACAAGAATTACGGGACGACAATGGCCGGTCTTAGGGTAAGATCAATGGTTCTTCTGCATATATTTTTCTCAATGGTTATGATTGTCTGTTGCTGATTCTTGTCTTCCTATTTCGTTTTGTTATGCAGGCAGTAGGCTATGAATTCGACTACGATGAATATCACAGGTACCATTTTCCTTCTTCCATATGTTCTTTGATCATTTAGGATTTTGACCGCCCGTTAATTTAACGGCAGTAATTCGATGACCAATCCAGAATGAGGACTAGTCCCAAACAAATGGAATTGCAATCAGGGGTTTGGTCATTATATGTTAGAAATATTCATCTTCTATGTTGAATTGTATAAGTTTGCAATTGAGTTGAATTGAACATCCAAACACACCCCTATTCAAAAAATGACTAACCACCTTGTTTCCTGTTTTACAGTTTTGTTCATGGGAGATTACCCTACGAAAACCTAAAACCGGATCTCGTTCTTAAGAATCTTCTGTTGAGTCTGCCTATTCGGAAAGTGGTAAGTTTCATGACATAAAAAAGAAGGCTAGTTGTAGATGATCCGTCCATTGATTTCTTCTGATCGTTTTATTTACATGGTCCCTTTTTTTCTTGCGGAACAGATCTTCACAAATGCCGACAAGATTCATGCTGCAAAAGCACTAAGCAGACTTGGTCTTGAAGACTGCTTCGAAGGAATTATATGCTTCGAGACTCTGAATCAACCCGAAGACTCTTCTCCGTCTGATGAAGATGAGTCTGAGGTTGAAGGTTCTAGTCCAACTTCTAGCACAGGCCTTTTCGACATTATCGAGCATTTCTCTCAACCGAACGCTGCTCTGGATCTGCTGCCCAGGACACCAGTTCTCTGCAAACCATCGGAAAAGGCCTTCGAACGCGCTCTCGAAATCGCCAACATCAATCCTCAGAGAACGGTAAGACAAAATCAAAGCTTCAATGATTCTATAATTCGAAAGTCGGTGCCACAAATTCACAATCCTAGTTATATTTATGAAATAATGGTGTGTTTATACTGCTGCATTTGCTCCTTTTCAGATGTTCTTCGACGACAGCATTCGAAACATCCAGGCAGCAAAGCGTGTCGGTATCCATACCGTCCTTGTAAGTCCTTGAAACTTCTACTTTGAAGATATCTCAGTCATTAGAAATGTGTTTAGATGATTAATAATCTCCCCCACTTAATGTTTTAATCAATTACTGTAGGTGGGCACTTCTCATCGGACGAATGGTGCGGATTTTGCGCTGGAGAGCATCCATAACATCCGAGAAGCGGTGCCGGAGCTCTGGGTAGAGGCTGAGAAATCAAAGGGCGTCAGGTACTCAGGCAAGGTTGCGATCGAGACGCCGGTGACAGCTTAAGCTCGTATTGTTAGAGATGGAGGGAAAATGTATCAGTGGAAGCTAATCTCCTCATTAGGAATTCTCTTCCTTTGCTATTAATGAATGTGTTTAAATCATTATTTATAATAAAAGTTAATCTTTTTTCGCTTGTAATTTTGATAGAATGGACCTTTCTCTTTTGGTTTTTTGCCAACTCAAGTCCCATTCGATGCGGTCGCAATCAGATCATTAGATTGAAAGAAAGGGGTTAATGATTTTTCATTGTAAGTTTGGAAGGTTGAGTTGTCCACAAGTTGTTTATTAGTTTCAATCATTATCACTAAAAATCTTTTATTATTATTAGAGTCGCATGTGGGGCCCACACGAATGAATTGACGCATCGTTCATGGCTGTTGTTGCGGCACGTGGGTGCGAGAGAGAGAGAGAGAGAGAGAGTCTGGCCATTCCAGTGGTTGGGTTAAAAAAAGGGACAACATGAGACATGCACCCCAACACCGTGCCAATTTAGAAAATTGGAGGGAAAGAGAGTGGCCCACCTGATGAGTGGACCTGCTTGATTTTTTTACATGATCGTCTTCATGGTTGAGCTAATATTACCAATGATAGATGGAAAGAAAAGTACAGGAGAAAGATGAGTATCTCATTATTTTGTGAATGGGAAAAAGTGGAAAGAAAGCTTTCTTTCAAACCACAGGTTTTGGAAGTAGACTTTAACCGGGTCAATCCTATGGTCCCTACCTGAACCCAATTAGACCTGATTTTTAATTGAATCGGGTCCAAAAGGTGAGACCCAAATCCAACCCACTTTCTTGATGGATCCAAAAAAGGGACCCAGATCTGTTAACATTGGGTTGGGTCCATCAGAAACCTGCAGGTCAGGGTAGCCCTCATCTGGATAATGGGATTTTTGTTTCCAGGTGATCTCGGAGTTTTTACTTTGTTATATAACAATTGTATTCATGTATAAATTACAAATCTAGGTTTATTTAAATTAACGGCATCCAACCCTTCCAACAAGTTGCTTTACCATGACATTGGACCCTAAAAAAAATCAAATCAATCCAACAATCAAGTGGACCATGATGTAAAAAACAATGGGCAACCCTCCAAAACCTTCAAATTCACTTGATGGGCCACCTGATGGTTGGAACAGCTTGATTTTTAGGATGTCCCATTTGATGGTGGAGCGATCATGCTAAACAGATTGTATGGTGGGCACACACATCATATAAAGGTACTCCCTTGTAGGGGAGAATCTGCAAACAGAGGAAATGAAATATGCCTGTAACATACTCCAAAACATTAAGGAAGAATATGTAATTGAAGGGAGGTATGTCTAATCAACCCAAAAAACTATCAAAGAAAAGCTTGTCCTGAGAGAAAAGAGTTTCCAAGCAATTCCATGCATCCAAACACTAGAAATAGTCTGACTTGAGGAAACAATTCCCTCTCTTTTTTGATAGAATGCACCTTTCTTTTTCAGTTTTTTGGCAACTTCGGTCGACGTCGATGAGGTCATAATCAGGCCCAATGAGGTCATAATCAACGGTATCAGATTGAATAAAATGGGGTTAGTGATGCACCTTTTTTTTTGTACATTTTTAGTTCTTTTATCACCGTGCGGTCCACGAGAAACTTGTTTAATCAGTCTTAATAACTGCCAGTGACATTTTGTTCTTATTAATGTCGTAATAGGGCCTACTTGAAAGAAATGACAGGCGTCGATCACAGCCGTCGTGTGGCCACGTGGCGGAGAGAGGAGAGACAGAGAGAGGTGAATTAGCTTTGGCTTTAGAGTAAATCATGTAGATTCTTAGATTGGGGATTTGCTAGGCCTGACGAATTGGGTCTGGGCTGACCCCACTTGCTGTTTATCCGAGCCATGTGTGGGACCATACAGTCCAGGCCATAGACGTGGGTCTTTAGTCAGGCATAGGACTGAGTTCTGTCGGGTCTGTTATGATTGAGGCCTAAAATGCCCTTGTTCATGGGTTTTTATGTTGAACCCAAAACTAGCTCAAAGCAGGCTGGGTCTTTGGAAGACAGGTCAATCAATCAATCTGGACCGTCCATTAGAACCAGCACACACTGTATAGGTTATGATGGAAAAATTGCACTGATTGGTTTTTCCACTGTGACAATAGGCAGGTTATTGATGTGTGGCCTAAAATTATTCATTCGAAAAGGAGAACATGGCACTTGCGTTTGGTGATCAGGACCGTTGATTTGATGGGCCTTCGTATGTATGGACGACAGCCGAAAAAAAGTTAAGGGGATAGATAATGGTCGCCATCATATCAGCAGCCTGCAACGGCGGTCGATGTGGAGTTGACGAAAAGTTGAGATCTGGTCCACATATAGCAGTATAAAATCACAATCATCCGTTAGGGCCCGTCCTATCACTTAGATTTCCGGCTGTGAGCTATCCACGTGTGGTGACAGATATGATCAACGATCCCTATCACCATATGTCACAAGTAAGGTGAGAATGACAGTCATAATCACCTCTCTTCACCACAATATCTCTGTGGCTCATATTCATTCAATAAATGGAACGGCTATTTCAACAACCATCAAAATAACCTCATCATGGTGGTCCAGGAAATTGACCACTTCTTGGTGGAAGTAATTTGGATAAAATCAACGGATAAGATCAATAGATTTATCATACAAAACTGTAACCAAGTGGCAGCAGGACAACCGTATGTATATTTCCTCAATCACACTAATCTAACTCATCCGATGGGACCCACACCATGGATGGGCCACATACCGACAACTACATTGATTGGATATCCTATTGGATTGGAACACTTTTTGACCTAATTCAATGTGGGTTTTGTTCAATTTTCGTTCCTATCCATCCCCCTGTAGGCCATAGATGGATGGCAAGGACAGCCTGATGAGAGTAATTTTTTAAGTTGTATGATCTCTAATGTGGGGCCCATCAATAGCAGATTGTTGCGGAAAAAAACCGGCACACAATTGATGCAGGAGAATCCACGAAAAAAAAAATGCTCAAATCAATACGTAAAAGACAAATGAAAGAAACAAAAACAAAGAAAATAGGCAAGAAGCTTTACGTGATTCGGCAATATATATACCTATTTCAGAGGACAACAATAAATAGCTATCTTCTGCAATGAACAGAAACAAAAATACTAAATTTACTTATCTCCTACTATACAAAACTTTCGACCAAGGAACATAGCAAAAGATGACACCAATATACATCTCTACATGTGCTCTTCAATACATGGACTATACTAGTAAAAGTGAGCATGCTCTAAAAAAACTGGGCTTCACCCAATGTGGGAGAGAGAGAGAGTGATCCTGTCAGTTGTCCATTGCCTTAACACATATTACAAGAACCCTACTTTTTTCATTTTTTTAACACACACTCTCACCACACACATGCACGCCCATACTCACACCACGGTGGGATTTCACCACAATGGGTATTGCCCATGACCTCATGTTGAAACTCTTGTGACTCTACCATCAAGCCATGAGTAATTACCCGGGTGTTGTTTCAATGTAAGAAAGGTTGTGTTTCGAGTCCAAAGAGAGTCATATTGTCTTTGATGAACTAGGCAATGCTATTTTGAACTAATTATTCTACTCGTTGTTCAGTGAATACCTTGTGCACATTATTGGGCCGATTCCACCTCAAAATGGCTAGTCATTGTTGAGGGGCCTCTTCCCAATATATAACCCAGTAATCTCCCCAGCCTCTAACCGATGTGGGACAAACTCAACAATCCTCCCCTCCACAGTGGATAGGGGCTCCCGAGCACTGCCCTCCCGAGTTTGTCGGGCACCGCCCCCCCCCCCCCCCGGGCGCCACCACATACCTGCTTGGCTGGGCCAGCTCTGATACCACTTGTTGAGCCGGTTCCACCTCAAAATGACTAGTCATTATTAAGGGGCCTCTTCCCAATATATAGCCCAGTAATCTCCCCAGCCTCTAACCGATGTGAGACAAACCCAATAATCCCCCGCTCCACAGCAAATAGGGGCTCCCGAGCACTGTCCTCCCGGGTTTGTTGGGCACTGCCCCCCCCCCCCCCGTGGGCTTTGGGTGTGGGCGGATAGGGGCTCTAGACCACTGTCCTCCCTAGACTCTCGAGCACTTCCCCCCTCCCTCACGGGCGCCACCACATACCGGCTTGGCTGTATTCATATTAAACTGCTCTAGGACTTTCTCAATATACCTCTCTTGTGACAACCAAAGCCTTTTGTTGCTTTTGTCACGGGTTATCTACATTCCTAGGATCTGTCTGGCTGGGCCCAAGTCTTTTTTCGCAAACGACTTGCCCAACTCCTATTTCAGCATGTTAATCTTCTTGATGTCTTTTTCCATGATAAGCATGTCATCAACATACAATAGTAGAACTAAGAAATTACCATCTGAGAACCTGCAAGTGAACACACAGCGATCCGATTCCATTCTATCATACACATGTGTCAACATGAACGAGTCGAACTTCTTGTGCCATTGCATAGGAGCTTGTTTCAGCCCATACAAGCTCTTCTTAAGCCTACACACCAATGCTCTTTGCCCTTGACATCGAACCCCTCTGGTTGGCGCATATAGATATCTTCTTCCAAGTCACCATGGAGGAAAGTAGTTTTAACATCTAACTGCTCTATCTTCAGATCCATGCTAGCCACTAACCCAAGCAACATCCGTATGGACGTCATCTTCACCACTAGTGAGAATATCTCATCGAAGTCTATACCTTTCCTCTGACCGAAACCTTTGACCATAAGTCTAGCCTTGAACCTTGTTTGTGAATTCTTCTGCTCAATTTTCTTTCTGAACACCCACTTGTTGTTCAGAGCTTTTTTGCCCTTAGGCAATTTCACCATATCATAGGTGTGGTTCTTATGCAAGGATTACATCTCCTCTTGCATAGCTTTCAACCACCCCCCTTATGCTCGTCGGCTAGGGCCTCAGAATAATCTTCTAGCTCTCCCCCATCAGTAAGTATAATGTACTCATGCAGTGAGTACTTCTTGGACAGGTGTCTGTCCCTAAATATCCTTCTCACCTGTGACTCAACAGCTGGATCAAGTGGGGGCTGCTCCCCCGATCCATCTTCTGTGAGAACTCCCACATCCTCTACACCTTGATATATTCCCCCGTTATCAGGTACCACGGGAGGAGTAATAGGATCCATATCTTCCAGCTTACCTGAACTAGGTTAGGTCTTCTCTAGCTTTCTAATGTCTTTTATACACTATCTTCAAAGAAAACCACATCTCTGCTCCTGACGAGCTTCTTCTTGGTTGGATCTCACAAACTGAAGCCAAACTTCTCCTCACCGTACCCCAAGAACACACACTGTCTGATCTTCGTATTGAGCTTGGACCTCTTGTCCTTTGGTACGTGAACGGATACCCTACATCCAAATACCCTAAGATGTTATACAAAGGATCACGTCCAGTCCACACCTTCTCAGGTACTTCTCCATTCAAAGGGGCTAATGAAGACCTATTTATCAAATACACTGCCGTGTGCATTGCTTCTCCCCAGAACATCTTGGGCAACTTCGCATGCGACAACATGCATCTGATTCTCTCTACAATAGTACGATTCATTCGTTCAGATACACCATTGTGTTGTAGGGTCTTGGGTACCGTTTGTTCATGCTGTATACCTAGGGACTTGCAATACTCATGAAAAGCCCTAACGTATTCACCACCATTGTCAGTGCGAATGCACTTCAATGATCTACGTATCTCTCTCTCTCGACCATGGCATGAAACACTTTAAACACACCAAAGACCTCGTCCTTAGATTTCAAAGCATAAACCCAAACCCTCATAGATGCATCATCTATAAATGTGACAAAATACAATGCCCCACCCAAGAATTTTGTCCTCATAGGACCACAAACATCAGAATAAACCAAATCTAATGCATGCTTTTTCTTAACATGAGAAGCAGTTTTTACAAATGAAACTCTACGTTGTTTTCCTAATAAACAATCAATACAAGTTTTGAGAGGTATACCCGTCAACTCTAGAAGGAGGTGTTTCTTTGTTAGTAGCTAAAGCCATTTCTCGCTCATGTGGCCGAGCCGTTTGTATCACATGTATGTCACTGAATCTTCTGTTGCGTTTAACTCACCCTTGCATATGCTGACACATGTCTTGTATAGGGTTGCTACAACCCAAAGATTGCACACCCAAGTGCAGGTAGCGAAGTAGTAAAATACTCGTTAAGACCGAGGTCGATCCACAGGGATTGGGATTAAGAACACTTAGAGGAATTAGTTTAAGTGAGTGATACGAAATCTGGTTTATCCACGAGAGTGGAGCAAGTTGTGTGTGGTGAAAGACAAAAATAGAAAAGGGGCTAAGGCATTAGAGATCCACCTTTGTTTCATCCACAAGGTTTGATTCAATGGTCCAACTATAACTCAACTGGAATCGAATAAAGATCCGTTCCAATCGGAAGATAAAATGGTTAAACTACTTGCATATTTCATAAAAGATGGTGATCTAAACCGATTGATTTGACCATGAAGCACTCGTTAGTTGATCGTAGGGAATTCCAAGCATCCACTGTGCCCAGAGTCGACAATGGATCAAAGAATTGTACAGATCAACAACTTTGCCAACAAGTCAACCGATAAGATCACAATTCATATGATCAAATGCATACTTACAAGATAGGAGGCTTTGATTGACCGATCCAACCGTTAAGATCTCGTCTATCGATCGCAGGGAATCCAAAGCATCCAATGTGCCCGGAGTCTACAATGGATCAAGGGATTTTACAGATCGATGACTTTACCTGCACTAGCTCGATGACCGTAGAGAATTCAAAGCATCCAACGTGCCCGGAGTCGACGATGGATTAAGGGACTTTATCGATCATAAAGTAGCTAATTAGTGTGCAAGGGATCCCAAGCATCCAACATGCCCGGAGTCGACGATGGATCAAGGGGCCTGCACAACAATAGCGTCCGCCGAGGTGGATAACCAAACCAATCAACCAAAGAGAACTACAACATTTACACCACACAATGTTGAACCAAAAGAACCAAAGCTTGCAAATTTCTTCAAAGGCTTCACCCCTAGCCTTAGCTAGAGGTTTAGCCAACCATGCTACAATGGAAGACTAAATTCTCTACAAAAGAGAAAACTACTCTACACTACTTCTACAAAGGAAAAGAAAGAAAACTTAAAGAAGAGAAGAGAGGAGTTGTAGAGAATGGGATTTGAGGAGCGGGATGTGATGAGATGATTGAAATGAGGAGGAGAGGCCTCCTTTTATAGACTTTTAAGAGGCTCCCAAGCCTCCTCCCAATCCTAGGTGGCACTCCAAACCCAAACCAGATTTTTATTTAGGTTCGGGAATGGAGTTAGGCTTGGAGTGCCCAAAGCAAACTTTTCCTTTAGGTTCGGGCTTGGAGTTAGGCTTGGATGGACATGTGGCAAGAAAAGTACTCTAAGCCTAGGTGGCACTCCAAACCCAAAGCATATTTTTTTGAAGGTTTGAGAATGGAGTGAGGCTTGGATGATGAGGTGGCATGATAGCCTTAGACATGTGTTGGGAAATAAGAGAGAGAGAGAGAGAGAGAGAGAGAGAGAGAGAGAGCTTCTCTCTTGTAGCCATGTGATGGAGCTTCTCCAGTTGCTCCCATGTGTGGAGATGCTGGTTGCTGTTTGGAACAGCTGCTGGACGTGGAGTTGAAGAACAATTCTTCCATTGACGTGAACCGGAGAATAGCTCTTGGTGCTGATCAGATGGAGAACGTTCATCTCTTCAAGGTGGTCCACCTGATGGACGGTTGAGACTGGAATTCCATGGCCAAGCATGCTGGCCATTTTCTGCACGTGCAAGGTGGACTGGACAGTGGAGATTTTGATCTCCTAACTGTCCTTAGGATGGAGCTGGGTGAACGGCTGCTGCCTATGCTGGGTGTTTGTAGCCGTTGATGCACGTGCAAGGGGAAACACCTTGCTGGACGTTGGAGAGATCATCTCCATCTGAACGGTGGACAGCTTGGTGGCCTGAACTGGACGGTTGAGAGTATGGATGTGGGGTCTGGAGTACTGGCCACTGTGATGGACGGTGATGGAGGTTTTGCTGTAGCTTGACACGCATGCAGCTGGACGGTGATGGAGGATGGACGGCTGGTGATTGAAGGTGGATTGGATGGCTACTGATCTTAAAGCAGCTGGACGGTGTTGATGATGTCCATCTCCTGCAGCTGGAATGGATGGATGATGGAAATGGAAGTCTGCCCAGCTGATGGATTGAATGGACGGTTGGATGCTTCTGGACAGGTTGGACGCTGGAGATGGACGGCTGAGCTAGTTCAACTGGTGCTTGGATGGATGGTTGATGACACACGTCTGGAGAGGTGAGATCGTCCAACTACTGGCTGTTGACGGTGGCTGAATTGCTCATCGGTGGAGATAAACTTCACCAGGGCTGGCTTGGACGATTGATGAAGGTCCATCGTATCTGAACCGTTGATCGTGTGGAAGGTGGGGTCCATGATCAGCACGTGTGCTGAGCTGGACTGCTGAGATGCTTGGCACGTGTGGCATGGATGGTTGATGATCTTCATATGTATGGAGGTTGATGTGTGGTCCACCATATCTGATGCTGTTGTACCTAGGGTCCACCTTGATGGAAGGTGAAGATGGTGTATGGTGGAAGCTGCTGGTGATCAGGGATGCTGGCATTTGGACGGACCGTTGAAGATGGGCCATGTGGAGTTGATCAACAGCTAGGATCTGATGTCCTCAAGTTGGGTTGCTGCATGTGTTGGACTTTCATGTTGTTGCTAGTCAGTGGTGGACAACATCTGATGGACGGTGGACATCAAGTTGAACAATTGAGATGAACATCTCCACTTGTCGCTTGATGCTTGGTTCACCCTTCATGTGGACATCCAATCTTGATCGTCCGAACTTGTTTGATCGCCAAATCATTACCATCAAATATACACAGCCTAGAATTCCAAATGAGTGGCGCTGTGATGCGGTCTTTCATGTCCACCATTAAAACAGTCCAGGGTTCGATCTCCATGGCTTAATTTGGTTCAAGATTACCAACACGCCTGATCTTGCTTTCTTTTGGGCCTTTAAATGCTCTGATTGGATTGAATCTTGTGCAACCTCTCCTGAACACCTAAAGACAGAAAATTAACCTAATGAGGGATAATTAACCAGAAAAACAATGATATTGCTCTTAACAAACAGGGTTAATTATACAATATTAGGTACTTATCAAGGGTGCAACACATCTTCCCTCTTACTGCGATCATCGAACCCTTGATGAGCTTCTAATGCCCACCAACAAACCGAATCTCATAGCCGGCTACATCCAACCTTCCCGTCGACATAAAGTTGAGGCAAAGGTCTGGAATATGTCTCACATCTTTTAGAACCAATGTAAAACCTATATCTATCCTCACACAAATATCACCAACTCCCACAATCTGGAATACTCCAAAGCTCCCCATCTCCACTGTACCATAGCTGCATTGCTTGTAGCTTGTGAAGAAATCCCTTCGTGGAGTTGCATGAAACGACGCTCCCGAATCGACCACCCAATCGATGTCCTGATTCATAGCCATGAGACAAACATCATGATCCGCTGAGAGAATGACCACAACTCGCCATCTGAGGCGACCACAGTAAAATCTGATTCATCACCTTTTTCCTTCCATTTTCCTTTCTGATCCTTTTTTCTCGTGACATTCACTTTTATAATGGTCATTCTTGCCACAATTCCAACATTCAATATCTCTCCTGACATTAGACTTGCCTCTGGATTTATCTTGGGCTTTCCCGCCATTCCTGTTCTTTCCTCTCCCCCGATCCTATGTCACAAGGGCCTCTTGTTGAGTAGACCCTTGAGACTTCCTCCTTATCTTCTCATTGAAGAGACAACCTGTTACCTGCTCCATGGACATCTTTCCGTCTAGCGCGGAGTTACTTAGAGACACCACTAATATCTCCCAACTATCAAGCAATGAGCTAAGTAATAGCTAAGCCTGTAGTTCATCGTCCAGGACCATCTTCATACCGGAGAGCTGGTTCACAATGTTGCTGACTTCATTCATGTGCTCAGCCACAAAACCATTATCCTTGAACTTGAGATTTACAAGTCTTCTAATCAGGAATATCTTGTTGTCGGCCATCTTCCTCTCATACAGCCCTTGTAATTTATGCCATAGGCTAGCGGCTGAGGTCTCTATAGACACATGATGGAACACCAAATCATCCATTGTCTAATAAACCCCACCACCTTTCAGTGTAACTTCTTCTAATCATCATCTAGCATATCCGTTATTTTCGTTGATATGCCTAAGATTGGAGCAAGTCCTTGCAATAAAGCAAGTCCTCCATCTTAGCCTTCCATATAGTCTAATTAGATCCATTGAGGCTAATCATCCTTGATAAGCCACCTTCCATAATTCAGAACCAATCCCACTTCCTGTTCAATCACCTAAATGCTCTGATACCACTTTTGTTGGGTGCGTTTCATAAAACCTTAGGATCTTGCCCCCAAACTACTAGAATTATGGGTTTGATAAAGCAATGAACTAAATCAAATCATCAGCCACGCAACGCAAAAGATTTTTACGTGGAAAACCCTTAAAGAGGTAAAAACCACGGGACCTCATCCAGACAAATCACAATTCACTATGAAGTAGAACCGTTACAACTTCGATCACAAGCCCACACTGCTTGGATCAAACCTTCTTCACCCATGCAGGGATGGATAAACAATAATAAGACTAGAAACTGAGAGATCTCACCCGAGCACGAGGACGTTGAAGAGCCGAGACATCGTTGCACCGTGAATCACCTTCACGAGCAAAGCCTTTTCTTCCAACAAGCTTCCTCTCCCTCTTTCTCTTCCTCTCTTTTTCTTTTCTTCTCTCTCACCTTAGACGTGTAATACACTTCATGGGATACCTAAATCCCGGATTAGAGCCCTTCTTATAGAATTTAGCAAGAGTCCTAACCCAATTTGGAAACTGTAGTAGCAATCTGCGAATAGCTCCGGCCAACCGGATGAACCAAAACATGTCCAAAGAGTTTGTTGTGTAATAATACATAGCCCGGCCTGTCTGCTGGCCAGTCGGCCTTCACAAAAAACCTCCAGCGATTTTTTTGTTTCCAACCATATTGTCCGGCTAGGGGGTACCGGTCGGTCGAACCTCAAAACTGTCCTCTCTCTCTCTCTCTCTCTCTCTCTCTCTCTCTCTCTCTCTCTCTCCTCTGTCTAATGAGGAGAAAACTCCAACACACATGTGAGGGGCTCATGATATATCATGACACAAGTAACACTCTTATTTGACGTTGGCACATGTAGTAGCAGTACATGTGAGGTATTTCAGTACAAATGGTTATGCATGTGCATAGGATATTGTATTTCTACATCTATCCATTAAAAATAATGGTTTCTTCATCTTTATTCCACATTTTAAAGAAATTTTATCTTTACTTCTTCTTTTTCTATTGAGTAGATTAAACATATTTTTTTTCTTTATTTTTATACATAAATAGGTTAGACAAACAATGAATTTCTTATATGCTTTTATAGGTTTTTTTTTTTACACAACTTTTCTAATTTGGAAATATTCCTTAACTCTTGCATCAGAGTGCCCTTTATTGGTGGTATAGAAAAAGTAAGAATGATCAAGTCCCAAGATGCACACATAAGCAAGGGGCCCACCTAAGTTAGGTTGTCAATGGTTTGGTTGTCACTAACTAGCGATTCTTGGACCAAACACATGACCATGAAAACTTACGGCCCATTTGGAAACACTCACTTAAGAGGGGTTTTTGGAAAAGGAGGTTTTCATGGCTGCCTTTCTAGTTTTTGTTGAGTTGGCATTTTAGTGCATATTTTGTCACGTGGGGGTGAGATGAGAAGTGGAATGTATTATAACTTAGCAAAGATGGACTTAGTCCTAGTACTGGCTTTATGGGACCAACCATAATATATGTGTTTTATCTACACCGACTATCCATTTTAACAAATCATATTTGGGCAAGAGCCTGAAAAAAGAGACAGATCCAAGGCTCAAGTAGACCACACCACAAGAAACAATGGTGGTATTGACGCCCACCATTGAAACCTTCATAAAACCTATTATGATGTTTATTTGCCATCCAAACTGTTCATAAGGTCATGTTGACCTCGATGAAGAGAAAACACAAATATCAACTTGATCAAAATTTATGCGACTCTTAAGAATTTTCAAATTGTGGCCATTTAATCCTAATATGTGGTCCACTTGAACCTTGGATCTGCCCTCTTGTTGGACTCATACCCTAAAATGATTTGACAAAATGGATGGACGATGCGTATAAAACATATACATCACAGTGGGCCCCATAAGCCTCTACCAGGACGTCGAAATCCAAGCAAGGACATGATGAAATCCACGTCCAATGACATGGGGTTTGCATAGTGCATCCCAACATACAGCATCAAACTGCTATTGGAATCAAAACGCCCATTTGGATAGTGCGTTAAATAAGCCTGTTAGAACTAGAAAATGAACCGTGGGGAACATCTTCTGAGATGTGGTGTTTTTGTTGCTCTGGGGTTCTGAATAATAGAAACACTCATAGACAATCACAAGCATTCACAAAAGTACGCAAGAGAAAAGATATCGCAAGTCGAATTTTATTCCAGAGATCCTGAGATCATATACATTTCAGGCTGTGGTCTGGCACGAGCCCTTAATTACATCAAATGATCGATGACCCTTGATTAAAAGGCAAAAGACTAGTCAGCGGGGACTATGGTCTCAGAGTTCATGGTCGCGGAGACCTGTGTTTGTGTGGTCACGGAGACCTGTATTTGTATGGTCGCGGAGACCTGTATTTGTATGGTCACGGAGACCTATATTTGTATGGTCACGGATACCTGTATTTGTTGTGTTTTGTTATGGACTGATCCATCTTTGTACGAGTCGGATGTCTATGTCCCATGTTTTGTCCGGAGATCCGGGCTGAGACTGTCAGGGTTTATGGCTGAGATGGACGACTCTGGGCCCGCACCTGTCAATGTAGGGACAGGTGACCTCGGGAAGTCCATTCTACAGTTGTGTATACCTGCGCAGCTCAACCAGCGGATGCCGTTTGGATGGGTAGGGCATCGACTGTTCTTGAAGTGTCAATCTTTAACAAATCATGTGTGATAGTTTAGAACTCTCCTGGCATGGTTTATCGTATTAACCATAGTCCCTTTTGCTTAGTTCGGGCCTGAATCTGGGTCATATTGTGATAGTACATGTAATGATGATGCATCAGTATGGTCCTGGGCGCTGGCGGCCTCTTTTGGGAGGATCGCTCCGTTAATCTCGTCGAATCGGATCGGGCTCCGAAGGCTTGTATTCTGCTCACTGGGTGGCCCGGATAGGTCATTTGACCGCTCTATTGCGTCCAGAATGCTCGAAATACCAAAAATAGGCCCAAACGAGGCTAAAAAACGTCGTAGAATGAGGATTTAAAGGTGCTAGAATGAACGCTCAAAGTGCTGATTTTTGCGATTCGCTGGCCTGATTTTACTGATGCGCTGGGGCTAGCGCGTCCAAAAATGATTGTTAAAAATTATCTATTTTTATGATGCGCTAGGCTATTTTTCTGACACGCTGGGGCTAGTGCGTCCGAAAATAACTTCGATCAAGAATGTTCATTTTTCTGATCCGCTGGCCTATTTTGCGATGCGCTAGGGCCAGTGCGTCCAAAAATAACTTCGATCAAGAATGTTCATTTTTCTGATCCGCTGGCCTATTTTGCGATGCGCTAGGGCCAGTGCGTCCGAAAAAGATGACTTTAAGTTGATGATTTGTTTGATCCGCGGAGGGTTTTTCCTGATACGCTGGAGCATTTTTGTGATGCGGTGGGGCCAGTGCGTCCAAAAAAAGATGACTTAAGTTATTTCATCTCCGAACCTGTTATGGTCGGAGGTGCGATTTTCGGCGAGGGGTTCCGGTGATCAGAAAAGGGTTACGGCGGTCTGTTATAAGCAAAATGATGGAGATCAACTTAGCTGCTAAGAAGCTAAGAATTTGCGCGGACGCCCATTCGACTCTCGAGATCATCTGATCGAGAGTCGCAGATCGAGTAAATACGGAAGTGCCCATTCGACTCTCGAGATCGTATGCTCGAGAGTCGCAAATTGGATAAGTACGGGACGACCATCCGACTCTCGAGATCATGTGCTCAAGAGTCGCAGGATTGATAAATATGGAGCACCTATTCGTAAGGCCTCGAGTTCCCATAGCCGATAGTCGGATATAGCAAAGCAAAGATTCCCTTCTTGATCTGCGAGCAGACCTTCTCACAAGTCGTTGAAAGGTGTTACATCTAAATGAGCGAGCACTTGGACTCGCGACCATCTTCCAACATGCGAACATCTTTCTCTGTGGCGACACCCCTTAGCCTTCAGTACCAGTAGCCCGTATAGGCCAATTTTGGGCTTATCTTCTCTTATGGTTCCGAATCTCAAGGGATTGCTATCAAGGAACGTGATTGTCAAGACAAGTCATTGGGTTAGATCTCTTCTCTAAGGATAAGGATCTTATCCCACGAAATCAGCGGGATCTCGGTATCGTACACGAAATCAGCGGGATCTCGATATCTTACGTAACAGATTGGACCCTTCCAGATCTATATAAGGAGAAGACTCCATTAAGATACAGGTACACAATATTCAATCTCTAGCCTCGTTTTGCCTGGTTATTCTCTTGCTCTGCCTGACTTAAGCATCGGAGGGCTAACGGCTGGACACCAGCCACCCTTAGTTGCTTTCTGCCTTCTTACAGGTCCGGCGGAGGAAATCTCTGTTGGAGAGAAGGTGAACGACCGGAGGATCCTGTTACAGAATCTGACGTTAACACGGTCGAAAAAAGGTTTTCTGGCGAAGAGGTTCGGCTCTCTCTCTCTCTCTGAATCTTACAAATGAGGCGGTGGGAGGGGTTATTTATAGGTGAAGTCAGCCAATCGGAGGCCGCCACGTGTAGCGCGTCGAGAAAAGGGGTTGGCACGTCGATAAAATTACTTGACGCGTCTCAAAACGACATAGTTCGGAAGCTGATTTTTAGGGCGCGCTAGCTGTCAGTGCGTCCTGAAATTCCTGAAAATGCCTGATTTATTAAACCCGCTTCCCCTCAGCGCGTCCTGAAATTCCTGAATTTTTTGATGCGCCGGATGAATTTGTGGACGCGCTGGAGGCAGTGCATCCTGAAATTCAGTTTCTGAAAATGACTGAATTTCATGATGCGCCGGGTGAATTTCTGGACACGCTGGAGGCAATGCGTCCTGAATCTCATTTTGTACAAATGGTTAAATTTCACGATGCGCCGGCCAGGGATTTCCTTGATACGCTGGACGTATTCGTGTTTTCCAAAATTGGGTTTTGCAAAACGGAGGGCTTGTGGGGTCCGCTTTGCGATGAATGTCGATGCACTGGTCCTATTTCTTCATAATTGAGGTATCCCTCCCAAATTTGGAGGTTTTCGATCATGATGACCGGTGGGGTCCACCACTGGCCCAATTTCTCCCCTTTTGGTTAAGTCTGATGCGCGTTGTGATTTTAACGCGATTTCCGATGCACTGGCCCTAAATCCAATCAAGTGATGATTTAGACACTCGTAATCACTGTTTCGAAGATCCTCACTTTTGGGACCCCAACAAAGCCCCTAAGACTTCGATTTTATTTAGTTTAACACACACTCACACCACTGTGGGATTTCACCACAATGGATACTCGAACCCATGACCTTGTGTTGCAACTCTTGTGAGCCTACCAACGAGCCATGAGTAGTCCGAAGAGAAAGTCCCAAGTAATGTTGTCTTTGATATGCCAAGTTATGCTATTTTGAACTAGTTATTCCACTTGTTGTTCGATGAACACCTTATGCACATGTGAAGTGCTTACGGTATATCATGACACATGTAACACTCTTATTTAATGTTGGCACATGTGGTAGTAGTACATGTGAGGGATTTCAGTATAAATGGTTGTGCATGTGCACTAGATATTGTATTTCTAAGTCTATCCATTAGAAATAATGGTTTCTTCATCTTTATTCCAGTTTTTAAAGAAATTTTGTCTTTATTTTTTTTTGTTAGTCATGCAACGCACCCACCCTGTTAATTGTGCAACACACCCACTTGGTTAGTCACTCAATGCACCCACCCACCAGTGGGGTTAGTGTGTCTCCTTAACACTCGAACCTGAGACCTGCTGTTGAAACGCCTAAGCATCTTCCAGTTGGGTTAGCAGGCGAGACAGTTATCTTTACTTTGTATATTAAAAATATATTTTTCTTTATATTTATATGTAAATAGGTTGGACAAACAATGAATTGCTTATATGATTTTATAGTTTTTTTTATACAAATTTACTAACTTGAAAATATTCCTTAACTCTTGCATCAGATTGCCCTTTATTGGTGGTACAAAAAAAAGTAAGCATGATCGAGTCCCAAGACGCACACATAAGGGGCCCACCTAAGTTAGATTGTTGACGGTTTGGATGTCATTAACTAGCCACTCTTGGACCAAACACATGACCATGAAAACTTATAGCCCATTTGGACACACTCAAAAGGGGGGTTTTGGAAAATGAGGTTTTTGCGGCTGCTTTTCTAATTTTTTTCGAGTTGGCATTTTTATGCATATTTTGTAACATGGGGGGTGA
Organism: Liriodendron chinense; assembly: GCA_003013855.2. Classification (NCBI taxonomy): domain Eukaryota; kingdom Viridiplantae; phylum Streptophyta; class Magnoliopsida; order Magnoliales; family Magnoliaceae; genus Liriodendron; species Liriodendron chinense. Next base: position 861,259 of record ML058427.1, on the reverse strand, counting down.
GATGAGAACTGGAATGCATTGTGACTTAGCAAAGATGGACTTAGTCCTCGTACCGGCTTTATGGGACCCACCATGATGTATGTGTTTTATCTACACAGTCTGTCGATTTTGGTAAATTATTTTTTGGCAAGAGCCTGAAAAAGAGACAGATCCAAGGCTCAAGTTGACCACACCATAAGAAATAGTGGTGATAATTGTAACAGCCGTGCCCTAATTAGCCCTCCGTACACCTCATTTCCGAAATCGGCATACCTGGAACAGTCCAAATCGGTGAATTCCGATCAGGCACCCTATTTTAGCACCGCAACGACCCGAGACTTGTACTCCGGCGACCGCGTGGGTGTCACAATTCCAACGCCGCACAGCACACTTCATTTCGATACCCAGTGCGTACATGTGCGCACATCGAGGTGGGCCACGCTACATATGCATGGTGTGGGCCCCACTTGCACAAATCCCAAGGTTATCCTATCAATCAATCAAGCATCCTATCAATCAATCAAATGTCCTATCAATCACATCTCTCTCTCTCTCCTCACAAGTCAACTAAGCTCATACCTAAGCCACTGCCCCTCATAAATGCTCCATTTCCTTTCTACCCTCACTCTCTTTCAAAATCCCCTTTATGTTCCCAAATCCACTACCACAAAAGGGGCATACGTATGGCCTCCCCCATTTCCATTTACTATATATATATATATATATATATATATATATATATATATATATATATATATATATATATATATATATATATATATATATATAGAGAGAGAGAGAGAGAGAGAGAGAGAGAGAGAGAAGAAAAGATGAAGAGAAGAGATTAAGAAATTAGAAAGAGATTAGAGAAGAAAGAGTGGAATTGGAGAAGGGTTGGGGAGAGTTGTGAGTAAAGTGAGTGTAATTAGGGGAGAAGCTTGCTTGGGGGACGATCCGAGCTGTTCGATCAACGATCTGACCTGATCCAACCGTCCATCTTCGTTGTGAGTGCAATTAGGGAGGACATAATCTCCATTGTTTTTATTATTTTGTGGGCTATAAGAGTGAGACCCATCTTGATGTAGTTTGATTGTATGGAGGGCCCCATAGTGGCGGGGGCCCCTCCGATGACCGGATGATCCCTTCCCTTTTCTTTTTCCCCCTTCCCTTCTTTGTATAATTTGTGGATTGTGGTGGGGCTCACAAGTGGGCCACATTGTTGGACAGCGTGCCCCGCACGTTTTCATAGTGTAGACCACCTGTGTGGCCTACCATGATGTTTATTTACCATTTAACGTGATCATAAGATCATACAGATTTGGATGGTGGAAAATACTATGATCATCTTGATCCAAAACTCGTGGGGCTTACTCCGACCTGTCTAAACTGATGGATGGAGTGGATCACCCAGATGTGGGCCATACATGTTGGAAAGAAAAGGAGAAAGAAATAATAAAAAAAATGGACAGGGACGCTGGATCAGACAGCATTTGCTGCTATCCAACGTCCAATGTTGGGGCTAACCCAATTGGGCGTTAACCAGGGGTTCCATTCATGGGTCCCATCTCGATGTATGTGTTTCATCCACACTGTCCAGCCGGTTTGCCATGCCATTTCTTGGCCAAGGCCCAAATTTGAGGCAAGTCCAGATCTCAGGTGGGCCACAATGCAGGAAATAGTGGACCACACCATGGTACAAATATCAGCTGGATCCAACACTCCAGTGGACCACTCCATGGGAAGCAGTGGGGATGAATGGCCACTGATGATAATGGTTGGGGGCCCGCTGTTGCACGTGTGGGGCCTCACCGTGAGGTTTATTTGCCATCTAACCTATTGTTAAGGTCACGCAAACCTGGATGGAAAGAAAAACACAAATATCAGCTCGGTCCAAAACTTCTTAGGGCCACGAGCGTGGTCCACGCTGCCCAGTAGTGGCCCACCTCATGGGACCCACCATGCCCAGCTGTCCATCCATTTTGCTATATCATTTCAGGGCATGGGCCCAAAAATGAACCAGATACAAGTCTCATGTGGGCCGCACCATCTGGAATGGTGGAGATAATGATGTCCACTATTGAAGCCTTCCTAAGGCCACATGATGTTTATATGCCACGCAGACCTGTGGCACAGGTCCAGGTGAAGAGATAACACAAATATCATGCTTTATCCAAAGCTTTTCTAACCCATGTGGGTCCACGCTGCAGGCAGCATGCGTGCGCACACTGTCCAGTAGGTGGCCCACCCTGTGGGTCCCATCGTGATGTATCTGTCTTATCCACGCCGCCCATCTGTTTTTCCATGTCATTTTAGGACGTGGACCTAAAAATAAAACAAATCTAAGCTTCAGGTGGGCCAAACCGCGGGAAACAGTGGTCATGAATGCCCACCATTGAAATTTTCTTGGGACCACTGTAATGTCTATTTCCACATCCAGCTAGGGGCCATGGGGCCCACCGTGGGGTATTTATTCTAACCACACTGCCCATCCATCTCGACATCCCATGAGGTATATGTGGCCCGATATTGGATGGGCCACATTTAGGAAAAATAGTGGTGACCGAATGCCTACCATTGAAGACTTCCAAGGGCTTATTATTACATTTACTTGTCATCCAACTTATCGGTAGGGCCCACTATGGACCTCACTTTGGGGACTTGTGAGGACCGACACGGATCGCCGCCTTAATGCATATGATCTATCTGTGTCTATTTGTTAGATCTTCTTAGTATACGAGCCATGTGATGGATCGATTCAAGTCTCAAGTGGGTCATGCCACGTAGACTTTTCTATTATTAGTAGGGCCCTCCATTCAGATCCCACTCCCTATATATTCAACCATTTGAGGCCGATTATCACATGATACGTTTGAAACATGCTAGTGTACTTAGCTTAATAGGTCACATTGATAATATGCTTAGTGTAATGAATACCATGCCCATTCATTTGTGCATACGCATCATATGTATGCCTGACTATGGATGATGTTGATCATAGCATATGCCTTATGGCTTGAGATACTTAGGGGACTTGTTCGAGATAGGGTCCGCCCCACATGATCGCGCAGTATGCGCAAGTTTGGTGCATGACTTTGATAGTCTGACTCATGCATCTCACATTATGTATGTCACGATCACCTTTATATCCCAGCGGCATCGGGGTTGTGGCCACCACAGTCACATCGTGGATGGTAGAAATGGACATCGGAAATATGTTCTAGCACTTGGGCGCCAAAGATGTCCTTGGGTGAAAGTCTCTAAATTCTGTGGTACCAGTAGGATGCTCCAATGTCTAGACCGACTGGATTTATGAGCACACGAGGGCCAAATACTAGTAGGCCGCATCTCCCACTATGTCGGGGTTGGTTGGAAAGGGGTGTGACCTTACCCACCCAGGTGCAGAGGGCTATATACTAGGTTAAGTCTGACCAACTCGTGAATGGGTTCGCTGTCGATGAGCCGGGTGGATTTTTGTATGCCACTAACGAGGCGGATAGTAAGGTTTCTTCCACTCGCTTAGTTATGTGCATGATGGGCGGCAGTCAATGTCAGGAGTGTACTAGACCTCGATGATGTTCCAGTTGTAAATTGTTATGATATATAGCAGTTGAGGATTGACATGCGCACATTGCATCTTTAGCATATGACACTCGATCATATAGGCTCTTACATTGCATAGCCTCAGGATGGCCGATAGCATTCATAGACTTGGTAGTGTAGCCCTCCATCATTTCTGTTTACTCTGATATTTGTATACCTGTCATATGCATTATACACACACCACGGACTCTCTAAGCTTCATAATAAGTTTATGCACATTGTTTACGTGCAGGACATGCTATAGTGCGACAGCAGTAAGACAAGGGCGCGCGCTTGATCTTTCAGCTTTTTAGTTATGCATTGTATTTCCCTTTTTGCAGTACTGTACTTAAAAAGTTTATCTTAGTGGATATATGATGTGATACTTTTGGTTTGGTACACTTGTGGTTATGCTCATCTATAAAGAAAAAAAAGTTCACCATGTAAATCCTCCTTGTAGAATCCCAAGATCGGAATCTGGCGTATGGAAGCTAGGAGCCGAGAATGGGATACTACGGAGGTTGTCGGCCACCGATTCGGCGGCCAAAAATTTAGTGAGCCCGGTCCTCGAGTTTGGGGCGTGACAATAATGACACCCTCCATTGAAACCTTCGGACAACCCATCGTGATATTTATTTGTCATCCAATCTGTTTATAAGGTCACATGGACCTCGATGAAGGGAAAACACAAATATCAACTTAATCAAAACTTCCGCAACTCTTAAGAAGTTTCAAATTGTAACCGTTTAATCCCAATGTGTGGTCCACTTGAGCCTTGGATTTGGCCTCTTGTTAGACTCATACCCTAAAACGATCTGACAAAATGGATGGACGATGCGTATAAAACAAATACATCACAGTGGGCCCTACAAGCCTCTACCAGGACGTCGAGATCTAGACAGGGACATGACACAATGCAAGTGCAATGACACGGGTTTTGCGTAGTGCATCCCAACATACAGCATCAAAATGCTATTTGAATCCAAACACACCTTTGGATAGCACGTCCAAACAAGCCCTTAAGACTTCTATTTTATTTAGTTTAACATACACACTCGCACCCCACACACACGTGCACTTGCACCATAATAGGTACTCAAACCCATGACCTTGTGTTGAAACTCTTGCAAGCCTACCACCGAGCCATAAGTAAGGACCCAGGTGCTGTTTGAATGTAAGCAAGGTTGTGTTTTGAGTCCAGAGAGAAAATCTCAAGTAATGTTGTCTTTGATATGCTAAGTTATACTATTTTGAACTAGCTATATCCTCTCGTTATTCGATGAACACCTTATGCACATGTGAGGAGCTTATGATATATCACAACACATGTAACACTCTTATTTGATGTTGCCACATGTGATAGCAGTACATATGAGGTACTTCAGTATAAACGGTTATGCATGTGCATGAGATATATATTTCTATGTTTATCCATTAGAAATAATGGTTTATTCATCTTTATTCCACCTTTAAAAGAAATTTTATCTTTACTTTCTTTTCTATTAAGTAGATTATATATATATATATATATATATATATATATATATATATATATATATATATATATATATATATATATTAGACAAACAATGAATTACTTACATGCTTTTATAAATTTTTTTTACACAACTTTTCTAACTTGGAAAATTTCCATAACTCTTGCATAGAGCACCATTTATTGGTGGTACAAAAGAAGTATGATCGAGTCCCAAGACGCACACATAAGCAAGGGGCTCACCTAAGTTAGGTTGTTGACAGTTTGGTTGTCACTAACTAGTGAGTCTTGGACCAAACACATGACCATGAAAACTTGCGGCCTGTTTATACACACTCACCTAAGAGGGGGTTTTGAAAAAGGAGGCTTTCACTGTTGCCTTTCTAGTTTTTGCCAAGTTGACATTTTAGTGGGGATGAGATGAGAAGTGGAATGCATTGTGACTTAGCAAAGATGAACTTAGTCCTAGTACCAGTTTTATGGGATCCACTATAAAATATGTGTTTTATCTATACTGTTTGACCATTTTGATAAATCATTTTTGGACAAGAGCTGAAAAAGGAAATAAATCCAAGGCTCAAGTTGACCACTCGATAAGAAGTAGTGGTGATAATGCCGCATGCCATTGAAACCTTCATAGAACCCACCGTGATATTTATTTGCCATCCAATCTGTTCATAAAGTCACATGGACCTCGATGAAGGGAAAACAGAAATATCAACATGACGAAAACTTCTGCAGCTCTTAAGAAGTTTCAAATTGTGGCCGTTTGTCCACTTGAGCCTTGGATCTAATCTCTTGCTGGACTCATACCCTAAAATGGTATGATAAAATGGATGAACGATGCATATAAAACACATACATCACAGTGGGCCCCACAAGCTTATACCAGGATGCCGAGATCGAGGCAGGGACAATGACATGGGTTTAATTTGCATAGTGCATCCAACATAGAGCATCAAATTGTTATTTGAATCAAAACGCCCCTTTGGATGGCACGTCCAAACAAGCCCCTGGGACTTCCATTTTATTTAGTAAAGGTATTCCATGTCTATTGGAATTGGTGATTTTCTCCTTGCAATGCTACCTCCACCGTACATTCAATGGTGATCAAGACAGTGGGCTGGCTGCTAATGTCTCGTACCAATGGATGTAAAAGCCTCCTGTGGCTATTTTGGGAGGGAACACGTGGCATCATGTGATCCTTACCTCTATGTGGATTAGGCTCTAAGCAATAATTTAGAGAATGATGCATGGATTATGGCCCACGAGCTTTGATATGCCCAAACGCGTGCACTAACTTCTCTTCTACACGCCATAAAATGTGCCAGCGTGGCATATAATTCTAAGATCCAAACCGATAATCTGGTGGGTCACGTTGTTTTAACGTTCTGGAAAAAAAATGTAGCTGGTTAGATTAACAGGTGAGCCACAATTTCCAAAATAAATGGACAGATGAAAAACTCCGGGAGGGTTTTTACAAGCAGTCCGACTATCTCTAAAATTGTGGATCACATTAATAGAATACTGGCATGATTTCTAGCATAGGAAATGTAGATGTCGGGACCAATGTGATGAACGGCTTGGATCTTTTACCCTTTTTCCATGCTGTCACATATTGGAGGATCCATATGAACTACCCGATACACACGCATGGATTTAACAAACCTCACGCAACTGTCTTACTAAATTTTATAAAAAAAAATAATAATAACTGAGTTGATAAATGTTCCTTTCTTTAATGGGGAATGATCAAATAGCGTGCATTTGTGTCGATCTGTGGGGCCATCATCATGTGTGCATGACATCTCCACCGTCCATCAGGTGTACCATGTCAAGTTCATCTTCTATCCGAAAAATAAGACGAAAAACACTAAGGTGGCCACACGAGATGGAACGGTGTAAAATCATGCTTAAAATCTCTAGATTCATTTGGAGCTGAGATTTGGAAGGACCTGATTTTTTGTGGGTCATCTCATTCTGATGGGTAGGGTATGATGAATGAATTGGATGGAATATGCACTACACATTAAGCCACACAAAGAAGGTTTCTTTGTTAGGCATCCATTCTCAACTTTTCCCTGTGTTGTGGCCCACTTGAGTTCTGATTGAGCTAATTTTTGGGATTTTGTCTTAGAATCAAAGTGGTCATCTTATGGACGGAACAGATCTTATGCATACATCATAGTGGGCCCCATACAGGTCGACAACACCACAAATTACCATAGGGTTGAAACTATGTGATTATTTTCGTTAAGACCAGATTAAGGCAATTAGGCCAGACATTGGACACTCATGGGTATCGATTTGCATGTTTTTGCCCTGCACTCAGGTGTCATCTTGAGAATGACAGGGTTTCCTCGCACACCCTACTCACACACCTTACGATGCACACGTGTGAATTGTACATGCATCTGCAAGATCTGATCCGATCATCAGGTGGGCCCACCATAGATGTCACTAATCCCAAATTTCCAGCCTGTCAGATAATTTTTACACGCCATATTCAAGAAGAAATACAGACGATTAGTAAACATTGTTAAGCGTTTTCTGACCACTCATCTTTTTAATCGAAATCCAACCGTTGGAATTATCCTTCTGATATGTTTTTTGGATATGGTGATGTCCATGGTGATGACCCACTAATAAGCAACTCCGATCTCACACGTGTATGAGCTGATCTATTCATCCAGAGCAACAATTATGGAGTGAGAGTAAGGGGGTGCGAGTAAGTTAGCAAAGCTGAGTCATTATAATGCAACGACGTGGTGGGCCATTTTGGGATGTCATGAAAATTGTCTTTTTGTAAGATAGGGAGGGAGAAAGGTGGGCCACCTGAATTTACGGCCATGACAGATCAGAAGGCTCTTAATGTTTATCCACTTCATACTCCATAAGCCCTTCATCAGCCTTTAAAATGTTAGTTGGTGGCGACAAATCCCATCTCCCTAATTCGGTGGAGATACATGCGTGTGTGATGACGAATCATGTGAGAATGAGGATCAGGTGCGACGCCGGATCAAGCCAGGTGGGTGAGGCCCTGACCCTCCGACCCAACTAGATATCCACGCCGTCCATCAGTTTTGACAGATCATTTTAGGTCATGGTTACCAAAATGAAGCAGATAAAAATCTCAGGTGGACCACAAAGTAGGGATTGAATTTACACCTTTAAAAACTTCCTTGAGGCGACGAAAGTTCTGGATCATGCTGCTATTTATGCTTTCCATTCATACAGGTTTTTGTGACCTTATCAATAGGTTGGATGGAAAATAAACATTACGGTAGAGCCTAGGATGCTTGTAATGGTGACCGTTCAATGACTACTATTTCCTGTATTGTGGTCCACCTGAGAATTTTATCTGCTTCATTTTTAGAAGCATGATATAAAACGATCTGGAAAAACTGATGTGTGGAGTGGATATACAATACACACATCTATGCGGACCCCACGGTCAGGGACGCACCTGCCTTGCTAGAACGGCGGTCGCACCTGATCCGCGTTCATCAAGTGATTCTCTACCCGAGGATGTACAGAGTATACTCTCATTTTAAGTTTGTATCAGTGGGGAGTAAATTCTAGTGATCTGGACCATTGGTATCTTTTTCCATCTTGAATGGATCGTTCACAGAAAAAATATCTCAGTTTTCTCAATGAAATAGACGATTAAGAAGGGAAATGCAACATACGGCCCTCATTCAATAGAAGAAATTCCTAGGATTGGTGAATAGGATCGTCCGAATTAGAGAGTAATTTTAGGAAATCTTTATTCAAAGTGACTCACGTCAGAGCAACGGTCTGGATTACTAAATCATAGGCCCCACATGTACAAACGGAAAACCCAAGTATTCCTTTCATGTCCTCGGGTAGAGTATCCTATAATTCGTAACGATGTATTGCGCTGCTGTCTGTGAAAGCACACACAGAATGTTCCAATTTCCACGCAAGCAATGGGAAAAAAGCCATCAAATCAGCATCAAATGGGTGTGACATGTGGGGCCCACCCCTAGATAAGTTGCTACTGATTTGTTTCTAGTGGTGGGACCCACAAGTGACAACCGTCCGATCGGGATTGGACCATCTGGATGTTTATAAATCACCTGAAGCTCACGTCATTGTCGATGGAGTGTAAACGAAAAATCACACTGATTGAACAATCATGACAATATTGGACGGTTATGATCATCTGACTACTGTGATCTCTAGCTATACTCCATCCAAAATGAGCCCACTATTTGGATGGTTTAGATTGACCTGAATGCATGGCATACGTAAAGGGGGGGGCAATGGCTCGGGTCGCCCCCGAGTCAACTCGCCTGACCCGATTTTGATGCGGGTTTGGGCTAAGCTAAATGATTAGTGGGTCGGGCTCGGGTTAGAAAATGTGGTCCGTTTAAGTAAATAGACCAGAACCATACCGAACCCAAACCAATGGGCTGGACCAAATGGTCCAACAGACCCAGATAAAAATGCAGAAGAAATTATTAGATGATAAGCATAGATACATGCACATGATGTATGTATCCACCAATTGGGCCGGTCTGGCATTAGGCCCTATATTCCATTCTCAAACCCGCATGTGGCCCGTGCCGGGCGATCGGTCATCAAGCCCGACCCAGTTACAATTAAATGGGTTGGGTCAAGTCAGGCTTGGCTTGATCAGTTTTCAGTGGCATCAGGTCAGACCACAAATAACAGTCGGGGGTCGGGTTCATGCTGGAATTCTTAGTCTGTTTAGTAAATGGGTTGGGTTTGAGACTTTGAGCTGACCCGAGCTGACCTGAACCAACGCATTGAGGATGGGAAGCCACCATCTAATTAATTATGGCAACCACACATAGCCCCATTTTCTAAGAAAACTAACGTGTTAGCTGTTAACACAGAGTGGCAAATGGGCTGAGCCGGGTCTAAGTAGGTCTAACTCCGTCTTATGAACCAAGGACTCGAGTTCACCCCCTACATAGCCCAGATTGTGTTTGGGCTAGGTTGGCCCACCAAAGTTCGAAAAAGAGTTGGGGCGGGCCTACTTGTTCGGCCTTGGGTAGATGCAAGCCCATGTCCATCTGAACCGTTATCGAGCCAGGCTGGCCCACCATTCGAATAATCAGATGGCTAGAGTTAAAAAGGCTGGGCCTTTAGAGGAGGAAATCCCATGTAGAGATGAATTGATTGTCAGAGCAAACTAGTATATCAACGTCCAACCCAAGTAGATAATTTTATTACATTTTCCTAAACTTCCTCTAACCCAAATAGTTGCCTTGCTGCATTTAGGCCCGAAGAGAAAGCAGTAAGGCCGTCAATGGGCCTAGGTCAGCTGAGCAAACTGCAGCCTGGTGCGATCGGTTTAAATCTCAGCCAAATACAAGCCTAGGTTGGGACTCTTGACTTTAAGAGTGCAACCCGGGTGCATGGGTCGGGTGGGGCTGAGGGTCAACTCGAGCTCAAGCCAACATTAAGAGAACCCCACCTGGAACCCAACCTGCCCAACCCAAAGTGCTCTATACTTGACCCCACCAAATGCATATGATTGTTCCCTACTCCATCAAACCTAAACAGAACTTGCTCAGCTCGAATCCAACCAGAGGGCCTTGGCAGCTTGACCCTACCCAAAGTTACAACTGCAGTTGATAACTCAAGAAGATGGTAATTGCTAGATGTGGGCTTGTACAGTTCACTTATGGGCAATCATTAATGGGTGGGTCCCACATTTATCATTTGCAGCATTTCAAATTCAATATCTCTTTTCTCACTCACCTTCTTTGGAATTCAATTTCAAACATGAGAGGATTGTGATAACGTTCGGACGTAATAAGAATAAAGTCCTTATAATTCTCTTGGTTCCTTCTTTTACAAAGAAGGGGAGTATTCCCTCAATAAAAGCATCAATATGAAAAATTCTTAGAAAAAGATGGTAGAATAACGAGAGAATATCAACATGCATTAGGATGCCTCTAAATGATCTAAACAATTGATCGTGTGTGAAATTATGTTCGGTAGTCTAACACGACACCCTACGCATACGCGTGCGAAAGCTTAAGGAGCAACTAGAATTATGGCTAAGTTCTAAAGATGGGTGATTAGAAACTTCTTAAAATCTTTTCACCTACTTAACAGTTTTAATAAATTAAACTAAGTGATTAACACTTCGGCTTCCAAGCCTAAGTGGGTCCAATCAAAAGACTAGCAAATGATAAATGCAATAAACAACCTAGTCTAAGCAATACATGTGAACCATAAAGGATGGATCAATAAAAACTCAAGTCTACATAAGGAGTGAAAGTACATCTTGTGAGTATAGATGTGCCTATCAAGTGCCTAGCATATATTCCTAACTAAGCATTCATAATTAACCAATTAAATACAATGCATAATGAGAAATGAGCTAAAAACAATCACAAACACAAACATGTATAGTGGTTCGAATACTTGTCTACTCCACTCCTAGTTCAAGTACTCAACCTCTTTGAGCATACGAGTTTAAATCTGGTTCCTCCCAACCAAGGTAGTTTAATTCGGATTCACCCAACTGGGGAGTTTACAGGTTTCTCCCAACCTACACGTTCACACCCGTGTTAGTGGCTCCCCTTGGAGACTTGTTTAGGCCCGTCAAACGTGCCAAGGAATGGCAAACGTCCTTGAATTTAGGCCCAGCAAACTAGCTAAAGAGTGCCAAACAACTCCTAGTCTTTAGGCCAACAAACAAGCCAAGGAACGGCTAACGTTCCTAGAGTTTTAAGCTCAACAAACAAGCCAAGGATCGGCAAACGACCCTAGTTCGAGTTTGACTAACAAACTCTACACTCAACTCCCATAGGGAATTGAGTGGATGGACTCTAAATAAAGACAACCTTACTTGTCGGATTGAGCCCCTTTGTAGCGCTGCTTTGGGTTACTTCTTCTTGCTCTCCCGTGCTTGAATCAGCTCCCCTTGTGCTCCTCCGATCTTTGATGCCGCTGCTTTGCCAAAGCTTCAGCTCCAAGATCAGCTCCCTTGCATGTGATGCTCCATTGGAGATGCCCAAGGTGCTAGAAAATAGTGAAACATCTACAAATGGTTTCCTAGAGGAATACATCTATTTGGACTCCTAGGTGGTGTTTAGACAAGGGATTTAACTATGATCAAGGTGTCTAAACTCCTATGAATTAAGAGGGAACAAGTCCATTCTCATATTGCTATTGAATGGCCCAAGCTTGTGATGAAACATAAGGAGAATGACTTGGTATGGGTTTGAAATAGAGCCTCTAATGGTCTTTAGCAATGGTGGCTTCTATCTCTTTAAAATCTCATCTCCTAGTCCTAAAAGCAAACCCCCCGCTTTTATAAAGTTTCTTCCAACGGTCAAATAACGAACATATTCGCGCAGGGTTGGGCGCCTAATGGACACTAGGTTAGGCGCCCGAAATCCAGTCTAGAAAAATGATTTGGTCACTGGACAGATTTGGAGTTGGTCGGACACCCGGACAAGGTGTGGTTGGGCGCCCGATGACCATACTTTCACTGGTCGAGCGCCTGGAGGTCACTTTGATCAGGCGTCCGAAATTCAGTCCAGAATGGATCTGTGCTGCTGAACAATTTTTACACTGGTCAGGCGCCTGGACAGGTTGTGGTCGGGCACCCGATGACCATCTGGATACTTGGCCAACTCACTGGACGAATTCCCTTTTAGGTCGGGCACCCGGTGGACACTGGGTCAGGCGCCTGGCCAGGCATGTTTTTCTGTTGTTCTTGGTTTATGTTTTGCAGCAGAACATGCAACCTCTTGGCCATTCTTTTAGTGATCTTTTGAGACACTAAAGGCCAATCTAAGATAACTAACGGTATGCTTATTGGTCATGGTCATCTAAAGGTTAATGATTTTAGGTAGGTACAAGGTTAAGGCTCACTAAGGCATTACTTTTACATGTTTCTTCTTTCTTGATGCAGCAGGTCCGACTTGAGTCTTCGGTCTTCGTCTTCATTAAGCTCAACCGACACTAGACTCACTGACCTAAGTAATTAACAAACAAGGTGTACTAGTATGCCACAGAAAAGTGCACTAACAGTGTGTAGTGGTCATCTTTGGCTTTGTGCAAAGGCCAATGAAATAATGTAAATACCGTTAGATCTTGTAGGCCCACCCATCCTAGCGTTTTAAAGTGGTACCAAACCTAGGTTCAATGGATCTTCAATTTGTGTGAATCAATGCCAAGGTAAGTGCCCCATCTAAAATTCTATTATTTACTTAAATGTTTTTATTGTTTTATACTTCATCACCTAAGGCCATTTTTTTTTACCAAAAATCCAACTGTTGCCACTGAGTTGAGTAGGTAGCCATCGCTAAGAAAATGCGAAACGGAAAGGGATGAGGGAAGCCTTATAAATAAATAAAAATCAAAGGTGGTTGTTGTTGGGAGTGAAAGCAACCTTAAATCGAATCAAACAAGCAATAGGGAATGAAAAATCTGAGCAAACACAGAAAACACATGAGATTTTACGTGAAAAATCCTTGCGAAAAAAAAACTACAACATACAGCGATAATCAACTCACTATAATCAGAAGAAGGTTACAAGAGATGGAATAACTTACAGTAGAAACCCTAGCTTTTCCTTCAAAACCCTACAATAAACGTGCTAATCTCTCTTGTCTATGCCCTAATTGTAATTAGGAGGATACTTATATACTCCTGTACAAGATTATAAAATAAAACTTGTACTTAGTAAAACTTACACATTTTCGTCGGTTGAACTGATGAGATCTTCGGTTGGACCGACCGAAACCAACATCTATTGGTCGAACTGAAAACGTACAAAGCATCACAATGAGCAAAGGGTTTAATCCAAGAATTTTAGGTCGAACTGACAAAGGCACCAATTGAACAAAAAATTATCTTCTTGCATTATGATTAGAGGCAGTCGATCAAAAATCTCCACCATAACTTTAATCTTTCAACTCCATTACTCCAAATTGTTATTAACATCTCTAATCATCTTCAAAATAGCGTAATCATTACTTTGTACACACTTCATCTTCATTTCTTCTTTACCAAATCCAGAGAAGTCAAGCAAAACTTGAGCTTCTCTACAGGAATAATCTTTTTAAGTATGTCCACTGAATTCATGCAAGTATGAATCTTCTCAAGAGTGGCATCTCCTTCCTCTAGCATCTGTCGAATAAAATGATGACAAACATCAATGTGTTTAGTTCGAAAGTGATATACCGAGTTCTTCACCAAATTGATTGCGTTTTTGCTGTCACAATGCACAGGCACAGCTTCCTGCTGAAGCCACAACCCATTCATCATCCATTTTAACAAAACAGCTTCTTTGAATGCTTACGTCACTATCATGTATTCAGCTTCGATTGTGGAAAGTACAACCACATATTAAAGCTTCGACATTCAAGTAGTGATAATTCCACCCCCTAACACAAATGAATAACTGAAAGTTAACTTTCTATTATCCACATTCATTGCATAATCCGCATCTACATACAAGTTTTTCCTTGAAATTTTTGAAAACCAAGATGTAATCCATTGCACCTCGTATGTACTTGTGGACCCTCGCCGATTTTCCGCGCTCCCACACGACGTCGTTCTCCCTTCCTCTTTCATTTCGGAACAGAAGGAGATGAGGACGCGTGAGTGCGAAATCGCCGTTTATGCCACTGGCTTGCCTCGTTCTCGAGGGCTTCGTTTGGTTATCGTGTTAAGTTGGATGAGTTTATATAAGACCAGAGTAGCCACTAGCCAGTTACTTCGAATCTACAGTCGGCTAGACCCTGTAGAAACGTTAGAGAAGGAAATCCGAAGATTCCTTCCTCTAAAATGACTCCTGTTGATCTGCGGCCAGAGATTCAAGGTAAGGGATCACGGTTACAGGGTGGGAAGAGGTTAAGCACCCCACACACTGCCCGTACCGAAGTACGGTCTCTACTTCACAGAATCGATCGAATACTTGAAAGTCTAGTTTAATCCTCGTATATTCTCATGGATGACATGATGCATGAATGCAGGTCTGAACAATAAGTGTTTCTGATGGGCAGGTTCCTACAACGGGCAAGCCCAGAGCGTACACTCGAACTGACAGGTGCTTTATGCGAGATGATGCATGCTGTGTGCTTGAATATTCAAAGTGTTTATAGTGATATGTACATGAATGCAGGTCTGAACAGTAAGAGTTTCTGATGGGCAGGTTCCAACAACAGGCAAGCCCAGAGCATACGCTCGAACTGACAGGTGCTTAATTTAAGACATATGCGGTGTGCTTGAATAATCAAGGTGCTTGTAGTGAAGCAGGGGGGTTGGAAGAAAAGTAAATGTTGCACTTATGCTAGATGCAAATGAGATGATGCTGGAAAAATGATAGCTGGATGGACGGAGGTATCGCAAGGATTGGCTTCGAGTGGCTGGATCAAGACTTGGGTGACTTGAGAGGCTTGGACCAGTGGTCAGGCTGGGCTGGACCAGGGCTAGACTCTCCTCACTCGGGCTCTCCTTGGTGGAAAAATGGGCTAAGGGGTGGAGAAGGACTCGGACCTCACCCGGACTGGCTGGACTTGGAGGGATGTTGAAATGAGAAGGGGAGGGGGGTATTTATAGCAGCGAGGAGTGGCAGTTTGTGTAATTTTGTCCGGGCGGCCTGCCATGGGCCGCCCGTACGGCCGCTCCTCGGTTTCCAGCGAGTACGGTCGCTCCCTCGGGGCTGCTGTTGGACTCGCTGGTCGACTCAGTGAGTTGACTCAGCGGGTCGACTCGGTGGTTTGACTCGACGGGTTGACTCGACGGGTTGACTCGGTGTTTTGACTCGACGGGTTGACTCAGCGGGTTAACTCAGCGGGTTGACTCAGTGAGTTTGACTTTTTTAGGATTTTTTTGACTGGCCTTTTTTCTGGGGGGTTTTTCAGGGTGGTGTTTAGGACTAGGTTGACTGGGTTCAGGCTTGAACTGGGCTATGAAATGGGGCTTACAAGGGTGAGTTTGGCTGAGTTTGGACTTGGGATTTGGGGGTATGGTCCTCCATTCAACCAGCTATCTCTACCAACAGTGTAGCCGAAGGTGGGGTGTCTACAGATGCCCCTCTTTGGCAGAGGTTGCATGCAACCGAATGCCAAAGCGAGTGGACACCCCACTTCTGACCCGGTCATTCATAGATCATGTTCTGAAATCTTTGCTTGCTTTTGCATCTGTGTCAGTTGATTGTTTGGAAACTGATCACTCGCACATACCGCGGGAGTTTGGAGAAAACGTTGCGATTGTCCCTGCATGCGCTGCAACCTGGGTACCCAATCGCAACCCTTCCATTCTCGATCGGTACTAACATCGGAAAGGTACAGCAGAGCCTCTGCGTCGACAGTCTTACAAGGATACTGACCCTGAGACTGATTGTATGGTGTTTGATGTTTTTCCAGATCACTCCAGGAGTACTTGTTTCGCTTGACTGTCAAAGTGGTTAGACGCCCTGTGTCAGATAGTCTTACGGGATTCTACTACGCCGACTTGGACTCAGTCAAGGTACTTCAGGCATCCACGCCTAGGTATGTGCGGGTGGGCTTTTTCCACCCGATCTGCTGGTTTTGATGCTTGGTTTGCAATTCATTCTTTCCTCGATTGTGGTCTGGAATCTTTGTTATCTTTTGTATCTGAGTCAATTGATTGTCTGGAAATTGATAACTCGCACATACCGCGAGAGTTTGGAGAAAACGTTGCGATTGTCCCTGCAGTTTGCTGCAACCTGGGTACCCAATCGCAACCCTTCCATTCCCGATCGGTACTAACATCGGAAAGGTACAGCAAAGCCTCTGCGTCGACAGTCTTACGAGGATGCTGACCCTGAGACTGATTGTATGATGTTTGATGTTTTCCCAGATCATTCCAGGAGTACTTGTTTCGATTGACTGTCAAAGTGGTTAGACGCCCTGCATCAGATAGTCTTACCGGATTCTACTACGCCGACTTGGACTCAGTCAAGGTACTTCAGGCATCCACGCCTAGGTATGTGCGGGTGAACTCTTTCCACCCAATCTGCTGATTTTGATACTTGGGTTACAATTCATCGTTTCCACCTGTTCAAATGGTTTCTGTGACCGAGCCTTTTGGCTTTCATCTTTTTGTATCTTGGCATGGGGTACGACCGCACTGACACTGGAGTTCAGTTCGACCGTACTTTGAGTGCATTGGATCCGATGATCTCTGGGGAAACCGCGAGACATCGGTTCTTATTTGATTTTTGCGTCGGCTCCTACCCAGAGATGTGGAAGATCTCCCAGCGTGTTGGAGGCAGAACGCTCTACTGAGAAAATATTTTTGAATTTTTGAAAAGATACCCACTCTGGGGAGTGATACTCCGTGGGGTTTTTATTTGCAAAAAGGAATGTTTTTTTGTCTTTTTGAAATGGAAATCTGGTTTGCATGTGCCTCCACTAGGGATGCCTGTGGGGTTTTTAGCTAACCGACTTTTATTTTGAAAGCAGGTAATCATGATGATTGATGAGATGGATGCTGATGCATGGAGATGCAGGATGAATGCATGGTTTGGCTCATTCTCTTTTCAGTTCGATGATCTTGCTTTTGCTATGGGTGCAGAGAATTTTGAGCTTATTGCTTGCAGGGTTGTGCTCCCTGGGGTTTTTCTTTTTTACACGGGTGTTTGGTCAGCGGGTTAGTTAAGATCCCGACCCGTGGTCAATCGGGTCCATCGTCCCAAGATGCTGTTTCTTTGCGAATGAGAATGTACGAGGATATTATTCGACTTCAAAATGTTCTTCTGGGCATACGTGTGATTGAGATGGTGTTTGGTTGCCCGTTTTGGTCAAGATTCCAATTTGCGGGCGATTGGATCCGTCATCCCATATTGTGAAGTGAGCGGAGTTCAAGACTCCTGAGTTGTAGTGCTGGGGATACTAATTTTTGTGATTTTTTGTAAATATGTGGTCCGAGTCTTCAACTGAGTGGTCAGGATAGAGATCGGTTATTGAAAATACAGGAAATATTTTTTGTGATTTTCGAAATATTTTGATTGAAAGCAAGGGAAATATTTTTGTGATTTTTGACAATATTTTGATTGAAAGAAAGGGAAATATTTTTGTGGTTTTTGAGAATATTTTGATTTGAAAGCAAAGGAAATATTTTTGTGACTTTTGATGATATTTTGACTTGAAAGCAAAGGAAATATTTTTGTGACTTTTGATGATGTTTTTACTGAAAGAAAGGGAAATATTTTTGTGATTTTTGAAGAGGTGATTTTGCAATGTTTTTGTATTTTGTGATTTTTATGAGATGCAGGGAAAAGTATAGAATTTTCATCCACTTCCAGCTTCTACTGCTGGTAAGGTACCCGATCCATTTTACGTCAGCGAGCAAGACGAGTCTCACACAGTTAAGTGCCGTAGTTTTACATCTTCGGATGAGGAGATTTCGAGGGTTTTCAGTCAACACACCCACAAAGTTGCCTGTTCCTCATGTGCAATGCACATAGACCACGTATCGTCCGACGGACTCCTTCGGCCACAAGATGAGCCACATCCTCACATTTCCTTTAGTCAATCCAGTTTGGGGTCTTACGTTGCTCACAATTCCGTGAGGGTGAGCTTCACCTCCCAACAGCCTTAATCCCCTTCATGAGTTCTAGGAACAGGGAATATCCGTCAGCTTCAACAGCGACTTCCAAATCAAGGTTGTCTATCACGGTGCGTTCAACACGAACAGGATTGCGGAGTTTTACCCGCCTCAGCCCTTACCTGTTTTAAAGATTCCAGGCACCCGTACAATCAAGTGTCAGCCATGCCTGGAACAGGTTAGGAAAGAAAGCCCCCGAGAAGTTAATCCCAGTGTAGTTTTAGGTCTTCGGACCACTGGAGATGAATTTGTGCAGTTGAAATTTTTGGTGAATCTTTTTTTTTTTTTTTAAGTTCCAGGTTTTAGCTCGAATGATCGAGATTGATGCTGGTTTTTGTGGAAAGCTTTAAAATATTTTTGGTGTTTTTGAAATGATCCGGGTTATCGAACCTTGATCAAGGCTGATGCCGGTTTTTATTGAAAATCTCTCGGGATGTTGATCCCGACGTAGTTTAAGGTCTTCGGACCCTGAAACTGTAAAAGAGGGGCAAACATTTTTTGTTTTCGAAATGATCCAGATCATCAGACCTTGGCCTGAAAGGCTGGGATCGATGCTGGTTTTTATTAAAAATCTCTCGGGACGTTGATCCCAACGTAGTTTAAGGTCTTCGGACCAGAAACTGTACATGCTGAAAATACATTCTTTTTTGTGATTTTTCGAAAACTGTTCCAGGTCATAAAATTTCAATTTTGAACGGTCAAGATAGACACTGGTTTTTATTGGAAATCTCTCGGGATTTTGATCCCGACGTAGTTTAAGGTCTTCGGACCAGAAACTGTACAAAAGGGGGGCAAACATATATATATATATATACATATATATATATACATATATATATATATATTTGTAAAATATCCGGTATCAGCGGATCTTGATTCGAGTAGTCACGGCCGATCCCGGCTTTTATTGAAAATCCCTCGGGATGTTAATCCCGACGTAGTTTAAGGTCTTCGGACCAGAAACTGTACATGTGATGTATATATTTTTTGGTTTTCTGAAAATGTCCGAGATCGTCAGGTCTTAATTCGATCCAAACCGATGTCGGCTTTTATTGAAAATCCCTCGGGATCCTGATCCCGACGTAGTTTAAGGTCTTCGGACAAGAAACTGTACAAGTAAACAGTAATCAAGGGCGGAGATTCTTGGGATTCTTCTTGGAATGGTTTGGATCATCTGGTCATGCCTTTGGATGGTTGAGATCATTGTTTGACCAAGTCAAATTTTCCTTTCTTTTTCTTGAAAATTCCATGGAACTTTTCCACATCATCAACCCAATTTCTCACCCATTTCTCATGAGATGAGATTTTGGTGAGATTTCTTCCTTTTTCTCACCATTCTCTTCCATCACTTCATTCTTACATGGAGGTACAAGATTCACTTGCAACCACCCTTCCCAACGAGGAGTTCTTCCCAAGGAGAGGGGGTGAGAGGTCGTTTCACCTAGGTAGGGCCTAGGACGGCCTCCCATGGGCCGCCCGACCGGTCTCTGCCTTCTGGTCTCTTCAGTGGGCTGGGTAAAAGGGTGCCCTCCCCTTTTCTATATAACATGGGGCACCCTTACCCCCTCAAACGTGCAATCTCTCTCTTCTCTCTCTTATACTCTATCTTTTTTCAAGTTTTCTCTCTCTTCTTTGGTGGTCCTTTGCTCTTCTCAAGTGGTGGGCCTTAGAGAAGTCTTGGGACAGCAAGGTGGTCCTTCTTTGGTGAGTAGTAAAGGTATGGACTACTTCCTTTTCTTTTCTTGTCTTTTTCCTTCTTCATTATCTCTTCTCATTGCTCTTTTCTTTTCTTCATGTAGCTATTCCAAGAGGTGTGAAGGTGGGCCCAAGTATTCTTGACCTTTTTCTAGATCTCAAGTCTCTTTCAAAGGTGGTGTATGGAGAAGGACATTGCAAGCTCTCTACTTCATCATTTTTTTCTTTCTTCTTTTCACACTCCCCTCATGTATATGTAAAGGGTGATTTTGCCATGTCACCAAGTGTTCATGGCAAAATACTCTATCTTTTTCATGGGAGTTGGGCCTCTTTTCATATGTATCAAATGGGCTCAAAGTGAAGTCATGGCCCTTGGTGTATTTGATGGGCCCAATGCTTCATTTTGGGCTCCCTCATGCTTTCTTGCCCTTGTCATTTTTTCTTAATGCTCTTCCTTTCTTTTCCCTCTTCCTTTCAAGGTTTGGGCCCATGGGCATGGTAGGGCCCATCTCAAGTTTTGGGCTCATGGGGCCCACTTTAGGTGACCCCATCTTTCTTCACATGTGTATGGACCAAGGTGGCTAGCCCATTCTTCATTTTGGATCTCAAGTGGGCTAGTTTTCCTAGTTGGGCCTACATGGACAAGTGGCTCAAGTCTTCCACTATCTCTTGATTATGATGTACATCCTTGTACAAGGTGTAGTGGGCTCCTTGGAGTTTTTCATGTGGATGGGCTTTTGGGCCTTTATTGAAACTTGGGCACTTCTTTGAACCATGTGTGCCCCACTACACTTTGTTCATGTAGGATTTTTCTTTTCATGCTTTTTCTTTGATGGATGGAGGACTTGAGCTACTTGACCATCTACAAGTCCCATGAGTGAGTTGTTCCTACAATCTCACTAAGTTCAAATGGTTTTCTTTGTGGTAGGAATGTGGTTCTCAAGAGTTTTCCTCTAATGTTATCAATCTCGAATGGATGATCCTCAAGTGAGCTATCCATACAACCATAGCTCCTTGATCCTTTCTTTGGGGCTTGGTGGGTCATTCCACCATCATTTTAAATATGAGTGGTTTTTCTTTGAATTTGTGGGAAAGAATGATACCCATAAGTTGCCCATTTTTGTCCCATGTCTTGGGACATTCGGATTTTGATCTTCAAGTGGGCTATGTATATCATTCTTAGCCATTTTTATGATGGTTGGGTGACTCATCAAGCCATGCTCTTTTGTGCTCAAACGGTCTTCCTTTTTGGTGAAGAAGTTGGTGCACATAAGTTGCCCAAACTTGCCTTTACATGGGCATTTCCAACTTTGATTCCTCATGTGAGCTATTTGCACCAACTTTCTACCATTAGCTTCTTTGATTCATATATTTGTGGGTAGACCGCCATGTTGCATTTTCATGGTCAAAATTTTCATCAAGATGAGGCACATAAAGTTGCCCATGGTTAACCCATGAATGGGTCCTCATATTCTTCAAAGTGGGCTATGTGCTCTCTCCAATCCATTGAGATGAGGCATTTGGGTTGCTCTTGGGGGCCCGTTTCCTTTCTACCCCCCACTTGTCCATGCATGTGTGTAAAAAGATGGGAATATCTTAAGTGAGGAACATGGCCTTGGCATAAAAATGGATCAATCCTTGGCCACATATGGACTTTGAAGAGGGGCTTCATGTGAATTAAAATCCTTTGATGATCTCATGGCACTTGAGTGCATGTGTTGTCCAAAATGTGTCCTTGGATGATAGACCTTTCTTGCCTAAGGCATGCCATGCCACCTTCTTTAAGGTGGGCCTTACTTTTTCCAATGGGCCCAACACATATCCTAAGTGACACATGGAGTTGGACTTTAGATTTTGCATTTGAATGTGAGTCCAATCCCATGGGTTTCTTGGATGAGAATTTGAATTTTAATGGGTAAAGGGATAAGGACTTACCTTGTCAAGCTTGTAGGATTCAATGGCGGATGGTACCAGAGGTCACCGAGTAGTTGACGAAGATGATCCCGCCTTCATCGTCCGCCGAGGGGACCACATGTGTTCCTTAGCTATGGAGCATCAACCTCTTCCCGCTATCAAGGGTCGAGGTACCAGGGATCGCTGGGACGACTGGATGAAGGATCCACAGCCCTTGCTTGAACGAGTGCTAGATGGTACTCCTTTTGCTGGCCTCCTCACCCTACGTTTCCACAATAACGATGCTAACCGCATGATGCTCGCGGCCCTTTGCGAGAGGTGGCGGGATGAGACCCACACCTTTCAGCTCCCTTGTGGAGAATGGGGGATAACCCCCTTGGACATTTACATGCAGATAGGCTTCCCGTTTCATAGGACAATTGTTCCTCAAGTCAGCTCTCTAGCTCATCTCACTTCCACCGACTGGCTACGGCTTGTCGGTGACGTCCCACCCGAGGGCGAATTCCAAGGCCATCAAGTGAAGATGCGATGGTTCTACAACAGTTTTGCCTCCGTCATCCCCACCACTGAGCGAGAGGCCCTCCACAAAGCACGGGCCATGATCACCTATGCTTTTGGATCCTTTCTTTTCTGCCATACGAATGAGAGAGTTGATCCCAAATTTCTTCGTTTAGTCGAGGATCTTCATCACCCCTATAACTGGAATGGGGCTATCTTGACCCGTATTTTTTAAGGTCTGGACAAGACCTGTCGACATAGCCGGTCCTTCACAGGCTTCTGGCCTGTTGTTGAGGTACTTTTTCTTTCGTCTTCCTTGAAGTCATTTGCCTTCTTTCTCTCTCTGATCATTAGATGTGCTTTTGTCCAGACCTGCTTTTATAACCATTTTTCCCATCTTGCGCCGAGGATGACGGATGATATTGAGCCCTCTCAGTATCGCCACATGTACTGGCACCAACAAAACCGTCAGCGGAATTTCCGAGTTCCCGGGGATAATTGGCGTGCTGACATAGACGGGCTGACTGTCGAGGACGTAAGTATCTTGCTTGTCTTTGCCCTCGTGCCGTACTGTAACTGATCGTGGTGACTATGTTTACTGCAGCTCGCTCAGATGCCGTATGCCAGTTTCCCTCTCTATTACACCCCCCAGCGTGTGGAGGCATACGATGCTTCATGTCTTCGTATCATGTTTTCCGACGCTGAATCTTTTCAGTGGTATTTGGGGGAGAGATTGCTTCGGCAAGTTACTGGGGTGGCTCGGGTCCCTTGTTCTGCACCTCCTCCAGCTGCTCGGATGCCGGTTGATGAAAGAGTTGAGGCTTTCGTGGGCCAGCCCGAATTTCGCTTCACGATCCCGGATTGTGATTATGATGAGTGGTATCTGCTGTTCGGCCAGGGGCCTCTGCTTCCTTCGCTTTATGTTCCAGGTGGCCGTCGCAGGTATGCTGGAGGTTCGGTGACTGCTCCTTTGATGGATCTTTATCGTCGGGAGCGAGACACGAGGAGGGACGATGACGATTATGTTGGCGACTTGTAGCCTGCTCGGGTGCTCTGCTTTGTATGGCCTTGTATTTTTGCTTTTATCTTCTATTGTATCAAGCTCTTTTGAATGAATATATAATCTTTGATTTGTCTCAAGATTCTTTGATGATGTCTGGAAGCTTTGACCTTTGACTTGTTCCTTAATGATTTGAGACTTCTTAGCTGCATGGATGATGACTTGAACGGTCCAGATTGCTTGTTTAGGCCTTGTGGGCCCACTTGATGTTTAGATCTTGGATTTTGGCCCTTCTTTTTTATGATCAAACCTTTGATCTTGCTGCTCCATGACTTGGGTAAGCTTTCCAATGGTTTGGATCCTGATGATCTAGTCCTTGAATGGTTCAGATTGATAGATTCGGCCCTGTGGGCCCACTTGAGACCTTAGCTTTACTTTGGGGCACCTCTTTTGATGATTTGTGAGACTAAGAAGGCTTCTCATGGTGTGGATGATGACTTGAACATCTCAGATCACTTGTCTTGGCTTTGTGGGCCCACTTGATGGTTAGATCTTGGATTCTGGCCCTTCTTTTGATGATCAGCCCTTCGATCTTGTTATTTGGTGGCTCATGTAGGTCCCTCAATGGTTTAGATCATGATGATCTGATCTTGGAATGGCTTGGATTGCTTGTGGCCCCCACTTGATCACCTTTCCTTCTCTTTGACTTGATTAGCCATGCTCTGGCTGCATTGCTTTGTGATTGGACCGGTGGGGCACCTTTTATATGATCTTGATCAGCTTTAGTCGAAATCTGGAGTGGACCGGAGCCTTGGGCGGCCCATGGAGCGCCATCTGCTGACGTGGACTGTCAGCCTCACCTACCAAGAACCTTGGAGCCAATCCCGCGGAGAGAGAGGAACCGCGTCCGTACGGGCGGCCCAGGGCAGGCCACCCAGAGCTCGTCTCTTGAGCGGCCTGGGCTGGTTCGTGCTCGGACATTCCCTGCTGTCCTTTTCTCTTGTCCCCTCTCCCTTTGCACTGGATCCTTCGATTCCAGCCATGAATCTACATTTTGTCCCTTCTTTCCTTCTCTTTTTGTCTTGTTCTTTATTGATCCTCTCTTGGGCAGCCATTGATGATGGCTTGGGGGCCATTGTGGGAGAGATTGGTGGGTCCCATGTTGCAGCAATTGATGAAGGCTTTAAAGGTGGTGAGGTGCCTTTGATTGATGGTGGGGATGATGCATTAAATAGGGGTATTGATGATGAATTAGGGGTGGTTGTTGGGAGAGCTTTGAATGGCTCTATTAATGGTGGAATGGCTGTAATTCCAGATTTGGATAGGCCTTTGATTGTGGGAGAAATGGATGGTATGGATAGGATGATGAGGTGGGACATGGGTGAAGCTATGCATCCCTTGAGTGTGGGCCCCATGGATGATGTGATGGATGGTGATGATGGGACCATGAGGGACATAGATGGGCTGATCTCATGCTTGGATGGGATAGATTGTTCAGATGGTATTTTTGACGGTTTGGATGCTCTTGATGAGGGCCAGGATGTGCAGTATACTTCTTTGGGTGGACTTAATGTGATCATTGATGATGTCCCCCTGATGATGGACGGTGTTGATGCCTCGATGATCCCTTTGATCGGCCAGGATGATGATTGGATTCATGATTTCTTGTTGGAGGGGGCCGCAGGTCCAGATCTGACCGTTGATTCTTCGATCGGGGCTGCCGGGACCCTTTTTGATGGTTCAGATGTATTCTTTGACGGTCAGATTAGCCAGGATGTCACGATGTGCGGTGTGATCTTCACTGACAGTCCTTTTGATGGGGAGCATTGTCCTTTTCTTCACGCGAACAAGGTCATCGGTCCTTTGCGCACTCCGTTCATGAGGTGGGCAAGTCTTCTCATGCGGCTGAGGTTATGACAGTTTCAGATAGCGATGCGACTATATCAGACATAGCCATCACTGAGGGCAGGTCAGGGGCTGTCGAGTCTGCAGAGGTTCCAGCTTTTCCTTCCCCTTCGCCCGTTGACCTTCCGATCCTTGATGAGTCATCATTGATTTCTGGGCCTTTTGTGCTGGAGGGGGTACCAGTGAGGACTTGTCAGCTGCTTCCTCGTTCTTCTTGCTCGCCACGACTGCTTGCTTGGCTTGACAGTTTGTCAGCTTATGAGATTCGGGAGTTAGAGTCCTATGGCTTCGGCAGTCTGATCCATATGGCCAGAGTTGATATTGACTGGAGAATGCTCGGAGCTGCCTTGATTGACTGGGTCCCTTCGTTGAACTTGTTCGCGTTCAACGATATGGAGATGGGGCCTTCTTTGGAGGACCTTGCACGCTTGACTGGTCTACCCTGGGATTATTCTCAGTATTTTTCGCCGAAGACGTCGCCGAAGACTGCCACACCGCAGAACTGGTTCGGGATCCCCTATCTTGTTCGGCCTGCAGCCGGTGGCCAGGATGCTGTGGTGTTTTCCTTGGACTTACTGTATGATCTTTTTTCGGGTCCTCGGAGTGCGGCCAGTTCTACCTTTGCTCGGAACGCACTGATGTTCTGCTTGATTGTTGAGGTGCTATTCTCAGGATGGCGCAGATCCCAGACTCCTTTGCTTTTTGAGGTGATGACTCGAGCTATCCGACGGCAGGGGATCATTTCTCTTATCTTGGCCGAGCTGTTTAATGGGCTGACTGACTGCGCCCTGGGCCGCACTCGTGTTCTTCGCGGCTGTTGTGCCTTTCTTCAGGTATCTTTTCTGCACCCTTTTTCTTCTTGCTTTGTTAGGGATTGCTTTGCTTTAGCTGAAGTTCTTTTCCTTTTTTGTGATCAGGTCTGGCTATGGGAGCGTCTTTCGCTGACTGTTCCTGTACCTTTTCCTGACACTCGTCGCCCAGACCTTATGCGACACATTATGGAGTTTCTTCCTCATACAGCTAGGATGAGCGAGCCCTTGTATCGCAGGATGTTTGCTGAACTTTGTGACTGGAACGTTCGTTGGGAGTCATCTTGGCTTTCACTTCCTCCAGTGCTTTGCGATGCACACCGCCATCCTCTGATGTTGGTAGGCTTTCGATCCTACTTTTCTTACCATCCCATCCGGTTCCTGCGGCAGTTTGGGTATGAGCAGGATGTTCCTCATTTCGCTTTTACGGGTATCGGGTGTCGAGTACTTCCCTCTAGATCTTCTGACTTCAGGACCCGGATTGATTGTTCTTGGGCGAGCTACCTGACTGCTGATTTGCTGGGTTTTGAGCTGCGGACTTTTCCGATGGCGACCGCCCCATATCAGTACTGGGTTGCTGAGCAGTCTTTGTACCGACGTATCCCTTGCTGGCACCAGACTGCTGATGAGGATGAGCAGGATATCCTTGGAGATGCAGGCTCTTCATCTGGTTCATATGAACCCTTTGAGGAGCACCCGTTTATCGATCTTGGCTTCCTTTTGGCCACTCATGGCCATCTGCTGTCTGAGATCTCTGCACTTCGGTATCATTGTGAGATGATGTCGAGGAGATTGGTTACCGATCAGAGGTTGACTGATGAGGAGACAGCGATCCGTACCCTTGAGCGCGATGAGGCGCATTACCTGCGTATGGAGGTGAGCAGGTTGAGAGCGAGACTATCTTTTTATGAGTCAGAGGACTCACCTGATGTGGCCGAGGAGGAGGGTAGAGATTGATTGTGTTGGCCACCTGCACATTCTTTTTTGCATATATGATTGATGATGATGCATTTTTTTTTGTATTTTTTGAAAAAGATGATATGATATGTGTAAAAGAAATATGATGCATTTAATTAAAAAAGAGAAAACTGTTTGAAAATCTACTGTGCCATGAGTTGTCTTGTGAGTGTGTCTGGATTTTGTGTCAGGATATAGGAATCAGAACTAGGGCTCGGCCAATGCCTTGACCGATGTCTCGAGATTTGACTTGCTTGATCCTTTGGTTCCCTAGAGATGTAGGCAATGGAAACTCTTGCTTCCTGAGATTGTCAGAGTTTGTAGAGTTCTTCACTCCTGACTGTACTTCCTCTTGTTCTTGCACTTTCACTGCTTGAACCGATCTGGATTGTCTGATTTCTTAGTACCTGCACTTTTATTTTTTCTTTTTTTTCATTTGAGCCATTTTTGCCTGCAGTGCTCTTTCGAGTTTTCACCACAGTCGGCTTTTTCCCGTCATTTTTGCCCGTGGCGCCCTTTCGGGTTTTCACCACGTCCCGGGTATTTGGTCTTGCCTGCCCCTTGGCAGCTATGCTGTTTTTACCCTTGGCGCCCTTTCAGGTTTTCACCAAGTCCGCTGTATGCCCACTGTTTTTACTCGGAGCGCCCTTTCGGGTTTTCACTCCGCCCTCTTTGTTTAGGCACACATTTTCTTTTTCTCTTTTTTTTTCTTTTTCTGCATCCTTGGATAACTGCGGCGGCTAGAGGTCGGGAATCCGTCGTTGCCGGCCGATGGCAGTCTTTCAGCCCTTATCCTGAGTTACGATAATAGAGCTGTCGGTCTTTGCTAAAGACCCCTCTGAGATGAATGGATGGATGACTGTGTTTCTTGGATTGATTTTTTTTTTTGAGTGCCTTTCTTTGGCTTCCCTTTTTCTTTCTCTTTTTTTTTCTTTTTTTTTTCTTTTATATTCTTTTTCTCTCCTTTTTTTTTGTCTTTTCCTTTTGAATTCCCCCCTTTTTTTTTGTATTTTCCTCTTTTTGAATCCCCTTATTTGAAATACTTGTTGGTGGACGGAAATGATTTCTCAGAGATCTTAGCTTTGATCTCTTGACTTTAGCTCTATTAAAGTAACCTTTGATAAGGTCAGAATAACTTACCCGTGAAAGATCTTCACGTTGTCGGCGTTGGTTGGCTCAGGAAGATCCACCCCTCTCATGCTGGTGAGTCTGAGGGCGCCTCTGGGAAGTACTTTTCTGACGATCAGTGGCCCGTCCCACGAGGGTTTGAACTTTCCTCTGGGGTCCGGAAGGTGTGACGGTAGAATCTTCTTCATGACCATGTCGCCTACCTTGAAACTTCTTTTTCGGACTCTCTTGTTGTAAGCCCGAGCGATCCTTTTCTGATAGCATTGTGAATGACTTAGTGCACGCATGCGCTTTTCATCTGCTAGCTGCAACTGATCGAATCTGGCCCGTTGCCATTCTCCTTCTTCAATTTTGCTTTCTAATAACACCCGTAGTGATGGTATTTCCACTTCGACTGGTAGAACTGCTTCCATTCCATAAGTAAGCTCGAGAGGAGTAACGCCCGTAGCAGACCGTATGGACGTTCGATAGGCCCAAAGCGCATATGGGAGCATATCTGACCAATCTCGATATGTGACGACCATCTTCTCGAGTATGCTGACGATTGTCTTGTTTGCGGCTTCTACCCCACCGTTCATCTGGGGACGGTAGGGGCTTGATCGATGACGTTGGATCTTGAACTTGCTGAGGAAGTCATCCATCTTCTTATTGACGAACGGGGTCCCATTATCTGTGATGATAGCATTGGGGATTCCATACCGGCATATGATGTTGTTCTTTATGAATTTGATCACCTGAGATGCTGCAATTGTGGTGTAGGAGGCTGCCTCTACCCACTTGGTGAAGTAGTCGACTGCCACAAGTATGTACTCATGACCATTTGATGCTTTGGGATTGATCTTGCTGATGATGTCGAGTCCCCACATGGAGAAGGGCCAGGGGGTGGTCAGGTTGTATAACTCTGATGATGGGGCATGGATTTGATTCGCATGCTCCTGACACTTGAAGCATTTTCTGACGTGCTGGCAACAGTCTGTCTCCATGGTGAGCCAATAGTAGCCAAGTCGTAGAATCTTTTTTGCCATCATGTGCCCATTCATGTGAGGGCCACAGATTCCTTCGTGTATTTCTTTCATGATCTTTGCAGCTTCTGTTTCATCGACGCATCGAAGGAGGATGTGATTATAGGATCGCTTGTAGAGAACTTCGCCACTGATGGTGAACTGGCCGGCCAAACGTTGGATGGTTCGGCGATCTGTTGCTGTTGCTGATTCTGGATACTCCTGGGTTTCGAGATATTGCTTGATGTCGGCATACCAGGGTTTGTCAGGGACAGCTTCGGCTTCTTCTATTTGCAGGCAAAAAGCAGGTTCTTGAATTTCGACTGTGAGCTCCCATTCTGAAGCTCCTTTTGGGATCTCGAGCATTGATGCGAGCGTGGCGAGAGCATCTGCAAACTGGTTCTTGGCTCTGGGCATGTATGAGAAGGTGATTTCCTTGAATTCTTCGATCAGATTGTCAAGATACACATGATATGGTATCAACTTCTCATCCTTGGTCTTCCATTCGCCATTGGTCTGATTGATGATAAGCTGTGAGTCTCCAAATACTCGTAGCTTCTTGACGCCTAAGATTATGGCTTCCCTTAAGCCAGCGATGCATGCTTCGTACTCTGCCATGTTGTTGGTGCACTCGAATGCGATGCGCCTCGAGATAGGAATAGGGACATCGTCTGGAGAGTAGAGGATTGCTCCAATACCACTCCCTTTAGATTTTGCTGCGCCGTCGAAGAATAACGTCCACTCATCTTTTTTCTTCTTTTCTTCCTCTTCAATGAGCAAGAGATCTTCATCAGGGAAGAATGTCTTGAGCGGCTGATAGTCCAGGAGAGAGTGAGCCGCAAGATGATCGGTGAGGGCCTGTCCCTTGATCGCCTTTTGAGTGACATAGGTGATGTCAAACTCAGACAAGAGTAGTTGCCATTTAGCTATCCTTCCAGTGAGTGCCGGCTTCTCGAACAGGTACTTGAGCGGATCCATGTGAGCGAGGAGGAGAATAGGGAATGTAATCATGTATTGACGGAGTCGCTGAGTTGCCCAGACTAGGGCGAGGCAAGTCTTCTCGATCGGGGAATACCTGGTCTCGTAGTCGGTGAACTTTCGACTCAAATAGTATATTGCTTGTTCCTTCTTCCCGGTCTCGTCGTGTTGGCCGAGGACACAGCCAATGGCTTCTGCTGCTACTGAGATGTATAACAATAGTGGTCGTCCGGGAGCGGGCGGCACTAGGACTGGAGGATTCATGAGATATCTCTTGATGCGATCGAAGGCGACTTGGCAATCATCATTCCATTCTTTTGGAACGTTTTTTCGGAGGAGCTTGAATATGGGCTCACAGATAGGTGTGAGCTGTGCGATGAAGCGACTGATGTATTGAATTCTGCCGAGGAAGCCACGAATTTCTTTCTCTGTTCTAGGAGGGGGCATCTCGATGATTGCTCTGGTTTTGGTCTCGTCGACCCTGATGCCGTCTTCGCTCACCATAAAGCCGAGGAGCTTACCTCCCATTGCACCGAAGACACTTTTCTGAGGGTTGAGACGGAGCTTGTACTTTTCTAATCTGTTGAATAATTTCTTCAGATCTTCAAAGTGTCCTTCAATTGTGCGAGATTTGACGATCATGTCGTCCACATATACTTCGAGCTCTTTGTTCATCATGTCGTGGAATAATGCTGTCATTGCTCGCTGATATGTTGCTCCTGCGTTCTTCAGACCGAACGGCATCACCCTGTAACAGAAGGTTCCCCAGGGAGTGATAAATGCTGTCTTCTCACGATCTTCGACGGCCATCTTAATCTGATTGTAACCTGAGAACCCGTCCATGAATGAGAAGATCTTGTATCCAGCAGTGTTGTCGACCAGAGTGTCGATATGTGGCAAAGGGAAGTCATCTTTTGGATTGGCTTTGTTGAGATCTCGGAAGTCGATGCACATTCGAACCTTGCCATCCTTCTTCGGTACTGGTACGATGTTGGCGAGCCATTCAGGGTAATTGGAGACTACCAAGAATCCCGCGTTGTATTGTTTGATGACTTCATCTCGGACTTTCAGGGCCCACTCTGGCTTCATTCTTCGAAGTTTCTGCTTCACTGGCTTCATATCTGCCTTGGTTGGCAGATGGTGTACAACGAGCTCTTCATCGAGCCCCGGCATGTCTTCATATGAGAACGCGAAGTTGGACAATCTTTGAGCTAGGAACTCTATCATTTTCTGTTTCATCTCAGGTGGCAACGATTTTCCAATGCGTACTTCCCTAGGGATCTCAGGCGTCCCCAAGTTTACTATCTCGAAATCATCAGCTACAACATTGGCTTTAGATTCGAACTTTTTGAGGAGATCCTCTAGTTCGGGAGCTGGATCATCATCTTCCTCATCCCGAGCTTCGTCCAGACCCATGAGCTCGAAGTCTAATTCGATGTCGAAATCATATGATTCGACTTCGAACTCATGCGACTCTTTAGACGAACTTGGCACACTATTGAATGCAGGAGAAGAAATGTTTTTTGGTTTTTGAGATTTTTCTGAAATTGAAATGCTAGATGTTTTCGGCTTTTGAAAGTTTTTTATTTTTTTGGGTTTTCGAAATTCACGGGACTTTGAACAAGCAGGCATTGCAGACCATGATTGAACCCAACTTGTTCCAAAGTTTCGGTCGCTGCTTAAACAGGCATTTTTTTTGAAAGCCAGAGCCCTCAGATGGCTCTTTGGCTGATTCAAAAGTGAGGGGAACAGATGACCATTCAGGACCCCACACTTCCTCCCCTGAAGAGGTGGGGGTTAATGACTACAAAAAAATGAGGCAAAGGCTACGGATTATATTCGTAGCTATAAATATATAGCTACGAATATAATTCGTAGCAGGGCTGTGTCCGGTCCGTAGCTATTGGTGCTGTAGCCATAGCCTTTTAAGATACAGCTACGGATATAGTCCGTAGCTATATTACTTTGGCTACGAACAATAGCCGTCGCTATAGAAATCCAATTCGTAGCATTTTACGTACATAACGCTACGGACCCCTTTTTAGGGGTGCGAACTATATCCGTAGCTAATGTCTCTAATTTTTTTTAATAAGAACAGTATATCTAGCCATTTCTAGTACATGCCCTGATAGTTCAACCCATCTAAATGCCTTGGTAAAAAAATGTTCAGTCTGAGATATTTTGTAGGAACCCTATCAACAATGGAAAACCAAATCAAGTCTTGATCACCAATCTATGAACTGCACCTCTATCCACTAGGATGTATGGGGACCCAGAAAAAAACTCCCTAAAGAAATAGATTTGTAGAGGATCACATCCCAACAATAAGACCAACAGATAATATGATAAAATAATAAAGTAAAATCATGATAGTGCCTAACATGGGTTTAAGTTCTGAGCAAGAAATCCTACACCCACTTGCAAACAATAAGAACACAGAGAAATGATAAGAAAATAGATTAGTTGATAGACATACTGGTTAAATGCTGAAGTTGGAATTCCTAAATTAGAAAAAAAAAGAAAAAAAGAAAAAGAAAAAAGAAAGTAGCATCTTACGGGCCCATGGGTTTCACATACATTGCCTGGAATCCTCAAATGTTTAAGGTCGATCCCATTAAAAGCATGAGGAAACCTAAGCCTATAATGAAAAGGTCTGTTTCCAACCAACCTACATTTAAACCCATGCACTCAAGTACTTAAGATACAAGGAATGCAGGAAGTTATATCTTTTTAAGATCTTGAGCTATAAAAGAAGATTCTAGGAAAAAAATGCTTTTACATACCCACATGGATATAAATCATAATAAGTATAATTGCAAAAGTTGAAAAAATGAACTTCATTTACATTTTTTTGTTTTGAAAAAATGAGGGCGCACCTTTTCAAAATCAAACTGATTGCAACCAAATAATATAAGTAGACATAAATATGCTTTGGAAAGATCCTGAGGTTGAAAATAAGAACAAAAAATCACTGTGGGAGGAGTTTTATCCAATAAACTTGTGCAAGTAGTGAAATACCTTCCTCTTTCTGTCATCAGGGGGCTGTACTTCAATGGCAGTGTACAAATCAACATCATCAGCAGTAACCCGATAGTTAGGTTGCTTCACTCCTGTTGCCAGAAATATTTTTACAAACTGAATCTTTAAGAAAAGGCAGCAATGATAGAACACTAGAAATAAGATCCATTACCAACTATGTAATTCATAAACCCATTTTCCAAATAGCGTCTCCACGGTACAAAAGCATGGTGTGTGTGTGTGCGCGTGCATGTCGTGTACATGCATGCATGTGTGTTTGTGAACAAAGTATATATCCTTGTATCCATGATGAATCACACGAATCTAAACCCAAGTATTCGCATGGTATAATTGGGTTTCCATTTTGTATAAATTGGTCCAACGGTTCCATGAACTGGACCGTTGGTTTGTGGCTCTCACTGTGGAGAGAAGGCCCAAAAATTTCCCAGATAGGAAGATGTTGGCCTACATCTTCTGGGCTCCTTCAGTTAAATGTGAACTATCAATGCATCTCTTCTTGACCATCTATTTTCAAGCCACAAGTTAAATGGTTAGGATTGTCCGGGGAGATTTTTGGGGCATGCAATCAAAAGAATACAAGAATTCCTGATCTACTGCACATACTGTGCTAAATCAGCATCTAAACTATGACAGTCCAAAAATCTCTACCAGAAGCAGCTTTCAAACTATGATACTAATTACAACCTCACTTTAAACGAAATTAGGAAGCCTAAAGTTGATAAAGCATAGAACTCCTTTAGCCTTTGGAGAAAAGGAAATACATGATGAAAAAAAAAAAAAAAAAACAGAAAGACCAGAAAAAAAAAAAAAAAGAAAAAAAAAAAGTGTGTACCATGGATAGGCGAAACCATAGAAATCAGACAGATTCCATCCTAATTCCAATTTAATGATCAGATCAGTACGTAGCTCACTATGGACTGCTACAACAAAACTGAAAAATGGTCCACATTCATTAGGTAAAACAGTATAAAAAACAACATCCACAAATCAAATGGTTAGCATTATCCAATTAGCACAATTTCTAGGTTATGCACCATCTATAAAGGGGGCGTCAAATGAAGTGCTGCATCAAGTTGCCATTAAAAATTGGTTATTAGACGATAAAGTTGCCATTAAAAATTGCCAACACGTTCCTTGTGTATGAGATCTGAACCGTTCACCATGTGGGCCAAGTGGTCTATATTGTTTCCAAGAGTGGACAGCCGGCTTGCTAACTAAATGGAGACCTGTGACCCAGCTGATGAGTTGATCGACTTGATGTTTGTGCATGGGGATCTTCATGATGTGTCCCATCTCCTGGACTTCCCAGATGTTATTTTGGGTCTCACCCCGCTTTCCCTATGATTCAACTCCATTAGCTAGGACCCAAGTTACTTATTGGGCTGGATATGGCCTAGTATCTGCATTTTTGACCCACAAGTAGGCCCACCCCAAGATAACGGACATAGGTTGGATGGGCCTTGACTTGGAAGCGGATTGCGAACTGAGTAACTCAGCACACTTAGCATCCTGAGTAAACTCTGCGGGGTTCACCGTGATTTATGTATTTCATCTGTACTGTTAGAAAAATTCTTGGGGGCTGCAGAAGTTTTGGATCAAGCTGATATTTGTTTTTTCCCTTCATTAATGTCAGTACGATAAGAGCGTGCTGAGTAACTCAGGACGCAATCCAATACCCTTGACTCACGCCTTTTGCTCATAGATGGACCAAGAAATTCAACAGCCCGGATTGGCCCATCCTATTTGGCATTGCATTGAGTGAGTTCGGGCTATGTATGGTTAAATATATGGGTCTGTTTTTAATTTAAGGGCCTTTAATATGTGGCCCACTCTTGGGTCTGATCTTTCGGACCTGATAGATGAGCCCATTCCTTGCTTTATCGTTGTGATGAGTCCCTTCTACTTGTGCCATGGGACTAATCGACCTATGATTAATGGACCAATCAGTTGGATCTTTGTACACAGTACACAATCAGACCCATATGATTAATGGACCAATCAGTTGGATCTTTGTACACAATACACAATCAGACCCATATGATGAATGGACAGGATCATTGACCATCGTGCCATATGCCAACTTGATTGCAACGCATCAGACAAGGAAATTGGCACACTGCGGTCTGATTTCCCTTTATTAGCAATTTAGCATATTATTTCAGGAGAAGGTTGCTGTTGGTTAGCACAGCATGGTCGGATCATGGTCAAAGTGCAACAAGGAGTGGGTCCCACTTTTTTCAAAAAATATCTAATTGGTGGTGGGATTAAACGGTGATTGATGGGGGAAGACTTGGCCGGCATCAGCCTAAAGGCCCCATAAGTTGGCCCAGACCATCTATACTTATTTAACATGGGTGGGCTCAGTATTTTCGTTGGTGACTTGGCATGGCCGGAGCCTGATTCCTCCTTTAACTTATTGGCTGTGTTAGGCCTGGACTTGGGTCATTATCTCATGGCTGAACTCGGACGAGTTTCAGCCCCTAGGTACATTGGGCTGGGCCCGGCATTGGTCCTAGCCCAGCCACAGCCCTATTTGATTGAAATGGTCATGAAAGGAAAAGGATTAAAGTGTGTTAGAGAGAAAAAAAGAAGAAAAAAAGAAGGGGGGGGGGGGGGGGGGGGGGGGGGGGGGAGACTAACCCACTTGTGGTGTCCCAGTTGACTCCTTGATCCACCTAATTTTTAGGCCAGTGTCCTAACTTGAGCTAACATGATGGACATACAGAGTGCATGTCATAGTCATTAGAGTGGGCCCCACAAGGCTTTTGCTATATCCTATCTCTAATTAGGCACTTCATGCCAGTTACACTCAAAGAAGAGGAGAGGTTGGTATGGTCTACACATACTAAAAAAAGTGAAAGGAAGTGGGTTCAATCTAGACCATTCATAGCACCTTATAAGATAAAATCTAAACCATCCTCGTCAGACAACTACAATTTTTAATGGCAACTTTACGTGTGTGATGTAGGACAAAAGTCTCCAACAAGAACATCCTAGCAATCCAATGAAGTGCTGCATCAAAACACAATTGTACATTGCCTATGCAGCCAAGCATGTGCAGTATAACCATCTTAGAGTTATATCATTCTCTAATGAGGACACGCATAGCATCCTAGAGTTTTCAGTCTGTACTAGTACAACCCATTGTTCAAATGATCCAGACCATTTCAATTCTTTTCAATTAGCATCCAAACACATGCTACAAATACTACTGGAGACCAAAACACAATCCTCAATTTTGTTGTCTACAAAAGCATCTAAAACATGATAATTCAAGAAATTCTGAATAGGCTAGAAACAAAGGAGAAATACCAAGACATATCGTATGTACCTCAAGAGGCATGAGAGCTGTTAGAATAAACCTGTACACATAAACAAATATATCAATAAGACCCAAAAATACCGACCTTTCATATTTATGGAAGATTACAAGGAGGGGAAATGAAAGAAGCAGAAAAAATAACGAAATTCCAAGGCTTTTTTTTTTTTTTTTTTTTTTAAAGAATAACTCTTTCATTAACAGCAAACCAGAATTACATTCGGGCAAGATCCCGCCAAGAAAACCAAGGGATCCCGCCTAGCATAAGCTACCATTTACAGACAAAACGGCCCCCTAAACCCCGCCAACTGAACTAAAAGAAAAAAGAAAAAACCACTGAATCATCCTCATCATAACATCTAGGTCACCGTTCCCCTTTCTTGTTACTCTTCCTCAATCTAATAAGGCCTATATACCTGCATTGTCCAAAGCAAGGGAGGCTCTGATCAGCATGGGGAGCTCACCTTTAACTGTTGGAAAGATCATGGCAACCTCCATTGCAAAAGAAGAAATTAAATCATACTTAAAATGATTTTTAAAAAAAAGAATGCATGGCGTGAATAAAGCATATTTGATTGGCTTATTCTTGGATGAGGTAAGTGTTGCATATTTGATTAATCCAAACAATCCTTTTGGCATGCCTTATTGTGAATGACCATTGTTCAAAAATCATACTGATAAGATCATGTTGACCATCCAAAAATCATACTGATAAGATCATGTTGACCATCCAATCAATGGCCTTCAGACATAAAATGGCCTACAGTCCACATTTAAAAAGGAAAAGCCATTGATAAAACAATTAAAGTAATCAAATCAATGTAAATTTATACAATGGTCCACAAAGAAGACAACTAGATGGACAATACAGTGGTTTCATCTATCCATACACCCATACAGCAACTTGCAAGTGTCAAACTGGCGAGGACCGGTAGCATGGTTTCATCCAAAAAGGGTCTTGGTCGAAGCATTTCTTCAAACAATTATAATGCAAATTTCTATATAAAAAAGAATTAAACAGTTTTTCCTTAAAATGTATGGATACAATCTATACAAGGAATGGAGAAGCTATCAGTAGATTTTCAAAGCAAGATATCATCACATCCACAGATTTCAACGGGCCCAAGGTCCCATCTGAAAAAAGGTGGGACATCCCAAATGCCACTTACATTGCAGCTGAGCAAACAATGAAAGTAGGCCATTCTTCAACAATGCTGGGACTTCTTTTAGAAAGGAAACAGAGGAACGGTCCATACACCTAGTGACAAACCTGAGGGCTAAACCTGATTGATTATCTAGCCACAACAGATAAAGTCGACAGCCCACCAGATGAATGGACTGAATCTCGTATCCACAACTAGGATCTGAATCCAGCTCCAGCTCATGCTCCTACAAAAGAGTAAAGCCACAAATCAACATTGGATAGATATACATCATTTCATGATACATATAAATGCATCTCAAAACAGTTCTTCAAATTTGCACTTGGGAACCTGAAGCATAGTAAACTGCTTGTAACGCCTTGAAACTCCAACTCTAACAGTGTCCTGAATATTTTGAAAGAGTCAAAAGCATAATAAATGGATACTGAAAAGGTCAACCACATTCTACATACAATCCTCTAGTGTACAAGAACACATATTGACACAGTACCTGATTTATTCTTCTGAAAGTGTCGAGTCCATGACACTAAATGGGAATACAAAGGTAACAACAATCCGATCATTTCCAATTTCCTGAACTGATTATTACATTCCAAAATCAATAGCACATCTGCATCCTAAAGCATCCTAAATCTAACAAACTTCATAAAACCCCAATTCATCTTAAGGTTTTCTTGAATAAAAATAACAAGAAACACCTCGTGCATGTCCAACCAAGGGGAAGATACCATTTGATCCAGTTCTTCCTGACTACAAAATTTGGCACAAAATTCTTATAGATCATCTTGAACTTCAGTAGATTTCTTCAACAGAAAAAACCCAAAGGCAACATAGTATATTTCAAGTTATAAAAGGAAGCATGGTACACAAATAGAAATTAAGAGCATTTTTCATCACAATCAAGTGCTTCAAAACCCTTCCAACAAAAATCAGACATTAGAAGACAACTGATACTCTTTAATTATTAGATCATTATGCCAGGAAAGAAGAAGAAGAGCACTGCTTTCAAGGCCATACAACTCACCATCCTACGATCAATCATACAACAACCATCTGCACAAAGAAGAGTTGAAAATGTATCAAATCCCTCTGCAAGGCACAAAGACAGTACCAGCTTAATTCCTGTCAAAATAAAATAAAATATTCTGGACTTTTTTTTAAAGGTAATTATTTTTTTCCAAGTTATTTTGCACGTAAGCTATGGAAATTGCATATTACCAGCCTAGTCTCCTTTTTTTTCCTTTTCTTCTTCTTCTAGACATTTAACCAAGCACTTGTCATGCGCTCCCAATCTTCACTCTTCATCAGCTCTGTTCATTTGATTCATTGCATGGTTTTACTGCAGATCCCAATCAATCAACAAAATCACCTAAAAAGAAAAAGAAAAACCCTAAGAACGATAAAAAAAAATCTTATAAATCCTAGTACTTGAACGCTTTGCAAAAGAGCAAACACTGAAACCCTAATCGAGAGAGAGAGAGAGAGAGAGAGAGAGAGAGAGAGAGCCCTCTTCGAAAATCCATCTCTTCAACAACTCCACGGTTTTTCTTTCAACATTAAAACTAAAAACCCTCCCTCAATACAATCCTAATCTAAGAAAATTAAATCTCACAATTTATTCTCCAAAACCCACATCCCATTCTTCAAATCTCCTAGAAAGCCAACAAATACCACCACCTCAAATCTCCCAGACCTCTGATGATCTTCTCATCCTGCTCCTCTTCCTTCCTACTCATTTTCTAGAATGTAATTGAAGAATAGGACTGGAAAAAACAAAGATTTCAGATTTTCAGGGCGGTAATCGATGGATTGGACAGCCCTGCTCAAAATCTGAGATTTCTATGGAAGATTTAGGGTTCAGATTTGAATAAAGCTTTTGAGAGAGAGAGAGAGAGAGAGAGAGAGAGAGATACCTTTGATGGGAGAATGCCTGTCAAGGTGGTGGAGAGGAGTTGAGAGGGAGCGAGAGGGATGGAAAGAGTGAAGAGCCGCGAGAATTTCATTCTCGCGGGCTATTTTTGGGCATGTATGGGTACTACCCCCGCCAGGACAAAGTTAAGACGGACGGTTCCATCAGGGCCTCTGTGGGGCCCACCATGATGTATGTGATTTATCCAAGCCGCCCATTTATTTTGACGAATAGTTTTAAGGCACGATACCAGAAAGAGGAGATATTGAAGGCCTAAGTGGACCACACCACAAGAGCACCAGGGAACTGTGGGCACTTAATCTCCACTGGTTCCTATGGTGTGGTCCACTTGAGACTACAATCTGCCTCATTTTTTAGGCTCATGCCTTAAAATGAGCTGTCAAAACAGATGAACGGTTTAGATAAAACACATACATTGGGGTCAGCCCCATAGAGCATCTTACAGACTTCAAATATCTACCGAGTTCTGGTGCCGTGGTAGCAGTTAGCTAGGGATAAAATCCGTAGTAATATTGCTACGGTTTAGGTCCGTAGCAAAAAACTCTCATAATCCGTAGCCTTTACTCCTTTTTTTGGTAGTATATGATTTGGGCGAAGAATCATGGTCTGGCCCAATGACCATGACTTCTCGCTGGTCGGGTTCGAGATCTGAGTCGCACTCAGTCTCTCCCGGATCACTTACTTCGCATTGCAGTTCATCTGGTTCCACAGTGAGACACAAGTTTGGAACCTGGACATCAGACCAATCTAGGGCTGGCCACTTCCCTTTCTTGGTCCAATGGATGAGCTGCTTCTGCTCCTGGCTGATGATTGATGATGTTGACTTTGCAGAGATGGGCAAGTCGTGCCCCTTGCTAATTGGTGCTGAGATGGGCGAGTTGTGCCCCTTGCTGATTGAAGTGGGCAGGTTGTGCCCCTGGTTAAGAGAAGTGGGCAAGTTGTGCCCCTGGTTGGGAGCAGGTGTTAGAGTAACCTGATCCTGAAGCTGCTGTATTTATCTTCCTTCTTCGTCTTCATCATTTCCTTCTTCTTCTGGAGGCTTAGATGGTTCGAGAATCTGATCCCATCGAATGGGGGGCCACGTGGCCCAAACTAGGCTCATCGGGAGGCCTTTGTGTAGTGCAGTCGGTTGATTCCCTCCTGGATCTTTGCAAGGTTCTCCTGGCTTGACGAATTGGATGGGTAAGCACCGAAATTTCTTCCTCCTTTTGTCCATG
Organism: Liriodendron chinense; assembly: GCA_003013855.2. Taxonomy (NCBI): domain Eukaryota; kingdom Viridiplantae; phylum Streptophyta; class Magnoliopsida; order Magnoliales; family Magnoliaceae; genus Liriodendron; species Liriodendron chinense. Next base: position 820,060 of record ML058427.1, on the reverse strand, counting down.
AAGGTTGACCTGTATCCGAGTCCCCATTTGCGTTGGTTATATGTCAGCGGTACCTTTCTGGACTTGAAGTGATTCTTCATTCGGTATTTGAGGCTCAGACGCTCTGCCGGTGAAAAGACACGATCCACCCTTATCGGTTCTGGATTGGCGATAGAGTTCACAGTCTCGAATTCGAAACTGTGAAACGGGATGTCTTCTTCAGAGTGCTGGATATCGATGACCGGGATGTCTGGTTCAGTGGCAGTAGCATTGGAAGGAATGATGAGCTCCTTCTCTACATGGATAGAGATCACTTGATTTCCACAGATATACTTCACTCGTTGATGCAGGGTTGATGGCACAGCTCCAACCTTGTGCAGCCACTGTCGTCCGAGCAACATGTTGAAAGAGGTTGATATATCTAAGATTTGGAATGTGATGGTGGAGACTTCCGGACCTATTTGTACCTCTATGTCGACCTCCCCTTCTACTGATCGACGGGTGTTGTCAAATGCTCTGACACATATGGTGCTTGGTCGAAATGAAGAAGGACTGATTCCTAGTCGTTCCGCGGTCTTGAGTGGGCAGACGTTTAAGCTTGAGCCATTATCGATAAGGACCAGCGGGACGCAGAGGTCTTTGTATCGTAAGGCTATGTTGAGGGATCGCCCATGATCACGTCCCTCTGGTGGCAACTCATTATTTGTGAAGGTGATGGCGCGCAGAGCCAGAAGTTGTCCAATCATCAAAGCTATCATTTCTGGTGCCGTATCAGAGGAGACGTGAGCATCGTTCAAGGTCTTGGCAAACATTTCTCGGTGTATGCGAGATGTACAGAGTAACTCCCATACTGAGATTTGTGCAGGGATTGACTTGAGCTGATTCGCCACATCGTATGCGGCTTCATTTTTGTTGCCGAGGCCTGAAAGGGCGCCTTTGGGATCTCCTCTGTTCTGATTATCTCTTCGGATACAACGCCCATTGGGATTCATGTTCCCCACTTCCGCACATTCTGGATAGTGCCATGGAACCTCTTTGTACTTTTCCTCCCTTTTGCCTTCTAGGACCACCGGCTCTTGCAATGGTGCTGGTGTGGGTACCAGATCTTCCTCGTATGGAGCTTTTGCCTTGAGAACTACATTGTTGCCTGTGCTGAAGGGGTAGTATCGAGGCTTGTCTTCATAGACCACATAAGGTCGTGGTCCTGGCTTGATTGTTCCTGGAGCAGGAGGCTCCCATGGAATGAATACTGATCCTCTTGATATGGCAGGAGGTTTCTCTGTTCATCCCAGCTGCCGTAGTGTGATTGATACGCCTCCGGGGTTTGCCCCTTGCAATACGACTGGCTCGACTGGAAGAGCTCCTTCCAATACAACGGGTTCTTGTTGTTGATGAGTATAATCCTTCCATTGTGGATTGGATTGTTCTTGAGTTGCCCCTTGCAAGATGACAGGTTCGTATGTGGGCTCGATGTATGATTGTGCTCCTTCTAGGACGACTGGTTCCCAACATAAGGGGCCGTAAGGTGCCCCTTGCACAACTGGCACATCGTATGGAAGTGCTCCTTCGAGTACTACTGGCTCGGAGATTGAAGGAAGAAAGGGACCTGCCCCTTGCAAGATTGGAGGAGGATTTGTCGGCCCATAAGTGTAAGCATGAATGGACTGGATAGGGGAGAAGAAGCGATCGAGATGGTCCCCTTCTTCTATACTATTGACTGCAGGGCCACGAGACGTACTGGGGTTCGTTGGATGCTGAGGCAGAGGATTCCGAAGGATGTTGGTGGAAGCTGCTGGAGAAGTTCCAGGGACCGAGATGACGATCTTGCGGTCATCAATCAGGTCTTGTATGACATTCTTCAAAGTATAGCATCGATCAGTGGCGTGGCCACGTCCTTGATGATAGACGCAATACTCATTTTCTCGGTAGTTTGGTGGCAGAGGATGAGGAGGTGGCCTAGGTGCCATTAGAGTAAGTAATTGCTTCTGCACCAGAGTAGCCATGACTTTACTGAGCGGTTGAGAGAGGGGAGTAAATTTCCTGGACTCCCTGTAGTTTTGCCTATTTTGATATGAGTATTGACCGTTTCCTCTGAACTGCTGTTGTTGTCGAGGTGGTTGTGGCTGAGGATTCAGTTGTGGCTGATACCGCTGAGGCTGATGCTGAACTTGATTCTGCTGATACTGTTGACGTCCCTGTGGGGGAGCATGTTGATTTCCTTGAGCAGTGGTGTTGATGTTGTTTACCTCTGTTGGGCGGGGAGGAGAACCATTGCGGTTTCCATTCCCGTGCCCGATAGGTCTTCCTTCCACTCTGTTCCTCTTGACTGGAGTGGCTTGATGAGGCCATGGGGAAATCGTCCCGGCACGGATTCCTGCTTCGACTTGCTCTCCAGCACGGATCAACTGTGAGAAATTCGCATATGGATGCGAGATGAGATATCCGGATATGCCTGGATATATTGAATGAACAATCATGGAGATTTGTTCTTCGTCGTCGATGGGTGTCCGCATTCTGGCTGCCATAGCTCGCCAACGTCCCACATAAGCTGATAGCGTTTCATCATTCCTTTGCCTGAGAGCCGCGAGGTCGGCTCTTCTGGGTGCCATGTTGAGATTGTATGCAAATCTGTCGACGAAAGCCTGGGAGAGCTGTTCCCACGTCCTGATGCGGTGGCAGTCCAGTAAAGTGTACCAATCTAGGGCATCGCCCTTCAGAGATTTTTGGAACAAACGAATAAGGGCCCCTTCATTTCCTGCGATTGCACTCAGCTCTCCACAGAAGGCCTTGAGATGTGCTGTGGGACAACCGCTGCCGTCGTATCTTTTGAATTTTGGTACCTCAAATTTTTGAGGTACTTAAGCATCTGGGAAAGGACACAAGTCTCTGAACTTGGTCGAAGGTAAGTTGATTCCTTGCTGTCGCTGAAGCTGATTTTGCAAGATCTGGAACTGCTCCCGCAACTCGTCCAGTCCTGAGTGATCTGTTCGAGCGACTGGTGCCTCTTGGAGTAAGGCACGTTCTTCTTCGGCATAGTGGTCGATGTCTTCCACCCTATGGGCTTGCTGACAAGCAACCGCGGGTTGCTGAAGTTGATTTGATGATTGGACTGGATTCTGATGAACTTGTGCTTGAAATGATGGTAACTGAACTGGAGGTTGAACTGGAACTTGCTGGAAATTGACTGGATTTTGCTGAATTGAAGATTGCTGAAAATTAACTGGATTTTGCTGAATTGAAGATTGCTGAAAATTAACTGGAATCCCATCGGCGGGGATGTGCTGGAATTGAAAAGTGCTCCTGTTTGCAGGAGGCTGAGATGCTGGGAAGTGACCCCCTTGTTGGGTATTCGCCACTGTCCGCTGATTGATGTGGGCTTGACACTGACCCCCATTGTGGGCATTCGCCAGTGCTGTCCCTGTTGCTGGAAATTGAATTGAAATCCCATCGGCGGGAATGTGTTGGAATTAAAAAGGTGTCCTATCGGCGGGGACATGCTGAGATCTACTGAGATTGTTGTTTGCCAGATTGACTAGAGGCTGACTGGAAGTCCCTGCGACTGGGATGCTCTGAGATGGCCCCGTTGTTACAGGAAGGTATTGAGAAGGATGCTCCATAGCAAAGGGCTGAGGAGGCTGCTGTCGGTAGTCTTGGGCAGACTCCGATGGTTGTGCTTGATTTGAACTGGAGGCCGGAGGGATCCGGCATGGTTGTTGAGATTGCTGAACTGGGCCAACCTGATTGTTGGCTGCTGCGGTGGTTTGTGCTTGCATGAATTGCAAGAGCATTTCTTGCATTGCTCTCATTCCTTGTGCCAATTCTTGTATGATTGGCGTATTGTCAACGGGCTGTTGCGCTGGAGGTTGCGCTTCGGTCATTTCGAGAGCAGGGAAGTGATGAGTTTCTTCTTCGTGGTCGGACATGGCTTGCTGAGCCCGAGTGCGGATTATGCTGCAGAAGGGAAGCTGTCTCCGAACACGTTGAGCCCGAGGAGGCGCAATGGTGAGGACTATATTCTTTTTGGGTTTTGGGATTTTCTATTTTTTTCTTGGTTTAGGGATTTTTTTATTTTTTGTTTGTTTTGGGTTTTGGGTAGAATGCTATGCAGATGAGATTGTATGAGGATTAGTGACTTTCAAGTACGGGAAGGATTTTGTTTTTCAAGTCGGATCACGTCTAGTGGGACTAGCTCATCCCCAGTGGAGTCGCCATTCTGTGGACCCTCGCCGATTTTCCGCGCTCCCACACGACGTCGTTCTCCCTTCCCCTTTCCTTTCAGAACAGAAGGAGATGAGGACGCGTGAGTGCGAAATCGCCGTTTATGCCACTGGCTTGCCTCGTTCTCGAGGGCTTCGTTTGGTTATCGTGTTAAGTTGGATGAGTTTATATAAGACCAGAGTCGCCACTAGCCAGTTACTTCGAATCTACAGTCGGCTAGACCCTGTAGAAACGTTAGAGAAGAAAATCCGAAGATTCCTTCCTCTAAAATGACTCCTGTTGATCTGCGGCCAGAGATTCAAGGTAAGGGATCACGGTTATAGGGTGGGAAGAGGTTAAGCACCCCACACACTGCCCGTGCCGAAGTACGGTCTCTACTTCACAGAATCGATCGAATACTTGAAAGTCTAGTTTAATCCTCGTATATTCTCATGGATGACATGATGCATGAATGCGGGTCTGAACAGTAAGAGTTTCTGATGGGCAGGTTCCTACAACGGGCAAGCCCAGAGCGTACGCTCGAACTGACAGGTGCTTTATGCGAGATGATGCATGCTGTGTGCTTGAATATTCAAAGTGTTTATAGTGATATGTACATGAATGCAGGTCTGAACAGTAAGAGTTTCTGATGGGCAGGTTTCAACAACGGGCAAGCCCAGAGCATACGCTCGAACTGACAGGTGCTTAATTTAAGACATATGCGGTGTGCTTGAATAATCAAGGTGCTTGTAGTGAAGCAGGGGGGTTGGAAGAAAAGTAAATGTTGCACTTATGCTAGATGCAAATGAGATGATGCTGGAAAAATGATAGCTGGATGGACGGAGGTATCGCAAGGATTGGCTTCGAGTGGCTGGATCAAGACTTGGGTGACTTGAGAGGCTTGGACCAGTGGTCAGGCTGGGCTGGACCAGGGCTAGACTCTCCTCACTCGGGCTCTCCTTGGTGGAAAAATGGGCTAAGGGGTGGAGAAGGACTCGGACCTCACCCGGACTGGCTGGACTTGGAGGGATGTTGAAATGAGAAGGGGAGGGGGGTATTTATAGCAGCGAGGAGTGGCAGTTTGTGTAATTTTGTCCGGGCGGCCTGCCATGGGCCGCCCGTACGGCCGCTCCTCGGTTTTCAGCGAGTACGGTCGCTCCCTCGGGGCCGCTGTTGGACTCGCTGGTCGACTCAATGAGTTGACTCAGCGGGTCGACTCGGTGGTTTGACTCGACGGGTTGACTCGACGGGTTGACTCGGTGTTTTGACTCGACGGGTTGACTCGGCGGGTTGACTCAGTGAGTTTGACTTTTTAAGGATTTTTTTGACTGGCCTTTTTTCTGGGGGGTTTTTCAGGGTGGTGTTTAGGACTAGGTTGACTGGGTTCAGGCTTGAACTGGGCTATGGAATGGGGCTTACAAGGGTGAGTTTGGCTGAGTTTGGACTTGGGATTTAGGGGTATGGCCCTCCATTCAACCAGCTATCTCTACCAACAGTGTAGCCGAAGGTGGGGTGTCTACAGTACTGAAGTAACCATTTCACTGTTTCCCAATGCTGTTTATCAGGGTTTGACATATATCTGCTCACAACACCAACAACATGTGAAATATCTGGTCTAGTATAAAACATGGCATATATGAAACTGTTAATTGCGCTCGAGTAGAGCGCATGAGACATATACCGCTTTTCTTCATCTTACGCAGGATATAACTTTGAAGAAAGAACAAAGCGAGCACGTGATGAGTATTAACCAGTTTTGTCTTTTCTAGTCTAAACTTAACTAAGACCTTCTCAAGGTATTCTTCTTGAGACAACCATAGTCTGTTCCTTTTTCCTATATATGTATATATCGATGTCGATAATCTTCTTTACAGCCCTCAAATCTTTCATCTCAATTGTCCTAGATAGCTGAGCCTTTAATATATTGATTTCAGACATGTATGACTGGCGATAAGCATGTCATTAACATATAACATCAGAATAATGAATTCCTTATCACTTATTGCTCTGAAATAGACACAATGATTTAATTCACTTCTGATAAATCGCTGGCTCAACATGAAAGAATCAAATTTCTTGTACCACACCCTATGCAACTATTTCAAGCCATACAATGACCTCTTTAACTTGCAAACTGAATTCTCCTTTTTCTACCCCTCAAACCCTTCAGGTTGCTTCATGTAGATCTGTTCTTCTAGTCCCCATGTAAAAATCCAGTCTTCATATCTAACTGTTTCAGTTCCAGATTGTATTAGGCAAGCAAAGTCAATACTAATTTGATAGATACTTACTTTACCACTAGAGCGAATACCTTATTGAAGTAGGCACTCTTCTGAGCATAACCATTCGCTACCAATCTGTTCTTGTACCTATCTAGTTTCTTCCAGTAAATCCACTTGTAACCGATCACTTTTCGACCAACGAGAAGCTCCACCAGCTCCCATGTTTGATTTTTGTACAAAGAGTGGATCTCATCATACATCATTGTCATCAACTTCTCTATATCTCTACCCTCTAGTGCTTCTTAAAAAGTAGACGGATATCCCACATCTGTAATGAGAGCAAATGTAATGTTTAAGTCATCCTTATATCTCAATGGTAAGCTACGATCCCTTAATGATTTTTTCCTGACAGATAGCTGCTCTACTTCTTCTTGTATTTTTATCTACGGCTCGGGTTCTTCAAGTGTTTCACCCTTGTCTGTTTCAACATTAATAATTGATTTTTTTTTTTTTCATTTTCTTGTCATCATCCTTCCGAAACAAGGAACCTTCATCAAACTTGACGTCCTGGCTAAATATGATTTTTCGTGATACCTAGTCATACAATTTATAACATTTCACCATATCACCGTAGTCGACAAAAGTACACTTCTTATCCCTTTGGTCTAGCTTATCTTCTCAACTAATGGTACATAAAAGTAAGCGTCATAACTAAACATCCGTAGTCCCGAATAATTAATTACCTGAACACTCTATATTTTTTTTAAAATTTTGCAATCAATAGCTGTAGAGGAAGATCGATTTACTAAATAGCAAGCTGTAGAGACGGCTTTAGCCCCTAGTTCCTTGCTTAACCCAGAGTTACTTAAAATACTCCAGGCTCTTTCCAAAAGAGTCTGATTTATACGTTCAACCACATCATTCTGCTTTATTGTATACTTCATTATCCCCCACACTCTTGTAATATTGATTAAATTCCCTTGAAGTAAATTCACCATTATTATCTTTCCTCAAAATTTGTTACTTTCCACCTTGTTTGATTTTCAACCATTGCCTTTTAGGTCTTGGAAGTAGTGAAAATATTAGATTTATGTTTAAGAAAATAACCCCAAACTTTCTTTAAAAAGACGCCAATGAATGTAATAAAGTATGGCAACCCTCATCTAGAAATAACAGGCAATGATCTCTACACATCCAGATGCACATAATCCAGCTGACTTTTACTAACTTGCTTCCCAATTTTAAAGAATAACCTTAATTGTTTCCCATATATGCAATGCTCACATATATGTAAATCAAAACTTTTAAAACTAAGAATTAAACGACGATCGAGAAGTACCTTTATACTTCACTCTCTCATATTGCCTAGGCGCGCATGCCACAAATGTGTCGATGTGGACTCTATTACAAACATTGTCGCTCCACCCAATATAGTATTTTCGATCAACTTGTAAAGATTTCATTTCTTCTATGCCTTCATAACTGTGAGTGCCTTTTTTAAAACTTTTAGGACACATTCATAACCAACGAACTTGCACCTAAGTGCATCTAGAGCTCCTACAGAGATCAGATTCTTCTTCAGATCTGAAACATGCCTTACATCGGTCAAAATATGCTCAATCACATGGAACATCCCAATGCGAATCGAACCAATTCCAAACATTTTATAGGCATGATCATTGCCCATAAGAACCAAGCCACCATCATACTCACTATATGTGGTGAACCAACTCCAATGCGAACACATATGGTACGATGCCCCCATATCCAAAAGCTACTCCTGATAGAGGTAATCGGTCTTGGATAATAACAACACGTCATAACCACCCGATCATTCACTAGATTATGTTGAATTGACTTCCTTTAACAAATCATCTGATACCTCCTACTTCTGGGTTTTGGAATTTTGACAGAACTTCTTCGTATGTCTCACTCTCTGACAATTCCATCACTTCAACTTACCTTTACCTTTCAACTTGGATCTGGATCGTGACTTCCCTTTCTTTCGTTCAGACAGTCTTCTCTTAGCAAATAACGCATCCGTAGAAGTACCTTCGCCTCCACCTTTTTTCTCAATTGATTCAACTGAAGGGCTGAGATAATGTCTCGATGTCGAAGGTATCCCTATGATAACAAAGAGTATCAACTAAATACTTTTAGGACTCCGGAAGAGATGTCAACAAGATTAGGACTTTGTCTTCTTCGTTGATCTTCACCCCCACTCTTGTCAACTTGCAAACTAATTTATTGAAGACATTAACGTGCTTAGAGAGATCTAACCCTTCTGCCATCTTCAAAGTGTAAAACTGTCTCTTCAGATGTAAATGATTGGTGAGCGACTTCGTCATGTAGATGCTCTTCATCTTCGTCCATAAGCTTGTGGTAGTTGTCTCATCAATGGCATTATAAAGAACGTCAACAGCCAAGCACAATTGGATTGTACTAATCACCCTCTAATCAAGTTTATCCTAATCCTCTTTCTTCATAGATTCCAAATGATGCGCTTTTTTAAGGAGTGTATGCTACAACCCTTATTGAACTGGGAGGGCTTTCATCTTCAACCCCCATAGGTTAAAGCTATTTTTGCGAGTGAACTTCTCTATCTCAAATTTCACATTAGATCCCTTTGATGTCATGCCTTCAAATTCAAACTAATACCCCAATGATGCTTTGATACTACTTGTTGGGAGTAGAAACAACCTCAGATCGAATCAAATCAGTAATAAAGGATGAAAAATCCAAGCAAACACAAAGAACACACGAGATTTTACATAAATACCCCTTGTAGGAAAAAACCACGATACAAAGTGATGATCAATCCGCTATAATCCGAAGAAGATTACAAGAGATGAAATAACTTACAGTAAAAACCCTAGCTTCCCCTTCAAAACCCTAGAATAAACGTGATAGGCTCTCCTCTTTACGCCCTAATTGTAATTAGGAGGATACTTATATACTCTCATACAAGATTAGGAAACAAAACTCGCACTTATTAAAACTTCTGTGCTTTTGTCGTTTGAACTGATGGGATCTTCGATTAGACCGACCGAAATCAACATCCACCAATCAAACCGAAAGTCGAACCGAAAATGTGCAAAATATCACAACAAGTAAATGGTCTAATTCGAAAATTTTCGATCGAACCAACAGAGAGGCATCAATTGAACCGAAAATTGCATTCTCTGCACTATGATTAAAGGCACTCGATCAACAGTTGTTACCTGCCGTTGCCGCCATTGATGGATGTGGCAGTGGTGATATATATTAATATCAATGACCGCATAGTTGTTATAGCAGTAGCGATCCCTCTCCACCTATAGTAGTCATGGCCACTACTGCCCGCTACAACTATGGCAGAGGAAACCCTTATTGCTATCACTAAGTTGAGTAGGCAACCGTGGCCAAGAAAATGAAAAAGGGAAAGGGATAAGGAAAGCCTTGTAAATAAATAAATAAAAATCAAAGGTGGTTGCTGCCTACTATTGCTACCATTGGTGGACATGGCAGTGGCGATAACTATTAAAATCGGCAGTGGCGATAGCTGTTAAAATCGCCGACCGCATATATGTGATAGCGATAGTGACCCCTCTCTACTGGTAGTGTCATGGCTACCACTGCCTCGCTGCAACTGTAGTAGAAGAAACTCTTACCGTGGCCAAGAAGACATTGAATAATGCCCATGAATAGTGTGAGGTTGTTGTTTTAACCTATCCACAATGTCATTTAATTAGTGGATTCAAATTTGGGTTAGGGCCCATTTCTGATAATCATAATAAAAAAAGTGATATTTGTGATTTTTTTACTACTTTTATGACATTATTTTTAGGGATGTCATAGGCTGTCCATGGGCATCTCGACTATGTATGTGCATATAGCATGATGGCCCAATTAAAAACCTAAGTTACTTCTTTAGTTAAGATTAAGCTATTCTAATTGAGGGCATTAGTGGGCCATTTTCAGGTCGATCTAAGTTATGACATTAAAAAATGGTTAAGGGTTTTTGTGCATTCCGATAGGACTAACTGAGTGGTAAATTTTGAACTTGTTAAGTGCATATAGAATCAACCCTTTCAATATGTTGGCTCCATGATAATGATCAACTAGTGAAAAAATAAGCCCTATCTACTCATCAAGTGGGCCTCACCAGGAAACAATGTGTAGCCATTAATAAATAGAAAAATATATATAAGTATGACTCACTTGATGAGTTTTTATGGCCTACTTTTGTAGAAGGTGATCCTCATGGTGGGACGGACCTATGAAAGGTTACATATGTCACACATATGAAAAGTTTAAGTTATTATGTGAATTGTAACACCTGGTACCTTTTTTAGGAGATTTTTTTGCTACACCTGTGCCTTAGCTAGACCGGGTGTAGCAATGACCCCATCATGGTGTATGTGTTGTATCCACGCTGTCTATCCATTTGGTGAGATCATTTTAGGGCGTGATACAAAAAATGAGGTAGATCCAAAGCTCAAGTGGACCCAGCACAAAAAATAGTGGGGATTGAATGCGAATCATTGAAAACTTCTTGGGGGTCGCTTGAGCTATGGATCTCCTCATTTTTGGTATCATGCCCAAAAATGATCTCGCCAAATGGCTGAACGGCATGGATACAACACATATATCATACACCCAGCGTAGCTATCGTTGCTAACGCATGGGTGTAGCAAAAATTTTCTCCCTTCTCCTGTGCCATATACATGATCATAAATACCATTTATTAAACATAGCTTTGCTGGGGAGCCACCTTGACGTATGTTTTGTATATCCACTGGGTTGATCAGTTTTTCCAGCTCGTTTAAGGCATGGTCTCTGAAACAAAACAGATCAGATATTAAGTGGACAACACAGTAGGGATTAAATGCCCACCATTAAAAACTTCTTGAGGCCACAAAATTTTTTGGATTAAGTTTATATTTGTGTTTTTCTTTCATCATGTATGTGTCACCTTATCAATATGTTAGATGACAAATAAACTCTACGGTGGGCCTTAGGAACTTTTTATCGGTGGGCGTTCCATGACCCTTGTGGTGTGGTCCGCTTGAAATTTGGATCTACTTTATTTTTTGGACTATGCCCTAAAATGCGCTGAAGAAACTGATGGACTGTGTGGACATGCAAAACAAAAATAAAGGTGGGCCCTACGTTCAAGGCCTTACCAGCTAAGCTCTTACCTGGAACTCACCTAATCTGCTCACCAAATACAAAACAATGTCTTAATTAGAGTCGCGTGGGAAATTGGCAATATCTTTCAGCCTGCAATCTTTGGATTGTCCGAACTCCGAAGGGATGCAGGTTGCGTCTTAGTGTCTTACCCTCGCATGTCTCTAGCCGCGCCCGGATAGATCTATAGGTGGGGTCTACTTCTCTGTCTATCCACGCTGTACATTCCTTTTCTAAAATCATTTTTTAAAATATGATCAAAAAATGAGGCAGATCTGATGCTCAAGTGGACTATACTAGAGATGACTTGCATTTAATGCAACCCAAGCTCACTATTTGGTGTAGTCCACCTGAGATTTGGATCTGCCTCACTTTTGGGTGAATACTTAAAATGATCTCAGAAAAGGGATGGACGGTGTAGATAAACAGATACATCACGGTGGGCCCTCACCTACAGATCTGCCTGGACGTGGCTAGAGACCACGTCCTGTCCGAAGAAAGAGAGGCTTTTATACTCTAACAGAGTATGGTTAATGATACGCTGGTACTTATAAATTAATCTGAAATTTGTATATCTAACATACAAGTAATTCAAATTAAACTGTCCAATTTGTGTTTACCAGTTTAGATATCTCATGAACCGAAAATCAAGTTCATACGGTTATCTGACTGATAGATTAATGGACACTTATTGGATGGTTAAAAATGAAAATATTCTATGGACTTTTTTCAACACACAAGTGTCCATGAATGAAATTTAAGATTGTGAAATTAAATCTGTATTTTGGACTGCGACTTAGATACAGTGGGTTACACAATTTAATCGGTTTGTTTTGAGTTAAAATTTGCCACGTGTACAGTTCCTAAGTGCCTGTGTAATATACATACTGGCAGCCAGAGTATGAAATAAATCCCCCACGGAGTAGATTTCCAACAATTCCCTTGGCGCGTATGGTGCCTTGCAGTCCACATGCTCGCACACTTTCCTGTGTGGAACATGTGCGGTAGATCAGAGCCTTCCATCAGGTTTGAAATGATTCATTTATCTTTTTCCCTATAAAAAAATCAGTCCATTTCACTTCCCAAGTGAGATGAGGTGTCTCAGCTGATGGACGGAATAGATGTCATAAAAAATCACGGTGGGCCCACAGAGCTCAGGTGTTGCACGCTACTGTAGGATACATTTGGTGTATTGATAGGATCCGTAGGGACCTTTAGCCTTTGGACCTGGAGTCATCTTTCAATGATCCAAACCATTCATTCGATTGGCCACACCTTGGACGGTGGACAACTGAAAAACAAAAACTCATATTAAATTTGGATTATTTTCCACCTTCTGATCATTTGACTTTTATTCTTTGAATTTGGACGGTCTCAATAACCTTTGAGTAATCAAAGGCTATGATGTTTCAAACTTTCATTTTTTTTCCTTTTCTTTTCTTTTTCAATCAAAGATTATCCCTCGTCGGTGAGGGTCATTACATGAACGGTGTGGGTCATTGTGAAGGACCGAGATCCAACGGCTGAAGTCCCAAGTTATGGTATGGCAATCCGTCGAGAAGTATTCCAGCAAACCTCCGTGCCCAGCTCCCTACCAATGGAGGCGGATTGCGTGGTGAACCCAATACCACATCTCCGTGGTGTAAGGACTCTGTGGGCCCAATCATGGCATCTCTTAATCCATGCCGTCCATCCATTTTTTCTGTTTACTTTAGGTTATGAGCTTAAAATTGAAGTATATCCCCAAGCTCAAGTGGACCACACCACAAGAAAGAGTGGGACAATGACGTCCACCATTGAAACCTTACTAGGGCCGAAAGGAAAACATACATATATCAGCTTGATCCAAAACTTCTGTGGCCCATTAAGTTTTCAATGGTAAGTGTTAAATCCCCACTGTTTACTCTGGTATAGTCCACTTGAGCTTTCGATATGCTTCAATTTCTTTTTTATTATGACCTAAAATGATCTATAAAAACTCATGGACGGGGTGGATATAACACATACATCATGATAAGGCCCACAGAACTTTGCCTTGTGAACACACTATGGAGGTCGGTGTCACGCAATCCGCGTCCCGGGGTGAACCCATCACATATATGTGTTATATCCACACCGTTCATCCATTTTTCCATATCATTTTAGGCAGGAGACCACATATGAGGAAGATCCAAAGCTCAAATGGACGACATCACAAAAAGCATTGGGTCCGTTCAAGCCCTCCTAGAACCCACCCTGATACTCATTTGCCATCCAACCTGTTGATAAGGTCACACAGACCTGGATGAAGGGTAAAACACAAATATCAGCTTGATCTGTTGATATAACACAGATATCATGGTGGGGCCACAGAAACTTGCCACGTCAACGCACGTCGGTGGTGGTTGCTACACCACGCAATCCGCGTCCGCCAATACCATTCCCTTGACCGGTAGATAAGTTTTCTAAAGCCGACACGCGTAAGTCCAGGTAACCCCTACACGCAGCACACGTGTCAACCTAATAACCATGAACGAAATCCGGGACGTGGATCATATGGGCCTCACTTCATAGATCACCGGTGAAGAACGGGATTTTTGTCCACTCACAAGAGGACTGAGGACGAAACATTTGAGTTGAATTTGGACCGTCCGCTACAAGTGGGACCCACCTAATGACTAACATCCTAGTTCGGCCCATTTCGTACAAAACAGTAGGCTCCACGTCATCCATGGCTCAGATGTTCCATAAAGAAGCCACGCAAGGCACGTGTGGCCGCGTGTAAATTCGCGTGTATGATTAGCAGATCTCGAGGCCCAGTAAAGGAGGAAAACATTGATACTCTGGTGCAGTGTGACGGACGATACGCAGGCACTTTGAACTTACTTAGATATCGTATACGTGGCATACAAGTAAGTCAAATTAAGCTGTTCAGTTTAGATGTACATGACCCAGTTTGTGTATCTGACCATTGGATTGGTGGACATTTATTGGACGGTCAAAAATGAAAAATCTCCAATGGTCTATTTTATCAGACAAGTGTCCACAATTTCAGAGGTTAGGAATTCTTCAACGAATCTGATTTTGGGACAGTGGGTTCACAATTTAGTCTGCTTAGTTTGAGTGAATAAATGCTACATGTGCAAGTTTAGAGCGCCTGCGTATCAAGCGTCATACGCTGCAAGAGTATCAAATAACTCCCCACTTAGATAAGGTAGGCGAGAATCTCAACTCCAACTGTGTTACTAATATAAAAAGAGGAAAAAAGAAAAAACGCCTGATTCTCGCTTCTTCGAGCCATCGCGGTCGTTTGATATTCACCCACCGCCTCTAATGGCGATGGCGACACGTGTCCCTCTAATTTCTTCTCCTTCATCCAACGGCTATAAAAGATCTCCCATTTCCCTTCCTTTCTTTTTGCCATTTCACCAAAGGAAGAGAGGCTGCAGAGCTTTCGCAGTTGTAGCTATGGCAGATGTTCCGCTGAGCACCGTTCTACTTACAGGAGCCGGTGGCAGAACTGGTAATTTCTCATTCTGCCTCTTTTTCTGTGTTTCCCCGTTTTCCTGGAAATGATAAGGTAGACACTGTAGCAGCAGAATGTGGTAGAGCTCCTTCTCTATTGTACAATTGGAAGGGATGCTTGCGAATCTGGACCGTCCATCTAGGAGACCCCACCTTGAATACCCCACTGTACAAAAATCAGGCCGATCGGATGATCATTGCTGTGATTTTTGACCATTCGGCACTCTCGGATGGGTGGTACAGTCAGATCGGTGTAGTCTTTCAACGTACACGGTGGGGTCCACTAAATGGACGGTCCTCCTTTTACACGTCTCTTGCTGAGTTTGTAGCTGGGAGGGGGTTCTCTGTTTCGTTGATTCTTGTAATGGAGTTGCAGGTTGGATTATTCAGTGATAATGGCGGACTTTGCACGGTTTATGAGGGTTTGCAATTCTGACAAGCGTGGCCCACCGTTTGGTAATCAAGACCATTGGTCTTTAGCGTCCGACCGTAGATGGACTATGTCCCAAAAATCTCCTTGATAGGAAGAATATTAACCGTTCGATTTGTGGACTATGGATAGACGGTTAAGAAGAGAATACAACAACGTTACATATGTGAACACAATGGTGACACGACTATAATCTCAAGAAAACTAACCATGATTTGGTTCAGATTGATCTGATGGAAGATTACTGGTTCTGGTCAATGTTGTCATAATCTAGGGGTCTAATCGTATCAAATTGCAAATACTACCGTGCATCATAAGTTTTTTTTTTTATTTAATTTGTCTTAAAAAAGTAGAAATAATCTACAAAAATTGTAAATAAGTTAGAAAAAGAAACTTGTCATTTATCCATTTTTCATGAACATGCATCAAGAAAATTAATACTAATCATGATATTATCAATTTAACAATTGTAAACGCTATTTTTGTAAGTATGTAAATGCGTCATTGTGTCATGGTAAAGCTCAAAACATTCAACCAATTGCCCATTTACATGTACTCATCTTTGAATATAAATATATAATTCAAGAAGGAAACAAAATGTCCTAAAAGAATCCGTCCTCACATTTGTTAATGCTCCCTCCCACATATCCTTAAATCATGTCAATATAGCCTCTTGAAACACCATTCTTTTCCAACACCCACCAAATTAATTCTCTAGGGATCCCATCGTGTGCTATATCTAAGTCAATAAAGACTACGTGGAGATCCTTCCTCTAATCATCCTCCCTATATATCTCCATCAATTGTCTAAGTAGGAAAATAGCTTTAGTGGCAGACCTCCTAGGCTTCCAAATTGATTTTTTAATACATTCATCTCATGCTTTGGTATTTTCTCAATCACTATCTTCCAAAGTTTCATGGTATGGCTGATAACTTTAATCCCACAATAGTTAGTGTACCTTTGTATGTTTCATTATTATAAATAGGTATCGTGGTACTTTTCCTCCATTTGTTTAGCACGTTCTTCGGTCTTGCAATCTTGTTGAACAACTTTGTCAACCAAAATAACCTATTATCCTCATACACTTCCAAACCTCTATCGGCATACCATCTAGTCCAAGGACCTTTCTTGTTTTCATCTTTCTCAAAGCTTACTTTACTTAAGATATCCTAATCCTATGAAAGTATCTATCGTCTCCTACATCATTTGAAAATAATTTCTCTACCTTTCATTAATCTCATTGTCCTTTACTAGTACTCTTTGGTTGTCACTCTTAATGCATCTAATGTGATCTAGGTACCTACCCTTCATCCCTCTCATTTTTGTAAGTTTGAAGACATCTTTATCACCTTATCTCATCGCCAATCTATTATAAAGATCATCATAAACCTTAAGTTTAGCCTCACTTACTTCTTTCTAAGCAAAATTTTTGGCACTTTTATTTTGTTCAAAATTTTCAACGTTTCTAGTCCCTTTCCATGCTTAGAAATATAGATGTTTTGTTAAGCTTACAGACATTTCAAAACCAAAAAGTATATTTTGGCAAGTTTTTTGTCTTGCCCACATTGGTTAGGGAAGAAGTTTAAACCCTTATATTTGAACCTCACGTAAGTATTTTGCTTGGAGGTGCATGGGGTGTGTGCGCCACATGCCATTTTTCACATGTGCGGGTGCGTTGAGCCAAGCCACACCGGGCTACGCTAGGTCGTGGACAAGGCTGTTGCGGTGCGATGTGGTGTGTGCTTGTCTTGTATTATATTTTGTCTTTTCAAATTTACGTTTTACTGATTTTTTTTTAGCATTAAAATGCTTTAAATCTTTAACTATTTTCTCTTGATTCATTTAGCTGTTTCTAACTCTTAGAGAGAGAGAGAGAGAGAGAGAGAGAGAGAGAGTCCTTACTCCTTATAAGAATCCAAGTAGGGGTCAGAGTCATAATTACGCTTCCATGGTGGGTTGATTAATCCTAGGAACTTTTCTGTTGTCTTAACCACTGCACTTGTCTGGGGAGGAACTTGTCCTAAAGGTAGCGACTTGGTTGTGCTTATTTCTATGATCTTCTAGTGGTCTCTGACTTAAGAAAAGAAGCCCACATGTTCTCTAGTCGGTTATGCTCCTCTCTAAAGAGATAGTAAGCCTACTTCAACTTCATTTTCTGTTCTTAACCATCTCTTAAATTAACACATTTCTTATAAATAGCCTTTTGTACATTGTTAGTCAACCACCAAGTTTCCTTATATGATTGGCTTTTCCCTCTAGATACTCCGAAAACATCTTTTGTCACTTTCCTCGTACACTCTGATATCTCATTCCATGTAACAATTACTTCTCCCTTGTCATTCCACTTTTCCTTCTTTCATCACTTTATTTCTGAATAACATTTTTTTTCTCTTTTTAAATTCCACCACCTAGTTTTTGGACACATTAATTTCACTCCCTTTCATTCATCTCTTAATATAAGCATCCATAATCATTAGATTTTGTTGCATAGTCAGACTCTCTCCCAATATAAATTTGAAATCCTTACATATTAATCATTCTGTTTTCTCAAGTAGAAAGAAATCTATTTGGCTTGTATATGATCAACTTTATCATTCTGTTTTCCGAAGTAGAAAGAAATCTATTTAACTTGTATATGATCAACTTTTGAGAGATGAAATGTTCATCTCTCTTTTGAAATATTTGTTTGCTAGAGCTAGATTGTATGCCACGGCGAAATCAAGGATAGCATCCCTTATTTCATTTTTTCTCCCAAAACTATATCCTCCATGTACGCTGTCATATCCTCAGCTTTCTTTTCCTCCATGACCATTTAAGTCTCCTTCTAAAAATATCCTCTCTTTGTTCGGAAGTCCTTGCATTAGTTCATCTAGATTTTTCCAGAGTTGTCTCTTAATTCTAACTTGTAACCCTACTTGCAGTGCATATGCACTAATAACATTGATTGTCTCCTCACCTAACACAAGTTTTGTTAATAAAGTCCTATCACATACTCTCCTAACATCTATAACTTTACCTACCACTATCCTACCCCATTTCTATTATTGTTCTTTCCTATTATACCAAAGTTTATATCCATCAATTTCTTTCGTTTTGGCTTCTTACCACTTAGTCACCTAAACGGAGGTTATGTTTACTCTCCTTTATTTCATCATATTTGCTAACTCCATTTTCTCACCTATCAATGTTTCTATATTCCATGTGACAAGATGGATCCTATTCTCTTGGAACAATTTATTTTTACTTGTGCACGTTTATAATGGTGCTGGGAACCCTTGCCCACTTCTCACAACAACCGGGCGTTGTTATGGCATAGCTTCCAGGAGTCTCTTTAGCCAACCTTTGCCCATTTCTCACTACACCTGGGTTATGAAGTAGTGTCTAAGAAAAAAGAAACCTCATAAATGGAAGAAAGGGAGGGGGGGAAGTGCGGAAGAAACAGATGTAGAAAAAGAAAAAAAAGAAAAAAAACTTTTGAAACAAAAGGAGACTAAACACGAACAAGAGGCATCCACTGACCTTCCCTTTATTCGGAAGAAAAGGAGGATCCAGATAAACGAGATGGGAATCAAGGGTATCAAGAAAATTGAAAGTTAGAAATACTTAAAGATAAAGAGAATAAGGATCTCTTCTAGTTTAAAAAACCTCTCGTGACTCTTCTTTTTGACTTTATAGGTAATGCCCTAGCATGAGTTTGGAATGTCATATTGTTTAGATCCATGATGAAAATCATGGCATAATTTTGATACCGGCTGCCAACTTGATGCAAACCCCTCCTTTATCCGGGTTGGGGTGAGACCGTGAGAGAACAAAACTCCCACACGTGCAGCATAATAGATTATCACATAGGTTGATTACAATCAAGCGCTATCTAATAGTCTATTACATAGGTTGATTACAATCAACAAGTTCCGTTGCTATTTTATCTTTATATTTACTTATTTTAATTAAGCATTCATAAGTAGCATTAACTTACTCTACACACTATGTAGCTTATGACTTGTGCTTTAGAGGGGTGAACGCTACTCTACACACTATTCCCTATTTAAAACACCAAGTAGAAAGACCTGTTTTTGTTCATCTCTTTTCTGTATTATCAACATCCATCTTTCAAAAATCATTCCTCATCTCATGATAACTAGGGAGTTCTAAACCAGGTCCAAATGCCGCAACCACTTCCATCATTGGCACAAAGTGCTTCTTAGAAAATTGAATGGTGAGGCACTGGTGTGGATGATGTAGCAATAGAAAGAAACATTTTCCCTGTCTCCCTTTTCCCAATGTCTATTTAGAGAGTCCTTGCCTCGGTGGTAGACTCCCTGGAGTTTCAACATGAGGTTTGGGGTTTGAGTTCCCATTAGGTGGTGAAATCCCACTATGGCATGAGTGTGGGGGTGTGTGCATGTCGGTGGGTGTGGGGTGTGTGTGTTAAAAAAAAAGTGGCTTGTTGCTTTCCTTCTCCTCCATTCTCTTCCCACAAACTCATCCATGGTCCTCTTTCCTTCTTGCATGTTTCATCCAAGTCATATGTGATTGGAACTCTCACAACATCATATATAGCCTCTTCTTTTTGTTGCTTTTCACTAGTATTAGTGCTTAATAACTCCTTGGAACTTTTCGGCCATTTAATCGCTAACTTAGGAATACAACTTGGGATAACGCTGATGTTTTCTTCGTTGTTTGATCAAGGAGATATTTTATTCGAAACACACCTACCTAATTACTCCACCCATAAAAAAGTGAAGATTATTGTCTTCTTGTACTTTTGAGCAATAATTCCAAGTTATATCACTATGCTTTGACTTTATCATCTTCAAGAATCAAAGCAATCCAAGAGTAAAGAAAAAAACAAAAGAAAAAGAATAATATTAAGTTTCTTAAGCGAAGGAAAGACACAAGAATTATTGACTATCGTATTTTTTTTTAAACCTATTTGATTGTTAAATTATGTTCTTGACTAATGTATGTTTTTTGTACCTATTTGAATGTCGAATCACATTGTGAAAAAAGGAGTTCGATTCCACTGACTGGTAAAAAAGAAATGTTGGTTTCTTTTTTATGGGTGATTAAGAGTAAAATAGTGAGTGGTCCGACTTCCAAGGGAAAAATCAGATGTTTACATCATGATAGTAAACATCTGATTTTGCCCTTGGAATTCGGCCCACTCACAATTTCATTCTAGATCATCCATTTGATAGCCATCAATTGGATGGTTAGGATTGCTGATTATTGTAATATTAGAGATACTTTCCATCTACATTATGCCTTGCTGTTTGGATACCATACTTGAGTGCCACACGTGAGGACAAGTCACCACTATTTTCAAAATTGTGGTGAACTATCATGGGAGTTTGCACTTAGTTTTGATATTCAAGACTTTAGGGATGCTTCCTTTTGCATTAGCTACTCATATATTTCCTCTACCATCTTTTGCTTCTTTTTTTTTTCCCACTCTTTGGGTCATGCAATTAATTTGTATTTGGTTAAAGCCCAACACAACAAATTGTAGCATTCATCAATTCAACAGAATTGTTTGGTGTAAAAAGACTACAGCGAGATTCACTATGGGTGAATTTTGTCACCTTTCTGTCAAGATCAATGCTGATGGAAAGTGGGACCCACTTATTTTGACCTTTTAAGAGGCAATGGGACACTGGCCACAATTCAAAAAATACATATGCTTTCTTCCATTATGCCGGAGTAAGATGATCTAAGCTGTTCATCAATCTAAGTCAAGTGGCTTTCATCTCGAACTGTAGCTTTTCCAATCCTAACTTTTACATTCTTCATGGGAAACTTAGAAGGGAATGGAATATCTTTTTCTTCATTTATGAATCATGAGTTCTCAATTAAAAAAAAATGGACATTTTTTTTCTTGAATGTTTTGCAGGTCAAATTGTTTATAAGAAATTGAAGGAGAGAACAGACCAATTTGTGGCAAGGGGTTTGGTTAGAACGCCTGAGAGCAAGGAGAAAATCGGAGGAACGGATGATATTTTTGTAGGGGATGTGAGGGATGCTGAAAGCATCATTCCTGTCTTCCAAGGTATTGATGCATTGATAATTCTCACAAGTGCTGTGCCAAAGATGAAACCTGGATTTGATCCAAGCAAAGGTGGGCGACCTGAGTTCTATTTTGAAGAGGGAGCTTATCCAGAACAGGTAGTTTAGGCATTTGGTTTCTGGTTTGAACTGTTATTACCATTCCCAGCTTCTTTTTCTTCTTCTTTGCTATCTATATTATGATTCCTGATGTAAGTTTTGTTTCGTTTGTTTTTTCTCCTTTTCAGGTTGATTGGATTGGGCAGAAGAATCAAATAGATGCTGGTCAGGAAGTTCATTTCTTTTTCTTTTTTTTCTTCTTCTGTCCTTCCTTTCTTTATTTAGTCATTTCCTGCCTTGATATGTAACTGGCTGATCCTTTGGTACAGCTAAAGCTGTGGGAGTGAAGCAGATTGTTTTGGTCGGTTCTATGGGTGGAACGAATCCTGATCATCCCTTGAACAGCTTAGGCAATGGGAATATATTGGTGAGCAAATATTTCTGCTGTTCAGATTCTTTTCTTTCTTTCAGCTCTCTTAATTATCAGTTATCTTAAATGGTATCTCTTCTTCAATTGCTGCTCTGTCTTATATATGGAAATGAATATCATGCTAAAGTTGATAATGTCTAACATCGGAATGTGTCATATTGTATCAAGAATGTATAACAGTAAATTTGTACCACAATACAGTATATGTTCAAACAATTTTTTTGTTTTGAAAGATGTTCAAACAAATATTTTGAACCTTGATGGTGTGGTGACCCCAAAAGTCGCTTGACCATGTGTAGCCATCAGAAATTCACAATGCGTTAACAATGGCACAGCCGGAGAGTGTTCTGTGTGCTGGGTCTCCGACTTCCCATCTTCCTCCTTGTTCTCCCTAGTTGCCAATACAATTAAGTTGATTATCAATAAAAGCCAACTCATCTTTTGCTTGTCATTCATGTATGTTAAATTGTTAATAGATGGTGTTTTCCTCTTCAATTCATATTTGGTACAGAAGCGAAGTCCAAAACGATCGATAATTCTTCTATGTTATGGTTGTTGTCAAGTTCTCTAAACAGATTAATTGCTGCTTTTTGCAGCAGCGCAATTGATGTTATGACGTCAAATAAAAGATGTCCTTCCCAGTAAATATTAATTGTAGTACGATAATACTTGGAGAGACTTTGAAATGGTGGGTCAAAGTTCTTTTCTAGGAGTTTTAAGGATGTTGCCAGTTTTAGATTGTCTGTTACATGCTTCTCAGTATGCACCAAGCATTCACTAGTTACAATGGATCTCTCTTATCAGACACACTGAAGTTGTCACTGAAGTTGTTTGGATTGTGGAATGTTCTCGTATGTTGTTTTGATGGAATAGTTAGGGTTGCATTTCAGGAAGGATGATATCATGATGTTTTCCTCCTGTAAGAATGCATGGATTTGAGAACTTTCCTTTGCGAGACGTATTGTAAAATGGAGAAGGTAAAGGAAAGAATATTAGAAATAGGCTCGAGGAGGCTTACAGTTTTGCTATCTTTAAAGCGATATTTGTATCGTACTGATATATTTAATCAATTCACAAGAAGGTTGTAGTAAATCCGCCTCTAGGGTAATCTTGAAAAAGAAAAAGAAAAAAACCCCGCCTCGAGGGTCCAACAAATTACTGAATCCTTTCTGAAGTCTGAACTGAAAATGTCTTCTTCAACTTGCAAATCAAAGAAACACATAGCAAACACAACAATGACTGAATATGCCCAGACTTGGTAAAATCTGTGAGTTCTTATAGAATACCAAAAAAGGAGTCTAATTTTTGACAATTTGAGTGAGAATAGAGGGTTTGAAATTACCTTTTGAAAAAAAGAAGAAAAAAAGAGGGTTTGAAATTGTGGCTTTCAGTGATTTTGGAATGGTACACGGCTAGATTTATATAGACCTGGATGGGTCACTTTGGAGGCTCTTAATGTGCCTATTCAGTCAGTCGCTATGAACAGTCATGCACTTGTCAGGGGTTCTGAATATTTACAAATCTGGCACTGCTCCAATTCAAACTCAAACAATCTCTAATGGTTAGTAGACCAAGAGATTTCTTGCGATTGTGCACATGATCCAATGGCTTGAATCACACTCAATCTAGACGATCCAACTTCCAAATTGCTCATGACAACCTCATACAAAATCCAACCCATCATATTGCACTCGATTAACCTAGGGGTATGATCCAATGATCCAATCAACCGAGATCATCCAACAAACAGTTTCAATCAACCTTGGTAAAAATTTAAGGCCCAGCTCCTCGTGATGATCCATTCATGTGGAATGCAAAGTGCACCTCAAGTGTCCTTGTGCCTACATGCACGCCACAATGCCTCAAGCTCCCATGCGCATATGCCCTCGCACAGGCGGCCTGTAGGTGCAAAGCCACCCTAGATACACACATATCCTTTAACGATGAGAACACTATGCTAGAAAAAAGACACACACACACACACACACACACACACACACACACACACACACACGCACGCACACTTTTCTGATGTGGGATTAAAACAATACAAGTAAAAGGGGTTGTGTTTGTTGCCTCTCAGTTTCAAATTCGGCCACATGTTATGTGTGCAAGCGTGCTAGAACCGACTGTGCGGCTTGATTCCGAACGAACAACTTTAACCTCAAGTGCCAGGATAGGTAGATACGTTGGACTCGACCATATATGACCGAGATCTAAGAAGATCGGCCGCCTATTCAGCCACTCGTGATGTTGTTTATGATAATCAGGCGATTATCAAAGGGTAGGGTTCGTCCTTTAAAAATGGGTTACACCTTTGCCTTTTGTACGAAATGACTTTTCAAACACAAATAAATAAAAAGGAAATACTTACAGTCAACCACAAAGAGCAATTGCAGAACTCCTTTCTGGATGAGAGACTTGCTTTGTATCGAAATAGAACTGAGTCTAGCATATGAGCGTAGACTAAGATTACAACAAAAAACTATAGCTACGGAGTTATGGCTACTGCTAAAGTAAGATTAAACTAATGATTATGCTAGGGAGACGATTATGCTAAGGAACATAAAGGATACTTGGAAGATAAACTTGGGTTGATTTGTTTGATATGAGACCTCACTAGCATAGCCGTAGATGTAGTTTAGCGTAACCATAGATGTAGATTATTCGGTGTAGCCGTAGGTGTGGCCAGTCTTTGGCGTAATCGTAGGTGTATCTAGTATGTAGTTATAGGCCTCCCCCTCATTAGATGTAGGATTCCTATGCTATTTATAGACTTTCTAGAGGCAAAGAACCATCTAGATACTGGTCATGCAAACAATTTTTTTGGCACACCCAGTGGGACATAAACTACTAGGTTGCCTCATATTCATTGTGCACCAGTCATACAGACAACATTTTTGGCCTGCCAGGTGGGATACCAAAAACCTATTTGGTTGCCATAAATATTGATCATATGCCGGTCGAGCTACGAAAATATAGGTACACATACCGATGCAAAATTGTTTAAGTAACCAAACATGAGCAGCAAAATTACACAAGCTATTGGGACTAATGAGCCTGTAACACCAACTATAGTTTTTCCATATGACGAAATGCAGGTGTCGGCTCTTGAACTTCTGAATTTAGATTCAGGCCTAACGACTAGTCCTTCAAACTAGGACAGGGCATCCACAACTTGGAATGACTCTATCGAGGTGATATAAGTTGCCTACGTGATATGCAAATGGGAATCCAGCATATTGTGGAAAAAGGGAGAGCTTAAGTCGAGTTGTCAACTGCTCGAGCTAAACAATTTCGGATTAAGACTGAAATTTTCAATAGATGGGTGGCCAACCAGATCGAGAGCATAAATCGGTTCATGATTATTGTTGCTAAAAGAGCACAAGTGACACCTCAGCCGAATATTGAGGTCAGCCCCGTGGGAAACTTGGCGCCAGTACCTCGCCTACAACTCAATGCTCATCCAGCTCAGGTTAAGGAATTACAGAATGTTTCTATGCCTGTTGAGTTTAGGTGACCAGAGCAGAAGGCCAATAATTTCGTTCCTAAAGCCAGAAATCAGGAAACACCTGGGGGGCAACCTTTCCAACCTTTTCCCAGGAATCCACTATTTCATGAAGGACAGAACCAGATAGGTCTGAAACCGTCACCAGTGGCAGAACCGCATCATCTGGATCATGACCGAATCATGCGATTAGTCTAAGAAGTGGCAGGCCAAGTTCTTGGCTGCACTACTACCCCAGTCTACCATAAGCCTTATCCTAAATGGATTGGCCGACAGTCTCCATTGCCGCGGCTAAATTTGATGGCCAAGTTTGACCGAGATTGCCGACTTTGATGTTTTTCGACCAAGACGGCCGAGTTCGACTGAGATGGCTGACTTCGATGTTTTTCGACCAAGATGGCCGAATTTGATGTTTTCACCTAGTCGAATAGTTGTATTTATTGCGTCGAACAACGAGTTAACGTTGCACTCACCTTTTTTTACCAAAGGCGAGGCGACGTGGGGCAATGTTTTACATTATTTCTACCACTCCTGGAGGAGCCAATCAAGAGGAGGACACGAGTCATTATACACGTCAATTAAAAGAGCGACCGAGTGAAGGTTGCAGCTAAAGACATAAAGGTCGGGGACGTCGACTAGAGGAATAACGGCCGAGTGAAGGTTGCAAACAAAGGCAAAGCAATCGAGGACATCAACCAGAGGAATGGAGGCCAAGTGAAGTTTGCAAATAGTTACCGAATAAATGCCAAGGGAGAGGAAGAGACCAAAGGATCAGAATAGCATTGGATGGTTACTGTAGTTGCTAGACACGTGGTGCATTTAGATGGTTCTCTGCATCCACAGAAAGGAAGAGACCAAAGGGTTAAGAGTAGCATTGAATAACTACTGTAATCGTTGGACACGTGGTGCATCTAGATGGTTCTTTGCCTCTAGAGAGGTCTACGCAACGGCTGAACGTGGTGTGCATCTAGATAGTTCTCTGCCTCCAAAAAGTCTATAAATAGCAGAGGAACTCTTAAATCTAACGGGTGAAGGCCTACGACTACATACGAGCTACGCCTAAACCAAATACTAGCCACGCCTACGACTATCCCAAATAATCTACGTCTACGGCAATGCTAGTGAGGTTTCGTACCAAACAAATCAATCTAAGTATTTTAGTTGGCTACTTGATTACACTCTTGGCCATGTGCGGTGATATGCGTGGGCGTGCCAAAATCGATTTGTGCGGCTTGATTCCAGCCGAACAACTTCGACCCCAAGTGCCGAGATAGGCAGATACGTCAAACTTGATCGTATATGATCGAGATCTGAGAAGATCGGTCGCATATTTAACCACTCACAATATGTTGTTAAACAGGATTAAGCGATTATTGGAGGGTAGGGTTCGTCCTCCTCAAATGGGTCGCACCTTGCCTTCCACAAGAAAGGACTTTCAGACACACACAAGGTCAGACAAAAAGGAAATACTTGTAACCGTCCAAAGAGATCAACTACGGATCACCCTTTTGAATGAATAACTTGTTTGTATTAAGATAACTAAGTCTAACGTATGAGCATAGACTTTGATTACAACTACGGATTACCGCTACTCCTAAGGTAGGATTATGCTAAGAATTACGTTAAGGTAGAAATTATGCTAGGATAATCGAAAGATAGATTTGATTTGATATGATTTGGTTTGGTTGGTATGAGACCTCACTAGCATATCCGTAGACGTAGATTATTTGGCGTAGTCGTAGGTGTGGCCAGTATTTGGCACAGTCGTAGGCCTCCCTCCTCGAAGCCAATCAGGAAAGGTTATGCTAATGATTATGCCAAGGAAACTATTATGCTAAGGAACATAAAAGATACTTGAAAGATAAACTTGGGTTGATTTGTTTGGTGTAAGACCTCACTAGCATAGTCGTAGACGTAGTTTGGTGTACCCGTAAACATAGATTATTTGGCATAGTTGTAGGCGTGGCCAGTATTTGGCGTAGTTGTAGGCATAACTAGTATATAGTCGTAGGCCTCCCCCCATTAGATGTAGGGGTTCTTCTATTATTTATAGACTTTTTGGAGGTATAAAACCATCTAGATGCACCTCACGTTTAACCATTACGTAGACCTCTTTGGAGGCAGAGAACCATCTAGATACACCATGTCCAGAAGTTTTTTTTTTTTTTTAAAGGCAACAACATTTTATTAGAGCACTCGCCCGAAGGGGGGGAAAGAATACAAATAAGAAAACAAAAAGCTAAATTCCCAGAAAAGAATCGACAGGTTAGGCATTTGGAACATTAGTGAAGGGGGCCCAAGACTTGATGAGAACTATAATAGAGGCAATCACTCTTTCTAACGATGTCCCGTCCCTACCAAAACAATGCTCATTCATTTCCTTCCACATGGCCCAGAGCAAGGCCATAATGATGAGTCTCTAAATAACTTTACCGCCTTTCCCACCTGAACTCCCATGCCACTCCCAGGGAAGGTCATCAACAGACCGCGGCATAACCCACTGAACTTGGTATCCAGAAGTTATAGTAGCCATTCAATGCTACTCTTGACCCTTTGATCTCTTCCTTTCCTTGGAGGCAGAGCCATCTAGATGCACAACATGTCCAGCATTTACATTCAATGCTACTTTGATCCTTTAGCCTTTTCCTCTCCCTTGACATTTATTCGGTAACTGTTTGCAAACTTTACTCGGTCGCTATTCCTCTGGTTGACGCCCTCGGCCGCTATGTCTTTGGTTGCAACCTTCACTCGGCCGCTATATCTTTCGTTGCAACCTTCACTTAGCCGTTCGTTTAGTTGACGTGTGTAATGACATGTGTCTAGGGCTGTAAATGGGTCAGCTGACCCGATGGGGTACCCGGACCCAACCCATTTAGACCCGACCCAGACCCGACCCATTTGTTAAATGGTACGGGTCTGGGTCCAAGAACAGACCCAGTTGCTAAACGGGTCTGGGTCTGGTTTCCTTTATATTAGGCCCGACCCGACCCGAACCCATTTAGTAAGTGGGCGGGTTTGCTCTATGTTTCAAGGGACCCGTCCAGCCCAGACCCGTCCAGACCCGGTTTTAAAGCCTCGTAAAATGCTTGCATACTTGATCCAGACCCGACCCATTTATAAATGGGTCCGGGTGGATCTCCCTCTACCAGACCCGGACCCATTTATAAATGGGTCTAATGGGTTGACTTGGACCCGGCCCGGACCCGTCCATTTAGTAAAAGGGTCTGGGTCTAAAATTTGGACCCAGACCCGTTTAGTAAATGGGCAGGTCTGGTTTTAGCTAAACCCACCCCGAACCCGACCATTTACAGCCCTACATGTGTCCTCCTCTTGATTGGCTCCTCCAAGAGCGGTAAAAATAGGGTACAACAGTGTTGAGAGAGGCATCTAAGACCAAAGGTCATTTCCAAGGAATCAAAACCTATCCTCTGTCCATACTTTCAAAATTGCCAATGACCTATGTTTATAACAAAAACCATCATTATTTTTACATCTACAAGAATTTAATTTTTCAAAATAAGTGGGTGATTATTTTGAAAACACTAAGGAAAACTATGAACTGCACTTTTCTGGATACCCTGGGCTTTTAGAAGGTTATTATGGTCATATGGTGCAAGTTGGATTACATATTCTGAGGAATCCGAAGTCCACCACTAGATGAGTGTTTACTCTTGGAGTCGCTGTCTCATGGGGACTTAAGAAACAGACTTCGAGTACACATTCCGCCATGGAATCAAAATTCATTGCTTTGGCTGGCTGGTAGGAAAGTAGTAGTGTGATTATGGAATCTTCTCTTTGAAATTCCGTTGTTGGCTAGACTATTGCCACCTGTCTCTATCTATTGTGATAGTATCAAAGGCTTAGATAAGACCTATAATGGGAAATCCTAATACATTTCTCTGAGACAGCTATTTCCGTCAATTACTCGGAGAGTAATCACTATTCAGCAGGACCAGTTAAAAATGTGCCAGATTCTTTCACAAAGGGCTGCATGCAGAACATAGGAGAATGGGACTAAAGCCAATGTTATGGACAATGTGAAGGAAAACAAACCTAAGACAATTAGTTTCAATGGTCACAAGTATTTCACTAGTAGTGGCTGAAGAACACTATACTATTCACATTTCTCATTCCTAGGATGAACGTGTACTGCTGGAACCTATAATGATTAAAAGGAGGTTGAGCTGCTCCTCTTAATGAGTTTCTTACAAGGAATACTAAAATGTTGGTGTTATATGGACTTCTTCAAAGGTTTCATGAATATACATAAGGAAGTGTGGCAGCTTCTAGTTTAGTTGAGAATGTGGCCTTTCTCATGATACTGATGAATCCAGGATTTTCCATAAGGTCATTAACATGCTGACTTCTTCTGAAGATAATGAGTTTGCAAGTGTGTGTGATGTCCAATATCCGAGGCTCATCATGGAAGCCCCACAAGTGTTGAAATTTGGGTTGTTTGTTGCTAGTTATGGGGGCTAAATTTCAAAGACTACCATTTACTATTTTTTTTGGAGATTATGATTGGTGTTTTAAAGATTCTTAGAAGATTCTGGGGATGATTTCTTGGATATGCTTTTGATATTTTTAGGCCTTTGCAATTATCTGAATCTTTGTAGATGGAATTATTGATATATTCGATAGATTAGATTGATTTGAAATCAATCTAATAGTTGGAAAATCTTAGTAAAAGATTCATAAGGATTTAGGGTGCATCGTTTAGGGTCTACAAAAAGGATGTTCTATGAGATGAAGGTATTACATTTTCTGAGTTTTGTAGGTTTCATTAAGTATTTGTAAAGAATGAAGAAGTTTCAATGAAGTTGCTTATCCCTATCTATCCCAATATTCTTGTAGGGTGTTTATTGGTCCATTCTTGTGATTTGGCTGTTGAAATCCTACTGATCCGTTAATCTGTGTGCATCACATAGAATACTTGGTTGATGACTAAGGTCACCAAGAATCCTAATGGAACTTTGATGTGTCTAGAATAAGTGGAGGTTCAAGTGCAAAAGACACCTAATGTGTGCTTACTTTTCTCACATCCAATATAGTCATTTTTTGGTATTAGGGGATTGAAAACTCCTATTATCTCTCACACTCTCTCTCATTTGTTTTTTCCCAAAATTATCATCCCTTTATTCTATGAATTTATAAATTTAGTAAGTCCAGATGTATTTGGTTGGTGTTGTGTTCTATGGATGTTTCTTTAATTTTGCAAGTCCAAGAATCCAATGCATTTATCTTAGTTCGGAGAGTATTAGGCTTGTTGTATCCTGGAGGCAGGACTGGATGAGTAGACTGACTTCCTAGAAGGAATTAAAGGGAAAAAGCTGACAGTGGATCTGTGCATCTGAACTGGCACATGGAACATACTACAAAATCCTCATCGATTTGTGAAGGGGATCATACCATGAGATCTACACAACAAATATGATTGATTTATAAAAAGATTGCTGTCTGACACCCTATGTCAGACACAAGTGCATGACTCAAAACCATCTTGTTGCAATCTTATCAGCTGCATATAAGAATGCCTTGGCACTTGGAGTGGCATCTAAGAGGGATAGAAAGTGGCAAACGTGAGTATGCTAGATAGGCTCCCCATCTTCCAAACCAATCTAGGCAAACATGGAGCCTCTTCAAATGAAGAGGTTCCCTAGCCCCACACACGCCTTTCCACGGGCATAAGGTGGCCCCCACTTTGAAGATGAGCATAAGCAAAAACTACGATGTCCCACTCACTCATCAATCAGACCTCCCCAATAAAAGAAGAAAGAATGGCCAGCTTAAATAATAATAAATAAAAAAAACCTTGCCAATGGCCCATTGTAAATGCGAGGCTAACCTGATGAATGGACCCTTCTTCTTTTTTTTTCCAATTTTTTTTGCTCCCTTATGTCTATTTTTTTCATCTTCATAATCGAGGCCACCTTATGCATCAGTTGGATGCCCAGGAAACTTGCCAGGTTGGCCTATGTGCCACAAGTGGGGCTAGCAAACTAGATCATTGATGTTACAGACATGATGAAAGCTCTCATCCTTGCAATAGTTAAAACTTGCAACTGATGATAGATAGGACCCAAACCAGAGAGAAGCCTGAGGTATGCAGTCAAGAGGCCTCTACAGGATATACCCAGATGATTTATTCTCTTCACAATAATTTCATATTTTTCATGCTGACATTAATAAGAATGATATATCCCCTTGGTTGCTTGCTAGTTCGGAGAATCACCAGAACACCGATGTCTAAAATACTGGATAGATATGTTACTGTCTGGAGAACTTTAATAGTAATGAATAAATGTTTCATGATGTTCGTAGGTGTGGAAGCGGAAGGCCGAGCAATATTTGGCAGACTCCGGCATACCGTACACAATTATAAGGTGTATGACTACCCCAAGTTATTTTATTTTATTTTTTATTTTTGGGCTATTTACTAGTTTATGAAATTAGAATTCCTGCTATTACGATTTCATGACACTGGATATACTTTGTTCGGGTGTGCTTCACGAAGCCCATGTTCACTCCAAACGTGCATCTACACACATGAGGTTCCATGGGTGGCATGCAGACCCAAACCATGCATCAGGTAGGACATAGTGCATAGATGACCTTGCCAATGAAATCCGTTGGATCAATTCAACATGCAGGTCAGACCTTAGAATTTGAAGTAATTGGCAGTTCAGCATGCATGGCCAATCTGATGAGTCAGCTAGCCTGATTTTTGGGCTCGGTCATCTGCATAGTCAATTCCACCTGATGCATGGCTTGATGTCTGTCAAGCTTAGCAGGAGCCATCTCCTTGATCTACTCTGTGATCTGCTTACTCTAAATTAGCTGTCATTGTTTGAAGAATAGCTGTTAGAATCAGTCATCAATGTTGTTTTTGTTGTAATTTTAATTTATTATTATTTTTGTTGTTTTTTTCTGGACGAGATGCAAACCAAAACAGAGTGGAATGATCACATACGTTTGAATATATGATTATTACCATGCAGTCAAGCTGCGGAGCAAACCGATGGTGTGTGTGTGGAATCCAAACAGTGCATCTGGTGAGCCTCCTCATGTCCACCACAAATCCCAAGCACCATCCTGTTCCACAATTCAGGTGGGATATACCATAGGGAGGGCTGCACAATTATGCCTAAAACCTATGTATGCACGTGGTGTGTCCCCCCCCGAGGTTAGGAATGGGAGTTTTTGTTTGTCCCTTCATCCTGGTGGGTCGCACTTGATGAATGGTTTTGATGGAATATACACAACCAGGTGGGCCCCTTGATCAGGCTGGATTTTGGGGTCTACGCCTATCTTGGGGGATGTAATGGACGGGTGAGATGGAATTCACACATCACAATGGGTCCCACACAGCTCTACTGCATGGTAAGTACCATATGTTTGATATTGAAAAAACTGCACTTGAATCGCAATCAAGCAAAAATCAATTCTGTATATTGGAATCCTTATCAATGATTATTACTGGCTTGATCAGGGCCGGAGGTTTACAAGACAAAGAAGGGGGTCTGCGGGAGCTGCTCATTGGGAAGGATGATGAGCTTCTTCAGACTGAAACAAGAACCATTGCGAGGGCGGATGTGGCGGAGGTTTGCATTCAGGTACTTATGCTATAGGTTATGCCCATGCAAGCATTTCAGTTCCATGTGCATCACCTTGCAAGTCTGTGGACCCATTTGAGCATATACCCCAAAGTGGGAAGAATGGCGAATATGAATGGGCCAGTGTGCAGTTTCAATCATGGTTCTGAAACTTGGTGACTTGACTCTAAACTCGGCTAGGTCAACTTGACACGACGAGAGATTGAGCTGAGTCACTCAGAAACGTGCTGATGAGCTTGACTCAGAACTATTGAGTCAGGCCAACTCAGTTGACTTGAACTGATAAAAAGTCTAAAAATAGATGGTGACATTTAAAGTTGTGTGAGATGGTGACAACATCTACCAACAGGCCAAGCATGCTGTTTAAGTTGGGCAATCTTTTTACACATAATAATGCAAAGAGGTTTGCTCGAATATACCCCGATGTCTCACCAATGCATTGCAATATGATAGGTCGGGACTTTAGCCTTTGAATCTGGGTCATCTTCCAATGATCCTAACTGTTTATATGACAAGCCTTACTTTGTATGGTGGAAAGACGGCAAATCCATTCGATTATTTCAACCCTTGTGATAAGTGGGCTCCATTCGATTATTTCAATCCTTTGTATAATCAATGGGTTGAAACACTCAATCTGAGATTTAATTTTTTATTTTTTATTTTTGCATCCCCCTCCAAGGTAGCCCTTTCAAATAAACAGATTGTTTCATTCAAAAATGCCCAAATCCAATGGCTAGAGTCTCAATGTCTCAATGTATCTTTTTGTAATGCTTCGTGATGTATTCGAGCAAACCTCTAATGTAAACATCTATTGTTTATTCAAATATTATTCTTAATTTAATTATTAAATATCGAGTTGAGTCAAACTGAACCTCTAACGTAACCATCTATTATTTATTCAAATATTATTCTTAATTTAATTATTAAATATCCAGTCGAGTCGAACCAAACTGAGTCTTCGAGTCCACCTGATCCGGGTCACCAGGCTGGATATTGAGTCGAGTTCTCAAGTTTAAAACTACGATTTCAAGTGGATGCGTTTGGCCAATCTATGGTTGCACGAAGCGTGAAGAGAAGCAGCAACGGAGTCAGGTGCAGGAGTGTGGAAGCATCTGTTTCAAAATATAAACAAGTATAAATAGGTAGTATAAATAGGGTTCGGAGCCTTTACCTCATTGGAAGACTCTGCGGAGTTTCAACAAGAGGTCTAGGTATCGAAACCCATTAGGGTGAAACTCCTGCTGCTAACCACACTAGTGGGTGCGACTGACCGGGTGGGTGCAGAAAACACTTCCAACATTCCCATCTGCAAACCGGGACCCAAAACGAAAATGGCATGGTAATGGGTCAGACCCATCTGCCAACTGAGCTCCAAAATGAGAATGGACTGAATAATGGTTCGGACCCATTATCGCCATGTTCTCATGACGAGGCAGTAAATGCATGGGCAATGCATACAGCTGCATGAGATAATCTTCTTCAGTGCCCTTTGATCTCAATGAGAGATGTTTGTGTGGAACAGGCATTGCAGATTGAGGAGGCAAAATTCAAGGCATTGGATCTCGCATCGAAGCCAGAGGGTGCCGGAACGCCGACCAAAGATTTCAAGGGTCTCTTCTCTCAAGTTTCTGCTCGTTTCTGAGCGCCGGCGGTCCTGATTGTAGCATTCGGTAAATGGCAGAAAATAAATGGTTGAGATGTTCTGAATATAGCTTGTATGTGAGGTGATTGTTAATAAAGCATGAATGTAATATCCTGAAATCGAGGGTTTATTTTTGTTTTTAGAGGGAATGATCCCATGTTTGAACATATGTGAGTTCCCATGTGATGGAGCTGTGTGGGGCCCGCCGTGTTGTGTCCATGCCATCCAACCTGTCCATCTGAAGTGTCCCCCCATGTTAGGTCCACAACCCAAAAATCAGCCTAATCCGGAACTCACGTGGGTCACACAAAAGGGAACAGCAGTGAGGGGATACGCACTGTAGAAACTTCCAGATTGTGTGTGGGGCCCACAGTGAGTTTTTATATGCTATCTAATCCGTTCATAAGGTACATGCCACACACACATTAGGGCCCACCATGACCCTGTTTTGGTCAGGCTGGTTCACTCGTCAGATTGGAGAATGTGGGTGCCGAATACGGGCCGTTGGTGTTGATCATTTTTCTTTCTAACGGTTGCTATTGGATGCACGTGTGGCCCACCTGGTGAGTGGACCCTGACTTTTGGCCTTTGGGCCGGGGCAGGTTCATGGTGGGTCCAACTGACAAATGGTCTGGATCTGGTACATGTGAGCTACACAAGGCAGTTGTGCCACAAGAACCCCACCAATGTGATGGATGGCTAGGATCGTCTGATATTCCGTTCATCAAGTGGCCGACGTACCGAAAAAATATCCAGGGACGATATTCCGGTCAACAAATAGACAGAGAAAAACCACAGGAATCGTTCATATTCAGCCAAGGAACAGACGAATATCATACGGCTAGGATCTTCTGACCTTTGGGGTTTTCTGCACATGGACCATCCACGACAAGGGCCCTCATATGATGATCCCACGACAAGGGTCCTCATATGATCCGTTTGGATCATCGAGCCATGGGCCCCACTTGCACACACAAAAACCCAAGTAGCGCATTGTATAATACCTAAGGCCCGGCAACGGTCGTGTTGAACCATGTTCGGTCGTGTTGTGTCAAAAATTTGCTCACGCAAACTGCCCATTTACTAACGGGTCGAAATCTAGAAACCTAAATTCATTTGTTAATTTAATGGATTACCCATAACTCGACCCGTTTAACCCATTAGGCCAAACTACTCATCAAATGGCCATACCATTGATGAGGACAACTGACAGTTTGACCCAACATACAGTAGTGGTCCACCTAGTAGGCCCATTCTATCACCAGAAACAATAGGATTCACTCGTGAGATGAGGAATCACCTATACATTGCAATATTGCATATGATGGAGTGCCACGTTCATAGATAGGCCATGGTTTGATGATCTAGACCATTATGTTAACGGGTTAGCAGGTGAAACACTGACCTGACCCGTTATGTTAACTGGTCTTAACACGTCAACCCGTTAGTGACCCGACACAATAAGGCTGGACCGAACACTGATTTTTTCATACAGGTTTTGTGCAAGTTAACGACCTGGAATTTTGCCAGGCCTAATAATACCTCTTGATGCGGTGGGTCACACCAGAATCGGAAATAACCAAAAGAAATTGGGCGTAGTCGCTCATTTTCCAGCCCATAATGCTGCTAACAGCTTAGATTACTAGAGGGTGGACAGAAATCCATAATTCATGCAGATCTAAAACTCAGGTGGGCCACACCAGCCATGGGCCCCACTTGTACACGCGAAAACCCGAATAGTACTGTACAACCTCGCATTGTATAATACCTCTTGACGTGGTGGGTCACACCAGAATTGGAAATAACCAAAATAAATTGGACGTAGTCGCTCATTTTCCAGCCCATAATGCTGCTAACATCTAAGATTACTATAGGGTGGACAGAAATCCATAATTCATGCAGATCTAAAACTCAGGTGGGCCACACCACACGAACCATCAGGAAGGTTTGGATGGCATATAAACATCAAGGTCAGCTCCAGGAAGGTTTCAATGGTGAACGTTTTCGTTGTCACTGTTTCATGTGATGTGGCCCACATGAGTTTTAAAATTTTTCTGATTTTGCAGCCTTGTCCTATTGTGATCTTTAGAAACTGATGGACGGAGTGGATTTGCCATTGGCATCTCTGGTGGCCCCACATAGCTTCCGACCAAGGGAACTCTATCTGATTGGCGGGCACTGTCAACTCCATACTAGGTCGGAAGCGGATTGCCTCTGACATCCTTTGCCCGTGGCTGTATGGGGGCTACAGAAATATCCGTGATAAATCCACTCCGTCCATCTGTTTTGCAAGACCACGATAGGACAGGTTATAAAAATCAGGCAGATCCAAAACTCATGTGGGCCACACTACAAGAAACAGAGGGGATTGAATGCCCGAGGGTGACATAAGTTTTGTATCGGGATGATATTTGTGCCTACAGTTCATCTGAGTGGTATTAACCTGTGAACGGTTTGGATGGAACATAAACATCATCGTCAGTTCCAGAAAGGTTTCAACGGTGCACGTTTTCTTTCCCACTGTTTAGTTTGATATGGCCCACCTGAATTTTGGATCTGCCTTATTTTTATTAATCTGTCCTGTTGTGGTCTTTAAAAACAGATGGACGGAGTGGATATATCACAGACATCTATGTGGGCCCCACACAGCTCCGGGCACAGGTATATCTATGTGTCCGGGGTGACAGGCAATCCGCTTTCTGCTAGGTCTATCGACTCGAGCCCTTACTTTCCCTCTAGCAGCCGCCTGCTCCAGACCGGAAGCAAAATCTCTCTCTCTCTCTCTCTCTCTCTCTCTCTCTCTCTCTCTCTCTCATGAGATTTGAGAGAAATCCCACAAATAGAAATGGCCAAACGCGAGCTCTCCAGCACTCTCAAGAACTTGAAGGTCAGAATCTCTCTCTCTCTCTCTCTAATGCTCTCTATCCATCTCTACTTTTCGTTTCCTTCTTTCATTCCTTTTGTTTTTGTAATCGCATGATACCCATTTGAGATTTCTCCTTATATTTTGTGGAATTCATGCCTGTTTTCTTTTGAATGCACCGATTTCTATTTTCCTCGTCTTTTCTTTTCTCTATAATCAGTACAAATTTCACTGAGTAGTAAGTACCATTCTGTGATTTTAGCCTTCTCTTCGTTGAATTTAAGTGGGTTTTCTTTTCCTTAAAAAAAAAAAAAAAATCCCAGTTCATGCGAAGGGCAGTTCAGAGGCAGGAGAAAACAGACAGCGAGCAAGAGCTGAAACCAGACGGGGTTTTCACTTCATCAACTACCCAAAAGAGAAAATGGTATTCTGCTATGTTCTTTAATGTTCGTTTGGACACATGGTCAAAGATGAATTGTGGTTACTGAGACTACTAAATTCGCAGCAATGAAACTGTAATTTCCTTTTGTATTGGTATTGATGGCCTGTTCTTCAAATTACAATTACTTTACTTTCAAGTTGGACTTCAAAGAAGAAGAATTATGGGTTCCTGGGCATCAACAAACACGTTTTTTGCTGATCAGTCAGATTTTTAATTGATATGGTGGGCCTTAACATTGGTGGCGAAGGCACCCTTGGATACTAACACCCAAGGATCACAACACTTTTAATTGATAATAATGCAACTAGATCAAGAGAACAAACAGTTCTACTTATCAGATTAAATGATAAAAAGCACAAAGAAGTAGGAAGATCTCCACACATCAAATAGAAGGAATAAGACTCTGAGCAAGCACAACAGTTTTATATTCATTTACTAGAGATCACCAAAACCCTCTCTCCACATATATACTGTAACATAAATCAGCAGTCATAAAAAAAGAAGAAGATGAGAAATAAGCAACTGTATTCTAAAAAAATATCATTCCATGTCTTCTGCGTTTGGCTATGAAGCCATATTTACAGTGTTTTTTCACGAGTCTAAAATCTTCCAGGCGCGATTAAGTAGGCCCCATCTGAGCCTCTTTTATACACTTGTAGAACATACAAGTGTGGGATGGGGTGCAATTGCATCAAGATGACACCAACATTTTATTGGAAGGAAGAAACAAGAAGGAAGAACCAAAAGGTGCTTTAGGCCTGATTACAAATGGGCATGAAATTCAAACTATAGAAACTTAGACTATTGGCCAATCTCATTGATCCTGATAGAATAGACAAAAGGTCTCTCCTTGATAAGTTTGTGGTTTTTTTGAGGGTGGGTTCAAAAGTTTCTGTTTTCCCATCAGAAAGGTCTTCCTAAGCCCGTGTCTGATCATTGTCCGGTTCTTTTGGAAGTGGAGGAAATTAATTGGACTCATAAACCCTTCAGGTTTGAGCTGTCTTGGCTTGAAGTTGAAGGGTTTTGAGATCTCGTTTATGCTTGTCGGACCTCTTTTGAGGTTGTAGGCAAAGTTGGCTTTATTTTGTTCAAAAAGTTGAAGTTGCTTAAGGTTAAATTGTGCACTTGGAAGAAATTCTTCTTTGACCAAAGGGAGCTGGAAATGAATGCTCTTCTCAACAACATCCAAAATCTAGACATGAAGGATGAATCTGGTTTGCTCTCTAAGGCGGACAAAATCTTTAAAGATAAGTTAACCTCTAGTTATCGTTCTAGGTTATTAGAGGAGAAGATCAAATGGTGTCAGAGGTCTTGGGCTGTCCGGCTAAAAGAGGGAGATAGAAATACCAAATTCTTCCATGGGATAACTAGGGCCTGTGCTTGAGCCAATTCTATATCTGCTCTCTTGGTAGATGAAGTTAGAAGATAAAAATTCTATTTGTGATGCTTTTACTAAAATTTTTGCCCATCTTCTTTCAGATGAGGGCCATGGAAGACTCGCCTTGGATAATTTGGACTTTGATCATCTTTCCTGGGAGGATGCTCTCAATCTTCAGATGCCTATTACTCTTGAGGAAATTAAGAAGGCAGTTTGGGATCTAGGAAAGGGGGCTTGATAGCTACCAGCTGGCTTTCTTCCAATCCTTTTGGGAATTAATTAAATCAAATCTTCTTGCTTTTGTAGAACATTTCTTTGCTTCAGCCGATCTCCCTAAAGAATTGGGATGCGCTTTCTTGTCTCTCATCCCTAGGAAAGAAGGTGTGGATTGTCTCAAGCTCTTTATACCTCTTGGTCTCCTTGGGGGTCCTTACAAGATAATCGCTATAAGTGCCGAGTCTCAGAGGATTAGGGTGCTTCTCTCCAAAGTCATTTCGCCTTTCCAGGGTGCCTTTATTGTCGATAAGCAAATCATTGACAATGCCCTAATTGCCAATGAATGTATGGATTCTTGCTTTAGGATGAGTATTAATAGCGTTATTTGTAAACTTGATTTGGAGAAGGCTTTTGATCATGTTAACTGGTCTTTCTGGGATTATTCGTTGGGGTGTTTGGGCTTTGAGGAGAAATGAAGACTCTGGATGCATAGCTGTGTGTCTTCAGCCACCTTTGTGTTGATTAAAGGGTCTCCCTTTGGCTTCTTTAAAGCCTCACATGGGCTTAGATGAGGGCGCCCTCCTTCCCCCTTTCTCTTCGTGATTGTGGACGAAGCCGTTAGCATGATGCTTTCCACGGGGCAATTTGTAGGGCTTTTCAAGGGTTTTAAAGTTCAAAACTTCTCTTAGCCGATTAGCTATCCGTAGTTTGTAGATGATACTATCCTTCAATGGTCACCAATCTAAGAACCTCTATTAGGTGGTTTGATTGGTTTCGGGTAGAGTTGTACACGAGCTGAATTGAATCGAGTTGGGCCCAGCTCGGCTCGACT
This sequence comes from Liriodendron chinense, assembly GCA_003013855.2. Lineage (NCBI taxonomy): Eukaryota > Viridiplantae > Streptophyta > Magnoliopsida > Magnoliales > Magnoliaceae > Liriodendron > Liriodendron chinense. Next base: position 779,532 of record ML058427.1, on the reverse strand, counting down.
TGGCTCGACCAACAGACTACATGGGCTCGAGCTTGGCTCGGTTTGGTCCTCGAGCTAGGCTGGCCAGCTCGGCTCAGTTTGGTCGAGCTTTTGAGCCGAGTTCGAGCCAGTGACAGAGAGGGTTGTTTGGCTGTCTGGGAGAGTAGTAGGGGTCGGGCGAGTTGCGCGCTGGGCGTTGACCGCTAGGGGGAGATGAAGATGAGAGGGAGAGAGAGATGGCCGCTGGGGGGGAGATGAAGATGGGAGAGAGAGATTTGGCGAGGGTTTGCCAGACGGTTGGTGGCCGGGCAACTGCCGACTGGGTGTTGGGCGTGGGTTGGCTGCGGGCAAAACTTAAAGGGTGAGATGGCGCTCGAATGAAATTAGGGTTGGAGGGGCGCTCGAAATATTATACACACACACACACACACACACACACTATAAAAAATATAAAAATTTATATATAAAATCAAACCAAGCCGATTCGAATCGAGCTTAGGTCAGCTTGAGCTCGGCTCGAATTTTCAACGAGCCCAAAAAATTAGGCTCGGTTTGGTTTGATCCACCTTTCGAATCAAGCCATATCAAGCTTTTTTGAGCCGAGGCGAGCGAACTTTTCGAGGCAGCTCGGTTCGTGTACAGCTCTAGTTTCAAGTCTTAACATTAACCTTTCTAATGGTCACCAACGTGGCCTTTTGAGAGTTGTTTTGGATCATAGGCCGATTGTCTTAGAAGTTTCGGAGGAAAACTGGGGTCTAAGGCCTTTTAGATTTGAGATGTTGTGGCTAGAAATTGAGGAATTTGATAAGATGGTCGCTGAATGGTGGAACTCTTTTGCTGTTGAAGGCTTTGTTGGCTACAGACTTTCCAGAAAGCTGAAGCTCCTTAAAGAAAAGCTCAAAATTTGAAAGAATGAAACTCTCATAAAGGGGGAGAAGTTATTCGACCTTTGGGAGGAAGAGATTCAGGCTATAGAACTGTTGGACGAGGCATGAGTCATTTCGGAAGAGGACAAGCTCAAAAGGGCATATCTCACGCTCAAATATGCTAAGAGAGCGAAGGAAGAAGAAATTAAATGGCGGCAAAGATCGATAGCTCTTTAGCTAAAGGTGACAAGAATACTAGATTCTTCCACAGCATGGCTAGCGCGGGTGAGAGCTAACAAAATTTACACTTTGATCATGAATGGTAAGACAACTACAGATAAGAATCAAATCTGCTCATCGTTTGTCGACTATTACAGAGATCTTTCCGTGATGCATTGGAACATGCTTAAGTTGGATACAGAGATCTTTCCGTGATGCATTGGAACATGCTTAAGTTGGATCTGTTGGATTTTAATCAAATATCCAAGGAGGATGCAAATTCCCTTGAAAAGCCCTTCTCGAAAGATAAAGTATTATTAGTTTTAAAAAGCATGATAGGAGATAAGGCCCCATGCCTATAGACGGTTTCCGTATCCTCTTTTATTATAGATTCTGGCATTTAGTCAAAAAGGATGTCATGGCCTTTTTGGAGGAGTTCTTCGAGCAGGGAAAGCTATCTGCAGAGTTAGGTGCCATGTTCATTGTCCCCATCCCTAAAAAGGAAGGAGTAGAGCAGATGAAAGATTTCAGGGCGATAAGTCTTTTGGGTGGTCCATATAAGATTCTAGCTAAAATCCTTGCTTCTAGATTCAAGGAGATCCTCTCTACTTCTATCTTAGAGAATCAAGGAGCCTTTGTGAAAGGTAGACAAATTCTCAACGGAGCCCTAGTTGCTCATGAGTGTATTGACTCCAAATATAAGAGTAAGGAAAGCGGCATTGCATGCAAATTGGATATTGAGAAGTCTTATGATCACGTCGATTGGGACTTTCTTGATGTTCAACATCGAGAGAGAGAGAGAGAGAGAGAGAGAGAGAGAGAGAGAGAGAGAGAGTGCTTGAATGTTCAACACTTGAACTTGAATGAATCTTTCTTGAATCTTGAAAGTGCTTGAATGATTGAATCTTGAATCCTTGATTCTTGATCTTCAACTTCTAAGAGAAGTAGAAAACTAGGAATAATGTAATAAGTAATAATAATGAGAGAGAGATTAATAATTTAGGATCACTTGGAAGTTGGAATTAAGAGATGTAAGAGAAGAAGAGAGTAAGAGAATTTGGGGTGAGAATGTTGCAAATGGGTGAGTTTGGAGCCCTTTTTATGGGGAAAAAGTGCGAAAGAAGTGCCAATGGTCAGATTTTTGACCGTTGGCCAATATGCGATTGCATATGCATAAATATGCGATCACATATATGCCATAACTACATATGCCATGGTCGCATATGTGATTTGTGTGCAAATATGCGAATATGCGATCGCACATGACAACAATGATTGAGCCACTCTCCCCTTGGGAAGAGAGGGGCTTTGGGAAGGCCATTTGCAAGAGAATCTTGCACAGATTCAAAGTGGAAGTGATGGGAAGAGAGGAAGGGAATAAATGTGAAAACAGGTGGGAAAATTCAAATTTTGTTCAAGATAGAAAATATCATGAGAAATTGATGAGAATTTGGAGAGATGATGTGGAGGAGAGAATATCCATTGCATTTTTCGAAAATATTGCAATAAAAACCGGCATCGATCGTAACCGCCGAGCGGGCGCTCGACTGGCCAGGAAACCCCGCCTCAGGAAGGAGGAGGTCTTGAGTTCGAAGCCCCTTGGTGGCCACCTCCCATGAACTTACCTGGTGCGTGTGGATAGGAGGGTTTGCGCGTGCCCCGGGGACCTCGAAGGGTGCTCCCTTTGGGATGAGTCGATGTCGGTCGATGGTGTGAAAACACTTCCTGATGTTGAATTCCAAAAACCAGTGAGAGGTTCCCCACTCTTCTTTGATCCGTTACCTAGTATTTCTAGCATACATGAAATGGTGATCTTTTGTTTATTGGAAAGATAAGAGTTCTTTTGTATCCACAAAAGTAACGCTTCTTGATTTATGGAATTCTACTAACAGTAGAAATCCCCCCAAAATTGTGAATTATTTGCTTGCAGCCTGAGACAGATGCAGTCAAAGCTTCTGTGCTCTTTGGCCTCAGAGGGGAAGAAAAGTAGATTTCTCATTGACTATTCTGTGATCAGTTGCATAGGGTTTATGGATTGGAGGCAATGATTGTTCGGTGTTTGTCCCCTTTTTTGGTTGATTCCAGCTTCTCTGCTTCGCTATGCCAGAAATGCATTTCTCAGTGTGTCAATGATACTGGTTGATGTTATTGGCATACAGATATGAAACATTTCCCATGGACATGCCACCCAGGAACTAGTGTTCATTACATTTACCCGTCTCTTGATATTTGAACAATGGAATGTTCTTGCGCAACTGACCACATTTGAAGAGTACTATACCCCATTGGAAGAAGGGTGCTGTACCCTCTTCTCTACATGGGCAAACGGAATGTTTGCCCTTGATGCTAAATCCCATATTTTGTTGAACATGATAGACAATCTCCAGGGTTGGCTAACTCCATGCGGATCTGAAATCAAGGTATATTTTTTGTTCATTTTAATTTTCAGGGTATTGTTTGTGTTTTATTCTATATATTGTATGGCATTTGAATGATATGAACTTATTTTTGATAAATTCCATCACTTATGGGTGACAGTGAATTGTTTTTCACCTAAACTAGGTAAAACTATGGTACATTTTTTTTGTAATGTTTTGGGTTCTAAGTGTATAATCATGTGTTAAAAAATCTCCCAAGTTCCAATGAAAAATTCCTCCACTTTTGTAAAGTTTCCCCAATGTTTCTCTGAGTCTGCAATACATAACGTGATACATGCAATGTTTCCCATGATATTTCATTCTTCCAAGGGTGTGATATATAGTGCAATACCAATACATAAATATTGCAGAGATGGACGTAGTCATGGATACGAAGAATGAGGATGACATGACATGCATTTCTTGAACTTTAGGACATTGATGCGGTTACCATTATGAATACTTTAATACCATGGAAAGAAGAGAATAATGAACTTAATGCAATAGGATCTTATTTCAAAATATATTTATAAGAATCCAACTGTATCCGTTCTCTCTATTCTTGCCCTTAGCATATATAAGCATCTGTGTATCATCACCAAAAGCAACAGAAACAATCAGGAAAACCATGAAAATTTTCGATCAAGCTCATGTCGTTTACCGTACATCATCTTCGATGAACTTCCTATTTTATACTCATTGAAGGATTTGTTTCTCTTAATATCCATTTTTTTTATTGACAAGACGAGGGAGGGTGCAAAGTGCAAACACAAATCTATATATGGAGGGATGCTTTAGAGTCTAAAGGATTTAAAATCACTAAATTAGTTGGGACTAAAACAGAGTATATAGAGTGCAATTTTAGTTACAATGGGAGTGAAAATGAGGAATTAGTCCACAGCTGGGAAGCAAAAGAGTCAGTTCCGCATATGTTATGGGCATGGCATGGAGTCCGTCTGCGAAAGAAAGATTCTCTGTCTGGCGGCTGCTGCTAATGGCTGGATTGTGGCACTTATGGAAGGAACGCAATGCGCGGTGTTTCAACAACAAGCGCGTCTCCTTGGAGCAATTGGTGAAAAAGGTCAAAAGGGATGCTGTAGAGTGGGCTGCTGGGCATCTCTCTTTAGAGCTTAATGTAGTTTGCTCCATGCTGGAATTGTAATGTCTCTTGGTTGCTGTATTTTTTGTCTTGGCTTTTGCCGAGCAGCTTTTAATAAAATTCATTTAGAACTCTTCAAAGAGAGAGAGAGAGAGAGAGAGAGAGAGAGAGAGAGAGAGGAATTAGTTAAAGATTGCCAGCCAAGAAGTTTCCCAAAATGATCACTTTTGATACCTTGGGTCAATAATTCATGAGAGTGGAGAGATTGAGAAGGATGTTGCCCATAGAATTCAAGCTCTGTAGAAGACATGGAGATGTGCCGTTGGAGCGTTATGTGATCTTTTACCACTCAATAAATCATGAGTGGAGAGAGTGAGAAGGATGTTGCCCATAGAATTCAAGCTATGTAGAAGACATGGGGATGTGCCTTTGGAGCTTTATGTGATCGTTTATCACTCAAACTGAAAGGGAAATTTTACAGGAGTGCTATAAGATCAGCCATGCTTTATAGGACAGAATGTTGGCCAGTTAAGGGACAACATGCCCATAGGATGAGTGTATCTGAAATGAGGATGTTGAGATGGATGAGTGGCAAGATAAGGGTAGCATTAGAAATGAATGGGCATTTAGGAGCAGCACCACTATGTGATAAGATGAGGAAAGTGGATTTAGATAGTTTGATCATGTGTAGTGGAGACCAAGAACCATGATGGTTATAGTGAGTGAGTTGCTACAAGTTGAAGGCTCTAAAAATGCGGCGAAAAGGATGTGATGAGGACATTAGATCCTTCAAGGTATATCAACGAAGGAAGCGAGCGCCTCAAGCATCTTCCTTGTGGCTTGACGACTATTGAGGAGCATTGAAGACCCTACACATGTGGTTTGGCACGTAGAAGACCCCACAATGGGAATACACATGTGTAGGAAGAACCAAGGAATTACCCAGGAAGAGCATGGAGCAAGAGTAGAAGAAAGAAGACCCGACTGGATGTCGTCGGGCACCCGAAATTCGCCCGATTTGAAGCTGTACTCTCTGGACAGTTTTCACTGTTATCGAGTGCCCGACCATTGGTCACTGGGTGCCTAAAATTCATCTAATTTTCTAGTTTAGTCGCTTGACTGTTTTAGCTTTCATCGGGCACCCGACGACCGCGCGAGTTATTTTTTTTTTACTTTCGGGGGTAGTTTAGATTTTTCCTTCTTTGTTAATGTTTATTTAAAGGGATTAAGCCCTAAACACGTATTTAGTTGATTATTGATTAAGAAAGGCTTGGTGGCTCCTCTCCTTCTCTTTGTAGATCTTCATCTTCTTCCCCAATTTTCTTCTTCTTTCTTCTTCCCCTCCTTCCAACTTTCTTCAAGTTAATCTAGTATTTTCCCCTCTTTCTTCTAAACTTACTTTCCCTTATTCGCTACAACCCTAAAATCTGAGATTTAGTCCCAAAACCCTAATTCTCAGATTTTGATCCTCTAATCCGAGAAATCTTTTGATTCCCCGGACTAGTGAATCTCATTGCAAGTTTGGATCATAACCATGCAAAATTGGGGGTTTCATCCCTCGCCGAATCCAATCCACACAATACTTGAAATCCTTTCTACGTGGTTGTGATGATGGCCCACATTATTACATGTGTCCTTGTGATTTTCTTAGATTATGATGGTCAATGTTGAATCTTTTATTGTTATTGCTTCGTTATTCCGCTGAATTAACTATGATCATATGCATGCATCATAATTAGGGCATCCTACATCAGGATGTGGATGGAGGTAGTAAGAAAAGACTTGATGACCTATGGTCTAACTAAAGGTCTGGCCCTTGATAGAGTGGAATGGCTTAATGTAGCCAACCACAGTTAATTGGGAATTCGGGATAGGCTTAGATGATGATGATATATCCAGTTTCTGCATTTTTATCAAGTTATTCTTGGCCACACTTCATTCCACGTTTGGCATGAAGTACTAACGTGTCGCAACTCATCCATGGGACTTGTGTCAAGGTATATAATCATAGTGTGATCCAAAGTGCAGATCATTGAACAGTGGACCTCATCGTGGATGGAGCATACCCTAAAATCATCAGACAATCTGAACAATCGGATATCACCTGTTGACTTGCGACTGCTGACTTTTTTTTAACCATTCGGTCGATGACCTTCAATTGGTCAATTATGTTCGCCCGACCAGTGCCTGCAAGTGCACGTTGGAATCAACATCATTTGCTTTAACCTAATAAAGTTTCAAAATTTTTAGATTAAATTTGAATTATGGCATATGATCACTGTGATCCAAATTCCAGATCGTCAAAATGCGGGCCTCATCTTGGATGGAGCATACCCCGAAAAAATCATACTGATTGGACAATATTAAAAGTCTGTTTTCACCTGTTGAGTTTGACCACTGCCATTTTCTTTATAACCATCCATTTGATGACCATCAATCAATCATGATCATCTGATTAGTGTCCGCAAGTGTGCATTGAAATCTGAAAGGATGGCAATGGTGCTGTACTTGGTTCTGATATCTTACCACACTGTATTGTATTCCCTTAATTTCAAAACAAGTACCGACTGCATGTTTTGCTTATGATCCTGCAGCATAGTGATAATGGAAGGAAATCCTCACCCAGGTGCACTAAAAGGACGGATGTCATTTCAAAGCTTCAATCCTTCGATCGATGTGAGTATGAAGATTATGAGTGACCTAGTCTCCAAAACATCTATTCTGTCTAGCCCTCTCTCCTCACATTGGCCTTTGTCTTGATAGAAATTGAATGAAGAAGCAGAGAACCCTTGTCAACCGCAAACCTCCGCTACAAGCTCTGAGGATCAAGATGAGCAAATGCCTGATAGGTGTGCTTGGTTGGCCTAGCGTCTTCCCAAATCAACTTCCTTCTTTTTCTGCATTTCCTTGGGCCCAGTTTCAGTGCACACATCTGCTGTCTAGAAAAGTTGGCTGGCGCCCTGGGTGTTGTTCAAAATGAGAATTTGAAAACCCCATCTACAAATGTGTGTTGGGCTTCCTGGCAACTATTTTAGATCATTGGGAGATTGTGTGCATTTAATATTTTCTCTTTCTTTATAGGCAAATGAAAGGAGGGCTGTCCATGGGCTAGGCTGGCCCGTAGGACTTTCAGGATTGTTCTGCTTTGGGCTGTGCTTGGGCTGAAATGCTAGGCCCGTAGATCAGATCCAGGCCTAAAATTTAAGACTGTTTGTTAGTTTGGCTGAGCTTGGGCTGTGTCTAAGATCCCGTGATCCCAGTTCGGCCCGTTTAAGGTTTCAAGTGCACTTTTGTCAGTATGATGTATGATTGGGCATGCCTAACAAACAGCCTAGATCTTGCACAAAGGAAGGTGGCTGGAGTGTTGGGCTTGGGCCATACTCAGGCATAAGCCATGCATAATCATCATGGACTGAACTTGGGCCTGTTTGTTTTGGTCCGTCACGGGCCCAGATCTGACTTGGGCTTGTATTTCTTTGCGGGCTGGGCTTGGAAAGACCTCAGCCTGACCTACACCCGGCCCCATTGACAGTCCTAAATGAAAATTATAGGCACTAGAAGATAGGGGGCATAACAAACGTGTTATGGTTTTGCAGAGAAAATGGGTTTTCACAGACGAGAACAGAGAACTCGGACATAGCCGGAGATGAACTCAAACATAGTCCTGATCCAGACCATAAAAGGAAGCAGCCGGAAATGGGCAGTAGATTGCAATCTCCATATAAATCACATAGGAAACAAAGCAGCGACAATGATGGGCAATCGTCATCGAATAATAAAAAAGGTTCTTTTAAGCAGCCCAAGCTTGAAAAGCTGGATTGGAGCGTTCTAAGACCACCAAAACCTTCAACTAAACGGAGTTGAGCATCATATCAGGTGTAATTCCGCGCTTTTGTACTCTGATTACAGCGAGAGGTTGTTAATCCTTCTTTGCTATTTATTCTTCCTCTTGTCTTTGAAGCTTTGACCAATGAAATACATGTTTCAAAGTATGAGGTTTGCTGAACCCACATTCATGGACAAGGCAGCCCATCTACATGCTACCACGTGTGCTGAGGTGGCACATGGGTGTGGGATCCAACCCGTCCATTAGGTGGGTTGCATTGTGCAGATGCCCTGATACGAAACATGGTGGCCAGGCACAATGTTAAGAAACAAAATGACAGGTAAAGAAAAATTGCCTGCGTTTTGTTAGCCATCTCCACTTGTTTTCATTGGCTGTGCCTCACCTGATGACTGGCATGTATTTTGCAACCTTTTGCCATGTCGGCACATGATGTGGCATGTGGAGGGTCAGCCTTGTTCATGTGAATGGGCGGCCTGTATTTTGCAACCTTTTGCCATGTCGGCACATGATGTGGCATGTGGAGGGGGCAGCCTTGTTCGTGTGCATGGGCGTCGCAAATCTCTTGAAATATCTCCAATATGCTCTGTATTGCAGTGTACTTTCTGTGATGAAGGTTTTCTTTTTCTTGATGGGATCTGCTACATGATTGTCGATTCCCAAGTTTTTTTTTTTTTGAAATGAATTATGGGAAAATTAGAAAGTTTTACTACCTTAGTTTATTCCTGAGATCAATCTGCTAACTCTTTGGTTGCACAATCCTTCTAACTGAATCACGCCTCCGCTCTTTCTTCCTGGCTAGGGACGCAATTAGGGCAGGTTTGGTCGGGCTCAGGGTCAACCCAAATCCAACCTTAGGTATGAATACTCAACCCTAACCTGAGCCTGACTTTGTGATCCAACCCGATCCAACTCAACCTTAGATCTATTACCACACTAGTTTTTCTCATACGTATACACGTAGAGTCGGGTTTGTGCCTCAACCCGACCCTAACCTGACTTGGGGTTGGCAGTAGTAACAGATGGAGAAGTGGGGCCAATGGTTTGGTGATATGGACCGTTGGTCTAATTTGGCTGGGAATGTCCCAAAAGTCTTTCAGTTTGGAGGTTGCTTAGCTGTTTATTATTATTATTATTATTATTATTATTATTATTATTATTATTTTTTTTTTTTAACCCAATTCTTTCTTTCAATTGAGAATAACAGATCTTTGTTAAAATTAGTGAAGATACATCAAGAGATCAGAGCCCCTTCCAACAAGTTCCTGTAGAAGAAGCTCCTTGGGGCCACTGTGATGTTCGGGAGAAATCCACCGTCCCTCCCTTTTTTTTTTTTGAAAGGTAGCACCACCCTGGATTACTCAACAACACACACCCTAACCACCCATTTCACCAGCTCATATTAGGACGAGCCCAAAAATGAGGTAGATCCAAAACTCAAGTGGGCCACACTACAGGAAACAGTGGGGACTGGGGATGGAGATGTTCACAGTTGAAACCTTCCTGGGGCCCACCGTGATGATTATGTCATCAAAACTGTTCATAAGGTCGTTACCATTTGGATGACCTTAAAACACCAACGTTAGCATGATCCAAAACTTATGGCCCCACGAATGTTTCAATGGTTGGTGTTCAATCCCCACTTTTTCCTGTAGTGTGGCCCACTTGACGTTTGGATCTGCCTCATTGTTGGACTCATGTCCTAACATGAGCAGGAGAAATGGATGGACGAGATGAACTCATGAACATTGTGGTGCATCCTGCTTAGTTTCCGCCTACACTAGAAGCTCAATTGTCGAGCTTTGCCAGTGAGAAACCCACTCCACCTCCAGTTTACCCAGCTCGGTTTAGGATTTGAGCCCAAAAATAGGAATATCCGAAACTCAAGTGGGGCACACCACAGAAAAAAGGGCATTGAACACCACTATCAAAAGGATGTGGATTGCGTCCGACCTCTGGGCAGACCTTTAAGCGTGTGACCAGATCTGTGTGGGAGCCCACCATGATATATCTGTTTATCCATGACGTCCATCCCTTAGTAAGATCATGTTAAGGTATGGGCCAAAAAATGAGGCAGATACAAGACTTTAGAGGGCAACACCATAGATGACTCTTGCATTTAATGCAACACAAGCCTACTGTTTGGTATGGTCCACTAAAGCATTAGATCTGCCTCATTTTTGGGCCCATACCTTAAAATGATCTTTAAAAAGGAATGGATGGCGTGGATAAACATATCTATCACAGTGGGCTCCCACACAGATCTGGTCGGTCCGACCAGGGCCTGGTTGGACGCAATCCGCGTCCCCGTTGAAACCTTTGTGGGGCCCACCTGTCGTGTATATGCCATCCAAACTGTTCATAAATACCTGAACTATTATGATAGTCTTCTTCTTTAGGGATAATTTTCTCTTCACCATTTACTTTTACCCGTCCAATTTGAAAGACTTGTGAGTAATCTGTCTGTAGCACACCTAATGTACTGATCGGGTTAATGGTTCAGATCATGTGCCCCACCTGCTCAGAAAATGAGGGCGTGGGGTTCTTACACACACACACACACACACACACACACACACTAGAGAAGCTGTGGAACATGACACTGGTGTGCACATCGTAGGAGCTATCAACGGTGCTTGTGTTGACAGAACTTGTCTGAGTTGAAGCCCACATGAATGGCCACAGCAAATGCTGAGCATACTAGCAAAATCAGAACCTGGAAGGAAGTATTGTGATGTTGTAGATGAATTGTGGTTGATGGGAAAGTAATTGTACGCTACACCAGATTTGTAGATTTCATCCCGTTGGCTCTGTCATTGGTTAACTAGTTCTGGGCTGCCCAGCAGCTTATGGAGTCGGCTCAGGTTCAGCAAAATTTTCAATTGAGGCCTAGTTGGCGTACAGATCCAGGCGATTAATCTGCCTATCATGGATGGGAAATCTATAAATGGGCCATGCCTCAGCTTCTAATTTTTCATGGCGGATGGTATGTCTTATGGGCGACTTTACTGTGAACATGCCACTTGACACCATCCGAACATTAGGTGCAACCATGAAGAAGATCACTGGCACAAAAATCAGGCTGACTTGTACATCAGGTGGGCCACACCTATGGACCAATGTCAAGTGACAGTCTGACTCAATATACAGGTGTGGCCAATCAGACTGACGCCCTACACTAGTGGCATGCTGGCACGAAAGAATTGCCTGCATGACGAGTTACCAGGAGATGGTTAGCAGTGGCCCAGCCTCACCCAAGACGGTTCAGCCCATACCTTGGGCCCACCTTCCGTTTTTCGAGATCAATTTAGGTCATAAGCTTAAAAAAAATGAAGCAGATCGATTTCTCAGATGGACCATGCCATATGAAACAGTGGTGATTGACCATTAATGGGCTTGGATCAAGCTGATATTTGTTTTTTTCCCTTCATCCACGTTTATGCCACCTTATCAACAGGTTGGATGGCAAATAAACATTACAGTGGGCCTTGGGAAGTTTTTAATGGTGGAGCATTCAATCACCACTGTTTCCTATAGTATGGTCCACCAGAGACTTGGATCTTCTTCATTTTTTGGGCTCTTGTTCTGAACTGATCTGGAAAAACAGATGGACAGCGTTGATATAGAATACCTACATCAAGGTGGGCACCACGCAAGGGCCCCACCATCTTAGCTGAGGCCAGGGCCACACCTAATCCACACCGTCTTAGCCAAAGAACCACCACCCGTTGGCTATCAGTTCATGATCCAAAAAATGGACAAATCATAACTAGGTCTGGCCCAGCCCAGCTCAGCTCAAAACCGGACCATCACAACAGCAGGAGCGAGTTAGGTGAGACGCCGGCCTCACGCAAGACACCGTAGGGCCCACCTTGATGTGTGTATTCTGTATCCACCCCTGTCCACCCGTTTTTCCAGATCAAGATCCAATTATCAGATGGATCTTACTCTCAAGGAAACGGTGGTGATTGAACACCCGTATTGTTTATTTGCCATCTAAGGTCATATAAGCTTGGATGAAGGGAAAAAACAAATATAAGCTTAATCCAAAACTTTGGTAGCCCATTAATGGTCAATCGCCACTGTTTCCTATGGCATGGTCCACCTGATAATTGGATGGGGTCTCACCTAATCCACTCTCCACAACAACACCATCCAAAACCCCTGGGAGAAAAAAAAAAATTAATAATGAAAAAAATACTACCATTTTTGTTACTTATCATTCCATCTCCAAGAAAGAAGAAAATTTCTACAACTAACAACAGATTATTTGAACGGTTTATATTTACAACAGACTAAGACCAATAATCGATAAGACAGAGACAGCACACCACAAAACCGTGAATATGGGCCCCACGAAAGCATGCAATTACATTAGTTTAAAGCATCATGATAGTCCACTTTGGTTCGTTGAGCCAAAAGAAGAGGCGACAACGACATTGAGGACCTAAGTAAATGGCAGCCATGTATGTAATAAGCTTTCTCTATCATGGACCACCACTGAATATAATACTCAGATGATGCTCGCACAGGGTTCTTGAACCCCACCAAAAGTAGCATTTTAATACTGTAAGCCTGACTTTTTGTTTAAGTATCATTTTTATTATGTTTTTAAGCAGTGGGCTAGCTTCTGCTTTTATAGCATCAGCCTAGATTTGCCACCATTTTAAAATAGTGGTGACCTTTGTTCTGGACCGTCTAGATGGCTGACCAAGCCATGGATAGAGTGTAGCAACGAGCAGATGATAGTTCTTGGCATAACCATTAATTGGATGGTTAGGATTGTATGATCAGTGAATACCACAATTTGATTGTCTGGATCACCCTACATTTGAGTACCACATGTTAGGAGGATGAGGTTGCCACCATTTTCAAAATGGTGGTGAACTATATCATAATACATTACATGGGCTACATCTGGAGACACTATGGAACTCATGTCATACATGAGAACAAGGCACAAGTGTGGGGAATTCCTTGCTGTTATTAGATGGGTCCCACGGTGTACTCTCTCTGGGATGCGGTTTGGCTAGTGACCACAACACCAGCCAGCTAGCTGGTGTCAAAGTTCTGTGGGCCCACCATGATGTATTGATGTATGTGTTTTATCCACGTCGTCCATCCATTTCAGGGCATGATCCCAAAAATGAGGCAGATCCTAATTACAGGTGGACCAAACCACACGGAAAGTGTTGACTGAAAGTCCGCCATTAAAAACTTACTAGTGCCCACTGTAATGTTTATTTGCCATCCAAACTGTTGATAAGGTCACAAAGACCTAGCTGAAGGGAAAACACTTATGAACTTTGATCCAAAAACTTCAGTGCCCCCCAAAAGCTTTCAATGGTATGTTCAATCCCCATTGTTTCCTGTGGTGTGGTCCACCTGAGATCTGGATCTGCCTCATTTTTGGGCTCACACCCTAAAATGAACTGGCAAAATGGACTGCGTGGATAAAACACATACATCATGGTGGGGCCCACAGAGCTTTGTCACCAGCTACTTGGCTGGTGTTGGGGTCACTAGCCAAACTGCCTCCCTCTCTCTCAACCTAAATGGGCCATGGCAATCCTGAATGTGGACCATTGGCCACTTCTCTCTCAGAATAACCTGGGAAAATCAATGCTCAAACAACAAGAGAAATGTGACATTACATGATCAACCTCATGACAGAGATGTAGACTTAAATGGCACTGTGGTCCCGAAACCATCAAAGAAATGTAAGTGGCCCCAAAATCACCATAGAAATGTCCCTGACAACAGCATTTTGCACACACAATCAACACTCAAAACTGATGATCAGCATGGGCCCCACAACCGAAGAAAAAATGAGAATGGAAAGAAACCTCAAATTCATGGACAGGGACTGCACGACACTGCATCTCGTGGAAAAGAACTTCCGGGGCTGCTTCACAAAGACGGTCCTGCATTCTAAATAAGGTAAAATTCGAGGCAATCTTTAGCCAACAGGGAGAAAAAACGTGGAGGTTTTGTGTATTTTGTGACCCTTTGATTTCAATTTTTGGGGATTTAGCAATGTTCTACACATCTTGTTACAGGCTCCAATCTTCCTATAGCATTCACAAATGAAAGCTTTAATCAGTATAGTCATTCTAACACTGACCTCACGGCTTCGGGACCTCTCATGAGAATTCGACTTCTGCGTTGTCGGAAATTGAGGCAGCGTTTGTGCTTAAGACAGTGTGCTCTGACAACTCATCGGTCCCATTACCTGCATTCATTCGATGATTACTAACAGATACGAATGACTAACAGATATTTCGCTGCGAATGCATCTAAGAACAGATACCCAAATAAAGAGAAATCGCATATCAGATCGAAAGTACCTTTGATTTTGTTCCGAGCGGCCATAGGACCAGCGAAGTGGGAGAGCGTTCCCGTTTTGAGTACACAACTAGAAGCAAGCTTTCTGAGACTCAAAAGATATCATGGTCTGGTTTCCATGTGGAAAGTGCGTAAATGATCCGCCCCTTCCACCCTTGAAGCATCCACTGACTATCTTCATCGATGACGTAATCCTTATGGTAGCATCTCCTCACCCTATCCCTCGCTTTCTCCATGATATCCTGATTCAATGGGAGCTGCTTGAACCCAGCCCGCAGGTTCCTTACCTGCCATTGCTTGTATGACTCTGGCCTCTCAACCCTCTCCGAGCCCTCGCATGCAATGACGTTCAGGGCGTCTTGCCCGAAGATCTCCCTCTCAATCAGGATCCTCTCCGGGTGCTCGCGGGGGACATTCACTTCCAGCATATCGTACAATGCAGACCAGTGGAATAGAGCCTCACGGAAGCGTGTGACGAAGAAGGGGGCACTGAATGCACCATTCACTATCCCGTGGATAAAGACGTCTGGATTCATCTTCCTGATCGTGTTCAAGAAGATATCCCTCGGACTATCAACAACTACCGTCTCGTCGAACATTTTTTTAGCCCGATACAAACAGTTAACAACGAGCACCTCATCTCTGTCAATCTTGAGATCTTCGACTTGAATGGTTTCCCATTTGCAAGCAATAGGAACGTACTCGAAAGGAATATTGAAAGTCCGAGCATAATCCGCCAAACGACGCCCGGTTAATTCAGTTCTCTCTGCTGGTCGAAAACCAGGTTGGGGGAAATCAACTCCGGTGATTCGAATCCTGGGAGGCCCACCAGGCCTACTCGAGAGTCGTTGGAGGAGGCATGGCCATTGGAAGCCAAAGTAGATACCGAAATCTATAATATGGAGCCTTGTTGCATTTTCAACTGCCCTCACAATCGTCTGGTTCACAAAAAAATGGGAAATCTTCTTGAAAGGGCATGCAGCAAGATAAAGATGATAAGCTTTTAAGAGATCTGCAGCCGTTGTTCTTTTAGTAGAAAGGGCCGCATAGATCTGGCTCCCGGTGCCAGCTAAACGTGCCTCGAGGCCATTTGCAAAGTAATGAGCCAGCCTCTGCGAGCCGTCTCCAAAAGGGGAAGAGTGCTGTCTGATCTGCTTCAGCAGTTCATTTGCATTCCTCCGATCATCTGCAGCAACAGCTTGTGCACACTGAATAAGAAGAGTCCTCAAATCCACAACCTCCTTTTTGCCCTGTTTCTTACCACGAGACTTTACACTACCATTCGATCCCTTAGACTGTCCTTTCTGTGAATTCTTGCTTACTCCATTCTGAAGGGCTGCTCGGAAACTAGCCAAGGGCCCACTTCTCCCACCACAGAGTAACACCATATCAAATACCTCTGACCGTACAATATCCTCACCATAGACAGCTGACTGTTTGTTACTCCTCCCTCCATCCAAATCCAAATCCTCCCAATGTGGATTCTTTCTTACCCTTGACCCATTAACCTGAACTTCTCTTTCATCCTTCTCCTCCTTGACCTCGAACTTGCGAACCTCTTGCTTCGGTTCTCGAAACAAGAACCCATTGCTCTCTACACCCAATACCATGTTCACACCATTAGGAAGGAACTTGTTCGCTTCCTCAATGCCTCTCTTAAACTGCCAAATGGGCTGGCTTTCGCTAATGAAATCAGAAACCTGATTCTCATTCGTTGGAGACTCCTCCAACCCATCTACAACAACACTGCTTGAAGAGTTGAATGACGACTGAGAAGTATAATCAGTCGACACGGTAAGAACATTCCTAGAAGGGTTTTCCCCAACATTGCAAATCCAGCTACCATCTCCGACACTGGTACTGCTACCACTGTTATAATTACTGTATCTGCCACTGACGTAATAATCAGGGCTGTCCGAGTTCTGATTGACGGTGTAAAGGGGGGATTGATCGGGGGAAGGCGGGTACTTCTTCCCAAGGATATCATAGAAGGGTTTTCTCCGCGGCCTGGAGAGCCGAACTCTCATGATCCAGATAGCTCTTCTCTTCCATGTCTTCTTCCATAAGCATCTGGTTGATATACTTGAGAGCTATATCAGAGAATATCTCACAGTCTTCCTCAGTGCCTGAACCCACCGACGGACCAAGATCATGAGCATTAGGATTCATAGCGCTCTGATCTAGAAAGGGTGCAGGCAAGGAACCAGCCGGTCTAAATCCACGACAAAGGTTACGACCTGGACGGTAATCACCGAATTTGATTCCTCCATTCATTACGGAAGATAATTCACTAAGGCCTCGATCCATAACCATCGAGCTTTAACCCTAACAGTAACCGATCGATCTCAAAACACGATCTCTCTCAATCTCAATCTGGACTTTCTGCATACAGACGCATCTCTGGAATTTTTTATCCGTTTTACAAATTAAAAAAATAAAATAAAATTAGGCGGACTTGTAAAATATAAAATTGTTCTAACAAATTAAGAATACTTCAAGATCAGCACCGTAAAGAACGAACTTCTCAGGATGGATTGAGAAAATAAAATAAAATTTAAAGAAAAATACACATTTGTTTCGATTTTCTATGGATTTGAGGGTAGAAATATCTCGAATCATCATCAGAATCTATGAAAATGGAGGTCTTCTAAATCTCCAAAACCCTAGGTATCCATATCGTTCGACAGAACTGCGATCTAATCTATGAATTGAAGAAAAAAACGAGTAGAAACTGGGAAAGAGAGGAGCAGAGACGCGTACCTTAACAAAACCCTAGCTGAGAGAGAGAGAGAGAGAGGGAGGGAGAGCGAGGGAGAGGGAGAGGTAGAGGGAGAGCGAGGGAGATGGAGAGAGCGGAAGCTTTCGAAGAGATGCTCTGCTCTAGATTTATAGAGCATAGAAGGGTACTTTTACGATCCTGGAGTGGTGATGTGGAGATATATCAGCCGTTCGATCTATTTATCCCTATCTCAACGGCTACGGCCAGAGGATTTGACGAACAGCCAGTGGTCGATGCAGCACAGAAGCATAAGAGCGATTTATGGTCAATACCTCGTCGTATCCTCGGCGACTTATGGATCTCGTGAGGACATGGAATTCCACACGCCCCCATCTTCAAACGCCAAACACAAACGCGTAACACGTGCTAAAGTGGCACGAGCACGTGGACCACACCTGGCATGATGCTACACTGGAGTTGGGTTACATTAAGATGCAAGAATGCAGTAAGGGTGAGTTAAAAGGCTGTGCAAGGACTACTTTAGGTACCAAAGTAGTTTATGTTGTTGTTGGTGTCCGACTCCATGGCTCAGGTAGATAGATTCCTTTTCAACTATGAGACCAGGTATTTATGGCCTGTTTGATTTGTTAAAATCATGGTAAATACAAGCAAATTTGTAATTATGATTTCTTGAGATTCACCGCATCATTACCAAAGCTATTATTTGACTGCCCCTTAAAGCAGAGGACGCCACAAAATTTTGTGGGTCCCACCGAATATTACGTTACAAATCCACACCGTCCATTCATTATGTCACTTAAATTTATGGTATAATCTAAAATCTAAGGCATATCCAAAGCTCAATTGGACCACACGGAATGAAAAAAGAAAATAAACACCTATCGATAAAATCTTCTTGGAATTACTCTTTTGTTTGGTGTGGACTCCTTAAGTGTTGGGCCTGTCTCATTTTTCAGCTAAAGCTTAAAAACGTTGTGTTAAAACTTTTGGACCGAGTGGATATATCATATACATTATGGTGGGGCTCACAAATTTTAACTACCATTTTGGACCAGTTTTCAAGGCTAGAAATGGGATGGATTTTCAAATAGGTAAAAGAGTAATAATTACTCTTTTGCCTGTATTTACCGGGAATTCCCCAAAACAAACACGGCCTTAGTGTCCGCATCGGGGTGGGTGTGCTTAAAAAAAAAAAGAAATTAATATTTGGACTGCTTCCATGGCTCAGTGGTGGACAAGATACTCTTCAACATTGAGATCATGGATTTGAGTGCCCATATAGTGTGGGTGTGTGTGAGCCATCAACACTAGAGCTAGATTCAAACTAGGGGCCTATTTTGTTAAATCTAAACTCTAAGCTTGAATATGAAATATGAATATGAAGTTTGGATATGAAACAACCTGTTTGTTAACAAAAGTTTGAAATGTTTGAAATTTGTTAAATTAACACATTCGCCCATGTCTAGGGCTGTAAATGGGTTAGCTGACCCGATGGGGTACTTAGATAGCCAGACCCAACCCATTTAGACTTGACCTAGACCTATACCATTTAACAACCCAACCCATTTGTTAAATGGTACGGATCTAGGTCCATGAATAAACCCGGTTGCTAAAAAGGTTTAAGTTTGGTTTCCTTTTTATTAGGCCCGGCCCAAACCCATTTAGTAAGTGGGCAGGTTTGGTCTATTTTCAAGGAACCCATCTAGCCTAGACCTATTTGGACCCGATTTTAAGCCTCGTAAAATTGCTTGCATACTAGATCCAGACCCAGACCCATTAGACCAGACCCATTTATAAATGGGTCTAAGTGGATCTCCATCTACTAGACCCAGACCCATTTATAAATGGGTCTTATGGGTTGAGTCGGACCTGACCCAGACCTAGACCCGCCCATTTAGTCAAAGGGTTTGGTTCTAAAATTTGGACCCAGACCCATTTAGTAAATGGGCGGGTCTGGTTTTAGCTAAACCTGCCCTAGACCTGACCATTTACAGCCCTACCCAGTCTCCTGTTTAGAGATGTTTTACATTATGAAGAGTTTATTTTTTATTAAATAATATAAAATCATTAAGTAAACATTTTTTTTAATTCAAATAAACTAAAGTACTTAATAAAAATATAAAATCATCAAGTAAACATTTCTTTAATTCAAATAAACTAAAGTACTTAATAAAAAATTAAAATATCTTTGTTCATAAAAACAAAGTAGAAAAAAAAAAATCAATGATTTGTCGAGGAAAAACACTTCCAATGTTCTATGGAAAGAGAGGCTAAACAAACATATAATGATGCAGATGTACAAATGAAAAGGTGAATAAGAAGATTAATGTTTTTGAGCAATACTTGAGGATGGACACATTATCCTTACTGTTTCTTATGGTGTTTGATATGTTGGGTGTTGTGGGGTCCACCGTGATATATTTATTTTATATCCACGCCATCCATCCCTTTTGCCATCTCATTTTAAGGCATGGGACCAAAAATGAAGTAGATCCTAATATTTGGTGGACCACATCACAAGAAATGGTGAGATAATGGTGCCCACTAATGAAACCTTCCTAGGGCCTATCCAGTTGTTTATTTGCCATCCAACCTGTTCATAAGGTCACATAGACCTAGATGAAAGGAAAACATAAATATTAGCTTAATTCAAAACTTCCATGGCCTCCAAGAGGTTTTGGGTTGTGGGCATTTAATCCCCACTATTTGTTGTGGTGTGGTCCAGGTGAGCATTGAATCTGCCTCCTCTTTTGGCACATTCGCTAAAATGATCTTTCAAGATGGATGGCCAGCTTGGATAAAACATATATATCATGGTGAGCCCCATAGAGCCCCTGGTAGGATCGTTCGTCTTTAACTAGGTCCTGGCACAGGTAGTACCCAATCTTGGTCTATGGAGCCACTAGGACCTAGTAAGAACGGACGGTCACGTTAGTGGCTCTATGGAGCTCACTGTGATCAATATATTTTATCCATGACGTCCATTTATTTGGATATATCATTATGAGGCATGACTAAAAATAGGAGGCAAATCGAAGGCTCAAGTGGATCACACCAAATGAAGGTTGGATGTTATATAACATTACAATGGGCCCTAAGAAGTTTTTAATGGTGGGCGATCAATCACCACTATTTCTTGTGGTGTGGTCCGCTTGAGATTTTGATTTGTCTCACTTTTGGGCTCATGTTATAAAATTATCTGAAAAAATAGATGAATGACATGGATAAAACACATACATCATGGTGGGATGCACAGAGTACTGCCTAGTAGTCTCCTCGCTACCGGCAGAGTCAGTAGGCAATCCGTGTGGGGATCCATCAAAGACACATCCAGAAAGGGCAGGCTGGTGACTGACGATCCTGTCAGGTGCACCGTGGGGCCTACCGTGATGTATATGTTTTATCCACACCATCCATTCATTTTTTCATATCATTTTAGGGCTTAATTTCAAAAATGATGCAGATGTAAGGCTCAAGTGGGCCACACTACAGGAAATAGTGGGAATTTGGCACTTACCACTGAAAACTTCTTGCAGCTCTGATCAATCTGATATTTATGTTTTCCCTTCATCCAGGTTTGTGTGACCTTATGAAGAGGTTAGATATGAAATAAACCTCACATTAGACCCTAGGAAGGTTTCAACGATACTCATTCAATTCTTACTGATTTCTTTGGTGTGGTTTGCTTGAGCTTTAAATGCGCCTCATTTTTGGGCTCATGCTTTAGAATGATCTGAAAAAGTTTAGGACGGTATGGATCTAACACATAAGCCTTGCAGTTTGGTTCACTGGATTAAATGGTATGGAATTGCATTAGATGGAATTAACACTATTATTGCACAATGATTGTATTGCTAGAAGCATATATACATTACAATATTATAAATTCATATCATTCAGGCATTTCATCGAGCATGTTATCAATCAAATGATAATAAAGGCATTTCATCGAACATGTTATTAACCAAACGACAACAGAGGCATTTCATCGAACACGTTATCAACTAAACAACAATTATTAACTAAAATTTATCGATAAAAGCTTGAGGGTGTTAGTGCACTTTTCTGTGGCATACTAGTGCACCTTGTTTGTCAATCACTTACGTCAGTGAGTTTAGTGTCGGTTGAGCCCAATGAAGACGAAGACCGAAGACTCAGATGGCCTCGCTGCATCAAGGAAGAAGAATCAGGTAAAAGTGATGCCTTGGTGCCTTAACCTTGACCAAAACCCAACCCCTATGCTTCTTTGATGACCTTAACCACATTAGGAAACCATTAGTCATCATAGATTGGCCCTAGGTGTCCCTGAATATCACCCAAAACATGGCTTAAAGAGTGTGGGTTGGAATGTACAAAGTTCAGCAAAATGTTGAGCTGAACCAGGCCTGTCCGACCGGTCAAGACCGGTCGGCTAGACCAAACAGCAAGCTGCTGTGTTTGCAAGTTTCAGGAGGACCGACCGGTCGTGACCGGTCGGCTGGGCTGGGCCGACCGGTCAAGACCGATCGGACAGTCCCTGTGTAGACAGCGTTGCAGGCCGTTGGTGCCGACCGGTCTTGACCGGCCGGCTGGTCTGGTCCGACCGGTCACGACCTGTCGGACAGGCCCCTCCTTTTGACAGATTGCACTCTGTCTTGCTTGGCTTTTGGCCGACCGGTTGGGACCGGTCAGGACAGGTCGGTAGAGCCGTTTTTTTACCCGTTGGAGCTCATTTTCTATATATATGGAGCTCGATTTTTGGGCATATTAGAGAGGATTTTGAGAGTCTATTCCCCACACCTGTTGTATATCATATGAGGCCTCAAAGAGGAGGGTTTCAAGTCATATCCCTTGTGTTTTAAACACAAGTGTGGGCATTCAAATGCAATCTAGAGATGACTTGATTCCTCTCTCAAATCTAGAGGTGAGACACTATTCCATATAGGCATATCCCTTGTCCAAGACCTCTAGAAGACCATCTAGATGAATCTCCTAGTTAGATCAAGCCACATATCACATGTAGGAGATTAACCATCCTCCCATCACCTTGGGCATCTCAAAGGCATCACATGCAAGGTATTTGATCGAGTGTGGCTGAGGCATTGGCGACGCAACGGCGACACGATCGTGGGAGTAAAGGAAGCCGATTGAAGCACGGGAGAGCGGAGATCAAGCAACACGAATCGGCGCTACACAAGGGGCTCATCCGACAAGTAAGGTTGTCCTTTTTTAGAGTCCACTTAGAGTTTGTTTGTCGAACTCAACCTAGGGACGTTAGCCGTTCCTTGGCCCGTTAGCCAGGCCTAAACTAAGTCTCCAAGGGGGAGCCTCCGTCACGGGAGTGAACGTGAGTCGGGTTGAGAGTTAGCCTATGTCCAAAACTCCGTTTGGGTTGAGAGTTAGCCCGTACTCCAAAACTCCGGTTACGGTTGAGAGGTGAACCGGTAAAACCTCAGTGTAAAGGTTGAGAGGTGAACCTCATTTAAAACCTTTGATAGTGAATGCCGGTGTGCTCAAAGATGTTGAGTACTTGAACCAGGAGTGGAGTAGACAAGTAGTCGAACCACTATACATGCTTGTGTTTGTGATTGAATAGAGCACATTAATATCTTAGCATTGTTAGTTTAATTGT
Organism: Liriodendron chinense; assembly: GCA_003013855.2. Classification (NCBI taxonomy): domain Eukaryota; kingdom Viridiplantae; phylum Streptophyta; class Magnoliopsida; order Magnoliales; family Magnoliaceae; genus Liriodendron; species Liriodendron chinense. Next base: position 756,412 of record ML058427.1, on the reverse strand, counting down.
CTAATTATGAATCCTTGATAGGAATGTATGCTAGGCACTTATTAGGCTCATCCACACACAAGATGTACCTTCACTAGTTGTGTAGACTTGAGCTCATTAATCCACTCTCATAAGTCTACATAAGTTGCATAGGTTAAGATCTTGATTAGTTGAATCATTTATTTACCTATGCATGCTTTAGACTAGGTTGTTTATTGCTTTATCATATGCTAGTCTTGTGATTGGACTCACTTAGGCTTGGAAGCCGAAGTGTTCTTACTTTCTTAGTTTGATTTGTTGAATTATATAAGTAGGCGAAAAGAATTTCATAAAAGGTCCTAATCCCCCCCTCCTATAGGTTTAGCCATAATTCTAGTTGCTCTTACGCGTCCGCACATACGTGGGTGTCGTGTTAGACCACCCGACGCACTTTCAGAGGGTAGATCTTCACCTTGGATTTCGAAAAACCTAAATCGATTCTACGAATTGGGGCCCAAAATCGATGCACCATCGGAATCCCAACAGAGTCGAGATCGGATACGGCTCCCGCAATAGCGTGCGCCGCCACCAACGACCAATAAAGGTCCAAGACTTAGCATAAACAAATCCTAGGGTTAGGGTTTGTTTTTAGGGTTTGTTAGAAATGATAGAAACAGAAGGGGATTCCCAACCCTAATGGACCCAAGACACAAGAAAGTTGAGAAAAAACCCCCAAATAAGGTTAGAGACTTCATACCTAGCAAAGGGTGAAGGATCCAGCTCGAAATCGATGGATCTTGGTCGTGGACGATGTGAAACCAAGCGTAGAGGCTGATGGAAATCTGAAAATCCAAGGATTTCAAGGGTCCTGTGGAGGATTTGAAGGAGAAGAGAGGTTTTGGAAGATAGGAGGAGGGTTAGAAGGGTTTTGGGGGTTTATGGTTACTTAGGGTAGAAAGATGAGGAAAGAAATGAAAGAGAGAGATGTTCGAATGGGGTTTTAAAACCCTTTTTAAAAACAACACATGTCGAGTTTGGTGTGCCGAAGGTCCCCTTTGATGAGCCGAAGCCCAAAAACTTTAAAAAATCATGTTCAGACAGAGTACTTCGGCTTGGGCGGAAGACCTAAAATTAAAACCTTATTCGGTACGATCTCGTATGGTTGGCTCAGTCCGAAGGCCTCCTTCGGTGCACCGAAGCCTTCTTCAGTGCACCAAAGCTGACCATTCAGAAATTTTCCTGCTTGCCAGATTTTCTGAAAGGCCACAATTCCACTAACCCCCTGGACAGTGTCTGCTTATTCACATGAAATAACATTTAAAGTAAATGTCATGTTTATTTTTATATTTTCATTTACTTTAAGTTATTTCATGTAAGGAAGTACCCCCTATTTGGATTTAATAAAAAATACTAAAAAAATAAATTTTCAATAATAAAGATTTTGATTTTTTACTCCAAGTACAAATCGCAACTTTTTGACATTTTAAAAAAGTAGCGCCTTTTAAAAGAGATGATTTTTACCAAATCTAAACCGTTAAAAAATTCTAAAATACCAACACCAGACTAAAACACCAAAAATCGGCAAAATATTCATGATGGTTATGTCGATTTATGAGTATATTAGTAATTCAAGCTTTTACTTAAACTCTACAGACATAGTGACATACCTGAGTTGAATCGGTCGTCGGAAAACTCTTTTGAACTATGAGATTTTCCAACTCTTACGTTAATTCATTCCCCTTCTTGAAAAGAATCACTTCTTTTGGTTGCGAACATACATGCGGGCATGCATTAAAATCGACAAATCAAAGATTACGCCCAAGGACTTTCGATTCCTAAGTTAGCGAAAATCCAAAGCGTTACAGGTCGCCTTCGAGATTGTATATATGCAATGACATCATCCATCGTTTGAATGTTATATCTCATAAAGCGTTGAAGTTAGATGTATGTACATGTTGGAACTCAACTTATGAGATATTGGATGTGGTGATGGGATTCGATATTGCATTTTTTAAATATGCAGCATGTGGCAGATTATATACTTAGTTATCGAGTGTAGATGATTGGAACAAAGCCAAAAAAGTTGACAAGCTTCTCAAAGTTTTTATGAGTGCACAAAGATTTTCTCAAAAAATAAGTGTCCGACTATAAATTTGTTTCTTTCGTCTCTGTGGAAGATAAATGTTGCCTTACAAAAAAATGCAATTGCAGGTCCAGGTTTTTTACAAGAGATGGTAACATATAAAAGAAGTTTGATAAGTATTGGGACGAATGTCATTTGCTGATGGCCTTAACAGTGATTCTTGATCCTCGTTATAATATGGGTATGGTTAGGTTTATTTTCTTGAAGATTTATTCTTCAGAAAGGGGGGCAATAGAAACCTCAAAAGTTCGTATTGCATTCGAAGATTTGTACAAAACGTATGCTACTACTTCAGCCACATCAGGTGCATCAGAAGTTTGCGCTGCAAATGTTTCTGTGACCGATGACGTTGTATTCAATGATTACATTTCTTTCTTACAATAAGAAAAGACAATAGATTATCAGACAAAACAATCAAAGTTGGAGATGTATCTGAATGAACCAATTGTTATATGTTCGGACTTTGATGTATTGGAATTGTGAAAGACGAAGTGAGTGAATTAAAATACCCTGCATTATCAGTGATCGCGCGGGATTATTATCTATACTGAATTCAACCGTGGCCTCAGAATCTACATTTAGCATAGGAAGTAGGATTGTCAGCAAGCATCGAAGCTCACTTTCACCAAGTACAATTGAAATATTGATTTGTACACAAGACTAGTTACGTCTAATTTGGGAAAGTAATGATAATGTAGAAGATGAGGAAGAGGAAGAGAACCAGGTTCAAGATGAGATTGCAACTACATCTATACCTACAACATGAAGGTAATTTTGATTTATTTCTGTTCTGATAAAAGTTATGTAATTTTATTTTCTGACTTTATTTGAATAACACTGTAAGTTTGGATCTTGACATTATACTTTTTATATTTCATTGTTGCTTATCTAGCTTTGTTTATTATATTGTTTCTCTTTAATTCTTACGTCAAGATATTATATTGATTCTCTTTAGTCCTTATGTCAAATTATTATATTACTTCTCTTCCCAATATATTCATTTGTTTTCTTCAAAAAAATTGAATATAGATATGTCGTCATCATCCGACCCCATCGACCAATGTTTGTGACTACGGTTCACGAGTCGTATCCCCAATGTTTGGAAGGACGAAGATTGTATGTAGTTTGTGTGGGGCAAAGATGGTTGATAAAACTAATCAATTTCGGTTACACTTGTCATGTCGGGGTGGTGATGCAAAATCATGCCCTAAAGCCCCAAAGGAGGTCCAAATTCTTTTTCAGGTCCTCTTGAATTCAAATAAGAAACCATCTACCTCATCCAAACTTTCTAGTGTAGGGAGAATCGATGAAGCCAGCACAGATGCTTTAGAAGAAAATAAATTTAACTGGCCTTGAAATGCAGTATGAAAGAGACACATCATTGAGTATATGATGATGAAGCAGGATCGAGTACGATCAAGAAAAATAAGAATAGTAAAAAATCAAAGTTTCTCGCTTGTCTCGATGAATATTATAGAGTTTGCATACAACATATAAATCTTCTCATAAAGATCAAAGTTTGAAAAATCTGGTTCAAACGATACAAGAGTACGAAGGAAAAATTTCTTCACCTTCTGATTCAGATGGGGTGAATCAGCATGTGTATGAAAAAATAGATAGCAACTCCTCTGACGGATCAGACGATAATAGTGATGAATCCTATGGAGGATATTAAGTCGATAGTGTGTTTGTGAATAACGTATTTCTATACAATTGTAAATTAATAATTAAAATTTATAATTATGAATTTGTGATTGTGACTGTTGATTAATGAATTAGTAATTGGAATGGATGATTGTGATTGTGATTGTGATTGTGATTATAGATAATTAATAATTAGAATAGATGATTGTGATTGTAATTATAGTGAATTAGTAATTTGAATGAATAATTGTGATTGTGATTGTGTTTGTACTTTGTAGTAAATTAGTAATTCGAACTCAGCTCAACAAATCCAACTCGAAAACTTAAACTCAGCTCAAAAGACTCAAACTCGGACTTGGCTCGAACTCGCTCGGTCTGCTGACCGAGCAGAGCCATGCTCGACTCGGCTAAGTCGAGTTGAGTTGAGTAATGAGCAGGGGTAGGTGTGTTCGAGTCGAGCATCAAGCAGGAGTAATACTCGACTTGACTCGTGTACAACTCTACTTGAGATCACCCTTGTTTCCTCGAGTTCCGGCACACAAAGTAATGCTTTCCACATGGTGGTGATGTTGTGCAGGTGTGCTAGAACCGATTGTATGGCTTGATTCTAATCGGTTCAACCTCGACCCCAAGTGCTGAGATAGTCAGATACGTCGCACTTGACCGTATATAATTGATGCCTAAGAAGGTCGATCGCCTATTTAATTACTCGCAAATGAGTTCAAAAGGATCAGGCGATTATTGGAGGGTAGGGTTTGTCCTCCAAAAATGGGTTACACCTTACCTTCCATGATAAAGAACTTTTCATATACAAAACTGATAACGGTGACAAACGAGGAATTGACTGTCGAATAAACAATTTGCAAGGAAGAAAAACTGGTGTATTGAGATAACTTCATCCAGCGGGCTTGTGATTACAGCTAAGATCGTCTAACGGACGTAAATTGAGATTACGGGCTACTCATAGGTTATAGATTATGCTAAGATATGTTAAGGAAAAGATAAATTAATTTTTTTTTATTTGAGGTCAAACTCCTTGCTCTGTTAATTTCTTCCTCTGTTTGTAGACTCCGTAGAATCATCTATTAAGACGGTTTGATATTCTTTCAAACTTTTTCTCTTCCTGTGACGTTTTGCAATCCCCTAACACTGGACTCGACCGTTCACTTTCTCGATTACGTGTTCCAATCACCAGCACCAACTATTAACCCAAAAAAAATCCGTTCCATGTGTCTCTGCGCACTACATGGGCATTGTACGACTTCCATGCAATGCCACATCTCCACCTGATTCGTCCTTCCGTGAACAGTTAGAAATAGGATACAACAACCCTCATGGAATATCAACAGAAATGATCACTAAGTGGGCCACACCCTGATTATTGTTCCAGATGATCTTCGTAGTTAAGTCAACTATTTTAATGATACTAATATCCTATATTTATGGCACGTTTACGAGGAAGACTCTGAGGAGTTTCAACAAGAGGTCTAGGTATCGAAACCCATAGTGGGTGCGACGTAGGACTGACCGGGTGGGTGGTGTACCGCGATTAACTGGGTGAGTACGTTGCATGACTAACCAAAAAAGAAAAGAAAAAAAAAAAAAAGTTTTGTGGATTCTTATCTGTGGGTGATCAGTTTTCTATAAAGGGCAGTTATTCGAGACTCTGATAAAGCTCGATAACGCCCAGAAACTATACACGCGGCAAACGTTAACTCAGATTAGACCTAGTCGAGCCCACTAAAATCAAGAGCGGATTGCATGTGATACTTGTGCCGGGGCTGGTGTGGGCTACAGAGATGTCCGTGACAAATCCACTCCGTCCATCTGTTTTTAAAGACCCACAGTAGGATAGAATCTAAAAGTCAGGCATATCTAGAACTAATGTGGGCCATACCACATAAAACAGTGGGGATTAAACTTAAGAAGTTTGTATCAGGGTGATATTGTTCCACAGTTATCTGAGCGGTAATAACCATATGAACGGTTTGGGGATGGCATATAAACATCATGGTCAGCTCCAGGAAGGTATTCAACGGTGGTTGGTTTCTGTTGCCTCTATTTCATTTGTGGTGACCCACCTGAGGTTTTGGATCTGCCTTGATTTTTAAAATCTTTTCTATGTGATCTAAAAACATATGGATGGAGTGGATTCGTCACGTACATCTCTGTGGACCCCACACAGCTCCGCACAGGTATTTCTCTGTCCCCGGGGGGCGCAGGCAATCCGCTCTCCCTAGAATCCGTGGGCGCGGATTAGGTGCTACCGGATGCGGATAGCTACTGGACAGGTTGAGTAGCTATCTCGCTACTGAAGTGACGTCCACCAACTTCTGTGGGCCCACTGTGATTGACGTGTTGTATCCACACCGTCCATCCATTTGGAGAGATCATTTTATGGCAATGAGACAAAGAATGAGGTAGATAAAAGTCAAGTGGACCTCACCAAAGAAAACAGTGGGGATTGATCTCCTACCATTAAAAACTTCTTGGAGCCACAGAAGTTTTCGATTCAAGCTGATATTTTTGTTTTCCCTTCTTCCATGCATGTGTAAACTTATGAACAGGTTGGATCTCAACTAAACATAATGGTGGGGCCGTAGGAAGGTTTCAACGGTCCGTTCATTGTCCCCACTGTTTTCTTTGGTGGGGTCCACTTGAGATTATGAATCTATCTCATTCTTTAGATCATACTGTAAAATGATCTCTCCAAATGGATGGACGGTGTGGATACAACACATACATCAAGGTGGGGCCCACAGAAGTCGGTAAACGTCACTTCAGTAGCGAGATAGCTACTCAACCTGTCAGCATCTAATCCGCGTCCGGTGTTACCAGGGTAAAAGCGTAGTGGATGCTTACCCTTACCGTAGGGCCCACCTTGATGATATGTTGTATATCCACTCTGTTCATTCGTTTTTCCAGTCTATTTAGGATTCTGACCCAAATATTCAGTATATCCAAATCTCAGGTGGACCACAATATAAGAAACAGTAATGATTGAACGCTCACCATTTAAAACTTCCCAAGGTCTACTTTATGAAGATCTGTAGTGTTATTTGCCATCCAACCCGTTGATAGGTCAACACCAAAACTGGATAAATCTAAAATACAAATATTCGTTTGATACAACACTTTTATGGCGTACAAAAAGCTTTTAATGGACATTCACCACCTTTTTCAGTGGTGTGGTCCACATAAGATTTGGATCTGATTATTGTTTAGGATTAATGCCCTTAAATGATCTGAAAAAACGTATGGAGGTGTGGATATGAAAAAAAATCATCAAGGTGGTCCCCACACGGTAAAGGGTAACACCCCACTGACTATTGCCCGGGTAACAGCTAATCCGCTCTCAAAATGGACTTGGCTGAGCAATCCCAACAAGAGTACAGTGGTTTGTTGAAATAATACATCGGATACTTTTCCTTTTAATCTGTTTAAATGTCCCAAATCTGATATTCACATGGGAAGCGGATTAGGTGTCCCCGGGCAACACCTTAGTGGATGCTACCCTACCGTGGGGCCCACCTTGATTATGTATGTATATCCACGCTGTCCATACGTTTTTTCAGCCAATTTCAGGAATGTATCCCAAAAAGTAAGTAAGAGATCCAATTTAGGTAGACCACACCATAGGGAACCGTAGTCACTGAACGTTGACCATTAAAATCTTTCTAGTGCCCACTGTAATGTTTATTTGCCATCCAACCTGTTGAGACAGACCTGATGAAGGGAAAAATACAAGGATCATCTTGATTCCAAACTTTTGTGGCCCACAGAAAGTTTTTTAATCTCCATTCACTACATTTTCTAGTTGGTGGTCCACATGAGATTTTGATCTGCTTAATTTTTTGGATCACTCCTAAAATGAGCTGGGAAAAACAGATGGACGGAGTGGATATACAGCATATTCATCAAGGTGGGCTCACCCAGGTAACACCTATTCCACTCCCAATCGATGATCATGTAAGTAGATTTTTTTTTTTTTTTACTGCGTACATCCAAACCAGACTGTAATTTGGACCGTTTAACTTAAATTACTAGTACGCAAGTATGCAGTTTTTAATTTCTAAGTGCCTGTATACCATCCATTGTGGTTGAGTCAGTACAAAAATCACTAATCAATCCCGGACGCTTATTTGTGGACCATTTTTTTGTTGAAAAATGACAACCCCATTTTTTTTTTTCCATTTGAAATTGTCCAATAAATGTCCGATAATCGGATATTTAGATAATCATATAAGCTTTTTTATTATTATTATTGATACATCCACATTAGGTGATTTGGATGTTTTTTTAAATTATTTGTATACCACAAATGCAATTTATAAGTAATTTCTAAGTGCATACATGTCACGATCACACTCAGGCCGGCATTTCAAAGCTTTTCTCTTTTAGAAATGATGTGAGCGCCACTTTGATTTGGATGAGTGGAATTTTCTACTGTGCGGAAGAAATGCCATCATAGTGCATGCTTGGAGATCCGGACCGTTTATTAACGAATGCATGCTTTTGTCCTTGGGGTAGGCAGCATGCACATCAGGTGGGACCCACTTGTGATTTTCTTTCGAATTATCTTTTGGTGATCCACCAGAGCAGACCAACTTAAACATGCAAGGTGGGCACGACGGATAATTAACAGCTATGATTTCGCATGGGCATGGAGATATCTTGATATTTATGCAAAAATAATTTAAAATTTTAACTAATTCACTGATAATTATGTACTTAAAATGTGAAACTTACACATAATGCGGAATAATCGAATTATCGATGCATCAACAATGGAGATTCCATACTGTAATCTTAAAGCCATACCTGATTGGGAAGACATTCCCGATGCGTCGTGTTGCCGAGAAGAACTCTTGATCTTTCGCACCTTACACCTTGAGGAGAACCTCTTAATGTGGACTAAGGTTTTCTCTTATGTGTTGGTGAGGGGACCAAGACATATATTTATAAGAAAGAGGGCCAAAAACTTACTCATCACACTTCTCTCCTCTAGGGTCTCCACACCGTAGGTTTTCATATGTCTTAATAACCGCGAATAGGGACCACGGTTCAAGCGTCCCACCCCAAACCTATTTACAATGATCACAACTATAGTGGGGCCCACTGAATCGCTCAATCTGAATAATCCAACGTTAGGATCTAAACCGATGATCATGTGTGGCCCACCTAATGGAGTCTTACATAAAATTTCAAAATTATTTATTAATTTATATATTATTTAAATTTTTTTTTATTTTTTATAATATTTTTATGATAACATCCCGAGAAAAACCTTGAAATGTATCTTATGATGTGAATTTTCGTACTAAGAAATTCCGAAGAATGACATTTATCACTTTTCTTTTATAAAGGAGAATTATTTCATACTCTTGCCAAAGTAGTATGCTTGATCTGCAGGCACTCCAAACCACACACACACAACATAAAGATTAACTCAAATTAAACCAATTATCAAGTCAAAGTCTCAAAATCAGTTTGGTAGAGTAATCCTAACCTTTGATGTGTGGAAAAACATGTTTATTGAAATATGATATTGGATATTTTTCACTTTAATTTATATAATAAATGTCCACCAATATGATATTTAACTAATCATATAAGTGTTGTTTTTTATTTATGATACATGCATACTCCGATTGTAATTTGTACAATTTAATTTAAATTACTTGCATGCCAAGTATGCAATTACTTATTGATTGCATATCATCCATCCCTTTCTGCCATCAAAGTCTGTTCTGTATAAAGTACCATATTTGATAATACTAAGGTACTACGTTTGTTTTTTTTTTTTTCCCACACATGCACTGACACCCACGCACTGGCACCATTTGCTGACACTTTGTTCGCTGAAATATGGCCATTACAATTTTTTTTGGGTCATTTTAAACCGTCCAGTTAAAAGAGACCGTCCAGTTGATATCTATTAACTCAATATTGTTGATTGCACCCCTCAATATTGTTGATTGCACCCACGCCTTTGGGACAGTGGTAGACAGGGTGAAGATAACCTCATTTCAACACTGAGGTCCAGGTATCGATTCCCAACTTGGGGGTGGCTAACATTGAAGTGTGACTAACAGTGTGGCTAACAGTGTGGGTGTGTTTACTAACAATGGGATGTGTGTACTGTTGGGAAAATGGGCAACGGAAGAAAGCCTCTCTCTCTCTCTCTCTCTCTCTCTCTCTCTCTCTCTCAAAACCCTCTCCCCTCTTCCTAATATACTTAGGAAACCTTAGACACCTCGGTTACATCCACCTAAATAGGCAACAAACCTGAATTAGTAACCTCTTACGCAAAACCATATAAGAACACCGACACGGCCCACATCGGTCACCCGATGGACTCAGGTCGGGCACCCAAACCCCTTTAAAAAATAAGGAAGCTAAAAGATTAACTAGCATACAAGATTTTGCCCAACAATAATAAGACAAAATCTCATGCCTACAAGGCTAAATATCTCATAGGTAGTGCTGAGCTAATTTCCTGACCTGCAAAAGCCTGTTTAAACTACAGGCCTAGGCGGAAAATTCTCAGGTTTGACTACTGCAACTACCCGTCTCGACAAGGTAAAACTGGGATAGAACCGAGGACATTAGCCGAGCCGACGATAGATTGGGCCCAACAATAGTCAACTTAGATATGTCAAAGACAAAAGCATTTGGTTGTACTGACTTGAGTAAAGGCTCGGCCTCGGCCACATAACAAGGGCTCAATCGACCATAGAATGCGGAGGTACGTGGTCGTCCCCGTCGGGGGCCGGCACATCCTCTACTGTTACTCGCATAATCCATGCTCCGAGAATCACATCAATACCGAGTCTCACTCCCATAATCTTGGCCACGACGTTGGCCCACACAATCCTCCTATGGCTATAAACAGGACATTAATCCCCATTGGAAGGTACGAAAAAACCTCTAACACTACAGCCATTATTTTGTCAGCCAGTGGATAATTGTCTGACTTAAGGATCAGAGGACTAACGGCTGGTCCCCAACCACCTCCTAGTCTTTATGTGCCTTGTGCAAGATAAGAGTTCACGATCCAAGCCATTCAACTCCTAAAGAAAGATGTTACAATTTCATCCTAGGTGGACCACTGTCCCACCTCGTCTGTTACTTAGAAATCGGTAACAACAGCTGGCGCCGTTTGTGGGAAATAGAGATTGATATCTCTGCCTAGGCGAAGTTAATGGGTGGTGGAAGAAAAAATAGAGGAAAGGGATAGAGCTGCACACGAGCCGAGCTCAAGTCAAGCTTGACAAAGCTTGAGCTTGGCTTGATTAGTAGCCCACTGAGCTGAGCTTGGCTTAGCTTAAGCTCAAAACAGCCACTCGAGCTTTGCTTGCTAGTCGAGCCGATCGAGCTTTGTTCAAGCCAAGCCGATTGAGCTCTATCGAGCAAGCCGAGCTTTGTCTCTTTTTCTTTTTCCTTTTATCCTCAACCTGACCCACTAACCTGCTTGACCCAACCCACTGACCCCAACTGACCCAAACCCCCCAAAATTAGGGTATTTTCTATTCCAAACAAAATAAATCACAAATAAGGAAAAAAAAACATAAAAGCCTACCTGGTAGTGGTCGATGCTCGACTGTTCGCTTGAAGCTGCGGTGCAATCTGACGTTCGTTGTTGGGCGTCCGGTGCCAGGTGCGATGCGGTGCCGAGGGGGGGGGGGGGGGGGGGGGGGGGGGGGGGGGGGGAAGAGGGAGAGGGGCAGCTGAGCAGGGCGCTGCGGGTTGTGTGGGGTCAGATGGGATTGAAAATGAAAAGAAAAGAAAAGGGTCGGGTAGGGTCTTAGGGTTAGCTTTATATATATATATAAAATATCGAGCTGAAGCTGAGCCAAGCTTTATTCGAGCTTTGAGCCAAGCCGAGCCAAGCTCAGTCGTGCTCGAGCTTGGCTTGTTTTTTAATGAGCTTTCAAAATCAAGCTTGAGCTTGATCAAACTGGCCTACGAGCCAAGCCAAGCTGAGCTTAAACGAGCCAAGCCGAGCGAGCTTTTCGAGCTAGCTTGGCTTGTGTGCAACTCTAGAAAGGGACATGCTGGGGTTGGACCATCTAGGACACCCCAATATGAAGAAGACGAAGATACTCCTGAAACGCCCGCCTACCACATTGAAGGATCGACCGCACACTTTGTTCAGCAAAGCAATCATCAAAGGTTACACAATCGCGAAGCCAAACTGACGGCCCTCGAAGAACAAGTAGGTGGGGTGAACCATAACAAGTAGGTGGGGTGAACCAAACAGTTGGGAATGTTACTCAACAGCTGTACGAACTCAAGGCTATCTTTGCTAACTTGGTTCCATCGCCAGTCCCATCCACTCATTGGGTCATCGAAAATACACGTGTGGACCCACCTATGTGAGGCGAGTCGTCCAAAGATCTCGTCCAAATCAGCCCCGAGATGACCCTCGGGACGATGAAATCAGCAGCCATGCTACCGTAGTGGGAGCACGGCCCGCCGTCGATCTGTTCGCGGGCGACTTGAGGCACCACCTAGAAGAGCGTCATTACGCTTGGGTAAGGCAAGCCCCAGATCGAGTGGACAATAACATCAACCGTGAGATGCCGAATTGAAGGAACTCTAAGAACGCATCAGTGATCTCTAAAGAGTGTAGCGCGTACGTCCGAGCTCCAGTCACTGTGGATACATTAGTTGACTCATCAGAGTCCCCACTCATCATACGTCAATGGAAAGGCTTTACACATGGTGGGCCCGGTAGCACCTTGGAGTTCCATCCAAGCACGGATCGTCCCCAAGTGCTAGCAGGGTCCCCACTCCAATGTAAGGTTTGAGATGAAGTGGCAGTTTTAGACCTTTCATCCTCGACTCTGCTAGGATGTCGTTGGTGAACGACGATTCTGTTTGTCCCATCATGGTGTCGATCGCAATAGGAGCCTTGGTCTGATAAATACGTTGTACGTAGTTGAGCTTTTGTTTGATTTCACATATCTCTGTTTCCCATGGAGCGCAGCTTTCTGCGATCTGCTCATCGGTGGCTTTCTCACACGCAGTGGACTCATGTACCCGACTTTTCTAAGCATGACGTCTTTCCTCTACGGTATGGCGGAGGTCGGATGCGGCCAGTTCAGTTGCGGGTCGAGTCCGTGCTGGAGTAGGCTGGTTAATGTGATCACCTTCAACTAGTGGTTGGGCATGGCTCTGCCTGTGTGAGGATTGATGTTGGTGGATCTGACCGGGGCTTCACCATGTGTATGGTGTGAAGGCTGTAGAACCCGTTCTTTGATGAGAGCCGCAAGGTAGCCCATTTGTTTTTGATGGCTGAGATCTTGCCCACGTTCTTGTGGGACTTTTATCGGCTGGACCCTTGTTGGGATAGTGATGTCGAGGCGAGTTGCAGAGGTGTATGAATTAACCATTCTTCCGCATCTGCCTCTCATTGGGAAGGTTCCGACGCGAGGGGCGCCTTACTCCTATTCTTACACCTTCCGCCCATGACTGATGTGATATGGTCGTTAGAAGCATAAGTACTCAGCAATAGTGAGAACAGGACTTGGACGTCGTTCTCACAGGCGGCGCCAATCTGTTGACGATGAAAATGGTCAACTGATGAAATATCTTGATATCCTCTGTTAGCGATGATCTCCTTTAGATGTGCGGGCTGGATCTTTACTTGGCAAATTTCTTAGGCCCTGCGAAACACGATCGTAGACAAAAAAGGGTGGTTGGGGATCCGACCGTTAGCCCTCTAATGCCTAAGTCAATGAGACACAAGAGATTAAAATAGAATTTTTTTGGTGGAGTTTTTGCGTACCTTGAATAGTAGAGAGATACCTCTATTTATAGGATCATCGGAGAACTATAGGTGGATCCAAAAATCTCTTCTCCGGATTTCTTGGGATCATCATTATTACGCGTAGATCTGGAAGATTTTTCGGGATAGTCTTTATCATGTCAGGATTTGTCAGTCTTTTATCTCCATGCGGAGTTGGAGGCGGTGCAAAAAATATTTGGACTTCAGAGAGTACTCACCTGAGAATACTCATCTCTAAGGAGAACACTCGGGGAAGAGCATTCGGTATCGAAGTGAGTGCTCATCCAAGGGCTGAACACTCAGCGAAGAGCGTTTGATATTGAGGTGAGCTCTCGTCAAAGAGCACTCGACACTGAGCTTGGCCTCCACTCGATGGAACTACTCGGCATCTACTCGGTGGAACCTACTAGTGAGAAGTCGGTTTGTTTCATGCGCCTTGCCCTTTAGTCGTCCTCTCACTGATCGATGTTTGGTGGCATCTGAGTCTTCCATTTTTCGACCAAGAGAGCTTATTTAGGGCTAAGGACTTCGCTTGGGCATCATGGGCCATTGGCCTTTATAGTCAGCTATCTTGAGCTCGCAGATTGGTAGTTGGGCTTGTGGGCCTATAGGCTTTCTTGTGGATTGGGGTTGACTCGGAATTGCGTATAACAACCATTGAATAAATTAACAAGAAAGAAAGATAAATACCTGATATGTTTATTGGAACAGACAATCGAAGTGGGTGGTCAACAAGATGTGACCAATAGGTGTGATCAGTTAAATCGGAACTTAATTGATCACGGTCCTACAACTTAAGGTTGTAGAAGTTTACTTCTACCCTTAATGTACTGTAGCGGGAGCCGCTAAGCAGTTGCAATGTAAACTAGACTAGGCTATGCTATGCTAAAAAAGATATATTTAAAATATAATCTAAAAAGTAAATTGGTGTATTTGGCATAGGGCCTTGAACTCTTCTTTGGATGCTCCTTTTATAGATTGTAGAGGCGATGAAACCCTTGCTGGGTTTTCTTACTAATCCTAGATCCTTTATGTTCATGCCATAATTCTGATACGAGAATCTCTTTGATTGATCTGGAACTGCCGGCTTGTATTGGAAGGAAATTACTTTAATTATATTCAAACTTGTTGGCTTCTCGAATCTTCTTCTCATGGATGATCATTCATGGAGATCTTCGTGGCCCATTACATGGATCAGGCCTAAGAGCACCAAAATTTCTCTGATGAAGACAACCAGGTTGATATCGATCCGGAGACCCCGAGGGTTGATCCAGGTGTTAGATCAATCATGGTTGCTCACCTAGTAGCTTATTTCCTCCACTTCGAGGTGTTGGACGATTCAAATTAAACAACCTCTTAAATTTAACCATATGTAAGGTGATGATTTGGAGTATTGAAGGGATTTGACACCCGAAACATATCTATTATCGAACAAGATCATTTCCATCTTCTAGTCCCCTTCCCATTTTCTTTATTTTGATCAAAACGTGGTTCCTAATCCAATCGGTCTAATGTATTTGTTTCTTCCTATCTGGGTTTGAGCCATGGTTGGGTTCACTTGGGCACCGATCTGATCTTCGGATCTTCAAAATCTTCTTAAACACTATAGCCTCTCTGAACGTCTATATGAAGATCTCATGTTTTGGAAGGACTGTAAGAGACGGCCTCACCGAGAATATCATAGCTAGATACACGATAAAATCTCCTCTCAGCGGGTTTCTTATAGGCATGCTAGGTACACTGTCTCATTAATTGGTACCATAAATGTAACCACATGGTAGGTACTGATTCGTTCTCTTAAAGATGGGCACAAGGGTTTGTGCCTCTGCATTTATAATCAAATGTGTATCGTCAAAGGAAGATCAAACAAAGATACGTATTCTCAGATGAGAGTAGGTTTCACGCCATTTACAACCACAGTGTCGACACGTGGCGACCTTTGATTAGTCCACCTTAGGGCGTTGAAAATGGTGCAAACACTATTGGCATGAACACGTGCAATCATACCAAGCATTTTAAAATATGGCCCATTCATTCACATTCTTTTCTCTTGGGTATTGTTTGCACATGGTGGGACACTTATAACAGTCCTTGGCTATCTGTGCTTTTGTACATGTGTGCTCCAGAGCAGACCAACTTGATGTAGAAGGTGGGTCCGACTGGTAAACGACTGTGATTCCACACAAGTTTGCCAATCTGGTAGATCCCTACATGATTGCCTGTCGTGGAGATGGAGTGCCCCTTGGGCACACGCATGACAACATGGCACATGGATAAGGAATTTGAGCCATTCATCAGGTGGGATCAACCGAGGAGCATGCAGGGTCGTGTTTCACGAATCAGGTTGTCCACTCATCAGGAGGGCATGTATGAGAAAAGGGCGCAACTTCAACGATCCCTTCCTATGGGGCCCACCTTGATGTATGTTTTACATCCACATCGTCCATCCGTTTTGACAGCTCTTTTAGGCATGATCCCAAAAACTAAGTAGATCCAAATCTTAAGTGAACCACACCACAGGAAAGAGATGGGCTAAAAAAAGTGTTGGATCAAGCTAATATTTGTGTGGTCCTTCGTCCAGGTCTTTGTGACATTATCAAGAGGTTGGATCATAAATAAACACTTTCGGTGGCACAAAGAAGTTACTAATGGTCAATCACCACTGCTTCCTGTGATGTGGTCCACTTAAGATTTGGTGTTGTAGAAAATGTTTTGGTTAAATTTTTTTTTTTTTTTAAAAATTGTATATAAAGTGTTTGAGAAAAACTTCACTTCACTTTTGAGAATAGTTCCATATCGGATAGGAGAGAAAGAAAAAACACCTTTATTAATAGGGTGTGGAGTGCCTTAAGGTTTCATTAGTAGAAGAGAGGACTAACAAGGCTTGCGGTTCCAGTGCTTGCATTGGAATACCGTGCACGATCTTGATCTTGGTGCGAGGGCATGGGCATGTGAGGTAGTGTGGCTGTAGAGGTGCTAGTGGCGCACTTTGCACTTCACACATGCGCATCGTGTCTCAAATGGGTCGCTCCCTCGTGAACCGGAGCGAGACTAGTGCGACAGTGGCTTATGTGATGGGTTAGGTGGCTGGGTTCGGAGTTAAGGAGTGCTGTGGGAAAGAGGTCTGTCTGAGAGACCTCCTTTTATAAGGAGTTGTAAAGCTGTTTAAAGAGACCTGGTTTAATTGTTTTTACAGTAACATCTAGACCATGAAAAGTGTTGCATGTGGCGAGCCTAACAGCTAGAAATGGCTAGTTGATGTCTCTAAACGGCTAGCATGCAGCTAGTCTCCCACACGTACCAACGGTCAGAAATAACCAAATAACGGCTAGTTTCTCCAACAGTAAAAAACAGTTCAATGGATTTATGTCCCTAGACCGAAACTCCCAGCTACCATTACCTATATAAATAGGACCGAGCTGGTTCATTCCAACACAACCAACACCACAAACCAGCTAGAGTACTCAGCAAATAAACCAGCAACTCTAGTTTTCCTTCATGCCAGTAGGTTCATATATGAACCTGTGACTATCAGAACCAAACGGTTTATAAGAATTAGACCGGAGCAATGGTCTAAGTTAGCTCAGAAAAACATATTTCTCTCTCCTTTTTGTTTGAAAATTTTCTTTGTTTGTTCATATGTCAGAAAAAACTGTGTTAATGGAGTTCCATCAGTGGTTGTTTCGTGTTTGCTGAATGCGGAACCACAAAAAGTCCATTGTATCCTGAAAGCTATTCGCCTGCAACCTATCAACAGTCTCAAAATTTTTAAAAGGGGCGAATAACACTTTAAAAACTGCATGTCTCACACATGCTTCAACCTATCCTTATTTCTGAAATTTTAGTTTCCAAATTCTATTTTTTATTGATACAGTATTTATAATTTTAGATTCATAAAATCTCAACATTTGAATCTGCTTACTTTTTGAGATCATGTCTAAAATGAGCGTCAAAACTGATAGATGGTGTGGATGTAAGGAAAATACATCACAGTGTGCACCATGGTCCATTGCTAGGGATTCACCTGTTGGGAATAGGACGCCGGCAGCAGAAGCAGAAGCCGAACGCGCAGAGTAATGCAAGATCAAACGAGAAACACAATGAAACCAATTCACACAAGCATTCAACCATAAGTGACAATCTGATTTTACGTGGAAAAACCCCTCAACGGGTAAAAAACCACGGCACAAAGCGATCCACTATGATTAACAGAAGTTTATAGAGAATGAAGAAATAAAACGCCCACAAGAGAAATCTCCGAGTTACCCAAAGCTTATTCTCACATGAAACGGATAAGCACAATCCTTTTCTTCATCCCAGAGAATCCCAAGCTTTCCCTAAGCTCTTTCTCTTACCATAGAACTTTCTCAATCCATATAGAAATAATGGCCCTAATGGCAAAACTCTAATCCTGCATTATACCCTTTAAATAGGCACAAAACCGAAATTAGAAACCTCTTGCGCAAAACCGTGCAAGAGACCAACTTGCAATAGGAAACTTCTATCCAGGGCTTTGGTAGTTTCTTTACATTCACCGGGGTTTTAGTGGTATCTTTACAGGGACTGTTGTCGTAAAACGTGTGTGTTAGTTGTGAGTTTTGACTACTAGTCGTACCCGGGGTGTTGGCTTCTTTTTTACTCTTACCTTTCTTTGGAGTTTAAGTACCTGTCCCTGACGTGCTGTGACGTAGAGCACCTTTTCTTGAAGGCCCCGACGAAGTGTTTCTGCCAGGACGTAAGATTTATTCCATTTTAAGCTCCGTTAGAAATCGGTTGTCCCTCTTTTTTGCACCTCCAAAACACATAAAACACTGGGAAACTAAAGTTAAAAACCCCTAAATCGTTACAAGATGTGTAGAACAATGTCCGAGGTTAGAAGGATATCGTAAGTGTTTACTTTCGAAATTAGTCATATCAGTAAGATTGTGACTGGAGTGCCGAAGCCCTGGAGAGTACTCTTAAGCTGAAGACGCAAAGCCTTTAACTCCGTCGCAAACACGAATTCTGTCACACGAGACTGTTGAGTAGCCAGGGTAATGGACGTAAGTAAGCTACTAATGATTGTCTATGCTTACTGATTGTCTATAAAGCGACGCTTACGTAGATTCTTGTCTATGGGTTTATTTCTCTTTAGCGTATAGTCTAGCTTTCATGGAAACTAAAACAAGGCTCGCCGGTATCCTGGTCGCTTCACCCTCTCGCAAGGGCAAAACTCATGTGTTGATCTTCGTTCGAAAGACTCTGAGTTTTCTATAGTACCAGACCAAAGGTACACCTTTCACGCATTTACTAGGCGGGGAAGGTGGGAACTTCGTAGGTGACTGATAGAAGTAGCTACTGCATTAGGAATACCATCGTAGAGGAGTGGGATAGGGAGCGAAAGAGGTACTATAGGACTAAGTTACCCTCGACGAACTTGGGTCGGGCGTCCAAGGAATGGACGGTAACGAACATACTGAGACCGGAGAGTTGGGAGAGGCTCGGGAGCGTACGTTACTGCAAGTCCCGCAGAACGGGCTTCTAGAGGGAGAGTTAGTCCTAGGAGAGGCCCACGAGCGCCCCCTGTAAGTGAAGGTCGTATAGCATGTTACGTCTGGTCACCTTATCTCGGAGTGCCTTCGCACACTGCTTCTTCCCCGTGACTTACGTGGTAAGTGATAGGGCACCTATTTCTGCAGACCTAAGTAGAAGGACTAGCACAAGTTCTTCTATAGGGAGCCTGATAGTTGTTGATGGCAGAGCAGCTTGTAAAAAAATCGGGCTATGTTTGTCAATTGTTGCTCGTGGAGTAGAGACAGTTAGAACTCTAGAAGCTGAACTTACCAAAGGGTAAACGTTCGTTATCCTTGCATGAGCTTTCCTTATAACTTTCAGGCTCGTATTAGGCGGTTTGCTGCGGGCCAATTAAGTCAAGAGAGACGACCAGCTTTTGGTCCAACCCCCTTTAGTTGAGGCCACTAAGCTTAGGACCCTCCGGGTGGTCCGGATGAGCTCTCAGCAACCTCCTCCGTACCGGTAACCTTCGGTTTCATCTATGGCTTTAGATATTATACCTCGGAACAACGTAAAAGTTGACGGGAGTGTTAGCAGACCAAGTGTTTTTTACCCTTTAGAAGAACTTTCCCGTACGTCGTTCTATTTCTACTATTCGAAAATTCTCTAGACGTCGGCAACAAGAAAATCATCTTTCCCGGCGTATCTAGACCGAGGGCCACGGTCGATTTGCACGGAGCTCCGGTAAACGTTTCATTACTCGGTCGGAGACGCTCGGCAGAGGTTTTCCCCTTCTCACGACAGACTAGACGAAGTCGTCAAGTAAACGTAAGGAGGCTAGTAGACGTCGTTGTCGAACACGTGTGACTTATTCTTCTCAGGAGTTTAGGTGTTGGAGGAAAAACGGGACAAAGAATGGTGCTCTGAAATGTGATGGTAAGCTAGGGAATCTGACAGGAAAGACACTTAAGAACGAATGAGGTAAGACTTCCCGACGAGCCTTTGATCGGTTCCCGGGTGAAGAGGGTGGTGTCTCATTGTGGTATAGTTTATGGAGACTGGCATGTTATAGGAGTGGTATCTGTCGACTGACAAACAATGAGGAGGAGGTAGGTTTAGGTTTAGGAGGGTTACACCTAAGAAAGAATGGGAACTGGGTAATTGGACTTGAAGAGAAAGTAGGAAGAGGAGGAACTGGAGCTTGAACGCTTGGAGAACGAAGCCAAGAGCTTTGTTCTTGGGTAACGAGAGATGTGGGTTATGGTACAAGTGTGGTAATCCTTCCTTGAACAAGCGAAGGAGTTACGGAGAGAATTTGACGGTTACCCGACCGAAAGCGATTACTTTAGTCTTTGGACTAAGAGTAAGCAACCTCTGAGGAGGTTGGGTAGATGTTGTTGTGACGAACTTCTCAACTTACTGCTGACTCTTCATATTAGTCAGCTGTGCCATTCTTGTAAGGATCTTCCCAAAAGGGGTTGTAACGTTTAGGTCGATGGTAGAGGCTGTGACCATGACGATGGTGACAATATTAATGACATAGACGGTGACTGCATTATTAGTCCCGACAGGCTCAAGACTAACTGCCACATTTCCCCCCTAACTAGCCCCCTTCCGCCCATGAAGAAGGGTTCCTATAGTATCTTCCCAAAGAGGCGCCGGACCTCTCGGCTTGAGAGTACTAGGTCTATCGAGAAGAGAAGGTACAGAAGAAGGTATTCGTAGACCAACTATATGAACTCTCGATATAGTCTCTTATAGAGTGTCAGAAGGAGTCACGGACTTGGGTGGCTGCCTGGTTCTAGTACTCGTAATCCTAAGTATCGCGAGACTAGATCTTTCCCACGTCCGTTCCTTGGTCGGCCAGATTTAGGTGCTGTTTCCAATGCTGGACCTGCCATTAGTGGCTTAAACTAAGGAGGTAAGTAATGCCTTCTATTAAGTGATTCCGGAGCTAGGTATTGGTAGCTCGAAATTGGGATTGTCATTGGCTAGCTAGAGTTTTGTGCTAGAGAGAGTTAGAGTTAGACCTGAAAGACGTATGTCTGCGTAGAGACCTTAAAAAATAGGCAAAATGTTTAATTTTTTTTTATTTTAATCCGCCTGAACATTTTATATTTTAACAAGATTGTTTAATTCTTATGAAGTTCTAGTCGTGGCATTTCTTGCTTGAAGAGTCCTACCTAACTCTTTTATTTTATTTTAAATTTCTTTTTATGTGTAAACAAAGCTAAAAGATACCTAACTCCCATCTTTTATAGAGCTTAGTAGTAGTCTTAGATACTTTTACCTCCAGAAGATTTAGAGGTTTTGGGATCCATAGGATAGCAAGCTGTCTTGACGCTAGATTAGATACTTAACTTCTTTTTGCTCATCTTTGACCCTTTCTCTCCTCGTCTCTGCGCATGGAATTGTTTTGGGATCGACTCTCTCTCTCTCTCTCCCTCCCTCTCGCTCCCTCTCCCTCTCCATCTCCCTCTCGCTCCCTCTACCTCTCTCGCCTTCGAAAGCTTCTCTACGAGACGAGATCTAAATATCTCGTATCTTCCCATGAAAATGCTAGGACCTCACCACTACACCTCTATATAGTCGGCAAGCTAGATAAATAGGGATAGAGTTGCCGATGCCGGTCTCCTAAACTGCTTGTCGGTCACCAGCTACGTCGTGTCTTCGTATTCTCGCTAAATACCAGTTATGGAGCAGCATAGGAGCCGCTGAATACCTAGAGCACTCCTGTACCTTAAGGTGTGCGGGGGTAGAAGTTTGCGGTTTGTGTTTGCGCATTGTGCACGATTTCACCGTGCTCGTGCACCTGGTGTGGACCGTACTACGATGTGACCTCAACCCAATGTAATTCTACGTTCTTACGTCATTCCCACTCAATTTTCCGACACGTTCCTGATGAAATCCATGGTTTCATCAAATACAACAACAACCACAGGCTGAGGTACCGAGTCCATCTATCTAAGGAAAAGTTGATACTCTGGTCCATAAATACCGGACAAACTAAACAATTTAGTACCATTTATGTTCGTTTAAACATTAATACTAAAGAACTCTAAGTGGCGTAGTAATGGTTTCGATAATAAACTGACGGGGAATTTCGTCTCCTGCGGTGTTTTAAAACACCCAGGGGGCTTATAATGCAATGTTTAGGTGTGGCAGGTAAGTAATACAGTGAATTTAAATACCATATTAGATTTAGATTCCGTATAGGTTTCGAGTTAACCTGGTGTGCCTTACTTTTTTCTTTTATTTGTGGATAGCTATTTTAGAAGAACCTTAATGACTTTTTGTTTGGTGTGGACTCCTTAATGTTGGGGCCTGTCTCATTTTTCAGCTAAAGCTAAAAACGTTGTGTTAAAACTTTTGGACCGAGTGGATATATCATATACATTATGTGGGGCTCACACAAATTTTAACTACCATTTTGGACCAGTTTTCAAGGCTAGGAAATGGGATGGATTTTCAAATAGGTAAAAGAGTATAATTACTCTTTTGCCTGTATTTACCCCGGGAATTCCCAAAACAAAACACGGCCTTAGTGTCCGCATCGGGGTGGGTGTGCTTAAAAAAAAAAAAGAAATTAATATTTGGACTGCTTCCATGGCTCAGTGGTGGACAGATACTCTTCAACATTGAGATCATGGATTTGAGTGCCCATATAGTGGTGGGTGTGTGTGAGCCATCAACACTAGAGCTAGATTCAAACTAGGGGCCTATTTTGTTAATCTAAACTCTAAGCTTGAATATGAAATATGAATATGAAGTTTGGATATGAAACAACCTGTTTGTTAACAAAAGTTTGAAATGTTTGAAATTTGTTAAATTAACACATTCGCCCATGTCTAGGGCTGTAAATGGGTTAGCTGACCCGATGGGGTACTTAGATAGCCAGACCCAACCCATTTAGACTTGACCTAGACCTATACCATTTAACAACCCAACCCATTTGTTAAATGGTACGGATCTAGGTCCATGAATAAACCCGGTTGCTAAAAAGGTTTAAGTTTGGTTTCCTTTTATTAGGCCCGGCCCAAACCCATTTAGTAAGTGGGCAGGTTTGGTCTATTTTCAAGGAACCCATCTAGCCTAGACCTATTTGGACCCGATTTTAAGCCTCGTAAAATTGCTTGCATACTAGATCCAGACCCAGACCCATTAGACCAGACCCATTTATAATGGGTCTAAGTGGATCTCCATCTACTAGACCCAGACCCATTTATAAATGGGTCTTATGGGTTGAGTCGGACCTGACCCAGACCTAGACCCGCCCCATTTAGTCAAAGGGTTTGGTTCTAAAATTTGGACCCAGACCCATTTAGTAAATGGGCGGGTCTGGTTTTAGCTAAACCTGCCCTAGACCTGACCATTTACAAGCCCTACCCAGTCTCCTGTTTAGAGATGTTTTACATTATGAAGAGTTTATTTTTTATTAATAATATAAAATCATTAAGTAAACATTTTTTTTATTCAAATAACTAAAGTACTTAATAAAATATAAAATCATCAAGTAAACATTTCTTTAATTCAAATAAACTAAAGTACTTAATAAAAAATTAAATATCTTTGTTCATAAAACAAAGTAGAAAAAAAAAAATCAATGATTTGTCGAGGAAAAACACTTCCAATGTTCTATGGAAAGAGAGGCTAAACAAACATATAATGATGCAGATGTACAAATGAAAAGGTGAATAAGAAGATTAATGTTTTTGAGCAATACTTGAGGATGGACACATTATCCTTACTGTTTCTTATGGTGTTTGATATGTTGGGTGTTGTGGGGTCCACCGTGATATATTTATTTTATATCCACGCCATCCATCCCTTTTGCCATCTCATTTTAAGGCATGGGACCAAAAATGAAGTAGATCCTAATATTTGGTGGACCACATCACAAGAAATGGTGAGATAATGGTGCCCACTAATGAAACCTTCCTAGGGCCTATCCAGTTGTTTATTTGCCATCCAACCTGTTCATAAGGTCACATAGACCTAGATGAAAGGAAAACATAAATATTAGCTTAATTCAAAACTTCCATGGCCTCCAAGAGGTTTTGGGTTGTGGGCATTTAATCCCCACTATTTGTTGTGGTGTGGTCCAGGTGAGCATTGAATCTGCCTCCTCTTTTGGCACATTCGCTAAAATGATCTTTCAAGATGGATGGCCAGCTTGGATAAAACATATATATCATGGTGAGCCCCATAGAGCCCCTGGTAGGATCGTTCGTCTTTAACTAGGTCCTGGCACAGGTAGTACCCAATCTTGGTCTATGGAGCCACTAGGACCTAGTAAGAACGGACGGTCACGTTAGTGGCTCTATGGAGCTCACTGTGATCAATATATTTTATCCATGACGTCCATTTATTTGGATATATCATTATGAGGCATGACTAAAAATAGGAGGCAAATCGAAGGCTCAAGTGGATCACACCAAATGAAGGTTGGATGTTATATAACATTACAATGGGCCCTAAGAAGTTTTTAATGGTGGGCGATCAATCACCACTATTTCTTGTGGTGTGGTCCGCTTGAGATTTTGATTTGTCTCACTTTTGGGCTCATGTTATAAAATTATCTGAAAAAATAG
This sequence comes from Liriodendron chinense, assembly GCA_003013855.2. Taxonomy (NCBI): domain Eukaryota; kingdom Viridiplantae; phylum Streptophyta; class Magnoliopsida; order Magnoliales; family Magnoliaceae; genus Liriodendron; species Liriodendron chinense. The sequence goes on along the minus strand of ML058427.1, from coordinate 731,790 downwards.
ATGAATGACATGGATAAAACACATACATCATGGTGGGATGCACAGAGTACTGCCTAGTAGTCTCCTCGCTACCGGCAGAGTCAGTAGGCAATCCGTGTGGGGATCCATCAAAGACACATCCAGAAAGGGCAGGCTGGTGACTGACGATCCTGTCAGGTGCACCGTGGGGCCTACCGTGATGTATATGTTTTATCCACACCATCCATTCATTTTTTCATATCATTTTAGGGCTTAATTTCAAAAATGATGCAGATGTAAGGCTCAAGTGGGCCACACTACAGGAAATAGTGGGAATTTGGCACTTACCACTGAAAACTTCTTGCAGCTCTGATCAATCTGATATTTATGTTTTCCCTTCATCCAGGTTTGTGTGACCTTATGAAGAGGTTAGATATGAAATAAACCTCACATTAGACCCTAGGAAGGTTTCAACGATACTCATTCAATTCTTACTGATTTCTTTGGTGTGGTTTGCTTGAGCTTTAAATGCGCCTCATTTTTGGGCTCATGCTTTAGAATGATCTGAAAAAGTTTAGGACGGTATGGATCTAACACATAAGCCTTGCAGTTTGGTTCACTGGATTAAATGGTATGGAATTGCATTAGATGGAATTAACACTATTATTGCACAATGATTGTATTGCTAGAAGCATATATACATTACAATATTATAAATTCATATCATTCAGGCATTTCATCGAGCATGTTATCAATCAAATGATAATAAAGGCATTTCATCGAACATGTTATTAACCAAACGACAACAGAGGCATTTCATCGAACACGTTATCAACTAAACAACAATTATTAACTAAAATTTATCGATAAAAGCTTGAGGGTGTTAGTGCACTTTTCTGTGGCATACTAGTGCACCTTGTTTGTCAATCACTTACGTCAGTGAGTTTAGTGTCGGTTGAGCCCAATGAAGACGAAGACCGAAGACTCAGATGGCCTCGCTGCATCAAGGAAGAAGAATCAGGTAAAAGTGATGCCTTGGTGCCTTAACCTTGACCAAAACCCAACCCCTATGCTTCTTTGATGACCTTAACCACATTAGGAAACCATTAGTCATCATAGATTGGCCCTAGGTGTCCCTGAATATCACCCAAAACATGGCTTAAAGAGTGTGGGTTGGAATGTACAAAGTTCAGCAAAATGTTGAGCTGAACCAGGCCTGTCCGACCGGTCAAGACCGGTCGGCTAGACCAAACAGCAAGCTGCTGTGTTTGCAAGTTTCAGGAGGACCGACCGGTCGTGACCGGTCGGCTGGGCTGGGCCGACCGGTCAAGACCGATCGGACAGTCCCTGTGTAGACAGCGTTGCAGGCCGTTGGTGCCGACCGGTCTTGACCGGCCGGCTGGTCTGGTCCGACCGGTCACGACCTGTCGGACAGGCCCCTCCTTTTGACAGATTGCACTCTGTCTTGCTTGGCTTTTGGCCGACCGGTTGGGACCGGTCAGGACAGGTCGGTAGAGCCGTTTTTTACCCGTTGGAGCTCATTTTCTATATATATGGAGCTCGATTTTTGGGCATATTAGAGAGGATTTTGAGAGTCTATTCCCCACACCTGTTGTATATCATATGAGGCCTCAAAGAGGAGGGTTTCAAGTCATATCCCTTGTGTTTTAAACACAAGTGTGGGCATTCAAATGCAATCTAGAGATGACTTGATTCCTCTCTCAAATCTAGAGGTGAGACACTATTCCATATAGGCATATCCCTTGTCCAAGACCTCTAGAAGACCATCTAGATGAATCTCCTAGTTAGATCAAGCCACATATCACATGTAGGAGATTAACCATCCTCCCATCACCTTGGGCATCTCAAAGGCATCACATGCAAGGTATTTGATCGAGTGTGGCTGAGGCATTGGCGACGCAACGGCGACACGATCGTGGGAGTAAAGGAAGCCGATTGAAGCACGGGAGAGCGGAGATCAAGCAACACGAATCGGCGCTACACAAGGGGCTCATCCGACAAGTAAGGTTGTCCTTTTTTAGAGTCCACTTAGAGTTTGTTTGTCGAACTCAACCTAGGGACGTTAGCCGTTCCTTGGCCCGTTAGCCAGGCCTAAACTAAGTCTCCAAGGGGGAGCCTCCGTCACGGGAGTGAACGTGAGTCGGGTTGAGAGTTAGCCTATGTCCAAAACTCCGTTTGGGTTGAGAGTTAGCCCGTACTCCAAAACTCCGGTTACGGTTGAGAGGTGAACCGGTAAAACCTCAGTGTAAAGGTTGAGAGGTGAACCTCATTTAAAACCTTTGATAGTGAATGCCGGTGTGCTCAAAGATGTTGAGTACTTGAACCAGGAGTGGAGTAGACAAGTAGTCGAACCACTATACATGCTTGTGTTTGTGATTGAATAGAGCACATTAATATCTTAGCATTGTTAGTTTAATTGTCTAATTATGAATCCTTGATAGGAATGTATGCTAGGCACTTATTAGGCTCATCCACACACAAGATGTACCTTCACTAGTTGTGTAGACTTGAGCTCATTAATCCACTCTCATAAGTCTACATAAGTTGCATAGGTTAAGATCTTGATTAGTTGAATCATTTATTTACCTATGCATGCTTTAGACTAGGTTGTTTATTGCTTTATCATATGCTAGTCTTGTGATTGGACTCACTTAGGCTTGGAAGCCGAAGTGTTCTTACTTTCTTAGTTTGATTTGTTGAATTATATAAGTAGGCGAAAAGAATTTCATAAAAGGTCCTAATCCCCCCCTCCTATAGGTTTAGCCATAATTCTAGTTGCTCTTACGCGTCCGCACATACGTGGGTGTCGTGTTAGACCACCCGACGCACTTTCAGAGGGTAGATCTTCACCTTGGATTTCGAAAAACCTAAATCGATTCTACGAATTGGGGCCCAAAATCGATGCACCATCGGAATCCCAACAGAGTCGAGATCGGATACGGCTCCCGCAATAGCGTGCGCCGCCACCAACGACCAATAAAGGTCCAAGACTTAGCATAAACAAATCCTAGGGTTAGGGTTTGTTTTTAGGGTTTGTTAGAAATGATAGAAACAGAAGGGGATTCCCAACCCTAATGGACCCAAGACACAAGAAAGTTGAGAAAAAACCCCCAAATAAGGTTAGAGACTTCATACCTAGCAAAGGGTGAAGGATCCAGCTCGAAATCGATGGATCTTGGTCGTGGACGATGTGAAACCAAGCGTAGAGGCTGATGGAAATCTGAAAATCCAAGGATTTCAAGGGTCCTGTGGAGGATTTGAAGGAGAAGAGAGGTTTTGGAAGATAGGAGGAGGGTTAGAAGGGTTTTGGGGGTTTATGGTTACTTAGGGTAGAAAGATGAGGAAAGAAATGAAAGAGAGAGATGTTCGAATGGGGTTTTAAAACCCTTTTTAAAAACAACACATGTCGAGTTTGGTGTGCCGAAGGTCCCCTTTGATGAGCCGAAGCCCAAAAACTTTAAAAAATCATGTTCAGACAGAGTACTTCGGCTTGGGCGGAAGACCTAAAATTAAAACCTTATTCGGTACGATCTCGTATGGTTGGCTCAGTCCGAAGGCCTCCTTCGGTGCACCGAAGCCTTCTTCAGTGCACCAAAGCTGACCATTCAGAAATTTTCCTGCTTGCCAGATTTTCTGAAAGGCCACAATTCCACTAACCCCCTGGACAGTGTCTGCTTATTCACATGAAATAACATTTAAAGTAAATGTCATGTTTATTTTTATATTTTCATTTACTTTAAGTTATTTCATGTAAGGAAGTACCCCCTATTTGGATTTAATAAAAAATACTAAAAAAATAAATTTTCAATAATAAAGATTTTGATTTTTTACTCCAAGTACAAATCGCAACTTTTTGACATTTTAAAAAAGTAGCGCCTTTTAAAAGAGATGATTTTTACCAAATCTAAACCGTTAAAAAATTCTAAAATACCAACACCAGACTAAAACACCAAAAATCGGCAAAATATTCATGATGGTTATGTCGATTTATGAGTATATTAGTAATTCAAGCTTTTACTTAAACTCTACAGACATAGTGACATACCTGAGTTGAATCGGTCGTCGGAAAACTCTTTTGAACTATGAGATTTTCCAACTCTTACGTTAATTCATTCCCCTTCTTGAAAAGAATCACTTCTTTTGGTTGCGAACATACATGCGGGCATGCATTAAAATCGACAAATCAAAGATTACGCCCAAGGACTTTCGATTCCTAAGTTAGCGAAAATCCAAAGCGTTACAGGTCGCCTTCGAGATTGTATATATGCAATGACATCATCCATCGTTTGAATGTTATATCTCATAAAGCGTTGAAGTTAGATGTATGTACATGTTGGAACTCAACTTATGAGATATTGGATGTGGTGATGGGATTCGATATTGCATTTTTTAAATATGCAGCATGTGGCAGATTATATACTTAGTTATCGAGTGTAGATGATTGGAACAAAGCCAAAAAAGTTGACAAGCTTCTCAAAGTTTTTATGAGTGCACAAAGATTTTCTCAAAAAATAAGTGTCCGACTATAAATTTGTTTCTTTCGTCTCTGTGGAAGATAAATGTTGCCTTACAAAAAAATGCAATTGCAGGTCCAGGTTTTTTACAAGAGATGGTAACATATAAAAGAAGTTTGATAAGTATTGGGACGAATGTCATTTGCTGATGGCCTTAACAGTGATTCTTGATCCTCGTTATAATATGGGTATGGTTAGGTTTATTTTCTTGAAGATTTATTCTTCAGAAAGGGGGGCAATAGAAACCTCAAAAGTTCGTATTGCATTCGAAGATTTGTACAAACGTATGCTACTACTTCAGCCACATCAGGTGCATCAGAAGTTTGCGCTGCAAATGTTTCTGTGACCGATGACGTTGTATTCAATGATTACATTTCTTTCTTACAATAAGAAAAGACAATAGATTATCAGACAAAACAATCAAAGTTGGAGATGTATCTGAATGAACCAATTGTTATATGTTCGGACTTTGATGTATTGGAATTGTGAAAGACGAAGTGAGTGAATTAAAATACCCTGCATTATCAGTGATCGCGCGGGATTATTATCTATACTGAATTCAACCGTGGCCTCAGAATCTACATTTAGCATAGGAAGTAGGATTGTCAGCAAGCATCGAAGCTCACTTTCACCAAGTACAATTGAAATATTGATTTGTACACAAGACTAGTTACGTCTAATTTGGGAAAGTAATGATAATGTAGAAGATGAGGAAGAGGAAGAGAACCAGGTTCAAGATGAGATTGCAACTACATCTATACCTACAACATGAAGGTAATTTTGATTTATTTCTGTTCTGATAAAAGTTATGTAATTTTATTTTCTGACTTTATTTGAATAACACTGTAAGTTTGGATCTTGACATTATACTTTTTATATTTCATTGTTGCTTATCTAGCTTTGTTTATTATATTGTTTCTCTTTAATTCTTACGTCAAGATATTATATTGATTCTCTTTAGTCCTTATGTCAAATTATTATATTACTTCTCTTCCCAATATATTCATTTGTTTTCTTCAAAAAAATTGAATATAGATATGTCGTCATCATCCGACCCCATCGACCAATGTTTGTGACTACGGTTCACGAGTCGTATCCCCAATGTTTGGAAGGACGAAGATTGTATGTAGTTTGTGTGGGGCAAAGATGGTTGATAAAACTAATCAATTTCGGTTACACTTGTCATGTCGGGGTGGTGATGCAAAATCATGCCCTAAAGCCCCAAAGGAGGTCCAAATTCTTTTTCAGGTCCTCTTGAATTCAAATAAGAAACCATCTACCTCATCCAAACTTTCTAGTGTAGGGAGAATCGATGAAGCCAGCACAGATGCTTTAGAAGAAAAATAAATTTAACTGGCCTTGAAATGCAGTATGAAAGAGACACATCATTGAGTATATGATGATGAAGCAGGATCGAGTACGATCAAGAAAAATAAGAATAGTAAAAAATCAAAGTTTCTCGCTTGTCTCGATGAATATTATAGAGTTTTGCATACAACATATAAATCTTCTCATAAAGATCAAAGTTTGAAAAATCTGGTTCAAACGATACAAGAGTACGAAGGAAAAATTTCTTCACCTTCTGATTCAGATGGGGTGAATCAGCATGTGTATGAAAAAATAGATAGCAACTCCTCTGACGGATCAGACGATAATAGTGATGAATCCTATGGAGGATATTAAGTCGATAAGTGTGTTTGTGAATAACGTATTTCTATACAATTGTAAATTAATAATTAAAATTTATAATTATGAATTTGTGATTGTGACTGTTGATTAATGAATTAGTAATTGGAATGGATGATTGTGATTGTGATTGTGATTGTGATTATAGATAATTAATAATTAGAATAGATGATTGTGATTGTAATTATAGTGAATTAGTAATTTGAATGAATAATTGTGATTGTGATTGTGTTTGTACTTTGTAGTAAATTAGTAATTCGAACTCAGCTCAACAAATCCAACTCGAAAACTTAAACTCAGCTCAAAAGACTCAAACTCGGACTTGGCTCGAACTCGCTCGGTCTGCTGACCGAGCAGAGCCATGCTCGACTCGGCTAAGTCGAGTTGAGTTGAGTAATGAGCAGGGGTAGGTGTGTTCGAGTCGAGCATCAAGCAGGAGTAATACTCGACTTGACTCGTGTACAACTCTACTTGAGATCACCCTTGTTTCCTCGAGTTCCGGCACACAAAGTAATGCTTTCCACATGGTGGTGATGTTGTGCAGGTGTGCTAGAACCGATTGTATGGCTTGATTCTAATCGGTTCAACCTCGACCCCAAGTGCTGAGATAGTCAGATACGTCGCACTTGACCGTATATAATTGATGCCTAAGAAGGTCGATCGCCTATTTAATTACTCGCAAATGAGTTCAAAAGGATCAGGCGATTATTGGAGGGTAGGGTTTGTCCTCCAAAAATGGGTTACACCTTACCTTCCATGATAAAGAACTTTTCATATACAAAACTGATAACGGTGACAAACGAGGAATTGACTGTCGAATAAACAATTTGCAAGGAAGAAAACTGGTGTATTGAGATAACTTCATCCAGCGGGCTTGTGATTACAGCTAAGATCGTCTAACGGACGTAAATTGAGATTACGGCTACTCATAGGTTATAGATTATGCTAAGATATGTTAAGGAAAAGATAAATTAATTTTTTTTTATTTGAGGTCAAACTCCTTGCTCTGTTAATTTCTTCCTCTGTTTGTAGACTCCGTAGAATCATCTATTAAGACGGTTGATATTCTTTCAAACTTTTTCTCTTCCTGTGACGTTTTGCAATCCCCTAACACTGGACTCGACCGTTCACTTTCTCGATTACGTGTTCCAATCAACCAGCACCAACTATTAACCCAAAAAAATCCGTTCCATGTGTCTCTGCGCACTACATGGGCATTGTACGACTTCCATGCAATGCCACATCTCCACCTGATTCGTCCTTCCGTGAACAGTTAGAAATAGGATACAACAACCCTCATGGAATATCAAACAGAAATGATCACTAAGTGGGCCACACCCTGATTATTGTTCCAGATGATCTTCGTAGTTAAGTCAACTATTTTAATGATACTAATATCCTATATTTATGGCACGTTTACGAGGAAGACTCTGAGGAGTTTCAACAAGAGGTCTAGGTATCGAAACCCATAGTGGGTGCGACGTAGGACTGACCGGGTGGGTGTGTACCGCGATTAACTGGGTGAGTACGTTGCATGACTAACCAAAAAAGAAAAGAAAAAAAAAAAAAAGTTTTGTGATTCCTTATCTGTGGGTGATCAGTTTTCTATAAAGGGCAGTTATTCGAGACTCTGATAAAGCTCGATACGCCCAGAAACTATACACGCGGCAAACGTTAACTCAGATTAGACCTAGTCGAGCCCACTAAAATCAAGAGCGGATTGCATGTGATACTTGTGCCGGGGCTGTGTGGGCCTACAGAGATGTCCGTGACAAATCCACTCCGTCCATCTGTTTTTAAAGACCACAGTAGGATAGAATCTAAAAGTCAGGCATATCTAGAACTAATGTGGGCCATACCACATAAAACAGTGGGGATTAAACTTAAGAAGTTTTGTATCAGGGTGATATTTGTTCCTACAGTTTATCTGAGCGGTAATAACCATATGAACGGTTTGGATGGCATATAAACATCATGGTCAGCTCCAGGAAGGTTTCAACGGTGGATGTTTCTGTTGCCTCTATTTCATTTGTGGTGACCCACCTGAGTTTTGGATCTGCCTGATTTTTAAAATCTTATTCTATTGTGATCTAAAAACATATGGATGGAGTGGATTCGTCACGTACATCTCTGTGGACCCCACACAGCTCCCGCACAGGTATTTCTCTGTCCCCGGGGGCGCAGGCAATCCGCTCTCCCTAGAATCCGTGGGCGCGGATTAGGTGCTACCGGATGCGGATTAGCTACTGACAGGTTGAGTAGCTATCTCGCTACTGAAGTGACGTCACCAACTTCTGTGGGCCCACTGTGATGTACGTGTTGTATCCACACCGTCCATCCATTTGGAGAGATCATTTTATGGCATGAGACAAAGAATGAGGTAGATACAAAGTTCAAGTGGACCTCACCAAAGAAAACAGTGGGGATTGATCTCCTACCATTAAAAACTTCTTGGAGCCACAGAAGTTTTCGATCAAGCTGATATTTTTGTTTTCCCTTCTTCCATGCATGTGTAAACTTATGAACAGGTTGGATCTCAAATAAACATAATGGTGGGCCGTAGGAAGGTTTCAACGGTCCGTTCATTGTCCCCACTGTTTTCTTTGGTGGGGTCCACTTGAGATTTGAATCTATCTCATTCTTTAGATCATACTGTAAAATGATCTCTCCAAATGGATGGACGGTGTGGATACAACACATACATCAAGGTGGGGCCCACAGAAGTCGGTAACGTCACTTCAGTAGCGAGATAGCTACTCAACCTGTCAGCATCTAATCCGCGTCCGGTGTTACCAGGGTAAAAGCGTAGTGGATGCTACCCTTACCGTAGGGCCCACCTTGATGATATGTTGTATATCCACTCTGTTCATTCGTTTTTCCAGTCTATTTTAGGATTCTGACCCAAATATTCAGTATATCCAAATCTCAGGTGGACCACAATATAAGAAACAGTAATGATTGAACGCTCACCATTTAAAACTTCCCAAGGTCTACTTTATGAAGATCTGTAGTGTTTATTTGCCATCCAACCCGTTGATAGGTCAACCAAAACTGGATAAATCTAAAATACAAATATTCGTTTGATACAAAACTTTTATGGCGTACAAAAAGCTTTTAATGGACATTCACCACCTTTTTCAGTGGTGTGGTCCACATAAGATTTGGATCTGATTATTGTTTAGGATAATGCCCTTAAATGATCTGAAAAAACGTATGGGAGGTGTGGATATGAAAAAAAATCATCAAGGTGGTCCCCACACGGTAAAGGTAACACCCACTGAACTATTGCCCGGGTAACAGCTAATCCGCTCTCAAAATGGACTTTGGCTGAGCAATCCCAACAAGAGTACAGTGGTTTGTTGAAATAATACATCGGATACTTTTCCTTTTAATCTGTTTAAATGTCCACAAATCTGATATTCACATGGGAAGCGGATTAGGTGTTCCCCGGGCAACACCTTAGTGGATGCTACCCTACCGTGGGGCCCACCTTGATTATGTATTGTATATCCACGCTGTCCATACGTTTTTTCAGCCAATTTCAGGAATGTGATCCCAAAAAGTAAGTAGATCCAAATTTAAGGTAGACCACACCATAGGGAACCGTAGTCACTGAACGTTGACCATTAAAATCTTTCTAGTGCCCACTGTAATGTTTATTTGCCATCCAACCTGTTGAGACAGACCTGGATGAAGGGAAAATACAAGGATCATCTTGATCCAAAACTTTTGTGGCCCACAGAAAGTTTTTAATCTCCATTCACTACATTTTCTAGTTGTGTGGTCCACATGAGATTTTGATCTGCTTAATTTTTTGGATCACGTCCTAAAATGAGCTGGAAAAACAGATGGACGGAGTGGATATACAGCATATTCATCAAGGTGGGCTCACCCAGGTAACACCTATTCCACTCCCAATCGATGATCATGTAAGTAGATTTTTTTTTTTTTTTACTGGTACATCCAAAACCAGACTGTAATTTGGACCGTTTAACTTAAATTACTAGTACGCCAAGTATGCAGTTTTTAATTTCTAAGTGCCTGTATACCATCCATTGTGGTTGAGTCAGTACAAAAATCACTAATCAATCCCGGACGCTTATTTGTGGACCATTTTTTTGTTGAAAAATGACAACCCCATTTTTTTTTTTCCATTTGAAATTGTCCAATAAATGTCCGATAATCGGATATTTAGATAATCATATAAGCTTTTTTATTATTATTATTGATACATCCACATTAGGTGATTTGGATGTTTTTTTAAATTATTTGTATACCACAAATGCAATTTATAAGTAATTTCTAAGTGCATACATGTCACGATCACACTCAGGCCGGCATTTCAAAGCTTTTCTCTTTTAGAAATGATGTGAGCGCCACTTTGATTTGGATGAGTGGAATTTTCTACTGTGCGGAAGAAATGCCATCATAGTGCATGCTTGGAGATCCGGACCGTTTATTAACGAATGCATGCTTTTGTCCTTGGGGTAGGCAGCATGCACATCAGGTGGGACCCACTTGTGATTTTCTTTCCGAATTATCTTTTGGTGATCCACCAGAGCAGACCAACTTAAACATGCAAGGTGGGCACGACGGATAATTAACAGCTATGATTTCGCATGGGCATGGAGATATCTTGATATTTATGCAAAAATAATTTAAAATTTTAACTAATTCACTGATAATTATGTACTTAAAATGTGAAACTTACACATAATGCGGAATAATCGAATTATCGATGCATCAACAATGGAGATTCCATACTGTAATCTTAAAGCCATACCTGATTGGGAAGACATTCCCGATGCGTCGTGTTGCCGAGAAGAACTCTTGATCTTTCGCACCTTACACCTTGAGGAGAACCTCTTAATGTGGACTAAGGTTTTCTCTTATGTGTTGGTGAGGGGACCAAGACATATATTTATAAGAAAGAGGGCCAAAGAAACTTACTCATCACACTTCTCTCCTCTAGGGTCTCCACACCGTAGGTTTTCATATGTCTTAATAACCGCGAATAGGGACCACGGTTCAAGCGTCCCACCCCAAACCTATTTACAATGATCACAACTATAGTGGGGCCCACTGAATCGCTCAATCTGAATAATCCAACGGTTAGGATCTAAACCGATGATCATGTGTGGCCCACCTAATGGAGTCTTACATAAAATTTCAAAATTATTTATTAATTTATATATTATTTAAATTTTTTTTTATTTTTTTATAATATTTTTATGATAACATCCCGAGAAAAACCTTGAAATGTATCTTATGATGTGAATTTTCGTACTAAGAAATTCCGAAGAATGACATTTATCACTTTTCTTTTATAAAGGAGAATTATTTCATACTCTTGCCAAAGTAGTATGCTTGATCTGCAGGCACTCCAAAACCACACACAACATAAAGATTAACTCAAATTAAACCAATTATCAAGTCAAAGTCTCAAAATCAGTTTGGTAGAGTAATCCTAACCTTTGATGTGTGGAAAAACATGTTTATTGAAATATGATATTGGATATTTTTCACTTTAATTTATATAATAAATGTCCACCAATATGATATTTAACTAATCATATAAGTGTTGTTTTTTATTTATGATACATGCATACTCCGATTGTAATTTGTACAATTTAATTTAAATTACTTGCATGCCAAGTATGCAATTACTTATTGATTGCATATCATCCATCCCTTTCTGCCATCAAAGTCTGTTCTGTATAAAGTACCATATTTGATAATACTAAGGTACTACGTTTGTTTTTTTTTTTTTCCCACACATGCACTGACACCCCACGCACTGGCACCATTTGCTGACACTTTGTTCGCTGAAATATGGCCATTACAATTTTTTTTGGGTCATTTTAAACCGTCCAGTTAAAAGAGACCGTCCAGTTGATATCTATTAACTCAATATTGTTGATTGCACCCCTCAATATTGTTGATTGCACCCACGCCTTTGGGACAGTGGTAGACAGGGTGAAGATAACCTCATTTCAACACTGAGGTCCAGGTATCGATTCCCAACTTGGGGGTGGCTAACATTGAAGTGTGACTAACAGTGTGGCTAACAGTGTGGGTGTGTTTACTAACAATGGGATGTGTGTACTGTTGGGAAAATGGGCAACGGAAGAAAAGCCTCTCTCTCTCTCTCTCTCTCTCTCTCTCTCTCTCTCAAAACCCTCTCCCCTCTTCCTAATATACTTAGGAAACCTTAGACACCTCGGTTACATCCACCTAAATAGGCAACAAACCTGAATTAGTAACCTCTTACGCAAAACCATATAAGAACACCGACACGGCCCACATCGGTCACCCGATGGACTCAGGTCGGGCACCCAAACCCCTTTAAAAAATAAGGAAGCTAAAAGATTAACTAGCATACAAGATTTTTGCCCAACAATAATAAGACAAAATCTCATGCCTACAAGGCTAAATATCTCATAGGTAGTGCTGAGCTAATTTCCTGACCTGCAAAAGCCTGTTTAAACTACAGGCCTAGGCGGAAAATTCTCAGGTTTGACTACTGCAACTACCCGTCTCGACAAGGTAAAACTGGGATAGAACCGAGGACATTAGCCGAGCCGACGATAGATTGGGCCCAACAATAGTCAACTTAGATATGTCAAAGACAAAAGCATTTGGTTGTACTGACTTGAGTAAAGGCTCGGCCTCGGCCACATAACAAGGGCTCAATCGACCATAGAATGCGGAGGTACGTGGTCGTCCCCGTCGGGGGCCGGCACATCCTCTACTGTTACTCGCATAATCCATGCTCCGAGAATCACATCAATACCGAGTCTCACTCCCATAATCTTGGCCACGACGTTGGCCCACAAACACTCCTCCTATGGCTATAAACAGGGACATTAATCCCCATTGGAAGGTACGAAAAAACCTCTAACACTACAGCCATTATTTTGTCAGCCAGTGGATAATTGTCTGACTTAAGGATCAGAGGACTAACGGCTGGTCCCCAACCACCTCCTAGTCTTTATGTGCCTTGTGCAAGATAAGAGTTCACGATCCAAGCCATTCAACTCCTAAAGAAAGATGTTACAATTTCATCCTAGGTGGACCACTGTCCCACCTCGTCTGTTACTTAGAAATCGGTAACAACAGCTGGCGCCGTTTGTGGGAAATAGAGATTGATATCTCTGCCTAGGCGAAGTTAATGGGTGGTGGAAGAAAAAATAGAGGAAAGGGATAGAGCTGCACACGAGCCGAGCTCAAGTCAAGCTTGACAAAGCTTGAGCTTGGCTTGATTAGTAGCCCACTGAGCTTGAGCTTGGCTTAGCTTAAGCTCAAAACAGCCACTCGAGCTTTGCTTGCTAGTCGAGCCGATCGAGCTTTGTTCAAGCCAAGCCGATTGAGCTCTATCGAGCAAGCCGAGCTTTGTCTCTTTTTCTTTTTCCCTTTTATCCTCAACCTGACCCACTAACCTGCTTGACCCAACCCACTGACCCCAACTGACCCAAAACCCCCCAAAATTAGGGTATTTTCTATTCCAAACAAAATAAATCACAAATAAGGAAAAAAAAACATAAAAGCCTACCTGGTAGTGGTCGATGCTCGACTGTTCGCTTGAAGCTGCGGTGCAATCTGACGTTCGTTGTTGGGCGTCCGGTGCCAGGTGCGATGCGGTGCCGAGGGGGGGGGGGGGGGGGGGGGGGGGGGGGGAAGAGGGAGAGGGGCAGCTGAGCAGGGGCGCTGCGGGTTGTGTGGGGTCAGATGGGATTGAAAATGAAAAGAAAAGAAAAGGGTCGGGTAGGGTCTTAGGGTTAGCTTTATATATATATATAAAATATCGAGCTGAAGCTGAGCCAAGCTTTATTCGAGCTTTGAGCCAAGCCGAGCCAAGCTCAGTCGTGCTCGAGCTTGGCTTGTTTTTTAATGAGCTTTCAAAATCAAGCTTGAGCTTGATCAAACTGGCCTACGAGCCAAGCCAAGCTGAGCTTAAACGAGCCAAGCCGAGCGAGCTTTTCGAGCTAGCTTGGCTTGTGTGCAACTCTAGAAAGGGACATGCTGGGGTTGGACCATCTAGGACACCCCAATATGAAGAAGACGAAGATACTCCTGAAACGCCCGCCTACCACATTGAAGGATCGACCGCACACTTTGTTCAGCAAAGCAATCATCAAAGGTTACACAATCGCGAAGCCAAACTGACGGCCCTCGAAGAACAAGTAGGTGGGGTGAACCATAACAAGTAGGTGGGGTGAACCAAACAGTTGGGAATGTTACTCAACAGCTGTACGAACTCAAGGCTATCTTTGCTAACTTGGTTCCATCGCCAGTCCCATCCACTCATTGGGTCATCGAAAATACACGTGTGGACCCACCTATGTGAGGCGAGTCGTCCCAAAGATCTCGTCCAAATCAGCCCCGAGATGACCCTCGGGACGATGAAATCAGCAGCCATGCTACCGTAGTGGGAGCACGGCCCGCCGTCGATCTGTTCGCGGGCGACTTGAGGCACCACCTAGAAGAGCGTCATTACGCTTGGGTAAGGCAAGCCCCAGATCGAGTGGACAATAACATCAACCGTGAGATGCCGAATTGAAGGAACTCTAAGAACGCATCAGTGATCTCTAAAGAGTGTAGCGCGTACGTCCGAGCTCCAGTCACTGTGGATACATTAGTTGACTCATCAGAGTCCCCACTCATCATACGTCAATGGAAAGGCTTTACACATGGTGGGCCCGGTAGCACCTTGGAGTTCCATCCAAGCACGGATCGTCCCCAAGTGCTAGCAGGGTCCCCCACTCCAATGTAAGGTTTGAGATGAAGTGGCAGTTTTAGACCTTTCATCCTCGACTCTGCTAGGATGTCGTTGGTGAACGACGATTCTGTTTGTCCCATCATGGTGTCGATCGCAATAGGAGCCTTGGTCTGATAAATACGTTGTACGTAGTTGAGCTTTTGTTTGATTTCACATATCTCTGTTTCCCATGGAGCGCAGCTTTCTGCGATCTGCTCATCGGTGGCTTTCTCACACGCAGTGGACTCATGTACCCGACTTTTCTAAGCATGACGTCTTTCCTCTACGGTATGGCGGAGGTCGGATGCGGCCAGTTCAGTTGCGGGTCGAGTCCGTGCTGGAGTAGGCTGGTTAATGTGATCACCTTCAACTAGTGGTTGGGCATGGCTCTGCCTGTGTGAGGATTGATGTTGGTGGATCTGACCGGGGGCTTCACCATGTGTATGGTGTGAAGGCTGTAGAACCCGTTCTTTGATGAGAGCCGCAAGGTAGCCCATTTGTTTTTTGATGGCTGAGATCTTGCCCACGTTCTTGTGGGACTTTTATCGGCTGGACCCTTGTTGGGATAGTGATGTCGAGGCGAGTTGCAGAGGTGTATGAATTAACCATTCTTCCGCATCTGCCTCTCATTGGGAAGGTTCCGACGCGAGGGGCGCCTTACTCCTATTCTTACACCTTCCGCCCATGACTGATGTGATATGGTCGTTAGAAGCATAAGTACTCAGCAATAGTGAGAACAGGACTTGGACGTCGTTCTCACAGGCGGCGCCAATCTGTTGACGATGAAAATGGTCAACTGATGAAATATCTTGATATCCTCTGTTAGCGATGATCTCCTTTAGATGTGCGGGCTGGATCTTTACTTGGCAAATTTCTTAGGCCCTGCGAAACACGATCGTAGACAAAAAAAGGGTGGTTGGGGATCCGACCGTTAGCCCTCTAATGCCTAAGTCAATGAGACACAAGAGATTAAAATAGAATTTTTTTGGTGGAGTTTTTGCGTACCTTGAATAGTAGAGAGATACCTCTATTTATAGGATCATCGGAGAACTATAGGTGGATCCAAAAATCTCTTCTCCGGATTTCTTGGGATCATCATTATTACGCGTAGATCTGGAAGATTTTTCGGGATAGTCTTTATCATGTCAGGATTTGTCAGTCTTTTATCTCCATGCGGAGTTGGAGGCGGTGCAAAAATATTTGGACTTCAGAGAGTACTCACCTGAGAATACTCATCTCTAAGGAGAACACTCGGGGAAGAGCATTCGGTATCGAAGTGAGTGCTCATCCAAGGGCTGAACACTCAGCGAAGAGCGTTTGATATTGAGGTGAGCTCTCGTCAAAGAGCACTCGACACTGAGCTTGGCCTCCACTCGATGGAACTACTCGGCATCTACTCGGTGGAACCTACTAGTGAGAAGTCGGTTTGTTTCATGCGCCTTGCCCTTTAGTCGTCCTCTCACTGATCGATGTTTGGTGGCATCTGAGTCTTCCATTTTTCGACCAAGAGAGCTTATTTAGGGCTAAGGACTTCGCTTGGGCATCATGGGCCATTGGCCTTTATAGTCAGCTATCTTGAGCTCGCAGATTGGTAGTTGGGCTTGTGGGCCTATAGGCTTTCTTGTGGATTGGGGTTGACTCGGAATTGCGTATAACAACCATTGAATAAATTAACAAGAAAGAAAGATAAATACCTGATATGTTTATTGGAACAGACAATCGAAGTGGGTGGTCAACAAGATGTGACCAAATAGGTGTGATCAGTTAAATCGGAACTTAATTGATCACGGTCCTACAACTTAAGGTTGTAGAAGTTTACTTCTACCCTTAATGTACTGTAGCGGGAGCCGCTAAGCAGTTGCAATGTAAACTAGACTAGGCTATGCTATGCTAAAAAAGATATATTTAAAATATAATCTAAAAAGTAAATTGGTGTATTTGGCATAGGGCCTTGAACTCTTCTTTGGATGCTCCTTTTATAGATTGTAGAGGCGATGAAACCCTTGCTGGGTTTTCTTACTAATCCTAGATCCTTTATGTTCATGCCATAATTCTAGATACGAGAATCTCTTTGATTGATCTGGAACTGCCGGCTTGTATTGGAAGGAAATTACTTTAATTATATTCAAACTTGTTGGCTTCTCGAATCTTCTTCTCATGGATGATCATTCATGGAGATCTTCGTGGCCCATTACATGGATCAGGCCTAAGAGCACCAAAATTTCTCTGATGAAGACAACCAGGTTGATATCGATCCGGAGACCCCGAGGGTTGATCCAGGTGTTAGATCAATCATGGTTGCTCACCTAGTAGCTTATTTCCTCCACTTCGAGGTGTTGGACGATTCAAATTAAACAACCTCTTAAATTTAACCATATGTAAGGTGATGATTTGGAGTATTGAAGGGATTTGACACCCGAAACATATCTATTATCGAACAAGATCATTTCCATCTTCTAGTCCCCTTCCCATTTTCTTTATTTTGATCAAAACGTGGTTCCTAATCCAATCGGTCTAATGTATTTGTTTCTTCCTATCTGGGTTTGAGCCATGGTTGGGTTCACTTGGGCACCGATCTGATCTTCGGATCTTCAAAATCTTCTTAAACACTATAGCCTCTCTGAACGTCTATATGAAGATCTCATGTTTTGGAAGGACTGTAAGAGACGGCCTCACCGAGAATATCATAGCTAGATACACGATAAAATCTCCTCTCAGCGGGTTTCTTATAGGCATGCTAGGTACACTGTCTCATTAATTGGTACCATAAATGTAACCACATGGTAGGTACTGATTCGTTCTCTTAAAGATGGGCACAAGGGTTTGTGCCTCTGCATTTATAATCAAATGTGTATCGTCAAAGGAAGATCAAACAAAGATACGTATTCTCAGATGAGAGTAGGTTTCACGCCATTTACAACCACAGTGTCGACACGTGGCGACCTTTGATTAGTCCACCTTAGGGCGTTGAAAATGGTGCAAACACTATTGGCATGAACACGTGCAATCATACCAAGCATTTTAAAATATGGCCCATTCATTCACATTCTTTTCTCTTGGGTATTGTTTGCACATGGTGGGACACTTATAACAGTCCTTGGCTATCTGTGCTTTTGTACATGTGTGCTCCAGAGCAGACCAACTTGATGTAGAAGGTGGGTCCGACTGGTAAACGACTGTGATTCCACACAAGTTTGCCAATCTGGTAGATCCCTACATGATTGCCTGTCGTGGAGATGGAGTGCCCCTTGGGCACACGCATGACAACATGGCACATGGATAAGGAATTTGAGCCATTCATCAGGTGGGATCAACCGAGGAGCATGCAGGGTCGTGTTTCACGAATCAGGTTGTCCACTCATCAGGAGGGCATGTATGAGAAAAGGGCGCAACTTCAACGATCCCTTCCTATGGGGCCCACCTTGATGTATGTTTTACATCCACATCGTCCATCCGTTTTGACAGCTCTTTTAGGCATGATCCCAAAAACTAAGTAGATCCAAATCTTAAGTGAACCACACCACAGGAAAGAGATGGGCTAAAAAAAGTGTTGGATCAAGCTAATATTTGTGTGGTCCTTCGTCCAGGTCTTTGTGACATTATCAAGAGGTTGGATCATAAATAAACACTTTCGGTGGCACAAAGAAGTTACTAATGGTCAATCACCACTGCTTCCTGTGATGTGGTCCACTTAAGATTTGGTGTTGTAGAAAATGTTTTGGTTAAATTTTTTTTTTTTTTTTTTAAAAATTGTATATAAAGTGTTTGAGAACAAACTTCAACTTTTGAGAATAGTTCCATATCGGATAGGAGAGAAAGAAAAAACACCTTTATTAATAGGGTGTGGAGTGCCTTAAGGTTTCATTAGTAGAAGAGAGGACTAACAAGGCTTGCGGTTCCAGTGCTTGCATTGGAATACCGTGCACGATCTTGATCTTGGTGCGAGGGCATGGGCATGTGAGGTAGTGTGGCTGTAGAGGTGCTAGTGGCGCACTTTGCACTTCACACATGCGCATCGTGTCTCAAATGGGTCGCTCCCTCGTGAACCGGAGCGAGACTAGTGCGACAGTGGCTTATGTGATGGGTTAGGTGGCTGGGTTCGGAGTTAAGGAGTGCTGTGGGAAAGAGGTCTGTCTGAGAGACCTCCTTTTATAAGGAGTTGTAAAGCTGTTTAAAGAGACCTGGTTTAATTGTTTTTACAGTAACATCTAGACCATGAAAAGTGTTGCATGTGGCGAGCCTAACAGCTAGAAATGGCTAGTTGATGTCTCTAAACGGCTAGCATGCAGCTAGTCTCCCACACGTACCAACGGTCAGAAATAACCAAATAACGGCTAGTTTCTCCAACAGTAAAAAACAGTTCAATGGATTTATGTCCCTAGACCGAAACTCCCAGCTACCATTACCTATATAAATAGGACCGAGCTGGTTCATTCCAACACAACCAACACCACAAACCAGCTAGAGTACTCAGCAAATAAACCAGCAACTCTAGTTTTCCTTCATGCCAGTAGGTTCATATATGAACCTGTGACTATCAGAACCAAACGGTTTATAAGAATTAGACCGGAGCAATGGTCTAAGTTAGCTCAGAAAAACATATTTCTCTCTCCTTTTTGTTTGAAAATTTTCTTTGTTTGTTCATATGTCAGAAAAAACTGTGTTAATGGAGTTCCATCAGTGGTTGTTTCGTGTTTGCTGAATGCGGAACCACAAAAAGTCCATTGTATCCTGAAAGCTATTCGCCTGCAACCTATCAACAGTCTCAAAATTTTTAAAAGGGGCGAATAACACTTTAAAAACTGCATGTCTCACACATGCTTCAACCTATCCTTATTTCTGAAATTTTAGTTTCCAAATTCTATTTTTTATTGATACAGTATTTATAATTTTAGATTCATAAAATCTCAACATTTGAATCTGCTTACTTTTTGAGATCATGTCTAAAATGAGCCGTCAAAACTGATAGATGGTGTGGATGTAAGGAAAATACATCACAGTGTGCACCATGGTCCATTGCTAGGGATTCACCTGTTGGGAATAGGGACGCCGGCAGCAGAAGCAGAAGCCGAACGCGCAGAGTAATGCAAGATCAAACGAGAAACACAATGAAACCAATTCACACAAGCATTCAACCATAAGTGACAATCTGATTTTACGTGGAAAAACCCCTCAACGGGTAAAAAACCACGGCACAAAGCGATCCACTATGATTAACAGAAGTTTATAGAGAATGAAGAAATAAAACGCCCACAAGAGAAATCTCCGAGTTACCCAAAGCTTATTCTCACATGAAACGGATAAGCACAATCCTTTTCTTCATCCCAGAGAATCCCAAGCTTTCCCTAAGCTCTTTCTCTTACCATAGAACTTTCTCAATCCATATAGAAATAATGGCCCTAATGGCAAAACTTCTAATCCTGCATTATACCCTTTAAATAGGCACAAAACCGAAATTAGAAACCTCTTGCGCAAAACCGTGCAAGAGACCAACTTGCAATAGGAAACTTCTAGATTCGTTATGTCCAGCCACACCACCGACCAGTCGAAGCCCCCTGCAGACCGGTCGCCCTACTGGTCTAGGGCACATGGAATTTGACCAACGGCCTCGCTGTGGATCTGGGCCAAACCATCAGACTGATCGCTCGACCGGTCTGAGCACCCAAACCGTGCACAGTTTGAAGGCTACTCTTACAATCTCCACCGAGGCTTCAAACGTCGAATCAAACCATCCTCACTTCGTCATCTCATCTTCATTATATATCCACCGCTTCTCGTGCCTTATCAACTTCATCTTTGCACTTTTACGCATCTTTATTGTTCTTCTCATGTGGCCCTTGGGCAATTGCCACATACGAGCAACCGTGGATCTCGCTGCCGATTCTGCAACTCCACCGTGAAATGTGCTCCCTATCAAACTCGATCGCAATTAATGAACCCAATTGAGATATTGGCGTACCGATCCACCCTCTTCAACTTTACTTCTTTCATAGATGTTAATCGCTTTCCATATTTTTCTTTCACGGAATTCTTTTTCACATCGAATCTCCTACTTGATCCCATCTTCTCATCTCATATCTGAATTCTACTCCACCCCAACTTTAGCTCTGATACCACTTGTTGGTATGAGCGTAACGCTTACCAACCTTATCTCTGATACCACTTGTTGGGAATATGGATGCCGACAGTAGAAGCCGAACGCGATAAGTAATGCAAGATCAAACGGCAAACACAATGAAACCAATTCACACAAGCATTCAACCACAAGAGATAATCCGATTTTACGTGGAAAAACCCTCAATGGGTAAAAAGCCACAACACAAAGCGATCCACTATGATTAACAAAAGTTTACAGAGAATGAAGAAACAAAACACCCATAAGAGACATCCCCGAGCTACCCAAAGCTTATTCTCACATGAAACGGATAAGCACAGTCATTTTTTTCATCTTAGAGAATCTCAAGCTTTCCCCAAGCTCTTTCTCTTACCCTATAACCCTCTCAATCCATCTAGGAATAATAGCCCTAATGGCAAAACTCATAATCTTGTATTACACTATTTAAATAGGCATAAAACTGAAATTAGAAACTTCTTGAGCAAAACCGCACAAGGGACTAACTTGCAATAGGAAACTTCTAATTTGTCACGTTCAGCCACACCATCGACCGGTTGAAGCCCCCTCCAGACTAATTGCCTAGTAGATTCAGGACACATGGAATCTCTCCCGCGGCCTTACTTATAAATTTGGACTAAACCGTCCGACCGGTCAGTCTGCAGGTCTGAGCACCCAAACAGTACGAAGTTTGAATGCTACTCCAACGTCAGCATCGTCGTTTGGTCGGAGGATCTTAGGAAGACAAATGGACGGAACAAAAGCGGCCAAGGAAACACTCACATTCAAGGTACAGAGACGTCTCCCTTGATGGGACTGATTTTTGGAAGAGAGCATGGTCGTGGTGGCCCATTGTGTCAGTGGCCCCTATCTCATGCACGTGAATCAGGGCGTAACAACGACTGCTAGCCGCCCCTTTGTTTCACTCGCGCGCGCCTGGTCTCATCTTAGGTGATGTTGACAGAAGAAGGGTGATGGCTGGAGATTTTATTTATTTGTTTGTTTATTTTTTGAGCCAAGAAGGATCAGTGTCTGAAAATTATAGAAAATATATCAAACATAAGAGGAAAGGGAACGGCTCGCTCATACCGTCCGGCGAGCTGAGAAGGGAGGGGTGCGGATTCAGTCAGGTCGGTAATAGACCCAGTTCGGCCAGGTCGTGACTGTGGGGTCCACCTTATTGTATTTTTTATTTTTAGTATATACATGCGGTCCATCCATCCGATTTTACAGCTCATTTTAGGGCGTGAAGCAGATCCAAATGTCAGGTGGACCACACTACAGGAAACAGTCATGATTGACCATTAAAAACTTCTTGTGGGCCACAAAAGTTTTGGATCAAGCTGATATTTGTATTTTCCGTTCATATGGACAGCGTGGATATACAGCACATATATCAAGGTGGGCCCAATGGTTACAACCCGACTGAACTGAAATGACTCAGGTCCAGTAGGTACTTTGCACGTGAGACGAAAAGGAAGAGACTCAGGTGCATCGTATGAATACTGTAATTTTTTTTATTAATTCTTTCACCACAGCAAGGCACATTGTATGAATGAGTTGGATGGGCATAAGTGTCACCGTGGGCCCACCCAAAACTAATGGTGTGTTTTTCATCCCAATTGTTTCCATGAGATTGTAATTAGCTGTACATAAATCAAAGAAAATCCCAAAATCTAATTATAGATTTTTCAAATTTAATTTACAATCTAACTAAAGTAATAGTTTCCTATGATGTGGCTTACTTGTGTGTTGGATTATCATGGTTTTTTAGGTTTGATGGTTAACATTAGGGAGAGTTTATGATGGATGAGGTCTCGCACACTCACACACACCCAACACACACTCTCTCACGCACTTGCACCACAAGGGATGCAAGAAACCGTGACCCAGCATGTGAAATGGTTGGACAGTTCAAACAAAAAACCCAAATTGCTCTGTTGGCCTTCTACTAATAACAGGTGTCCCCTCCTTGGTTTAATTGGAATTATAAAAGATCCATGTGGTCTATTGTGATGACTGTACTAAACCTACTAATGTCCATTCATTTTACTTTCATGTTAGCACATGGGTTCAAAAATTAGATTGAAAAAAAACTAAGTGGACAACACTAGGATCAGCAAGAGTAGAGATGCTCAAGAAACATTTTTGGACCTATTTTGATGTTTATGAACATCCAACCCGTTAATAATGTCACATTCAAGATAATGTTAAGAACCAAAACTTCAGTAGGCCTAAGAAGGTTTCATTAGTGTGTGTTCTATCCACATGGATCTCTACGATGTGGCCTCTTCAAACATTAAATCAGCTTTATTTTTGGGACAAACGACCTAACATGTGGGTGTCTCGCAAGTAAGGCTGTCAATGGATCGGATCATGGTCCAACTTCGATCCGGATCCGATCCGATTTAACCGGATTTGGATCATTAATCGGATCAACGGATCGGATACAGATCAAAATATGTGATCTGTTTATTAATCGGATTTGGACTCGGAGCGACCCCGCTTCTATCCGATAATGATCCGGTTACATTTAAAAAAAAAAAAAAAAACCATAGCTACTGTCGCAATGAGAGAATGAGAGAGAGAGAGAGAGAGGGGGGCGTCCACCAACAGAGTGAGGGAGAGGGACCCACCAAGCTGGAAGACGCTTAGGCGTTTCAACCCACCCCTTGCGCAACACACCCACACAGGTCAGTCACAAGATGGACCCACCCAGTTGGAAGACGCTATGCGTTTCAACAGCAGGTACGGTCTCCTTCTTCGTTTATTTTTCTGCTTTTTTTTTTAATTGCAGCTTAGGCGTTTCGACATCAGCATTTCAACAGCAAACCTGCCGTACGCAATGCACAAAATGAATGTGATCCAGATCATCAGTTCAATAGGGCCCATGGTGGATGGACAGATCGGGTCGGATCGGAGTCGGATCGGCTGAATCTTTGTCGGGTCGAATTTCGGATAAATGTTTAGAGATCCATCGGATTTTAGGTCGGATACGGATCACCCAGATTACAAATCGGATTGGATACGGATCAGCTACTATCCGCTCCAAATCCGATCCGTTGACAGCCCTACTCGCAAGATGCCTAGGCATTTCAACAGCAGGTCTCTGGTTCGAGTACTAAGGAGACACACTAACCCCACCGGTGAGTGGGTTCATCGTGTGACTAATTGTGTGGGTGGGCGCATTGCATGACTAACAAAAAAAAAAGTGGTGATGCAAATGATGGATGGAGTAGACCACAAAAACTTAAATAGTAGGAGCTGAAGTAGACTTGTGCACAGTGGTATTAGGCGTTGGCCATGTGAAACATGCACTATGTCCATTATTTACCAGATGCTAGCACAAAAATAAGGCTGATACAAAGTTCACATGGGACACAATAAAAAGAGCCCTAGCATATATAGATGCACACAAGTGGAACCTTCCTAGAGCCTACCGAAAGTTTTAGATAAGTGCAGGTTTTATTTATTTATTTTCCCTTCATCATGGTTGTACTCACTTTATGAATGGATTGAATGGTATGTCAACATCTCGGAAAAGTTTCAATGGTGTGCATTCTCATTCAGATTTCTCGACCTAGAATCCTGCACCTCACATCCATGATATCTACATTCAGCTGTGCCCTAGAGATATGGTCAATGCACGCTTGCCCAGCGTGCTTCTTTCACGACATGCTCTGGTCCCGGATCTTAGCTCGGTCGGGATTGAATGAGCATACATGCCTCGCTCTTCTAGCAAAATTCGATCTCCAAGACCAGCGAGTGGAGTGCATAAGCCCAATGGCTCTGTAACCTATGATTGTGACCCACTTGAGTTTTATATATAGCTTTTGAGTCTTGGGCTCATTTCTTATAATCTATGATTGTGGCCCACTTGAGTTTTTTTTTTTGGAGTGCATAAGCCCAATGGCTCTCTAACCTATGATTGTGACCCACTTGAGTTTTATATATAGCTTTTGAGTCTTGGGCTCATTTCTTATAATCTATGATTGTGGCCCACTTGAGTTTTTTTTTTATAGCTCTCGAGTTTCGGACTCACTTCCTAACAATTAATGAACAGTACACATGATGGTGGTCATAACAAAGCCTTTGTTTTATAAGCTAAGCGCCTGCGAAAGTCTATGGCATTACTCAAACGTAATTATATACCATGGTTGGTAAACACGCACTAAAATGTTATACATCTGGCTTACGAATAATTCAATCTAAACCGTTCAAGCTGTGGCCCACAATTTTGATGGACCATAATCGAAAATTTACTTTTTTTGGTCACATTTGTAGACTATTAATGGGCATTTTTAGTTGGCGGTAGGAGTGAAAGTAGACAACAGTCCTAATTCCACAAATATTTTTCCATCAATTCATAGATAGAATAGCTAAACCCATCTGATTTTAGTCATATGATCTACTTAAAGTAGGTCGCTAACTTTTGACAGTTTAATTAGACTGAATCGAATTCCACGTGTACAATTTATGAGTGGCTGTGTATCAACCATCACACTCTCCAGAGTATCAAAAAACTTGCAGAGACGAAAGTGGAGTGGTCATCAACAAACGAATGGTTTGATTAGGAGTAGGGTTTGTTGCTTGTGGGGCCAATGGATCAATGATCCAAACCGTTGATATGTTGATCCACGTCATGAATGGGGAAGTATCTGGAAATAATCCATATTTGAGTAAATTATGTGTAAATATTCTGCTAAGAGAAATTACGGCCAATTGTTTACATTCAATGAGAAAAGGAAGGTATTGTAGGAATCCGATATCACATTCACCCTCATCCATGGCCAGGAACATTATTTCAACGGTTCAGATAATCGATTGGTAGGGCCCACATGTAGGAACATCTTACTCGTCCGTAAACTGCACGTGCCATTCCTCTTTATTCCCATCCCACTGGTGACGGGCGAAATTCGCCCTCCGAGGAATCGGCTGTGACCGGCTTTGATATTAGGTTGACCTGCAGCAGCCGGTGACATATGCTCCCTAGTCCCTATTCGCGTCATCCCCAGAAGGCCAGGATCTCTTGGTAAAAGCGAAAGAGAATTTATTTGATACTCTGGCTGAGTGTGATGGATGATACGCAGGCAGTTAGAAATTTCTAAAAATTTGCATACGTGGCATAGAAGTGCAATACTCTTATTTGTTTATCTACCTATTTGATTTGTGGACATTTATATTGGACCGTTAAAATCGAAAATGTCGTATGGTCATGTTTCATAAAACAAGTGTTCGAGAATCAGAGTTTAAGATGGTCGAACCAAACTGCATTTTAGACTGCAGCACGGAAACATGGTTTCCACAGTTTAGTCGGTTTGATTTAAGTTGATATTTTTCATATCCACCGTTTCTATGTGCTTGTGTATCAAGTGCCATTCGCAGACAGAGTACTAAATAACTCCCTCAATGAAACGATGACGAGCGCGGATTAGGTGAGTCAGGGGTAACAGGTTAGTGGGTTAGGCCCTGACCGTGGGGCCACCTAGATGTATTTTTTATATCCACGCCGTCCATCCGTTAATCGAGATCATTTTAGCTTATGGTTCAAAAAATGAGAGATATCCAAATCTCAGATGGACCACACCACATGAAAACAGTGCTGATTGAACTCCCACCATTAGAAGCTTCCTAGGACCCACTGTAATGTTTATTTGAAATCCAACCTTTTGATAAGGTCACACAGACCTGGATGAAGGTAACATCCATCAGGTGGCTACACAGGCACGTTGAATGTGTTTAGTTCGTTGGCTTTCTCTAACCGTTGATCTTTTAGTAAACATGGGTCCACCCACACTAGAGGAACAGGCTATGAAAGAACCATAGGCAATCCCACCTGATGATGGTCCAGATCTCACAGACATGTGCCACGTTGCCATGACTGAGCACGTGAAGATGGTGCGGCTGCCTCAGGCGATATCTGTTTACAAGTTGAAGACTGGAATCGTCTAGAACACCTGTTCTACCATGCGCGTAAAACATCCAAGCTCTGTGGGTCCACCATGTTGTATATTTAAAATCCACTCCGTCCATCAGCTAGGAACTAATATTTATACGATGCATTTAGAATATAATCCTGATTATAAACTCATATGGGACACACACGCCAGTGGAAACAATGTATAAGTGCTTCCTAAACCGTATCAGGCTTTTTTTTTTCTTCTCTTCATCTTGGTGATTTACACCTGATTAACGGATCTGATGAAAGATACACAAGATGGCGTCCCCACACAAACCTATGGTTCGCATCCCATCCCACTGTTCCATGTGGTGTAGCCCACCTAAGTTGTCGATCGGACTGATTTTTGCGTTCGGATTTGAAATCAAGAATAGAATCTGATGGTCGGGGATTTCGCAGCGCGCCCCCCCGCACACACACATATATATATTCCCATGAGTTTGAGCTATGTGGGCCCCACAGTGAAGTGTGATTGGCATCCATACTATCCATTTGGTGGGTACCCTGTTGGTAATGGGATATCCAAAAAAATCAGTTGTATTTGAAACTCAAGTGGGCCAGACCAACTGAAAGAGTGTAAAATCATGCCTACAATATCTAAAGCACTTGTTGGGGCCCACCTGAATTTTGAATTTGGTTGATACTTAGTGTGACCTCTTTTTTAAGTGGGACACGCACAATGGATAGTGTGGATTTCTCAAACACATCTCAGTCGATCCTGTAAACAATCATGAAGGTTTCAATGGGTGGATATTCACTCTTAACCGTTGTCTATAGTGTGGCCCACCCAAGTCATTGATTGTCCTGATTTTTAGGCCCATGGCCCACCACGTAATGGTGCATCTGACTGATGGTGTGAATGCCAATCAAACTTCACTTGGGGCCCACACAACTCGACCTCATGAGAACTGTGTGGACCCCATTGTGATGTGTGGGCTCCACCGTGATGTATGTTGGACATCAACATCGTGCATTTTATGGGTCCATTTAGGTTATGGTATATTCCAAAAAGCAACTGTATACATAACTAAGGTTTGCCATGCCATCTAAAACCATGTGAAGACATGCCTAAAACATCTGAAAGCACTTTGTGGGGCCCACCAGAGTTTGGATGCGGCTGAAACTTGGTCTGACCCCTCATCCAAGTGGGACATACACAATGGATGAGCTGGATTTATGAACCACATCTCGGTGGGCCCAATAAACGATTATAAAGGTATTAATGAGTGACTAACCCCTCTCAACGATTATATGTGGTGTGGCCCACCTAAGTCATTGATTGACCTGATTTTTTTAGCCCAGGGCCCATCATGCAATGGTGCATCTGACAGATGGGGTAGATGTTCAACACACATCATGGTGGGGCCCACACAGCTCGATCTCATGAGAAGTTCCCATGGGGTTGACCTCGTAGTACCATTTTTTATTTCCCTGTGCTTTTTAAGGTGCTACATCACGTGAGTGGCTCAAATTTTATTGCCCATATCAGAGACATCACATGTGATGGGCCTTGCCTTGTTAGTGGACTCACGAGTGATGAGTCCTAGAAAGTTGTGACGCCCTGAATTTTCAGGGGTCGAGTACAACCTCGATCCCCGAGATTTCGGGTGTCAGTTATGCTTTGCGAAAGCGTGATTTCTTGTTTACGATTCATAAGGCATCAAAGCACCAATTCAGAATCAATTTAAGCAATAAAGTAAAGACAAAAATTAAATTTAAACCTGACCAATATAAAAGGTGGAAGTAAGACAACTCTCCCGTAAAGTCATCGAACTCATCCTGTAAGGCATCCTCCTCTGAGATACCTGCATCTATCATAACAGAGACTGGTGGTGTTTTGAAACACCATCCCAGGAGTGGGAGTGAGTGATCAACTCAGTGAGAATTATAACTTTAAGTTTAACATGTTATCAAACAAACAGGGTTAGGCATTGATTCCATACAAAACATCCAAATTCCTATTCTAGTTTTATTAGTGCATGAATGAGATGAGATCGCACACCATGCATGTTCCGGATGTAACATGAGGAACACAGAGTGGCACTGGCGCCACATCAAGCAACCAGGCACTCACAGAACCTCCAAATGCAAATGGGTTGGATCATCCTTCGGCATCCTGGCCTTTAACAGTCAGACAGTTGCCTAGGGGATCCATGACGTGTATGCATGATTTGTTTGAGTTTCATTAGGTCATTTCTCACTCAGCATATTGGCGAAGCCGGAATACCATTGTCCAATCATTGGTCCTGAACAGGACTATCTGGCTCCCAACCGTGCAATGCTAATCATCGCTAGTAGTCCACGCTTCCCTGTCACTTCCACACATCAAAATACGGTTCCCAACATCCTGTTATAAACGGGAGCTGACCAACCTTCTCGGGAACACCGATAGGGTTCATCGCCCTAGCAATTGCTCCAAGGACACTAAGGGGAGGTGACTCACCCCAGCGTAGGCCGACGACTCGAACACGGTGTCCCATACCACCATGCCCGGCCCAAGAGGCTTATCGGGAACGCATTGCACATGCAGTTATTAGTGAACCCGACACTTTCTTAGGATCCGGTATTCCGTATTCGGGGGACTGTATTGTTATCATCATCAAACACTCTTTCTGCCATATTTTAATACATTCGATTAAGTCCAGGGGCGTTCGTCTGAATCGGCATGGGCGTAAGCCGTCCGCGTAGTCCAACTACTACCGACCATCTGTGTTTCCCTCGAACCAACCGAATACATCTCAGGTAGCCGACACATCTGGGCTACCCGCCTCGAAATATTTGGGACAGATATTCTGTTTCACAAAGCCTAAGTTTATCTTGTAGCATGCTGGTAACTTAGGAAAAATTCTAACTCGACGCCATGCATGATAATTCCAACTTATATGCATACAAGCAATTCTATGTTTAATATAATCTTAACACGCATCATTCCAGCGGTTTATCTCGCACAAGCATTTCATCAAACACCTTAGCTACAGAAATTCAAAATAGCACATATATTGCAATAATACGGGAATAATACAATTAACAAAGATAACAATACCCTAAAGGTTCAATCAATCCCAAATCCATCTAAGGTTGATAAAAGAAAACCTAGAGGTATAATTCCACACCTTAGGGTTTGAGATTTCTCGGCCATCCGAGCGCCTAGGGTGAGGGTTGGCGGGAATCGGCGAAGCCTAAGATCAAAGTAAGATTAGGGTGAGATCCCTTTTGCTCAACCCTAGAATGCATCGGAAAGAGAGGTAAGATCCGTATCTTACCTCCAATATCAACGGAGTGGACACACACCAGACACATGAAGCAAGGGCGGAAGATTAGGCTAGATATGCAGCCACAAGCACCATAACACAATCCACCACACCCCTCTTCTCCACCTTCCTTCACTCACTCTCTCTCTCTCTCTCTCTCTCTCTCTCTCTCTCAACTTCTTTCTCAATCTCAAATGGCTTGAGAAAAGGATTGGGAGAAATGTCCCAATCCAACTCTATTTGTAGGCCCAGATTGACTCAATTAGCCCTGGTGATTAATTTGTCACACAAATGGCCCTAGGAAGTGTTAGTTTCCTAAGTAGACGTCTACCGGAACCCACACGGGCCCATCCAAACCGTAGGATAGTTATGACTTGACAGGATCTACTTAGGGTCCTATTCTTTCGTAATCTGGATGAAGTGATCGACGGATATGATGACTAGTTTGTTCAACGGTCACCGATCGTCGATCGGGCCCACGACTTTGTGATTCTATGCGTGGAATTATTCAGAACTAGGGCCCTAAATTTCATTGAAATCTAACGGCTCGAAAGTTACAACTTTGTGTAAGTTTGAATGACAACATTCACTTAAGTTCCTAACATATTCTAAAGGTATTCACACATCTCGTGCACTCGTCTTGCGAGCCCAAGTTGAACGATTCGACACTCGATTTCGACTCGATATCCCGCGATAGACATCAAGCCCACTAAGATAGACGACTTTCCTTAATTTCCAATTTAATGGCCCACTAATGATCGGTCTAGACTCTATTTAGTGTTTTTCGGGGTTTTCGAAAATAGAGTTGATGATGAGATTTCTAGGGTATATTAAATGTGGTCCAATCTACCTACGTCTAAAATTTGACTGATTTAAAATTAACCGAAATAGTGTTTTGGCCTAACTCGCTCTCATCCGTTGATTTGTAAGTTAGACGAAAAGTTGATTAAGTTGGGTTATAAGCATAATCTAAGTGGTGATTAATATTGTTCTCGGTTAGATGATCGTCATGCATCGGTTATGTCAATTTATCAATGGCGGGATCTACTAGACCTTCGCCTTAGATTTATGGATCGCATGATTAGGCTTAAGCTTTTGATAATCGGGTGTAGGCGTTAGTTACTTAAGGATGTCTAATCGGATTTATATGGTTCTTTGTCGGTAATACTAGCATGTTTCTTAGAATCGAGCATTAAACGTCGTTAAATTATAAAATAAATTAATTGTAGCGAAAGTTTTCTCGATGATTTGGAAATTCAAATTGGCAAAAATCTGGGGCGTTACAAAAGTACTCATGAGTTGTGGTAAAAATTGATGCACATGTTAGCATTCCTCTCTCTCTCTCTCTCTCTCTCTCTCTCTCTCTCTATATATATATATATATATATATATATATATATATATATATATATATATAATATGGTGAGTCCCACATACTTGGGGTGATGTATGTACGTGTTTGATTTTCATTTACATGGTATAAATGGAGGCAAATTTTCATTCACATAGTGTAGGTGCACGTAAGTAATTATTACAATTTTCATCTGTTTGAAGTATAGAGTATTTACTTCTTGTAAATATGTGCAAAGAAAGATGGCCATACATTTGTGGGGCCCATTGTGATCTCTGTCACATGTCCATGTCATCCATATGGTTTAACAAAATATTTTAGTGGATGAACCCAAAAATGAGGTATATCTGAAGTTCAAGTCGCCCACATTATTAGGAAATCATGGTCATAAACGATTTTTTATAGTAATATTTAAACCACTATTTCATGCGGCGCGGTCCACTTGAGCTCTGAATTTGCCTTGATTTTGAGTCCATGCCCTAAAACCACCTTGCAAAATGGATGGATGGTATGGATCAATCACATGTGTCACAGTGGGCCCCATAATAAATTTGTACCTTCCTCAATTCTAATGTACAAAAAAATAAAACGGTCATTATCAATAAGTAAAAGAATTACATGGTAAGTAATAATTTTATATTTGCTCGTTTTTACGCCATGTAAATGGAAATCAAACAAGCCCGAATCGTGATACAGGTGTGGTCGAAGATTCCGGATGATTAGGTATTACCCGGGTAAACACGTTTGTGGGTGTCATAATGTGTTATATATCAACGCTGTCCGTCCGTTTTTCCAGCCCATAAATGTGGTCCCAAAATTCAAGCAGATTCAAATCTCAGGTGGACCATACCACATGAAACAATGGTGATTGAACGTTCACCGTTAAAAACTTCCCAAGGTCCACTGTAAGAAAATATGTAATTTTTATTTTCCATCCAATCCATTAATAAGGTTAAAAGAACCTCTGGATGAAGGGATAATATGAATATCAGATTGATCCAAAACTTCTGAGGCCTATGAAAAGCTTTTAATGGTTATTCATCACTTTTACAGTGGTGTAGTCCATATAAGATTTCGTATGATTAATTTTTGGTATAACGTCAGGAAAATGAGCTAAGAAAACGGATGGGCGGTGTGGATATATAATACATTTATCGATATGGGCCCCACACGGTAATGGTAACAGATAATCCGCTCGCGAGTCGCGAAGATTCCAGTCCGTTAGTGGAGTTTTGACGTGTTAATTACCTTACCTACCTGCTTTTGGGCGCAGTTTCGGTGGATTCCTCGAGGTGGGTGGATCTGGACGCGGATTGGCTAGTGACCCTGCCACTAGCCATTGGTAGTGGTCGGTGCTATGTGGGCCTCACCATGATGTATTTGTTTCATCCACGCCGTCCATCCATATTTCCATATCATTTTATGGTATGAGAAAAAAAAATGAAGTAGATCCAAATATCAAGTGGACCACATCACAGAAAACAATGGTGATTGAGCGCCCACCATTAAAAACTTATTGGGGCTATAAAAAGTTTTGGATCAATCTGATATTTATTTTTTTCCCTTCATCCAGGTCTGTATGACCTAATCAACAGGTTGAATGTCAAATAAACATTACAGTGAGCCCTAGGATGTTTTTAATGGTGGACATTCAATCTCTACTGTTTTCCTGTGGTGTGGTCCACCTGAGATTTATATCTACCTCATTTTTCGTATCATATCCTCAAATGATTTGGAAAAATGGATGAACGGCATGGATAAAATACATACATCATAACGGGACCCACAGAGCACCGACCACTAGCCACCCGGCTAGTGGCACGGTCACTCACCAAACCGCGTCCGGTGGATCTCTGAATGTGGGGCCATAATTACGTATTTATCTTGCATCCACTCCGTCCATCCTTTTCTACATCTGATTTCGAGGGCATAGCCCAAAAGTACAATAATACACATCTTGTGTGGACCACGCCACCGGAAAAAGTGATGGTTGAATTACCATCATTAAAAACTACCTGGGGCCAAGGAATGTTTATTTACCATCCAACCTGTTGATAAGGTCGCAAATATCTGGATGAAGGAACCACACAGATTATCAGCTTGACAGAAAACTTTTGTTGTCCCCAAGGACTTTTTAATAGAAATCACCACTATTTCCTGTGGTGTGGTCCACTAGAGAATTCATTATGATGGATTTTTTTTTCTCATAACATAAAATGATCCTTATAAACCGATGTACGGCGTGGATTTAATAAAAAGATATCAAGCTAGGCTTCACAGTCAGGGTTTCACGGGTTCGGAGCCTTGCCTCCATGGTGGACTCTGCAGAGTTTCAACGGTTCGAAACCCATCTGTGGTGGTGAAAATCAACGCTACTAATAGCACCAGTGGGTGTGTTGCGCGATTGAGTGGGTGGGTGCGTTGCAACAAAAATAACCAAAAAAAAAAAAAAAAAAAAAAAAAAACCAGTCAGCGTTTCATTCACCTCAGTGGATCCCGGGCTCCACCGAAGCCGCGCCCCTTGTTTTTGACTGGAGCGGATTAGCTGTTACCCGGGAAACACATGAGTAGGTGTTACACTTATCGTGGGGCCCACCTTGATGAATTTAGTATATATCAACGCTGTCCATTCGTTTTTCTAGAACATTTTATAACGTCGTCCCAACATTTAAGAATATCCGAGTCCTAATTGGACCACACCACGGGAAACAGTGTTGATTGAATGCTCACCATTAAAAACTTCCTATGGCCCATTGCAAGATAATATGTAATGTTTATTTTCAATCCAACCCGTTGATAAGGTAAAAAGGAACTTTATTAAGGGAAAAGTACAAATATTATCTTGATCCAAAGTCTATGAGGCCTACAAAAAGGTTTTAATGGTTATTTATCACTTTTTACAGTAGTATGGTCCAGCAGAGATTTGGAAATAGTTTATTTTTTTTGAATAAAGTCATGAAAGGATATGAGAAAACGGATGGGCGGAGTGGACATACAATACATTCATCAAGGTGGGCCCCACACGGTAAGGGTAACAGCTAATCCGCTCCCCTTTTTTACACCCCTTCCCTAATTCTGATTAGGGAGCAAAACATTGATTAATTAAACAAATCAGAATATTTTTTTACACCCCTTTCTTAATCCTGATTAGGGGGTACATATTAATTAATTATACCAATCAGAATAAAGTCGCCACCTTTCTTAAAGTAGAAAATGCTTGACAGAAAAAATAAAAAAATCAAAAAAAATGCTAATGTTGTCTTTCGACCCAACTTAAGAAACTAAGCTAGAAAAACTTTGATACTCTGGCAGAGTGCGTTGGATGATACGCTGGTACTTTCAATTATTTAAAATCTTCATAGTGGAATACAAGTCATCCAAGCAACGTTTCCCAGTTTATATCTATCGTTAACCAAACATTAATTATCCGAATATAAGATTGGTGGATATTTATTGGACGGTTGAAAATAAAAAATATCCAACGGTCTTGTTTCTACAAGTGTCCACGAATCAGATGTTATGATCGTCCATCCAATCTGATATTGGTCATGTTGCTTAGCAACAGTGGGTTTTGCAATCTAGTCGGTCAAATGTTATTTATTTATGCCACGTGTGCAAATTTCTGATGCCTGCATATCAAGCTTTCTGCCTGAGTATCATATAACTACCCATGGTTTAATAACCGATTTATTGTATTTTTAAAGAGACATGGGCCATTGGTCTAAAAGCAGTATAAATTAAAGTGCTGGTAACTGCATCTGGACACTTGGGTCCAATCCATCACCATCAGGGATAGCACACATTTCATGCGCTACCACGATCTTACTGATGGATGATTCTAACTCATCAGATCAATGGCTTTTAAAATGGACGATCAAGATAATTTGTGGAAAATATGCCCAATCAATAGCTTTAGACATTTATATTTGTTGGGGCCATCATGGTTTGCTTATATTTCTCAAAAGCTAATATTTATAAAAAAAAAAAATCCTAGCTACAGCATCCGTGGGTTAAGAAACGGATGGTTATAATTAATAAGTGCAACTTATCGATGGATCAGATCATCTGATCAGTTTGGTTTTGACAGTGTAGCCTATGAAATGTATTCTGAGCCTAATAAACGGTTCAGATTGATTCTTGGACTGTCCAAGTAATTCCATGCTACTAGGAGCACCATAACTTACGGTGCTCCGTAAGCACTAGATCATTTATCATTTATAAAGTGAAAAAATAAGAGTTAATCTCAAATGAGTTTCTCTCAAGTCCAACCGGTTGGACCACAGATTACAGTCCAACCAGTAGATTGCTTCTAACTTGTTAAGTACTTGTGACATCCAATACTACTGATAGGTTGGTCCAACCATGAGGAACATTTTATGCAAAAATCAGGTACATAACCTAACAAAATATACCACACTTGTATTTTTCTATTAATCAATGGTTATACACTGTTTTCTATATTGTGGCTCACGTAATGATTAAATAGACCTGATTTTTAAAATACAAGATCCTAATGGTGGGGCCAACCAACTAGAAGGATTGGATTTTACAATAACTAAAAAGGTTGGAAGAAATCCACTGGGTGGACTGAAAAAAGTGGTTCAACCGGTTGGACCGGAGAGTAACTAAAAAAATAATCATCTTTTTTTTAATCATTGACGGCCATGTGAGGGTTAATGTACCAAGAAAGGAAGGTCAAGATGGTCCCCACCATGAAAACCTCATGACAATGACGGGGCATTGCTGAAAAAATGGCATAGATCGTATGATCACGACCGTCCAATGAATGTTATCTTTTAGAATAGTTGTCACCAACGGACGCTGATTGGGTCCTCCCCTGCTCGGAGGCTCGGTTGAGGCAGAGGCTTTACCCCCGCCTTCCATCCATTTTTTCAGGTGTAAGCTAAGTAGGGGTGTCAATGGGCGGGGCTCGGTCCTCAAAAATCAGAATTCCGAATAGGCCCGGCCCGAAGGCCTGGACCGAACAGGGCAAATTACGGACCGAGACTTACGCAGGGCCCGGCCCGTTGACAGTATGAGCCCGAAAAAGAGGCAGATACATCATACATTCCTCTAGTGAAGTCCATATGACCTACACTACGGACTCGTCCAAGTAGGGGCTCTATGGGTCCACCGTGGTGTATATCTTTTATGCTGTCCATCCATTTTCGTAGGTCATTTTAAGGCACGAACCTAGAAAGTAGGCAGATCCAAGGCTCATGTAGACGCACCATACAAAACGGTGGTGATAATGACACCACTAGGGCTCAAGTGGACCACACCATACAAAACAGTGGTGATAATGACACCACCATTGAAACCTTCCTAGGGCCCACCATGATGTTTTTCTTCCATCCAACTTTGTTTTTTTTTTTTTTTTTTTTCTTTTTAAAGTTGTGCAGGTTACCTACCCTATTAGTTGCACAACACACCCACTCGGTTAGTCACACTATGCGCCCACCACACCGGTGGGTTAGTGCGTCCCCTTAGCACTCCAACCTGAGACTTGTGAGACCCGGTTGAAACGCCTAGCCTAGGTGTCTTCCAGCTGGGCTAGCAGGCGAGACACCATCCAATTTGTTCATAAGGTCACATAGACTTGAATGAAGTAATTTTCCATCCAATCTGTTCATAAGGTCACATAGACCTGCACGAAGGGCAAACACAAATATCAGATTGGTCAACAACTTCTGTGGCCCCAAGAAGTTTTTAACAGTAAGCATTCAATCCCCACTGTTTCCTGTGATGTGGTCCACTTGACCATTGGATCTGCATGGTTTTTGGGCTCACATACTAAAATGATATGGAAAATGGATGGATGGTGTGGATAAGACACATACATTAAGGTGAGCCCACAAAGCTCTTGCCAGGACCAACTCCGTTCCGGCTGGAGTAGGACGCAATCTGCTTGCGTCTCGTGCGCAGCTTTTGCATGAAAGAAGGGTTTTAGGTCAAAATAGCACTTACCTTTTTTGATGAAAATAGCCCTTACCTTTAATCGTGGTAATGGTAGCTCTCAACATCTTTTTAGATTTTCTTCATACCATTTTACCCTTAATCATATATGCCAACGCATTTTTCAAAATTTAAAAGGCCATGTGTCTCATCAGCGAGCTATAACTTCTAGTGCAGCTAGCCATGTATCTCATCGGTTAGCCATGACTTTCTTGTGGGAACCTTGTGTCTCAAGTTGGAACAATGTGTCTAATCGACAAGCCATGTGTTCCGCTGGAATTTATGTGTCTCATCAGCGAGCCATGGCTTCCAGGTGGGAACCTTATGTTCCAAGTTGGAACAATGTGTCTCATTGGCGAGCCATAAAAGCCATCGGCAAGCCATGACTTTTAGGTGGGAACATTGTTCCAGGTTGGAACAATGTGTCTCATTGGTGAGCCATAGAGGCCATCAACAAGCCATGTGTCTCATTGGTTGAGGTGGGCAATGATTCGGGCCGGGTCGAGTTAGCCCTAGTTTGGTTTAGCTTGTTGTCGTGTCACCCCAGTTTGTGGATTGGCTCGATTTGGGTTTCGGGCCAACCCATGCAGCTCGAGTTTAGTTTGCTCCATAAAAATTCGATTTGAGCTGGGATTGATTTGGTTGAAAATTTTGAACTAGGCCAGGCCGAGTTCGAACAGGCGATAGAGTTTTTTTTTTGTTTGTTTGTTTAAATAGAAAAGAATTTAAAAAGTTAGAAAAAAATATAAAAGTTTCTTACTACATGATGTTTAACATCCTCCAAAAGAGAAGTGCAACTTCAAAATAGACATATAAGAGCCTTTTTCAAACAAAAGTACACTAGCATAATTTTACAAGTGCAAGGAAATAATATACATTTATATGTATTATCCACATCATCATGTATATGTATTATCCACGTTGTCCATTCATTTTTACATATCATTTTAGGACATGATCTTAAAATGGAATCATATCCAAAGCTCAAGTGGATCACACCACAGGAAATATTGTGCTTATAATCTACGAGCTGAATTAAACTGAACTTCGAACCAAGCCGAGCCGATTCAGTATTGCCCTAGCTTGAGCTCAACTCCTGGGCTTGGTTTGGTTTGGTTTGAACTTCCATGCAAACCAATCAAAGTTGAGCTTTTTTTAAACCAATTTGAATTGAGCTTTCGAGCTGGCTTGGATTGTGCCAAGCTCTACTCATCGATGAGCCAAGAGGGCCTTTACTTTTCATAAACTTGTTGGCTTTACATAGTTAGGGGCAAAATGGTCCAAACAAAATCTAAAAAGAGTTTTGAGGCTACAATTACTAAGATTGATGATGGCAGGAGTTATTTTCGGCATTATAGAAAAAATTCAGTGCCATATACAGTAAACCCTAAAAGAAGGCTACTGGTTGGACGGTAATGAGCATTCGATGTGTACAACTTTCAGTCCCGTCCAATAGAAGGCCCATTGAATGGATGGAATGATGCGTGCATACATCAAAGGATCTTAACCGTCCAATCAATGGTTATTTGGCGCACTTGCTGATGACTTTTGTAAGGTTGGTTCCTCTACAACGTTTGTAGAATAATCATATTCTACAGCGTGGTGTCTGGGGCCCACCTCCACTCCGTCCATAAAATGTGCCCCCCTTCATATTCAGCAGACGAATCTAAACACAGGTGGGTCACACCAAATGGATTCATCAGATGGGCCCCACCAAGATTAATGGTCACCTCAAATATCAGGCCAATTCAGAACTCGGGTTGGTATGATTTTACATGGTGTGGCCCACCTGAGTTTTGGATCATCCTGTTTTGTGCGCTCAAAGTAGAAAATGAGGGGTCTCACATGATGAAGGGAGTGGATGTCATACACATGCCACGGTTGGCCCACCCAACGTTGATATTAATGGAATAGCTTTAAAGGAATACCGCATAAATGAGAAGACAAAAGAAATATTGAATTGATTAATAGATATTATAGAAATAAAATTTAAATAAATAGTAATGAGTAAAAAAAAAAAAAAATCTAAGAATTGCAGAGAGCTGCCAAGAATTAAAAAAATAAATAAATAAGTACAAGGAAATGCATTTGAAAAGAAAAATTGGATTGTCTCATTTAAAAACGGTTTGAAATAATATTTATTGTATTTTTTTTTTTAATTCGAAAGAAGAAGGAAAATCGTAATTGAAAAAAAATCAAATTAAAATTTGAATTGCAAGTACGAATTTAAATCAATCAACCCAGGACACATGTCATAAGGAGATGCGAGGCATAGGAGTGGCACACACTCAGAAGGGAGTGTATTAGGTGTTACGTGGGTGTTACCCTTACGATGGGGCCCACCTTGGTGAATATTTTTTATGTATCCACGCCATCTCTCCATTTTAAAGCTCATTTTATGATGTTATGTGGTGACTAGGCATGATATCATAGCGGAAGGTTGCTTGAGCTTTTAGATTAAGGTGATTTGACAAATTAAATAACTTGAGATCAAGGGGTGATTTGACAAATTAAGTAGATATAAATTTCTCGCAGACCACATCATTGGAAAACGCGGTGAACGACCATTAAAATTTTTTCAAAGCCACCAGAGTTTTGGATTAAGTTGATCATTGCATTTTCCCATCATGCTGGTGGGGTTGACCTCATCAATGTGCTTGATGGAAAATAAAAATTAGTGATATGCTTATGGTGGGCTTGGGGAAGTTTTTAATGGTAGTCATTCAATCATCCTTGTGGTGTGGTCCACCTAAGATTTGGATCTGCTTAATTTTTGTTACTATCCTAAAATAGGCTGAAAAAGACATCAGCTCATCTTTGATTGGTATAATCCCAACCTTAGGTTTTTGGGATATCTGGCCAGAGCCGCTTTGAAGGTTCCATGGCCAACATTGGTAGGACTATTAATAGGGTGCAGAGATGGACGAGATATATCAACACGAACCTTCCACACTCTCGTTAGAAGATTGAGATTTTTGTAAGCCAAGGAGAACCCAGTAACAGATGGGTGAAAATTAATGTTAATGGGTCCTCCATCGAGTAAGGGAGGCATTTGCAGGGATAGCAATGGGGTGTTTATCTATGCATTTGCTTCGGGTTATGAACCCAGCTCCAATATGAGGGCGGAAGCACGAGCGCTTGCAGAAGGGCTCACTTTTGGCATAGCCCAAGGTTTTCCTAAAATTATGGTTGAGAGCAATTCCAAGGTGGTAGTCAATATGCTAAAATTAGACATACTTTTCTCGTGGACTCTTTGGTATTGGTGGGTTTGGCCTATGACGCAGGCATAGACGTAGTGAGATCGAACACTGTCTCTCTCACGTGATAATTATTCTAAATTCACAGAACTATTGAGAATCCTCAACCAGTCTTCTTCAAATCCACAAGCAAACAGAGTAAAACTTAAGTTTTATTAATAATAAGCAAAATAATATTAAAAATGAATTTTAACAAATTTATATATCCGTAAACAAACCCTAATTCATACTTATTAAAAATAATAAGTTTTCCGAAATACAAAATTTACTAAAAATAATAAAATCTTTAGACAACTAAGTAGACTTTTTCTAAAACTAATTACTCAACAAAAATAGAAACTCCAAAATAAACAAAAACTCTAAAAATAAAGAAACAAACTGAAAATCGAAATTACTAAAATAAGCAGTTTTTCCTAAAATCCCCCTTTTTGTTGTAACTGCGTGTTTTCTGGCAAAACTGACGGACGCAGCCTACTATAGTGGGTCGGCGGTTCACTCCAAAATGAAATTTCAGTAAAAATTCATTTGATGTGCGTCCTGTAACTTTTCCCAGATCAAAAGTTATGGCCGATTTACAGTCTACTCCACCTTCGGTCTATCTATGCAAAAATTATCATTTTTGTCGACTTTTCCTTGATCATTTTCGGATTCACATGTGATAGGAATGTGGATGATCCTCGCCCTTGATTAGGGGGTCCTCTCCTTACATCAACCTAGCCACTTGAAAATTAAGAGCAGTTGAAGTTAAAACTTGTTATTAGGGCTGTCAATGGCACGGATCTTGATCCGTATCCGATCCGATTTAATTAGATTCGGATCAATAATCGGATAATCAGGCCGGATACGAATATCCAAAGATGATCCATTTAATATTTTGGTTGGATTCGGATCAACCTTGATCCAGCCCATTAACGACCTGACCCGATAAAATAAATAAATAAATAAATAAAATAAAATAAAATAAAATAAAAACAGACGAGTATCCCTCTCTCTCTCTCTCTCTCTCTCTCTCTCTCGGATATCCGGTCAGATATCGGATCGGATCATAATCGGATCAGAAACGGATTTCAGAAAATTTAAACGGATTGAGTTCGGATCATATACTTGTGATCCGAATCGAATTCGGGTCGGATACGGATCATCACTAATCCGGCCCGTATCCGACCCATTGACAGCCCTACTTGTTATGCACCCAAAGAAATTAATAGTGTGGTAGACGTGCTCACGAGACTTGGAAGTGGTTTCTCAATGAAAATTTTATTCTATGAGAAGACGGCTCTCCCATGTGAAGTTCACATGGCTTTATTCTTAGACCGGGTGGGGCTGGGCTATTCAAAAAGGTAGTTGTTGTGTGATTTAGGTTCTTGCATAGGATAGGTGGCCCACTCTCTCTTTTTGTTGGGTGGCGAGCCTCCCAAACGTGTCTCCAGCCTTGTACAGCCGATGGTTTTGCTTGTGAATAAAATTTCCTTTAAAAAATAAAAAGCCGAAAAACGGATGGACAGCTTTGATATATTACACATCATCAATGTGGACCCCACCTCTCCCCACTCATAACACATGGATTACTGAATTACTGGCATTTAATTTTGAAAAATTAAATTTAAAAAATTTATTAATTAAAATAATATATGCGGAAAGCACCTGCACTCGTATTATAAAATAAAATTTCAAAAGCCCAATAATCATTTTCCTATTTGCTCCACAAACTTAATTGCAAAGGTCTTTATATGAGGACTTTTCAACGCCTCTCCCTGTTCGATATGGACGAGGGAATCTATAAAGGAAAACAAACAACCTAAAAATCAAAACCCACTTTTATTTATTTTTAAAATTTTAAATTCATTTTTTAATAACAAACTTCTGTTGACCGTTTAAAAGATGGCGATTGGTTAATGAATGATAATGAGCAAGTGCCTGTCTTGCTCAAGAGATGGCCCATCACATGGATAGAATGATGGATCATGGCTAGATCAAGTGATCTCAACCGTTCACGGATGGCCCACAGCATGGTTCAGATAAAGATTGTGGGACACACGTCACATGATTCAATGATCCGGACCGTCTAATAAAAGAACTTCGGTTATAGTTTTGGCCAGCAGCTCACAGTTTTTGCTGACCATTCAAAACAAGGCTATTGGTTGGGCGATGACAGATACTTGATCTGCGCCAACTTCTGTAAGGTGGTCCCTACAGATGGGCCTGTGCGCACGAACGGACGGACGGATGACAGCG
This sequence comes from Liriodendron chinense, assembly GCA_003013855.2. NCBI lineage: Eukaryota > Viridiplantae > Streptophyta > Magnoliopsida > Magnoliales > Magnoliaceae > Liriodendron > Liriodendron chinense. The sequence goes on along the minus strand of ML058427.1, from coordinate 688,733 downwards.
ATGCTTTATAAAGTGGTCTCCACAGCCAACGATCATGTGATCAAGGTGGGACAACTGCCAGAGTGTCTCATCCTGTGGATGTGAGATTTTCACCTCCGTTCATTTCTTGTCCTCTATGGAAGCCGTTTCCTCTGCAACGTTTGCAGGATAAGCTATTCCACAATGTGGTGTGTGGGGCCCACCGTGATGTATGTATGACATCCAATTCGTCCATTGTGCGGGCCCTCTCATTTTCTCCTTAAATCTCAAAGTTCAGGCGGATCCAAAACACTGTTGGGCCACTGTTTATAAAACCATTCTTAAAACCTCTAAAATCATGACCTCATGCCCTTAAAATGATCTGTCAAAATAGATGGACGGCGTAGATAAAACATATACATCAAGGTGGACCCAACAGGGCCCCAACACGACTGTAGTCTCTAGCTAGGTCACCCAATCCCCGTCCGAGTTTTAGAGCCTGTTTTGGACGGCTTGGATCTACACGCACGAGCCACATTGGTCCATGTGCTCACACGAGCATTGGTTGTTTTAAGCACAACTTATGGATAAGAGGGGCTCTTGATTTTGTGCTAGAGACTTGTAGCTCAGTTCTCTTTATTGATAGTGGGCCCCACCTCATCAACACCTCCCGTCCACAGCACATGAAGAAGAAGAGACAAGATATGCTTGTCGTAAATGAGATGAAATGAGGACCATCCACTTGGAATCTGATCTCTAACTACATGATTTTGACCGTCTCTTTGTCACTACTTCAACAAAACACTCCCTTTTAGTGGACCCCACTCAAAATTCGTCCATTTGCACTTCCTTCTTTCCTTTTCTTCCATTCCTATCTGATGATGCCACGTGTCTTCGTGCGTTGGGAATTTTGTCCTGATCAGATGGTTTCTAGAACAACCATTGCTTTTATGGACCAATCATTTCCTCCACTGGACCTTTGTCCATGTATAGATCATTCTCCAACCCTACCATTCCAAACTTTTTACACGCATCAATGCCAACTTATGTAGGCGCGGATTGGGTACTTTTTTCTTTATTTATTATTTTTTTAATAACAATTTTTAAAGAGATTTTTTTTTTTTTTTTTTGGATTAGTACACACATCCCACTTTTTGGTACACACACCAACACTATCAGCCACACTGCAATGTTAGCCTCCCCTGTTGGGAATTGATACCAAGATCTCGGTGTTGAAGCGGGATTATCTTCACTCAGCCTACCATGATCTCAAAGGTGTAAGTGTCATGGATTGGGTACTAACCCCACCAAAACCTAATTAGAGGTGGACGGTCATGTAGGGGCTCTATGAGGGCCACTATGATTGTGCGTTTTATCAAGCCGTTCATCTATGTTGAGAGATTATTTTAGGGCATGATCCAAAAAAGAAGTAGATTGAAGCCTTGAATAGACCACACCATAGGAAGCAATGGTGATACTGACCTTTATTGTTGGAACCTTCGTGGGGCTTAGGTGTGAGATTCCTGTGCCTCTTGGGTTGTATTTTTGTGCTTCTGCTCTTTGAAATTAATAAAAAGAAATATTTTTACAAAAAAAAAAAAATATAGAAATGAACTGACCCGACATTTTAGGTGATAAATCCTTATTCTGTTAAAATTCATGATAATTGAACAAATGAAGCACCCTTCCATAGTTCGAAAGTGGGCCAATGACATTACATTAAAACTGACCCTAAAAGCATATTTATTCAAGTTTTGGTGGGGTCCGCCATCTTAGAACTGATTAAAAATAGGCAATAAATCTTCGTTTTGTCAAAAAACCATAATTGAACAAATGACAGTTGAGGATACCCTTCCGTGGCAATGGAGAATTGAAGGTGACATTACATTCAAAAAGACCCTAAAAATGGATTAATTTAAGTTTGGTTCGGGTTTATCATCTTCAGTTAAAAACATGTGACATTTAGCCGATAAATCTTCATTATTTTGCTGTGCGGCTACACAAAAGAGAAGTGCAAGCAAGCTACTCACATCAAAGAACTAAAAGGATGCGCTTCAAATCTAAGCCACCAAACGTTGGACACTAGTTACTTTTCTAGTTCTCAAAATACCCTCAGTTACAACGGGTGTGCCTCAAGCATGACTCCAATAAGAAGGCTCTAGTGTGGGAAGGAAAGTTCGCAGGCCCGTGATGACCTCTGCACGGAAAACTCTCAAATTACCTTCCCACCTGGAGGTGCACCGGTCGATTTACGAATGTTAAAGGGTAGGCTTGCTGCTATATTGTGACGGAGGCTCCATACTGGATACAACTAACTTGTATGCATACTCGGGCTCCTCTATCCGGGAAAGCTTTCATGTGTGTTATGGACATGTTGCATAGGATATGCACTTTTTCGTGATAATTTTTTCCAAAAAAAAATTGGAGGTCACCCTGTACTTTGTGGGCTGGGGGATTTGGTCATGTCTGCCCTTACTCAATTCCTCATCAAATTCAGAACTATGGGTGGAGCTCGAGCGCATACTATATATGTGCTTGGGAGCATATGTTGAGGTGTGGAGCCAATCACACCAAGGGAGATATTCATTTATTAGAGACATGAGGTCTCTGGGCTGTCCTGCGAACAGTCAGGTGCCTGACGGTTAAGAGGATTGGGCGCTCGATATTTGGATAATTTCACCCGTAGCTCGCTGTAGGATTTCTACATTGGGCGAGCGCCCGACCAAGCTTGACCGGGCGCTCGACCGGCCGCAACCTGTTTTGCAAGCTTTCCTATTTGGGTTCTATTTCCCTGTTTGACTATAAAAAGGGTTGTAACTCGGGATTAAGCCATGAGATGAGGGTTTTTATACGTCTAAGGTGAGAAAGAGGCGAGAGGTTAGTAAGAAGGGCAATCTCTATGCATGAGAGCATTGGAGAAGGTAAATGTATTACTTGTAACTTCATTTTCTTCATAGTGGAAGTTTGCACCGTGGTTTTTTACCCTTGTTTGGGGTTTTTCCGCATAAAATCTGTCTTATGGATTGTTGGTTTGTTTCAATTCCTTTTCTAGTTATTATTTCTTCCTGTTTATCGTTTGTGGGTGAGATCGGAGATTGAATCTCGGTTCACCGGCGCTGTTGGCGTGCTGCGCAATAATTGGTATTAGAGCTATTGGTTTAGTTCAAGTGAGAGCAATGACGGAAGAAGGGAAAACTAGAATTGAGAAGTTTGATGGTTCAAACTTTATCTTCTAGAAGATGCAGATGAAGGATTATCTGTATCAGAAGGACCTCTATATTCCTCTATAAGAAAAAGAGAAAAAACTAGAGAAGATGACAGATGATGAATGGGCTCTAGTGGATCGGAAGGCTTTAGAAACGATCCGACTCTCTTTATCTAAGAGCATCACCTTCAATATATCCAAAGTAAAGACCACAAAAGAATTAATGCAAGCTTTGACTACGATGTATGAGAAACCATCGACGTCCAACAAGGTTCATCTCATGAAACGGCTATTCAACATGAAGATGTCAGATAGTAGGAGAGTGGCTGAACATCTAAACGAGTTCAATACAGTCATGAGCCAATTGGAATCCATTGGCATCACTTTTGATGATGAGGTCAGGGCACTATTGATCTTGTCAAGTCTGCCAGATAGTTAGGATGGTTTAGTGATTTCCGTGAGCAATTCCTCAGGGTCTACGAAGTTAAAATTTGATGATGTGGCCGGTTTAATTCTTAGTGAAGAATCTAGAAGGAAGTCATTGGGAGCTTCAAGGGATTCAGAGAATGCTCTAAATGTTGAAGGAAAAGGAAGACATTCGAACAAAGGTGGCAATAAATACGGGTGTTTTAAGTCGAGGAATAAGTCGAAGGGACCGAAAGATAAGGACGAGTGTTGGCATTGCGTGAAGAAGGGGCACATGAAACGAGATTTCAGAGCGCTTAAGAAACAAGAAGGAAGCTCTCAAGGTGGGAAGGATTCAGTGAATCTATCTGAGGAGAGTGACACAGAGGCGTTGATCTTGTCTCTTGGTGTGCGGAATGAGTCTTGGGTTGTAGACTCGGGTGCTTCGTTTCATGCCACTTCGTCTAAAGAAGTTCTTCATGATTATGTGTCAAGTGACTTCGGAAGAGTCTACCTGGGTGATGATGAGCTATGTAGTATTGTTGGCAATGGAGATGTTCACTTAAGTCAAAAAGACGGAACGATCTTGAAGTTGAAGGATGTCAAACATGTACCGAGTTTAAGACGGAATTTGATCTCAGTGGGGCAGTTGGCCGATACCGAATATGTGACGACATTGACTAGTGATTCTTGGAAGGTCACAAAAGGTGCCTTGGTGATATCTCGATGCAAGAAGGAAGGTACTTTGTACGTGACTCCCTGATCGTACAGTTCACTTGCAGTCGCATCAACTGGAGTGAACGGGAGTTATGGCATTAGAGGTTAGGACATATGAATGAGAAAGGGATGAAAGTGTTATTGTTAAACGAGAAGCTACCAGGGTTGAAGGCAATCGATCTGAAATTCTACGAGGATTGCGTGTATGGCAAGCAGAAGAGAGTAAGCTTCAAGAAGACAAGACGCGCTCCAAAGATGCATCTGTTGGAGCTTGTACACACTGATGTGTGGGGACCAGCACATGTATCATCTCTTGGGGGATCACGTTATTTGTTTCTTTTATTAATGATGATAGTAGAAAACTGTGGGTCTATTTCTTAAAACATAAATCGTTATTTGATGTATTTAAGAAGTAGAAGGTTATAATAGAAAATGAGACAGGTAAAACTGTGAAGTGTCTCAATCGGATAATGGGAGAGAATACTGTAACAAGAGGTTTGAGGAGTATTGTGCAGCAAAAGGGATCAAACATCAGAAAATGATTCCAGGGACACCGAAACAGAATAGTGTGGCCGAGCGTATTAATAGGACTATCTTTGAGCGCACTAGGAGCATGAGGCTACATGCAGGGTTACCCAAGAACTTTTGGGCAGATGCTGTGAATACTGTCGTATATCTCATAAATAGAAGTCCCTCAACACCATTAGATGGTAGGCTACCGAAAGAAACATGGACTGGGAAAGAAGTGAACATTGCACATCTCAGAGTGTTTGGTTGCACTTCTTATGTTCACATTGATGCAGAGCACAGAAACAACCTGGATGCGAAGTTTAGAAGGTGCATGTTTATAGGCTACGGGCAGAATGATTTTGGCTACCGATTTTAGGACACAGAGAACAGAAAAATAATTAGAAGCAAGGACGTAGTCTTCAATGAAAAAGTGATGCATAAAGACAGTTTGCAGCAAAAGTAGAATAAGGCCGATGAGAAATAATTCGTAGAGTTGGAAGAGTTATCGGACACAGGTGTTACAGTGCCACAGGATGAGCATGCACAGGAGCATGATGAGGCAGAGCCACAAACACCGGTTGTGAGGAGGTCTATTCGGGAGAGGAGACCCAAGGTTCGATACTCACCCTCCTTACATTATCTACTGCTGACAGATAATGGTGAACCACAGTGTTTTAAAGAGGCATTACGGTCAAATATGCGGGTTAAGTGGGAGTAGGCCATGGATAATGAGATGGACTCTCTTGAGTCCAATCGTAGGTGGGAGCTCGTCACTCTACCTAAGAGTAAGAAAGCTCTTCATAACAAGTGGGTTTACAAACTGAAAGAGGAGTATGATGGTTCGAAGCGGTACAAAGCTAGATTGATTGTGAAAGGCTTCCAACAAAGGCAGGTATCGACTTCACTAAAATATTTTCACCAATGGTGAAGATGTCTACGATTCGCATAGTCTTAAATATAGTGGCTACAGAGGACTTACATCTACAGCAGCTAGATGTTAAGACAGTCTTTCTTCATGAGGACCTTAAAGAAGAGATACACATGCATCGGCCGACAGGATACGTAGCACCAGGAAAGGAGAATAAGGTACGTAGATTGAAGAAGAGTCTATATGGCCTGAAGCAAGCCCTGAGATAGTGGTATAAGAAGTTCGACAGTTTCATGTCGAGAAACGGGTACAGGAGATGTCATGCAGACCACTGTTGCTATTTGAAAAAGTTTGATACGTCGTACATCATCCTTCTTCTGTACGTTGATAATATGCTTGTAGCCAAATCAAGCATGAAGGACATCTCAGATCTCAAAAGACAATTATCTAGAGAATTTGTCATGAAGGATTTAGGAGTTGCAAAACAAATCTTAGGCATGAGGATAAAGCATGGCAGAAAAAACAGGAAATTAGTTTTGTCACAAGTAGAGTACATAGCCAAGGTACTTCATCGATTCAGCATGGGAAGTGTTAAGCCAGTTAGCACTCTATTAGTCAACCACTTCAAGCTTTTTAAGGAGCAAGGAGCTAAGACGCAAGTGGAACGTGACTACATGGTTAAAGTCCCATACGCGTCAGTTATAGAGAGCCTTATATATGTTATAATTAGCACGAGGCCAGATATTGCTCAATTAGTGAGAGTTGTTAACAGATTCGTGAAAAACCCCGGGAAGGAATATTAGGAAGCTGTGAAGTGGATCCTTAGATACCTGGTAGGTATTGTGGATGTAGGGCTGTGTTGTGGAGGATCGAAAATTAAGCTACAAGGCTACGTCGATTCAGACTTGGCAGAGGATATTGACAACAAAAGGAGCACAATAGGGTATGAATTTCCCTGGGTAGTGCTGCAGTCAGTTGGGTCTATCAGTTACAGAAGATAGCATCCATCAGTACAACAGAAGCAGAATATGTTGCAGTTACAGAAGCGTGCAAGGAGATGGTGTGGATGCAAGGTTTTACGGAAGAGTTGGGGAAGAAGCAAGTAGATTACAAGCTGTACAGTGACAGTCAGAGTGCAATACACTTGACTAAGAATTCAGCCTTTCATTCGAGGACTAAGCATATTGACATCAGATATCATTTCATACGTTCATTACTGGAAGATGAATCGATTGCTCTAAAGAAGATCCATACAAGTGAGAACCCTGTGGATATGTTGACTAAGGCGGTCACACTGGAGAAGCTGAAGCTTTGTTTAGCTTTGATTGGTCTTCAAGCTTGAAGACAGGGAGGTGGTGCACTCCGGATGTAGAAGACGAAGGGCTATAGTAATATGTCTCCAAGTGGGAGATTGTTAAGGTGTAGAGCCAATCACACCAAGGGATGGTCGGATGCCCGATATTCATTTATTAGAGACAGGAGGTCTCTGGACTATTCTGTGAACAGTCGAGCGCCCAACGATCAAGAGGACCGGGTGCCCGATATTTGGGTAATTTCACCCGTAGCTTGCTGGAGGATTTCTACATTGGGTGAGTGCCCGACCAAGCCTGACCGGGTGCCCGACCGGTCATAACCTGTTTTGTGGGCTTTCCTATTTTGAGTTTTATTTCCTTGTTTTACTATAAAAAGGGTTGTAACTCGAGATTAGGCCATGTGATTAGGGTTTCTATACGTCTAAGGTGAGAAAGAGGTGAGATGTTAGCAAAAAGGGACATCTCTGTGCATGGGAGCATTGGAGAAGGTAAGTGTATTGCTTGTAATTTCATTTATTTCATAGTGGAAGTTTGCACTGTGGTTTTTTACCCTTGTTTGGGATTTTTCCACGTAAAATCTATCTTTTGGATTGTTGGTTTGTTTCGATTTCTCTTCTAGTTATTATTTCTTCTTGTTTATTGTTTGTGGGTGAGATCGAAGATTGGATCTCGGTTCATCGACATTGTTGGCGTGCTGCGCAACAGCGTATGCATGTACGCACGTGTACGAGAGATTCCTAAGGGAGAGAGAAAACGAGAGAAGCTAATGAAAATGTGGGGGGCTACATATAGGTACATGTTAGACGGAGAGAAAAGGGATAGATGGATGCATGGAGCCCGATAGAAAGAAAAGTTCCACAGCCTATTCTCATTGTTTATCTTGATGTAGATAGCCTCACAATCTACCTACCTTTTGACTGACGACCTAGTATAAGGAGACCGGGACAATGTATAAAATAGATGTCATGCCTTCATTAAGGTGAATTGATCCAATGAGCCTTTGTCTAGACACTTCACACAATTAATTAGGGCCAATTTGATTGACGGTAAATGCATGTAATGAATGGTAAATAAGTAATTATGACTGTCTCGCCTGCTAGCCCACTTGGAAGGAATCCGGATCCTCTGTAGAAACCGAGCAGAGAACCTCTGCTTCTGCTGCTCTGATTGGTCCAGCTCATCCTAACTATGTCTGAGCAGCTCAGCTCTGACACAATCAAGCTGAGCTGGACTAATCAGAGAAGTGACGAGCACGGTTTCTCTGCTAGGTTTCAACAGAGGATCCGGACTCACCTGGAAGATGCCTAGGAGTTTCAACAGCACCCACCGGTGTGTTGCATCACCGAAAAAAAAAAGAAGAAGTAATCACGACAATTGCAGCAATTTGGTTAAGATTGGGAATTTTGCCTCGAGCTTATAGCAAAACTCAACCTTGTAACAGTGGACCGACCCCACTATGGTGTATATGTTATATCCACACCGTCCATTCATTTCTTCTAATCATTTTAGGGCATGAACTCAAAGATGAGTAAGATCCAGAGCTCTAGTAGACCACACCATAGAAAACAGGGAGAATTGAGCGCCTACATTGAAAACTTCTTAGGGACTACAGAAGTTTTGGATCCACTTCATTTGTGGATTTGTGTCCTAAAATGATCCAACAAAATGAATGGACGGCATGGATGAAACACATACATCATTGTGGGGCCCGCATACACTTTAAAAAATCTGTACCCGTCAACCAAGGTTAGTCCGCCACTTAACATCTATTTACAGCTAACCAAACAATCCAGAGAAGAAAAGAGATGGATGCCAACCATTTAACTGTTCTCATTTGACCTTGACCTCCACTTGGACCCGACGGAACCCAGGTCAAAGCCAGGTGCAAAGATCCGACTGCTACCCAAACCCTATCAGATCCGGTCCGGTGAACTCTAGAACCCGACCCAGATGTCCACAAATTGGTCCATTGGTTGGATGCTGGGGGCCCAGGTCACTAAAACCATCTTGATCCATAACTCAGGTGGGCCACACCAAAGGGAAGTCCACCGTCTTGTGTATATGTCATCCAACCCATTAATCAGATGTCCCAGGCAGGATGAAGGGACACGCCGAAATTCAAGCCATTCAAAAACTCAGGTGGGCCACAACAAGTGAATTTGTAGGTTTTAAGTGTGATTGTACATTGCTCCCTGTAGTGTGTCCCACTAGATAAATGGTTTGGATTTCACATACCCATCACGGGTGGTCCCCACACCGCCCGTATATGGTAATTACAGTAAGTTCAATATACGCAATGAACAAGCCATGATTCGTTGCGAATGCACAGAAGATGTGGTTGTGGGGTGGTTGGATGAGAACCGTCCTACTGGTGTGACTGAATAATACTAGCATGTAGCATCTGATTAGAATTTCCCATTTTGAATCTGGACCGTTGATCGCAACGATGATTATATGCATGTCATGGTTTTTCTAACGTGGGCCATTCACGGTTAGGGCAGACTCTGGAGAGGCAACCAACTGTGACTGATTGAACGATGGGTGGGCCTCATCTCATAAAACTCCAACGAGCTAACATTGATCGGTCTTTCAAATTAAGGCCTGGACCCTGGCTTGGGTCGAGATATGCAATCTAACCCGTTTATTAATCGGGTGAGACGGACCCAAAACACAGGTATGAACTATGAAGTGCAGGACCAGCAATGGACGGTAGTGGGCCATGCCCCTACGCCCTCAGGGCAATCCTTGCCATAGATGTGGAGGATTGGGGTTGTACTTGAAATGGTGGGACATCAAATCGTTGCTTGATCTGGGCCAAGAGTGGATAGTATGGACTTTCTACCCTCTACACAAGCTAGGGCCTGAGGCCATTTTCTTTAGGCCCATTAAGGGATGAGGATGGACTGAGACCCAGATTTCCTTCAGAGAATGAGGTTCGAGGAGATCCCAGCCATCCATATGCCTCTTCCTGGATTCAGAAACGTGGGACCTACAGAAAACCTAGTGGACCACGTTTCGAGTTCTTGGGGACACCCAGCTAGTGGCATCTAAGATAGATCACAGATCAGAAACCACAACAAGCTGACAATCATAGCCGTTCGATCATCATATCAATGGACAAGTGTTTAATAGCCTACATTCAGTTGAGAAGTGAATAAAAGTGATGGTGAGGATCTGCTGATTGATATGGTTATTGGACCGTGGGCCCACCACGGTAGGACCCACTAGATGTACGGTTCCAAATCCCCATCCCACATGCCAGAATTAATTGTTCTGGATCCAAAGGTGGGCCAACGTGCCCACTAACTAATCAGGCCCCAACGTACCCGATAGGCTAATCAATCCTGTCTGATAACTTATCGGGCCTGAAATTTTGACCCGACATCGGTTGCTGGGCCTTTAACTCTTGCAGTTCAAAACTTCAAAGCAAAACCATCCACGTTCGAACCTATGGTAATTACCATACATTCGAGCCACGTGGAGGCCCACCCGTGATGTTTATGTAGAATCCGAACCGTGCATCTATTGTCTCCCATCATATTCACCGTACATCCCAGTATAATCCTATTTCAACACTAAGGTGGGGCACACGGAAGGGAGCAATGTTCAATCATGCCTAAACCTATATATTAACTTGTTGTGTCCCACCTGAGTTTCTCTGTTTCCCTTCATCCTAGTGGTCCACACCTGATGAATGGGTTGGATGACATTTACACAACATGGTAGACCCCATATTCCATCTGGAAGTTTCTAAAGTGGATGCCCCGCTACCCAATGTCCCCAATATTTCCCTTAGTTGTGTCCCACCTGAGTTATGAACCTGGAAGATAGGTGTAAGATGGGAAGCGTGTCTTATAAGATGGCTTGGATTAGAGCTGGGCGTCGAGTTAAGTCAGACTGAGTTATGGCTGACCCGATCCAACCCGGTTTTGAATTAGACTTATCCAAATTCGATCCGACTCGGTACCGAGTCCAGCATGACTAACCCGATCCGAGTCTAGGTCTGACCTAGATTTAATTGGACCGAGTCCGACCCGGTCATAGGAACGGAATCAGTTTGAGTCAGCACCAAGTCAGGTCGAGTTGACCTTAATGGACAGTCATTTTCGGAAGTTTTTGCGGTTAAAAGTACATGGAGGAATGACATGCATGAAGAAAACCATCGTCCTTTGAGGAAAGCTAGGTAGAGGAGACAACAAAATCTACGAAGAGAAGAGTAGAGCATGAGAACGGATAATACCTGAGGCTTGTTGATCCACAATACAGTTTTGAACGAACCAGCCAGGAGGCGAGAGGATGGAGGAAGATTGTGGAAGACGATCATCTGCTTTATACTTGCATTGGTAGGCAGGTGTAGGATTCTCATATACTAGCGGATCACCGATTAGGAGAAGACATCCCATCATAGAGCAGGCGTATTTACGAAAGATATGGAGGGAATCCTCAACGCTTTCCCAGGAGGCTCCGGGAAATCCCACTCGCAGCCTATTTGTAAATAAGGGTGTATTTTCTCATATATTTAAACACCTGACGTTTGTAATAAGTACCATTTCACCCTCATTTACGAGGGATTTGAAAAATCAAACAGGCCCTAAAATTACACCGAACCCAAGTCGAGTTTGTTCGAGTTGGATTTCGACCTGAGTCGAGTTGGACCACTGGTTGACTCGGATGCGACTCGGTTGGAGTTCGGATCGGGCCACCTGTACTCGGTCCAAATTGACGCAGCCATTCGGTTCAAGTCGAGTCGAGTCTGAATGAGTGAGATGATTCAAGTTGGCTGAGTTGGCTCGGACCGTGCCCAACTCTAGCTTGGATGGTCTAAAAGCATCACGATGGACCCCACGAAGGTCCTAAACTTATGATAACTATGAATGATGTGATCATTCCACATTAATTAAACTTTTAAAGCCTTGATCAGCATGTAGTGAGTGGACCATCCAATGTTACAACCTTTAATGTGGACAATCCATCATGTAGGGCCTAAATTCGCAGTGGGCCATCCGTTATGCCTTATGGGTCATTCATCATTCTAGCTGACCTTAAATGTGAACTATCCTCATGTGGGTCCCACATTGATATAGGTCATCTATCATGTGGGTCCCACCATTAATGTTATTGTCCATTATGTGGAGCTCACCTTCAATGTACACCACAGGTCATGTGGAGCCTACCTTAGATGTTGACTGTCCATCATATGGGCTCCACCTTCAATGTGGGTTATCCATCATGTGAGGCCCACCTTGGATGTGGGCTATTTATCATTAGGGGCGACCTTTGATGTGAACCATCTATTATGTGAGGCCAATCTTGATGTCGGTCATCCATCATGTGGGGCTCACCTTCAATGTTATTATCCATCATGTAGGGCCCACCTTCAATATTCACCGCCCCATGTGGATACCTCCTTTGATGTGGATTGTCCATCATATGGACCCCACCTTCGATGTTGGTTGTCCATCATACATGGATCGTGATTGTAACACAACATAGATCACGATTGTAACGTTGCATTAATCGTGGTTTTAACACTACATGAATAGTAGTTTCAATACTGTATTGATCATGGTTGTAACACTGCATTGATCACAGGTCTAACCATATCGCGTGATCCCATGAAAACAATTATAACTCCCTCGTTATAGGTTGGATGAAGGTGATTTTAAGCTTATTGGAAAGATAACTCGACTAAGTTTTAAATTTAACTAAAATCATATCATTTGGATGCCATGACCTTTTAAAAGTGGGCCCAAAGTCTATAATGGCATTCATGTTCATTTCTGACATCGTACAATTCCACGAAAAATAGGCATAACTTCCTCATTACAAGTTCAATCAGAATGATCTTGGGCTCGTTGGAAAGATAATTCGACGATCTTTCGAATGGAACTAGAATCATCTTATTTGACATCATTTAACCTTTCAAAATTAAGCTTAAAGTCAATGAAGGCATTCGTGTTTGTTTTTAATACCATGTAATCCCACAAAAATGGTCATAACTCCTTTGTTACAAGTCGAATTAGAGTGATCTTAGGCTCATTGAAAAGATAATTTAACGACCTTTCATATAAAACTAAAGTTTTCTTATTTGGACATCGTTTGACCTTTCAAAAGTAGCCCATCTAAACTTAATATTTTAAAGAAAGAAAAGGAACCCATCTTCTAAAAGTGAATTTTTTTATATCTCTCGTCTCCTTATATCAGTTTCTTTTAAAAAAACCCCTCTAAGTAAAATCTTTGCAAGAAAAAAAATATATCTTCTAAAAGTGAAGTTTTTGCTATCTTTTCTCATTTTATCCGTTTCTTGGCAAATAAATTTTTTTAAGGAATAAAGAACTCATCTTTTAAAAGTGAATTATTTTTTATTTTTTTATCTCATTTTCTTTCCAAACAAGGTTCTTTCAACATAACAAGTTAAAAGAAGAAAAAGAAATATTTTTCTGAAATGTGAATTTTTGTTAGATAGAGTAGTCAAAAAGTACAAAAGATTGTCAGAGAATAGTCAGAGCACGTTAGATCGCTAGAGTGCTGAGGTAAAAGAAGAGTTTACCGAAGGGTCATAATAAAAGAAGCACTGGTGTAAAAAGTTGAAAAAGGGTGTTTAGGGGCGTTTTTTGTCTCATAAATTTGAAAAGAGTGTTTCAAGTGTAAAAAGATAAGTATTAAAAAAGTTGTGTTATTCCAGTGCTTCCACAAAACCTTTAATATATTTAAGTAAAAAACCTATTTTTCCTTGACGCGGGGGGGGGGGGGGGGGGGGGGGGGGGGGGGGTCATGTCTTCATTATCTGAATCGTATGGACGATGAACATTATCATAAATGGGTGATAATATTAATAGCCCACAAAACAACAATTAAAGGATACCACCCTGTTTAAAAGGAAAAAAGTCGAATGATCAAATGTTTGAAATATATAATAGCTTCTAATTTTTTTCTTAGTTATCTCCCATCTAGGTTGGTATAGTATAAATGGTTTAGATCAATAAAAGATTATCGTAAATACAAAGGCAAAAAGTCTGGATGTATCCACTATAGCAATGTGCTGGGAGAGTGGATTAGGTGTTATTCGGGTAAGACATTAGTGAATGTTGCGCTGATTGTGAGGTCCACCATGATGTATGTTTTGTATATCCATGTTGTCCATCAATTTTTCTAGATCAATATAGGGCATGGTCCAAAAAATGAAGTAGATCCAAATCTCAAGTGGACCACATGGTAGGGATTGAACGTCCACCATTAAAAACTTCCTAGGGCTCACCATAATTTTTATTTGCCATCTAATCTATTGATAAGGTCACAAAGACCTGAATGAGGAGAAAACATGAATACTAGCTTTATCCAAAACTTTGTGGCCTACAGGATGTTTTTAATAGTGGGCATTCAATCCCTACCGTGTGGTCCACTTGAGATTTGGATCTTCTTCATTTTTGGGACCATGCCCTAAAATGAGCCGGAAATATAGATGGACTACGTGGATATACAACACATACATAAAGTGGGCCCCATGGTAGGAAAACACACACTAATGTATTACCCGATTAACACCTAATCCGCTCCCATAAGTTGGTATATATTCTAGCAAACTTTCTCTACTACGCTATTAAGGTTATTGGCCATCGAAAATTTGATTGAGTGTTCATTTTGTGGAGCACACGTGCATCTATTCATACAAGATCATCTATCTACTGTTGTTCAATTTGGACTCACGGCCACATGTATAACAAGTGGCCCGTTTTCGATTAAACATGTGTAAAAAGATTAAGTGTCGAGTGAGCCAGAGTCGTATTTGACTTGAATCAAACTAAACACCTCTTGCACTATCTAGATTAGGACCATATTTATGGCATGAATATTCATCCACCAATTGTTATGATTAGATGATTTATGAAGGGGAAGAGTTAGTCTTTTTTATAGATCCTTTTTACATTAAAAACAAGGACTTTTCTTATAACGGTGATAGTATTGGTCATGTTTCTCAACTAAATCAATAAAGAAAGAAAAATAAATAAAAAATGACTTAACGCCAATTTTATTAATCAGAATATGAATGCAGTATAATCGGTAAAAGAAAATTAAGCAGAAGAGATTCCCTACAATGGTCTATGTTGACGGAACAACTGTGGTCTTAACGGTACTCCGATCTTGAACAGTCATTGTGTATGGTGAGCAAATTGTGACCGAAGATTTACCAAGTAAGAACTTAACAATTTGGGGGATCCAACGACAAGGTCATGGATATTTACATTATACTAGCCGGCTTACTATAGCAATGTGCTGGATAAAAGTGGAAACTAAATTAAGAAACTATGGTAAAAACTAGAAACTTCAAATTTACTGTGGTATATCGTTGGACAGAAGTGGAGGAAACTAAAACTAAAACTAATTGGAATAAGTATGCATGGTGAATGAAAGATAAGATAGGCAATATAGAGTTGAAAGGTTATATGTGATTGTATTGGTGTGAGGCCCTCTGAGCTCTTCTTTCTATATTGCTTTTATAGTTTTGGAGAAGTGGTGGTGGTGCGCAAGATTCCGTAGCTTCTGTAAGTAGTCTCTTGATTAGGTAGAGGCGTTTCTGGTATCATGTTCTATTTGATTTTGAAATCCTTTAAGCACTATGCTACCGTGAGCAATGATGTCTCTGTATTCGGATGACTTCCTACTCTTTACCTCCAATTTTCATAGCTTCTAAAAGGATATTATATGTTCTCCGAAAGTTCTCTTATAGAATTAGAGTCCTTCAATGTCAATTCTTTTGCAAAAGTCATGTCGTATGATGGCTAGTTAAATGAGAATATAGTAATAACATATCTTTGGCAAAACTTCCTCTATATGTTGCTAATCGAGTGTGCCTTGTGTTTGTGGGTCATGTGTCGTAAGATACATGACCTCCTTTTAAAATTTTGGCTGTTTGGACATCTGATGTAGAACAAGAACACTCTGATGAAGAGCATGGATCAAGAATCTTTCTATCGCACATGGACTGCAAAAGATCAAGGAAAGTTCAACAAAAATCATCAATTTTCACATGGATGGATCAAAAGAAGGCGGACCGTAAATTGGCCATAACTTTTGATCGAGAAGAGTTACGAGATGAACAATATATGAATTCCAATGAAATTTCATTTTGGGGTGAATCGGCCCATTAATGTGAGTCGTGTTCGTCCGTTGCACCGAAAAACGCGCGGTTACAGTAGAAAAACGGGATTTTAGGAAAACCTGTTATTTTTAGTAATTTCGAATTAAATTTTTTTTTATTTATTTAAGAGTTTGTATTTTTGTTAAGCAATAAGTTTTAGAAAGAGTCTACTTAGTAATAGTCTTTAATTAGGATTTTATTATTTTTAGTAACTTTATATTTCGGAAAACTTACTATTTTTAGTAAGTACAAATTATAATTTCTTTAGGGATATATAAGTTTCTTAAATTCATTTTTAATGTTAACTTCCATATTATTATTCAATAAAATTCTGATTTTTACCAATTTTTCCTCATGGATTCGAGATTTCCCTCGTGGATTAGAAAAAGCCCTATTGAGGAGTTTAGGGAGCCTTATGGATTGAAGCTAGTTATCTCATGAGAGAAGACAGTGATCGACTTCACCATGTCCTCCCTGCGTCAATGGTATCAGAGTGAGGTTTATTCCTCAGACGATGACTGTAATATCTGTGATTTTTTATGATTTATTATTTAATTTAAAAATCTGGATTAGAATTTATAAAATTAAAATAATAATAATTTAATGTGTGTAAGTTGATAACATGTTTGATGTACGTTTCTCATGGAATAATTGGGTAGAAAAGTGGAATTATAAACCATATTCCATATACATAAACTTTAGTAATTCATTTTAAATTATTTATATTATCTATGAAATTTATCTGAGCCATAGATTGATAGATTAAATCATGTAGAATCCAATAATATAGTCTGATCTACCCAGATCTGATCATAGATCTTTCTATCGTGGCCATTCATCCTCATTTTAATCACCATGGCCCATTGAGCTGATCAAACCGAGTTTGGTTTCGTTGGAATTATAGAGTATCCTTAGAAGAACCTTTATGACCGTTGAAATTCTCATCGGACTTCGATTAAGCCATTAAAACTTGTCCTAGCACCAAACCAGTGGTGAAAGTGAACCCCCGTGATTTATTTCAATTGGTGTGTCAGTTAGCTGTGGGATTTTCTCCACACCTTTGTTATAGCATTTTAGCCGTCCAAGTGAAATTTCATCACTGGATGATCTTCCGAGACCGTTTAATCAAAGAATTACTTCGTAGGGCCATGTGGACCACCAATCAAGGTGAAATCACTCATGGGCGACCTTTTTCATATACTTAGGTGACCTATTGGATTAGATTCCCTCATAAGGTCCTAGATATGTCCATGTAGACCGAGAAGTACAGAAGTCACATTCGTTGCGATGTGCCAATTCAAAATCTAAATTTTAGGATATGGTTATGAAGTTTCGTACAGAGAGATTTCTATCTTCATTGTGGACCGTCCATCTTTATGTATGGACGTCGGTGTGTGTTTAGATTTTGGGTATTTTAGGTTTTCTAAGATGGCCCACGTTCCCATGTTTTCAGAATCTTGAACCGAAGTGTATTCACCGTCCATCACATTTTTTTATCAATTACTCTTAAACCAGTAAGAGATTCATCGACCCAACGGTCCATTATTCAATCCATGGACATTCTAACCAATTGTGCGGACCACTTCGCACAACACTCAATGGTCATGATTTAATCTCACCTCGAAGTGGTCAAGCTTATCCTTAGAAACTAACCACCTTAAGTTGTGGTGTTTACCACCATTTAGATCATCATTTGTGTCCTTATTAGATCGTGGGTGTGGACACTACCAAATTCTCCCAAATTCATACCACTTTGTCAGTTTTTCGAGGCCAATGTCATAATGGTCTCAGATTTGTGAAAGGTGGGCTCGATTTTAAGATATTACACATCTATTCTAAAGTGTTCATTTAGGCTAACTCTTACATAGATCATAATGTGTCCATCCATCAACCATTTGACCTGAGAGTTTACCCACTACTTGTTGTGTTAATCCTCTGTATGATGGACGTCTTAGATCCAAGAAGGGATCACTAAGTGGACCATCAAAATATTACTTCTATTTTCACCACAAATATTTATGTTATAAGCTAATGTACTTTATTTAAACTCTCGTAAGAGAGTCCTATTCTACTACTTTTACAATTACGACCGAATCGTAGCCATCCCATCACCATTCATCATCAATAATTTCAAATCCCTACCATCCATTATCACCATCCATCATCACCATCCATCATCATCATCATCATATGACCGTTGATTGGGAGGAATGAGGTAGTATTTTGTAGTGGGCCGAAGATTGGTTTTCTTTGTTATTTTCATTTTCAAAATCTCGGATCGGATTGACAATTGGTGAGTCTACGGATATACTCACCCCACATCATTGTTTGAATGCGCATTTGTGTTTTGTTTACTAGATCAATTACGTTACTTTGATTAAATCTATGCCGTTCATCATGTATTTTAGCTTACGTTTGCTTGTGGGCCCAGATTTAAAAGAAATTTGATATTTAAGTAGGCCAGGGTGGGAGAAATAGACCCAACCATTAAAAAAGGGATAAAGCCACTATTTTTATTTTACAATTTTCGATCTGTGCAAAATTAGATTTATTGGGTGGACCAAAAGCCTGAATAATTCAATGGATGGATTAGATCTCAACCTAGTGGGCCCACCTTGTGTGGATACAAATTAAAAAGAAAAAAAAAAGAAAAAAGAGAGAGAAGCCGCTGCCTAGCTAGCGCCTAAAAGGACGCTGCTGGCCAACAGCGTCACCAACGCCCAGCGCTGGCGGGTGGGCGAACGGGCTGCCAGTTGGAGGCCCACTCATGGACCTCACCTTAATGTATTTTTTTTATCCACTCCATCTATCACTTACCTCATCATGTGATGTAATAGTCCACAAAATTTCAGCTCAATCAGAGACCCAAGCGGACCACACCAACTTCTACAAATTGGACTATATTGCTGAATTTTCTTCACAATTGCAGAAAATTCCGAATTTATCTCTCATGGACAGCGGGTAATCCGTGGGCCCAACTCTAAGCTTTCTGTCAAATCTATACCACTCACTTGTTATATTATTATGTCAGGAGGCTGAAAATTAAATTTCAGAGGGTTTCGATAACCGAGTGGGCCACACCGTCTAAAATAGTAGACAATGTAATACAATATAAATCTGAAGGTGAGCAGATTTTAAAGTGGGGACAACAAGCACTTATGGGCCCCACCTGTGAACTTTTGCATAAATCCACCTCGTCCACACTGTTTGTTGAGTTGTGTGGGATTCACCATAAAAATATGGGCTAGAACGGGGTTCCAGGTGGCCCACACCACTTAAAATAATGGGACTGACACCCTAAAAAAATAACAGAATCTGAATCTGATTGGACTCCAACTTTTGGATCCCATTGGGGAATATTTTGCCCAATCTAAACCATCCAATGCTTAGACCAGTAAGTCTTAAAACTGTAAAATAAATTTAGTACACATCAGACCTCTTAAACAGTCAAATTAAGTGAAATTGTGGGGACAACACCTGTCCATTCTCTTTGAATGTATGGTTATAGTTTAGTTTAAAGTTCTTAAACCCCTCAAAATGCTGTGTTTCATAATGTGGATGTATTCTTGCCATCTTGATATATATGCACTTGATTTGTTTCTTAAATAGTTATGTTGTATGATTCATTAAATTGTGTTAACATGCAGTAAATTCTCATTATCACATGTTTATGTTTATATGATCACATATGATGGACCCATGCATAGAGCGGTTTATGGTGAGGTTAAGTACACGAAATTAAATTAGAGTAGGGGTATGTAAATGGTTCTTAACCATGACTATCCAAGTACGGTTAAGCATGGTCGGTGTATATGGGTGTGGTTAAGTGTGGTTAAGTTTATGTGGGATGGATATGGGTGTAGTTATGGGACACCTATGTATGGATACATCATTGGATGAACTAGAATATGGGAAACCATCAAGTGTGGTATGTTTTTCCGTCAAGAATGCATCCTGTGTTGGGATCGGATCGTACCCGTGTCAGGATCGGGGCAATTATTTTCTCATTGAGAATGCGACCCGTGTCAGGATCGGGCGTACCGTGTCAGGATCGGAGCAATTGCGTCTCGTTAGGAATGCGACCCATGTCAGGATCGGGCGTACCGTGTCAGGATCGGAATGTACCTCACTTGTTTGGTTGTGATTGGTTGTGATACTATTTTTCAGGCGTAACCTCGTATGACTGATTTACTTGTGTGAAACCTGACTAAAGACCTTGTATTAAAGGCCACGTATATGGTTGATTTATGCGTGCTGCATGAGAATTCATTATGGGATGTGTGTTTAATGTTAATGAATGTGTCATTGTGGGGTGGAAAAATGTGAGCATGGCATTCTACAATTTACAAACTGAATAGTTATGTTTTGATTCTTTTTATCTGTTTACTTGGATGCGTGATTCATATTATGGAGTGGAGTAAGTACTCCTACTCGCTGGGCATTGTTTTGCTCACCCTTCTTAGGGAACTGTAGGTTCAAGAGGTGACATGGAATCTTTCGAGGACAAGGCACAAGTTGAAGACATAGTGAAAATTCAGGAGGAGGAGAACGCCAACTCTAATGAAGACGTTTTTATTTATTTTTAGATATTTTATTTAGTTTTAAGTTAATAGAATCGTAGATGAGTATATCAGTGTCATGTTTGTGAATTATGAACATTTATAATTTATTTTATGATGTAAGTTGGAATAAGAGTATGGATATGGTTTAGTAGAAAAATAATAAGCAAAAAAAAATGCTTTAAAAAAATTACTACTATTATTTGTATTCCTGTAATTATTACCTTAGTAGCGCTCGAAAATTTGTGCTCGGGCGGTATATTCGGGCATTGAATTTTGGGGCGTTACGATGACATTTAACGAAGGGTCGGATCTTCATTCTAAGGATAGTACTCCAAGGGATAATATCTCAACAGCTATCAATGAACCACAGCGGGAGAATCAATTGCTCTTGCAAGGTATACAGGCAACACTCAACCAAATCGTAGCAGCATTTAATCTACCCCAAGCCTAAGGCGACAATCAATCATCACCTCCTATGCTCACCGTACGGAACAATCTCATATTTTGTAGAGCACCCCAGGTAGCCAATTGAAGGGTTGCCCCAGACGATTCAGAACCCAACGATAAGGATGTCAAAGACACCATCGTACAATGACCTTCGCGTGTGAATGATTGTGATGATTATGTTGAAAGAGATTTTCTAAGTAATACAACTTCATATTATTCAACGCCCGAATATACCGCCCGAGTACGAATTTTCGAGCGCTACTAAGGTAATAATTACAAAAATACAAATAATAGTAGCATTTTTTTAATAACTAAACCATATCCATACTCTTATTCCTACTTACATCATGAAATAAATTTTAAATGTTCATAATTCACAAACATGATACTGATATACTCATCAGATCCAACTACAATTCTATTAACTTAAAACTAAATAGAATATCTAAAAATAAATAAAAGTTTCTTCATTAGAGTTAGCGTTCACCTCCTCCTGGATTTTCACTATGTCCTCAACTTGTGCCTTGTCCTCGAAAGATTCCATGTCACCTCCTGAACCTACAGTTCCCTAAGAAGGATGAGCAAAACAAAGCCTGGCGAGTAGGAGTACTTACTCCACTCCATAATATGAATCAAACATCCAAGTAAACAGCTAAACAGAATCAAAACATAACTATTTAGTTTAGAAGTTGTAGAATGACACGCTCACACTTTTCCACCCCACAACGACACATTCATTAACAATAAACACACATCCCATAATGAATTCTCATGCGGCACGCATAAATCAACCATGTACGTGGCCTTTAATACAAGGTCTTTAGTCAGGTTTCACACAAGTAAATCAGCCATACGAGGCTACGCCTGAAAAATAGTATCACAACCAATCACAACCAGATAGGTGAGGTACATTCCGATCGTGACACGGTACGCCCGATCCTGACACGGGTCGCATTCCTGACTGTGGACCCTCGCCGTTTCCGCGCTCCCACACGACGACGTTCTCGTCCCTTCCCCTTTTCGGGAAAAGAAGGAGAGGAGGATGCGTGAGTGCGAAATCGTCATTTGTGCCACTAGCTTGCCTCGTTCTCGAGGGCTTTGTTTGGTTGTCGTGTTAAGCTGGATGTGTTAAGTGAGTTTATATAAGATCAGAGTCGCCACTAGCCAGTTACTTCGATTCTACAGTCGGCTAGACCCAGTAGAAACGTTAGAGAAGGGAATCCGAAGATTCCTTCCTCTAAAATGACTCTTATTGATCTGCGATCAGAGATTCAAGGTAAGGGATCACGGTTATAGGGTGGGAAGAGGTTAAGCACCCCACGCACTGCCCGTACCGAAGTACGGTCTCTACTTCACAGAATCGATCGAATACTCTCGTATATTCTCATGGATGACATGATGCATGAATGCGGGTCTGAACAGTAAGAGTTTCTGATGGGCAGGTTCTAACAACGGGCAAGCCCAGAGCGTACGCTCGAACTGACAGGTGCTTTATGCGAGATGATGTATGCTGTGTGCTTGAATATTCAAAGTGCTTATAGTGATATGTACGTGAATGCAGGTCTGAACAGTAAGAGTTTCTGATGGGCAGGTTCCAACAACGGGCAAGCCCAGAGCATACGCTCGAACTGACAGGTGCTTAATTTAAGACATATGCGGTGTGCTTGAATAATCAAGGTGCTTGTAGTGAAGCAGGGGGGTTGGAAGAAAAGTAAATGTTGCACTTATGCTAGATGCAAATGAGATGATGCTGGAAAAATGATAGCTGGATGGACGGAGGTATCGCAAGGATTGGCTTCGAGTGGCTGGATCAAGACTTGGGTGACTTGAGAGGCTTGGACCAGTGGTTAGGCTGGGCTGGACCAGGGTTAGGCTCTCCTCACTCGGGCTCTCCTTGGTGGAAAAATGGACTAAAGGGGACTCGGATCGCACTCGGGCTGAATGGGCTTCGAATGGATGTTGAAATGAGAAGGGGAGGGGGGTATTTATAGCAGCGAGGAGTGGCATTCCGCGTAATTTATCTCGGGCGACCTGCTATGGGCCGCCCGTACGGCCGCTCCTCGGTTTCCAGCGACGTACGGTTGCTTCCTCGGGGCTGCTGTTTGACTCGCTAGGGTCGACTCAGTGAGTTGACTCAGCGGGTCGACTTGGTGATTTGACTCGACAGGTTGACTCGACGGGTTGACTCAGTGTTTTGAATCGATGGGTTGACTCAGCGGGTTGACTCAGTGGGTTAACTCAGCGGGTTGGCTCAGTGAGTTTGACTTTTTTGGGATTTTTTGACTGGCTTTTTTTCTGGTGGGTTTTTCAGGCTGATGTTTAAGACTGGGTTGACTGGGTTCAGGCTTGATCTGGGCTATGGAATGGGGCTTACAAGGGTGAGTTTGGCTGAGTTTGGACTTGGGATTTAGGGGTATGGTCCTCCATTCAACCAGCTATCTCTACCAACAGTATAGCCGAAGGTGGGGTGTCTACACTAACGAGACGCAATTGTTCCGATCCTGACACGGTTACGATCCAATCCCAACATGGGACACATTCTCGACGAGAAAACATACCACACTTGATGATTTTTCATATTCCAGTTCATCCAACGTATCCATACAGAGTTGTTCCATAGTCATTCCCATATCCACCCCTGTAACGACCCGAGATTTTCGACTCTCGTGTATAACACGACGGCCGAATTCCCAAATAACTTATGGAATAACTAATTTGTCAAATAATGAAATATAACATTCAAGCACAATGGCGGAAATAATTGTCATCTTATTCTATCAAACTTACTACATCATCATCAATGTTTAAATATAGGAACCAACCAATATCTTCATTCATTAGTTAAAATACCAATCTATCTCTTCTCTTGAAGACTTATTACAATTCCATAAATGTATCAACTACTCAAAAGAAACATTTAATAAATGAAAACATCGACTAAGTTTCTCCAACATTGCTATCCGCCATGTGATCATACGAACCATCGAATTCTTTTCCTTAAAAATTGGGTTCAATACCTGGATCTTCACCTGCATCATCTAAATTGTGTTTAGGATAGCGTTAAACGCTATTATAGTGGGGAATACTTCCTCCAAGACAATCAAGAATAATAATAACAGTACAGAGTAAACGCAAGCATGATATTATCATTTAATCAAATCAAAACAACCAACTAAAAGTCTTTGTTAATGCGATGCATGGAATGCATGCTCTGGCTAAGGCACCCTGGCTAGAATCATAATACATGAAGTGGGAGACTCCCTGTTACGACTTCATGCTAGCCACTAGTCACCAGAGGTTCCTAGGACGCACAAGCCCATAGTTTTGCCCGACCACGTGAGAAACGAGACACTCATAGCCTAATCTACACGTGACAGGTGTACGGGAGAAGTAGGACGCTCTAGCCTATTCTCAATTCCGTACACCCACATGGAGCCAAGTGAATGCATGACTTTAGTTTCACCTTTATTTAAGTATTTTCGCATACGACCGATTTAAATAAAACTCAGTGGTCACTATGGGGTGTCGCAAGCAACCCAGAATAGGCCGACAGCATGGGATTAGTGTCCATAGCACCAACCTCGGCTCATGAGAATTTGTATACCATTAATGTCCACTTATTGTCCCGTTTTATGATTTCATCATGTCCCAAAAAGCAAATGTTGTACATCATGACCAAATTTATTAAAATACTCATGTAATGTAAATCGATCCAATCAAGCATCATGTACATGTAAGGATCCATTAACAAACAATCACTTCATTCTTTCAGTTAAGTCAAGATATATTCTTCCATCATGGACACCTCTCACGGGCTCCATATCTCTACATCGAATAATTTTACCAACTTAGGGATAAAGAATATACAATAATAGGATGTCCATATAATGATCTTATACACATATTTCATATTACAATATGAAAACTAATGGTACTTGTAAAACACAGATTAAGAAAATAAGGGCATAGATTTCACAATGATAAATAACACAAATACACATGCTTCTTAGTCAAAAATCTAAACAAAGAATCACATCATTATGTAATGATATTCATTGCAAATCCTACGTTAAACTTCATATTATATGGATCAGCAATTCAAAACAAAATAACTTCATATGTCACAAAAGAAACTTATGATAATCGTAATATTATTAATGAAAGGCTTCAAGGAAAATCCTCACCTTAGGATGGACTTAGAAGAGGGTTGTAGAAGATCCTAGCCGCTGGAAAAATATGAGAAAGAACTCCCTTCTCTCTCTCTCTCTCTCTCTCTCTCTCTAGAGTAGAGAGGCTAGGGTTAGGAGAAGGGCTTGGAGGTGCATAGTAGAAATATGGAGAGGGATGTGCGTACATGGGGAGAGAAAAGAAGAGCGTGCGAGGTATTGTGTAACAACCTCTTGAGGTGGGTTTTTCAAATCTCAATATTCGGGTGATCTTTGATCAATTCCAATCCGTTCATCTTATCAAGCTTGAAGAGTAGAGTCAGAATACGTAAATTTCTTAATGATCCACATTCTAGATTGGCCGATCCTTGAAATGGCCTAACGAGTGCTAAAATGAGCTTGATCTCAATTAACGGTCTACGCTTGATGATTAGGTCCCAAATTTTAGAAAAATATATAGTCATGATAGGCAAACAATTGTACAAAGTTTAGTGGTTGATTGATGGTGAGAAATGCCTAGATCTGAAATTTCAACTTTTGACGGAAAATGAAGGGGCTGGCTTTGTGATTATAGATCGGGGTTCAAATTTTGTGTAAACTTGTAGTCATATGAGTATAATAGGTGGTCCAAATTTGAGAAGCGATTGATGGTGAGAAGTGGGTAAATTGAAAGGTTCAGATTTAGAAAGAGTTGGTAACTCGTTAATTTCTAGAATGGGATAACTTCGTGCATAAGAAAGATGATTATCAAGGTGGGGCACTCAAATTACACTATTGGTCTATGATAAAGACAATCCAAGTCACTCATATGAAGAGAAATATTCGACTACGACTAACCATCTACTTTCCTCACTCGATGGACATGAAAATCAAAGGTTAAGGGGCTGATTTGACAATCGGACTACTTCTACTATGATTTTTAAGGGCTGAAATTTGACGTATATGGTTAATATGTGCCCAAAAGTTTAAATCCAGGGTTTTGCGTAAAAGTGATCATAAAAAATTATAATACTTAAAAATGGCATCTTAACTTAAGTTTAACTAATGACATTTTTGTAATTATCTAAAAAGTGCGTGATTTTTTAAATAGGATCTTTCTACGATGTTTATGGGATCATTCTAAGCAACTTTTGTAAAGGGTCCCCTATTGGATTTCCTATGGATGTCCCGTAATTCGCAAATCAACGGTAAATGTACGATAATTAATAAAAAATTAATTAAAAATGAATTTTCAAAAATTTTCCAATAAATCTCAAAAATCTGGGGCGTTACAATCCCACATAAACTTAACCACACTTGAATAGTCATGGTTAAGAACCATTTACATACCCTTACTCTGATTTAACTCCGTGGACTTAACCTCACCATAAACCGCTCTATGCATGGGTCCATCATATGTGATCATATAAACATGAACATGTGATAATGAGAATTTATTGCATCTTAATACAATTTAATAAATCATACAACATAACTATTTAAGAAACAAATCAAGTGCATATATATCAAAATGGCAAGAATGCATCCACGTTATGAAACAAAGCATTTTGAGGGGTTTAAGAACTTTAAACTAAATTATAACCATACATTCAAAGAGAATGGACAGGTGTTGTCCCCACAATTTTGCTTAATTTGATTGTTTGGAAAGTCTGATGTGTACCAATTTATTTTACAGTTTTAAGACTTGCTGGTCTAAGCATTGGACGGCTTAGATTGGGCAAAATACTCCCCAATGGGACCCAAAAGTTGGAGTCCAATCAGATTCAGATTCTGTTATTTTTCAGGGTGTCAGTCTCATTATTTCAAGTGGTGTGGGCCACCTGGAACCCCGTTCTGACCCATATTTTTATGGTGAATTCCACACAACCCAACAAACAGTGTGGACGATGTGGATTTATCCAAAAGTTCACATATGGGGCCCATAAGTGCCTATTGTCCCCACTTTAAAATCTGCTCACCTTCAGATTTATATTGTATTAGATTGTCCACTATTTGAGACGGTGTGGCCCACTCGGTTATCGAAACCCTCTGAAATTTAATTTCCAGCTTGCTGATATAATAATGTAACAAATGAGTAGTATAGATTTGACAGAAAGCTTAGAGTGAGGCCCACGGATTACCTGCTGTCCATGAGAGATAAATTCGGAATTTTCTGCACAATTGCAGAAAATTCAGCAAGATAGTCCAATTTGTAGAAGTTAGTGTGGTCCGCTCGGGTCTCGTATTAAGCTGAAATTTGGTGGGCTATCAAAACACATGATGAAGTAAACTATGGTCGGAGTAGATATAGAAAAATACATCAGAGTGGGGTCCACATGTGGACCCCCAACTGCTGCCCGTCCGCCCCTTACATCAACAGTCATGACGCTATTGGACTCGTAGCGTCCTTAAGGTGTTGCCTTGTCCAGCAGCCCATTGTTTTATTTATTTATATATATATTTTTTATATGTATCCACAGAAGGTGAGGCCCACTAAGTTGAGATCCAATCCATCCATTAAATTATTCGGGCCTTTAGTCCACCCATTAAATTTGATTTTGCATATATCGAAAATTATAAAACAAAGATAGTGGTTTTATTTCCTTTTTAATGGTTGGGTCTATTTCTCCCACCCTGACCCACTTAAATATCAAATTCCTTTTAAATCTGAGCCCACAAGCAAACGTAAACTAAAATACATGATGAATGGCATAGATTTAATCAAAGTAACGTAATTAATCTACTAAACAAAACACAAATGCTCAAATCAAACAATGATGTGGAGTGAGTGTCTCCGTAGACTCACTAATTGTCAATTCGATCCGAGATTTTAAAGATGAAATTAACAAAGAAAACCAATCTTCGGCCCACTACAAAATACTACCCCCTTCCTCCCAATCAACGGTCATATGATAATGATGATGGTGGATGGTGATGATGGATGGTAGGGATTTGAAACTGTTGGTGATTGAAGTGATAGGATGGTTATCGTAAATGTAAAAGTGGTAAAATAGGACTCTCTTACGAAAGTTTAAATAAAGTCCACTAACTTATAACATAAATATTTGTGGTGGAATTAGAAGTAATATTCTGATGGTCCACCTAGTGATTCCCTCTTGGATCCAGGATGTCCATCATACAAAGGATTAACACAACAAGTAGTGGGTAGACTCTCGGGTCAAGGGTCGATGGATGGACACATTATGATCTATGTAAGAGTTAGCCTAAATGAATGCTCTAGAATGGATGTATAACATCTTAAAATCGGGCCCACCTTTCACAAATCTGAGACCATTATGACATTGGCCTCGAAAAACTGACAAAGTGATATGAATTTGGAAGAATTTGATAGTGTCCACACCCATGATCTAATAAGGACACAAATAATTGTCTAAATGGTGGTAAACACCACAACTTAAGGTGGTTAGTTTCTAAGGACAAGCTTAACCACTTTGAGGTGTGACTAAATCATGACCATTGAGTGTTGTGTGAAGTGGTCCGCACCATTGGTTAGAATGTCCATGGATTGAATAATGGACTGTTGGGTCGATGAATCTATTACCGGTTTAAGAGTAATTGATCAAAAATGTAGTTGACGATGAACACACCTCGGTTCAAGATTCTGAAATCATGGGGATGTGGGCCATCTTAGAAAACCTAAAATACACAAAATCTAGATACACACCGACATCCATACATAAAGATGGACGGTCCACAACGAAGATACAAATCTCTCTATACCAAACTCCGTAACCATATTTTGAATTGGTACGTCGCATCGAATGTGACTTCCGTACTTCTCGGTCTACATAGACATATTTAGGACCTTATGATGGAATCTAATCCAATAGGTCACCTAAGTATATGAAAAAGATTGTCCATGAGTGATTTCACCTTGATTGGTGGTTCGCATGGCCCTACACAGTAATTCTTTGATTAAACGGTCTTGAAAGATCATCTAGTGATGAAATTTCACATGGATGGCTAAAATGCTATGTCAAAGGTGTGGAGAAAATCCCACAGCTAACTGACTCACCAATTGAAATAAATCACGGGAGTTCACTTTCACCACTGGTTTAGTGCTAGGACAAGTTTTAATGGCTTAATCGAAGTCTGATGAGAATTTCAACGATCACGAAGGTTCTTCTAAGGACACTCTATGATTCCAATGGAATAAAACTCGGTTTGATCAGTTCAATGGGCCACGGTGATCAAAATGAGGATAAATGGTCACGATAGAAAGATTTATGATTAGATCTGGATCGATCAGACTATATTATTGGATTCTACATGATTTAATATATCATTCTATGGCTCAGATCAATTCCACAGATAATATAAATAATTTAAAATGAATTACTAAAGTTTATGTACATGGAATATGGTTTATAATTCCACTTTTCTACCCAATTATTCCATGAGAAACGTACATCAAACATGTTATCAACTTACACACATTAAATTATTATTATTTTAATTTCATAAATTCTAATTCAGGTTTTTAAATTAAAGAATAAATCATAAAAAATCGCAGATATTACATAAAAGATAGGGAAGAAGAGTATAAAATTATTCAAGACGTTGTGGAGTCAGTTTTAACAGAATTCATGAGCATTCCAGAAAGTGTTATGTCAGCAATGCAGGAAATCAAGGTAATAGTAGTCGTTGAACTTTTTTATGAATTGTTCCTTATGCAAGAAATTTGTTGGAGAAATTTCACGATGTGCTAGAGCAGGTAGTGATTATTCATGTTAGCGTGGAGAAGAAGTTGGAGAAATTTGTTGCAGAATTTCAAGATAAGGCCAGCAAATATCAACTTCCGAAGTTGAAAGCAGATCGTGACCCTAACCTAAAGTAAAACTCGAGGACAAGTTTTTTTAAGCGGGGGAGTCTGATGTAGAACAAGAACCCCCTGATGAAGGACGTGGATCAAGAATCTTTCTATCACACATGGACCGCAAAAGATCAAGGAAAGTTCGACAAAAAACGTCAATTTTCGCATAAATGGAACAAAAGAAGGCAGATCGTAAATCAGCCATAACTTTTAATCCGAGAGGAGTTACGGGACGAACAACATATGGATTCCAATGAAATTTCATTTTGGGGTGAATCGACCCATTAATGTGGGCCATGTTCGTCCGTTTTGTCAAAAAACGTGTGGTTATAATAAAAAATTAGAATTTTAGGAAAACCCTGCTATTTTTAGTAATTTCAAATTTTAGTTTCTTTCCTAATTTTTCAATTTTTTGTTTATTTAAGAGTTTCTATTTTTGTTAAGCAATGAGTTTTAGAAAGAGTCTACTTAATAGTAGTCTTTAATTAGGATTTAATTATTTTTAGTAACTTTTTATTTTGAAAAAACTTACTAATTTTAGTACATATAAATTAAAGTTTGTTTAGGGATACATAAAGTTTCTAAAATTCATTTTTTTTAAAGCAAGCAAGGAAAACTCTTTTATTACTTACCTAGGATGAAACCTGGGCATACCCCTACTAAGAAAAAAAAAATGGAAACAAGAAGCCACCCACATCCAAGGCACTGGGAGAAAGAGATAAAAGGGGAAAGTAGTCGGGGAAAGAAGAAACTCGTAACCCAGGCCAGGCATCATAGCAAATTTTGAATCTCTGTCTCCGTGATAAATTTGGAGTTTAGCCACAAATGGATGCCAATCAAAGTAGAAAGAGCAGATTTCAGGTGATCAGAGATAACCCCAATGTGGCAATTGTTAGAAGTAATGAAGGAGCACAGACTTTTAGCAAATAAGCGCATCTCCCAAATAGAGGTAAGCGGGTCTTCAATGGCATGGGCGGTCTGCTGGGTTCTCACCAAAATGCTAGAACCTACATGATGATCAATGGAAAAAATGGGTAAGGCAGAGGTAATCAAATGCAAGCATCTATACGTTATCCCTGGAGTGTTATAATATAGACTATGCCCCAAACAGGAGAATCGTTGGGAGAGTATAGATTAGCCCAACCTTAGTAGCTGAAATGTAAGCGTAGGCTAAAGTCCATGATGGATGAGGGTTGTGCCGCCGAGGAGGATGGCGAATAAGGGGACTAACAACGGTAATGGCCGTAGGAAAATTCCAAGCAGTAGAAATAGTGCTAGAGGCTTTGGCTGCTAAAGAGGGGTCAATCAACAAAAGGACTCTAGCTCTCATCTCCCAAACAATATTGTTAAAGATAATCTATTTTGGAGAATTTTTATTATTAAAAATGCGATTGTATTAAAAAACACGTTTGCCTTAAATTCATTTTTAATGTTAACTTTCATATTATTATTCAATAAAATTTTTGTTTTTACTGATTTTCTCTCATGGATTCGAAATTTTTCCTCATGAATTCTAGAAAGCCATGTTAAAGAGTCTGGAACCTTGTAAATACAAGATAGTTAGCTGATCAGCCCCACCACGTACTCCCTCTATCAACGTCCCTGCGCTTTAGTCTTTCCGGCAAAGTACATGTCTTCATATTAGACAAGTATATATATTCTTTTTCGACTGCGAATATGTTCGCTCCTTTATTTTTATACAAATGTGTTGACACGTGAAAGCTTTCACGCTATGTCAAGCGAGGCATAAGCACTATCCAGCAGGCCCCCTTGTTATAAACGTTTTTAAATATAAAACCCACAGGATCAGGCGATCGTCCACAGGACAACATCCACCTCAAGCAAGCAGAGAAATTCAAACTGACTGTCAAGATAAAATAGATATTTAAACCCATCGAAGGCGGTCGTCCACATCCACCTTATACAGGCAGAGAACTTCAAATGGACGGTCTAGATAAAATAGATTTGTTAGAAGAAACTGAACTATAAGATCAATCCATTGGGGGCTAAGTATCAATGAAGGCGTGAGTAGAGATGGTTGGATAGTTTCCATCTCCCAGAATACCGTCCACCGTGGCGCTGTGGAGGGGCCCACCATGATGTATCTGTTTATCCACTCCGTCCATTCCCCGTCTAATATCAGGCTGACCACATGAAATCAAGAGTAAGGCAGATCCAACGCTGAGGTCGGCCACACCAAAATAC
Source organism: Liriodendron chinense (assembly GCA_003013855.2). Lineage (NCBI taxonomy): Eukaryota > Viridiplantae > Streptophyta > Magnoliopsida > Magnoliales > Magnoliaceae > Liriodendron > Liriodendron chinense. Next base: position 656,425 of record ML058427.1, on the reverse strand, counting down.
TGAGGTCGGCTGCATTAAATGCAAGGGTCATCTATAGTGTGGCCGACCTGAGCGTTGGATCTGCCTCATTCTTGGTATTATGCCTTAAAATGATCTTAGAAAAGTAATGGACGAAGTAGATAAACAGATACATCACGGTGGGCTCCTCCACAGTTCGGTTTTGGACGCAATCCACGTCCATCAATCACAACTGTTTCCTATGGTATGGTCCATCTCAGATATGTGTCTCTTTATGTTTTTTGTCTCATATCCTAAAATTATTTAGTAAAACGATGGACGGAGTGGATATATAATACATACATCAAGGTGGGCCAACGGTAAGGGCCGGACCGTCTTGTGTGCGGCCGGGGCTGTACCTAATCCGATCCCGGTTTGTGTCGGTTCAACTGAAAGATTCCCCTGTGCGTCCCTCCTGGCGGTAAAATGGTGGCATCTGGATCTGGAATTCGCAGATTCCTTCTCGAGTTGGACCGGAATCCATTTGCAACACTCGTTGTACGCAGCGGGTAAAACACCCAGGCTGTGTGGGCCACACCGTATTGTGTACATGAAATCCACTCCGTCAATCCGGTGAACCATCTTATGTTTACCACAAATCCTGAAAATCATATCAATCCAAACACAGGTGGACCACGTAACGTATAACAATAAAAAAGATAATGCTCAAAACTTCTAAGTTCAAGATATTGGGCCCGTATGAGTTTCGGATCAGCATGATTTTTTAAATCCCTGTTCATCTTAATGATAAGCATCTAATGAACGGGTTGGATTGAATATAAACACCATAGTAGGCTCCACCCAAAACCTACGGTTGTCGTTATCGTAAAGCTATTCCACGTGCCGTGGCCCATCTAAAGTTCTCAATATAGGTGATTTTTTAAGGGAAATCGCTGCCCACGTGTTTATTTGAGTCAAGGTCAGCCACCACTTGTGGATAAATCTGAAGAAATTCTCAGGCGACACGTTTCACTGAGTCTCCCTTCCCTCTCGTTTTCCTCTTCTTTATTCCTTTGATACACTGGCAGAGTATGATGCATGATACGCAGGCACCTACAAAGTACTTACATATTACATATGTAGAATACAATTAAATCAAATCACACTTTACAAAATTGTGGGTTCCATTTTAGATGTATCATGAAACCAACATTACTCTTATTTGATCAAATGACTATACGATTGGTGGACACTTATTATACGGTTATCATCCAACGGTCCTTTTCTCAGCAAAAAATTATCCATGAATTAGAGGTTAGGATTGTTCAACTAATCTAATGTTTGGGTTTGTGAATTGGTGACAGTAAATCCAGCAATTTTGCCTCTGGTACAATTTATTAGTGCCTGCATATCAAGCATCAAACGCAGCCAGAGTATCAAATGGCTACCATTATCCGGTCTAAAAGATTGCGTGCGCATGGTGCGCACCGAGATCCAACTCGCTTTCGAGATGGCTACTCAACGGTGGGGGACCACCAAGTGCGCACGTTCCGTACACGAGTCAACCAAGGCCGCAGATAATAGACCAAAAGCCAAAATGAACAGTCGACATTGAACCATCTGATGTCCCGCTGAATTTAGATCGAGTGGCTGTGGATCTGACACGTCAACAATGGGTCCACGGTTTAGACGGTTCCTGATTTCATTTCCATGCCTTTGTTGGGCGTACTTTTAAATCAACCTGGGCCAATACCTAAGATGGGCCTAGTCCCAGATCTTCACCCATTTCCCAGCTAGATGTAGATCCATCTATGACTAGCCATTTAAGTGGTCCAGGCGGGCCCCTGGACGGTCCAGGATCGTTACATGAGCCAGATACCCGAGCACAGTGCCTCATCCAAGCCCACCACATAAACTAAATACAGGGGCCCAGTGGCTAGTTGAAGACCCTCTCACGAGGTAAATACTCGACGTGGGGCCCATTACATAAGAATCAGATCCAAGCCCAGCCCATAAGTTGGGTCCAATTAATCATCAGAGCTCAAGTATCATGCCCCGACCTGCGCATGGACCGTCGGTTTTGACCCAAATCCAACGACGGGCAGCGGGAAACATGCCGTGGCCACTCCAGCATTGGGATGCATTGGAAATTTCAGACCCGATAGATAGGTCCAAACCCGGGCTAGAAACTCGGGTCCATAAATATACAGCATCCAAACTGATCTTTGTTATGAGAACCATAGAAGAATATCTGATCCGAATACTTTGCAACCCCTGTTTTACACCCTAACTTTGCCGGGCCCACAGTTGCATATATAAAATCCTATCCGTACATCAGGTTCAATCCCCACCAGTTTTATATGTAAAATCCACTCCGCACATCAGGTTCAATCCTCGATTTTAGTTCCTGAGGATGGAAATCAGCCAGATCCGAAACTGAGGTGAGCCACACCATGGGGAACAACGGAATAGGATGCGAACCCACATGGTGTGTATCAATCATCAAACCCGTCAATCAGGTGTTAATCGTCACCATGAAGTGAAGATAACAAAACTAGACTGACCCAAAACTCAGGCGGGCCACACCACATGAACTAAGAGTTTTTAGGAGCAATTTTTAAAATTTTTCCCGTTGGTGTGGGCCATCAGAATTTTATATCAGAATGATCTTGTACAAGTGCAGTTTAAAGAATGGTTCCCAGCTGATTACCGGATTGGATTTAAATATACCACATGGTGAGCCCCACAAGCTAGTGTTTATGTAGCTGCCTAAACCAGGTGTTGCAGATGATTCAGCCTTTCTTGTTGGCGTGTTCTTTGTTGCTTGAGTTTGAACCGTTAGGGTGGATCTGGAGACTTTGAACGGCCTGGATCATGGATTCAAGATCCTGACCATTGCTGTAGGCAACTGCTCTGTCAGATCCGGCCACACGGAAAAAACAATTATAATACATAAATTTATCACTTGGGGCACTCTGCAATTTACACCACTGTTTATGATTTTTTCCACTACCAACAATCATCTTGATTAATCAACTTGCACCCTCTTCCCACTTCTTGTCCAGTTCATTAGCTCAGTCCCTCACACAGACAATCTTCAATATCAAGGCAGAAAAGAATAAGAAGAACACAAATCAAAACCTACAACAGCATTAGGACGAATTGCAATTCCTTCCAATTCCATTTTTTTTTAAACCTTTTCATGTAACAAAAAAATTGCTCGACAAAAGAATCGAATCAGTGAAACAGAGACGCCCGACGGGACATATGGGATACACAACTCCGTTAGCGCCACTCTTATTCCGTCGTCGTCATCATATACAAGTGCCGCCATTTCTCCTCTCCTTTGAAGAATACAATGAAAGGAAAGGGAATTCGGCTTAAGAATCATGGTGAGAAAATATTACACGAATCCCATCAGTTACTCTTTTTACATTCCAGTCTCTCTCTTTACATTCCACAGTCTCTCTCTCTCTCTCTCTCTCTCTCTCTCTCTCTCTTTTAATTAGACATTTTTAGAAGAGCAGACAACCTTCTGATTGCTGCTGTTTGAGCTGTTCCTTGGCTTGCTGCTGAGACCAGAAGGCATGGGCAGATAAGACTCTGTCCAGTAGCTCTTGTGGTACAGGCTCTCCCCTCCTTTGCTGGGGTGAGATTCTTGCCGTGTGCACCAACGTCTTCCACTTATCCTGAGCACCCCACCACCACCACACAAGAAGAAAAGAATATATAAATATAAAAGACAACTCCAGATACATGTGTACATATATACAAGAAGACTGTTGAAAGCTGCATGTGCCTCCTTTTCGCTTTCCTACATCCGTAGGCTGCATGCAAGATTCCACCATCTTGGAATGAGTAGAAGACTCTTTATAAAATAATATAAAGAGAAAAAGAAGAAAAGTATAGTATACTGTAGGCTGCCTACACATAACATGGTGGGACCCATATCAATCAAAAAGTGGGTCCCACACCTTCAGATAATGGAGACGCCTGGACTGCATCCATGGGCCACCTGCTTCTGATTGCCGAGCTACAAGTCCTACAACACAGGAGCGGGATTCTCTAGAACGTCGATGACTGTGGGTGGTCGAGAGGGCCCACTTGGGGACTTGGGATCTCAGCAGGAAATGCAAAGGTTAGGTTCCTTAAAGCCGGCTGGCTGATAGATGAAAGAGAATCAACTCATTTTGTTTTGATCTGAGTAGGCCCACACCAAATTGGAAAAGGTGGGTCCCACAGCTTCAGCCAATGGAGACGCCTGAGCTGCATCAGTAGACCACCAGACCAGAGAGATGAATGAAGATTATTGAGGGCAATTTCAATATCCTCCAACATATTGGTATTTTACTAAGGACCAAGTTTCAATATCCTCCACAAACGGCAATTGTTTTCCCATTTCCTTTTCTTCAACTGAAATCTGTGTAAAAAATGGGAACGGCAAAACACACCCCTAATCTTAGAAAGATGGACGGTGATGATCTAAGTTGTGGTTTCCTTGGCTTTCTAAAGAAACAAAGATTAAATTTACTTGAAAGGGGCATGATGGTCATTATGGAAATCAGTGCCTCCATGAAGTCATGCATGGAAGAGCATCTGCCCAGCACCTTCCCAGATAAGGACCAAGACAGCTCTCATTATATCAAGAAGACTACAGTACCCTGTTTTCTTGAGATGACTAAAATGCCTTCTGGATAAAATACAAGAGATTGACCAAATGCAGTTCAAATTCAACAGAAATAGGCTGCTCAAAAAGGACTAAAATACCCCCAACAATAGACTCTGGACAGTTTTTGTCAATGGATGAAAAAGTTCTTGTGGGCAAGGGTATTTGGTCAATTATCTGGAGAGTCAGCATCACTATCAACCAGAGGACTTTGGCCAGGTTTTTAATATCTTCCTCAAGTAGATAGGTTTAGAAATCCAACTTTGCATGCACCAACTTTCCTAACACCATCATACACATTTCCATCTTTGGAAAATCAGCTGAAGGCATTTAAAAAAGCCAACACATGGTTGAAAAAAGCCAAAACATGGTTGTCGGCAAGCGGTGATGGCAGAATGGAAGTTACAGTTGAATGGGGAACTCTAATTGCAGACTTGCGCACTAGGGGAAAAAGCAGCCTAAGTGCGCCACTGATTGTCCAAGTAAGCAAGGGACCCACCTAAGGCCACAAGGTCAGTACCAAACACATGCTTAGGTGGACCAGTCAGCAAGCAATTCAGATGCTTCTTTTTTTGGAAGTGCGTGTCTGAACTTGGGTTGCCACGATCTATTATAGAACCTTTTTTTGTTATGTATGTTTATATTTGAAGATAGAATGCAATAGAACACGAGCATGAAATATGAAGAAGATGCACAAATTGCATACCTTCAAATCAACATATGTTCGATGCTTTGCATTTTCAAACGCACGCAGTTTAACATCCCGCCACCTGCAAAATAAGAAGGCTCCCGAGTTAAAAAGGAGAAGAAGATCGTCCTAGTAGGTTGATTGCTTCGTTGTTGTTTTACTATTTCCCAGACTAGTTCTGCCAATCCCACACACATACATACCAGCTTAGCATGTGTGGGACATCGAGGCTGTGCATAAGGTGGGCCCCACTGTAGACTTGCCCAATCATAAAGCCAAGCCATCAACTAGGCAGGACACAGATGCATGTTAAATGTGGACAGTCAACATTTTTTCCATTGTTTTGTACGTGTGGTCCGCCTGATGAGTTGACGACCTTGGGCAGGCCAGATCAAGTGACGCACAGCTAAGATGTTGCACACAAGTTTGCACATGGAGAGGTGTGTGGGGAATGTGAAAGATGCAAAAACACAACATCCTGGGATAGTAACCAAGGGAAAATATCAGAAAGCAACTGTTAGGGCCACATTTTAGCTTGCCCTGAAAAATGCTTATATTCAAGGGTATTGTTCACACACCTCCCAGTTCCAAGCTTCTCAACTGCTTGAACAAGGGCTTCTACTTCTGAGACAGAAAATGGTCTCCTGATGCGGCGCTGGACGAGTTCGGATCGCCTTGATTTCCGGTGCAAGGGAACCATGGCCAGTGCCTCCATGCTCATAGCAGGAACAGGAACCAAAGCTCTTGAATTTGGTGTCGTTTTCTCCAACGATGTGTCAGTAGGGGAGGGAACTGAATCGTGATCACTTTCAATACAGTTGCCTGAATTAGCCAGCGGAGGATCTGGGGAGGCATCGGATGCTGGTCCTGGATTTGATGCAGGGACTTGCGGGTACCTGAAGGTAGGTCGACATGAAATATTTTGCAGAAGAAAAAAAAAATGATCAAAGCCCATTAGAGCTTTTGTTTCAAAAGATAAGGAATGGGCACTAGTGTTCTAAATGTGTCCAGAAATACTCCAGAAGTGACTCTATTCCTTCACCAGATGTAAACAAAGATCTGGTAAAGGAATAGGGAAAATACAACCAACTCTTAATTGTCAGCGATTTTATCGACAAGACATGATAGCACCTGTACGTAAATCCATATCATCCAAATCTTGGGCCCCATTATGGTTGGAGTATATCCTGAAAATCGTACTCAAAGGATCAATCCAAACCATCTGATTTTTTACCAGCAAATGGACAGGTACAAAGAAAATGGTGAGCACAGACCAAATTCCACAGCCAGCAACAGATGGTTCCATCTACAATGGGGCCCATAAATTTGGACAGTCTGGATTGACTTGCATATATGTCAAATACCTTGGACAAGTCATCACCATTTAAGATACAGTGGAAACCAGACGGCAAACTAGCCAAAAACATGAATTATGCCGCAGAAAACAAGAAAAACACCGATTTTTTTGTGTAGTTGCGCTGGCACTAACTTCTATGCTTCACAGGAAATGGTAGAAACTTGAAAAAATACACGGCATTTTAATCGTTCTAAAATAGTGATACTTTAGTGGGTTTTATTCAACGGAACGATAATAGGCCATCAGATTACTTCTTATGAAATTGCAGCAAATTACAGAAACCTTAACATGTGAATTTTCTTGTTACCTGGTCAGAGGTGGCTGAGTTGTGTCACAGGGAAGTAGATTCTGAGAACTTTCCGGCACGGAGGTGGTGGAGAATGTGCAGGGTTAGGCTCCAGTATAAAACCCAAACTATCCAGTTTATCATCATGAGAGATTCCTGTCTGAAGTAGAGTTTTGTTGTCGTCTCTAACCTTCTTACCCTGAAGAAGAACACCTATTCGCAGCCCGCCTCCAAGTACAGCGGTCACAGCTTCCATAACTGTCCTCTAGAAATCAAAATACATGCACCAACATAGACAATTAGAGATTTGTTAGCAAAACACATCCTGTGATGTTTGTCCAAGCAAGAGAGCGTACACCTACTAAAGTCTAAGATATAGTTACTTTGTGGAAAATAAATGAGATAAATTAATGAGCTATATGAATTAAGTGTTTGATCATTGAGAAGTCTTTAATCACCAATAGTTCTTTTTTTTTCTTTTTCTTTTTTCTTGCATTGTGCAAAAAACCCATCAGCCACATGGAAGAATACCTGCAACTCTTCTCATAGTTTTATCTTTGCTTTTCAAACGCATGGTGGATCCTTTATAAGGCAGCAAAATTTCGCCTTTCTCTGCCTGTGAACTGCGGGGTTACAGATCCTGATTGGGCAAATGACAGGTATTGCATCTCAACAACTGTTGCTTTTTAACAAATAGACAACTTTCATTTGATTTCATTTCCAGACTTTTTGAAAGAAATATATTTGAAAAATAATAAAAAATAAAAATCGATCCATCTATCCATATGAATGGAGCAGTTAGAACAGGGCATATGCACAATATATTACCCTGAAAATAGTATGATAGAAAAAGAAAGGGGAGCACCAGGTACCTTAAGTGAACCAACAGTGGCAGTTTCAGGAATCTCAATGAAGAGCTCTGGTACCCTAAAGGACTTGATATTGAGCTTCACTGTTCAGAGGAAACACAAGCTTCTAAGATCCTCATATGTCATGAACCAAAAGATGCAAACCAAACCCAAATCAATGAATTACATCTAGTTGTCATCCCATGAAAGACAGACATCCTACCATGCAGATCCCCATTTTCAAAAGACGATTTTTGACCTGCCGCTGGAGTTGAAGCCCCACATGCTGCAAAATAAATTGAGGAATTTTAGCAGAACTGCAAGTACTGCTGTGTGTGTGTGTGGATATAAGGGGGGGGGGGGGGGGGGGGGGGCCGGGGGGGAATTGGGGAGTGGGGGAAAAAGGGGGAAAAACAGACCTTGATGCATGGTTGGACTGGAGCCGGTCATTTCTCCATTGATAACCTTCTCAGGTGAATTAGAAATGCCTTCACTACTCATTCCCCCATCAGATGTTGACATTGAGCTTGGCTCAAATAACCTCCTTCTCTTAAAAGGATTACACCTCTGAGTCCTTTGGCGCGTGTAACATGATTTCCTGCTACGGAAAACAGGCTTCGTGTCTGAATCTGATAACATCACCAACAGTAAAAACTCTATTAATTAGGCAGATCATTCAGATGGAATACAATGCAAGCCTGATTGATCAGAATAACAGTTGCCATTGGGGGCAGCAAGGAAAATGGAACCTGCACTAAGGAGGCTTCGCTAGTATTTTTACTGCTGCATATATCATAAGTGAGGCATGTATGGGAAGGTCCCAAACATAGCTCTCTTGTAATTTGGTGCTGGCCTACAGTGTCAGCCTCATGAACCAGGAATTTCAAACATAACCTAAATTATGCAACCAGAAATAGCTTACCAGTGTTAGAAAGTTCCCCATCTCTCAACGACTTTGGAGATACTTTGCGGTGCTTGGTTGCTAATTGCTTTCTTATCCTCCGGTCTCCAACGGATGGAGGCCTGAAGGCCTTTGAGGTTATGGTGCTAGGTTGTGTGCACCCAGAAGAGTTTTCGTCATCATCTCTACTAACTACTTTGGCATCATCTTGATACCTGGCAAAAGAACTACAAGGAATGTGGTTCCCATACAAAGGCACCTCAATGCTGCTGTCTGAACTAACTAATGGAGGAGGCTTTGTATCCAACTCCATAGGCTCCTCCGAGCTGCATGTATCCAGGCCCATTCCATTTATTGCACTTCCTTTCTGCTTGGTTTCAAATTGTCTCCTGGTTTGGCCCTCTACCTTGCCATCACAAGACTCTGCACTGCCAGGGAAACCTTTCTCAACCTGGCACTTTCCATGGATCATGCGAGGAAAATTTCCAAGTTCCAAGCTTTTTTCAACTATCGACCCTTCAGCACAAGAAGTGTTCTCTGGTCCATTAGACTTTGTTATTACCGAAGCGCATCCCAAGGTCAAATCATCATGAGCATGGGAGTATTCCTTCGAAGCACAGTTCTGTCCATGCCTTTGCAAGCTAACTTTCGAGGCAATTGTGCTCTCATCACAGCTTCCTTGATCACAAGGTTCTTGTTTAAACAGTTTCTCTTCGTCCTGTTTTTCCTGTTTGATGGTAGGAGTCAGAGAGCTTTCTTTCTCAAGTAATAACTTGCCTGCTACAGTGGCCAGCAAGTCAAATGCACACATCTGATTGCCCTCAACTTCCTTTCTACATAAACGCTTCCCCTGAATATCAACAAGTGAAAGTTTAGGCCCGTTGCAAAACCCAAATTAAAAAGGGCAAACAGGCAATGCTGGAATAATGGTATAAATTTACCCTAGCTGATCTTGAACCACGGGGCATAGCAGGCACCTGGTAGCCATTAAAGCCGTACTCTAGCCTCTTCTGCAACACCATATCTCAGAGAAACGTCTGGAAAAGAATAATTCAAACTGGATCCATTCACCACAGTCTTCAAATGGAAAAATAGTCCCTCGCATTCAATGCCAAGTCACTGATCCATTACTCAGATTCCTGCAATGCAGCAGAAATGGGTATTTCCAAGGTTCAGAAACCACCAAACAACATGAAACTAAGTGGAAGGTAAAAGTGATAATGGCACAAAATGGAGGCTGATAATAAGGCCCTCGGATCTAGAAAATCAAATTGAAACATGAATAGCATTGTGAATAGAATGCAAATTACACAGATGTCTGCAAGAGCAGGTATAAAGTATCGGTCAATCACAGCCACAACCAATGGTATTGTTTTTGGAAATTGCGTCCCTCTAACAATATCCCAAAGAGACAAACATAATATGCTAAGGCCGTCTCAATGAAATTCAATAAATGTGTTCATCCGAAAGTAATCATTTTAGAAACAGATACGAAAGATTAACATCGCCAATTCCAATTAAACCTGGATCTTGGTAAAAAATCAATTTCCTTTGGCTTCCTCAATATCCCTACCGTTGGATAGGCAATGAAAAAACGAAAATTGTAGAAAGAAGCCCAAAAGATGAATGAGATAAATAAATAAAAACCCTCAATTAATTGAATAAGAAAAAAAAACTCATTTAGTAATATGAATTGGAACATATCTCAATGCAATGGGAAGCAACGTCGCAATTCACAGCCACACATAAACCTTTTCTCAGATTTACGAAACTAAAATAAAACTAATGATCTTGAATTTCTTATTATTATTTTTTTTAAGCACAAATTCTGAGCAGAAAAGTATCAGATCTCTTACATTTCAACACCTCTGAATACCACCAGCTTAGCTCTCAATGAAGAAACGTCATCCAAATTTGAATCTCAGACATCTCCCAATAGCTTCTGCAAATTCAAGAAGAATTATTTCTGTTTCATTAGAAACCACAAAATCCTCAATAAAGGGACCGAATCCATATAATCTAACACAGACAGAGAGTAAATCATATAATATCTATAGAAAAATTCAGTAAAACTCAAATACAAACTACTTTTGGATCCGAAAATCCTTAAGGCGGATGATTATTTTCCTACAAAAAAAAATTCATCAGAAGGCTTGCGCATCGGAAGAATAAAATCAAAAGAACATTTCCTGCAAAATTCAAGTCAAAACGAGCTGCGGATCCCAAAACCTTCAATCTAGAAGAACTCCCTCTATTTGAAATTTCCAAATTTACGAAAACAAACCCACAAAACCATGATAGAACAGTTTAAACATATAAAAATCTAGAATTGGAGGGGAAATTCACGTGTATTTACAGAAAATCTCTGCAAAATTCAAATAAAAAGTTTTGGATCCGAAAATCATTGAAACAGAAATAATTTTCTACTTGCAGGAAAAAAAAAAAGTAAATTCAAAATCCAGCAAAACCCATATAATTTCAGATCCAATGATCCACGAAACCAAAAGGAATTTTGATCAATTGCAAAATGATCTCATCAAATTATCGAAGGAAGGTATCAAAATCACCAAATCTAACGAATCAGGAGAAGAAGAAGAAAAAACCAGCCCCCATAGTTGCAGAAAATTTACGAAGAATTCAAATCAAAACGAAATTTCGTCTTCCAAAACCCTGGAATTGGGAGAGTTTTTTAATCGGAAATATCTATAAAAAATAAAAAAGAAATGAAACCCTTGAGGGAACGGATCAGAACTACAGAATTTAATAAATTAAAGCAAAATCGCACCATAATTTCAAAAAAATTACGCAGAATTTTCATACTAGAAATGAATGTCGGATCCAAAACCCTCGAAAAGGGTTTTAATCAGAAAAAAAAATACACGAAGCCATCATAGAAAAGATCGGAACAACATATTAAAAAAATAAATTAAAAAAAAACAAAAAAAAAAAACTGAAATTTTCTAATGAAGACTAGTAGTAGATCCCAAAACTGTCGAATGTAAATCAACAGAAACAGAATTACGAAAAATGAAGATTATTTTCCGGAAAAAACGTTCGGATCCAAAACGAATTTCCAAAAATTCAACAGATTTCAAGAAAAAAAACCTTTTTATTTCCAAACCCAATCCTTCTCCAACAAGAGAAATCCCGATGCAATATCAGATCAAACCGGGAGGAAAAAAATCAAATTCAACAAAAAAAATATCCAGAACAAAAACCACAAATTTCAATAAATTTCGCAATAAAAGGGAAATTCGCCAGAAAATGGGAGAAATTCCGAAATTGAGGTTATCCTGTCGTGAAAATAGAAGGGAATTCAATCGACTCACCTCCCAAGAACCGATTTTTCTCAAATTTTTCGAATTCCGAGGCGATCGATCGCCAAAAACTGACGAATTTCTTTGAAATTTTATTGAATTACGACGTTGGTCGGATCGGAAATTTTCCAGAGAATTTCAAGATATCTCAGAAATTGAATTCCTTCTCTCTCTCTCTCTCTCCCTCTCAGAATGCCAAAAACCCTCTGAAAAACCATCTCCTTTGCCTTAAACCCCATGCTCTTATACCATTGACCCACGCAACCGGTACCAGCCGGTAAAAGCCCATATATCCTCGGGTTACAGCCGGTGGCGAAAACCACCTAGACCGGTTCCTCCCTTTGGGGTGATCCACGCCCAGCTCCAATCAATTAGATGCGCGCCACGTGGAGGAAAGTTCATCTTACGGTGGAGGTTGGATTGCACGACCTTGTGGGTTGGAAAAAGGGACGATTTAGTGAGTTCCAGCACGTGAGGTGGACAGTTATCCTCGCGACATGGTTATTAATACGATAGAATTTTGTAAGATCGGGACCGTTCATCGACTAGAGCATGATTTGATCATGAAAATAACCATCAATTAAACTCGTAAAATCTTCATATATCCATATTTTTCCGTCTTCCCTATAACTTAAACGGTTTTATTTTAAATGTAAACTAGATAAAACTGTATTCCTTCAGTTTTGAATGGTTCAGATCTTTTAATCATGATCTACATTTTCACAGGTCCCGAGAAGTCAGTCTATCGATCTTACGTGCGAGACTATACTTGGAATTCACCTTTGGGAAAACGTGGGGTAAAAAAGCGGGAGTTTCGGAAATATAGACATTGAAAGAATTAATTTTTTGGATTTTAATTTCCATGAAAAAAGAAAAAAAAAATAGTGATATTCAGAGGAGAACGAAGGGTCTTGATCTGACAGATGTGGCCCATCAGATCAACGGTCACAATTGGCAATTCCTCAGCTAGACATCTAACATGATATTCCTTTTTTTTTTACTTTTAATTGGGAAAAAAAATTCGGGGAGTAATTACCAGCTTGTTAGCCTCATGTTTATGGTGTGGTGACGCTATCGAATCTTTGCGGGTGGGCCCGGGTTCCATTATCAGGACCGTTGATCTTGGCGTAGAAGAAGATAGAAGAGGATAAGATATAAGGAAAGAAAAAGGTTTATAATGAAAGGCTAAAGAGCAAAAGATTGGATGGCTAGGATCTTTGGACTGTGGGGCCCAACTTGATGTATGTGCCTCACATCCACGCCGTCCATCCGTTTTGAAAGCTTATTTTAGGGCGTGATTCCAAAAATGAAGCAGATCCAAATATCAAGTGGACCACACCACAGGAAACAGTAGAGATTAACCATTTACAACTTCTTGTGGGGCAAAAAAAGGGGAGTTGGATCAAGCTGATATTTGTGTGGTCCCTTCATCCCGGTCTTTATGACCTTATCAACAGGTTGGATGGAAAATAAACATTCTTGTGGCCTCCAAGAAGTTTTTAATGGTGGATAGCCAGTCATCTTTGTTTCCTTTGGTGTGGTCCACCTAAGATTTTGATCTGCTTAATTTTTTGGGATCGTGCATTAACATGATCGTTAAAAGCAGATGGACGGCGTGGATGTAGGAAAGATACATCAAGGTGGGCCCCACAGTCAGAGATCCACCAAAGCCGCTTCGAGGATCTCTTAACGAGGAAGGATGATGGAGCATCGTCCATCAAGAGCCGGTCCTATCAGATCACCGAATCTGAATTCACATCAGGAGGGGCCATGGTTGAGTGGTTCAAAGCATTGATCTGGTGGGGCCCACCATTTAAGGCCCATTGTACTGCAATCTCAACGGGATAGAATAACTCCAACCCGAACATTGGACTAAAAATTGACAGAAAAAAAAAAAAAAAGGTAGCAACGGTCCGCATTCAACCAAAAAAAGAATCTATGGCTAAGATCTTCCAATCCAGGATAACGGTCGATCCACATTGGTGCCCCGTGAGACCAATTGCCTGGATTGCCGCTGCCCCACGAGAATGGACTCTGAGATTCCATGGAGACCAGAAAATGGCAGTGCCATCTCTCCACAGAACACGTGGCAAGTTGATTTGCAAATCAGGACCGTCCATCTAGTTCCCCCGTACTGTGGATTTCTAACGAGTCAAATTTCACATGGACCAGATGATCCTAACCCTCTATCCCGTATTCTTCAAAGCAACGGGTGAAAACGAAAAATGTTGCAGACTCAGATTGGCGCGAGTGAAGAAAATGGACGTCCAGATTTGTCTGAAAGGGGTGATTTTTTAAACATCAGATATCCCTGATAGGGCCCACTACATGCAGGAAAAGATACGTAGGACCCACCATACTGTATGTGATTTATCCACGCCGTCCATCCATTTTTTCAGTTCCTTTTAGGGCATGAGTCCCAAAATGAGCCAGATCCAAATCTCTGGTGGATCACACCACAGTAAACAGTTGTAATTTAATGTCCGCCATTAAAATATTCCTACGGCCCACTGTAATGTTTATTTGCATCAAACACGTTGACTACGTCATTCAGACCCGGATGAAGGGCAAAAAACAAGCATCCGCTCCATCCAAAACTTTTGTGGCCCTCAATAAGTTTTTAATGGTGGGCGTTCTATCACCACCTTTTCCTGTGGTGTGGTCCAATTGATATTTGGATCTGCCTCATTTTTTGTTTCATGCCCTAAAATGATCTGCAAAAATGGATGGACGGCGTGGATTAAACACATACATCATGGTGGAGCCCACACAGACTTTCAAGCACCCACGTCAGTACAGGAAGGGTGACTAACGAATCCGAGTCCAAAAAGGCAAAGCAGCTGTCCTACAATAACACCTGAGAGCTTGGCCCACCGAATCTCGACCGTGCATATGTGACAGACCAACGCACGCAAAGATGGCAAGTGTCGCAAAAAGTTACTGATTGTCCGTCCACTGATTGGTCTACTTGTGTAAAAATGTTCACCGATTGTCCCACGTGAGGATTTAAATTGTCAGGCCATGGGCCACTAAAGCCACCAATCTGATAGGAGAATCTACAAAGTGCATTTTTTTCCGTGGCCCACTAGTGCATGGCTCTGATCATCAGACCATCGTGTCACGTGAGTAGTGCTCTAGAGAGCATGCAGAACATGATATCAGGCACACCATCACCAGACATTGAACTTGCTCGGTTCTGAAAAGTGGTACCATTCAATACCCGGGTGGAGAGTGCATACAGTTCCATTCGGTTTCCATTATCTGCAGGTAGGGCCTATTTTTCAGTTATCCAAGCTGCTGGCATCATGATCCCACTACGAACGGTCCATGAACCAAAATCTGAAATGGTCCATGCACCAAGAGCCTTCCCGAGGGGAAAAATCATAAACTTGAAGGTTGCAAAGAAAAGGAAAGGTCCTCATTTAACCAATAAAAGGTCAAATATTCAATAGCTAGGATCTTTCATTTGCAAGCCGTCGCGTTGAATTCCAGCCCAAATCTTAGGCGGACCACACCATAGGAGCATTTGTGGTTGAATCCCCATCATTAAAATTACATGGATTCCACTGGAATGTTTATTTGCCATCCAACCGGTTCATAAGGTCACAAAAACTTTGATAAAGACACCACATTGTTGTCGCAAGGATTTGGACAATAGATCTAGATGACTGCAATCAACCATGTAGCCTTCAATTCACATGTGAGGGCTTCCCTGATTTCTTGGACCTAGAAGAAGAAGGTGAGTAGGCGGGGAGGAAATGCCACTGGGCGGCGATGGACTTTCCGATGCCTAAGTTAGGTCGAAGGGCAAAGAGAATGAGGGTTTGAAGGCTAAGATGTTTCGTACTTTTGAAGTATAGATTTTGATCCTATTTATAAGACTTGGGAGTGGTTCTAGAGAGTTGGATCATTTTAGGATATGTCGGTAGAGTCTCAGTTGGAGAAAAATTCTCTCTCCCAATCATGTAGCAACTACGAAGGGACCACCTTAGGAACTCGACTAACGTAATCACTATCTCTGGCAAACTTAGTGTGTAATTGGACATAGGACTCAGTGAGTTCAAGAACTCTGTATGTTACTAACTTGTTAAAGAAAATAGAGATATCTGTTATTGTAGACAAGATTGATCAGATTTTTTATGATTTCCTAAACCCGGGGGTTCCGGTTTATATAGATCGGGTGAATAGACCGTTGCACATGAAGCCATTAATGATCAGAACGTTGCAAAAATGTTTCTGACCGTTGACTCATTAATCCAGACGTTTCAGACCGTTGGATTATTAATTTGACCGCTTGAATCACTAAATGACTGGCCATTTTTTGGGCTGTTGTCATTAATCAACGTTAGTTTCTAGTCGTTCTCTGCAACAAATGGATCTGAACATTTTACAAAAATCATATAAGCTGGCTTTCTCACACGTTTGCTACTAACACTTCTACAGCCACATTGCCTCACTACCCAAACCCTCACTCTCGTCAACACCCACGCCATCACTAGTGCGCGTGCATGTGTGTTCCAGTGCTCCAACCCTCAAGCTCTCTCCCCTTTTTCTAAGCAAACTCACCACAAGAAAGTTTATAAACCTCTAAAAAACCACATGTCTAACCGATGTAGGATTAAATAAAAATTTACTTTTTCACATTTTTTTTCAAACTAGTTCGAAGGCAAACAAAAGTTTCATTTGAAATTTTGATTTTCAAAATTCAAATCAATTATTTGATTTAACTAACAGGAGAAATTCTCAACAATCCCCAGCTTGATTAAATTAAATAATAAAAAATTGTCATATATTAGATACAATGTTATACATAAATAAATATATCTTTCGATTTGAATTTTTCCATAGTGTAAGTATTTCAAAGTTTTATCAAATTTTTTTATAGTCGCAATCTTGAATTTGTTATTCCTTAATGACAGAAAAAGAGATACTGTTAGTGCACTTTTTTATGGCATACTAGTGCACCTTATTTGTCAATCATGAGTGTCCATATATTATAATGTGGGTTGAGCCTTGGCAAGCTGAAGACCGAAGATTCAAGTAGATCAAAAGCATCAAGGAAGAAGAACAGGCAAATGAGATGCCTCGATGACCCTAACCCTTTGAACCAAATCACTCAAATCATCTTAGATGACTTGGACCAACAAGGAATACCCTTAGTCATCCTTATTAGCCTTAGATCATATAAAAAAACATGATAAATTAGGTTAATAAAAGAGGTGGAAGTTGCTGTAAACAATTAGGCCCAAACAGTAATTTTCGATAGACCTTCGATATATCGGAACCATGTTTCGACAGGTCTTCGATTAATCGAAATGCCCATTTCGATATATCGAAATATGTCCAACAAACTTACAACTCTTTAGACAAATTCTTCGATCCATTGAATTGGTATTTCGATGTATTGAAATCACTCATCTCGATATATTGAAAATAAATCTAGTAACTCGCTGAAACCTCTAAATAAAATTTTCAATATATCGAACTGGTAGTTTCAATATATCGAAGATCGCTCTGATCAATCGAAACCCATTTTTTATGTATCAAAGCGACCATTTTTCTACCCGTTTATGACAGTTGAAGATTTTTCTTTAAATACGGGAGATGCGGTTTTTGGGCTTATAAGAGGGATTTTGAGGAGATAGAAGCTACAACCATTGCTTACCATTAGGAGCTCTACTCCTTACCCTAGCAAGGCATTCTCCTTGTGATTCATCACAAGCTTGGAGCATTCAAAGTTTAAATGAGAATGTACTTGTTCCCTTTTGATTCCTAGGAGTTTAGACACCTTGATCATTGGTAAATCATTTGTCTAAACACCACCTAAGAATCCAAATAGGTATACCCCTCTAGGAAATTCATTTCCTATCATTTGTAGAAGATTCAACACCTCCTAGTACCTTGGGCATCTCCGTCTGAGCATCATATGTAAGGTGGCTGATCTTGAAGCTAGAGCATTGGTGACGCAATGGCATCAAATATCGGGAAAGCACAAGGGGAGCTGATTTGAGCATGAGAGAGCAAGAAGAAGCAACTGAAGTGGCACTATAACGGGGCTCAAATCCGACAAGTAAGGTTGTCATTTGTTAGAGTTCATCCACTCTTTTTTAGTGGGAATTGAATGTAGAGTTTGTTTGTCAAACTCAAATTTAGGGTCGTTTGTCGATCATTGACTTGTTAGTTGAGCTTAAAAGTCTAGGGACGCTTGTCATTCCTTGGCACGTTTGTCAGGCCTAAATTCCAGAGACGTTTGCCGTTCTTTAGCACATTTATCGGGCCTAAACTAGTCTCCAAGGAGAGCCACCAACACGGGTGTAAACATGTAGGTTGGGAGAAACCTATAAACTCCTCGATCGGGTGGATCCAAATTTAAGACACCTAAATTGGGAGGAACCTGATTTAAACTCCCTAGTAAATGTTGGTGTGCTCAAATGGGTTGAGTACTTGAATGGGAAGTGGAGTAGACCCAAAGTCGAACCATTATACATTATTGTGTTTGTGATTGTATTTGAGCACATCTCTTATCATGCATTGTATTTAATTGATTAATTATGAATGCTTTATTAAAATGTATGCTAGGCACTTGATAAACACATCCACACACAAAAGATGTACTTTCACTTACTTGAGTAGACTTGAACTTATATGATCCATTCTCATATAGTCTACCTAAGTTGCATAGATTAGATGCTTGATTAGTTTAATCATTTGATAATTTATGCATGCTTAGACTAGGTATCTTAATTGTTTATCATATGCTAGTCTTGTGATTGGACCCATTTAGGCTTGGAAGCCGAAGTATTCTTGCTTACTTAGTTTAATTTGTTAAATGGTATAAGTAGGCGAAAAGAATTTTAAAAGGTCCTAATTACCCCCTTCTAGGACTTAGCCATAATTCTAGTTATTCCGCTCTTAAGTTTCCGCACATATATGGGTAGGTGTCATGTTAGATTACCGACGTAATTTCATATACCATACACATAATCACATCTGTGTTATATGAGTTTTCTTATATTACTCGCTTCTCACATTTAATGGCCATGTGTTTCATGAATGATTCTAAGAGAAACTCTAACTCTCATGAGATGCGGCATCACTTCTCCATTCATATAGGTAAAATTCTTCTAATGTCCCCGTTACTATTAAAACACTTATATTTTATATTAGATTTCATTAAGAATGCTAAGACTCGACCCTTTATCTACAACGTCCAGCATTATTTATCTTGGATGAGGTTTTATATAGTTTTTAGTATTGAAACTTTTCACTTATTAGTTACTTGTTTTTACCCATTGAACTCAAACTTAGGGGCCATTTGCCATCTCTACTAATAAGAGCTTATTTACTTATTCTAAAAAAATAAGCTCTTATTTTGGAAACTGACTGTTTAGTAAAGCTCCAATTTTAAAGCTTATATTTTTAGAAACTAGCAAAAAAACTCTCAAATAATAAGTGATGGGAAGGTCACTTTTTCTTTACGAGCTTTTTTTGCTTAAGCAGATAGACATTTTTTGTTAATTTTTTTACAAGTTTGTCCTTAAACTTTTTAAGTAATTCCCATCTTTCCCTCCTCTTCTTTACAATCTCTCAAAAGTGGGCCCACATAATGCACTTTCTCATCAAAGATGGGCCCTACATGATTGATGACCCACATTAAAGGTGGTACCTACATGATGGATGGTGGACATTGAAGGTGGAACCATATGATGAAAGGTTGACATCAAAGGTGGGCCCACATGATGACCAACGACCCATATTGAAGGTTGGGCCCTACATGATGGATGGTCCACAGCAAAGGTGGGACCCACATGATGGATGGCCCATATTAAAATGTGGCATTGTATGATAGATGGACTACAAACATCAAGTGGGCTCCACATGATGGATGGTTCATAGCAAAGGTGGGACCCACATGATGGATGGAGGACATCAAAGATGAGCCTACATGATGAATGACCCATATTGAAGGTGCCCCCACTTGATGAATGGTCCACATCAAGTTGGGCCCACATAATGCACGGTTCACATCAAAGAGGGGCCCCACATGATGGATGGCCCACATCAAAGTGTATCTCAACATGATAGACTATCCACGTCAAAGTTGTCCCCACTTGATGGACGGTCCACATTAAAGCTGGGATTCACATGATGGATGATGGACATCAAAGGTGGGCCCACGTGATGGCGATTGACACCAAAGGTGGACCCACATGATGAACGACTTGTATTGAAGGTGGGGCCCTACATGATGAATGATCCACATCAAGGTGGCCTACATAATGGATGAAGTGGGCCTCACATGATGGATGGCCCACATCAAAGTGTGGCCCCTTGTGATGGACTATCCACATCAAGTAGGCACCACCAAATTGACAGTCCACATCTAAGGTCTTGCATGATGGAGGGCCCATATTCAAGTCGGCCCCACATGGACAGTCCAATTCGAAGGTGGGATCCACACAATGGATACATCAAACGTGGATTCCACATCAGTGGACATTGAGGGGCCCCACATAAAGGACATTAAGCATTGATGGTGGGCCCCACTTGATGGATGAACTACATCAAGGTGGGCTCCATACAATGGACAGTCCACATCAACGGTCAACCAAAATAATTGTCTTGATTGCTCTTATAATGGAGTTGTTGTAATCTATAAAAATGACATCGACTACCCTTTAAAAAAAGCTCTTATTTGAATATTTTACCAAACATGCTTATTTCAAATAAGAGATTTTTATAGTTTTGAAAATGTGATTTACTAAACGACCTTATTTAAAACAAGAGCTAGAGCAAAAAGAGTTTATTAAGGTAGCTCTTATTTGAAAAGCTCTTATTAGATTAGAGTAGAGATGTCAAAAGAGCCCTTGGAGCTTTCTAATGTTAGGATGGGTTTTCATCACTGGTGAAATTTTGAGTGAAGAGTTTTAACCTCATCCCTCTAGATGATTTCCTTACCAGCTCTCTTGTTAGAGGTTTAGTGAAAGGATCAATCAAGTTATTGCTTGACTTAACATATGAGATCACAATGATTTCATCTCGAATCAATTGTCTTACATAGTCATGTCTCAGACTCATATGTGCCATTGTAGGCTCTTACTAGATTGACTTTACTATCACAATGAAGTGAAACAATCGATATAGGTTTCACATGGAATAAGATTTCTAGTAGAAGATTTCTTAGTCACTCAACCTCTTTACCTCTTGCAGTCAGGGTTATGAACTCAGATTCTATAATCGAATGCATTATACAAGTCTGTTTCTTAGATTCCCAAGAGACAACGGCACCTCGTAAGGTGAATACCCACATTTTTGTGAGCTTAATGTCCCCTTTATTCGATATTCAACTCGTATCGGTATATCCTTCCAACATGTGGGAAAAATTTGGGTTGAATAACCTTAGTTCTTTGGTTGCATTTAGGTAACCAAGAACCCTACTAATTACCTACCAGTATTCCATATTAGAATTACTAGTAAACTTGTTTAGTTTACTCACAATGTATGCTCTATCCGGTCTTGTATACTGTATTGCATATATAAGACTGCCTATAACACTAGCATATTCAAGTTGTGCAACTATTCTTCCTTCATTTTCTTTCAATTTGATATTTGGATTAAAAGAGGTATTTGCCTCTTTGATTTTCAATTGGTTAAATTTGTTTAGTATCTTCTCCAAATTTTCTCTAATTTGGTGGGTAGGTATCCACTTATCCAAGATCTTTCATTTTGAAAATGGAGGAGAAAAACCTCTTTGTTTCAGTTACACATTTTATTGTATTAATAATAATTAGCATGTCATCAATATATAGACATATAATTATAATGTAATCACTACACACCTTAGAATAAATGCACTTATTAGTTACATTATGCATGAAATCATAAGATAGCATAAAATCTGCATTGTTTTCCTGTAATATGGTCCACCTAAGATTTAGATTTGTCTCATTTTTGGACTTGTGCCTTAAAATCAGATGAAAAAAATGAATGGGCTGCGTGGATAAAAGACATACATCATGAGCCTTGAACCCATCCCTTATGCTAGTCCTAGTGGGACTAGCAGATCCACGTCCGTAGCAAAGGGGCTGTGTGTGCAAGATCTCAGTTACGTATTGGGCAAGCCCTGCTGTTTAGATATCTTGGTCCAAAAGTCTGGCCAGTCCGCTGTTAGGTGGGCCAAATGATTTTTGCTTATAGAAAAAGTGATGAACAACACACATTCAAAGTGCAGGTTGGGTCCATCCGATTAAGAGACTGGTCTAATATTTTAGCCAGGGCACCTGCACAGTGGGGCCTACCCAAGGGCATCCAGGACCTCCTACACAATGGCAATTGGCAACAAGCTCTTGCCAATCATCCATATTACTCTTGCTATAAAAAGAAAATGAATGACTTTAGGGAGTGAGTACGCCATAATCCAATTTATCTACATGTATATCAATCCAGATCATTTAAATTATGGTGAGTAGACTATGGAATTCAGTTGGACAATGATATACACCCAACTAGTGCACATCAAATGAATCAACGGTTGAATTTATTAAGCAAATTTAGCGTGTTAAGATCATCCAATTTTAGTGACTTTTGATAACAAAATTAGGCCCACAATTTGTACACCCTAAATTGAATGGGGCCAGATTACATGTTTTTTCTTTACTTTTTATAACCTATGCAATGAAAGTGGGCCCACCTTTTACAACACTAGTTATTATCTTAATTTGGTCTACATTGTACTGTTAAGGAAATTTTCAAGAAAATTTATTTTGCCAAACATCTCACTTGGAAATAATATAAATTTTCTCATGAAAATGTGATTTAAAAAACAAACATGAAAAATCATTTTTCCTTTCCCACACTTTCTTGGAAACAACATTTCTTGAGAAATATAATTTTCGTTCTTAAGCTTTCCCTAAATCCAAATGGGGCCTTAGAGGAAAAGGAAAAGAGAGGGAGAGAGAGGGGAGATCAATAGAGAAAAAAGCTCGATTAGGTTGATAAGTTTATGACGTTTTTCATTTTTTTCATTATTCTACGAAATTTTAACCAGATTGATGCAATGAACGGTCTGGATCAACTGTATGTCTATCACATAGATTTATGTAAGCATACACAGAAAAATCATATTTTCTGCATAATCACTTTTGACTTTTGGCATAGGGAATTGTGTAGGGCCAATTTGATTTGTGTGATTAGATCCACACAGACCAACTGATTTTTGAGGTCAAAATATGTTGGGACCCTGAATATCAGATCGATCCTACCATCAGATGGGCCGCACTAATCAGATAACGAATTTAAATAATTTAAAAGACTTAGAACGATGTGGGCCATGGAAGTTTTGGATTAATATGATAAATGTACATCTCTTAATCAACCATGTGAAGGCCAATGATCATTTTGGATCTGACCAATGTGCGTAATTGGACCCTAAAACCAAGATTAAGGAAAATCCCTAAATTATAGTTCGGTTTGTTAAAACTAAATCGTCCAGAGATTGTTAATTCAACATGCGACGTTGTCGATCCAACCAATAAATCATGGGTTCGTGTTGGTTCGACCGACAATGCGGACAATCTGTTCAATTTCGGTTTTGAGAATTTGAATTAAAGAACTAATTATAACTATAATTTGAAATAACTTATACATTCTGAGACAATGAGAATATTGATGGATGGTAGAAGAGCACTTTAATTGATCTACTTGGTCTCGTTTTAGATCTTAATAGCCTGCATTAAGGGTTAGATTTGAAAGAATTAATTGAACAGTGTTGTGGACCGAATCTGAAAACTGATCAATCAAGACTGGCACCACCATGCAAATTTACCTAAATTGGAATATGACTATGATGGTATACTACGTTTAGGGAATACTTAGGTTTTGTTGAGTTCGACTTGGTTATTTAAATGAAATCAATCCCACCTGATATCTGAGTGAATGATCCCAACATGTTTCGTCTCCATTGGAATTAATATAATGTTGTTATTAATTGTTATGTTCGATTAATTGTTCTTTTTTATGTTTGTCTAATTTGATTGATTTAGAAATTAAATAATTTGATATTATGACTTGAGACATGATTTAAATTGTTTAGATGTGGATTTATTTAATTCTCGTTTATATTGGTTATATGTATAACTGTCTATCACACGCAGTGGTTGTTAGATGAATTTTATTTATATATGTTGATCGATCTGATTTAAAGTTTTAATTGCTGAAACTTAACATGTTACGTGCACAATACATGCCTACTCATTCCTAGAGACCACTTAGATGAAAAGTTGTTCCTAGAAGCCATACTTCTAGATGCGGGCATAGCTCATGCCTACGAACACGTAAATGCCTTTCTAAGCGGCGGATGAGGGCCTTACCTATGCTAAGCAACATGTAGATGCCTTTCCAAGTGAAGGATACAGACAGGTTGAAAAAAATTCTAACTCAAGCAAGTGGGTGTGTTATTCCCACTTGAAACAATTTTACTTTGTATGCATTGAATGATTCATTTGCTATTATTGCTTATTGTTTTATATTAATTATATTATAGATAGACCATGTTGGGAATTCTCACCAAGCTTAGTCAAATTACATTTTATTAATGGAAAAACCATACAAATATAATGAAAATTGAGCCTTTAATGTTAGAGTAGGAGAATATGGCTAGGCCTTTGGATGACCCACAGGACACGTGGCCATATTTAACAGAAGAATAATTGGTTGCATTAGATTGATTTTTTTTTCAAGTTATTCATTTGATTAATTAAGACATATTTATATTCTTGGATTAGTTTATGTTTTAGGTTATTTGATTTATTAGGAATGCGACATCGGTTTGTAATTTCGGTTTGGTTGTGCCGAAAATGAATTTTAATTTCGTGAGTTGGTTGTTTAGAATTACATTAAGGTCCTAAATGGGTGGGCTATTAAATTTTTAGTTGGAAATTTATGAATTAAAGTTTGCTTGATTCCATGTGTGTGAACGTTTATAAATGAAACCTAGAATGGGCAGCATGAATATATGGTTATGGCCTCTGAATAAACTATACTTTTAATGGTTAAAGTACACTTAGTGTATGAGTTGTGATGCAGCTCAAATTTTGGGTCATGACACATCGCAAATTACATTCCATTATCTATAATAAAGAGAATCATTGCTAACTAGCCACGCAATCATGTATATTCTTCCAAGCCATTACATAAACTATGGTCTTCTATATTTTGACGTATGTTTATATGACAACTACTCATTCTAATTCTTATGATTACATAACGAGTGACTCATGGAGACAAGTGTCTTGGCTTCTCATGATCTTCTTTCTGCCAAACACATTAGCTGTAATGATTTTATCTTGATCTTGTTGGGATAGAAAGGGCCCGCAGCGGAAGCAAAGCCGAACAAAAGCAACAAATTCAATCAAACAAGCCACAAAATGCAATCACAATGCATGCAATCACCCACACATAGACAATCGGATTTTTACGTGGAAAAACCCCTCACGGGTAAAAAACCACGGCACAAAGCGACACAAATCCACTATAAACTCAGAAGTTACAAGAGATGGAACCCAAGACCCAAAAACCCAAGCCCACAAGAGAAATCCCAAGCTTACCCAAGAAGAAACTCTCTTCTCCAAGCTCTTTCTCTCACCTTGGACGTGTTAGCAACACAATGAGATACCCTAATCCCGTTTTGGAGCGCTTAAATACAAAAAACGGAGCAATTAGAGTCAGATTAGGAAACTGCGTACAAGTAGTTCGCGCAGGGTCGGGCGCCCGGCCAACCAAAAAACAGTCCAGCGAGAAACTTTGGAAAAACTGAATTTCGGGCGCCCGGTCACCAACACCGTGGGGCGCCCGGCTGTCGTCTTCACGCATGAAGAGTTGAGGCGTTCAGCCCAACAAACTCCACCACGACTCAATTCTTCATGCAACACCTCGCCACGCACCATCTCCACCTCTACTTCGTCATCATTACAGTCCCGTCGCTTCTCATGCCCCATCGACTCTATCCTTGCATCTTCACACGTCTTGTTGCTCTTCCCATGTGGCCCTTTTTCTCTTGCCACACTTGAACAACCGTGGATCCCGCTGCCGATCCCGCAGCTCCACCATGAATTGTGCTTCCGATCACCTTGTAAAGATTATCGCACCTTCGTGCCTTGATCATCACGCGTGCTCCCTTCATCACTTTACAATATCGATCGCAGCCGATGAACCTGCACCCTTTCGCCTCGAGTGCACCAAGAGATATCACGTTTCTCTTCATCTCAGGGACATGCTTTACACTTTCAAGGATCCGTTCGACTCCATCGAACATCCTAATGCGCACAGAACCAATCCCTACCACATTGCGAGCGTAGCCATCGCCCACAAACACCGATCCACCATCATGCTCCTTGTATGACATGAATGAGCTTCGGTCAGGACATACATGACATTATGCCCCTGAATCCAAGAGCCACTCTCCACCAAGAGGCTCTATGCCAGATACAGTCAAAACATCACAACCGTCACCACAGTCCTCTATGGTATTAGTTCCTTCCCTAGAAGAACCTCCAGATCTCTCTTGCCTTTTATCAGGATTCGAACAATCCCTTTTCACATGTCCTTCTTCACCACAATTCCAACATCTCACCTTGTGCTTTCACTTGCCTTTTGATTTAGATTTCGATGAAGGAGATCCTCCACCCCGCTCAGAATTCCTCCCCATCATAACCAGTGCCTCATCAGTAGAGGGACCCACGCCGCCGCTTTTCCTTCTCATCGCCTTCGCCTGAAGGGCTGAGATAACGGTTTCTACGCCAATAGTCTCCCTACCTGCGCACAAAGAGTCCTTGAGTGACTCATATGATTCTGGAAGAGAATTCAACAGGATAAACGCTTGATCCTCGTCTTTCATCGGCTCATCTACATCCATCAACTTGCAAATAAGCCTATTGAAATTGCTGATGTGGCTCTCGACATCGGCCCCCTCCGTCATCCTCAGATTGTACAACTGAAGCTTCAAGTATATGCGATTTTCAAGAGATTTCTTCGCATAGATATTCTCTAACTTCGCCCATGTTGCAGCCGCAGTCTTCTCTTTTATGACGTTGTACAGGACCTCATCTGCAAGGCACAATTAGATTGAGACATTGGCCTTTTCATCGATCTTCTTCCACTCTTCTTCTTTCATAGCTTCTGGTCGCTCTCCAAGGAGCGCAACTTGCAATCCTTGCTGAACTAGAAGGCCTTTCATCTTTACCTTCCAAAGCTCAAAATTATTTTTCCCCGAATACTTCTCTATGTCGAACCTCATGCCTGATGCCATGCTCTTGTCTCAGATTCGAATTTCTGCTACACCCCAACGATCTCTCTGATACCAGTTGTTGGGATAGAAAGGGCCCGCAGCGGAAGCAAAGCCGAACACAAGCAACAAATTCAATCAAACAAGCCACACAATGCAATCACAATGCATGCAATCACCCACACATAGACAATCGGATTTTTACGTGGAAAAACCCCTCACGGGTAAAAAACCACGGCATAAAGTGTAACGCCCCCACAAACACTGTACAGATATTTTCCGCTCTGGGCACGCACGCGCGCCCGCACGGTTTTGGTCCCGAGGTTTCCCCCAAAACGCGTCTGTACAGGGAAGGTGAGAACCGCACATATAGCCCAGAATCAGGGCGCTCATCCATCCGATGTGGGACTAACCTCACCCAGGCCCTACCAACTGGAGCGCTATTTTCGAAGCCCGACCAGTCCCCAACGGGAACCCGGATGCAACCCACGCTCGGACCACAGCCAGGCTGCACTGGGGCGCTAGACAAAGCGACACAAATCCACTATAAACTCAGAAGTTACAAGAGATGGAACCCAAGACTCAAAAACCCAAGCTCACAAGAGAAATCCCAAGTTTACCCAAGAAGAAACCCTCTTCTCCAAGCTCTTTCTCTCACCTTGGACGTGTTAGCAATACAATGAGATACCCTAATCCCGTTTTGGAGCGCCTAAATACAAAAAACGGAGCAATTAGAGTCAGATTAGGAAACTGCGTACAAGCAGTTCGCGCAGGGTCGGGCGCCCGGTCACAAGACCGTCGGGCGCCCGGCCAACCAAAAAACAGTCCAGCGAGAAACTTTGGAAAAACTGAATTTCGGGCGCCCGGACCAACATGGTCGGGCGCCCGGCCGGGTCATGGGGCGCCCGGTCACCAACACCGTGGGGCGCCCGGCTGTCGTCTTCACGCATGAAGAGTTGAGGCGTTCAGCCCAACAGATCTTTGGTATAAGGGTGTTGTCACATGCCGACTTTATAACCGTCCGATATGACGATGTTAGATCAAGCGTAAAATATCAACACATTGAATCATAGGAAAAAGTGAAAGATGAAGATTTAAAATTTGTGGACTTGTATCATATTACAGATAGGCCAATTGCCTATGACCCATAAGCTAGGTGAGGCCCACCATGATGTTTGTCAAAATTCACCAGGTCCATTCATTTTCCAGCTCATTTCAGGACATGAGCCCTTAAATGATGCAGATATAAAACTTAAGTGGCCCACATGACAGGAAATAGTGTGGATTGAACACCCACCATTGAAACATTTGTGGGGCCATAAAAGTTTTGCATAGGCTAATATTTTTGTGTCTTCCTCGTGAGAATGACCTTGTGAATGGTTCAGATGACATATAAACATCATGGTGGACCTTGAGAAGGTTACAATGGTAGGCATTTCCTTCCTCACTTTTTCTTGTCATGTGGCCCACTTGCGTTTTTTATGTGCCTCGTTTTTGGGCTCTTGTCCTAACTTTGGCTGGCCAAACAAATGGATGGAGTGGATTTCTCACAAATATCATAGTACACCCACCTAGCTTCTATTGGCATGAGGTGGTGGGCAATCCACGGCCAACTTACACGCTACTATTACATGTAAGTGTGCAAGATCCTAACTGTCCATCTAATTTGTGTAACCATGTGGATGATCCGATGAAAAAACCACCATACTCCACTTTTTAGGTGGGTCATAATGTCATCTAGGTGTAGATGGCCTAAAATTATCTTCCAAAGTCTTTTCTAACTATCCATTTTGTTTCGGTAAATATTGTTGCCTGACAAGTGGATTGGCCTAACTTTTGGAACAAGGATTTTTTTCTCAATGGGTCCCATCTGATGAGCATCTTGGATCTTACAGTAATATAGTTGTACATGCATACAAGGCTTAACTAAACTTACCATAGAGAATCAAAGAAAATGCACATGTTCTTTCTCCCTCTCCCTCTCTATATATAGTAATAAATTAATAAGGTAGGCCGTATCCAATAGGCTCTAATTACTAGTAGCTTAGTGGACAACCCACATTAATTATATATAATAAAAAAAATTTGAAAAAAATTAGTTGTCCAAATTTTTTTGATCCATCGATATGGCTATTCTTATTAAGGGAGCATTTGGAACGTAAGTAACTTATCTTACTTAAGTTAGATAAGTTACTTAAGTTACTTATGTCTCAAGTAACTTAGCTTGATTTCTACTTATTAAGCTGAAGTGATTAAACAACTTAAGTAAAAAGGTTACTTATAATTTATTGTAAACCAAACTTATCTCAAATAAGTTACTAACTTACTGCTGTAAGCAGAAAAGTTGACTTATTTTTTGGTATTCAAATATGTTACCTTCAACCTTTTGTATTTTCATGTGTCACATTCATCATCCATGCTATGTTATACAAGTAATTATTATTGCATGTGGCATCATATGCTTTTAAAGCTTTGCGTAGTGTATATTATCTTATATTCTCAAGCACTACACATGTACCAAAATATCCTTTGTGAGACGCTTGACAAGCAAGATGGAAATGTTCTTCCCATGATGGAAATGTCCTTCTCAAGGATGCAGTTTGGCCTAGTGACCCCAACACCAGCCAGCTAGTGGGTGCAAATCTCTTCAAACTGCACCATGATGTATGTGTTTTATTCACGTTAATCATTCATCTTATCAACTCATTTTAAGGCATGGCCCCCAACAGGCGCTCTTAGATGTTTTAGGCATGTCGTTAGATGGTTGTAGATGTTATGGCCCACCTGAGTTCCATGTACGGCTGATTTTTGGGATATCCCATGAACTAAAGGGTAACCATCAAGTGCACGGTGTTGATGCCCAGTCCACATCACAGTGGGGCCCACACAGCTCGACCTCATGGGAAGTTCCCATGAGGTCGACCTCATAGTACCATTTCCCTATATATATATATATATATATATATATATATATATATATATATATATATATATATATATATATATGTATGTATGTTTTATCCACGCCGTCCATTCATTTTTTCAGATCATTTTAGGACATGAGCCCAAAAATAAGTCAAATTAAAAGCTCAAGTGGACCACACCAAGGAAACAGTAGGGATTGAATTGCTATCATTGAAAACTTTTTGGGGCCCACAATAACATTTATTTGCTATCCAACCTATTCAGAACATTTTCTTGATTAAAAACTTCCGTGGCCCTAAAGAAGTTTTCAAATGTAAGCGTTGAAACCCACTGTTTCCTACGGTGTGGTCCACTTGAGCTTTTGGATCTCCTCATGCTATAAAATTAACTCGCAAAATGGATGGACAGCGGGAATAAAAGACATACATCATGGTGGGTCGGCAGATCGTTGACACCAGCTAGCTGCCAGGTGTTGGGGTCCACCAGCCAAACCGCGTCCGATTGGGGGATTCCATAGTTCGCCTTCGACAATGACCCGCTCATGATATGCGATCTCGGCAGGGTTATTCTGGTCATTTTCCAATCTAAAACGCTTATTGCAACGCCCATCACTCCTGCATCGTATCCCAACCGTTCATCAAGAGCGCCCGGCTTGATATTCATGGGGCAACGTGCCGCTCAATGTGCATCCGCTTTAATCTATTTGTAGCCGTCCAATCACATAAAACGGCTATGAACTTCCACACGCGGCCATTTCTTTCTTCCCATGTAAAGATGATCTGATCCGTTCCAAAAAGGTGGGACAATCATGATGATCATCTGGCAGCAAATCAAGCCCATCTACTCATTGAGGGAGAAACAATCTCAAAATGAATGGATGGACGATGGTAATGGATCAATAAACTGGTGTGGCCCACCCAGTTAGTGGACCAATCTGATTGTCGTACAAGATGCCCAGCGTGGAATGACCCACATCATTCACAGATCGAATATTCTATATTTTATGCAGAGAAATGCTCGACCTGGGCACTTCTGTGGCGAGAGACTCTGAGCATTTTTATTTTTTCATGGCTTATCGCACATGATGTGATCTTAAAATCTGAACTGTCCATGTGATGCGGCACCTCAAAAAACTTCTAATGCCCATCTTTCAACCTAATCCAAGACTCTGGTGGGCTGCAACAGAAAGCAAGAGGCAGATCAAGGGAGGAAAATGTTTCCTCCTTTCATGGCCCACCAAAACTTAAGAACAAGTTGAAAGATGTGCCCTAGGAATTTTTTGGGGTGCTGCGTCACGTGGACGGATCAGATTTTGGGTTCACATCATGTGCCATGAGCTATGAACTCATGAAAGAAGTGCGTAGGTGTGTATTCTCATTTTATGCATTTGTGAAAAAGAAAAGGCCTTTATGTCAGATCCCAAGACTGGACACATCTAAGCTTTGGACCGGCGTTCGCAGTGGGCCCATATGAGGGGACTCGGATTGCCTACTGTAGCAGGTATTGGAAAAGCTCTGTGGGCCGCTACCATGTGTGTGCTCTATCCCTAAGCGGATTGCATGGTGTGACATCACCAAGTTCCGTGGGGCCTTCCATGATGTATTTGTTATATCCAAACAGTCCATCTATTTGGTATAATCGTTTTAGGGCACGAGCCCAACAATTAAGGGATCCAAAGCTCAAGTGGACCACACCATAGAAAGCATTGGGGATTCAACACCTACCATTGAAAACTTCTTGAGAACCACAAAAGTTTTCGATCAAGCTTACATTTGTTTTTTACTTTTAGTTTTTTTCATCACAACTGTGTGACCTTATGAACAAGTTGGATGGCAAATAAACATTATGGTGGTAGAAAGGTTTCAATGGTGGTCATCATTGTCCCCGCTACTTCACATGGTGCAGTTCACTTGAGCTTTTGATCGGCCTCATTTTTTAGCTTATGCCTTAAAAGGATCTTGTCAAATGAAGGGACAACAGGGATATAACACATACATCAGGGTAGGATCCACATAACTTAGTAATGTCGACACACACCTTGATAGTAGTGTCCACCTAGAACAATTCGTTTTATCCATGCATCATCCATTTTCCCCTCATTTTAGGGCAGTAGCCTGAAAGTAAGACATCTAAATCTCAGGTGGACCAAACCATAAGAAGTAGTGGTGATTGAACAACTACCAATGAAAACTTCCTAAAAACTGCTTAGGAAGTTTTTAGCGGTGGTTCTTCAATCACTACTATTTCCTATGGTGTGCTCTAGAGATTTGGATTTGCCTCTCTCTCTCTCTCTCTCTCTCTCTCTCTCCTTGGACTCATTTCCTGAAGTGAGGGGGAATGAATAGATGGTGTAGACCATAAAACACATGATTCATGGTGGGGCCCATATAGCTTTTCCAGCAACATAGAGCAAACACAGCACGACTACACTACGCAATCCGATTCCCACGCGATCAACATTAAGGATACCCCATTTGTTCCGTACCAGCACCATGTGGAGCCCTTCCAATGACACAATGGAGATTAAAGTACACAAAAATGGTAGAGCTATCCATCTACAGCACACTTAGTGGTGTGATGTCCCAATCCAGTCTGCTATATATAGGCTCCAGCATTTATGTCCCAAAAATCAAACCTATTAAACAATCCTATCCAGCCATCCATTGTGCCAACGGCAAGCAAACCTATCCAATTTAGCAGTCAACTATACAAAGGTGATGAACACTAGAATATAAGGATCTTGTGTATTTTATTCTTAAAATGTAAGCAACATAAGTGGGCCCACAATGAAAACGGTAAAAGCCTCATTTCATTTAAAGGATTCTTTGCTTTTCATTGCATGTCTCACCTTTAATAGGCGCACATAAAAAAAAGTTCAGTTAGCAATCATGTATGATGGCTCTTCTAATTTTAAGATATTCAAGGTTTGTTTTATCATCTCTCCTTTCAAAATAGATTATGATTTTGGTACACAACTTCCTAACAAACCTTCTGCCTGCAACCCAATGCTCTTGGTGTCAATTTCACCATCTCATGTGATGTATTGAGCCCAAAAATGAGACATATATAGTTCAAATAGGCCACACCACAAAAAAGAATAGAGATTAAACCCTGTTCACAAAACCTTTTGAAGTTATAAGAGTTCCGAATTAGGCTGACTTGTTGGTTTAAATTAAAAATAACTAGCAAGGTATAAAAGTTTAACTATAGGCTTTTTCATCTTTTTTTTCTTTTAATGACCTGTAAATTTAATTGTTTGATTTAAAATAAGTTTTAAGCTCACATCCTAACATAAATATAAATATTACCAAGAGATCGCGGTCACCCATTATGCTTCGGTTACATATACTCTTACCATAGGAGTTGCTGGAAGGACGCGTCTGTGGTCTCCCTCCCTAGAGCTAATTGGTTGTGATTAGAATTAGCGATGTCAGTGGGACCTTAACAGTAAGGGAAGTGGATTGCGTCCTACCTTTGCTCGAATGATAATCCATTTGGGCAGGCTCTATAGGGCCCACTGTGATGTAATGGTTTCATCTACGCCATCCATCTCTTTTCTCGGATTATTTAAAGGCATGAGCCCAAAAATGAGGCAGGTCCAAAGCTCAAGTGGACCACACCAAAGGAAGTAGCAGTGTTAATGACACCTACCGTTGAAACCTTTCCAGGGTCCATCATGATGTTTTTCTTACCATCCAACTTATTCATAAGGTCATGTAGACCTGGATGAAGTGAAGACACAAATATCAGCTTGATCTGAAACTTCTGCAGCTCCGAAGGAGTTTTTAATGGTGGGCATTCAATCCCCACTTTGTGGTCCACTTAAGCCTTGGTTCTACCTCATTTTTTGGTTGATAACCTAAAATGATATGAAAATATGGATGGACGGCGTGGATAAAATTGTTACGTTATGGTAAGCCCTACAGAGCACTGCTTAGACAGATTATGGTCAAGGCGGAGGAGGAGGCGGTGGTATGACGCAATTCGCTTGGGACGGTAAGGACTACCTCCATGTATGCATCATATATCCAAGCCATTCGTCTATACTTCCAGCTTATTTCAGGACATGTACTACAAATCAAGCAATACAAGTTTCCACTGTATTGTCTGTTAACCATCCATTAACAACTTTCCAAGGTTCATTGTATTGTCTATTGACCATCCAACCGATTGATAATGTCACACAAACTTAGACAAAAGAAAAAAAAAAATAATAATAATAAAAAAATAATTAAAAAAAAAAAAAAAAAGCTGGATGTAGTCTATAAAAGGTTTTTAGTGCTCAATAACCTTTGTTTCCTATAATGTGGTCCACCTGGAATTTGCATCTACCGTATTTCTTTTTATCATGCCTTGCAATAAACTAGTAAAACAGATGGATAGCATTGTATGTATATATATAATCCATGCATCAAGGCGGGCCCTACAGCTAAGTTCACACCTAGCGCGACTTCACAGTTACCACCCAAGTAACAGCTTGGTAGGTGTTACCCCTACCATGGGGCCGACCTTGATGCTGTATTGTTTATCTATGTCGTCCAGTTATTTCTACGTGCCATTTTAAGACCAGGTTCAAAAATTAAGCAGATCTAAATATCAGGTGGACCATAACACAGTAAAAAGTGGTGGCTGAGTGCCTCACCATTTAAAATTCAGGTGGATCATAACACAGTAAACAGTGGTGGCTGAGCGCCTCACCATTAAAAATTCCAAATGTCTCATAGTAAGGTTTTCGTAATGTTTATTTGCCATCCAACCTGTTGATAATGTCAAAAAAAATCTAAATGTAGAGAAAATACAAATATAAGCTTAATCCAAAACTTTCGTTGCCCATAAAATGTTTTTAATGGCTATTCATCACTGTTTCTAGTAGTATGCTTCACTTGAGATTTGGTCTTCTTGAGGTTTGGAATAATGTCCTAAAATAACATAGGAAAACATATAGACGGAGTGGATATACAAAAAATACATCAAGGTGGGCCCCACACGGTTAGGGTAACACCCACTAAGCAGTGCCCCGGGTAACAGCTAATTCGCTCCCGTTCCCACCCTGGCTCGGGTGGCAGCCAAGTCACGCTCCTCCCTCCCTTGCCACGTGGGACTAAAGCAGGCGTGCCACGTGTAAAAAAGAGCAACATCCGATTGGCTACTTTCCAAATACTATTATCTGAAAAAAGAAAAGAAAATAATTTCATTTTTCGTCACCTTTAGCGACGAAGCATCCAACTCGTGGATGTGATGGAGGCTCGAGCGTCACTTTCGTTCAATATTAATGGCGTTATTACCAGATCGAGGATATGTCACACTCATAGCCACGAGATTTAACGCCGTTAAGTCCAAGATAAATGAAGGCTTTTTCTTTTTATTATTATTATTATTTTATTTTATTTTGGCGGAAGTGGTGGGACCCGGTTTTTATTGAAATTTGAAGGTGTCTGAAAATGAAAGAGAAGGCGAAAAGCGACGCCTTGAATGACAGTTATCCCGTCAAAGCGTCAAAGAGTGTCGTCTTCTCGACGCTATCCACGCGATGGGAGCGGCTCGCTAGAACCGGGTCGTCGGATGGCCGGTCCTTGACGCGTGTCATACCTGCAGGCACTACACGTGTAGTGACGGCGAGCGAGAAACTTCTAACTTCTCGCCGGTTTTATAGCTGGAGTTTGTGTGTTTCTCCTCGTATTATCGCGAGATAATAGATCCGTGCCCAAGACGGTTTGCTTCGGTTGGATCGATCATCTTCAATGCGATCGTATTATCGCGACTCTAGACTCACCGTGTTTCGCCACCAAGTGGGGTCCACATGATGAAATTTTCCCATGATCTGAACCGTCTGTAGTCTCTTTACTACCATAAATCAGCTTTTCACTCCATAATCACACTTCAATGATGATCTTAACCTTTGATCTTTATAGTTGAATGCGAGCCATTCAAAGTCTTCATTTCTTTGTTTTAGTTTGATCCACCTATAGTGACGGTTACGATCATCATTCAACGAAATGTGGAGCATAGATTCCACAATATGGACGGTTACGATCACCCGATCACTCCGCATGTGGCCCAACTTGAAACTAAACACGTTGGATCCTGAGAGGCGGCAAAATGAACTCATCTCCAATGCACGGACGCGATGTAACTAGGGGTGTCAATGGGCCGGGCCGGGCTCGGTCCTGTAAATTAGAATTTTGAATAGGGCCAGCCCGAAGGCCCGGACCGAAAAGTTTAAAATCCGGGCCGAGACCTACCCCAGGCCCGGCCTATTGACAGCCCTAGATGTAACAGACGTCCTACGTTGGCATGTGTGGCTGGGTGCGGAGGACATTGTGGGCCACCAAACCTCCTTTGTGACGGATGGATATGGATCAAGACCATCCACCAAGTGGGCCGTACTTACTTTTTATCCTTGAAAGATATTTTTTCCAAATGCATTTAAAGTCGGTTTGATTTTCAAATTACAATATAAATACATTATAAAATAGCCATCATTAGCTACACCAGTGATTATAATTCCTACTCCAAAGTTGATGTTGATAGGTCCAATGTTTCGACACAATTAAAAAGGTTTAAAAAACATTTTGACCAAAAAAACGTGGGCCCATTGTGATGTATGTATCATATCCATGCCATTCATCGGTTCTACTAACTTTGGGATCACTATTTAATGTGGTGTAGTTCCCTTGAGCTTTGGAATTACCTATATTTTTTACTCATGCCCTAAAATGAGCTTGTGGACTAGATGGATGGCATGGATATGATATATTCATTGCAGTAGGCCCTACAATTTTTTAACGCATAGAAACATAGAAATCACCTGCAATTCACATGATTTTCAAAGTAGCAATTTTTTTAATGATGATCCATTTGCAGCCACTTATCATAATTAGAAAAATCAAAGAAATCCTAAGGGCCTGTTTATTCAAACAGGATTTTCATGAATTTCATTTCCAAGACAACCATGAAACAGGATTTTCATGAATTTCATTCCCAAAGTGTGCATGTATTATATAAATAAAATTAAATCTGAAAATTCAAATTAAAATGATTGAAATGTTTATACATATGAACAATAATGGACATAAATAGTATACTGATGTTGTCTGTCTCCCTCAAATCCTTCTATTTCAAGTAATCCTCGTTTACATCAATTCGTTGTTTTAAAAATTTCCACCAACCATTTAATTTTATTATTGGGCAACAACCACCGCTCTCCTTTGAAAATGAGTTCATTTTGCTTATTTTCTTAAATAAATAGAGTTTGAAACATTTGATTAATTATATAATTATTTTTAAATACTTAATGTAGTTTTGCTAATTAGGAATGCAACCCACGCCAAAATGGGCCCACCAGGAATGCTAGGCCCTGAATCCAAAAGTCATCTAGATCAATAACTCATATTAGCCACACATCATGTGGGAGTGGTGATGGGACACCAACTATGGGTTTGTATTTTGCATCAATTCTACTTAGAGTTGAGCACAGGTGAGTCTCGTCCGAACCGGTTAGACTCAACTCGAACCGATCTGACAAGACCAGATGGATGCGAATCAAGTATTCTGGATAGGATCTGAATCCAGATTGAGTTGGGTCCGGATTCCACCTTAATTGAACCGACTCGACTTGAAATCCGATCCGAAATGGATCTGATTTGATCCGAAACCCAATCCGAACCGAGTTTGGGTACAAGTTAAAAAAAATTACCTTCATCTTTTTACCCAACCCGACAATGCTCACTATTGTGTTGCCCTACCCGTCTCCTCCTACTCCTGCTCCGGGACTTGGAATTTTAATTATTTTTTTTGCCTTTTATAAATTTTTTAAAAAAATTTAGATTTTTTGGTATTTTTCATACTCTTTTTTTTATTAATAGACAAACTCGATCCGACTCAGTTATGACTCGATCTAACTCGGTACTTGTGATCGGGTTGGACTCGGATTGGATCAGACTTGGTTGACTTAGTTCGAATCGATTTAGGCTTGACTGGCTTGGTACCGAATCCGATTTGACTCGGTTGAGGCCATGTCCTTGGTCGGATTGATTCGAGACAGCCCAAACTCGGTCTAACTCTACTCAATGCCCATCTCTAATTACGCTCATGGGGTTTAACTCACCACAATGAAAGGGAAGAAGAAAAAACTCAGCCGGATCCAGATCACTCAATCGGCCCAAAACATGCCGACTGGATGATTTTAGGTGCAATTTAATTTACATATTTACATTGTTTCATTGTTTCCATTGGTGTGACTCGTCTAAGTTATCTAGTCGATCTTTTGTACACAGTGCAAGTAAGAGTTATCATCTATGGATGTGAGTAGATTTCATGCTAACAACAAAACAGGTGTTGTAGATGATTCGGCTGCAAATTTGGAAGAAAAGATGCGTGGTAAAGTATTGTACATTATCTGGCATGTTCATCTTGTGGGTCCCATTATTTATATTTAGTTGACCCAAAAAATGTCAGCTCGCCCATCGGGCTTCAATGGTAAAATGGATATGTAGAAAAAAAAATTGGACATTGAAAATTCATGTGGTTCTCCAAACAAATAAGATTAGACAACATTGATAAAGCGCGCTCGCGCGCGCGCGCGCACACACACAGAGGGATGCTCACCTGCGCACAGTTCTCACAAGAACTTGTGAGCACTTTTTCAGAGTTCATAACACGTGATGTTAGACCTTAATCTGAATAGTCCACGTGATGCAGCACCCAAAAAAACCTCAGAGGCCCAACTTTTACCATGATCCAGAACTTTGTTGGGCCATGGCTTAAGGAAACAATTTTCTCCCTTGATTTGCCTCTCTCTGCCACGGCCCACTAGAGCTTTGGATCGGGTTGAAAGTTAGGCCATTGAGGTTTTTTCGGGTGTTGCATCACATGGACAGTTCAGATTAAGGTCTAATATCACATGTGATGAACTCTGAAAAAGTGCTCACGAGCTCTCGTGATAACTTGTGTGCAGTTGAGCATTCTTATATGTGTGCGTGTGTGCGCGCGCGATTTTTGTATGCGTGTGCACCTATACATACATACATATAGATACATACATACATATGTGTGTGTGTGCGCGCACGCGCACGCGCGCATGCATTTGATCATAAATGTGGCAAGGGTAATGCTCCATGTTGATCATGCATGTGTGGTGCATTTGATAATCCTACTAACATGATATTGTTTACACCTAATCTTATTGTGTCAAATCTAATAGCTAGTAAGCTGACATGTGATGACACCTTTGTACGGAAGATTAAGACGAGATCCTCACATCCGACGCCACCGGCAAAAGGAGATCGTAAGGCATAAGAAAAATTATCATGGCAAGACTTGTCATTACGACTTTAAAAAAATTGTTATATGACACAAGGCAAAATGAGTGATGTCATAAATGAGTGATGTCATATGCTTGTAATGGCCAAGAAAGAATGTTGACGGCCCTTGTTTTAGTTGATGGTGATTCTTCTCGTAACACATGGTTGGAGTTATGTGGTTACATATATATATATGAACTCACAAGTGAAAAGTTTTAATGCACATGATTAGCTAAGGTGCTGGCTAATAATGACACGAGGTGTAATGTGATTAGCCGTGCACAACCAGAAGAAAGTTGATCACACGAGATCACGAAGACATCTCTTAATAAAAATACAATCAGTTATACTTGTTAAACCATTGACTGATTAGAGGAAGATCTCATAAACTCATATTGAGCTAGAAGCGTAATCAGTCATATTTGCTAATTGGTTAGTCAATCAAGAGAAAATATTGAAGGCCGATTTCAATATAAGTCTCGAGTTAACCGCCTTACACATCTATAAATCCACCAGACAATAAAGAGCTCAGAGCTCACACCACTCTAATATAATACAATGCTAATCTTTTAGCGCAACACTGTCTATACCTCATCCATCATGAACAATTATTATTATTATTATTATTATTCAATTTACCTATTTCATTATTCGCTAGCCTGTATTGATTAGATTTGAATATTATAACTAGGTACCTCATGTCTATGATCATGTTAATGGACCTAGAAAGATATTTAAGTCCCAACCTAATAGCTAGCGGGGCCATTATGCCATGTGTCTAAAGATTCCGCTCAACCATCTCACCACGAAGTTCGACCAAAGCAATGAAAAGGCCACCATTTAACTATGGTTGCCTCTCCACAAAGTCCTATCGAGTGACGAATATGTGATCTTTCTAGGACAGCCTTGCCTATAGAGTGAGGTTCCAAGCAACAAACAGATAATCGTTCCCTCAATTATCTCACCACAAAATGAGGACTTGATGAAGTGCGGGCTGCAGACACATTCTTAACACAACTAGACCAAGAGAAGCCCTTATGAAAGCAATAGTTTGTTCAATCTGGGCCCATTCTTATGTAGGGCATGACGTAACTGGGCCTTAAGCATGTCCAAATCGAATAAATTCATTCCGATTATGGAGAAATTTTCGTTCAACGTTTGGATCGTAAATTAGCTATAACTTTTGATCCGATCATTGTCATGAAATGCATGACGAATCCCTATAGCAAGTCACGGCTGTCCGTTTCATGAGAAAACACACCATTTCAATTTAAAATTGTGATTTCATGAAAATTTTACTATTTTTAGTAATTTTATTTTCATTGTATTTCCTTATTTTTAGTGTTTTAGGTTTACCCATCTTTTTAAAAATACTTGTAATCATGCTAGGAATCCTCTAATAGATTTATATACACTTTCTATTTTTAGCAAATTAGGTTTTAAAATTTTTTACTATTTTGGGTAACTTTCAAATTAGAGTAATAATTTTTCTATTTTGGATAACTTTCGAATTATAATTTATTTTTTATTTATAAGTGATGTAATTAGGAAGTCTTAAGATATCTCTTAATACTTTCGATTTACGAATTTGCCTAGTTGAGTAAGACGGTTATCTTCTTCTTATTATTTCATACATTTCCTTATGTTAGGACCCAAAACAATGAACATGTTATCACCTTACCGACCAACAAGAATTGACTTGCCTACGAAGCTTGGTTGTGCGGTGTAAAAATGGACTATCATTCCTTATAACGATCTCTTCATGAAGTCTACCTTTGTAATGAACGAACCATTCAAGAGCCACCTACCATTAATTGTCTCGCGATGGAACCCAGTCCTACAAGACAAACAGGAAATCACCACAATGATTGGCTAGCCATGAAGCTAATTGTGTAATGGACAAGCATCTACCCCTTTCTGTGAACCACGATTGTCTCATATAACGATGCCCCGCCCATGATGGACGAATTACCATTCCTGACAACCACCTAGCTACGAAGAAAGTTTGGTAGGTCGACGATCCAACTTTCATGTCCAACAACCTTTTTGCTTGTTTGTTCGCAGTGAACATCTTACTGTGAATAAATTGTCGTTTGTTATTATTTTTTTCGTTTCTTTTTATCATTTACTTTTGCAATCAACTATAGCAACAGTTATTTATTTAATTAATTAACTTCATTTTAGGTTTATTCTTTTAAGTTATATTCTCTTAATATTGAATAGTGAAAGTTATCATAGACTTAATTTAAAATTCTTTTTCCAATATTAAAAATAACTCATTAGAAATATTAACTCTTCTCTTCGCAAATCACTTGATCAATAACTCATATCAGCCACATATCAGATGAGAGTGGTGATGGGACGCCATCCATGGGTTTGTATTTTGCATCAATTCCGCTTAGAGCTGGGCATGAGTCAAGTCAACTTGACTCGACTCGTCTGAATTGGTTAGACTTAACTCGAATCGATCTGACAAGAACAAACGAATCTGAATTGAGTATTCTGGATAGGATTCAAATCCAATCGAGTCAAGTCTAGATTCCACCTTAATCGAACCGACTCAACTTGAAATCCGATCCGAAACCCGATTTGAACCGGGTTTAGGTATAAGTTAAAAAAAATTACCTTTACCTTTTTACCCAACCCGATGGCACTGTCGTGCCACCTTACCTGCCTCCTCTTACTCTGGCTCCTAGACTTCGAATTTTAATGATTTTTTTACCATTTTTTAGATATTTTTGAAAAAAATTTAGATTTTTTTTTAATTAATAGACAAACTCGATCTGACTCGGTACTTGTGACCGAGTTAAACTCAGATCAGATCAGACTTGGCTGACTTGGTTCGGATTAATTTAGGCCTGACCAACTCGGTATTGAATCCGATCCGACTCGGTTGAGGCCCTGTCCTTGGCCTGATCGAATTGAGACAACCCAAACTCGGTCTGACTCGACTCGATGCCCACCTCTAATTCCGCTCATGGGGTTTGACTCACCATAATGAAAGGGAAGAAGAAAAAACTCAGTCGGATTCAAATCACTCAATCGAGCCAAAACATGCCGACTAGATGATTTTAGGTGTAATTTAATTTACATTGTTTTATTGTTTCCATTGGTGTGACCCATCTGAGTTATCTAGTCGATCTTTTGTACACAATGCAAGTAAGAGTTATCATCTATGGATGTGAGCAGATTTCATGCCAACAACAAAATAGGTATTATAGACGATTCAACTTCAGATTTGCAAGAAAAAAAATGTCTGGTAATGTAACACCCCGAAATTTCGGCACACAAGTATGCAGACTCTGATCCCGAGTTTTCGAGTGTTAACTTAATAAAATGTTATTTTAGGAATGTCACACGTGGAAAATACACCCACGTGTGTCCTCAATCAAATTTACATTCACTCCATTCATAAATAATCAGAGTAACGCATTTCAATTAGTGGATCATAAGCAAAGCGGAGGTAACTAAATAAAAAAATATAGGGCTAACACTCTAGATGTACAATTCAATCGCAGTGTAAGCCCATATGATAATTATACGAATCACAATAGATGAAAAAGGAAGAGAAAATACAACTACCAAAAGGGAAGAAGGTAAAAGACTACAAGGTGCCCGAGTGCACCACCATCTGGTCCTATTCTTGAGACATCTGCATATGTCAAATAGAAGGCGTCAAAACATCAACATAGTGAAGAAATAGCCCCAAAGTTAGACTCAGGATATTTAAATTATAGATATGTTCATATAAGTGTATTAATCTTAAGTATGTTATCAAGTCAATCAAGTTTAGGCAATGACCACACACTAATCATACAT
The DNA here is from genome assembly GCA_003013855.2 of Liriodendron chinense. Classification (NCBI taxonomy): domain Eukaryota; kingdom Viridiplantae; phylum Streptophyta; class Magnoliopsida; order Magnoliales; family Magnoliaceae; genus Liriodendron; species Liriodendron chinense. Next base: position 613,099 of record ML058427.1, on the reverse strand, counting down.
CATCCTAGGCTAGTTGATTTAATGCATGAATGTCATGATTCTGCGCACAATGCATGTCCTGGGCAAGTTTTGGCCCGATTAACTGGTATCGGAATCCACAGCCCACCTGTCTAGCAGGTCGTATGTCGTGACTGAGTACACAGCTCGGATGACACAGAGAAATGACATGAGGTGCTCAATGTAGCGCTGACGCCACATCAAGCAACCAGGCTACACGAGTCCCCATCAAATGCAATGTCATGTATGCATGATTAATTAAAGTATTTATTAGTCCAATTCATTCAGCAAATCGATGAAGCTAGAATACCACATCGTATCGTAAAGTCTAACGGGGACTATCTGGCTCCCTGCGATGCGTCACCAATCATCGCCAGTAACCCCTCGATCAAAGGTTGAGTTATCCTACCATGAAAGCTTGGTTCGACCGTGACTCGTCAGCCACGCCCAAATCAAAGCTGAAGGTCTCATATCCCAAATATCAAATATGATTAATTTACTTAGAGGTGGGGGCGTTTCACTCGGAATTACCCCAATGCACGCCCGGGTTGTTCGAACGATGCACAGGCACGCAAACATCAGTCAGGGTCACATTTGTCACAAGGGCCATTCGAACAACAATCGGTCACCCCTATCAATGCTCACTGGTCACTACGGGGAGGCACCACCCCAACGTAGGCCGACAACTCAGACACGATGTCCCATACCACCATGCCTGGCTCATGAGACTTGGTGGATCGAGTCGCAGTATGGTTTTAAGTGGACTATTCACAATGGGAACAATGGTATTCTAGATTCTATATAGTGTGATTCAACAATGAAATACAAAAATGATTAACTCTGAATGGGGCTTATTCGATGGACCCAAGTGGACGACGAAAAACCAATAATGGCCACTGTCGGTCGCCGTGTCCTGCTTGGTCGATCGAATAAGTCTGTGACGGCCAACCTAGTAGCAGGCAATATACTGTATCAAATGGTTGTCAGAGCTTAATTCAAAGCAACACTTAACTTATTATAATGACAATTTAGGTTATTGTAACGCCCCAAATTTTCGAAATTTATTTGAAAATTTTTGAAAATTCATTTTTTATTAATTATCATACATTTACCGTTGATTTGCGAATAGCGGGACATCCGTAGGAGATCCGATAGGGGACTCTTTACAAAAGTTGCTTAAAATGATCCCATAAACATCGTAGAAAGATCAAATTTTAAAAATCATGTACTTTTCAGATAATTACGAAAATGCCATTAGTTAAACTTAAGTTAAGATGTCATTTTTAAGTATTATAGTTTCTGACGATCACTTTCACGTAAAACTCTGGATTTAAGCTTTTGGGCACATATTAACCATACACATCAAATTTCAGCCCTTAAATCATAGTAGAAGTGGTTCGATTGTCAAATCAGCCCCTTAACCCTTGATTTTCATGTCCATCGAGTGAGGAAAGTAGAGGGTTAGTCGTAGTCGAATATTTCTCTTCATATGAGTGACTTGGATCGTCTTTATCATGGACCAATAGTGTGATTTGAGTGCCCCACCTTGATAAGCATCTTTCTTATGCGCGAAGTTATTCCGTTTTAGAAATTAATGAGTTACCAACTCTTTTTAAATCTGAACCTTTCAATTTACCCACTTCTCACCATCAATCGCTTCTCAAATTTGGACCAAGTATTATACTCATAGGACTAAGAGTTTACACAAAGTTTGGACCCCGATTTATAATCCTACACCATTGAACCACAAAGCCAGCCCCTTCATTTTCTGCCAAAAGTTGAAATTTCAGATCTAGGCATTTCTCACCATCAATCAACTACTAAACTTTGTACAATTATTTGCCTATCATGACCATATATTTTTTCAAAATTTAGGCCCTGATCATCAAGTGTAGATCGTTAATTGAGATCAAGCCTATTTTAGCACCCGTTAGGCCATTTTCAAGGATCAGCCAACCTAGAATGTGGATCGTTAAGAAATTTATGTATTCTGACTCTACTCTTCGAGCTTGATAAGATGAATGGATTGGAATTGATCAAAGATCACCCGAATATTGAGATATGAGAAACCCACCTCAAGAGGTTGTTACACAAGACCTCGCGTGCACATCCCTCTCCATATTTCTACTATGCACCTCCAAATCCTTCTCCTAACCCTAGCCTCCATGCCCTAGAGAGAGAGAAGAGAGAGAGAGAGAGAGAGAGAGAGAGAGAGAGAGAGAGGAGAGTTCTTTCTCATATTTTTCAGCGGCTAGGATCTTCTACAACCCTCTTCTTCTAAGTCCATCCTAAGGTGAGGATTTTCCTTCAAGCCTTTCATTAATAATATCAAGATTATCATAAGTTTCTTTTGTGGCATGTGAAGTTGTTTTGTTTTGAATTACTTATCCATATAACATGAAGTTTGATGTGAGATTTGTAATGAATATCATTATATGGTGATGTGATTCCTTTTTTTAGATTTTTGACTAAGAAGCATGTATATTTGTGTTATTTATTTTTGTGAAATCTATGCCCTTATTTTCTTAGTCCTTGTATTACAAGTAACATTGGTTTTCATATTGTGATCTGAAATATGTGTATAAGATCATCATATGGACATCCCATTATTATATACTCTTTGTCCCTAAGTTGGTAAAATTATTCGATGTAGAGAGATGGAACCCGTGAGAGGTGTCCATGATGGAAGAATATATCTTGACTTAACTAAGAGAATGAAGTGATTGTTTGTTAATGGATCCTTACATGTACATGATGCTTGATTTGATCCATTTACATTACATGGGTATTTTAATGAATTTGGTTATGATGTACAACATTGGCTTTTTGGGACATGATGAAATCATAAAACGAGACAATGAGTGGACACTAATGGTATACAAATTCTCATGAGCCGGGGTTGGTGCTATGGACACTAATCCCGTGTTGTCGGCCTATGCTGGGTTGCTTGCGACTCCCCATAGTGACCATTGAGTTTTATTTAAATCGGTTGTATGTGAAAACACTTAAATAAATGTGAAACTAAAGTCATGCATTCACTTGGCTCCATGTGGGTGTACGGAATTGAAAATAGACTAGAGCGTCCTACTTCTCCCGTACACTGTCACGTGTAGATTTGGGCTATGAGCGTCCCGTTTCTCACGTGGTCGGGCAAAACTATGGGCTTGTGCGTCCCAGGAACCTCTGGTGACTAGTGGCTAACATGAAGTCGTAACAGGGAGTCTCCCACTTCATGTATTGTGATTCCAGCCAGGGTACCTTAGCCAGAGCATGCATTCCATGCATCGCATTAACAAAGATTTTTACTTGATTGTTTTGTTTGAATAAAGATATTATTGTGTTGCGTTACTCTGAGTTTTGTACATTGTTATTCTTGATAGTCTTGGAGGGAATATTCCCCACTATGATAGCATTTAACGCTATCCCAAACACAATTTAGATGATGCAGGTAAAGATCCAGGTATTGAACCCGATTTTTAAGGAAAAGAGTTCGATGTTCGTACAATCACATGACGGATGACGATGTTAGAGAAACTTAATTTGATGTTATCATTTATTAAATATTTCTTTGAGTAGTTGATACATTTATGGAATTGTAATAAGTCTTCAAGAGAGGACATGATTTTGTATTTTAATTAATCAGTATGGATATTGGTTGGTTCCCTTATTTAAACATTGATGATGACATAGTAAGTTTGATAGAATAAGATGATAATTGTTTCCGCCATTGTGCTTGAATGCTATATTTTATTATTTGACAAATTAGTTATTCCATAAATTACTTGGGAATTCGGCTATTGTGTTATACACGAGAGTCGAAAATCTTGGGTCGTTACAGTTATTAAATACCTAATCATAAACATATCCAAGCACCTGGCCCGACCGACTAGCCCGACCGATCCAAAGGACCCGGATGACACAGGGCACCACATACATCAACAAGCATAGATATATTACAATATTGTAAATTTATATCATTCAGGCATTTCATCGAGCACGTTATCAATCAAACAACCATAGAGGCATTTCATCGAACATGTTATGCACACATCAACAATTAACATATAAACTCAAGCAATCATTAATTAGGATTTGTCGAGAGTAAACTTAAGGGTAGATCTTTACCTTATAATTGAAATTCGACAATTTAAATACGGCCCGAACGTTGAAAATTGGAGAATACCTCAATTACCTACAATGAATCACAAATTTAGTGTTAATCAATTAGGGTTTACTCTAATTAAAGTCCTAATTAGGGTTTTAGGTTTACATACCTCGAATTTGGAAAAATCCCAAATCAATTCGGTCAATTGAGCCCGATGTTGGAGTATAACGAAATCTACACGGGGCCACTCACGATTACGGCTTTCACAAGGCATGGGCCGCACCAATATGATAGCTGGGGTCCCGAGCCCTAACATGAGCAAACCCTAGTTTAGGGTTTCGACAAAAACAAGTGGGTTTCTAACCCTAATGACATAAAAAGAAAGAAAATGAAGAGAATGGATGGAAGAAAAGGTAGGAGAACATCTTACCTAGCATGGGGAGTTAAATCCAACCCAAAGCCACCGAATTTTGGCCGGAGTGATCTTGGAAATCCGAGATTTCCATGGGCATAGCGGAGGATTTGAGGAAGGAATGGGGTATGAGAAGAGAAGAAGAGAGCTAGGAGGGCTTGAGAGCTTAGGAGAGAAGAAGATGAAGGAGATAAATGAGAGAGAAAGAGAAAGGAATGAGAAAGAGAGAGATCGAATGAGGTTTGAAACCCCCCTTTTAAAACTGACCAGGCACGACCAGTCGGCCGGATCATGCGGACCATCCGTTTTTCCCCTATAAGGGGCAGCAGCAACCCGTCGGCCGGCTGCCTATCTGGTCGGCCGGTTGTTCCTGGTCCATTTTCTGCTCAAAATGCAAGATTCCTCCCCTGCACAGTGAGTTTTCTCCTAGCACAGTGAGTTCCCTTCTAGTCCAAGCTACTTATCAGCCTTATTTACAAAATAACATTTAAGTAAACATTTACTTTAAGTTATTTATGGAAATAAGGAAGTACCCCCCATTTGGATTCAATAAAAAATACTAAAAAATCAAAATCCCAATAATAAAGATTTTAATTTTTCACTCCAAGTACAAATCGCAACTTTTTAGCATTTTAAAAAAGTAGCGCCTTTTAAAAGATAGGTTTTTGCTAAATCTAAACCATTCAAAAAATCTGAAATATAAAAAATAAGCTAAAACACTAAGGTCCGGTAAAATATTCATGATGGTTTTGTCGATCTATGAGTAGATTGATAATTCAGGATTTTTTACTTAGTCTCTACAGACAGCGACATACCCGAGTTAACCCAATCATAAAAAAACTCTTCCGAACCATGTGATCTTCTAAACCCTAAACTAATTCCATCATTTCTTTGGTAAAAATATTTATTTTAGTCCCCAGTACATGTGAACACACGTGCGGGTACACACTATAACCGACAAACCGAAGATAACGCCCAAGGACTTTCAATTCCCAAGTTAGCGAAAATCTGGGGCGTTACAGGTAAAGTATTGTACATTATCCGGCGTGCTCATCTCGTGGGTCCCATTATTTATATTTAGTAGACCCAGAAAAGGTCATCTCGCCCATCAAGCTTCAATGGTAAAATAGATATGTAGAAAAAAAAATTGGACATTGAAAATTCGTGTGGTTCTGCAAACAAATAAGATTAGATAACATTGATAAAACACACACACACACACACACACACAGATATATATATATATATATATATATATATATATATATATATATATATATATAGAGAGAGAGAGAGAGAGAGAGAGAGAGAGAGAGAGAGAGGAATGCTCCCTCGCGCATAGTTCTCACGAGAACTCGTGAGCACTTTTTCAGAGTTCATAACACTTGATGTTAAACCTTAATCTGAACAATCCACGTGATGCAGCACCTGAAAAAACCTCAGAGGCCCAACTTTTATCATGATCCATAACTTTGTTAAGCCATGGCCTAAAGAAACAATTTTCTCCCTTGATTTGCCTCTCTCTGCCATGACCCACCACCAAAGCTTTGGATCAGGCTGAAAGTTAGGCCATTGGGGTTTTTTGGGGTGCTGCATCACATGGACGGTTCAGATTAAGGTCCAATATCACATGTGATGAACTCTGAAAGTGTTCACGAGTTCTTGTGAGATCTTGTGCACAGTTGAGTGTATATAAATATAAATGTGCACGCATACATATCGTGCGCATCTATTCGTAAACGTGGCAAATTAAGGTAATGCTCCATGTTGATTATACATGTGTGGTGCATTTGATAATCATGCTAACATGATATTGTTTACACCTAATCTTATTGTGTCAAATCTAATAGCTAATAAGCTGACATATGATGATACCTTTATGCAGAAGATTAAAATGAGATCCCCATATCCGATGCAACCAGCAGAAAAAGATCATAAGGCATAAGAGAAGTTATCACTGCAAGACGTGTCATTATGGCTTAAAAAAAATTGTTATATGACATAAGGCAAAATGAGTGATGCCATAAGCTTGTAATGCCCAAGAAAGGATGCTGACGGCCGTTGTTTTAGTTGATGGTGATTCTTCTTGTAACACATAGTTGGAGTAATGTGGTTACTTATGTATGAACTCACAAGTGAAAAGTTTTAATGCACATCATTAGCTAAGGTGATAACTAATAATGACACATGGTGTAATGTGATTAGCCATGCACAACCAGAAGCAAATTGATCACATAAGATCACGAAGACATCTCTCGATAAAAAAAATACAATCAGTTATACTTGTTAAACCATTGGGTGATTAGAGGAAGATCTCGTAAACTCATATTGAGCTAGAAGTGTAATCAATCATGTCTGCTAATTGGCTAGTCAATCAAGAGAAAATTTTGGTGACCGATTTTAATATAAGTCTCAAGTAAACTACCTTACACATTTATAAATTCATCAAATAATAAAGAGCTCAGAGCTCACACCACTCTAATATAATACAATGGTAATCTTTTAGCGCAACGCTGTCTATAACTCATCTATCATGGACAATTATTATTATTATTCAATTTAACTCTTTCACTATCCGCCAGCTTAGATTGATTAGATTTGAATATGATAACCAAGCACCTCATGTCTACGATCACGTCAGTGGACCTAGAAAGATCTCTAAGTCCCAAACTAATGGCCAGCAGGGCCATCATGCCATGTGTCGAAAGATTCTGCTAAACTATCTCACCACAAAGTTTGACCAAAGCGATGAAAAGGCAACCGTTTAACTATGGTTACCTTTCCACAAAATCCAATCGATTGATGAATATGTGATCTTTCGACGATAGCCTTGCTTACAGAGTGAGGTTCTAAGCAATAAATAGATAGTCGTTCCCTCGATTATCTCACTACAAAGCGAGGACTTGATGTAGAGTGGGTTGCAGACACATTCTTAGCACAACTTGACCAAAAGAAGCACTTTTTGAAGCAGTAGTCTGTTCAATCCAAGGCCATCCTATATAAGGCATGACGTAACTGGGCCCTAAGCATGTCCAAATCGAAGAAATTCATTCTGATTATGGAGAAATCTTTGTTCAAAGTTTGAATCGTAAATTAGCTGTAACTTTTTATCTAGGCATTGTCATGAAATGCATGACGAATCCCTATAGCGAGTCGCGTCTGTTCGTTTCATGAGAAAACATACAATTTCAATTTAAAATTGTGATTTCATGAAAATTTTACTATTTTTAGTAATTTTTATTTTCTTTGTATTTCTTTATTTTTAGAGTTTTAGATTTACCCATCTTTTTAAAAATACTTGTAATTATGCTAGGAATCCTCTAATAGATTTATATGCACTTCTTATTTTTGGCAAATTAGGTTTTAAAAAGTTTTACTATTTTGGGTAACTTTCAAATTAAAGTTATAATTTTACTATTTTGGATAACTTTCGAATTAGAATTTATTTTTTATTTATAAGTGATGTAATCAAGAAGTCTTAAGATATCTCTTAGTACTTTCGATTTAAGGATTTGCCTACTTGAGTAAGTCGGTTATCTTCTTCTTATTATTTCATGTCTTTCCTTACGTTAGGACTCAAAACGATGAACATGTTATCACCTTACCTGCAATATACTGAACAAATTTTAGGGGTATAAATTTTTTTCTAAAAAATTAAAATAAAATCTGACAATTGAGTGGATCATATGACACTTGACCATAAGTATGGATCAATTTATTTTACGAAATGCCGATCTGAACCATGGATCATATATCCATGTCATATAAAACGTAAACCTACAGTCGGATCGTCAGTTCAAATGCTATAAATGGTCCGATCGATGGACGGATGACTTAAGTCCTCCAAATTGACTATCTTAGAGAATGATCCATCAAATGTGTGCTGATCATCTTGTAAATCATATTATAACATTCCGAATGGTATAAGTATGAAAATTTTTTCTGAGTATAACTTGAGATATGAGGTCGGATATGTGGATGGCCATAATTTATCGAAGATATTAACCAATCTAGTAATCCGATTGTTTAAAACTGCTTTCATATGATTCATCTTAAGTAGACCCATCATGCTATCTGATTTGATCATATCATATATATACACTTAGATCTTGCTAATCATGCGCATGTGTATATTGCATCATCATGACCATCCATTATCTCATCTATCATACATAGTTGGACATTGCCACTATTTTTCCATGTACATGTATATCATGGTTTATGATTTTGTACAGTTAGAATTTAATATTTCATAACCACGTGTAACATACAAGGTTGGCACACACACAAACATGTATACACTCCCACCCATGAAATTGAGAGAGTACCTTTGATAGCTGTACCCTCGTGGTTATGAACGGTAATACATCATATCTCGTTATTCCAGTGTCTTTTGAGAGTGAAACGAATTTTAATAGGATGTGCTCACTTTCAATGAGGTGGTGAATGTTTTAGATGATGATGACTACCTTTGTGGGACCCACTTTGAAAGTAGCACGTGTACATGTTCTAAGCTATACTCTTAAATAAGATTTTTTCTTAAATCCTTCTCTCGTAACCTTTTTCTTAAATCTCTCTTTTGATAACTTTTTTTTAATACCACACACATTACATAAAATGAACCTTTTAAAAAGAGGTGTGCACTACTTCTTACCGTCATTGCACACATACACACAAAGTGAGAAAGAAGTTTTGATATGTGGGCCCCATTTCGATCCTACTTGATCTAAGCCGCTCAATCTTATCCAAAGTACGCCTTAGAGGTATTCTTTTAATTTGATCTACATCTAATGGTTTAGAATACATTAAAATCCCTTTTATCAAAAGACACGCCAATTTAGATTAAATCATGAAAGAATATAGATTTTGTTATTTATATGTTGGAATTCTCATCATTTGTTAAGATCCATTATGACCAAATGGTAGATTTTGCATAACCAAACATTGTATTATCTAGAGCATCACTTGATTATGATAGATCACTTGGTAGGGATCTAGATCAACGGTGTAGATCATACTTCGATCAAGTGTAGTGGGCCCCACATTGAAGGAATGATCAATAAGCACACTAAAAAAAATAGATTCGTTTTAATGCACGTGATCCTGTCCATCGGGCAGACCACATATCGTTACTTGTGCTGTTAGATGGTGGCTCACCATGAGATCAAGATGTGTGAATGATAAATAATGAGAAATCTTAAATTTAGATTTAATGTTGTACTTGAATGAGATGCATGATGATCATCTCATATGGTAGATCTTACAATGAGTGGTCATGATCACTCAAGGTGGGCCCCACTATATGATCTTGATCTATTTAATTAGATTGAGAATGAGATATGAAATCTATGTCAAAGGAAGAATTAATGTATAACTTAATCCAATCATACAATTCGGTAGGGCCCCATGTATTGGATATTTGATCTTAAGTGGGCCCCACCTTAAGATCTTGTTATTAGAAATATGATAGAAGAGCTAACCATAAAATGGGTTCCAACAGCATTTTAGATACAAGACCCATCATTAATAAGGTAATATAGCAACGGGCCCCACTAACATTAAAGACATCCTTAAGTGGGCCCTACTACATTTGTTTGAATGAACGATGGATCTTATCCACAAAAGTGTAAATCCTTATAAAAAAATCTTATAAATCTTTATCTTCATTTGTTTATCAAGATCATTAGTCTTATCTTAGATCTAAACCACTAAAGTTTAAATAAAAGATAAAAATGATGATATGGATTGTTAAATCAATGATCAGGTCCAATCCAACCATTGATCAAGGGTCTAGTAAACCAATTAAGGAATTGAATTTAGGGATAATAAGATCCACCCGACCCAGATCTAGATCGGATCATCTGATCAATGATCAACCAGGGTCGTTCGACCAAAATTGTGAAAAATAATAAAATGAACGGTCGGATCGGATGGATCTTAACATCTAATTGTTATAAAGGTTGATCTTGACTTTAGACCCACTTGAATCATGTTCTAAGCTCATGATCCTTGAGATACGAGTAAGATTTGACTAGTGAATGGACTCGATTATTCACTTAAGGTCGCAAGTGGTCCATCTTGAAACCAATGTGATCTAATGTTGACTTTGATCATTAGATCATGAATTAGTTCCATTCAAACCATAGAAAATGTGTCTAAAGCCTTGGATTAGCAATTCAACTAGTCATAACCGTCCATTAAGGGATGAATTCACCAAAATAAAAAATTACGTATATAAGAACCTAGATCCAACCGACTATATCCTAAATGAACGGTTGTAATTAAAGTTTAACAGTCAGATCGAAAGGATCGCGGGCTTATATGAAAATAAAGACAAAATGAACGGTTAAGATTTGTAGATCATTAACTAAATGTGAAATATGACTAAACCAAAGGTATGGATCGTTAGCTTGATGATTTAATTGTCAAATCAACGGTCATAATTGTGAGTCAACGGATAATAATTGATTATATCATGAAATTAAATATGAAAGTAACCATATTCGCATAACATTTAAAAAGGAACCTAACGAGAACGAAAATCGAGAACCTGTTAACTAGTCACGGCGGATTATATCCAAGGAGCTCAAGCAGAATAAAACTTTTGGGTAAATAACACTATACCAGGATGGTATTTCCAGCATGCATTCATTATGCATTCATGAATCTTATGATATAAACTGCTTTATTTGATATATGCCATTATCTTAAATATGATGTTGAAATTGAACACCAGACAACTCGAGGATAGAGATCCCTTAAATTCTCGGGCAGAGTTTCTAACCAGAACTCGAGTTGGTACCAATAGGGCCTCCTCCCAAGGCTACGGCCTAGGGCTGGAGAAGGAGTATAGTTAGCTTTAGAATAGATTACCCATCGTTGAATAAGTATTGGCAGGCCGAAATTTATGCGCAGCCATGGCCCTGGTGATTCCTGAGTATGGAGTTGTTTATATGATAGATGACATACTTTGTTGTTATTCTGGTAAACATGATATGTATTGAATCATGCAAATTATTATTACTTACTAGGCTTCTAGCTCACAGTGTCGTATATGGAAACCATTCAGGAAAGGACATAGTGGAGGTGTCTCTATGAAGATGATTTCAACACAATAACTGGTAGAAGAGCCAGAAGAAAAATAAGATAATTTAGTCTTTATCTTTATGAAGTTATTTATGTTTTGAGTGATATAGTTCGGGCATAGGCCTTAGGGCCATTTGATACTTTGAGACAATTAATAATTAATTATATGCTATGATGATGATTAAACCCGAATTAATGAAATTCAGATACCAAGGTTGGGGTGTTACATTACCGACCATCCCATCACGAAGTACATGACGTCTAAACAAGAATTGACTTGCTTATGAAGCTCGGTTGTGTGGTGTAAAAATGGACTATCATTCCTCATAACTATCTCTTCATAAAGCCTACCCATGCAATGAACAAACCATCCAAGATCCACCTACCATTAACTGTCTCACGACGGAACCCAATCTTACAAGAAAAACAGGCAATTACCACAACGATTGGCTAGCCATGAAGCCAGTTGTGTAATGAGCAAACATCTACCCCTTTCCGTGAACCACGATTGTCTCGCATAACGAATCCCCACCCATGATGGACGGACTACCATTCCTGACAACCATCTAGCTACAATGGCAGATGGGTGGGTCGGCGATTCAGCTTTCGTGTCCAACAACCTTTTTGCTTGTTTGTTTGCAATGAACATCTTGTTGTTAGTTATCATTTTTCCGTTTCTTTTTATCATTTACTTTCGCAATCAACTATAACTACAATTATTTATTTAATTAATTAACTTCATTCTAGATTTATTCTTTTAAATTATATTCTCTTAATATTGAATAGTGTAAGTTATTGTGGGCTTAATTCTAAAAACAAATTCCAATAATAAAAACAACTCATTAGAAAGATTAACTCTTCTCTTCGCAATTCTCTTTGCAAATTACTTGATTATGTGCTTTTATGGCTGAATGTCCATCCTAATCTATGTATCTGGCACTTGAGGCCACAATACATTCAATTTGAGTTTAGCAACCATTGCACCTGGAACACCTAGCACATGACACACAGTGGGCATGGCACCCCAATAGATCCGGTTGATGGCACCGAATGAACAACCTGGATTATTGCCATGAAAGGGCTTACATGAACCGATTAAGTGGGGGCAAGGTTCAATGATCCAAACCGTTGATAAGATGGGCCTCCATGTGGATGGCCAATGCACCAAAAATCCCAAGTTAGAAGATTCTAGCCTCATATTCTTAACTGGTTATTTGTTGGCCACTTATGGAAAAGATACAATTTTTTCGATCTGGGAGAATTTTGCGTAGTGGACCATTAGCCTTAAGTACCAACGGCTGGTATAACCACTCCTTGGGAATTGCACAAACTTTCAGCACAAGCATCGTATAACACCTCAGAATTTGAGGCAGTACTTAACTTGGACTCCAGTGTTAGTCTTATCACAGTTAAAAAGGTAGTTGATACTTTTCCACCACACATGCAATATTTGTATGGAAGTCTTGACTGTGAATGGAGCAAGGGCCAAAATTTGCCCTGAGATAATAGTATTAATGGCCTGATTTTTATCTTTCAATATGGACCATTCACTATTTTACTTTTAACCATCTATTCAATTGTTATTAATTAAACGATTAGGAATTCTTAATCCGTATGATTTTAGAAATGTGCTCATCCGCAATGGGACCCACAATTTGGATGGTCTGGATTGCTAGAATCAGTGCTACCTGTGAGGAAAATGAATCACCACCACTTTATTAAGGCGTTCAAAGCTAACATAGGAGTTTGAACCGGTGACTTGTAGTCGGTCGTCTTAACCACTGTGCGAGAGGTGGGCCCTATCATGAAGATCACTTATATTAGAAAAAAAAAAACAATCCACTCATTCGGTACGAAACACCTTTGCATTGAGTCAGACCATCAGCCATTCGTTGAATTTGATGGCTCAGATGCTCTGAACGGTGATCATTCTCGTTACCAAATGCCACGAATTCTAACAAGGATTGGTGGATGATTGGACCAATCCAGACGAGCCACCATAGGTATCGACCAATGATAAAAAAGAAAAAAACTTTGATACTCGGGTAGAGTGTGATGGATGATACGCGAGCACTTATGAATTACTTTCAAGAAATTCATATTAGGCTGTCCAAAATATGTTTTCCAGTTTAAATTAAGGCTGCACATCTTCCCGGTTAACCCGCCTAACCCGACCCGACCCAGTAAAAACTCGATCCATCCCGACCCAGCTGAGAAAATGGTCCAGTCCCAGGTGGATGCAGCTAGACCGTTTTTAATTTAGGTATGGTTTAGAGTACATGCCAAACTCGCCCGACTCGACCCATACCCCAACCGGTGTATACCCGACCCGTTTCGCCCGACCTGAACCGCCCCATTGATACTAGTTTATTGTTTTAGAAATCTCTATATGGCATTATCAATAGGTTGAATGGTCAATAAACATTAGGATGGACTCTAAAATCTTTTAATGGTGTGAGTTCAATGACCACTGATTTTTGTTGTGTGGTCTACCTAAAGCTTTTATCTGCTTCTTTTTTGGGCCCATGTCCTATAATAATCTGGAAACATAGATGGACGACATGGATTTACAATATATACATCGGGGTGAGCCTCATGATCAGGGTCTTACCCACATGGCTAGTTCCAGGGTCTCACCGACTCTCACCCAAGTTGCGCTCATCTCACAGTCACAAGGAGCGAATTAGGTGACATCCGGGATCCACTAAGGTGGGTGGCCCCTGACTATGTGTCTTAAATCCACACCGTCCAACTATTTTGAAAGTTCATTTTAGGATATGATACCAAAAATGAAGCTAACTCAAATCTTAGGTGGAACACACCATAGAAACATAGTCCTAACCCGACCCGACCCAACCCGGTTTAGCATATAGGGTAGGGTAGGGTTAGGGTTGACTCTTTTACAAGTAGGGTAGGGTTAGGGTTGGGTCAGCCCAATCTGGTCATGACCCGGACCGAAACCCGGACCTTTAAATATATTTAGGTTCGATCCAGGGTTGGGGCCCAACCCGACCAGTGTGCGGGCCTAGTTTAAATGCATCGTTAACCAAAGTTACACTTTTGTAAATTATCTGAGCATCAGATTCGTGGGCATTTATTGGACAATTAAATAAATCATAGGTTTCTATTTTAGCTGGTCTTAAGCCCAACCGGTTGATCACTAGCTATGGTCGACCCAAAAGATAAACTTCTAATTTATTAAGTTCACAAGGCATCCAACCCGTTTAATAGATTGGGTTCACAATGAGGAACTCTTTACGTAAAATTCAGTCCCATCCACTCATCAAGTGGACCACAATTATATTTTTCTATTTATCAATGGGTATACACTGTTTTCTATTATTTGGATCTCTTGATGAGTGGATAGGGCTAATGATTTTAATAATCGCTCTTCATGGTGGGGAAAATATATTGAACGGGTTGGATTCCCATGATATTTACAGATTAGATGTTATCTAGAGGGTGGACACCCAACTGATTGGAGTTCAGACCTTCTCATTTACAATACATGACCGCTTGAGTCTCAAGCATCGTACCTGCCGGGGCGGGAAAGATGGGGGATTAGGTGCGGCTCCGGCCTCACCTAAGACTTAGCGGCCCTTCCCATGGGGCCTAACATGATATATGTATTCTATATCCACACCGTCCATCCATTTTCCAGATTACTTTAGTACATGAGCCCAAAAATGAAGTAGATCTCAATCTCAGGTGGACCATACTATAGGTAACAGTGGTGATTGAAACTCCATCGTTAAAAACTTACTAGGGCCCACGGTAATGCTTCCATAATTCTTATTTGTCATCCAACCTGTTGATAATGTCACACAAACCTGGGTAAAGAAAAATAATAAATATCAGCTTGATCCAAAACTTTTGTGGCCCACATAAAGATTTTAATAGTCAATCATGACAATTCTTATAGTATGGTCTAACTGAGATTTGGATCTATTTCAATATTGGATCATGCTTTAAAAGAGCAGAAAAAAATAGATGGACGGCATGGATTGTGACGCTCCGAATTTCAGGGTCGAGTACAACCTCGATCCCCAAGATTCCGCGTATTAGTTATGCTTTACAGTAGCGTGATTTCTTGTTTAAGATTCATAAAGCATCAAAGTACAAATTCAGAATCAATTTAAGCAGTAAAGTAAAGACGAAAATTAAATTAAACTTGACCAATGTAAAAAGTGGAAGTAGGACAACTCTCCCGTAAAGTCATCAAACTCATCCTGATACCTGCATCTATCACAACAGAGTCTGGTGGTGTTTTGAAACATCGTCCCAGGAGTGGGAGTGAGTGATCAACTCAGTGAGAATTATAATTCAAAGTTTAACATGTTATCAAACAAATATGGTTAGGCATTGATTCCAAACAAAACATCGAAGTTCCTAGTCTAGTTCATTAATGCATGAATGACATGAGTTCGCACACAATGCATATTCCGGATATAACACGAGGAACATAGAGTGGCACTGGCGCCACATGAAGTAACCACGCACTCACAAAACCTCCAAATGCAAATGGGTTGGATTATCCTTCGGCATCCTGACCTTTAATAGTCAAACAGTTGCTTAGGGGATCCATGACGTGTATACATGATTTTTTTGGATTTTATTAAGTCATTTCTCACTCAGCATATTGCTGAAGCCAAAATACCATTGTCCAATCATTGATCCTGAACGGGACTATCTGGCTCCCAAATGTGCAATACGAATCATCGCCAGTAGCCCACGCTTCCCTGTCACTTCCACATACCAAAATACAATTCCCAACATCCTATTATAACGGGGGTTGGACAACCTTCTCGGGAATACCAATAAGATTTGTTGCCCCACCAATCGCTCCAAGGACACTATGGGGAGGTGACTCACTCCAGCGTAGGCTGACGACTCGAACACGGTGTCCCATACCACCATGTCAGCCCAAGAGACTTATCGGAATCGCTTGCACTTATAGTTATCAATGGACCCGGCACTTTCTTAGGATCCGATATTCTGTATTCAGGGGATTGTATTACCATAATCATTAAACACTCTTTCTACCATACATTGACATATTCGATTAATTCTAGGGCCATCCGTCTGGATCAGCATGGGCGCAAGCCGCCCGCGTAGTCCAACTACCACCGACCATCCATGTCTCCCCCAGACCAACCGAATGTGTCCAGGGTAGCCAACACATCTGAGCTACCCTCCTCGGAACATTTGAGACAGATATTCTATTTCATAAAATCTAATTTATTTTGCAGCATACTTTTAACTTAGGAAAAATCCTAACTCGACATCATGCATGATAATACTATATATTTTACATGCAAATACTCCAATAACTAGATCAAAAAATAATGCACTCTATTCAAGCAATTCATCTCATATAAGCATTTCATCAAACACCTTAGCTACAACAAGTTAAGATACCACATATATTGCAATAATACGGGAAATAAAGCAATTAACAGTGATAATACTATCCATAATGACTTAATTAATCCTAAATCCATCTAATGTTGATAAAAGAAAACCTAGAGGTATGATTCCGCACCTTAGGGTTTGGGGTTTCTCGGTCGTCCGAGCGCTTAGGGTGAGGGTTGGTGAGAATCAGCGAAGCCTAAGATCAAAGCAAGATTAGGGTGAGATTAGTGTACTCAACCCTAGAATGCCTAAAAAGGAAAGATGGCATTCACATCCTACCTTTGATCGAAAGGGGAATTGATGAAGATGAGAAGACTGGTGGCCAGCACAAGGTCTTGCAATCGGGAGGGATGAATCCAAGCACAAGAGCTCACCACCCAAATCCCCACTCTTCATTTCTTCTTCTTCTCTTCCACTCATCAATTTCCCTTTCCCTTCTCTCCAAGCAAGCCCCAATTCGAATTTGGGGAGAAAGCCCCAAATAAGAGTTATTTATAACTCTAAAATTGATGCAAATGGCCCTAAAAAGTTGGGCATTGGGTATCTAACCCTATGTGGGTCTAATTCTACTAGTTGTGGTCTACTTGGGTCCGCAGGGGCCCACTTAGACCATGAAATAGTTGCTACACGATAAGATTTATCTAAGGCTATGATCATTCGCAATTCGGATGCGGCGATCAACGGATACGGCCCAATGTCTATTCAACGGCCACTGATCATCGATCGGGTCTACAGCATTAGGGATGTGTGTGAGGAATTATTCGAGACTAGGATCCTAAGTTTGATCGAAATTTGACGGCTTTAAAGCCACAACTACGCATAAGTTTGGGTGACATGATTCACTTAATTTCTGAATAGTTTCTAGGCAAATTCACACATCACATGTGCTATTACTCCAATTCTAAGTTATGTGATTCGGTGCACTAAATTGGCTCAGCATCCACGAGGGATGTCAAGCCTAGCAAGACAAACGCATTTCCTTAGTTTTGAGTTTAATGGCCCACTAACGATCCATCTAGACTCTATTTAGTGTTTTTCAGGATTTTTGAAAATAGAGTTGAGGATGAGATTTCTAAGGTATGTTAAATGTGGTTTGATCTACCTATGTCTAAAGTTTGGCTGATTTAAAGTTAACATAAATAGTGGTTTGGCCTAAATTGCTCTCATTCGTTGATTTATAAGTTAGATGAAAAGTTGGGTCATAAGCGTAATCTAAGCGGTGATTAGTATTATTCTCAATTAGTTGTTCATTATGCATCGGTTAGGTCAATTTATCGATGGTGGGGTCTACTAGATCTTAGCCTTATATTTATGGATCATATGATTAAGCTTAAGCTTTCGATAATCGGGCGTAGGTGTTAGCCCCTTAAGCATGCCTAATCGAATTTGTACAATTCTTGTTGGTATAACTAGTATGTTTTTTAAAATCAAGTATTAAACGTCGTTAAATGATAAAATAAATTAATTGTAGTGAAAAATCTTCCGAGGATTTTGAAATTCAAATTGGTGAAAATCTAAGGCGTTATATGGATATAGAACTCATATAACAAGGTGGGCCCTTACTATGGTAAGGGCCGCACCAAAACCATTCTAGGCCGAGAGTATCAAATAAATAACTCCCCTAGCTAAAATTGATGTGTTCAATGCTTCCTTTTTACATGGATATCCTGGAAAGGCTTTCTTGCGAAGTTTCTGCCTTGTTGTTATTCAATCAAACTTGAGACCACATGTGTTAACCAACGGTATATATTAAGGTAAATGTGTGCGATTCCACTTGTGTTAACCAATGGTATTTATTAAGTTAAATGTGTGCGATTGGGATAGTGTGGGTATGCCAAAAGTTATACTTGACTCAAGTTTTATTGAACGCTTATGACCCTAGGTGCTAAACCAACCGTAGAATTAGAACTGTGCATGTCGACTTGATTATCTAGCCACTAATGTTGTAGCGATAATGCGATTTAGAAGGAGAGGGTTAATCCTCCCGAATGAATTCACTTTGCCCTGAGTCAATGACTTTTCTTTCAATGGTGATTGTAAACCTTATGTTCCTCAATAATGTAGTAATGAATATGAATAATTAAAAACTATTAGCGAAATCACTAATTTTATTGATTTATAATTAAAGCTCAATACAATCAGTGAGAAAATAAAGATAAGTGGAAGAATAAATAAAAGGTTAAATACTTGCAATCGCCTGTATGAATAAACAATCGAAGTAGATGATCGATAGGATGTGATCGGGGTGTAATCTTCCAAGTAAGGACTCGGTTGATCGGGGATCCGATGATCGTAGGACTGGAATATTTTTGCTACTCCTACGTGTACTACAGCGCTGGCGCTAGACAGTAGTGATATAAATTATCCTAAACTTTAAATATTTTATAGCAGAGATAGATAAAAGTAGAGGATTCTAAAGCTAAACTAAGGCAAGCAGCATTGTGCTTTGTAGAGAGATTATGTTTGGCAAGGGCCTTGAGCTCTTCACCGATGCTCCTTACATAGATTTGAGAGGGTGATGGTCTGCCTTAGGATTTCCTTGCCAACATGACTATAGAGATTTTTTAAAATAGGATTAGTCTGTATTCTAGTCGGACTTGGATTCCTCATCCTATCTTTTGATTTCCTTTTGTTTTAGGGAATTGGCTTCTCAAACTTTTGTAGCCGTCGTGAAAGCACCAATCGTCTCTATAAAGTATTCTATTTTGATATGATTATGTGATATGACCTTGTCAAGAGTATCTAGATTTTGATAGACCTCTTATCTCTGCCGTTCTTTATAAGATTTTCAACCACCATTGAAACATTTGCATCACTATAGAAGTTTAGTATCAGGCTAAGTTTTTTGGTTTTTTAGTTCATCAAGTAGAAATGACTTGATAAATAGTTTGGATGGCATATAAACATTAAGGTGGACATAAGAAGGTTTTAATGGTAAGCATATCTTTTCCGACCTTTTCCTCTTTGTGACCCACTTGAATTTTTTATTTGCCTCGTTTTGGTCTCGTGCCTTAAAATGATAAAGAAAAATGGATG
Source organism: Liriodendron chinense (assembly GCA_003013855.2). Taxonomy (NCBI): domain Eukaryota; kingdom Viridiplantae; phylum Streptophyta; class Magnoliopsida; order Magnoliales; family Magnoliaceae; genus Liriodendron; species Liriodendron chinense. The sequence continues at coordinate 593,051 of ML058427.1, read as the reverse complement.
GACAGGGTAGATTTATTTCAAAATCAGGATGGGCCCCACCTAGCTTTCTGGCTTAGTAACTTTATTTGAAAGCCTATAGAAGAAAATCCACATCCACTTCTTTCCCTCGGTCATTTGACTGCATGACTTTTGAGTACACCAGGTGGATGCAAGAAATGTAAACTTCTTATGACAATAAGCTAGGGCCCATCGTGATGTTTGTTAGAAATATACTTTGTTCATTCATTTTGCCATATCATATTATGACATGGTCCCAAAAATGAGGCAGATCCAAAACTCAAGTAAGCCACACTACTGAAAACAATGAAGATTGAACTCCATACATTGAAATATTCATAAGGCCATGAGAGTTTTGGATCAGGTTAATATTTTTGTGTTTTCAATTCATCCCAGCAAGAATAACCTTATGAACAATATGGACAGCATATAAACATCATGGCAAACACAGAAAGATTTCAATGGTGGCCATTTTGCTGCCTACTTTTTCTCATCATGTGGACCACGAGTTTTGGATCTGCCTCAATTTTAAGTCAAAATTGTAACATGATAAGGTAAAACGGATGAACAAGGTGGATTTCTCACAAACATTACAGTGGATCCCACATAGCTGCCTGGGAGGAAGTTCGAGCAAAACCTTTTGCAGGTAATAAGAATGTATTTAATGTACATCAGCAATTATCATGGAATTCAGGTAAGTTACAATTAAATGAGGTATGTTGTCAGACAACAATGGTTGCATCACAACGATATTCTTGATTATTTCTCACGAAGTAATCCTAAGAGGGTCGACAGTGAGACCCACCTAATGACTGGATGGTGGAATTATACGATACACAGGTGGGCCACATCTTTGCACCGTATACATTGGTTTTTCTTCAGTTCTTACAAATGGGGGCCATGTTTGAATAATCCAGACCATTGGTCCGCTGTGTCCAACGGTGGATGGACTATGCCTCGAAATCCCCTTTGATTGGTTAATATTAACCTTTAATTTGTGGACGTACAAAAAAGACAGTTAATAAAGCAAATACAATAACATTCCACACCATATTGTACCTAACACTGGTGGATTTTTGAGGGAGTTCCCGTCAAATGGTGGGTCTCAAGAAATCAATGGTCTGGATTACCAATCAATGGCCCCACTTTTTAGAATTGAAAACCGGCAGGCCATTTTACACTAATGAAACACTCGGCGTCATGAATGGACGGGTCAATCCTGAGTTGACTCACCAGATGAGTCGGTGAGTCGCACCCTATTTCCAGTTATGGCAAATGGGACCAAGGATATTCGATAATCCAAACCATTGTTCTGTTGATACTCCGTCCCGAATGAAGAGAAATACAGAAATACAAAGATATTCTAATTTGAAAATTGTTTGAAGGGGGTCCATCACAGCGATCCATAACATACAAACGGTTTGGATTGTCGAACCATGGCCCCACTTGCCACTGAAGTGAAGTCAGCAAGTTATGTGGGCCCCACCATGATGTATATGTTTTATCCACACCGTCCGTCCATTTGGAGATATCATTTTAGGGCATGATCCAAAGAATGAGGCAGATCCAAAGCTCAAGTGGACCCCACTACAAAAAACAGTGGGGACAGTGATGCCCACCGTTGAAGCCTTTCTAGGACCCACCATGTTTGTTTCTTAGATCTAACCTGTTCATAAGCTAACACATACATGGACCATGGGAAAATACAAATATATGCTTGATAAAAAACTTACGTGCCTTCCAAGAAGTTTTTAATGGTAGGCGTTCAATCCCCGCTGTTTTCTGTGGTGGAGTCTATTTGAGTTTTGAATCTGCCTCTTTCTTTGGCTCATGTCTTGAAGTGGTCTCTCCAAATAGATGAACGGTGTGGATATAAGACATTCATCATGGTTACGTAACTTTGCTACTGACGCTGTCAGTAGCTAATCCTACATCGATTCACATCCGGATGAGTTGCTTCTGTGGACTTAGGCTTAGGCCAAGTTTGCAATGACTCCGAGTCAACCGAGTCACTCCGAGTCCGCCCATGAATTTAAGACTCGAGGTGTGAAGTATCCATCTTATTACATGTTGAATGGCATATGAACATCATGGTTGGCTCAGGAAAGGTTTAAACCGTTGGTGTTTTCATTCTCATTGTTTCTTATCGCGGGGCCTACCTGAGTTTTGGATCTACCTTCAGTTAATCTCAGTAGGAATAACCTTATGAACTGTTTGGACGGCGTATAAACAACATGGTGGACCCGGAAAGGTTTCAAGGTTGGGTGTTTTTATGCGCACTGTTTCCTATCACGTGGCCCACTTGAGGTTTGGATCTGCCTCATTATTGGGATTTTTTCCTAATGCGAGCTGCCTAAGATGATGAACGGAGTGGATGTCTCACGGACATCTCGGTGGGCCCCACATTGCCTGAACTTCATGCTGGAAATGGCATAGGCAATTCGGGTCCAATGAACGACCTGGTTGTGCCGGAGTAATCAAGACCGTCCATATGGTGCACGGTATCATAGACGGTTACATTTATAAAATCATACTAATCAGACAACTCTGCCCGCTTTCCCACACTAATATTGACCATTGTGCATTCTGTTTTCAATCGTTAATCTGAAGGCGGCCAATCCAATGGTCAGGATCATCTGATCTTTGTATATTTAAAAAAAATCTCAACATCCATAGTAGGTACGACGACATGGACGGTCCTGATTGATACATAGACCTGCCACGGCGCGGTGTAGAGAGATGGCTCTCTACTGGAATCTGATTCTTCGAGCTCTACCGGATCATCTCGCCACCTGTTATACGGGACGCGGTTTGCCTCGGACAGGAATTCCTTATAGTCGGAAGCTATGTGGGGTCCACATAGATTCCCATCACAAATCCACTCCGTCCATCAGTTTTTGAAGACACAAATGGGACAGGATTCCAAAATTCAATCAGTTCCAAAACTCATGTGGGCCATACCACACGAAACAGTAAGAACGGAAACGTCCACCATTGAAAACTTCTTGGATCCGACCATGATGTTTATATGCTATCCAAACCGTTCATAGAATTACTACCACATATATAAAATGTAGAATCAAATTTCATCCTGATACAAACCTTCTGTGGCCCCCACAAAGTTTCCAATGGTGGGCGCTCAATCTCTTCTGTTTCTTGTTGTGTGGCCCACTTGTGTTTTGGATCCACCTAATTTTTATACTCCATCCTATTGTTGTATTGAAAAACTGATGGACGGAGTCGATTTGTGACGTGAATCTCTGTGGCCCCACACAGCTTCGGACTACAGGAACTTCCGGTACCCGGGGCACAGCCAATCTGCGTACTAGGGCTCTCAATGGGTCGGATCTCGATTGGATCCACTTGGATCCGGCTCAAGTCCATTTACCTGTAAGACTGTAGACGGAGTCGGACCGGATTCGGATCCAACTCGAATCTATAATGTGATATCCACATCCGATCCATTTATAAATTGTTAGATCCATTTCCGATCCAAAATCCATATAACCAACGGATTCGGGTCGGATCTAGGTCTGAATCCACCCATTACATATCTTAAAAAATATACTATATAAAATATATGAGATAATATATTTAATTTAGTAGAAAAATGATGCAAATTCCACTATTTACCATGGCATAGTCAACATGGCCTAAAATAATTTGTAAAACGGGTGGCAATGAGCCGGATCTTAATCGAATTCGGATCAAACTCGGATATGTTCCTGTGAATCCATATCTGCTCCATTTAAGTAATTGGAACTATTTTAAGATCCAAATCCATTTAACTAATCCAACTTATTTTAAGATCCAAATCTGCATTATATGGATTCGTAGCGAATCGAATCTCAGATCTGACCCGCTCCATTGATAGCCTTGCTGCGTACCGTCATCCAAGCAGATGAACCGGATTACGGTAGATCATCTCTCCACAGTACACATGGCCGGGTGATTTACAAAATTGGTCCCACCCAAATGCCGGACCGTAGAATGGATGGTTTATGTTTAAAATTACACCTACTAAAAACTTCTGTATCCGATCTGCATCCATTAACAGTGCGACGGACTGTAGAAAAAAAGCGATAGATAGGATTGTCTGGTGAGTTTTATTTGGAAGATTTTAAGCCATCCAATATGGATCCATTATATGGGTGGACCCGATCAATACATTACCATGCCACATGACAGATGGCTCTACTATATTGTGGTTGTTCCGGCTCTACTGATGTGACGCAAGCAAGATGATCCTGACGGTTCAAGGTAAAGGTCGGGACTACCAAATAAGTTGATCCCTCGGGCTCTTAATGGAGGGATGGGTGGGACCCACCTATGCATTGGATAGGCCGCCCGCGTCTCTATTGGAGGGGTCAAACAATTTGGTGGTCGGGCGGACGACCAAACATGACCATTTACCTCAGAGCCGGTCCACAGCATATGAGTCACCGGCGATTACAGGAATACCCTGTAACCGCAAGCTATGTGGGTCGCACCGTAATGTTTGTGTTATATCCACTCCGTCCATCTGTTTTCCCAGATCATTTCAGGCATGATACGAAGCATGAGAAGGATCCAGAACTCAATTGGGTCACATCACATGAAATAGTGGGGATAGAAAACCCCACCGTTTGAATCTTTCCTGAGGTTCACTGAATGTTTTGGTACAATCCAACCCGTTCATAAGGTTAATGCCACATGGATGAATATAAATACACATATTAGCCTGATCCAAAGCGTTCTATGGCCACCCATAAAGTTTTAATGGTGGACGTCAAGATCCACCGTTTCTTGTGGTATGGCCCACTCGATTTTTGTAACTCTCTCATATTTGAGAAATCGATGAACAGATTGGATATAACACCGAATATCACGGTGGGTCCCACAGAGAGCGAGTTACAGGGCATTCCGGTATCCCGGGCAACAGAATGGTGGCGTCCAGGGAGAGGTTTGCTAGTTCCACACGCGTGTAACACTGACTCACGAGGTTTGCCGGAATACATCTAGAAGTATTTGAATACCATACGTCGGGACTTTAGAATTTGAATCTGGGCAATCATCCAATGATCTAAACCGTTTACATGATTCGACTCACTTTCTTATGGTTGACACGCAACAAATAAGAGCTCAAAATCGATTACTTTAACATTTTCGATAATTGAGTTCTTTTGCTTTAAAAATGGACGGTCACCGGGTCACCGTTACCTATATATATTCGAAGGCTTTGAAAATTCAGCTTGAAAGATTTCTCGTGCATTCGCAATCTAAGGGAAGACCAGTGACACAAACGGTACGATTCATTGAGAAAATTAAAATCCGACGGATGGCGTCCCAAGCATCTTATTGGAATTTCAATGGACGGGATTCCTGCAAAAGGCTTTGGCAGGAAGTTCCCGCGCTAGAAAGGTACGTGGGGTCCACCGTGATGTTTATCATAAATCCACCCGGTCCATCCGTTTTTCCAGCTCATTTTAAAATATGAGACCACAAATGAGGCAAATCGAAAATTCAAGTGCCACACGAGAGGTAAACGTGGGACAGAAATGCCTACCATTGAAACCTTAATTTGTGGGTCCACGTTCATGTTTACATGCCATCCAAACCGTTTATAAGGTCATTCCCACTGGGATGAACTGAAAACCCAAAAAAACTTAGTCTGAAAAACTTCTGTGGCCATACAAATGGTCGAAAGGTAATCTTTCAATCCCCACTGTTTCTCCTCGTGTGGCTCACTTAGAATTTTGGATTCACCTTCTTTTTTTCTTTTTCTTTTTTCTCAGGTCCTGGAAAAATGGATGAACCGGATGAATTTCTCACAAACAACATGGAGGACTACGTAGCTTCCCAGCACAGGAATTCTATGCAGAACCGGCGCGGATTAGGTACTTCCCCGCCTGTCTCTCCGGACAGGCCAGCGCTCTGAGGGCCACCGTGATGTATTGATCTTCTCCACACTGTCCATTCATTTTTCCATGTCATTTCAGGTCACGAGCCCAAAAATGGGGCAGATCCAAGTTTAAGTGTCCCACACCACAGGAAGCATCAATGCTAATGTTGCTTACCGTTGAAACCTTCCTAGGGCCTACCGTGATGTTTATTTTCCATACAATCTGTTCATAAGATCATATAAACATAGATGAAGGGAAAACACAAATAGAAACTTATGCAAAACTTCCTGTGACACCCAAGAAGTTTTCAACTATCAAAGTTTATTCTCCCTTTCTACGTCCACATGAGCTTGGATCTGCCCCATTTTTCTGTTCATAACCTAAAATGACATGGGAAAATGATTGGACGGTGTGGATAAGATCCATACACCACGGTGTCCCTCAGAGCCCTAGCCTGTCCCGAGCTGGGACCAGCGGGGGGAACTACCTAATCCACGCCCAAAAGAATGTTTGAAAGTCACACGTGGGCTGGAGCCGGATCCACCGACGTCAAGGCCTCGCTGTCCGTCTATAGGTGCTGGTGGGCGCTGATTGGGTACTACCCCCAACTGCCCTAGGAACCTAGGTGCGATCCACCGTGATGTTCGTGAAAAATCCACCCGTCCATCCAATTTTTGAGCTCGTTTTTGGACATGCTAACAAAAATGAGCCGGATCCAAGACTCAAGTAGGCCACAATAACGGAAAAGGTGGGTAGGTAAATTTCTGCCATTGAAACCTTCCCCGTCTACAGAGATGTTTATATGACATCCATACTGTTCATAACAACATCATTCCTACTCGGATGAACTGAAACAAAAAATTATACTGATTCAAAATTCATTACCCTAAAAAACAAATATTATGGCTACTTTTGTCAATACATGCTAACCATTATCAGTGCCGGATGATTAGTAAGTATGGGTGATGGTCAAATAAGTATATGTAAAACGGTCATAATTCTTTTGTTACATGTTTGATTTGCTTGATTTTGTACTTGTAATTTAATGAACTTTCAAGTTGACTTTGGAATTACCTCATTTTGATGTCATTTAATTTTTCAAAAGTGAGTCCAAAGTCACCGGCAAAAACAATCATAACTTCCACATTGTATATTTGATTTATGTGATCTTGCATTTATTAGAAAGGTAAATTAATGAACTTTCAAATGATTTTGAAATTATCTCATTTGAACACTATTTATTGCCTCAAAGTGGACAATAAAAACACTCACAAGTTTGTTGGAATAAAAAGAATGACTTTGGATACATGCCGATAGCTCACCGGAGTGGATACTACAAAGGTGGCAATGGTCTTAACAACTAAATGGTCACCTTCAAATAAAAAAGAACAAAAAGACCAAATTATTTTTCCTACATAAAAGAACCCATCTTTGAACCCATGCAACGTCTTATGAGGGGTCCATTGGAAAGTCTTGGAATAGATTCAAGCCGTCCACATAAATAAGGTTTTAATTTCACATTATCTGTTCAAGTTTGAGGGAAAAACTCATCACAGGTAGATTATACCGGAGAAAATAATTCGAAATTAACTCACGACGTTAATACAGGTGTAAACCACAGAAAACTCCAATTTATTTTCAAAATAACTCTAAAATAGGTTTACGGCTGTTCAATTAAAGTGAATGGATTAAATCGGCTGAGAAGTGGCCCGAAAAATTGATTTAGTAGGCCTGTACTCCATTCTCAAAAGACACTACGGACTTCCACCAACATAACATAGGGGCATTGTCCATGTTAAATGCAAACAGCTTTCAAAAGGCTAATAAAAAAAAGGCTTACGCTTTTTTTTTTTAATGACGTTACTAACGAAGGGCTTTATCAACGACCATACCTGCCCTGATGTTGGTGGGGTGAATTGAAAGAAGCAATGTTGTTTGGCTGGTGGAATAGGTGGTAAATAGAGGTCCGAGATCGCCTGCTGCCCACAGGAGACTTAAAGACGGGGGGTATTGGCAGGGCTACGGGAAGCCTACCGTGGTGTATGTATTTTATTCACTTCTCCGTCGATCCATTTTTAAAAGATCATTTTAGAGCATTAGCCTGAAATGGAGGTAGATCAATTCCTTTAGTGGACCAAATCACAGGCCGTTGAAACCTTCCCAGTACCGACCCTATGTTTATTTGCCATCCAACCAGTTCACTCGGACACATCTGGATGAAGAGAAAACATAAATATCATCTTCATCCAAATCTTCTGCGGCCCTCATGAGGATTTCAACGGTAGGAGTTTCATCTCTACTATTTCCTGTGGTCGGAGTTTCATCTCTATTATTTCCTGTGGTCTACTTGAGTCTTAGATATGCCTACCTTTTGGGCTCGTGCCCTAAAATGACATGTCAAAATGGATGGACGGTGTGGATAAAACACATACATCAAGGTGGCCCAATAGAGCCCCTGCTAGGATCGTCATTCTCTAGCTAGGTCCTGGTGGGGTAGTAACCAATCTGGGTCCGTCCATTGCACATCTCCTAGTGTGCGCAACTTTACTATGATCCAAACCTTTCATTAGCCTACCTGTTGATACTATGGTGGGTCGCGGACTAAAACAAATGGACGGTTAAGAGCTGCCCATTGGTCGCATTCAACTAATGGGTTCGAACAAGATGATCGGTGGCCCGCGACATTTCCTGAACCCGATGAAGGGGTTGGATCTCGAACCACGTTGGCAAATGTGGAGGCGTGTACGGGAGTTCTGTATTGCAGGCGTATGTACCTAGGAAACATCTACAGGGGCATTTTCGTCATTTATGAAATTCACTGCTGTTTTCGGTTTCGTCGGTTAACGAAACTCGAGTTTCCGTGCCGTCCAAGCGACGTCAGATACCTTTGATTAGGTGACCCCTTTTCTTCAATTTCTGCTGGCTTACGTAAATGACGAAAATAGCCTTATACTTATCACCGACTTGATTGTTCTTCACGTGACAGACATCTACAAGATCGGAACCGTTCATCAGGCAGGCAATGCTTTATTCATGCAATTGGACAATCCCAACCCTTCGATTGGGGGGCCTTTGTACAAAAATTAAGGATGCCATGATTGATTTTTTCATGACCATCTATTTTCTTTCATGAAATCCTAATCCTACGTTGCATGTGATTATTGGGATATGAGCCACACAATGTATGGCCCACCTGTTGATTGGTTTGGGTACCGTTCACGTTTGCCACGTGTAGGGAAGAAAGTTGCCATAAGTTAAGGGAAAGAATAGGCAAACACTCCTAAGGCGAGATTAGATGACCACTGCCCATGCAATATATCCATGTGAGCTTGTCAGCAAAGGGAGCGGTATCGGGACGCGGATTGCACGAAGTTCATGTGGTAAAAAAGCAAGGTGGGGCCCACCGTGATGTTTGTGAGATATCCACCCATCCATCTGGTTTGATCAAGGCCGTCGAAGAATGAGGCAGATCCCAAACTCAAGTAAGCACGGAAAGAGTGGATAGAAAAATGCCTACCGTTGAAACATCCTAGGGTCCACCGTGAAGTTTATATGCAATCCAAACCGTTCGTAAGATCATTCTTACTGAGATGAACTGGAAACACAAAAATATTACCCTAATCCAAAACTTCTGAGGCTGAACAAATATTTCAACGGTGAACATTCGATCCTCACTATTTCCTGTCTTGTGGTCAACTTGAGTTATGAATCTGCCTTATTTTTGGGCTTATGTTCTAATATGATCTGGAATAACGGAAGTACAGAGTAGGTTTCTCATAAACATTACAGTGGCCCCACCTAACTTCTGAGGGCAGAAGCTTCGGCGGGTTTGGTGAGGCATTAGGTAACATTGAACTCGGTCAGGTCGTGACGTTGGTGAGATTCGATTGTAAGCGGATCGGTCCAGGCAGGGTCTATGTGGGGTATGTTGTGGGATAATTTTTATAACAAGCTGACCCGAGCATAAAAGCCTCGGAGCAAAATAGCAAGCCGATGACTTCACCTGTTCACGAGGTAAGCTCGAATCGTTGTTCAGTCAATGGGCAAATGGAGGCCGATCTTATCTCCGCTCCAAACGGCATGAGGATAGTAGCGCATCCCTTTAAGATCGGAACGGCCTAAGATTTTCGCCTGGATTTTCGGCGTAATATCTATCGTGATCTCAGCCTAGAAACTCTCCATCGAAACCTATAAAGACCAGAGAATATTGTGATTACAGGTACGAAAAAGATATCTCTCTCAAACTAGTGTTTATCATTCTCAAGGGTAATCACTAAATTAGGCATCAGAGGGTTCACGGCTGGATCCCAGCCACCCCCTTATTGTTTTCTGTGGTGTTTCGCAAGACCAAGTAGACCTCTGATCGAAGCCCAGTTGTCATCTTCAACGAAGGATATCGGCCGTGTTCGTTCGTTCGCATACAATTCACCTCACTTCATCTGTTGACGAGTTTTCAGCGTCAACAGATTGGCGCCGTCTGTGGAAACGATGACAAGAATCTTATCTATTTACTTAATCCTTCATCCAAAGACAGGAACTAATGGCTGGTGGAAGAGGCAATAGGAAGGGCAAAGCCCCTGCAAATGCTGATCCCTCCTATGAGCCACAATCTGAAAATGAAGAACCTATCCATGAAACTCCGGTCCTTCACCTCGGAAGCTCGTCTCGCCACCTGAATCTTCTAAGTGGACGGCAGAGGTCCCGAAACCGCGGGGCCAGACTGTCCACATTAGAAGAGCAAGTTGGAGGCGTCGCAGAACGTTTGGGTGGAGTGGACAGACGATTCGAGCATGTGGACGGAAAACTGGATGAAATTGCAGCATTGCTAAACAATCTAGCTCGGCCTTCGCCTGTCCTCAAAACCAACCCAGGACCCCAGCTACCGCGACAAAGCTCTCATCTACCTCGATCAATTTCCAACCATCCTCAAGCGGACGAGGACGAGGTTGTCGGCTGAGCTTCAGGTTCGAGGCTTCGACCAGCCACGGGGCTTCCCTTAAACGACCTAAGACACAGAATAGAAGAAAGGCGATCTACCCGAGCTAGTCAAGGGCAGGATCGGGTGGACGATAATATCACTCCTCTTAAGGCCGAGCTGAAGGAGCTTCGGGAAAGGATTGGCGATATCCAAAGAGCACAACACGCCCGGGCGCCAACTGCAGCAGATGTCCTTGTGGATTCATCTGAATCCCCGTTCACTGATGAGATTCGTGGGGAACCTCTTCCGAAAGACTTCAAAATTCCTCAGCTCAAGCAATACTCCGGGATAGGAGATCCAGCCGAACATCTCGAAAATTTCAAAGTTCGAATGGAACTTCACGGAGTTAATGGGCACATCATGTGTAAGGCCTTTGCATTATCCCTAACTAGCTCGGCGTGGACCTAGTTCCGCAATCTGAAGCCAAGGACCATTTCCTCTTTTACCGAACTGAGCAGAGCATTCGCGACCCAATTCATCGGGAGCACCTATCCAAGAAAACATTATACGCACCTCGCTGCAGTCAAACAGAAAGATAATGAATCATTGAAAGATTATCTCTCACGATTCAACGCCGAAGCAGTTCAGGTAGAAAACCTATCTCAGGATGTGTTGCTACATACGATGATCGGGGGATTACGTGATGAAAAGTTTCTCTGGTCAATAGGGGAATAGCCTCCTCAGTCAGTGGCTGAGTTCCTCGATCGGGCTGCAAAGCACATAAACGCAGAAGAACAGGTGAACGCCCAGGGGTCATCCCATAAGAGGAAGGACCGTAAAGAAGAGAACAGCACCAAGAGGCACCGTCCCGATCGCAGGTCACCAAATTCGAACATTACATCGCGCGGAGAAAAAACTCCGACCCCACGGTTCGAGAAATACACCCCTCTTAAAACAACGATCGAGCAAGTGTTCTTAGCCGAGAAAGACAAACAAATGTTCGGACAGCCCACAAAGATCAAAACCGACCCGGGGAGAAGGTCGAAGTCCAAATACTGTTTATACCATAAAGATCACGGGCATAACACAGTAGATTGCTGCAACTTGAAGCGACAGATCGAAACTCTCATCCGGCAGGGTTTCTTAAAAGAGTACATTGCACAGCGTCCGGATGATCAAAAGTCCTCGGCTTGGGAAGATGACAGAGAACCGGTGAATAACGACCCGTTGGAAGAAATCCATATGATCTTCGGCGGGCCAACCACAGGTGATTCTGGCAACGCCCGCAAGTCCTACGTTCGTCAAGGGCGAACCTTTGAACCAGGGCTCCAAGTGAATCTGACCAGCAGGCCCTCGAAGATTCCAAAGGTCGTCCATCGCACGATCTCATTTTCCGAAGAAGATGCTGAAGGAGTGCTACATCCACATGACGATTCTCTCGTAATATCGATGGTGGTCGCTAATAAAAAACTCCACAGGATGATGGTGGATACTAGGAGTTCTGCCGACATCATATATGCCTCGGCATTCGACAGAATGAAAATTGATCGGTCCAGGTTGAGACCAGTCAGAACTGCTCTAACTGAATTTACAAGAGATCGTATCATGCTTGAAGAAGAAATAACCCTACCGGTCACAGCAGGAGAAGAACCCAACCAGAGGATGATCATGGTTAATTTTCTCATCGTCAACACTCCATCAGCATACAACGCGATTATCGGCAGGCCCATCATCCGAGCCTTAAAAGCCGGCATTTCTATCTATCATCTGGCCATGAAATTCGAAATCGATGACGGGATCGGTGTAATCAGAGGAGACCAGCAGGAAGCTCGCCAATGCTACGAGCTGACGTTGCGCGGGAAAAATAAAAATATGATCTCCGTCGTCTCACACACGACTCCGCTGGACCCTAGGGAAGAAATAACAGAACGTGGTTCGCTAGCTGAGGAGCTAATAGAGGTCCCTGTGTCTGATGATGACCCGAGCTTGGTTGTCAAGATCAGATCTCAATTAGACGGCAGTGTCCACGCTAGACTGATCACTTTCCTGAAAGAGAATACGGACGTTTTCGCATGGTCCCACAAGGACATGCCCGGAATCAACTCTGAAGTGATGGTTCACCGGCTCAACGTCGACCCGTCCTTCAAACCGATCCGCCAAAAACGCCGAGCCTTCAAAGCGGAGAGGTATGCTGCAATCGAAGAAGAAATAAAAAAGTTACGCCAAGCTGGTTTTATCCAGGAAGTCCATTATCCTAATTGGCTCGCCAATGTCGTTCTAGTAAAAAAAAAGCCAATGGAAAATGGAGGGTCTGTATCGATTACACTGACCTCAACAAAGCCTGCCCTAAGGACAGCTTCCCACTTCCCAGAATAGATCAGCTCGTAGATGCTACCTCAGGTTACGAGCTCCTCAGCTTCATGGATGCATACTCCGGGTATAATCAGATACAGATGCACGTTCTGATATACAAAAAACAGCGTTCGTCATGGATCGTGGGCTTTATTGTTACAAGGTAATGCCCTTCGGACTCAAAAATGCCGGAGCGACGTACCAGCGTTTGGTCAACAAGATGTTCGCCGAACAAATTGGTAAAACCATGGAAGTCTACGTGGACAATATGCTCGTCAAAAGCCTGAAGTCCGAAGATCACGTCAACAACCTCCGACTTATGTTCAGTATTTTGAAAAAGTACGGAATGAAACTCAATCCCAGTAAATGCGCCTTTGGAGTAAGGTCGGGGAAATTCCTCGGGTTCATCGTAAATCAGAGAGGAATAGAAGCCAACCCAGAAAAGATCCGCGCACTAATCGAGATGAGCTCACCAACCACCATGAAGGAAATACAGCGTCTCATCGGACGGATCGCCACACTCAACAGATTCGTTTCTAGAGCTACAGATCGGTGTCTTCCATTCTTTAAACAGCTTCGCACGTTCAACGAGATGACCTGGACGTCAGAATGCGAACAGGCCTTCCAAGATCTCAAAGCATACCTCGGAACACCATCGTTACTGTCCAAATCTACGCAAGGGGAAGAGCTACTGCTGTACCTGGCGGTGTCCCCGGCAGCAGTAAGTTCGGCTTTAATTCGAGATGACCAAGGTACTCAAAGACCAATATACTACGTCAGCAAAGCTCTCCTCAGCGCGGAAACCAGATATTCCAACCTAGAAAAGTTAGCTCTAGCATTGATGACATCAGCAAGAAAGCTACGACCTTATTTCCAAGCGCATCCAATAGTGGTACTAACGGACCAACCATTGAGGCAAGTACTACAAAAGCCAGAAACGTCAGGTCGCCTCACACGCTGGGCCATCGAGCTTGGTGAATTCGACATACAATACCGGCCTCGGACAGCGATCAAAGGCCAAGCCATGGCCGACTTCATTGCCGAGCTCACTGACCCTTCTGACCCTAAAGATGACGCTACTCTCAAAGGGGACATCCAAGAGCCTATTCCGGAAAAAGGTACGACCGCGCTTACATGGCAGTTACACGTCGACGGCTCGTCGAATTCCCAGGGCTGCGGGGCAGGGATAATCTTAACTTCCCCCGATGGCATAACAGTCCAATACGCCCTAAGATTCGGGTTTAAAGCATCTAACAACGAGGCCGAATACGAAGCTCTTCTTGCCGGGCTACGATTAGCCTCGGCGATCGGGATCCGAAATATTATAGTATACAACGATTCGCAATTGATCGTAGGTCATGCAACATCAGAATATCAAGCGAAGGGAAAAAAGATGTCTGCATATTTATCAAAATATCAAGAATTATTGGCCCGGTTCGATTACTGCAAAATCATCCAAATACCGAGGACCCATAATGCTCATGCGGATTCACTCGCCAAATTGGTGTCGGCAGGAGATGACGAGCTCGGAAGGACCATTCCTATCGAAATCCTCCCCAAAAGAAGCATCACTTACGATCATACCAGTGAAGTATATCCTGTTTCCACCGATCTTGACTGGAGGCAACCAATTGTCAGTTTTCTACGAGAAGGTGTTCTACCCGAAGAAAAGAACGAAGCACGATGGTTACGATATAGGTCAGCTCGGTATACACTGATCGACGATATATTGTATAAGAAGGGTTTTCTGTTACCCTGCCTCTGTTGCCTTGGACCAGATGAAGCCAATTACGTCTTAAGAGAAATTCATTCCGGCACATGCGGAAACCATTCAGGAAGTCGAGCGCTGGCCCAGAAAGCAATACGTCAGGGATATTATTGGCCAACGATTCAAAAAGATGCTCGAGAAGTGGTCAAACGATGTGATAGATGCCAAAAGTTTGCACCGGTCCCTCACGCACCTCCTGAGGAACTTACTCCGATGTCTGGACCATGGCCTTTCGTGCAATGGGGAGTCGATATCATCGGTCCTCTTCCAACCGGCAAGGGACAGGTCAAGTACGCAATCGTGGCTGTCGATTACATTACCAAGTGGGTCGAAGCAGAACCTCTCGCCAAGATTACCGAAAAGAGAACAACGGACTTCATCTGGAAGTCGATTATATGCCGGTTCGGTGTCCCAAATAGGATCATCACTGACAACGGGCCTCAGTTTGACAACGCGAAATACAGGAGCTTTTGCCTGAACTTGGGCATAAAAAATGTATATTCATCTCCTCATCATCCTCAAGCTAACGGACAAGTCGAAGCCATCAACAAAATCATTAAAGGTCATCTGAAAACTAAGCTTGGTGAATTCAAAGGAGCTTGGGCTGAATAGCTTCTCGAAGTATTATGGGCGTACCAAACCACGGCTCGGTCAACAACAGGAGAAACTCCTTTCTCCTTAACGTTCGGGGCGGAAGCCGTACTATCGGTCGAGATAGGGCTATCGACTAACCGAATCGATAACTATCAACCCGACCAGAATCAAGACGAGCTTCGCACAAACCTTGATTTGCTTGAAGAAGCCCGAGAAGCTTCCCAGATTCGGATCGCAGCCTACCAACAGCGTGTTGCTAGATTTTACAACTCTCGAGTCAAAGAAAGACGGTTCAGAGTGGGAGATCTCGTCCTACCAAGGAATGTAAGGGAGAAGAAGGATAAGATAGCAAGTACATTCAATCCGAATTGGAATGGACCGTACAAAGTCATAAAAACAGTTCGAACCGGGACTTACTGGCTCGAAGACATGCAAGGTCGAGCCCTACCCCATCCATGGAATGCGGAGCACTTGAAAATCTACTATCAATAAAAGCTAAGTATTTGTTTCTCATACTCCTATCAGGAAATTTGAAATACGAGCAGAGGCTAATTTCGCCCATAGCCGTATTTATGCTCAACGGACATTACCGCCCAGAGCCAAGTTCTAAAATTAGGATCTGCCTCGGTCGAAACCTTCGAACCGACCATTATTTTTGCAAGTCCTAAATGCTTCGATTACGATATAATTTGCTCGGCCACGAAGTAAATGGATAAAATCAGCGAAAATAACCTAAAAAGGAGCAATTGAATAAAAAATCTGACAAAGTACAAGTACGGATCAGAAAAGAAATATTTCAATTGCAAGACCACAAAAGGTTCAGAATTACAAGATGAATATGTTACACAAGGCCCCAACAAATGGGCTAAAAAAAACATAAAAACATCCTATAAGGGGGGATCAGCTGTCGGCTCGGCAGCAGCAACGGAGTTGTCTTCTTCCTCCACCTCGAAGTCAAGAAAGGAGAGGTCCAAGTCCGGGTAACGGCTCTTAACTGTCATCCGGCACTTTTCGTAGCCAAAGTCGAACATTTCGTTGGCCTCGGCAACTTTAACCTCCAACTTCGATTGGACCTTCGCCAGATCCGACCGCGCAGACCCTTCGGCAGCCTTCAGCTCTTCAATCTGGATGATGAGCTTAGCTTCCGCCCTCTCCTTATTCGATAGCTCAGCCGGGAGAAGCGCAATCTCACGTTCCCGAGCATCCAAGGCCCTCGCCGCCTCCTCCCCGAACTTCTTGGCCTCATCCAAGGAACGCTTGGTAGCAACTAGTGTTCCCTCAAGGCCGGAGATCGTTCCCTTATCACGGGTGATCTCCTCCCGAAGAAGCTGGCATCCGTAGGCCACCTGCACGGTAACCATGCAAATAAGTATAAAAGAAAGGCCGAAGATGACTATCTTATTTGGAAAAATTCAAGCTAAGTATGTATACCTTAGTTCCAAAGATCCCTAGGGAGTTCAGCAAAGAGAGCCCAGGGACCTTTACCATCATATCCACCTCGGCCTCAGGGATCGCCTTGTACGCCCATTTGTATAAGTTGTACAGATGGGGCGGCATCTCCGGGCCTCGGCGGATTGTGGAAGAGGATTGCCCTGGGGCAGTATGAGTCGACTGCCCAGATGGGCCAGCCTCCGTACTCCCTACCAAGTCAATGACCTGGGAAGGCTGAGGCCTCACAGAAGCATCGGGTAGTGCGACTTCAGCCGCATTAACTTCGGGAACCACCTCGATGGCCGGCTCCGATTGTATATCCGCGACAGAGGTCGTTGGGGGACGGTCTCGAGGACGCCTCGTAGCCGCCTTCTGCCTTTTCTTCTCTCTGATCTGCTCTTTCTCCTGAGCAGTCAAGGCAGAAGACTTTCTCCGCGGCGCTGGAGCAGACATGCCTATAAAAAAAAATTTATTATTAAAGCCAGAATGTGAAAATGAAACTGATCTACTTGGCAAATATAAGTCTTTACCTCGGGGATTGATGCCTACGTCGGTTAAGGTCTCGAAAGATAAAAGAAGTTTAACGCTGCGGAAGTTTGGATCAAGCTCCCACATCGCAGCTATACGATCTTCCTCCTCCGGACTAAGGGTGGGAGGATCTCCACGAGCTGATCAGAATAAATAGAGGTCAGCCAAAAAAAAAAAGAGCAGAGGATATGAGTATTAACCGACCTGACTTGGAACAGAGAAAAAGTTGTTCACACGAAGATCAGGGGAGTGGACCTCAGGTCGGGGTCCTTCCCAACCTTTCGAGACGAGGAACCATTCCTCTTTCCATCCATGAACCGAAGAAGGATGGTCGTCTATTAGCCGGTGCCCCTTCCTTCCCCGGGGTGACATATAGAACCAGCCCCTAGAGTCGGGATGACTCTTCAGCTGATACAGGTTCATCAGCTCGGCTACTGTAGGATCCGACCCATGAACTTGACGCCACAAGGCGACGCAACTTATTAAAGTCCTCCAGGAGTTAGGAGGTAACTGACTTGGGGCTAGGTTAACCCTAGAAAGGTACTCCCTCACTACGGGAATGAGAGGAAGATGAAAACCGGCCTCAAAGAATTGGGCATATATGGCGACCTAGTCTCCAGAAGGGCGGGTTGGAAAATCATCCAAACCCGGAAGCCTAAGGTCAATGGCCCCGGGGACGCAGTAAGCTGACCTGATCCTGATCAAGTCGGATTGGGTGAGAGTTGTCCAGATTAGATCGGCCGGATACTCTGAGACTCTATCAGCAATACGCCCGGAGGGATCAGCAACTGGTACCTCATCCGAAGCAAAAGAGGAAGGGGTCTCTGCCAACAGAGCTCCCCCCGGGGACTCAACGGCAATGAGTTGGGTTTCCATCAATCTGGATTCTCCAACAGGCAAGACAGAAGAAAAAGTTCACGAAGAACTTTCCTCCGAACCAGACATTTTCTAAAAACTAAGGAAAATAGAAGATGGGAGGTGGGGGCAAAAAACGAACCTACCGGATCGCTCTCCGGAAAGAGATTGGCCAAAGGAAGATGGAAAAGAACTCCAAAAGGATCACAGCGGTCCGTACAGAGGGGAAGAAGGAAGAACGCAACAGGAAGAATGGAAAGAATTCTGAAAAAATCGCCATGTACAGTATTTATACTGTAGCAGGTGACAGTATGCAGGCCATGTTGTGCCACGCGGCAAACACCCATGGTCTTAATAAACGAACCGACGCGACTTTTGACATGGCTTGCCACGTGTCCGTCCACTCATTGGACAGCGATATTTAGCCCGTCCGTTCGAAGATACGAAGTCCACGTGTCCTTACGCCATTCGACTGTCGGAATAAAAGCCTGTCACACCGTACGGTTATCATTGCGCCTTTTCGAAATTCGAAACAGCGCATTTAAAGAGCATTTACCGCCAAAAAATAAGATCGACTACATTTGTGTAAGGATACTTCCTATCTGAAAGTGTCCACCTCGGAAGTAGGGGGCAACTGTTGTGGGATAATTTCTATAACAAGCCGACCCGAGCATAAAAGCCTCGGAGCAAAATAGCAAACCGATGACTTTGCCTGTTCACGAGGTCAGCTCGGATCGTTGTTAAGTCAATGGGCAAATGGAGGCCGACCTTATCTCCGCTCCAAACGGCATAAGGATAGGAGCGCATCCCTTCAAGATCGGAACGACCCAAGGTTTTCGCCTAGATTTTCGGCGTAATATCTATCGTGATCTCAGCCTAGAAACTCTCCATCGAAACCTATAAAGACCAGAGAATATTGTGATTACAGGTACGAAAAAGATATCTCTATCAAACTAGTGTTTATCATTCTCAAGGGTAATCACTAACTTAGGCATTGGAGGGTTCACGGTTGGATCCCAGCCACCCCCTTATTGTTTTCTGTGGTGTTTCGCAGGACCAAGTAGACCTTTGATCGAAGCCCAGTTGTCATCTTCAACGAAGGATATCGGCCGTGTTCGTTCGTTCGCATACAATTCACCTCACTTCATCTGTTGACGAGTTTTCAGCGTCAACAGGGTCCACCATAATGCATGGATCTTATCCAATGCCGTTCATCCGAATTTTCAGATCATTTTAAGAATATTATCCCAAAAACAAGGTAGACACAGGGCTCAAGTGTCCCATATCAGAGGAAGCAGAGGTGATAATAACGCCCACCATTGAAAACTTCATAGGGCCCACAGTGAAGTTTATTTATCATCCAACCTGTTCATAACGTCACATAAAAATGGATAAAGGGAAAGGAAAATTTTCAGATTAATCGAAAACTTCTGTAGTCCCTAAAAGGTCCCACAGTGCCCCTGCCTGGATCGATTCCCTCTAGGCGGAGGCAGTACGCAATCCGCTTCCGATTCGATTGTGCCGCGTGCGGCTAGATGAGGCCGCGAGCGGATTTGGTGAGGCCCCTTCGTGGCAAGGCCTGACACCGCGAGATTTGATTAGGCCAGCCGAAAGTGGATTAGGTGACACCCTGGCCTCACCCAAGAGGGTCCGGCCCTTACCATGGGGTTACCGTGGGGCCACCTTGATATGTGTATTGTGCATCCATGTCGTTCATCCGTTTCTTCATATGATTTTATCACATTATCCAAATTTTGAAACAGATCCAATTATCAGGTGAACCGTACCATTGGAAACAGTTTTTATTGACCATTAATGGACCACACAAGTTTTGGATGAAGCTTATATTTGTTTTTTCCCTTCTTCTATCAACAGGTTAGATGGTAAATAAACACTACAGAAACATTAGGGTGCGCCCTAAGAAGTTTTTAATGGTAGGATGGTCAATCACTATTTTTTTCTTATGGTATGGTCCACCTAGTAATTGGATCTGCTTTGTTTTTTTTATTAATACTCTAAAATGATGTGAAAAAAATGGATGGACGAAGTTGATATATAATACATACATCAAGGTGGGCCCCACAGTAACCCCATGGTAAGGGCCGCACCCTCTTGGGTGAGGCCGGGGTCTCACCTAATCTGCTCTCGGGCCAGCCATTGTGATGGTGATCGAGTTACCTAACCACTTTTAAACAGCCCGAATAGACTCAAATTAGCTATGGACGGCTTCAGCAGCTATCTCGCATTAATATCACTAACTTTTGTGGGCCCACCAGGATACAAGTTGTATCCTTTGGAAACTGGTACTATTTATAAGGTTGCAATAAGTATGGAGAAGTTTAAAACCCATCAAAACACTTCATCCTCAAAGAACAATTTTTCAAGATTCCAAGTCCATTAGTAATGTGCATGAGTCAAAGTGTACTATCCCTAAATTTGACATGGATCACATCTCTAGTGTGGTACATGAATTTGACATGGATCATATCTCTAGTGTGGCCCATCGATATGTCCAATCACAATGTCCAACCCTAAAATAGGTCTATAGCGTTAATCGATTAGGCCCACTATATATAACTTTTACATAGAACATGTTAGTACACTTTTCTGTGATATACTAATGTATTTTATTTATCAATCACATGTGTTCTTGAATTGTAATGTCGGTTGAGCCTTGGCAAGTTTAAGACTGAAGATTCAAGTAGACCAAAAGCATCGATGAAGAAGAATAGGAAAATGAGATGCTTTAATGACTCTAACCCTTTGAACCAAAACACTCAAATCATCTTACATAATTTGGACCAACTAGGAAAACTCTTAGTCATTCTTATTAACCTTAGATCATATATAAAAACATGATAAATTAAATAAAAGAGATGAAAGCTGCCGTAATCAGACCAGTCCAAACAGTAGTAATCAGACCAGCCCAAATAGCAGGTCTTCAATAGGTCTTCGAAAACTGCATTACTAAAATCGCATCAATAGAATGATCCAATGTCCAAATGTTGGCCATCTAAATATACAATTAAAAAATGTTTACAAGTTGCTTGTTTGTGGCTCACCCAAGGCTCAAAATTTCCTGATTTTTGTCAAAGCATATATTTCATTCAACTTAGCCATAAAGTATATATTTTTGTGAATACATTGAAGAATTTAAATATATTGCAATTTTTCCTATTTAATATTTAGAGGCCTACTGAAGTTTCATCTCTTTTTATTTTTAGCTGTACCTATGAAATGAATTTCATTTACCTCTAGTTACAAGCTCCCAAACAAGCCTTTTCAGGGAGCGGATTAGCTGTTGCTTGTGTAACAGCTTAGTGGGTGTTACCATTATCATGCGCAGCCTATCTTAATGAATGTGTTTCGTATCCATGCCGTCCAACCATTTTTGCAGCTCATTTAAGAATGTTATACCAAAACTTTAGCAGATCTAGATCTCTGGTGGACCACACCATTGGAAAAAGTGGTGAATAACCATTAATAGCGTCTTATAAGCCACAAATTTGTATTTTCCCTTCATCCCGTTAGACCTTATCAACAGGTTGGATGGCAAACAAACATTACAGATAGGCTTACAATGGGCCTTGGGAAGTTTTTAATGGTGAGCGTCCAATCATCAATATTTCTTGTGGTGTAGTCCACTTGAGATTTGCAATATGCTTAATGTTTGGGATTGTGTCCTAAAATGGGCTGCAAAAACGGAATGATGGAGTAGATATGCAACAAATCATCAAGGTGGGCCCTATGGTAAGGGTAACACCCACTAAGCAGTTAATCAAGTAACACCTAATCTGTGCCCTGCTTTTAAGAGGAGAATTTTGGGGCCCACATTATATTTATATGATATCCAACCTATCCAATAAATGTAATCCATGGTGATGTTAAAAAGCATTAAAATTTTAATCAATCTAAAGGTAAGCTGGGCCACACCATAAAAAATAACGTACACCACTCTCAGAAAATTAATATTTAAGAGGATTTTGATAACTTCCATTCTCCAAAAGCATTACCCAAGTATTTTGATTTACTGGGGATTTTTTTTTTTTCGAGTGTGGGATGTACGAGGAAATTTCTCAAATAAAACCCATGGTTTAAATTTCTAAACCATTATTTTGTTAATCTCGCGATAATTTGGCGATAAACTAAGAAAGATTAATAATTTCGTACATGGATTGCATTCGAAAGTAACTTCTCAGGTGGGGCCCACCGTGATGTTTCTGATACATCCACCCGGTTTATCTGTTTTGTGAGCTTATTTTACACATGAAAAAAAAAAAAAAAAAAAAAGATATGAATGAAAAACTCAACGAGGCCACATGACAGGGAAAAGTTGGAAAGGACATGCCTACCATTGAAACCTTCTTGGGTCTATCTTGATGTTTACATGCCATCTAAACCATTTATAAAGTTCATCCTCACTGAGATTAACTAAAAACACAAAAACTTAGCCTGATATAAAACTTCAGTGGTTATACTAATGTTTTAACGGTAGTTGTTCAATTCCCACTCTCGTGTGGCCCACTTGAGCTTTGGATCTGTACCATTTTTGGTCTCATCTCCTAAAATGAGCTGCTAAAACGAATGGACGTGGTGGATTTAACACAAACTTTATGTGGGCCCACTTAGCTTCCCAAAGTGGGAACTTTCCTAGGAAATCCGCTTCCAAAAATATCATGGTTTCCTTAGATTCCTTGATCCCACTGCTAGATTCCCTGATCCCAATCCCTATTTCCTGCCGACTTCTCGGAATTCCAAATGTTGAAGGGAATATGCATGGGGATTCCCCAATGCCTATTTCCAACCGTTAACACGCGATCCTTTTCCCTTCCTCGTTCCCGGATTTGCATAGTCAACACGCACGTGGCAGGACACGAGCTGGTGAGAAATCGCATTGCGTCCTGAGTTACTCAGTACGCTATTATCGTACTGAGTAAACTCAGTTAGGCCCACTGTAATTGTATGTAGTTTACCTACACCGTCCATCCTCTTTTCCAGATCATTTAAGGTGTTGAAACTAAAATTGAAGCATATCCAAAACTAAGGTGGACCATACCACAAGAAACAGTGGGTATAATGATTTCCACCGTTGAAACCTTTCTAGGGGCCAGTGATGTTTACTTGTCCTTCAACCTGTTCAAAAGATCATACAGACACTGATGAAGGAAAAAAAAAAAAAACAAATCAGCTTGATTCAAAACTTCGTGGCTCCCAAGAATTTTTCAATGGTACAGGTTCAATTCACATTATTTCCTGTGGACCACTGTGGTCCAGTTAAGATTTTTATATGATTCACTTTTTATAGCAAGCCATAAAATTATCTGTTAAAATGGATGAACGGAGTGGATGAAATACATAAATCACGGTGGACCACGCAGAGTTTACTCAGTACGCAATCCACTTGCAGCTGATGGGACCTAAAGCTTTGTGGGGCCCACCGTTATGAGTGTGATATCCATGCGGTTTCATCATTTGAGCCAGATAACGTTAGAAAGTGATCTCAATATCATGCCTGTCCTGAACTCAATTGGGCCCCACCACCTGGAACAGTTGGGATGGGGGTGGCCCACCATGATGTTTACAAGCCATCCAAGGGGTCATCTTCATCTTCATGAAGGTGTAAGAGAAACGTCGACTACTATAGCCGTCTGTAAATATTAAACTCAGACAAAGCTCCGGTGGCCTTGTAAAGGTTTCAATGGTAGGTTTCCTACCTCCACATTTCCCTTTCGGTGGTCCACTTGCGTTTTGCTCCTTGTTTTTGGCCTCGCATTCTGAAATGAGTTGCTGCACATGATAGATGGAGTGGATGTGACATGCAGATCACGGTGGCCCCCACAAAGCTTTTTGTTTCCATGACTAGCTCCATGCAATAGTGGAAGAGGATTGCATCCTGGGGACCACTGTGATGTGTGTGTTTTATATCCACGCCGTTCATCTGTTTTACCAGCTCATTTTAGGCATTGATCCCAAAATGAAGCAGATCCGAAACCCAGGTGGCCCACTCCACAAGAAACAGTGGGGATAAGGACACTCACAGCTGAAATCTTCCTAGCATCCACCGTAATGCTTATTTGCTATCGTATCTGTTGATAAGGTCACACAGACCTGGATGAAGGGTAAACACAAATATCAGCTTGATCCAAAACTTTTGTGGCCCCAGGAAGTTTTTAGTGCTATGCATTCGATTACTACCGTTTTGTGTGGCATTTGATCTGGTTCATGTTTTTGAGCTCATGCCCTAACATAAGTTAGAAAATTGATGGACTACAGGGATAAAACACATACTTCATCGTGGGCCTCACAAAGGGTTAGCGAGTTAGCTAGCTAATGTCAAAGCAATGTAGCCCCACCACGTTTTATGCGTTGTCTACACTCCTGTTATGATGTATGTGTTTTATACATGATGTTGATCCATTTTTCCAGCTTATTTTAGAGCTATGGTCTAAAAATGAGGTTGTTCAAAGTTCAAGTGGACCACCACAGGAAAAAAAAATGGGAATCCAATGCTTATAATTGTGAATTTCTTGGGACCACTGAAGTTGTAGATCAAGCTGAAATTTGTGTTTTCCGTTCACCTTGGGTTATGTGACTTTATAAACCAGTTAGATTGCAAATAAACATGTGATTGGGCACCCAAGAAGATTTCATCCGTTAACGTTCAATCTCTACTATTCTTGGTGGTGTGGTCTACTCGAGCTTTGGATCTGCCTCATTTTCTCATGCCTTCAAATAAGCTGGAAAAATAGATGGATGGTGTGGATAAAACACAAACGTCATGCTAAGGCCCACAGAGCTTTAACGCCAGTTATCTGGCTAGTGTGTGTGTTTGTGTGTGTGTGTGTATTGGAAAGCAAGCGATGAAACTCTCTTATTATACCTAGGGCGAAGCTTGAAAAAGAAACAACAAGCGGGAAGAAACCCCTAAGAGAACAGAAAAGAAACGACCCACATCCCGAGCACAAGGGACAAAGAAGAGAAGATGAGAAAGGAGAAGGAAAAAAAGGAGAATGAGAGAAAAATGAAGAGAGAACACTAAAAGTGCCCACAGCCTGGGATGAATCTAGCTGGTGACCGCAAAGGAATGTCATTCAGAGTAGATAGTGTTGTTTTGAAATGGTTCGAAATGATCTCAATGTGGCAGTTGTTTGTAGAAGCAAAATTGTGCAACATCTTAACAAATAAGCGCATCTCCTAAGAAGAGGTTGACGGGTCTTCAATTGCATGAGAGCTTTATTGGTTGCCCACCAAAATGTTAGACCCTACATAATAATCAATAGATAAAATAGGTAAGGTAGAGTTTAACATTTGCAAGCATCTGTCCATCGTCCCTTGAGTGTTATATTCGGAGACAATTTCCTAGATGGGAGAAGTGTTGGAAAAATAGCAAAAAAGCCCAGCTCTAGAAGGCGAGATCTCAATGCATGCTAAGGTCCACCTAGGGTCCAGCCTGGAACGTCGAATAGGCTGGCGAAGAGGAGGGCAAATAACGGTTAGGGTTGTAAGAAAATCCCAAGCAGCAGAGATAGTGTTAGGGGTTTTGGCAGCTATGAAAGGGCCAAACAAAAAAAGAGTCATTGCCTTCATCTCCCAAATGATATTTTTAAATATCATCTCTTTTGGAGAAAAAAAATTTATTATTAAATATGCGGTTGTTTCTTTCTTTCTAAATATTCCACATAAGAGCTAGGTAAGCGAGTTTGCTAAGGATGGAAGAAATTAGATCCGTTGCGTTTTCCACAAGATATGCAATTGAATCATGCATAGTAGGTCGATGGGTATAGGAGATAGAAAGTTTAGCATGCAGTTTACGCCAAATTTATTCAGTGTACTTACAAGAAAGAATAAGTGATTAATGGACTCAAAATTATTCTAACAAAAAACACAAGTAATATCATCAGTAATGTTAAGAGAGTGAAGGAGGTCCTTGGTTTTAAGTTTCCTAAGTAAAGCCATCCAGGCAGTAATGAAATGCCTGGGGATAGATCCCTTAAACCATAAGAGGTCACACCAAGGTGGGGGAGTGTTTTCAGGCTTGTAGGCTTTTAAAGCTGGAGCAAAGGTAAACTTACCATTTGGGGAGAGGGTCCAAACAATCTCATCATTAATCGAAACAATCTGATACTGCTTGATCTCTTGGAATAAGTTAGTCAGTATAAGGTTACTGGGGTAGGGGAATTGCCACTCAGTATCATGAATTAAGGTACTAACTATGAAGTTAGTGCCCAAACCCATATCATGAATGGAAAAATGACCCAAGCAATAAAAAAGACTAAAATCCCCTATCCACAGGTCAAACTAGAAATCTGTTGACTACCCATTGCCCACCAGAAATCTAGTGTGGGCCTTATCAATGTCATGAACACTGAAAATGCTGCGCTAAGCCCAGGAGGCATTGGGAGGGATTTGGGCATTCCAAATAGATGCAGCTCCAATATATTTCTCGTGGACCCACTTGACCCAAAGGTTGTCTTCTTTGCGAATGATTTTCCAAAGTTGCTTTAGCATGCACCCTTTGGCAGAAGCTTCCAAAGGAGTTATACCAAGGCCGCCCTTCGATTTGGGCTTGCAAATCTGGTCCCAACTAATAGTATGAAGAGGCGAAAAGCCCCACAAAAAAATTCTTAATGTGTTTAGCAATAAGATTGTAACAAGTTTTAGGAAATAATAAAACATGTGACCAAAAGATGTGGAGGCTAGAAAGAGTAGAGTTAACAAGTTCCAATCTGCAAGAAAAAGAAAGGAGGGACGCAGTCCATCCACCAAACTTTCTATTAAGGTTGTCAATCAATTGCTGACAATCAGAAATATGAAGCCTGACAGAGAATAAGTGAACCCCTAAGTATTTGATAGGCAGTTTTCCTTCGTCCATTCCAAGGATAGTTTTGATTTCATGCTTGCAGGAGCAGGAGCCAAATATGATAAGCACACACTTTTGAAAATTAATGTGAAGCCCCAAGTTTTCATAAAAGTTCTAGAAAAAATTATGCAAATTGTAAGCAGAATAATGATCAACAGTAGAAAAAATCATAAGATCATCTGCAAAGAGGAGATGAGAGATGGAAATAGTTCCAGCCCTGAAAGGGGAATGAAGTAATCCATTGGCATAACATTTTTCCAACATGGCTGAGAACATTTTCATGACAATGGTGAAAAGAAAAGTCTCAGCCCTCCAGTTGAGGGCAATGAGAAAGAAAAGAAGTGATGTGTGTTCCCATTCTTCCTCAGAGACACTGATTATGAGAGAAAGAAATTCTGAGAATGGTGGGGTATATTCTAAAGCGGGTCTCAAGCCAAGGGCAAAGGGAAGGCCAAGGTGCGGTGATAGGATTGTGTTCAGGAAGGCCACATGAAGAAGGATTGTCAGAATCTTAAGTTGAAACAAGAGAAGTCTAAAAAATTTTCTGGAGAGGGAGCTAATACCGTAGAGGACGATAGTAATCTTTGTGAAGTATTGACTATATCCGGAAAGGGGTCTGTCGGTGGAGATTGAATCCTAGATTCAGGTGCTTCATGTCACATTTGTCCTAACCGGAGTTCATTCATGACATACATGGAGTATTATGGTGGATCGGTGTTTGTGAGTGATGGTTACGCTTGCAAGGTGGTGGGTATTGGTACAGTGCACATCAAGATATTCGATGGGATCGAATGAGTCCTGAAAGATGTGAGGCATGTCTTTAAGATGAAGAAGAATGTGATCTCTCTTGGCGCACTTGAAGTAAAAGGGTGCAGGTTCATCGGCCGCGATCTGTATTTTAAAGTGATGAAGGGGGCACTCATGTGGATGAAGGCATGGAGGTGTAGTCATCTTTACAAGTTGTTCAAGAGCACGTTTCACGGTGGAGCTACGAGATCGGCAACAGGATCCACGGTTGCTCATTGTGGCAAGTGCCCAAGGGCCACATGAGAAGAGTGGAAATGGGTGTGAAAGTGTATGGATAGGGTTGATAGAGGCATGAGAAGCGGTGGAGTTATGTTGAAATTGAGATGATGAAGAAAACAAGAAAGGTTGGATTCGATATTTGAAGTCTTGGTGGAGATTGTTGGAGGAGCCTTAAAACTATGCTGAAATTAGGTGCTCAAACCGGTCGGCCGACCGGTCTGACTTTGGCCCAGGAGCACAGCAAGGTCTCTCGACAATTTTCTCCTATTTCAGACAGGTCTAAAGACCAATCGGTGGTGTGGTCCGATCGATCGGCTGTTGAGGCTGAACGTGACGAATTTGGAAGTTTCTTCTTTGGACAGATTTTGTGCTATGTCCGACCGGTCGTCTATGGGCTGGGATCATTCGGCAGTATAACGGTGTTATGCATGGTTACGCGGTTTTGCATAACATGTTTTTAATTCTTAGTAATTTTTTGTATATATGGCATGAATATGAGATTAGGGAATATCCTAAGGAGTCCAAGGTTTCGTAATTGTATTAGGGTGAGGGGGGAGTATTTTGTGAGAAAGAAGGCTTTGGTTTTCTCTTGGGTTTCTTTGCTTATAAGATGTTCATTTCTATAATCTTATGTTAATCATAGTGGATCGCTTTGTGCCGTGGTTTTTTTCTCGTTGAGGGATTTTTCCACATAAAATTAGATTGTCTCTATGTGGTTGATTGCGTGTGGGTGTGATACATTGTGTTGCTCGTTTGATTAAATATTCTGCCGTGTTGTTTGGCTTGCTTCTATTGCCGGTTTTCCTAACACGAATACCTTCCAATACTCTTAAATCCCCTCCAATCCATGCCGCCAAATGACTGTTAAGGCGTGGATTACCCTAATCTTTAGCATAGACAGCAATCATGGAGGGTATCACATGATGGATGGAGTGGATGTTACATGCACAAGACGTTACGCCCCCACCGAGCTAGGGTGTTCTACCCTCTAAGTGCAACCACTGTAGTCGTCTAGTCTAGGCACGTGTGTCACCTTAGCCAAATGAGAGGGCAGAACACGTGCAGAGTTCCGTGGGATGAAACACCTGTCAAGCATCGCATTGGCTGTGGACCATCAACACCTTCTGTGTGACATCAATTCCGTCCATCAGTTCTTCCGAGGATGTGAGCTTAAAATTGAGGACGCAGACTGGTTGCTACCCCCACGCGGACCTAACCAGAGACAGACGGTCCTAGCAAGGGCTCTGTGTGGTCCACCATGATGTATGTATTTAATCCATGCTTTCCATACATTTTGACACATATATCATTATAAAGCATGAGCCCAAAAAAATGACAGATCTAAAAATTAAGAATCGAGTGTGCCTGGGCATTTCAACAGGCTAAGGACACACCAACCTAAGTGGTAAACTCACAAGAGTTTCAACACAAGGTCTTAAGTTGGAATACCCATTTTGTTGAAATCCCACAAATGTGTAACCCTCATAAGTTACTTCGGCCTCAAGTAGCTTATCTTGGTTTCCACTTTAATAACTAAAGGTAACTTTAAATAAAAAAGGTTACTTATAAGCTGTTATAAACCAAACTTACTTAGAAAAAGGTAACTTATTAAGTGGTATCCAAACGGTCCTGATTTACTATAAAATCTTATTCATAAATCATAAGGTAACCCAAATATGGGCTTCACTCAAAATGTGCATAACTTTAAAAAGAAAATTTTAATAATAATTATTTATAAATTTTCACTACTTTTTGTGTTGTGATCATCCACTTGAACTTTTAAGTCTACCTCATTTTAAGACTCATGTCCCAAAATAAATTGACATAATTGCTAGACGGCATGAATAAAGTACATACATCAAGGTGAGTCTCATAAAGTCTGGTGAGCCAGCAGGCCGTACGGTCTAGCAAATCCAAAACCCAAGTGGGGCTTCACCCCGAGTAAGACAATGAGGATTAAACACCCACCCTTGAAACCTTATTGGGTCCTAAGGAAGTTTTGATAAAGATGATATTTGAGCTTGATGGGAATAATCTCATGAGCGTATTCAAGTCATATAAACATCAGAGCAGGCCCGAGGAAAGTTCAATGATGCACATTCCCATCCCTCACCGTTTCCTACGGTGTGGGCCACTGAGATTTTGAATTCGCCTCTTTTTTAGTTCACAGACTAAGGATGACCCTTTGAAACTGATGGATGGAGTGGATGTCATATAATCATCAGAGTGGGCCCCACAGAACTTCAGGTCCCAGGAACTTGTCCATTGATAACATGCCGTGGGCAAAAGAGAATTTCATCCGTTGATTCGTCATCTCGAACTGTCTAAATTCAACGTACACGTTGTGGCTCACTTGATGTGTGTAATACCCTATAATTGTTGCACGGCATGTTGAAGTGCGCTGATGAACGGCCCCGATCTCTAACACGTGTTCCGCATATTAAAGTGGGAGCCTTCGTTGAATCACGACCATTAAAATTTTATACGAGTGGTGAGTGAGTAGGCTTCCGTTTTGTTGTGGCCAGTGTCGCGTAGTGGAATGATGTGAGATCTGCATGGGAGTGGATTATGTAAGACCCCGGCTTGAACCACGACGGTGCGTCCCTAACCGAGGGGCCGACCTTGCTATGTGTATTCTATATCCACTCCGTCCATCCATTTTTCTCGATCATTTTAGGGGATGATCCAAAAAATGGAGAATATCCAATTATCCAGTGGACCATACTCTAAGGAAACAGTGGTGATTGAAGAACCCTTCATTAACAACTTCTTAGGGTGCACCTAAATGTATCCGTGGATTTTATTTGCCATCCAATCTGTTGATAAGGTCACATAACCATAGATGAACGGAAAAAACAAGTATCAGATTGATCCAAAACTTTTGTGTCCCATTAATGGTCACTTATCAATTTTTCCTCTTGTGTGGTCCACCTTATAATTATATCTGCTTCATTTTTTTGCATAATAACATAATATAATCTGAAAAAATTGATGGACGGCATGGATACCGAATACACATATCAAGACGGCCTCCACTGTAAGGGACGCACCTAATTAGATTATGCTGTGGTCTCACCTAATCCGCTCTCCATCCGCATAGGATCACGTTCCTTGTCAGGCGTAGATCTGCATACACGGAGCGGCACTTACCGTGGCCCACCTTGATGTATGTGTCATCCATCCAAAACGTCCATCCATTTTGTCAACAAAATGAACCAGCACATGAAGCGAATCCAAATCTCAAGTGGACAATACCTTAGAAACAGTGGTGATTGGACATTAGAAACTTTCTGTGGACCACAAAATTTTTATACCATGCTGATATTGTTACAGGAGATTCCGAGCTAGTCCCACACACAGACCAGAGAGACCATAAGCCTGGAGGCTCAAATAAAAGTCATTAGCACTTCTTCCAACATGAGGAACAATGGGTCGAGCCAAGCAGATAGATCAACAAGCTCTCTGAGTTGGAAAGAGTAGCTACTAAGCTTCTTATTTGTCCTATCAACATCTGCGAAAGCGAAAGCTAGAGCAAAGTTCATATCCTCAGTTTTGTATCGAAAAGTGGCTGAGCAGTTATCTACAGATGCAACACCTACCGAACTAAGAAAAAGTGACTGATGTCCTAAGCTAGATTAACAGAGGTAGAAATTGACTTCATCTCCCAAGAAAGATCTACAGTCTATGTGAGAAATCTGAAGGAAAGGATATTGGGCATCGAGCTCCACATTCCGAGCAGACCAGGACGACCACTGCCAGAGGCAACGCGACAAGTACGGGTTGGTTCTAGGGCTGAAAGTCGGGCGGGTTGGGTCGGGTTGGTGCTAAACCCTAACCCAACCCAACGTTCCTATACCTCAACCCTAACCCAACCCAACCCAACCCAACATCGGGTTGGGAATTCTCAACCCAAGCCCAACCCAAGCGGGCTCGGTCGGGTTGATCGGGTTGGTCGGGTTAATACATGCTAATATTTTCGTTGTTACATTAGTCTATTATATTTCAATACACGCTTTATTTTTGTTACCTATGGCTTAATTAATTATATATGTACTTATTTATGTAAAGAACTTCACTTTTCCTAAACAAATAAGTTAAAATACAAGTAAACATTATAAGTTTACTTCACCAAAGTATAATAAAAGTATAAGTAACTTGTATAAAGATCGGGTTCGGGTTGGGTCGGGCAACCCGAGACCTCAACCCAAGCCCGACCCAAACTTCATCGGGTTGATGTTTTCATAGCCCAAGCTCAAGATCGGGTTTGATTATTCTTGCCCAAGCCCAACCCAATGTTGGGTCGGTCACGGGTCGGTCGGGTTGAACCCGCCCAACTTTCAGCCCTAATTGGTTCCACCTAACATAAACCAGATAAGGATAGTGGCTCTATCCGAACCGTGAATCTCTCCTATCGTTACGGGACGTGACTCTCATTTATTGACGACTCTCCTAACATATTTGTGAAGGACTCTAACGCCCAGAGCCTCATCTACATTCTATAAATAGGGCATCCCTCTCTTGAACAAGGAACTTTACTCGATTCTATACACTTCGTACTCTACGTTTGATTTCTACTAACTTAACTTAAGCATCGAAGAGTTTATAGTCGGCCACCAATACCTTCCCGATTGTCTATTTCTATTTATCCTTTACAAGTCCAGCGATCCCAAAGTGTCACAAGCTTACTTCGTCTTGAAACGAGGGTGGAAAAGACCACAAGGAAGGGCTTAACCCATCTTATCTGTTGGCCTAATTCGAGAGGAAACAAATATGTATTTTTTTTCCCCTCGTCTAAGTTGGTGTAACCTTAAAGACAAGTTGAATGTAAAATAAACATTATTGAAATATTATGGTGGGCCTAGGAAGTTTTAATGAAGTTTTAAATGATGGAGCGTTCAAGGACCAATGTTTCCCGTAGCATGGTTCACCCTGGATTTGGGTCCCCTTTAATTTTGGGCTCATGACGTAAAATGATCTATAGAAACGGATGGACAGTGTGGACGTAGAATAAATACATCAAGGTGGGCCCACGGTATCGGCCGCAAGGTCTAATCCGCTCCCGCCCTGCCCCACCCAACCAACGCCAAGATAATAGCCAGATGATACGGTAGAACCGGATGAACCTGAAAATACGGTATACTCTTCACCTCAGAGTACACGTGGCAGGATAATGTACCGATCGTATCCGTCCATCCAGTTAATCCCACAGGACACGATTGCCTACTGCATCTCGGAAAGACCTGTGGAGCCCACCATCATGTAAGTGTTATATCTATACTCTTCATCTCTTTCGCCATCTCATTTTAGGACGTGAACTCAAATTATGAGGCAGATCGAAATCTCAAGTGGACCACACCACAGGAAACGGTGGGGAAAATGATGTCCACCATTGAATCCTTCCTATGGCCCACCATGATGTTTATTTTCTAAGGTAACTCCGACCAGGAGGGAGAAAAAGCACAAATATAAGCTTATCCAAAATTCCCAGTGGCCCACAAAAACTATTTATGGTGAGCGTTGAATCCCCACTGTTTCCTGTGGTGTGATCTACGTGAGCTTTGGATCTGCCTCTGTTTGGGCTCCTACCCTAAAATGAGCTGGCGGAACTGATGAAAGGAGTGGATATAACACAAATGAATAAAAGTACGCATGGATCGTAGTGGAACTATATCCAACGGCCATATATTTAGTTGGGGAAATTTAAGGAAGGTGGTGAATGGGATTTCCCAATAGGCGTGATTTTTGAATTATGAGCCATTCATCGTAGTGCCCATAAGATGGATGGACCCGATTGGTAAATCACTCATCCACGTGTGCTGAAGAGAGAAGGGTCTACCATAGTTGGGGACCATATGATATCAGTGGCTAATAACATTCCATCTAATATTAAATAAAAGATGTAAAATAATGAAAGCGGGCAGAGGCATCCACATGGAAACTGTCCATGTGTTGCATTCTCTTTATTTATTGTAGGATCACGTGACTACGCATAACTGTAGCCAGCGCGGGTGGCACATGATTGCAAGAAAGGCAAGCTCGAGATCGGGTGAGAGGACACTAGATAAACGGCTAGGATCACTGAAGGTTTGTCCTACGTACGGTGGAGATGCTGGCATCATGATTTCATTCCGGGTGTCCCCATCCACTGTGAGGCCCATCATATAAACGGTTCGGATCATTTTCATATAATCTCAGATCTTCATTCGACGGCATGTATGGTATTTAGCAAGAGAACTGGCCACCCCCGTAGAAGTACCACAGCTTGTCGTACCGTACCATCTTTCCTGACAACATGCTCGTTGTGTAGGGCATCAGTGCCATGAAAACGGTGGGCAAGAGAATGAAGATCATCTGGGATGGTGGGCCACAATGTTGGAATCGATTGACAACCGAAGATCTGAGTCAACACGTTTGTGGCTCACCCAGTGAGCAGATCAGCCTGAGTTTCAACAAGGGAGATGTTCATGGTGGGGCCTTCCGTTTTCATGGTATGATTCCTGCATAAGTGGACGCGGATTAGCTACTGAGGTGACGTCAACAAGTTATGTGGGCCCACCATGATGTATGTGTTGTATCCACACCGTCCATTCATTTGGAGAGATCAATTTTCGGGCTGAGCCAAAGAAAGAGGCAGATCCAAAGCTCAAAGTGGACCCTACCATAGAAAACAGTGTGGACAGTGATGCCCACCGTTGAAACCTTCCTAGGGCCCACCGTGATGTCTCTTTGAGATCCAACCTGATCATAAGTTAATACAGACATGGAAGAAGTGAAAACATAAATATCAGCTTGATCGAAAACTTTTGTGGCCCCCAAAAAGTTTTTAATGGTAAGCGTTCAATCCCCACTGATGGGGTCCACTTGAGCTTTGTATCTGTCTCGTTCTTCGGATCATGCCCTAAAATGATCTCTCCGAATGGATGGACGGTGTGGATACAATACATACATCATCGTGAGGCCCACATAATGACGTCACTTCAGTAGCCAATTTAGCTACTCACGCTGTCAGTAGCTAATCCGCGTCCCAAATGTCTAGCCATTCCACTCTTGGAAATACAGCTGTTCTAATCTCGATTGTCCAATTCGTGGGACCCATTGTAGACGGAGCATAAATTCTTCAATAACGCTGTTCTAACGGTATTAGCCATCTTATCCCACCTGTACAATTTGGATCTCAGATAATTTTTATTTCAACCGTCCATTTGATGGCTACCTACAGGACGGTTAGGATCAGCCAATCCGTCCGATTTCAATGCCATGCTTTGTGGAATGGAGCCCACGGTACGGACGGTCAGGATTGGCCACTTTTGGGAAACAGGAAAGTCACCTGGTACGTGTAATAGTCACAAATAAGAGTTTTCCATTGCGTTTGCATCCATCAGACTCCACTTAGAACCGGCGACTAAAAAAAAATGGACAACTGGCTCTTTAGAGTGGTTATCCAGACTGCCGCTTTGGTGGGACCCACAATGGAAGGGCCGTGATCCAAAATTTCATGATTTCGTCAAATGACTCAAATCTAGCCATCCAATAGTAGGATCATTTCCAGTTGAAAAAGGAAGATTAGAAATATTATTTTCACCGTCCATTTACAGATCGCCATTCAGATAATCCATCCAAAATGAGTCCACTAAAACGATTGGTCTGGATCATTAGATCGGTGGCCCAACTTTCGTGGGAACTCACAATAAATGCAGGCTGTTGTCATCCAATCGCAATGTAGATCCGGATTCTCTGCTTCCAAACTGAAGGTGGGTCCCATGAAAGGGGGTGGGTACAGGTTTTTAGATAATTATTTTGATACTCTGCCTATGTATGATGCTTGATACGCAAGCACATAGAAATAGTACAGGTGGCATATGTTGACTCAACTCAGACCGACTACATTGTGCAACTCATTGTCCCTAACTTACACACCAAAAATCAGATTGGTTGAATGATCCTAACCTTTGATTCCTTCATTGAAATATGACCTTAGATATTTTTCATTTTAACCGTCAAAAAAATCTCTATCAATTTGATAGTAGACGATCAAATACATGTAATTTGGGTTCGTGACAGATCTAAATTAGCACCCCTTATTTGGACGATTTGATTTGAATATTACTTGTATGCTATGCATGCAATGTTTAAGTAATTTCTAAGAGCCTGCGTATCATCATTCACACTCTGCCAGAGTATCAAAGTTTTTCTACTAAGATTTAGGGGACCTCTGGGGATGCCTGAAAAGTCCATGGCCTTCACCTCCACGCTACGCAACATGTGGCGTATGCCGGTGCACCTTTGTATTCTACGAGAATAAAATAAATGATACGCGGTCCACAGAATCAATTATAAATGGGATTTCAATTCGAAAAAAAAAAAATAGAGCCATGGTTGGGTGATCCGGAGCGGTTGGTCTGTCGTTTCTCACCGTGGATGGACCATGTCCGAAAATATCCCGGTTTTGAAGATCTAGACCGAATGCTACGTGAGAGATCCCGGCGGTTAATCGAGTGGGTCCAGCTGTCCACTGGTTCGAAAATAGGCAGGGAATGATCACACGCATTCTTAAGCATGGAATTCCACACGTTTCTAGCTGTGGGGCCCACCAGTCATGTGTGTAAGAGTCCAAATCAGTTATCCGGGGAGACTCTTTTTGGGCACCGTATATCCCAAGAATCATCCTTGTCTAAAAGTCAGGTGGCACACGCCACAGGAAGCAATGTACAATCATGCCTTCAGGCTATATATCCACATCTTGTTGCCCACAAAATTTGCAATGTTTTGCGTTTCGCTGTGTTGATTATTCCTGGTGGGCCTCACCTGATGAATGGGTTGATCCCACATTCTACCTAGGAGTTTGTATGGTGGGCGTCCCCTCCATTTATCCCTTTGGTTAGTTTTATGTTGTTGGTTACATTGTCCATTCAAAGTTTCATCATGCCTGATGCCCGAGGCCTCCCTCATTGTTCCCTTTGGTATGGACCACATAAGTTATGGATCACCCAGGATTTTGGGACATAGGCTTAACATTGAAGGATAAATCTAATGAATGGGTGGATGGAACTCACACATCGCGGTGGGCCCTAGGAAGCTTGAATATATGGTAATTCAAGTATCTTCGTTTTTCCCAGCATTGTCCGTCCAGTCATTATCGAGTTGTAAGGAAACCTATCAGATGATCTACATTGGATACTCGCTTTCAAATCGTGCAAGTGGGCTGGGTTGATCAGCGACCATTAAGTTGCGTGTGCTCGGAATTGAAAGGATTGCCTTTTCATGTCCGTACAATGGCAAGTTATGGCCATTTGCAGCCACTGATCGGATTATCACAATGCTCCAATTGCCTTGCCTCTTCTCCTATGGCCCATCCATGTGATTGTCCACAAATGATCAGTCCTGATCACTTTACATAAGTGCCACATCTTGTGATCCGCAGATCATGCTTCATGGAAGCCTTCAACTAAATACCATATAAGGCTGTCAATTGGTTGTTGGGATTGACCGCCTCATATCTCCCTGCATAAAGACCACCGACCGGTCGGTCAAGTAGAGATAGAAACAGTGCATTATTAGAACCTTTTTGGGCCAGCCGGCAATTTCCTTTTAGACTGAGTTTCTTGCGCAGTTTTGCGTAAGAAGTTTCTAATTCCGGTTTTCTCTTATTTAAGGGGATGTAATCTGATATTAGGGTTGCCGCCAATAGGCCAAGGGATTGAGAGGGTTTTAGAGGAAAAGAAAGAGCTAATAGAAAGCTTAGAGTTCTCTGGGTTGAGGGAAATGACTGTGTTTGTCCTTCTTGTGTTAGAATTAGCTTTAGGTAGCTTAGGATTTCTCTTATGGGCTGTGATCCGAGTTGTGTTTCTTCTATCTCTTGTAATTTCTAATATCATAGTGGATTTATGTCGTTTTTTTACCCTTGAGAGGTTTTTCCACGTTAAAATTGGATTGCCTTCTTGTGTGTGTCGATTTGCTTGTGTGATTGTCATTGTGGTGTGTTCCTCGCTGCTTTGATTGTTTCTGGTGCGAGGCTCATAACCCCAACAAGTGGTATCAGAGCTAAAAGTTAGGAAGGAGGCAGAGAGTTGCTGCCTATGGGCCAAGGGATTGAGAGGGTTCTAAAGCAAGAGAAAGAGCTAATAGGAAGCTTGGAGTTCTCTGGATTGAGGGAAATGGCTGTATTTGTCCTTCTCATGTGAGAATTAGCTTTGGGTAGCTTGGGATTTCTCTTATGGGCTGTGATCCGGGTTATGTTTCTTCTATCTCTTGTAACTTCTAATATCATAGTAGATTTTTGTTGCTTTATGCCGTGGTTTTTTACCCGTGAGGGGTTTTTCACGTAAAAATCAGATTGCCTTCTTGTGTGTGTCGATTTGCTTATGTGATTGCCATTGTGGTGTGTTCATTGCTGCTTTGATTATTTCTGCTGCGAGGCTCCTAACCCCAACAAGTGGTATCAGAGCTAAAAGTTAGGAAGGAGGCAAAGAGTTACTACCAATGGGCCAAGGGATTGAGAGGGTTCTAGAGTAAGAGAAAAAGCTAGGAGGAAGCTTAGAGTTCTCTGGATTGACGGAAATGACTGTATTTGTCCTTCTCATGTGAGAATTAGCTTTGGGTAGCTTGGGATTTCTCTTATGGGCTGTGATCTGGGTTGTGTTTCTTCTATCTCTTGTAACTTCTAATATCATAGTGGATTTTTGTCGCTTTGTGCCATGGTTTTTTACTCGTAAGGGGTTTTTCCACGTAAAAATTGGATTGCCTTCTTGTGTGTGTCAATTTGCTTGTATGATTGCCATTGTGGTGTGTTCTTCGCTGCTTTGATTGTTTCCGCTACGGGGCTCCTAACCCCAACATGGGTACCCAACGTCCCGACCGGATCTTAACGGGTCTGGGTCCCATCTTTTGGACCCAAATAAGAATCAGTAATGTTCGGGTCTCACCTTTTAGATCGGGTTAAAAATTGGGTACCAACTGTTCAGTTCAAGTCCATGTGACGAACCCATTTTAAATTCTTGTGGGATTGGGTCCAGTCGGTGTATAATTATGTACATCTAATATGCATTGATGATTTTAGCAACAAAAGTGTAAGTTTTCTAACCCACACACCTATACAGATATCAAAGTTGCACATCTGTGTGATCTAATCCAACCATTGGGTGGCCCAACCATATAAAACTGGTCTTAGTTTTCCCGAATCCAAATTGAAATGTAGATCCAAAGATCCTATGGGTACCTGATGCTTACCCGAATCCAATCAGATTGGATCTGGGCATTCAGGACCCAGACCCAAAAGGACCTGGACCTGGAAAGACCCAAACCGTCCGAGGCCTGACCCCTACCCGTTGACAGCTCTGTTCCCACACCCGTAAATTTCAACGGCACGTGGCTTTATTTTGAATATCAATCAAGCAACGGTAGACTTATCAGAAGCCAACAAAATATAACATATAAATTCCTCGACCCAACTGATTCTCTCTCTCCATAAAATAAATAGAGGGGAATCATTAAGCTTAACCTAGAAAAATGATTGAAATGCATGCAAAACGTTTAAAGTTTATCAGATGATTTAGGTGGCGGTTCATTTTTATATTATATGGTGTGGGCTCACATGATGATTGGATCCTCCTCCAACAGTTGTAGAGGAACCAGCCTTAAATGCACAGACCGTCTTCCCTAAAATGTAGAAAAGAGCGATGGCGAGGCAAATGGGTTCGACTGATCCTTATCCAGGCCGGGACAGGTTGGGACGTGCTGTGAAGGCTTGTTTTCTCAGGCGTAGGCCGACCCTGTTTATTATTCAAACGTTCTAATCGAAGTCCATACCCAACCCGCATGATCACATACGCAAGCCCTGGCCCATCCCATTTATTATCGAGCCATGAAAATGCAGGCTTAAAAAGACCATTAGTGGGCTGGCCCTCGGCCTTCAAACTGATGGTCCAACCCGCCCAACTTCTCACCCCATTAGCTCCTGAGACGTGTCCCCTGGGACCCACTAAAAAGGTCCCTCCGGTCTAGTTGGGAACACCCACTTTTTATCATCGAGTATGGTGGGCCACAAATAGGCATCGTTTTAGAGAAATGATTGACTAACGAACATAGAAAATGGGGCCCATGATCCTTAACAGATGGAGCTCTTAGGCACGCGGACAATTTCTTGTTGGTTAGTAGTTACACTACATCCATATCCGTGTGAACCTTCGCAATGACAGGGTACCCAAGCTCGTCACGTATTTATGCGTTGCCTTGTGGGCTCCACATGCAGATACCGACTGATGATCGGAGCCATCCATCCTCTGTTTGCTGTTATGAATAACCTACAGTCCGGCATTCATGCTGGAAGAACGATCCTGGTTGATTTGCGGCGCTGAATGTGTGACAAATTTCTTTCCGATGTTTACTTATTCAGCCACATCGTGTGTCTCATAGGGCCTATAAACATAGACCACCAATCATTCCATTTTACATGCGGGCTCAATCAGAGGACACATGCTGGTCATTCTGAGCCGCTACATAGAACGAATTCATTTTTCTGTTCGTTACTTAAAAATGCCGTATTCTGTACCCATGGGTCATGTTTCCAAAACAAGAGAGAGAGAGAGAGAGAGAGAGAGAGAGAGAGAGAAGCGAAAATACTAGAACACACCAAAATCGGAGGAGCTCGATTCTCCTCCATTTCTTCCCGTAGTCATTCACGGGGGAGTTAAAAGGGGGGGAAAATAGAAGTGAAAGGAGAAAGAGTTGGTGAAATCTTGGAATGGAGAAATTGCCCAAGGAAGCTACACTCACCTCGCTACCATCGGATCCATCCCATGCTATATTATTCGTAGAGGGAGATGAGGTTCTGCACCTGAGAATGGCAGATCATGCACGTGGCGCTCCTCATCAGCTGGCCACTCTTGCATGCACTGCACAACACCTTATGCCCGCACGGGACGTTAGCCCACACGGCTTTCCTCTCCTTGCAAAGCACGCACGTGACGCCGGACCCTCCGCTGCTTCCCTTGAGAGAGCTTCCTTTTTCATCACAGGTTGGGTCGCCGGAAGTTGCCTTTGGGCATCCGAATGCTGGCACCGTGTTTAATGGCGATTCCTGCACATGGATTTAAGAGGAGGCGAATTTTGTTCATCAAAATCCAAACTATTTATCAAACGGGTTGAAATCCACGACCCAGTCTAATCCAGTTATAATGGGTTAACGCAAACCCAATCCCAACTCCAACCCACCTCACCTATTGAATTAAAAATATTTAAAAATAAAAAATATCAACCATATGTTTAAAACTTCTAAATATTAATATCAATAAAACCCTCATAATAACCAAATTACAACAACCAAGCCCTTATCATAACCCCCTACCCCACACAAACACATATATATTAGCGAAGGGTACGGTGGGGACCATATTTATGACCCACTTGGTCAGGCCTATTAAATCTAAATGTAACCTGTTTAATTTCTAGCTGACAAAACACAATCCAACCAACCTATACAGGAAATGGGATGACCTAGCCCTTTGGGTTTTTGTGTTGAGTTTGATTTGGGTGGGTGGGTTAGGTCAGGTTTTGCTAGCCTCTTAAGTCTTATGTGATCCCAAAGTAGGAACGTAAATCTCAAGTAATCAGGTCAGTAGAGGCCATTGTAACCCTGATGTGTCCCAAAGCAAAAGCCTTGTATGTCAAATGCCTGTTTTATGCTTAGGAATCTTTACTTTCCACGGAAGGCACTGCATCAAGTTGTCCATGGTGCCTTTTCATTCAGAGATGCCTTGAGTTACAGGTAATCTAGGTCCTTGACCAGTCTAATCAAGTTATCAAGTAGGCTGGCTAAGTGTATATGCAGACAGTTATTTAGTTTTGCTTTTAACCGGGTGTCTTGATATACATGGGGGGAACTTGATGAATCTTTTGGTTGTGGCAGACGTGGTGTGTTGACGTGAGAAAGTTACATGAGCCCCACCATGATGTATATGTTATATCCACACCGTCCACCCATTATGTGAGATCATTTTAGCGCATGAGCCCAAAAATAAAACAGATTCAAAGCTCAAGTGTACCACACCACAGAAAGCGGTGGGGATTAAATGTCTACCATTGAAAACTTCTTGGAGCCAACAGAAGTTTTAGTCAAGCTTATATTTGTGTTTTCCCTTCATCCAGGTCTATGTGACCTTATGAACAGGTTGGATGGCAAATAAACGTCATTGGTGGCCTGATTGCCGTGGTGCGATCCACTTCAACTTTAGATCTGCCACACATTTTGGGCCCATGCCCTAAAATGATATGGAAAAATAGATGTACTGTGTGGATATAACAAATACATCATGGAGGGGCCCACAGAACTTTGCCACAGCAGTGGAGTGTCCCACACTGCGCAATCCGTGTAGGCACCAACATGGCGGGGCCCACTCGAGCAAGAGCCATCTTGAACACCGGCCCAGTACATTTGGGGTTAATTCGTCAAGTTCAGGAAAGGGGCTTTACATGGACCGTACCTGGAGGTAATCCTGACGATGGTCCGACGGCGAGAAGCTCGGACAAGGTTCACTGGAGCGGTTTTGCACGGTGGGGGCTTGGCCCTTCACTCGCGGGTTGTCCCATGGTGCAAAGAGGACGCACTGCACAATGGCACGGCACTGCATGCACGTGCCCGAGGAGATGTGTTTGCTCTTGCAGGTGCTGCACAGCACCTTGTGCCCGCAGGGCATGTTGACCCATAGGGCCTTCTTCTCCTTGCAAAGCAGGCAGTTGCTGCTGCTCCTGTCCTGGCTTTGGTGGTTGACCGAGCTTTCCTTGCCAGCAAACTCGGACAATTTGTTCTTCCGCAATTTCTGTGAATACATGGTAGATTTAGAATTCGAAGGAAACTGCAAGATGTATGAGATCTGGCATAAAATAGTACGCGCATGCTTAAATCTACTGTACACGTGGAATGCATGAGCTCAATCCTAACATTGTGGGTCTCACTGCGAATGCTGCTAACCGAAATTACAGCAAAAGAGGAGCCTGTCTTTTGGCTGCTCCGGATTGGTCGGGGTGATTTCTAAAGAACGCAATGGCCTTGTCATCAGGGGAAGACCGAACCCGACATGGTTCTCCCAGTCGGGTCAGGCCCTGATTAAAAATTCTGCAAAGACGTAGGTGCAGGCCCAAAACAATTATCAATCAGGCTTTAAACAATTAGGCCCATACAAAATTTTGGGCCTTCATTACAGGCCCAAGAGTAACGGGCTGTCAGCATAGGCATAATTTTGGAACCTGATCAATAAACGGATTGGGCCCATGCGTAGGCTTCTCAATACTTTCTACTAAGGACTGGCCCTAACCAAGGCCTCTGTTAGTAGCCCAAGACAGCTCGGGCCAGCCCGGCAGTTGCCAGGTGAGACTTAGCTGCAACCCCGGGACCACGATGCGGGTGAGGCCCTGATTGTGGGGCCCACCTCGATGTATGCATTGTATATCTATTTTGCCATATCATTTTCTAGCACGTGCCCAAAAGTGAAGCACGTGGTGGACTGCGTAGATATACAATGATGGACGGCGTATGCGTAGATATACAATGATGGACGGCGTATATCTATAAAATGATCTGGAAAAAGTAGATATACGTTGAGGGTATATCTATACAATGCATACATTGAGGTGGGACCCCACGGTGTGGGTCCCACCCACAGCCCTGGTTCCCGGGTCGCAGCTAAGTGGCGTCCGCGGTTGCCACCCACAATTCCTGCCATTCTCCGGGTTCAAAGATGGGCTGCGAAAATAGCCGGTGAAACACTCCCCCTGAATTCACACGGAATGACCAACGCGTTTCCTCGTCTTTCATACTCACCTCGTAGTAGTCCCATTCGCGGGAGAAGAACGAGAACGGATGGTCATCGCTTTTGTTGTCCGCGAATGACAGCCGCGGCTTGTCTTCTTCCCGGCCTTCCGCCCTCCCACTCGGAGTGC
The DNA here is from genome assembly GCA_003013855.2 of Liriodendron chinense. Classification (NCBI taxonomy): domain Eukaryota; kingdom Viridiplantae; phylum Streptophyta; class Magnoliopsida; order Magnoliales; family Magnoliaceae; genus Liriodendron; species Liriodendron chinense. The sequence continues at coordinate 548,907 of ML058427.1, read as the reverse complement.
ACCACGGTGTGAAAAAGGAACGATCTGTCTGCAGGAAGCTAAGGAACCGGTCCATGCTCAACTGGGCCGAGCCCTTCCCTCCAAATCCATTGTAATCTCCGCCACAGTCAGCCGAATACGACGGGCTTGGAAGCATCCCAAACTCGACGTCATCATGATCAATGAGCTGCAGGATCTTTGGGTTATTGATCTTGGGCGCATGTTCTGCATAGGAAGGATCGGGCTTTAGAGGAACCTGGGAGTCGCAGAACAGAGGTGGTGGGAGCTTCTGCAGGTGCGGGAGGGTGTTCGGAAGGGATGGGAGGAGGACAACGTGGGTGGCGGGCCCCCTCCCAACAGGAACAATCCTCATCTTGCAGATCCCAGAGAAGGAGCGCATGAAGTCGCTGAGCTTCAGGTAGCCAATAGAGGCGTGGTCGAGCTCCATGCCGCATGTGGCCCTGAAGTCTCCCTTGAGAGAGGAGAGAGGGTAGCACTCGCCTTCCTTCAGCCGTTTTGACACCTCTACAAGGAAGGCCGGGAGCCATCTCCTGAAAATCGCAACCCAAGGGGGAAGGGCGGAGGCCTCGCCTGTGTGGCCGGTTGCAGCAGCTGGGTTTTTGTTCGGTTGATCGTGGGGACCGCCAAAGAGGAGCTTGTCGACCCAGGACATGGACTCCATCCTTCCATAGTCTGCCGGTTGCTTTTCTTTGGGGACAAATGGCTGCTGGTGCTGCTGCTCTTGGGCTAGCTGTTGCTGGCGAGGTGGTGGCTTTGGGAGGTCAAATGGGAATACGACTTTAGGAACGGCGCCTTTGATCTCTACCTTCTTCCCCAAAATGGCGACATAGTGGGCTTGCACAGCAGCGGCAGCGGAGTCTTCGTGTTTGAACGTGATGAAGCCGAAACCGCGAGATTGTAGGTGGTTGCCGGATTGGCTTGCGATCACTGTTGAGTCTTCTACGGATCCGAACTCCCTCTCGAAGAATTGCCTCAGGTAAGCTGGCATACAAGCGTGAAAACAAAACGTTAGATGAGCTTTTTAGTACAAGAAAACGAAGGCAACACCTGCCCCCAATCGCCTTCAAAGTAATCGAGCCTGTCCTTCTGGCAGACCTTGCCGTTAGATTAAGATCACAAGACTCTCTCTCTCCCTCTCTCTCCCATCTTGAATTTGAGCGCAAGAATTTGTTTTTCCTGTGATGCGACCCAGGATCGCAAGCATGTGTGCCTCAGGCGAGCCACCTAGCATTGGCCTATTTGTTTGATCATAGTGCCATGGCTAATCATGTTTGAACCAAATGATACAAGTTTCTGATCACCGTCCAGAGTTTCCTGAACATGTGCCCTTTCACTTGGGCCCCACATGTTGAGATGGTCGGATGATTAAACTGTCCTCTTAAAAAACCATCCAAAACCACCTTGCATTCTTTTTTTTTTTCTTTTTCTTTTATTAAATATCTGGAGATAGGACCATGATACCTCAATTGCCGTTATTTGGCAGTACTCGAAGACCTCGACTCTGAACGTCTTTTTCTCACCTGAGTCAACCGAAGGAGGGAGACCGCCAACGAAGATTTTCCGTACGAGGTCCTCGGGCCCGTGTGCCTGGTAATGTTCCAAGGAAATGCACAAATTTCGAATTTCCCAAAGTCAGAAATTACATGAGATGAGCTTGAGAATTTATAAATTTTGGGGAAATAAAAAGAGTAGTTTGGAATTTTGTAGAAGGTGCTTCTACAACTGACAACAAGGCTCGCTGACCTTTCTAATGTTCCTAGCCGTTGCTTGTGGCAGGGATCCTTGCTTGAGTTCTGCATGTCCAACAACCTTGGTCCGTCTCAGCTCCGCCTCCCCATGCGCAAAGTAGCACTTGGCGCCCCTCACGCACCCACTTGGAGATTCGAAGTATCGGCAGAGCTCCGTCTTCTCATTCGCACAAAATCTACGGTAGTGAATTTGTTGGACAAATTATAAACGGCAAGTTCCTTTCATTACGGACGGAAAATAATTGCTTATTTTTCATGCTTAGGGCATGGATCATGTGGTCACCTTTCAAGCGAGGTAGTTTTTTCTTTCGCCTCGAGAAATCCTCTGAATATGTCTGCGTTTGACTCGTCCGTAATGAGACACCACCCAGCGTTCTCTTCTATTTCGCTTGCACGGTTCCCTGAGTATTAAAAACCCACAATAAGAATAAAAAAAACTATTTTTTTTTTTCTTTTCTGTTTTCACATTTCACAGGGGCTTTAGATAAGATGTTAACATACAAAAGCCGCTGTTCGTTGAGGAAAGGATAAATCGCATATCCTGTGACTTTGCCAAGTCTACAGGCCTTTCTCTCCTGAAGAAGTTATAGAGCATGACAGAAGTTGTTTAAAGGCAGGAAACGTCGTTAAAACACAAAATAGAGAGATTTAAGGGAAGAACGGGTCATGTTGTTCTAACCTTAGGTTGAGGGCTTGGGTACTTGCTCCAAAACTAAGAAGCAACCGAGCACACTCCATGGACTCGTTTTTCACAGCGAGAAAGAGAGGCGTTTCTTTTGTTTCCGAAACCATATCGACGGAGGCTGGATCTCGAAGCAAGAAAATCTACAAGAAACCCATGCAAGAAACAGTAAAACTAGATCAGATGTATGGGAAATCAAGGAGGCTTTACAAAAAGCCCACGATGTTGTCACTTATTCAATATGGTTACCCCGCACTCTACACGTGTGAACCATACCCTCATCTACATGGACATGCCACATTATCTGGATTTGGATGGTAAGGCAACTTGGACTTTGTGTGGATTAAAATAAGTAAAAAGTCCAGCCAAATGTCAACATCCAAAGGTCAAACATCTTCAATCAATGGGATCATGTGACTTCGATGATTTTTTAGTGTACGGCCTATCAACTCTCCTATAGTAACAAATAGATGAACAGTCTCCCATTACCCACAAGCGAGTGAGTGATGTAAATGAAACAGAGGATTGCTAATTCGAGGTCTCAGATTGCGTATCTCCCCTGCGGGTATGGAGCTCCTCGGCGCACAGAGCCGTGGGATTTTGTGACTATACGCTTAATGTCAAATATGGGCCCGGTCCAGCACACCTAACAACTTTATCAGACAACTACGTTCCAATCCCACCATGACTTCCCGTGAGAGCCGGGTGGGCAAAGTCAGTCTGTAATCTGAGTCCTTAATCCGGCTCCATGCGCTATGTCAATTAAAAGAAAGAAAAAAGAAAAAAGAAAAAAGCCTTAATCCCTGTGCAGATTGGATGCTGCCATGCATAGACAAGTTCCTTTGTCCCCGCCTGTCGTGTGGGCTATATCTCTAACAGCAGCCGGCGGTCAATTACAAGGACAGAAGGAGCTCAATCCAGGTGGGAAAGTGTCCAATCCACTTCGTGCTAATTTCCGTACATGTGTAGATCTCTACACATCCCCATGCACAAGTGCATGAGATCCAACATTCCATTAAGTTTGAAATATTCTTAGATCTTCTTCCTAAAAAAATAAGACAATTTCACTCCTCAATGGGCCACAACATACTATCTAAGTTAATGGTTAGAAATTTTTCTAGCCATCCATTCGTTTTTTATACGTCGAGGCCCACCAGAGGTGTGAAATTGCTTGATTTTTTTGCTAGGTGATCTAAACAATGTATGTCACCTGAGAGAAGGCTCAGATCTCACACAGCCACGTGTGGATATGTACAGCTCTCACACGCGTGTGTATTTAACAAACCTCTAATAATTAACTTGATTGGTAGTAACAGATAGAGATTGACCCGCTTAGCATACCTGTAAAGCTTGAGAGTTGCCATTGGCTGCAGCCACATGGAGGGGAGTCAGCCCCAACATATTTTTGTGGTTGACCCGAGCCCCATGACTCACAAGGAGCCACACAATCCTGGACCCAGTAAATACCATGCGATGATGCTCTGACGTAGTAGTAAGGGAAAGGAGATGGGAGTAGGATCACTGAGAACGGAAACTTACCTGAGCCTTGACTCCTGTGAACAGGAACTCATCTTGAGGCACCAATGGAGTGCCGAGTTGCTGTCCCAGTCAGTATCGTTAACGTCGAGGCTTGTCTTAAGCAGCAGTTTCACAACTGCTTCATCCCCTGCCTGCAAACATACGACACATGGAGATTACCAAATTCAGTATTTATATCATATTTACCCATGGGGAGGAAAGCTTCAGCTGCACAACGTTACGTGGAAAAGGATATGCGCCCAGTACACGGACTGCCCAATTGCAGGGTTTGAAAACGAGTGGCCAATATCCACGTTAAACGCTGTAAATCAGGTGCTGGAAAATTGTCAGATCTGTGCAAGTCAGAGGTGCAGCACACGCTGCACACCAGATGGACGGTTAGATCATGTGGACACTGATCAACATCGATGGGCTAAAGGCTATGGGCTTCAAACGCGATGAAAGCATAACCTTTATGTGGAGTATACACATCAATGCTGCATCTCTAGAACCAGAAATGACTCACGCAGGACGGAGGCACTTACTAGGCGTACTAATTTTTCTTTTATTGCTTGATATTTGATAATCAAGCGGTACTCCGGAAACAAAAGAAGAGCCACGCCTCGGAGCGACGTGCCAAAGCAACGACAAGAGAGAGTTTTGCCATCAAACCATCGCTCATGCAGGCTCGCCCAACATTTATCGTAACTCATGATCCACACCGTTTATCTAGAAAGTTCCCTAGTACATGGCCTCCACGGAGATGAAGCTCGTTGATCGGAGAACTTCAACGTCCATATTTAGGAACTGATATAGTGGGCCATGATTTTAAGATTATTTCGTATAGACAATGAAACATCATGGACTGGTACACGTCCACACCGATAGTTTACGGTGGCAAATTCTAGATGAACGGTCTGGATCATAAATTGTGAGGCAAATTAAGAGAGCGTTGCTAGCAAATCTCGGAAACAGAACTGGAAAAGTATTTCACCTGGCAAGCGCTAATCAGGGGTGACGTCATCCTCCTGTTCTGACAGCTCCCTCGAGCCACAGCCCCGAATAGCTGAAGCAGCTCCATCTCACATATCAACAGCTTCCTCATTTCACAATCACTGCTCCGAGCCGAATCAGAAGAGACTCTGTAGCTGCTGGAGCCAAGCCGTGCATCTCCCATCCGACCGAGCGATATCGCCTCCCTAATCACTTGCTCGTACAACGATGCTTCCACCATCGCGCCCGTACCCACTTCCGAGGGCAGAACCGCGTTAACCTTCTCTTCACTGACAATGAGCAGCGCAGCCAACGCTACCACCTTCCCTTCCATTGCAATAACGCGTGCTACCTCTGCCACATCCTTCGTACCCTCCGCCAACATCTCAATCCCCCTCAAATCCTGCAAAAAACTTTCACTCCTAACAAAAAGAACCTCTAAAAAGAAACGATCCAGCAGATCATTCGAAATTGTAGTCCAGTGGTACTTCCACCATCATCAGATCCGTTGATCAGGTGTGCCTAACCATGGATGGCTCAAAACATACAATCTGGACAGCTAAAAAGATCCAATGGTTCACAATCTATAAGTAGAATTGGATAAACAAGGAAATAATTTTTCCCAGAGTGCCACCCACGGTGCGGCCCACTAGATTGACAGTTCCATCCACCGGGGAGGTGGGGCCCACGCATGGCTGCTGTCCGCGGACTACATTTTCTATGGTCTCGCTGGTTACCAATCTGTTCACAGAGAAATTAAGAGGAGGAGAAGAATAAATGTCAGCGAAATTAAACAACGCGAATTTCTCATCTATTTCATAAAACAAACCCTTTGGCCGAGAAGAACCACCAGCTCTTCCACGGAATCGTTCGGTGTCCAAACCACCTGCAGCCTAAAGTTTCATATAGCCGAAATAATACCGGAAATTCGGTCAAATAAAGATACCGAAAATCTCCCTTTATACGAACTTCAAAAAGATTTTCCTTCGAATGAAAAATTATATAAGAAAACAATAAAAAAGAAAAACAAGAAACCGAACTTCGATATACCTTTTGCTCGCGAGCGAGATCTCGATAGCGAGCAGAGAATTCTCGTCCTTCGATCTAAGATCTATTCTTGCTTGTTTCCGCAGCAGAAGGTCGATGCATCTTACCGAATTCATTTCCGCGGCGTTTTGCAGCGGCGTCCGTCCGGATCCGTCCATCTTGTTAATATGCGCCGGTATTCCTGCCTCTCCATCGATAAGTGCCGCGGCGCACTCGACCGAGTCGAGCTTGCAGGCGAGATGCAGGAGCCTTGAACCTAGAGGTTCTAGAAGGTTCCCGTCGTCGGTTTCTTCCAGATCTGCTTTCTCTAGTTCCTTTTCCGCGATCTTTTTGAAAAGCGAAACGAGCTGAACCTTGTCGTCTCGCCAAACAAACTCAGCGAGGCTTTTCTCACCGTCGATCTCATTAATTTCCTTTATTTGCAAATCAGGGAGAAGATCAACATCGCTAAACAGAAGCTCTTCTTCTTTGACAGAGGAGCAGGGAAATAGATCCGCTTTCTCGAAAGATAGCACCATCTCTAGCTTTTCAGATCGAATTACAGCATTTACTGAAACAAATTCAGGAGGACTAAGCATCGAACCATGTTCAGTTGAGAAAATATGGAAGATGACGAGATTTCTGAATTCTTTCAAGAAATCAAAACAAAATACAAACGGAACAAATCAGATGAAATCAGTGAACGAACAAGTCAGGAGAGCCGTATTCACTGAATTTTTCCACATAAATTCAACAGAAAGCATGAAAATCAAACTATAAGCATGAATCTTGCAACAAATTACAGAAAGAACACTAAAATCATGAATAAACTATAACAGAAACACAAAAATCACAGAAACAGGGCCGGATTTATCACCAGATCCATCTGCAATACCTTATTCCTGAAGGAATCTCCGTCTATAGCATCACTTCTTCTCTACCAGCTCCTTTCTGAAAGAGGAAATGAAGATCTCTAGGTAGGTTGCTTTCAACGAAGAAGAAACTGGGAGAAATGCTGAAGTTAAGGTCGCCCCGCCCATTTATAGACGCGGATGCTTTCCAGCAGCAAACTTCATTGAAGAGCTGATTCACGTCCGCCTTCGAATTCCCGCCAGAATACGAGCAGTGCACTTATTTGGTACTCTCCTCTCACACGTGGAAACCTGGGGTACGTGTAAGAGATCTAGATCGTTTATTAGTTGATTCTCACAATTCGGATATCTATTCTAAAAACATTATAGGATGATTTCACTATAAGGTTGTACAGAACCCATGTTGAATCTGAACCGTCGATCTCTCTTGATCATATTTTTTTGTATACTAATGGCCCACCAATTGTCGGACTAGATTTTAATCTTGACACGTATAATCAGTGGGACCCTCCCGATTATCGGATTTGATTTCTTATGCATGCCAAGCTGCCACGTGTCTGGGCAGCGATTCCAAGAAAACAAGTTCATGCGGGTACACTTACAGAGGTTTGCTGACCCGTGCGCACCCTCCACACGCACCTCTACCGGCGGAACACGTGCGAATATTGAAGTCGTGTGGGAATTCCGAGGTGGATGTCGATGCGACCCATGGTTAGGTTATGTGGACCGATCGGTTAAAAACTAAGGAAAAATTCCTAACGAACAATTGGCAAGTTAGAAAGGCATGACACCTGGTGCGAGAGGTGCGTTATCCTTTGTCACCACTATCTGGCGGGTGGTATTTATTGAAGGATCCTGGGTGACATTACAAATAAAAGGTAGGTTGGACAACTAATCCAGTATGTCTGAAACTACTTCCCTTTTGTTTTTAAAGACGAAGTAGGTTTTGAAAACATCGGGAGCTCTTTAAAAATTACCATTTGCAAGTTAGTGGTCCTTTCGGGAGCTCTTTAAAAATTACCATTTGCAAGTTAGTGGTCACAAAGGACGCCACGCCAGGTGGACTCTAAAGCAAGACGGAGTACAAAAAAGATTACCGGATTTTACTCTACCTTTTTACCTAAATGCCGTACTTTTTTTGTGTAGGTACTACCACCCCGGGTGTCGTGGCTGGTCATGGCTCCATGACGTCCCTAGCAATAGTCATACAGGCCGATTGGTAACACTGGCAGGTACGCGCACGCATGTCGTTTCCATGTGCACCGTACTTCAATTAGTTCTGGCAGGTTAGTACCCTGGGTGAGATATACGCGGTGGAGCGAGTAACGGTGGAAGTTTTAACGTGAAAAACGCTGACGTGAAAGGTCCTTTAAGTGTCAAGAACGGGCGCATCGTGTGCGTTTACTAGGTTCGGCGAGTATGAGACCCGGAGTAACGGAATCTAGCATGTCGTAAAAACCGTACCGATACTAACAGGTTTAGCAGTCGAACATCCCGGTCTAGTACCTGCCCGGAGGTAACAGGTCTACGACCTCGAGAAAACCTAATACTACGTAGATGACAACCAGGTTGATAAGTGTGTTAGACCTGGCATCTTCATATCTTATACATACCGTGGCACATATCTTCGCTACGCATTGTAAGCTAAAAAAAAAAGGAGATATAAAAATAACGGTAATGCAATGCACCCCTCAAAACGGAAAACTGGACCCAGTAAGTCACTAGGTTCGGCAAATATACTACCCGGAGTGGAACCCACCGGCTATCGGTTAATTTTTATTTTTTATTTTTTATTGGAATGGGACTTTGTAAAGTTGGGTATCTAGTAACCTGGGAAAAGGTAACTCGCCTGGCCGGACTAGGTAACAAGTTTTTGAGCCCTTGAGTAGAGCTGAGCTATAGGTCAGACTAGCCCAACTGAGTTTCTGAGTTAAGCTGAGCTGAGACTGAGCTGAGTTTGATCCTTAATACGAAGTCATTATTATCTATCTCTTCACACGTATAGTTTTACCCCTTTCGTTTAGTGTCTTAACTACGAACCGGACAATCATCTGATGACCCGATTGACGAACTCCAATCCTGAGTTTAGGACGGTTGCTGAGAATAGTAAAATAAATCTCTACTTAGTTCAGTCGATCACTGAGCCAATCTCAGCACAACTCAGTTGGTTCATCACTTAGTTGAACTGCTCAGTAAGGCTCAGACTTGGCTCAAAATCTTTATACCGGACTAGAAATCCATCTACTATCCTCTAAGTGTGAGACATGAGAACTACGTTCCGGGTGTATAGCGTGTGTTCACAGGGTGGACGACCTGGTACGGGGTTTTCTAGAGCTGTCCTCGTTGGGATTGGTAAGTTAAAGTCCGGACATTTATTTGTTTTCTTCTGTACGTTGCTACCAGGTGTAGTAGACCACTTACCGGTTTCTTACCGCCGATCCTAGAAGGTTAGACCAACTAAAGCCCCCGTACGAGGTAGCTGTCGAACCGGGTTGTCTAGTTGTTAGGTCTTAGACCTGGCTATTAACACCCTGGGTGAACATTTTTGACGTTTGGCTTCATATAGTACGTGTAGAGTGTTATATTGTTTGTTTATACCCTTTAGTATGCGGGTAGATGTCTAAGAGAGCTTAATTATAAAAAATGTCTAGTATAAATTCAAACAAATTGACTATTGTGTTGGTCGTATGAAAATCTCCCTTTTCTCGTCGTTTGTTCGTATGTTTGTTTTATGGAGTAAGGCGGCTGTTTAATGGCATGACGGTACCCAATTTGAGTTACCTGAACTACAGCTGAAGTAACTACCACAGATTCCGTAGCTAACGCCGGGCTACAAGTCACATAAATGGCAACATAACTATATGAAGGTTAAGCGGGGTTCCACACCCCCATTGAAGCGGTCTATCTAGTTTGGTAGATCCACACTTAACTACCGGGGAGCGGAGAGATAAAGCGAAAAGTCGAGAGACAGAGAGGAGGTCTGACTTTTAGTACGTACTAATTTAATCTTTACCGGTGTCTCTTTGACTGTACGCAATAGACTTTATATTTAATTACCACTATGAAACACAACCTATAACTGGTAACCCGGTGACAAAGTTCGGGGATCGAGTTACCATCTACCACACAAAGTCGTAACTCCAGAACCCATACTCTAGTCGAATTGATAACCACCTTTTTTTTTTTCCGACGTCTTGGTAGGTAAAAATAGATCTGCACCATGTGGACTCAAGCTCGGGTATCGAGTTACCATCTGCCACAAAGTTGTAACTCCAGAACCCAAGGCCAAATCTAATGGTTATTTATTTATTTACACCCTGTTAGGTAAAAGTAGATGTGCACCATGTGGACTATACGCCTAGCCTTTCCAGAAACACGGTGCAGTACAGGTACCACCCTGGGTGTACTACGTGTCTCGTCCAGAGGCGTATATCCGGTGCGAGCGTACATGTCACTACCCTTTTTGTAGGACCGTCTCTAGATGACTTTCTGTAGTATAGAAAGAGCAAAGAACCAATTCGAACCGTAACTTACGTGTTCGAGTTCCAACGTTGTTCTCGTTATCTTTTAACCCGAGTGGTGCAGGGAGAGTAGATGTGGCAAGAGTAAAGTACAAGTGTTTTGGTTTTATGGTTTCGAAAAAGTACGTGATTCACAAAGATACTGAAGTTAAAGTTTTCCATGCCGATTAGTGTTAGTTTATCTTAAACCCACACAAACCTACGTAATTACCTGACTTAACCTTATTAATTTATTTTACCTTTCAACTAAGGAAGTAATAGTAAGTATAACTCCTTGATCCGAGGCTTGACGTTAAAACCATCAAAGCGAACCTAAACTTTCCTTCCGTTGTCAGACTCCAAGCAACCGTTGACACATCACACACTCTCACTAGGTGCCAAGGTAGGGACCAACAAATGAAGCATTTGGAATGATGATGGCTTTTTGTTTGTTTTTTTTTTTGTTTTTTTTGTTTTTTTTTTTTTCTTTTTTCTTTTTTCTGTTTCCTTCTTAAGTTAAGGGAACACCTACTACTTCTGACTAAGATTTCGTACCTCGAAACGATTCACGTGTTCACATGTTCAGTCGATTACGTGTACGGTGGTTTATACGGTCACACTGTCTGCACAGTATAGGTTCGGTAGGTAGTCCTCCCATGGTGATTTCTAAGGGGTGTACTTTTTAGCCAAACTAGGTACACCCGGTGTTACTTGACTTATTTACACGTCAACAATTTTTTTGTTGGCTTCAAAAGATTAGGCAAGTAAATAAAGATTAGAGGACCGCCACCTACTCAGTGGACCGCCTTCATCATTTGGCAGTAGCATCTACAGAGTGAGGTCCACATGATGGATGGCTTGGATATTTCATGTGTACCATGCTGGCATATGTGGTGGCATGTGCACTCAGAAAAGCTCCAGAAACATGTACATGCATGAGCTGCTTTGAAATCAGTTAAGCCAGTGCAGAAAATCATGTACCTGCTCTTCTCAGCACCAGCTTTAGAAAGATCACCCTTCTCCAGCGCGTATCGGTCAGGCCGCAGACGGGAATCTGATGCTAATAACTTCTTGGGCGCCGTATCAAAGCTGTTTATTTTGCGTGCAAAATATGTATACTGAAATTTGTCGTTTTCTGGAGGAGCAGCGACTCTCCATACCTATCAAACCATATAAGAATAGGCAATGAGAATAATCCATGGATGGTTGTGACTAGAATAGCTCATACAGCTTAGAAAACCTGACTATTTATGCATGAAGGATATGATATAAAACTTTTCCGATTTCTATGATTAAAAGCAGAACATAATTACTACTGGAGGTTTGCTCGAGGCTCACTAGTCAATAGCACCTCAACTAAGGCTGGCAATATGCCGGTCCTGGGCCAGGCAAAATCAACATTTTGAATAGGCCCGACCTGGTCAGCCTGACCTGACCAGTACAAAATCCAGGCCTCAACAAACCTCAGGCCAGCCCATTGCCAGGCCTAATCTTGGTTATTGAGCCAACATGTGAAGGGGCTATAGATTAAAAAAAAAAAAACCGGTGATCATACTATCTTTGTTGTCACTTGGTAATCAGAAAATGGACTAGAGCAAATCAAAACAAAAGGACCAATGGTCCACATTCAATGGGCAAAAACCAAAATATGTAAATGTCCTGGCCCACCAATTCAAAAGTCCACGCGTGCAATGTGTGTAGTGGAGATGCTGGAGAGAGCATGCTCTAACTCCAAGAGCCCTAACGTGAGCCTCTCTAGATTCTCTTACTAATAATCTTATGGACCTGTAATGAAGGGGCATTTTCACACTGGGCTCGAGTGGGGTGGCCTGTGTGATGCGGGGGCACACTCGGGGTAGACGGCCCGTCCAATGCGGGTGGCTCATGTGATGCAGGCCTCACCAGTGTGAGGCAGGTGGCTAGTGTGATGCGAACCCATGTGATGTGGGGCCCACGAAGGAAGGTTCGGCCGAAGGCCTGGCCTGTGTGAAGCAAGAGCCTGGGCTATGAGATAAAGGGATTGATTCGCCACACTCTATCAATTCGAGCTTTTAGAGCAAGTGGTTCGTCGTCCTGCGTCAAAGTGGTATCAGAGCGGGAGGTCTCGTGTTCGAGACTCTTCGCCGAGGGTGATTAATGCAAGGGCATTTTCACATCGGGCTCGAGTGGGGCGGTCTGTGCGATGCGAGGAAACACTCGAGGTGGGCGGCCCGTGCGATGCAGGTGGCTCATGTGATGCGGGCCCCACCTATGTGAGGCAGGTGGCTAGTGCGATGCAAACCCATGTGATGTGGGGCCCACGAAGAAAGGTTCGGCCAAGGGCCTAACCTGTGTGAAGTAGGAGCCTGGGCTACGAGATAAAGGGATTGATTCGCCACACTCTATCTGTTCGATCTTTTAGAGCACGTGATTAGTCGTCTTGTGTCAATCTGTTTGTAGAATATCATATAGGTGCTATGGCTATTTGAGTAGAGCTTCATCTAATGAGCACAGATGAACATATCCATTTACTGCTCTTTCTCAAAGGATGATATACCTTTAAAAGTGTGGAAGATAATGTGCAAACTCAAGTTAGTTAGGTTAACTAGTCTTTCCAATAAAAAAATTTAGATAAAGAGAATGCCGGGTGAGTGGAGGATAAGATTGCAATGCCTATTTAAAACAAAGGAGATGCACAAAGTTACAGTATCAGGGGATAAAACTTAACGCTATGAAGTTTTTGAAGAGGGCGGTGGAACAAAGATTAGAGAAGAAACAAGGGTGTCTGTGTGGAGTCCACTGTGATGTGTCGATGGCATCCACTCTAACCATCTTGCAAGCCATGCCTTGTTTGTCCATGGGCCCAAAAAACAGTCCAATGAACGAGTCAGGTGGAGCCACATGGGTAGGAACAATTGGGAGGGAGATGCCCACCATTGACTTGTGAATGGGCCCACCCAGAATGGCTGATTTTTTAGGTGTGCCATCATCTAAGGCAGATGTTTCATATCAACAGACGGGATGGCATTACACACAACACATTGGCCCTCTATGCGAATGGGTGGGCGTCCCCTCTCAACTATTCCTACTTGTGTGGCCACCCAAGTCATGGATCAGGCCTAATTTTTGGGCCCATAGCCGAATGAGGCATGGCGTGCATGATGGTCAAAGTGGATGTTATCAACACATCATGGTGGGGCCCCCACAACTCATTTGCACTATTATGTGGCATGGTCTGCAAACGTTGTGTGTGTGTCTGTGTCTGTAGAGTCCCGGTCTTAACATGCGTGCAAAATTGGGCCGAGCATGGGTAGGCTCTACTATGATGTGTATTTTAAATCCAAGGCCCAAAAATCAGCCACATCCATGATTTGGGTGGGCCACATGAGTGGAAATAGTGTGCAGGGGTTGCCACTATCTGAACTATTTCACTTGGCGTGGCCCACAAAAATCACGGATGGGCCTAATTTTTGGGCCTCACGAGGCAACTGATGGTTGGAGTGGATTTCACATAATCATCATGGTGGGCCTTGTAAAAAATCAATGATGGACATCCCTCTCCCAATTGTTTCCTTTCGTGTGGCCCACCAAAATCATGGGTCATCCTGATTTTTGGGCCCTGGACATAACAATGGGTGATGCAACTGATGGTCGGAGTGGATTGTACATAAACATCATGGTGGCCCCTGTAAAAACAAAAATCAAGGGTAACTGTCCCCCTCCCAACTGTTTCTCTTGGTGTGGCCCACCGCCTGAATCACAAATCTGCCTAATTTTTTAGCCCTACAGCTACATTTCCATCACGCACCTAATGGTAAGAGTGGATTTTGGAAACACATAAAATTGGGCCAAGCCGCCCCTATTTTTGCTCACACGTAAGGTCTCCTACGGTCTGGTTCATAAGAGACCAGTTTCGTGTATATATATAGTTTGGCTTCATGTCAGGGAGATTGACAATTTGCAGGTACTTTTCTACCTAGATAGTATAGAGATAAAGGAAATAATCTACACATCGTTTTTACATATCTATAGAAAGCATATAATAAAGCACCTGTGGAGGTTATATAGTGGACGAGGAGGAAAGAAGTCCCGCCTCTCAAGAGGATATATTGACATCACTAAAGAAATGTAAGATGGTGCCATCACAAGAGTGAGAGTGAGGAGTTTCCAGTTGCAGTGGGTCTTCATTAGAGGTCAGCATTAAGTCCTTGTTTATTTATTTATTTACTTCCTATAGATGAATTAACCACTCGTTTCCATGATGAGGCCTCTTGGCGAAATGTTCTTTGTTGATGATGTGGGTATCGATCGATGAGACTAGAGAATGTGCAAATACTAAATTGGAGGTTTAGATAGAGGTTTTAAAGTCTAGAAGCTTAAAAATTAGCAAAATCAAAGTAGTAGTTTGAATGCAACTTTAGGAAGAACATATACAAATATGTGAGGCTTCGTTACCATCAATAGTCAAGAGATTCCTCAAAGCGATGTGTTTCATTACCTATCTCTATTATTCAAAAGGATGGGGAGATAGATAGACCAAAAGCTAGGTGGGGGGAGAGGTGCCTCTGGAGTGTTGTGTGATTGCCACATGCCTATGAATCTTACAGATAGAGTTTATAAGACAGCTATTTTACTGGATATGCTATAGGAGGTAGAGTGTCGGCCAGTTAGAAAGTAGCATGAGCAGCAATTGAGCGCTTGCAAAGATGAGGACATTAGTTAAGATGGACATGTGAGAAAACCAGGAGAGATATAATTAAGAATGAGGTCATTTGAAGCAATCAGGAGCGAACCAATATGACGGAAGGCAGATTGAGATGGCTGGTCATGTGCAAAGAAGACGAGACAACCTTTGTAAGGGGGGAAATGATTTTTTTTTTTTTTTTTTTTTTTTTTTTTTTGAAAGGCAACTAAAATTTTATTCAAAAAGGAGAAAAACAAACAAACAAACAAAAGGAGCCGCCAAGGTGTTACAACCCTTGAGATTTGGCGCAAAAACTGCCCACTCTATGACAAGAAGTCTAGCTCTTTGGGAGATACTCGCTGCAGTTTTACAAGAATTATTGAAACACCTTCCGTTCCTTTCCTCCCAGATAGCCCACCAAATTGCCAAAATCGAAAGCCTCCAAAGATAAGTCTTTTGGCTGATGAACCAATGTCATAAAAAGAGAAGACATGAAGGCTTGTTCACTTACTGAGGATGGGAACATTTATACGACTTGTGGAGATAGGACTAAAAAAGCCGACCTTGAATAGCTGGTTGTCGTTGTCATCCTTCTCCAAGCAAATTTGGAGCCAGCCTTTTCATGGTAAATTAGAAAAAGTTGAATGCTTAGCAGCCCTCAAAAGATCTGCCTTCTTCTTTTATCTGGACACAGATTAGGTGATGTTGCCAACACCAACCCCGGCAATGGTGTGTGATGTGTTGGTCACTGTGGGGCCCACCCTGATGTATGTGTTTTATATCGATGCCGTCCATCCATTTTGTCAGCTGACTTTTAAGGCATGAACCCAAAAATGAAGCAGATCTGAAGCTCAAGTGGACCATACCACAGGTAACAGTGGGGACAATGACATCCACCGTTGAAACCTTCCTAGGGCCCACCGTAATGTTTATTTCCTATCCAACCTGTTGATAAGGTCACACAATCCTGGATGAAGTGAAAATACAAATATCAGCTTAATCCAAAACTTTTGTGGCCCCCAAGAAGTTTTTAATGGTGGGTATTCAATCACCAATGTTGCGAGTGGTACATTTGAGCTTTGGATATGCTTCATTTTTAGGTTCATGCCTTAAAATGAGCTAGAAAAATGGATGGACGGCGTGGATATAAAACACATACATCAGGGTGGGCCCCATCACACAACATTGTTGGGGTTGGTGTTGGCAACACCACCTAATCCACGTCCCTTTTATCTGGGCCCTTGGAACTGGCAGCGGAAAATGCATCACACAACATTGTTGGGGTTGGTGTTGGCAACACCACCTAATCCACATCCCTTTTATCTGCGCCCCTGGAACTGGCAGCGGAAAATGCTCACAGTAAAACGATAAAAATGCTGCTTGCATGTGATAGACTCAAACTGTGGGAATTGAATGTATTCACAAGCATTACCCTGAAATGCATTGAGTCGCAGCAGTTGACTGGACATCTAGGGGTGCAAACAAGAATATTTGACCATTTATTAACAAAGTAAAAGGTTTCGCATCAACTAATAATAGTAATGAAATGACACTGATAATGATGGTAATGGTACCAGTGTCATGGAACTGACCTCTTTCAAATCAGTACCTGAAAGGGGCTCCCCTTCCATGTCACACGGCTGATAGCTCATTGCCTCATTCCATTTCCCAGTCATCAAAATCTTAGGTTCCTCTGCTGCATTATATACATATCCATCTACTTCATACCGACCATTCCTGCAACCAATCACAAATTGCAATAAGAAATGGCACATGCATTATTTGAATTGCAATAATGAAGAAAATCAAAGACTTGGAGCTGTCAGTGGGCAGGCAATGCAATCAACTTGCAATTCGAAAACTTCACTCGTGAATATTTATCCAGCAAAGTATCTAAATGCGGCCAATTGTATCACATAGATGGTTACATTCTTGTCTACAGTGTGTTAACAATCATTACATTCAATGCTATATCATTGTCAATCTTGGAAACAGTGGCAAAACCATGGAGAAGCTTCAAAATTTTATATTCTCAGGTAGGCACACATGTATTAGAAAAATGAACAGTTAGAGAGAGAGAGAGAGAGAGAGAGAGAGAGAGAGAGAGAGAGAGAGAGAGAGAGACCAATTCCCTCTCAACACATGGCCACATGATTACTGAACTGGCCTGATTTTTGCAGGATAGGGCATGTTCATGGTTTTCAACACCTGATCAATGGGCCCAATCAGATAATTGTACCATCTTGGCACATGAGCCATGGAAAAAACCTCAAATCTTTTTTTTGTTATTTTGAATACCTCAATCTCATGCACACACGTCCCACTCATACTCCTCAAGCAAGGAATATAGACATACCCAAACCAGCCACATGGTTGAAAGTATAGCACAGCTTTGTCTCCTGTAGTCAAGTTTGTCATGATCATCTCCCCTAGTGAATCAACCCATGTCCTTCCAAATATAAGGTTGTTAGCTTTTGTGGGAGGGGGCACCAAATCCAAGACTACACCATCTCTTTTAAGGGTTACCCTTGTTCTGCATACCAGATAAAAATCTCAATAAGAAACGCCTATCACTTCTAAAGCAATGACAGGGAATGAAACTTGAGAGTTTCAAAAAAATAAATTTATACAGAATAGATTCAATAGAAAGCCATTGACCAGAGTAACAATAAAAAAATAAAAAAATAAAAGAGGCCAGCTTAGGAGTCTCGGCAGAGTATAAAGCATGTGATTGAGAACTGCATATGTCAAACTTAAGGGCTTTTGGATAGGGGGAAAAGAATAGAAAAGAAAAAGAAAATTGTAAAGATTATCCAAATAATGATTTCCCAAGATTTCCATGAGCACTATTGAAACACGGATAGATTCCCTCTTTTGGGGTCTAGTTCGAATAGCAATTGGAAATCTCATAAAGCTCTCACAATGGTCACATCGCATCTTGAGTGTAAGAATTTGACTATGGCGTGTGGGTAATAATTGCTTTTCAAATTCCAATATCCTTTGCTATCCAAACCACGGGAGAAGTCACGCATTTTCGTTTCTTTTCTTTTCTATTCCAACCATCCAAAACGGACCTAAAGGAAATGCTGATCAAAATATATCAAGAAGAGAAGATGGAGATCTGAATGAGCATTTTCAGGTCCAAACCAATTTGAATGCATCTTAAAATGAAATAAAACCAAATAGTTGTAAATCTCTTAACACAACAATATATCCATCCACATGTATATGCACTCTTTCTTAAACCAAGATAACATATAGAAGTAGCTAGAATTTAGGTAAGATTACACTCAACAAACCATTAGTCATGATAATGAGATGTGGGCATATGCAGCATGGCTTACCTTCCAACAGGATAGATATCAAGCGAATTTCCTAAAAATTTAGTCTTCAACTTGGATGTCACATCGTAAGTAAAATGATCGTTTTCAGCATGCCCCGCACTCATAGGAGGATGATGACACACCTGAAACAGTTAAGTACGATCAAACGGGAGCTGAGTACTGCAATGTGGCAGTGGGGCACTGCATTGCCTGATTATTAAAAATATCAGCCACAACAAGAGATTAGTAAGCCACAAGCACCTCTATGTGTGGGGCACCCATATGAGACATTGCAACCCTTGCATCAAGTGGGCCCCAATGAGTTGATAAACCTGCACAAAAATCAGGCTGGTCACTCATCAAAGCTACTAGCTGGGGCCCACCCAACTGTGCAGCTTCAATGTCCCATACATGTGCGAAGTCAGCATGCGTGGGGCATGGAGTGGTGTATCAAGCTTAGCAGAGCACTCAAAATGAATAATGATGACCGGGTTTAAGCACTAGTTTTACATAAACATAACAACTTTATTAATTAGAGATAGCTCATAGCCACGTACCAGCTTTAGGGAATGAACATGAAAATATCAGCAGAGGAGGAGAGCAAAAGATTTTTTAAAAAATAAAAACTTTAAAGGAAAATGATTACCCTGAACAACTCACCTGCTCTGCAATGAATGTAATTCCACCATGATTGACCATTTCATACGTCTCGCCCAGGATGGGATTGAAAGGCTTCCAGGTTCTTTGATAGGCATAGTAGACAGATATTGCCCATGATGCTGCAAGCAATAACAAAGAAACCCATCATGCCACATTAAACAAGTATATGGCTAATAACCAACAGAATAGAGGAGAATACTTACAAGCATAGACCAATCGCATGTAGGGATCCTCACATTCATCCGCCAGATCTAACAGGTGGGAGTACTCCATTAACTGTCACAGAAAGCATACAATGAGCAAATATTCAATGTTTGGTAATCAGCGCCAAAATATTGCACAAACATGGCAGGCAAACGGTTCTAACAAACAAACAAATCAGACCTCTGCCATTTTCTGAATCATTGTCATTGGCTCAAAAATGAGGACTGGAAGTGTCACCATTGATGTAACATCTGACCCTATGTACTTTTGCATCATATTCCAGTAACTATCCCGATCCTGCAACAAAACATGCGAAGGTGAAGAAGCAAAACCAAAGCAAACTTCTCATGTCGAATATAACATGAAATATAAAGGTAAGTTTTGAAGTGCATGGGGAAATGGGACAAGTGGGGATGCTTTTCCACCAACTTGTACTACACTGACAGCCCAATACAAAACACTGAAACAGAGCTAGATTAATCATGCTAGAGGTAAACAAATTTGCATCTATGGCGCCGGGAAGGAGTCATGGTTTTAAGACTAGAACGAGTCTGATGCAACTCTTCCAAGTCAACTTGGACTCGGTCGGACCTGATCCGCTTGGTTGCCATGAGTAAACCCTGACTCGGGGGAGTGGGGCCGATTCAGCCCCAACTTGGGTAAGTCACGACTCAACTCAATGCCAAATGAGTACCGGTCGAGTAGCCGAGTCTTTTAACCATGGATGGAATAATAAGGTCAAATAGAGTTCTTCACTTGAAGCAGTTGTCGGGATACGATGATAGAAAGATTTGCAACAGAATTTGGTGGATAAGGGTATGCTGGGTCCCCTGCCCAATACTGAAACAGCAATGGACCTTAAGTTGCTTTTTGGTAGCATAAAAATCATGTGACTCAACTGAATCTTAACTTGAAGCAGGACACCATCTCACGGAGCTGCAGTTGTATGCTATCTATGACAGAGCTCTTTGATCAATAAGATCCCAGGAGGGTTTATGCACAAAAAGAGGGAAGTGACCTTCCAGATTATTGCATGCTTAAGACCTATTTCATAAGGGAGAATGGTTGTCAGAAGCCAAATCTGACGACAGAAACTTGGAAGTATCAAATAGAAGATGGACATACAGAAAGAGATGGAAAAACAAACCAGCAAAAAATAATAGAGGCACCTCCCAAAGGGCTAGATCGCTGGTTGTGTCTCTAAATTAAAGGATTGTAATTTGGATTTTCTTGGGATCACCTTCTTGGTGCCCCTTTCTTGTTGTTGCTTTTTTTTTTTTTTTTTTTTTTTGGGGGGGGGGGGGGGGGGGGGGGGGGGGGGTGTTTCTTAATAAAAATTCCATCATCTTTCAAAAAAATAATGATAGAGGTTTGCTAGCCCCACACAATCTACAAACAGCCACATGAGCAAACTTAGCATGCGTGTAGAAGTAGATCACCAGACCGTGGATCAGGCTGGACCCACAGTATGGGCTGATGACTTTTCTTAAACTGACCATTGTTTTTGTACATCCAGCCAATCTGACGACTTAACCGGTCTATTTTGGGCCAGATCATCTGCACTGTGGGCCCCACCTGATGCACACTTTGGATGTCCTACATTCATGCCAAATTGGCACATGTGGCCATTTGTAGAGTGCCTGTGGAGCTAGTGGACATCTAGTACATACAAACATTCATAATTTCCTGCAGCATCTTAAAGAAAGGGAGAAAAAAAAAAAAAGGAGAAATATTTTCTAAGATACATGAGCAACCATGTCTTCTATGGAATGCTAAGAAGAGGGGAAAAAAGGTAAAATAGAGAGAACCTCCTGCTTCCATCTTCCTCTATGAGCTTCCTCCTCTGCGTCTTCCGTGCCTCCTTCTGGGTTTATGACTTCTAACCCTTCATAACCAAGCAACCTGAATGGCCAAAAGGAAATACCATGCAGTGGTCAATGGCTAAGGAATTAATTAGGTCAGACCATTCCACGAAGTAGGAAGAAGTCTAACAAAAGAAATACAGTTGCCAGACAATTCAAAGTCCCTAACTATGAGTCCACGATATACAGGGTGCAAGACAAAAGAAGGAACTGTCACAAGATAATAAGTTCCAACTTCCAAGGTCCAAACTTGGAAAAGTTCATCAGGGAAAAGACACACAATTGAAACACGAAGGGAGGTGCGGTACTGCAGAACCATTTGGGGTGCATTTGGATGCACTACTGAATTGCAATTTTTAATAGAATATGGTGGAAATAAATTGTGATTTTCCTTATCTGGTAGTGGTACTAGATTGGGCTCCAGATCAGTTACTTCTAGGTTGGACTTGAAAAGAAACATAACTGCAATTTGAGGGTTAATCATCATGAATGCTGGGAACATCACTATTATGTTTGTCATTTCTTCTTGATTAAAGTGAATGTTTCACAATTCATTTCACTTGTGCATCAAAACGCAGCCTAGTTGTCCAAAAGAAGCAAGTTTTGTTGCCATTCTAGAAAGGATCTAAATGTTAATCTTCATTCCAAAATGCAGAAACTTAGGGCCTGTTTGGTTGCAACTTGCAACGAAAGTTGTGTTCTGGACAGGATGTCTTGGTTATGCTGTCCTGGATAGGCTATCTGGGTCATGCTATCTTAGACTCATTATTACGTTCTTTGTTTGTCAAATACCCTGAACAGGGAATAAAGATGGCTGTGGCACATGTGGAACATGTGGGGAGCTTGAAAATGGATGGTGGCAGTGGCAAATGTGACACTGGTGCATGTGCACACTGATACATGCAGCACATGCGGGCACTGGAATATTGATGTTGGCACATATGGACACTTGAACACGGATGGTGACATGTGTGCACATTTGGTATGTGATGCATGTGCGTTGTGTACCGAACAAGGCATGAGTTATCCTCATCTTTATTCCACGTTTTTCAGGAGACAAGCTATCTTCAATAGAAGATAAGTTTTGGAATGGTTATTTTTTCTTTTTTCTCAGTTCCTGTGCATAAATTGGCTACACAAACCACGTATAGTCTGCCCCAGACAGTAGGGGTGCAACTTGGGCAGATCCGGTCGAGTTGAGGGTCAACCCCAGCCCAACCCAACCTCAACCTAGATCAACCCATGGCCTGACTAGTGTAGGACCATGCCAAGATGAGAGTAATATGCATGAATTCGGCATCGGCTCATCACATACATGAGCAATATAAACATTCATTGATTTCAGCACAAATCTAAAGACAATCAAATAAGAACATACATGAATCTATGTATTAACAGTCCTACAGTGTTAAACCCATCAAGAATTAAAGATTTTATGGTCCCAATGGAATTGAGAAATTCCATTCTTTCATAGGATTGAGCCACTAACAAAGAGAAGAAATGGTTCCTAATGGTTAGGGAATTTTAGGCTCTTGGAAGTTGTGGATTTTATGGATCTAGAATGGTTGGGACTTTGAGAAATCAGGGTTCATGGAGTTTTAGGATTTGTGGAAATGGATTGATGAAGGGGGTGATGTTGGCTAAGGTTGATGTAAGGTTTGAGAAAGAAAATGGTTGTGGTTTGAAGGTTTAGGGAAAGAAGAGAGAAAGGAATATACCTTTGTAATAGTGAAAGAGATGAGAAGAGAGAACAGAGAAGAAGAATACTGACCTCTCGCCGGCGTAGATACAACCTTGTAAACAAGGAGGCATGAGCCTTTTAGGGAAGAAGAACTATTCGTCCATAAATCTCTCAAGGAAGAAGAAGTTTTCAAAATGCATTCAAATTCATCATATTCTGTCTTTTTACTCATACATAGCATCTACTTATATTAAAAAAAACAACAAAAGCTCCTAATAACTGATCCTAGAAAACTGAAACATCATTTCTTAAAGAGGCCTTACGCTATTTGAGCTCTCAAAAGAAACTCAATTCTAGGCATGCGAAATGGGTAGAGTTTCTTCAAAAGTATTCATTTGTGTTGAAGCACAAGGCTAGGTCCGAAAACAAACCCGTTGATGCCCTTAGCCGTAGAGTGGTGCTTATGCAAACCATGAGAGTCGAAGTTATGGGGTTTGAAAGCATGAAGGATGACTATCCTGATTGCCCTGACTTTGGCACCATTTATGTATCACTTTTGGATGACCAAGGGAGTAGCCATGGGTTCGTTCTATTGGATAGTTATCTATTCAAGGGAGACAAACTTAGCATTCCTCGGACATCCCTACGGGATTTCCTAGTTAAGGAGCTCCACGCTGGTGGTGTGGTAGGACATTTTGGGAGGGATAAGACCATTGCTCTTGTTGAAGATCAATTTTACTGGCCAAGTCTCAATCGAGACATAGCCAAAATTGATGGGTAGTGCCGTACTTGTCAACTGGCGAAGCAAAAGAAACAGAATACTGGGTTGTATACGCCTTTGCTAGTTCCTTATGCTCCCTGGCAAGACATTAGTACGGATTTCGTACTTGGACTCCCCAAGACTATTAAGAAGTACGATTCCATTTTTGTGGTTGTAGACCATTTCTCCAAAATGGCCCATTTCATTCTTTGTTTCAAGTCATCGGATGCCTCCCACATCGCTCAAATTTTTTTCAAAGAGGTAGTTCGCTTGCATAGTGTGCCGAAAACCATTGTGTCTAATCATGATGTAAAATTCGTAAGTTATTTTTGGAAGACACTTTGGCATCTAATGGATACAAAGCTCCAATTTTCGTCGGCCTATCATCCACAGACGGATGGACAAACCAAAGGGGTCAGTAAAAGTTTGGGAAACTTGCTTAGATGTCTAGTGGGTGATCATAATAGGACGTGGGATGCTGTGTTACCAACTGCCAAGTTTGCAGATAACAGTTCAATCAATAGATCCATAGGCATGTCCCCTTTTGAAGTTGTTCATAGTTATAAGCCTAAGAAACCTGTTATTCTCATCCCCATGTCAGTGTCACATAGACCTTCAGAGTCTGTAGAGTCATTTGCACAGCATATGCATTCATTACATGATGAAATTCGGCGAAGGATTAATATGCATAATGAACAGTATAAGCTTTCTGCTGATTCTCATCGCAAGTTTAAGGAATATCAAATGGGTGATTATGTGATGATTCGAATTAGGCCAGAGCGGTTTCCTCAGGGAACCGCCAGAAAATTACAGGCCAGCAGTGTTGGGCCCTTCAAGATTTTAAAGAGGAGAGGAACAGGCTTAATGAATGCATTGTTGATCTTCCACCTTCCATGGGAATCGGTGCCACATTCAATGTGGAAGACCTCGTTCCTACTTCAAGGAAACCAGGAATCACCCATAACACCCCATCTAACTAGTCACATGACCCATGGCCTATACCTGATATATCTTCCCAGCCTACACCCCCAATCCCAACAGTACCTTTGAGGAGAGATGAGATCGAGGACATCCTTGATCACCAGATGGTATCTGCGCGGGAAGGAAGCTTTCAAAAGTTCCTAGTGAAGTGGAAGAATAAGCCTTCTTCATAAAGGGCGTAAGGCCGATAAAGGTTTTTGGGGTTTTTTCAAATAATAAAAAAGAGATCGTCACGGTTGTTACAGCCTGAATCGTAAAGGTAATGATGGTAGCCATTATGGCCACTGTTACCACTATCGAATAACTTGCTAACGATACTTTAAAAAAATAAAAAAATAATAAAAAATAAAAACTCACACTTAGAAAAATATTAAAATTAGAACAAGTACCTCCTACACCATCCCCCCTTTTATGGACCTTAAATGAATCTTTAATGAAAACCTCCCCAACTATTAGACTGATTTCAAATCAATCGTAATTTATTTCAAATCAAATCTAATCTACCTATGGTAAAAACTTATAAAAGCAAATATAAAAAGAATCCTAATTACATCTCTAAATCAGCCCCACATCTTCAATTGCATCCCCTTCATGTCTTCAGTCAATCTTTAAATCAGCCTCCGTATCTTCAAAAAACAGTAAAAAATTGCAATCCTTGATTTAGACCTCCAAATCTATAAATAAATAGTCCAAAAATCAGCACATACTGGGCCCTATGGTAGGATGTGGGCCTACATTATTGCTAGGCCCTATAGTGGGCTTAGGTGGGCCATGGACTTGCATCAACTCTCCCCAGCTTCAAAAGAACTCATCATCGAGTTCGAAACCAATCTCAACCATTGAACAATACCTCTACAACAAATCTTGTTCTTCTTTGGTGGAAGTTAATGGTGCGAACCTAAGCACCAGCTCAACACAACCTTTGTTGGAGTCCAATGTAGATGATGTCTTTTTCGCTTGCACTTTTGTAGGTGTCAACTTATTTGTTGTAACTTTAAAGTTCTTCATGGATCCTGAAACATTTGCCCCATTTTTCATGCCAAGGTTATCTTTTTGCAAAGGTGTTTCACTTTGAGTATTGACTATTGAGACCCACTTACATGTCTATCAATGTGACTGTTACTATCATTGGATCAATTAATCAATCCATTTGGTGAATTCAAGTATAGGTCCAACGTTAATGCTTCAATAACTTCAGATGTTAACTTTTCCTTTGACTCCATGGATTTCTTCATCGTTTCTAAAATTTTCATTTCAATTTCGGGTTCTCTGTCACGTTCCAACAATTGAAGGATTTGATTATTAGTGTCTTCGTAAGCCGGGGCTGCCCTTTGTTGGTTAGGACCTTAGTGGGGACCTTCCCCTACGTGCTTCGGTCTCCAGATTCCCTCCACGCCAGAGCTCTCCCACTTAAATAGTGACATTGCCTATTGTATGCATGAGTTGATCTACTCGCTCTATCAGTATGCAGATCAATTAAGTTACTTGCACAAACTCTTCCTATGTCACCCCATTTGAAGCCATTAGAGGATGATGTAGAGTCGAAAAATCCCCAAAGACAACCCGCTCTAATACCAAAATGGTGTAACCCAGTTATCAAGTCAATGAGATCTCGACACTCAAATCGGAAAAAAATGGACAAGAGTGCACTCACAAGAATAACTATTATTAGGCTTTTACCATCTTAGGTACAAATTTTATCTCTAATCTAATATTCTTGTGGAGATACCCGCCCAAGGTTTAGGTGAATGGCTAGCGTCATGGGTTTGCTCCCCACAGACACGAGTTTGATTCCCCTCCCGGTGCTTTACCCGATGCACATGGTTTGTGGGTGATTGCGTGCATTCGCAGGGATTAGTCTCGCCTTAAAAAGGGGCGAGGAGGGGACACCCTGTCGTCATAAAAAATATATATATTCTTGTGAAGATTAGAGAGGGAGAGATTTATTAATATGAACTTCTTCCCTTACGATACTTAAGAAAAACTCACAATTAGAAAAATATTGGAATTAGAATGAGTACCTCTACACCATCCCTGGTTTTATAGACCTTAAGGGCTAGTTTGGACAGTTGTATTAGAATGTATTAGAAGGGATTGAATTGCAAATCCTATGTTTCCAACCCTATCGCCCGTTTCAGACTTCATTGGTCACCGACGGTTCAGGGCATTGGAAACCACGCCTGATACAGCGTCAGGTTGAAAGGGATTCTCCCAATCCCACTTCAATACTCAAGATCTACTTTCGTATCTAGCTAAACTCCCAATGGAAATCTGGAGTAGAGTGCCCGTGACCTGTGCCCGGGGCTATGTGGAGCCCACAGCAATGTTTGTGACAAATCCACTTCGTCCGTTTGTTTTAAAATACCATAATGTTACAAGAGCCTAAAAATCAGGCAGATCCAAAACTCAGGTCGTTCATGCAACACAAAAAAATGGGAACGAAAGCGTACACCATTGAAACCTTCCTGGAGCTTACCATGACGTGGCTCCCACCATGATTTATGGGTTATATTCACACCATCCATCCATTTTTCGAGATCATTTTAGGACATGGACCTAAAAATCAAGCAGATCCAATGCTCAAGTGGGCCACACCACAAAAAGCAATGGGGATTGAACACCTACCATGGAAAACTTTTTGAGGGCCACAGAAGTTTTGGATCAACTTGATAATTGTATTTCCCCTTCATCCAAGTCTGTGTGACCTCATGAACAGGTTAGATGACAAATAGACATCATGGTGGGCCCTAGGAAGGTTTCATCAGTGGTCATCATTGTACCACTGCTTTCTATGTTGTGGTCCACCTGAGCTTTGGATCTGCCTCATTTTTGGGCTCAAGCCCTAAAATGCTCTCACAAAGTGGGTGGATGGTATTGATATAACACATACATCATAATGGGGCCCATAACTTGCTAGTGGTCTTGATAGAAAGATAATTCCTCGTTGGAGTCAACATTCTTCCAAACGCTATCCATCCAATGGTTTGCTGAGAACACCCATGATCTTCTATAATCCAAACATGGTGTTGAATTTTGAAAATCCAATGGTATTATCAAACAATCCACTACCACATGTAATGATTGTCTTTTTCAAATATTCATCCCATCTAATACCATCTAATCCCACTGGCCAAACAGGCCCTAAATGAATCTTTAATGAAAATATCCCCAACTATTAGATTGATTTCAAAATCATAATTTATTTCAAATCAATCTAATCTACCTAAGATGGTAAAAGCCTAATAATAGTAAAAGAAAATATAGAAAATAATCCTAATTACATCTCTAAATCAACTCCATATCTTCAATCGCTTCTCCCTCATGCCTTCAATCACATCTTTAAATCAGCCTCCATATCTTCCAAAAAATAGTAAACTACGATCCTTGATTTTGGCCCCCATAGGCCTCCAAATCTATAAATAAACGGTCCAAAAATCAGCACGCATTGGGCCCTACGGTGGGATGTGGGCCTACATTATTGTTGGGCCCTACAGTGGGCCGTGGGCCTGCATCACATAAATTAACTCACACTGAATAGTCAAATTGTGGGACACGGTGTCTCTGAGCTACGACCAGAAAATCAAATTGTTCAAACAATCCCAACCTCTGATTTGTAGACACTTGTTTGCTAAAAAAGAACTGTTGAATATTTTATTTTTTAACCATCCAGTAAATGTCAATCATTCAGATAGTCCCATAAGCTTGTGCACTCTCACATTCCTATATTGCGGCATCATTGGCGCAGACCTTTGTTCGTGACATCCGCGAAACTCCATGGGATTCCCCATTCCGTTGTGGGTGATCATGATCCGGTTCTATTAGCAAATTTTGGCAGGAACATTTTTTGCTCTAAGGCATACAGTTGCAAATGAGTATGCGTACCACCCCCAGATTGATGGTCAATTGGAGGTTCTCAATCGTTGCTTGGAAACATATTTGTGTTGTTTCACAGGGGATGGGCCTAAACAACGGACCTGATGGCTTCCATGGGCAAAGTGGTAGTACAACACCACTTATCAATTGGCCACTAAAAATGTCTTGAGCCAATGTATGGTCATTGACCCCCAACTATTAGCTTCTATTTGCCAGGTGCTACCAATGTGGATCAGATGGACAAGGAGTTAAGAAGCAGAGATCGTGTGCTGCGAGAACTCAGAGAATCTTCTTTGGCTCGGAACATTATGAAGGTGCAAATGGCAAACACAGGACGAAGCATGAATTCGGTGTAGGAGATACGGTCTACTTGAGGTTGACATCAAAGCTCCTTAGTGTGTTCCACCCAAAAGTTAGCCCCACAACATTTTGGCCCATTTCTGGTTCTCCATCAAATTGGTTCCGTTGCTTACAAGCAGGATTTACCATTGGGTTCAAAGCTGCATCCAATTTTTCATGTTTCACTGCTTAAGAAATTGGGTTCAAATGCAGATGTGATGTCTTCACAACCTTCAGCGACTGATGGGGGAGCAACTCAGCCACAACCCAATGCTATTCTAGAAAGAAAGAAGGTGAAGCGGGGGAATCACACCATGACAGAAGTCTTGGTTCAATGGACTAACTTGCCTAAGGAGGATCCCACATGGGAGCAATAACAAAAGCTTATGAAGCGTTTCCCGCATTTTCACCCTTGAGGACAAGCTTGTTCTTAAAGTGGGTGGAACATAGAATTTGCATTTGAATAAATCCCTTGTATGGAAGGGCACATCGATACAGATTAGTTCAAGCAGTTTGATTCCATTTGCTTAGATGCTTTTTTTTTTATTCCTATTTAGTACTACGCTCTTTATGCATACTCCTACCAATGAATTATAGGAGGAGGCATGAGATCTTTTCCCTAATTTCTCTATTCATTGCTTACACTAGGAGAGAGGTTCCCTCTCGACCCATGGTAGATTCTACTGATTTGAAGGTAGAGATCTACCACACAACCACAGGATTAGCATCGTTTGCAGTGGAAGAGAAGCGATTAAAATCAAGAGAATTGATATACGAAAAAAAGAAATAAAGACAAGAAAAAACAGAAGAAAGATCTTAATAAATAATTGAATTTTCCAAAGAAAAGAAAAGAAAATCAAGCAGATACTGCAGATTAACCCCCAACAAGACTGAAAGTTCATGATCCTGTCCATGGAAATGAGAAGTAGAGAAGATTTAACAGTACCCATTAACGGAATTGTGCATTGCAGTGCCAAAATTCGAGATGCTCGATGCGATTGATGAGAAAAATCCACCGCCGCCGCTGCTACCGGCTCCTTGCTTCTCATTATTTCTGGCAGCCATTCTCTCTCTCTCTCTCTCTCAGGAGAACTTGAAGTTCTAAGATTCTTTCCGAAGAAAACTCCCAATCGGGAGAGAAGTGGAAATGCAAAAGAGAGATTTCACCAAACCAATATTTAATCCGATTGAGGCCCACATGCTGAGACGATCAGATAATCGGAACCGTCCATGTTCTAAAAGATGTTTCTGACCATCTCATGAATTTAGAAATTGAAAAGAAAGTTTTCAACGGCTCACATTCGACGCGAGAAATCAAAGGTCGTGATAATCGCTGCAGAGTGATTATGGCATCTTTTCTTCCTTATGTTAGTGAGGATAACATGGACGGTTCAAGTTAGGCCTGCAAGACCCCACCCGAGTGTGGGTCGATGGGTTTGTTTTTTTTTTTTTGGACCATGTCCCCATAATCAATTTGGACCAAAAATAATACTGGTACATAGCCAAGTAAGTCAAATTAAATTTTCATGAAAAACAAAAAGAAGAAGATATTTTTAGTGAAAAAAGTGGACTGTCCAACGGAAATGTGTGCCTCACATGATTTTTGGTACATATCATGTCCACAATTGTGATGATATTCACTTGGTCTCGAACATGCGTTAATCCCCTCAAATAGAGGCCTTGATTAATCAAGACCATGCCCCTTGTTAATCATGACCTTGGGCATATAATGAATTTGGAATTGAATTAATTAGGCTGAGATTTAGGTTTGGATTTAGGTTTGGGTTTGGGCTGAAAAAATGCCAACCCGCACCCAACCCAATTTGAACTAAGGTCCGGCTCGGGTAAAGCAAATTTGGGTTAGGTTAGGTTGGAAGTCAGGTCTTGCCGGGTTAAGCATTCCAGTTGGGACGCGGATTGGCTAGTGACCCAACATCAGCCAGGGGCTGGTGTCAAAGCTGTGTGGGCCCCACCATGATGTATGTGTTTTAACCACGCTGTCCATCCATTTTTCCACCTCATTTTAGGGCATTGGCCCAAAAATGAGGCAGATTCAAATTTCAGGTGGACCACACCACAGGAAAACAGTGTTGATTGAACGTCCACCGTTGAAAACTTCCCAGGGCCCACCGTGATGTTTATTTGCCATCCAACTTGTTGATAAGGTCACACAGACCTGGATGAAGTGAAAACACAAATATCAGCTCGATCCAAAATTTATGTGGCCTCCAAGAAGTTTCCAACGGTGGACGTTCAATTCCTACTGTTTCCTGTGGTGTGGTCCACCTGAGATTTGGATCTGCCTCATTTTTGGGACCATGCCCTAAAATGAGGTGGAAAATGGATGGACAGCGTGGATAAAACACAAACATCATGGTGGGGCCCTCACAGCTTTGACACCAGCCCCCTGGCTGGTGTTGGGGTCACTAGCCAATCCACGTCCTTCGAGTTGGGTTGGGTTGGGGTTGACTCCCAACCTAAGTTTGGGCCAGGTTGTCGAGGTCTTCTGGGTTGGGTTTGGGCTGAAAAAAAACCAACCCGAACTTTACCCGATTTGAATTAAGGTCGTGCTCAGGTAGGGCAAATTTGGGTTGGGTTAGGTTGGAAGTCAGGTCACATCTGATTAAGCACTTGGGTTGGGTTGGATTTAGATTTGGGTTGGGCTCGCAACCAAAGTTTAGGTCAGGTTGTCAAGGTCCTCTGGGTTGCGTTTGGGCCGAAAAAAAATGCCAACCCCAGCCGTGCTTAGGTAGAGCAAATTTGGGTTGGGTTAGGTTGGAAGTCGGGTCAGGTTGAGTTAAGCATTGAGTTGGAATTTGGGTCTAGTCACGTCGAGTTGGACTTCAGGCTAGGTTCGGGTTGGGCACCTCATGTTGAAAGATGGGTCAGGTTTGGTCAAGTTAGACTTAGCTTAACCCTCCCGAGATTCTCTTTGCAAACACCCATCTCATCTCCAGCTCGACAAAAAAGCATTAAATCCCCATCTGGACAAGAACAAATTTGATTAATGTTTGCCTGGTCTCCAATGTTGAGAAAACCGGCAATGGAAGCAGAAGCCAAACGCGCAGAGTAATACAAGATCAAACGAGAAAACACAATGCAATCAAGCCACACACAAGCATTCACCAAAAGAGAATTCGAATTTACGTGGAAAAACCCCTCAAACGGGTAAAAAATCACGACACAAAGCGATCCCCTATGATAAACAGAAAATTACAGAGATTGGCAGCCCGCAAGCAAGGAAAAATAGAGAAAACTCAAGTTCTCTCTCTGACAAATCACTCTCCCCTCTTCCTAACACGATTAGGAAACCTTGGATACCTTAGGATACCATCGAAGCTTGGATACATGACATATTTATAACATGAAATCCCAATTTAGAAACGTCTTACGCACTACTGCGTAGATGCACAAGAAACCGCGTACGCAATCGACCGATCGGCCATTGCATAAAACCGTCCAGGGAAGAAATCCATATACACTGCCTCACTACCGACCGGTCGAAGCCCTCTGCAGACCGGTCGCCCGAACGATCTAGGGCACACGAAAACTGTCCAACGCCTCGTTGTGCTTCTGAGCCAAACACGCAGACCGGTCGCCCAATCGGTCTGAGCACCCAATCCGCACACTGTTTAAAGGCTCTTTAACAATCTCCACCGAGGCTTCAAACGTCAAATCAAAAACATCATCGCTTTGTCATCTCAACTTCAAACATAGTTCCAACCCTTCTCGTGCTACCATCGACTCTAACCTTGTATATTCACGCCATTTTCCGCTCTTCTCATGTGGCCCTTGGGCACTTGCCACATATGAGCAACCGTGGATCTCGTTGCCAATTCCGCAGCTCCATCATGAATTGTGCTCCCAATCAACTTGTAAAGATAACCACACCTCCATGCCTGCATACACACGAGTGACTCTTTTAACACTTCACAACAACACTCGCGGCCGATGAACACGCGCCCTTTCACCTCGAGTGCGCCAAGAGAAATCACACTCATCTTCATCTTGGAGACATGTTTCACATCTTCTAGGACTCGTTCAATCCCATCGAACATCCTGATGCTAACCGTACCAATACCCATCACCTTTTGAGCGTAGCCATCACCACAAACACTGATTCACCATCATACTCCCTGTATGTCGTGAATGAACTCCAG
The DNA here is from genome assembly GCA_003013855.2 of Liriodendron chinense. Classification (NCBI taxonomy): domain Eukaryota; kingdom Viridiplantae; phylum Streptophyta; class Magnoliopsida; order Magnoliales; family Magnoliaceae; genus Liriodendron; species Liriodendron chinense. Next base: position 516,062 of record ML058427.1, on the reverse strand, counting down.
TCAGGACAAACGTGATATGAAGCCCCTGAATCTAGGATCCACTCTCTATCATGAGATCCCTTGCTAGATACAGTTAGAACTTCACACAAATCGCCATTGTCCTCTATGGTATTGGCTCTCTCTCTAGAAGAATTTTCATACCTCTCTTGTTTTAACTTTGGATTGTGACAATCCCCTCTCATGTGGCCTTCCTGACCACAATTCTAGCACTTCACCTTAGCTTTCCCTTTGCCCTTGGCTTTAGATCCTGATTTCAAATATCCTCCACCATACTCAGAATTTCTTCCCCTCATAATCAGTGCATCTAAGGAAGAATGAGAACCCACGTCACCGCTTTTCTTTCTCATCGGCTGAAATAACGGTCTCGACGTTGATGGTCTCCCTCCCTGCGCACACAGAGTCCCTAAATGACTCATATGAATTTGGAAGATAATTCAACAAGACGCATGCTTGATATTCATCCTTCATCGGTTCATCTATCTCCACCAACTTGCAAACCAGCCTATTGAATGTGCTTAAGTGGTCCTCCACATCCTTCCCCTTAGCCATCCTCAAGGTGAACAACTGCATCAACAGGTACATGTGATTCTCTAGAGACTTCTTGGCACAAACCTTCTATAGCTTGGCCATCGTTTCAGCAGCAGTCTTCTCCTTCGTGACGTGGTAGAGAACATCATCCGTAAGGCTTAACAGAATCGAGGTTCTAGCATTATTGTCGAGCTTTGTCCACTCATCATCTTTCATAGCCTCGGGTCACTTTCCAAGAGCTTCATCAAGCCCTTACTGAACTAGGAAGGATTCGATCTTAACCTTCTATAGCTCAAAGCTATTGTTGCCGGAGAACTTCTCTATATCGAACCATGCGCTTAATCCCATCTTCTCGTCTCAGATCCGAATTCTACTCCACCCCAACGATAGCTCTAATATCACTTGTTAGGAAAACCGGCAGCGAAAGCGGAAACCGAACGCGTAGAGTAATGCGAGATCAAACGAGAAAACATGATGCGATCAAGCCACACACAAGCATTCACCACAAGAGAGTCTGAATTTACGTGGAAAAACCCCTCAACAGGTCAAAAACCACGGCACAAAGCGATCCACTATGATAAATAGAAGATTACAAAGATTGACAGCCCACAAGCAAGGAAAAACAGAGAAAACCCAAGTTCTCTCTACCACAAATCACTATCCCCTCTTCCTAACATGGTTAGAAAACCCTAGACACCTTAGGATACCATCTAAGCTCGGATACATGCCATATTTATAGCATGAAATTCCAATTTAGAAACGTCTTACGCACTACCACGTAGCTGCGCAAGAAATCGCGTGCACAGTTGACCGGTCGGGCGACCCATCAGCCATTGCACAAACACAGTCCAGGGAAGAAATCCATACACGCTGCCTCACTGCCTACCGGTCGGAGCCCCCTGTAGACTGGTCGGCCGACCGGTCTAGGGCATACGAAAATCGTTCAGCGCCTCGTCGTGCTTCTGGGCCAAATGCGCAGACCGGTCGCCCGACGGGTCTGAGTACTCAACCCGCACACTGCTTGAAGGCTCTCCAATATCCAAAAGGTACCTGTCCGTTTAGAAGCTCCCCCAGAGGAACGTGTTGTAGGGGATTCCGAACTGGACTCACACGATGGACGTGAGGCCCAGAGGCATAAGCATAATTCCTCGGTCCTGGGCATCGAGCAGAGGTGAAGGACGACTAGGCTGATAGTTTGACCGACTCCTTGAGCAATAGTGAAGTCCGACCAGGAGGAGCGTCTACCCAAAATGGACAGTCCCGCCAACTCCAAGGGAGAAGGCTGAGCTGAGCTGCCACCAGAGAAATCACAAACCGGGCTGAGAACATGAGGGGAGAAGCTTGGTCCTGAAGCTCCATGACCTAACCAAACCAAGCCGACCCCCTCCAAGGGGTGGCGCAAGAAAGCTAGGATATGGATCCCGCTAGAGTCTCTCTGACGCCACACGTGAAAGATGTCAAGTCCAAAACCTGCACCAAGATCTAATGATTGTTGCAAGCCTAGCATGTCAAGCTGGGCCTGTCAGCACCAAGGGATGCCCTACGTTCTCATGATTAAAGGTTGCAGGTTGGTGTGTCCCGGTGGATTTATAAGACCCATATCACATCACCACACTCTATAAATACCACCATTGATTCAAGATAAAGGTACATTACCCACGTGATCCCTACTCCATTGATATCCAACCTTAGCTGACCTGACTTAGGCATTGGAGGGTCCACTGCTGCCCAGCGGTACCCCCCTTTACCCTCACCCTTTTTGTGATTCGCATGGCCTATGAGAGGAGGACAACCACGGAACTTCGCCCTACCTTGGTACTCCCCAGACATCATCCATTGTTGACCATATTCAGGCAACAGCAGAACCCTTACTAACTGTGTATCCAAATGGGCTTGAAAGACTCATGTGAGAAGAGTTAGAAAGGTGGATGACATCACGTGAGCTAATATGGCATGTGCATGTGTGAGATCCGCACCATGCTCGAATGACAATGTGAGTTAAGCTAACCTAACATGAGTTCCAACCAGTTTGAGCCCTTTAGGTCTAGTTTAGTATAGGTGCAACTTCCATTTCTATAATCTGGCTTAAATTTGAGTTTGTTCATTTTAGCTATGATCAGACCCTTCTAACTCTAACAAAAGAGAGATTTGGATAATCTCTATGGGGATCTTTAGATCAAGTTTCATTGCCAAAGCTTCTTTTTCTTCTTCTTCTTTTTAACGCACACGCCCTTACACCCACACACACCACTATGGGTACTCAAACCCATGAATGTGACCTTAATTTAAATTGGCCACACTCTTTTGAACCACAACAAAACTTTTATTAAACAATCACGGTAAAAAGAAAAAGAAAAACAACACTCAAGCATTAAAGGCCTGTTTGGATACTACAAAATAAGTTGTTTTTCTTATTGATGGCAGCAGTTAAGTAGCTTATTTGAGATAAGTTAGTTTGGTTAATAAATAATTATCATTACTTATTTGCTGAAAATTAGTTAAGTACTTCAACTTTTTTTTTTTTTTTGCTCTTTTAATTTTTCTCCTCCGAAAAAAAAGAGAGGTGGTTGTCTATAGCGATAAACAGTGCTGATTTTCGTAGAAATCGCCCAGCCCAGCATGTAATTGCATACGCATACCTAGATCAAAATTATCCAAGTGAAGTGGGCTCCACAATGATGTGATCATGTATTTATCATGCAGATGAGGTGTGAAATAACTAAATAAATAAACAAGAAAGAAAGATAAATACATGATACGTCTATCAAAATAGACGATCGAGGCGGGTGGTCAATAAGATGTGACCAATGGGTGTGATAAAGCTAAATCGGAACTTAATCGATCACGGTTTTACAATTTAAGTTTATAGAAATTTAGTTTTACTCCTAAGATACTATGCGGGACCCGTTAGGCAGTAGCTGTTATGAGGGTTCCCATCAAGAGGTTTACGACCGTCGATATGTGGCCCACCGGCTATGGGCCCTGATCAGATTCCCATCAAGTTATTAGCTATGACTCCAACTACGATCGACTATGACTCCAACCGTGGTTTCCGAACACGTTAACCGAGTCATGGTTCAATTCTACTACTATGCCTACCAGTATCCGAGTGGAAGTAGGATACTCGTCAAACACTCGCCCTCAGATAAACACTCGACTCTTTTCTTAAGGTTGAGCCTTCTAGTCATTAACTAAATACTCGGTATTCACATATAACTGAGTGCTCGCTTATTATCATCACTCGACTTTCTGTCATAGCTGAGTACTCGCACGTGATCCGCACCGAATTTTGCCCAAGCTCCACCCAGCTGAATCCTCTCATATCCTCAACCAAACGCCTATAGCAGCAGACCGACTACGCCACCAGCCCACCATATATTGACCTAATGATTATACTAAATGGGTTAACCATGTCGATAGGCATTCTGGATACATCAAAGTTAATCAAGCGTAGCTATCTTATTGATGCACTCGGCCTGACCGAGCGCCGCCCCCCGAATACACGGAATCCAAAGAATGTCTTCCGCAAAATACGGGATACGCTTTCTATAACACCTTAGCAGGATATCTGCTCCCCAAATGGCAATTGCGACCATCTCGGACACAATCAATGGACCTAGCCGCAATCATGGCGCCATTCATAGTAATCGTATCTCTACGTGGCTGGAATCCTAACCATTTATGGTTCTATCAGATCCTAAAAATAACCCTTCATGCTAAAGGCCAAGGTACACAATATATTATAATACATAGCGATCACAAGCTTTTCTCTCCACCAATTACTGACTTAAGCATTGGAGGGCTATTAGCCGATACCAACGGCGGCCGTCCTAACCTTTTGTGGTGGTTGTAGATCCTTTGATCCAGTCCATTCATCCTTAATCACAGATCAGACGGCGAAGATCGAGTTGGTCTCTGATCAATATTCATTGACCATCTTTAGTGTTAACAGTAGCAATGAAAATTAGACTACGTTATGTCATGTTAAGAAAGATAAATTGGAAAGATAATTTAAAAAAATAGATATGTGTATTTGGCATAGGGCCTCAAGCTCTTCTTCGAATACTTCTTTTATAACTTATCAAGGCAGTGAAATCCTCGTTGGTTTTCTTCATTGCTTATGGATCCTTCGCATTCATGCTGCAATTCTGGATATGAGAATCCCCTTGATTGATTTAGATATGTCAGCTTGCATTAAAAATAAAGGATTCTAGTTAGATCCAGACTTGTTTGCTTCTCGAATCTTCTTCTCGTGGCCGATCATTCACGAAGATCTTCATGACCACTAAAGATCAAGCATGGGATCACCAAAGTTCCTATGATGAAGACAACCATGCCGTGATATAGGAAACTTAAGGGCTGATCCAGATGTCCGACAAATCATGGTCACTCACCTAGTGGTCCACTCCCTCTACTTAGAGGTGTTTGACGGTCTAAATCAAACCATTTTTTCCATTTAACCATCCATAAGGTGATGGTTTGGAGTGTTTGAGGGATTTGACAACTGATATGGATCGAAAATAGACCAGATCTATCACATCAAGATCTCCCATTCTTTTTAATCCTCCACGGTGTGTGGCACAGATCTCACATCATATTGTTCTCTGAGCCCCCTTCCTATTCTCTTTATTATGATCGGTGCATGGCTCTGGACCCGATTAGGGCGATGTGTCTGTTTATCCCGATTTAGGTTTGAACCATGATTGGGTTCTCTTGGCCATTAGTCCGATCTTTGAATCTTCAAAATCTTTTCCAACACCATAACCTCTCTAAAAGTTTACAGGAAGATCTTCCATTTTGAAAGTAACATGAGAGTTGGGTTCGCCAAGTGTATCATTCTCGGATACATGATAAGATATCTTCTCAATGGGTTTCTTATAGGCATGTAGGGTATACTGCCTGCTACAATCCGAAGATTGCACACCCAAGTGCAGGTAGCGAAGTAGTAAAATACTCGGTAAGACCGAGGTCGATCCACAGGGATTGGGATTAAGAACACTTAGAGGAATTAGTTTAGGTGAGTGAGATGAATTCTGGTTTATCCACGAGAGTGGAGCAAGTTGTGTGTAGTGAAAGACAAAAATAGAAAAGGGGCTAAGGCATCAGGGATCCACCTTTGATTCATTCACAAGATTTGATTCGTTGGTCCAATTATAACTCAACTGGAATTGAATAAAGATTCATTCCAAACGGAAGATAAAACAGTTAAACCATTTGCATATTTCATAAAAAATGGTGATCTGAACCGATTGATTTGACCATGAAGCACTCGTTAGTTGATCGCAGGGAATTCCAAGCATCCACTGTGCCCGGAGTCGACAATGGATCAAGGAATTGTACAGATCAACAACTTTGCTAACAAGTCAACCGATAAGATCACAATTCATACGATCAAATGCATACTTACAAGATAGGAGGCTTTCATTGACCGATCCAACCGTTAAGATCTCGTCTATCGATCGCAGGGAATCCAAAGCATCCAATGTGCCCGAAGTCTACAATGGATCAAGGGATTTTACAGATAGATGACTTTACCTGCACTAGCTCGATGACCGTAGGGAATCCAAAGCATCCAATGTGCCCGGAGTCGACAATGGATCAAGGGACTTTATCGATCATGAACTAGCTAATTGGCGTGCAAGGGATCCCAAGCATCCAACGTGCCCGGAGTCGACGATGGATCAAGGGGCTTGCACAACAATAGCGTCCGCGGAGGTGGATAACCAAACCAATCAACCAAAGAGAACTCCAACATTTACACCACAGAATGTTGAACCAAAAGAACCATAGCTTGCAAATTTCTTCAAAGGCTTCACCCCTAGCCTTAGCTAGAGGTTTAGCCAACCATGCTACAATGGAAGACTAAATTCTCTACAAAAGAGAAAACTACTCTACACTACAAAAGAAAGAAAGAAAACTAAAGAAGAGAAGAGAGGAGTTGTAGAGAATGCGATGGGATGAGATGAGATTTGAGGGATGATTGAAATGAGGAGGAGAGGCCTCCTTTTATAGACTTTTGAGAGGCTTCCAAGCCTCCTCCCAATCCTAGGTGGCACTCCAAACCCAAAGTAGATTTTTTTTAGGTTCGGGAATGGAGTTAGGCTTGGAGTGCCCAAAGCAAACTTTTGGGCTTGGAGTTAAGCTTGGAATGGCATGTGGCAAAAAAGTACTCCAAGCCTAGGTGGCACTCCAAACCCAAAGCAAATTTTTTTGGAGGTTTGGGAATGGAGTAAGGCTTGGATGATGAGGTGGCACATGTGTTGGGAAGAGAGAGAGAGAGAGAGAGAGAGAGAGAGAGAGAGAGCTTCTCTCTTGCAGCCATGGTGGAGTTGCAGCACTGCTGCTGCTGGATGTTGGATCTGAATGGGGTCCACCGTTTGGACGCTGCGGAGATTTGGACAATTGTCCATTGCTGGACGTTGTGCCTGGTCGTGGGCTGATTGTGGGTCCTCCATAGATGCAACTCTTGGACGATGGAGATCAAAGCTGAGGATGACGTGCTGGAGTAGATTGACGCCCTGAATTGGAGGCTCCTTAATGATCTCCATCAGCTGAACTGCTGCCCAGTTAATGAATGGTGGTGATTCAGCTCATGATTGCAGCTGCTTGGATGGACAGATGGATGGTCTGTAGCTGTTGGCTCCAACTGATGCCATACACGAGCAAAGGAGAAAAGCTTTGATGCAGCTCTGCTTGTGCACGTGCAAGGGGGATGTGATCATCCTTCATTTGGAGCAACTGTATGAGATGAAGTTGGGGCTTCCTTCCTTGCTGTTGAAGCTGGGGTCCACCTTGCTAGACGTCGACAGCATCAAGCCATCGTGCTGGCATGTGCGTGAGATGGCTGGTTGATGGAAGAGCAGGGACGGTGAATTTTGGAATGATGCTGGGGTCCACTAGATGCACGGACATACTAAGAATGGAGCTGATGGACGGTGATTGTAGGTGAGTGCTGGACGATGGTGATAATGGACGGCTGGAAATTGCAAGGAGGTTGCTGGAGATGGACGGTGATGATTGCAGCTTCACTGCGGTTCCAGCTAGCACGTGTGAATGGTGTGGATTTTTCTTTGGACGCTCTTCAACACATGTGAAGGATGGGACGTCTGGTGTGGGGTTCAGTTGCTGGACACATGAGCTGCTGATCTTAGGCACCCAACCATCTGGAGCTTTGGACTGCTGCACGTGTGGCATCTGTGGGACATCCTCACACGTGTGATGGACAACCCTTGGCTGCACATCAGCTACTCCTTACTAGCTGGTGAAGTGGTGAACGGTGGAGATTGATCTCCATCTGAACATGTTGGCCGATCTCCACTGTTGATTGGACAATGGCTGGATGGTGATGAAGCTTGGTTGGACTTTGGCTACACACGTCTAATGGATGGACGGTTGCTAGCTATTGGTGGCCCACTTGCTGGACTTGGTGAAGATGAAGTGGACGGTGGATGTGTCCTTGGCTGCACACGTTTGAATAGTGGTCATCCACTTTACCGGAGAGCATGTGTGATAACGCCACCTTGACGGACACGGGTGATGGATGAAGATCCACCTTTTCTCTTGGCATGGTTGGTCCCATATGTGGATGTCCCACCACGTGTTTCAGATGTGTACGTGGGCACTCAATCACGACCATCAAAACATGGACAACTTGGATCCAAACGAGTGGCCGCTATGTAGTACTCTTTTTTTAGCCATCCACCATAGAAAATGGTCCCGCAGACTTCGATCTTTCTGGCTTGATTTTCGTCAGTACTGCCAATATGCTCGATCTTGATCTCTTTTGGGCCCTTAATCATCTCAATTGGCTTCGATCATTTTCAACCTTCATAAATTTCAGATGCACACGTATGGATGGCTGTGGGACATCCTCTGTTTGGATGGACGACTATCCCCCATTGCTTGAGTGGAGATGGCCCATGATCATCTTGGAGATGACCATGGATCTAGCGGATGTGATGGAGTCTTCTTCCATGTTGCTTCTTGATGCTTGGATAGCGAGGATTGGATGACCAGATGGTCCCCCTTCCTTGGCTGATTGCAAGAGTGGTGTGGACGGTCCACATGATCCAGCTGAACACACATGAGAGGGTGAAGCTGACTCGAGTTGTAGTTCTTTGGATAATGGAGATGATCTCCACTTAGCGTTTGATGCAGGCTTGCCCCTCATGTGGACATCCAATCTTCACAGTCCAAACCTCTACGGTCTGGTTTCCTTCAGGGCTGCCCCGATATATGGTTGATCTTGCTCTGGTCTGGGCCTTTAAACGCCCTGATTGGCTCAGATCCTGTCCATCCTCTCTTGAACACCTGAAGATAGAAAATTCACCTAATGAGGGATAATTAATCAGAAAAATAATGATAATGCCCTTAACAACCAGGGTTAATTATACAATATTAGGTACTCATCACTGCCTCATTAATTGACATGATAATCGTAGCCACATGGCATGCGTTGATTCATTCTCCTAAAGGTGGGCGTAAGGGTTAGTGCCTATGTATTGATAACAGAATGTGCATCGTCAAAGGAAGATCAACGAATGTACTATCGGATGAGAGTATGTTTCATGTCAATTACAATTACATAGTGTCAACACAAGACTACCTTTGATTGGTCCACGTCAGGGTGCCGAAAATCAATGTAAACAACCTAAATGACCTTATCAACAGGTTGGATGGCAAATAAACATCATGGAAGGCCCCATAAAGTTTTTAATGATGGGCATTTAGGGGGTGTTTGGATCGTAAGTTACTTAAGATAAGCTACTTATACCTCAAGTAGCTTATCTTGGTTTCTCCTTATTAAGTAGATAAGTATGCTCGGTAAACTACTTATCAGCTTCTCCTCTCTTTCATTTTTTCTAATGCCTCTATTCGGCAACTTATGAAAAGTATAAAAGTTAAAAGAATTAACTGAAATGATTAGATAGTTTTAAGTAAAAAAGTTACTTATAACTAATCATAAAGTAAACTTACTTATCTAAAATAAGTTACTTAATTATTTACTGCTGTAAGTAGAAAAGGTAACTTATTTGGTGGTATCAAGGGGGCCCTTAATCACCACTGTTTCCTCTGAAGCTGGATCTACTTCCCCTAAAATGAGCTAACAAAAGCAGATGCAATAGATGTACAACATGAACATAAAGGTGGCCCAAAGGTCTTGGCCGACTGGCATAATGAAAGGACGCAAATTGCCTGTGACACCCTGTCCGTGCCCTAGAAGCTAGGTGTGGCTGAGTGCCATCTCATGTTAGCATGCAAGCCCAAATTGAAGCATATCCAAAACTCAAGTGGATTACAGGAAAAAAGTGGGTAGGGAACGGGTCCACCATGATATTTAAATGTCATTTAAACCATTAATAACAAGGTTATTCCTACTGTCATGAACTGAAAACACAAAATATGAGCCTCATCCAAAACCTGGTGTGATCCACTTAAGTTCTCGATCTATCTTACTTTTGGTTCACGTCCTAACATGATTTGGCAAAACAGATTGAACAAAGGGACGAAGTAGATTTCTCACGGGTTTGGATCCACTGTTGGGTGCAAAACAAAAATCCCTGTTTGCAGCCTTTTTATTAGTCCATATCACATGATGAGGTTTTACTGAGAATGTGATATGGTTGCCAACCTATGTAATTAGGTGGACCAGTACAAAGGCTGTAAAAAGAGCAGCCAACAGAGGATCCTAACTCATTTCTCACGCACGCCATAGTAGCGCCACCTGACTTCCAAGCGCAGGATCTTCCTGGGAGAGGATGTCGCACAGTCGCAGATGCCATTCTCGTGGATGTGGATTGGGTACTATCCCCACCAAGACTTAGCTGGGGAGGGACGGTCCTGTAAGTCTCTGTGGGGCCACCAAGATGTATATGTGTCATATCCTGCATTCATTTGGAAAGATTATATAAAGGGGGCGAGGATTTCCTGCCAAAGCCTTGCGCAGCAAGTTTTTGCACTAGGAACCAAGGTGGGGCCCACAGTGATGTTTTTTTGATAAATCCACCCAGTCCATCCGTTTTGGGAGCTCATTTTAGGACATGGAAACGAAAATGAACTGGATCAAAGACTCAAGTGGGCCTCACTAAAGGAAAAGTTCGGTAGGTACTACCGTTTAAACCTCCCTGGGGTCCACAGTGATGTTTATATGACATCCATACCGTTCATAACGTCACTACTACTGGGATGAACTGCAAACACAAATATTATCCTGATTTGAAACTCATGTGGCTCTACAAATATTTCAACTGTGGAGGTTCAATCCTCACGTTTTTGGCCCACTTGAGTCTTGGATCCGGTTCATTTTTGTTCTCATGTCCTAAAATAAGCTCCTAAAACGATGGACTTGGTAGATTTATCCAAAAACATCACTTTGGGCCCACCTTGATTCCCAGCGCAAACTTCCTGGCGCAAGGCTTCGCAGGAAATCAGCGCCCATGTAAAGGCATTATAAAAAGAGAAAGCAGATGGAAAGATGGAAGGCTAAGTGGAACACGCTACACGAAGCAGTTGCTTACGGTTGAGAACTTCTCGGAGCCCACGGAAGTTTTGGATCTAGTTGATATTGGGCCCTAGAAAGTTTTGAACGTAGAAGTTAAATTCCCACTGCTTTGGTATGGTCCACCTCCAATCTTCTCCATTTGGGCTCATGCCTTAAAATTATATTCTTTTCAAAATAAATGAACGTAAGCCATAGAGCCTCGACAGGACCAGCCTTCTCTAGCCATGTCCTGGTTGGGTAGTATCCAATCCGTGCCCATCTGCGCCCTGCCGGAATCAGCGGGCGGCTTCGGTGGATCCTTAATCCAATGAGGTGGATGGATCCCTAAAATGTGGGGCCCACCTTAATGTATTTTCCTTACATCCATGCCGTCCATCCAATTTTAAAGCTCATTTTAGAAGAAGATTCAAAAAATGAAGTATATCCAAATCTCAGTTGGATCACCACAAGAAGCAGTAATGATTAAATATCCATCATTAAAAACTTTTTGGAGGACTCCGGAATGTTTATTTGCGATCCAACTTGTTGATAAGGTCACAAATATCTGAATGAAGGGACCACATAAATATCAACTCGATCCAAAAATTTTGTGACCCACAGGAAGTTTTTAGTGGCCAATCACCACTGTTTCCTATGGTGTGGTCCACCTGAGATTTGGATATGCTTCATTTTTGAGATCATGCCCTGAAATGATCTGCCAAAACGGATGAACGACGCGGATGTAAAGCACATAAATCAAGGTGATCCCCTCAGTCAGGGGTCCACCTACGGCTCCCTCCAAAACAGTCCATATCCGGACAAAACCGTGTGGAACTTACCACCAGCCCGATTTTTAGCTCAAGGGTATATCAACTGTGGGCCCCACACAATTAGTGGCAGTAGCTCGCCCACTTGTGCCACGTCTGCATCCGTGCGGCGAATCTCCTCTTCAAATTTGCCCTCCCACGAATCTCCTTTGCCATTTCTGGTAATCAAGAAGCGAGAGGGACTCGCCTTTCTGTGGCTGGAATTAACGGCCACAGCTCCTCTCCATGTTCTTCCTGCCTTCCAACAGCTCCACACTCTCTCCATGGCCACCACAGGCACGTTCTCCCCGCACGTGGCTGGTTCGTCCCTCGACCTCTCCCGGACCGGCGCCCCGGTCCAGATGAACCGGCCAGTTGCTCCCTTTTACTGGAAAATCCCTAGGAAAAGCAGCGGTGCTTTGGCGTGCAGCGATCGGAATTCCGCTTACCTCGCCGAAGGCCCTTCTTGCATATTTGTGGGCCCCATCGAGACGGCGGAGAAGGAGCTTCTTGAAGCCCTCTATCGTCAGGTTAGGGTTAGGGTTTTCTTTTTTCTTCTATCAGGTTTCCGGGCGTTTTGACGGATTGGAGAATCATCACAGTTTTTACGGTAGTTTCGACCTCTGTGGGGCCCACCGTGATGTGTGCAGGACATCCTTTCCGTCCATAAGGTGCGGCCTTTGATGTTAGGCCGTGGGGCAGAATATCAACCTGATCGAGAACGCAGGTGGGCCGCACCACAGGGGGAGGGACGCCCAACCAGTAAGACCTTGAGGACTTTTTGTGGGCCATACCAAGTGAATTGAGGGATCTTAGGCATGATTTTCATTGTGCCCTCAGGGTGGCCCACCTGAGCGTCTGATTGGACCATTTTTTGGGCTCCAGGGTGAACTTGAGGAGGTGCACCTAATGGACGGAATGGATGCTATGTATGCATCATGGTGGTCCCCACAGAGGTTGACACTATGTAATCATTCCCCTGATAGATTTGCTACTGTAAATTTACTGTTTTTATTGTTTTTCTTTGTTCTTTTTTAATATTTTAATTGCATTGCGAGTGACTTATCTGCTGCTCTGCTGGCATATCGACTGTACTGTGGCACACACGCATCGATCCAGACCATCCAAATCATTGGCTTGGCCCCATTGTAGATGGAGCATATCTAGAAAATACCACATGTCGGATGATGCTAGCAATCTCAATTGGCATTTGGCAAGTAGATGATTAAAAAGAACTTGGTCAGAGTTCTGAATTCAATAGAATATATCAGATGGTTTAGATCGTCCGATCAGTCTGTGGATATAATCAACTGTGGGGCACATGAGTTGGGCAGTCTGGATTGATCTATGCCACATCCAGCATGTACTGTTGATGGGTCACCACCATTTAACTAACAGTCTCAAATGCACATAGCTAATTGGACAAATGTTCTGTGAACAAATGCTAAGTAGCCACTTTGTGAGTTCTAATAATTTGAAAGAAAGATGAGGAATTATAATGTGTTCTGCCAGAGTTCGGCAGATCATGCAACAGATGTGGCACATGGGTGCATCAGTCCAAAGTCCTGTTACAGATGGGGGAGGACAAAAAAAATACAGCAGTTGGATTATTCTACCATCCATCGACATGCGAGTAGCGTAGTCCTTTTAATTCGGCAAGTACAAAGGGATTCTTGTTTTTTCATAGATAAGAGAAAAAGAAGAAGATGGTCTTTTTATGCTTGTTATGGCAAGGCAGTAGAAAATGAAACCTATTGTTTCCTCTCCTTTTCATTCATTTCATCTTTCTGGCCTTCTAGACCAAGCCAACATCTAGAGGACATTTTGATTTTATCACTTATTGATTATAAGACAAGACAAATGTTGGATTTTACCTTACATTTTACTTTGTAATTTTGAGCTTTTGCAAGGACATTTTGATCATTTCCTTGTCCTTGTTAGTTTCTAGTTAGAAGATTATAAGGTTGTTAGATTTTGTTTTATTAGTTGAGAGTTGCGATGAGCACATTAATCACCAAGATTAGTTAGAGGTTAGTTAGGGTTCTATAAATAATATGTTGGAGAGATTGTAAGAGGCTTTTGTTTCTCCTTTTTGGCCTGTTCAGCCTGAATAAAATCAGTATCTTTAAAAGAAAGAAGAGAAAAAGAGAGAAAAGAAGAGGAAAGAGATTCCCCTTCTCTAGCTCTTATTGAGATTTGGTTCGATCAACGGTCGAGATGCTCATGGATTGCCCGATCTTGGAAGATTTCCAACAGTCCGTGATAGAGACGCTAGCCTATTCGGATTCCTCTCTGTGGGAGGCCACACAGTGGATCCAGTGCCACCCCTCCTGCATCACTTTCACATGCCCGAACAACCCAACGAGGATAAGATCATCTCACCCAGTTATTCAAATCCGAAGTGCTTGATTTTGAAACCATGCTTGTGTGGCTTGGATGGTTATCATGATCAACAGACTTGATATGAATCTTATGATCTCTAATTGACTATGAAAGAAATAGCATAATATGCTCCGTACCAGTCGTACTTAGCCAGAGGATTTGAGTCAGCTGTCGAAGAGATTCAATTGAGATCATAACTAGCTCCCTATCACAATTCCTGAAAGTCTCTAATATTGTCAACTGGCATTGGAATAACTGATGGCGATGCAACTAGTATTTGCTAGTGCTACTGATGCTACTACATAGTGCTGCTAGCTTTCAGAAAGGGTGGTATAAGTGTTGATTCTTTCTCCACCCTGCTTTTTGTTAGTACTGCCTATTATGCATCGCTGACATCATTGAGCCCATGGCATATTGATAGATCTCCTATTCGTTCTGAGCCAAAAGAAAACTTGTGGCTTTCAGCATCACGAACATAAGGAATTGAATGGGGTCTCTCTACGGATACAAATCTCCAACTGTGACTTGATTGACATCTGCATCTGCAAGCATGATATCTGATTGGTGACTATCAAATTGATACTTGAGAAGAAAGATGCTGAATGATCCTAGTTCCACTGGCAAAATCAATGGTTGGGATATTTTTTATCAGATATAATTATTAAGCCATGCCATGGGCACAACGAGATTTGGACCGCTTTGGATTGACATGCATGCATGCTCATCATTAATCCTGTTTTTCCGGTGGATGTTATAATTTATCAAGAAAGATGTTTAGAGATACTAGTTTTAACACACGGTAGTGAACTTGTTTCTATTACATTGCTCAAGCGTCGATTGTTCATTAAAAATCTTTCAATTCTAGCTTTTCCAGCCAGCTTGACCAAGGAAGCAATCTTAGGTGTACTTACTATTTTTTGTTGCCCTAGGCACGTGATGCATACTACAGTGGAAAACCTTTGATCATCGACGACATGTTTGATAAAGTAGAGGTAACCCTCTACCCCTTTTTAACCAATCTGATCAAGCAGGTCCCTCTCTCTATCTGATACCATTTAGTAAATTGTATCAACCCTGTAGCTGATAAGAGTGGCAAATGTGTCAATCAATCGGAACTGACCTACTGATGGACCACATCATGGATGGGTCAGTGGTAAAAATTACAGTGATTGGCTGACTCTCTGACCACAAGATTTATAAACTTGTTTTCTGGACTGTTGGTCTAAACTCTTCTTGACTGTCCAAAAGTGGGCGATTGATTGGATAGCTATGGACTTCCAATCTGTGCAACTTTTGGGCACTGCTTCGTGGAAGTGGAGATCCACTAATTAATTGGTCCGGATCTATCTGCGAAGTGCACCAACCAACGGTTTCAGTTTGTATGATCGATACTGTTTATTAAGTGGCACTTGAATCCTAACCTTGTTGTATGTTTGTGCATGAAAACTTTATGTAACAGTTAAAGCTGCGATGGTATGGTTCAAAGTCTGTTGTCAAGTACCCTCGATGCAGCCTTAGGCAGCAATCCACCTATGCAGATGCTGAGGTAATTCTCTTTTGAATTATTGTCTTATAAATTTATCACATTGCATAGTTTGTTTTGGTTGTTGCATAGGTGCAGGCCTTTCTCAATTTGAAGTTTAAATATCACTTGGGTGTAGGGCAGGAAGATGAATCACAGGTTTTGGCATTAGCGAGTGTATGGATCTTCTTACTTGCGTTCGGAAGTTTGGCCTTGCTTGTGCCAACCATATACACCGTTGTTCTGGCTTATCAAGATGCAGTCAACCCAAGATTCCCCTCAAATAGTGCTAAATCTGCATTAGAATTTCTTTCAACGGTGAATGGCATGCTTTTCATGGGATTGGGATCCTTGATTGGTTATCCTATTGCATCTGCTTCAGGTAAGATATTTCGCTCTAGGTATAGAATATTTAACTTTAGACTATATTTTTATAAAGCTACGGACTTCAAGTAGATAAGGCATGGACACACTAGCAGTGCATTTGGATGCATTATCAACTAGATACAAGTATCCTGGTTGCAAATCAGAGCTGGTAACTTGCCATCGCCCTGGGGGAGCTTTCATGTCAATTTGAAGTGTAGATATGTTATCAGAGAAAATCGTAAGGTCAGGTGTCTATCAAGTACATCTATCATCAAAGAATCTGAAATGAAGGTTTTCCTAAAGAAAGATAGCCATTGAGAGGGTTCCTTTCCAAATCAAAATGCTCATTTCAGGGATTCTTCAAAGTCAAGTCTTTTATTTGCACATCTATATTTTGATCTGTCAGGTATTTGAACATGTCCGCCCTACTCAATTCCACATCGAATAAAGGAACTGCGGGCTGTAGGGTAGTTGAAGTGGGCTGCCCTCAATTATGAATCGAATTCATAATTGCGGCCGGGAACCAAGGGAACTCCTTAACGCTTGGGATTCAGTCAAGGGAAGTGTTGGTGTTATGAAGTGGAAATAGCAAAATTGTAATTTCATTCCTTAGTATTCATAATTTCTTATTGAGCATCTGGACTCAAAATTATGATTATCCAAGTTGGACTCAAAAGAAACGCAACTGCAAGTTGAACGCTACTTCCTCATTGTGAATGCTAGGAAGTATCATTTGCTTTGGCCATTTCCTATTTTGATTAAACTGAATGTTTGCAATCTAATTCACTTGTGCATCCCAACTCAGCCTAGATGTAAATCATAGCTTGAAAATATTTGGCATGCTTGTTATTATATATGGACAGAAAATATCTTAAGATTTACATGTTCCTGAATCCTGGTGCTTTGATGATATGTCTCTTAATGTTAGAAATGTAGGGTTGGCACCCACCAAGGTGTGTGTGTGAGTGGCAATGTTTGAAATCGGTGTTTTACATAAATGATAGTTCACCACCATTATATCTCCCTGTATCGGCTCGTATTGGGATGTTTCAGGCTGATATACCTGTATGTCCACCACCATTATATCTCACTGTATCGGCTCGTATTGGGATGTTTCAGGCTGATATACCTGTATCATTCATGGGCGATACTGATACATATCACCCGCTACGTATCAGTTTCGGATGATGCTTTAAGCCTTGGTGTTCGGTAACCAACCTGTCCTGCAAGTCGTCCCACCATGAAAATATTGCATGCAAAAATCATGTCAATCCAATCATCAGGTGGGCCACACCATAGAAAACAATGGAAACCACCCAAAAACCTTCAAATTCACTTAGTGGCCCAGATGATGTTTGATTGGCCTGATTTTCGGGGCATCCCATTTTCATGGTAGGGCAACCTATGGACAGGTTAGATGCCATACACTAAAGAGAGCATAGGTAATGGTCAAGACATCATGTACTTCTCTGCTGGTCATTAGCAATTGGGGTTGCATGTACTGTTGCCTGCTAGGATGACGGTTTCTTTTCTGCCTTTAGTCATTGCATAAGGTTCATTTGGATGTACACCCAATCAGGCTGCTTTGGTGATTCACAGAGGGATGAGCATCCATTTGCACCAACTGTTTGGGGCAGCTCTGAGAATGAGAACCACATTCAGCAGGATTCTGCCATCTGCCTTTTCCACCTCAAATTGGTTTTCAGAGTGTTTCAGTTTAAGTATCTGAACTGCATTGAGAATGAATCTGGGTGAATCCAAATGTAACCTCATATGACATTGTATGCAAGGATGCAACGTGCTGGGTAAATGCATTCTTAGTGAAGTGATTAAAGACCAAAAGATTGATCGGTGGAGCATAGACTGACTGGCGGTTGTGTGGACTAATGATCTACGGAGCCTGCTGATTCACTGATCATACCGTTCAACAGTCATTAATTTTGATAGTCATGTTTTCCTATACCGATAGTATGCCTCCATGGTGCAGAAAGAGGCGTTTTCTTGTATGTCCTTGCTCTCACAAACAATATGATTCTCACTATGTCAGGTTGTTTGTGCACGTGTATTTGGGAAGAATATTGTACTTGGTTCATGTGCATGCATTAACAATCTGGAATATTTTGTAAGTTAATCATGCAACATGCAAAGGAAGAAACAGGCAATGCTATCTGGATCGCATGTTGTTCTGTGTATGTGGTATAGTAGGAGTTGGATACCGTATGCGTACACTAGGTATATACAGTGTAATTTATATACAAATTGACATTGTAATTTGTATAAGAAATGACGAATATTATTATTATACATCTCACATTATGTGAGTTGATATGGTAATTTATATGTGAATGATGAATATTATTATAGGTCCCACATGCAGAATATTATAGATATCCATGGATGTGCTATATATTTTCATTATTCAATAATTCAGATGGGGATTTGCCAAGCTTCAGCATGCTCACCTGATGTAAACATTCATGCTTGTGTGATGTGTTTTTTCCAGAATGAGTACTCCTGCTTACTAACTCAAAATTTACGTTCTTGCAGTCCAAGCACTTCAAGGGCTGTGGAGGAATGACTTGGTGGCATTAAAAGGATCATGCCCAAATTGTGGGGAGGAGGTTGATTACCATTAATCTCAAATTATGCAGTTTAGAACTTCTACAAGTTTGCCTTTCAATATTCTCCCTAACTATATGCTCATTCAGATTTGCTGCACAAAAATCATGGAACTCTCCCTTCCTATACAACCTAAGTCATTTCTCCCCCCTTGCAGGTCTTTGCATTTGTTCGGGCAGAACAAACCAGTCGATCACCTCATAGGGCAGATTGCCATGTGTGTGAGTGCACCCTGGAATTTCGTACTAAAGTGGAGGTAGGAAACTACTACTTTAAACCTATGCAGTTGTGCAACACAATCTGCGCATCACACATGTACTACCTCCTTTAATGCTTCTGTACTGTTATGTTCAGGCAGTCAATATCCATTGTGCAATCTCTGGGTTATATTTTTTATAAGGAATTATTAGTCCTGATTTATAAGGATGTGAGCTTCCTGACATGATTGATCCATATGAATGGGACCATCAATTCAGTGGTCTGCATCACTGGACCCCACTTGTAGGGACTGGTGCACCAGAATAATATTCATGACCTGATGCATCAGGACCATATTCCTCCTTTTGTCTTATCAGGAAACAACGAAGCTGTCCCTTGCAGAGTTACTTCTTTTATAACGCAATCGAATTTTCTAGACTAGAATCTGCATTATCAAACTTTTGTAGACAATGACTTATTTTATTTTTCAAGAAAAATGTATATGGGGGAGCATTATAAAAAAATAAAAAATAAAAAATCAGCTTTGGTAAAGTGCTGTCATAGATGCACGGGCTTTTCTAGCCATTAGATCTAGACTGGATCTGTTTCAGTTGCTGCCGATACATCATCATCATCATCATCATCATCATCATCTAAGCCTTATCCCAATTAATTGGGGTGGCTACATGAATCCTGAATGGCGGAACTGTTAGTAATTTTATGGTTAGATCTCTCCAAAGATATTGATTGTGGACTAATTGTCATCATCAACAGTTAGATCACATCAGAATTAGTGTATCATTAGAAGATAAAGTATAGGATTCTCAGCCTGAGGCTTTGCACAGTAAGTTTTTCAGGTAAGTGGGCAATAGTTCCAAAACTTGCTGACTCGACTTGAAACTTGGCCGAGTCAACTTGACTCAGCAAGGTTTTGAACTGAGTCACTGGGAAACTCAGCACTGGTCCTTTCTCAGCCTGGACTTGGAGAGACTTGTCGAATTGATTTGATGGGTTGGTTGACTTGACACGATTCAGCATTACTTAGACCGAGTCACTCGATTTTGAAGGGATGTTTTATTAAAAACGATTGAGGGGGAAGAGGGATCTGAACATCCAACCTCAACCAAGGTAAGCAATGCCCTCAGCCAGTGAGGCATGCATTGTTGTTGGTGGTGTGAGTTACATTTTATGTTACTTATACTAAATTTTACCATATTAAATATTTATCGACATTAGTAAAATTTTCAATTTACAATAATTATATATTGAATCGATTAGGATCAAGTCTTCAAGTCAACCCCACCTGGATGAACATCTAGACTAGTCGAGTTTTTGGGGCTTTGAACTATGTAATATATATGTTTATGTGGCATGTGTGCGTGGTGTGGCATATGCGTGCGCAATTGCTATATTTAGCCTATACATTGACCGTACATCACATGTGGCCATACAGTTGTGTATAAGAAGCCCGGACACATTATATATAAAGAGGTTTCTTTCAGTTCGAGGTATTTATTTACAGCTTTTAAATTAAATGATCCGATTACACTTTTCTTTCCATATCCATCATGCAACCAATAGGGTTTTACTTTTGGTTTATATGCATTTAATGGAGTTCTGTATAAAGGCTACTATGTGAATTGATTGAAATAGAAGTTTATTTTGAGGTTTAGCATGAGTTGTTCCTCTGAGGTATGTGGTGCTCTGGTTTTCTAGCATTAGGTGTTTTAATTCCCATATCATGTGTTGCTTTAATTCCCATAGCATGGACTTAATTATCAAGTTTGAGATCGTCGATTTAAAATTTGGACTTCTGGGGTTGGTACATATTTTCACATTTATGCAATTAAATTCCATTTCTCAATCTGGTGCATCACTTGGGTTTAGGATTGTACAATTCCTTGAACTAGAATCAGATTGACTTGTCAATAAATAGTCGGCATTTATTGAACCTTTGAAACTGTGATGGGTTTATGGCAATGTTTAAAATTGTTGTATCGGATATTGTATTGTTCACCACCGTATCGCCCCATATCAGCCCTATATCTGGCTGTTTCGAGCCAATACGGGCCGATATAACCATATTGTTAATGAAAGATACCACCGGTGTGTATTGGTTGACACGTACCAGTTTTTGGAGGATATTAAACCTTGGTTTATGGCAATGTGTTTCTTGTATATGGTTTATTCTATGGCATGAACTCAGGAAACTTGAGATGCTGAAGGGAGCTTGAGAACTGTTACAGCTGGGTTGAAAGTTGTCTATCTGAGGAATTACATGGTACTTGGCCTGATGATTCCTTAGTTTTGGGATCCAGACCACTGATATGATAGGCCCCACAGTGGACAGACCATGCCCCCAAAATCCTCATGATGAACAATTATGGTCCTCAAATACGTGGTTAAGAAAACATAGCCGAAAGTTGGATGGCTTGGGCCTTCTAATCTGGGATATTTTTCGGACAAGGTCTGTGCATGATGAGGCCCATCCAACCAACGGTCTAGGTCAACCCTCGTACGAACTTGAGTGTTGAGGATACATGAAAGCGCTGTTCTATTAATGCTCTTACTGTCATGTATTTGTGTCAAGAGCCAAATATACATGCCTGTCTTCTCTGTTATATGGCAAATTAAGGTCTCTAAATCTCCACATTTTCATTTGTTGGTTTTATGCAGAAATCCATTTCGAGACCCACCAAACGTTGGGTTTATGGGCGTATTTATCTGGTGCCAGGGACTGCCACAAAGCGTCGAAGGTGGACATAGATCAAACAGCCACTGAAGCTGGGTGTACGTGATTTCTAAGCCATTGTATGGTTGCATTCTTTTTCTTGAATCCTAGTGGTCTGTAATTTCAAAAGGAAACAGCTTGTAACCAGTTGCATGTTACCCGGAAAATGGCGACATGTCAAAATTTGTACTTTAAATTATATAGCAGAGAGGAGTTGGTTTAGTCATTTTTGGAATTGTGTGTATTGTCACTTTGTCTTTAAGTTCATAACAAAATTAAAATCCATCAGAAAATCTTCAAAATTCAATTGAAGCAAGCACTAAGAAATGCATTCCACAACTGATATGAGGAAATGGGATAGTAAATGTCTCCTACATTGGTGGGCCATCGGTTTGTAGAGGTGGCTATGGGGCCGATGGTTGGTTGATCCGATGGACCCAAAATGAATTGGCCTTGCTCAAAAAATATCTTGATGGCATGATAGTATCCTAGAAACTGGATAGCTTACCATCTGAGCGGTTTCCAGAGCATGCTAAAGAAAGGCCTGGATCAAAAAATCATTGGCCCTACTCGTACAAACTGTAAGGCCAGAGGATGTTGGACTCTTTATGTTTAGCCTGGTCAGGTCAACTTGAAGACTGGATCCAACTCTCTCTGTCTCTCCCTCTCTCTCTCTCTCTCTCTCTCTCTCTGTCATTTAGAGACACGGCTGGTCCGTGTTGCAAGATCCGAGTGATGTTCTAAGATTCGTGTCGAGTCCCAATGTGACTCATCCGAGTCAACTCAACTTGGGCATGCTGGTCCATGCAATGAGTCTTAAAACCGCAGGTGGACTCGGGCTGATGTCGATGAGTCGCTACAGACTCGGGCTATATACCGAGTCAATCCAGACTTGGGCGAGCTGGGCTGATTCAGCCCTGACTCGGGCGAGTCCCGATTCGACTCAGTGTGAACCAGTCGGTCTTAGTGGCCGAATCTTTTAACCATGAGGGTGAGGTTGGGCTGATCCGATCAGGCCTGAACCCTACCCGTTGAAAACTTCTCAGGGGCCACAAGTTTGGGATCAATCTGAATTTTATATTTTCCTTTCATCTATGTGTGTGTGTGACCTTATTAACAGGTTGGATGACAAACAAACAGCACTGTGGGCCTTCGTAAGGTTTCAACTGGGGACGTTGTTCCCTCCACTTTTTCCTATGGTGTGGTCCACTTGAGCTTTGGATATGCTTTAATTTTAGGCTCATGCCCTAAAATGAGCTGAAAAATGGATGGACGGTGTGGATAATACACATACATCAGGGTGGACCCACAGAGTTTATTCAGTCGCTACAGCGTACTGAGTTAGTACGCAATCTGCGTCTCGTGGTAGGGGTGTAAATGGGCCGTAGTAGCGCCTGAAAAATCAGGATTTTCAATAGGCCTGACCCGTTGACAGCCCTACCGTCTAAGGTGTCAATGGGCCGGGCTCCGGCCTAAAAATCAGAATTTCGAATAAGCCCGGCCCGAAACAGTTCAAAATCCTGGCCGAGACCTACCCGGCCCGGCCCGGACCATGACAGCCCTAATTCCGTCTAACCAAAGATGTTGCGGTAGAACATGAAAAACCGAAATGTGGTAGACCCATCTCTCCTCGCAGGGTAATGTAACAATCCGGTCCATCCATATAGTGGGTCCTATCATGGATTCCTATTGGACACTCCTATCCATCACTTTTCTTCAATTTTCCCAAGAAAGTCAACCTATTTCGTTCCTACCGTCGCTTTGGGGTCCACCAATCAGAAAGCGAGGATCAGTCAATTAATCTTTACTTCGAATCACTTTCCATCCACAGTGTTCGTAACTAGATGAACGGCCCCGATTGATAAATCACCCTTTCAGGCGTACGGTTGATATACGGCAGTGTCTTATTCGGCTTCTTAGGTATCTACCGCATGAGAGCGCACTTATCATTAGGTGAGATCCCCGCCTCACCAAGACGGTGCGTCACTTATCATAGGTTACCGTGGGACCCACCTTGATGTATGTATTATGTATCCACGCCGTCCATCTGTTTTTTCATATAATTTTATGACATTATATGAAAAATGAAACAGATCCAATTATCAGGTGGACCATACCATAGGAAACAGTTGATTGGCCATTAATGGGACTCAAAAGTTTTGGATCAAGATGATATTTGTTTTTCCCCTCATCCAACCTTACGTGAACTTATCAACAAATTGGATGGGAAATAAACGCTAACAAAACATTAAGATTCGCCCTAAGAAGATTTTAATGGTTGGATGGTCAATCACCACTATTTCTTATGGTATCATCCACCTGATAATTGTATGTACTTCATTTTTTGGAATTATGTACTAAAATGATATGAAAAAACAGATGAACCGTGTGGATACATAATACTTATATCAAGGTGGTCTCCATAGAAAACCCACAGTAATGGCCGCACTGTAATGGGTGAGGGTGAGGTCGGGTCTCACGTAATACGCTCTACCACCCCATATTGGCAGCTTGTTAGAGCCCTTTATTTATCTAGCCTTCTAGGCATTGTTGGACTTTTTCCCATACCAAAATACCCCATTTGTCTAGTCAACTTCTTGTACGGCTGCATCAGAATACGGAAGTTGAGGGGCCTTTTGAAAATGGGTGCGTGGGCCCCACCAAATTAATGATTAGGGCCACCCAATAGACGATCTGACCCGTTCACTATATTTGGACAGCCACAAACACACGAGAGGGTCATTTTAAAAAAAATGGAGCTTTTTTGTAGCCCACACTTACATTAACGTTATGAGTTAATTCCACACTGTTTCCTCTAGTGTGGTTCATCCATGATGAGTTTTGCCCTCACACTTGGACAAATGGCATGAAATTAAAATCCATTTTCATGGGACGAATTAGATATGCTCCAAGACTATCTAGTGGACCCCACATAAGACGTGGGATGGGTTCGATATATGAGTCTCTTGTACGGGAAAGGCCCTTTGACCATTTTCTTCGTTTTTTTCTTCGGAAGGGGATCATTTGGTCGTTAAGGCTATTGCCACCTCTGTGGGACTCACTCTGGCGAGCTTCTGACTTGCATCTAGAGTCATTTCCTCCATTCCAGCAAGCTTCTTAGTGTTTTTTTTTTTTTGTTAGTTGTCATAAATCCATGTAGGTTACAGATCCCACGAAAACAGAGCCCACTTTTAGGCAATCAAATGGTGTCCAAAATGAGGTAATTTCAAAGCCATCTGAAAGTTCATCAAATTACCTTTCCAACAAGTACAAGATCATCCAAATCGAATATGTAACGAGGGAGTTATGACTGTTTTCGTCGGATCTGCGAACGACAGAGTATCGAAGAATGACAATAACTTTGGGCTTACTTTTGGGCAATCAAGTGGTGTCCAAATGAGGTGATTCCAAATCCATTGAAAGTTCATCAAATTACCTTCCCAGCAAGTACAAGATCACCTAAATAGGACATGTAACGAGTGAGTTATGACCCTTTTTGCAGATAAACACTGACCATTGCCGACAGACACTGATCGTCACCAATACTCACCACGTATCAGTGACGGTTAGTGAGTATTGACGATTGGCAACAACCAGCGAGTGTCAATGGGTATCAGCGACGATTAATGAGTATCAGTGACGGTCAGTGAGTATCGACGATTGGTGACGGTCAGTTGGTGTCAGTGATTGGCGATGGTCAGTGAGTATTGGTGATGGTTAGTGTCTGTCGACAAAAATGATCATAATTCTTCGTTACATGTCCGAATTGGGTGATCTTATATTTATTGTAAATGTAATTTGATGAACTTTCATATGGCTTTAGAATCACCTCATTTGGACACCACTTGATTGCCCAAGAGTGGGTCCAAAGTCATTGTTGTTTGTTGATACTCCGTCATTTGCAAATCCAACGAAAATGATCATAACTTTCTCGTTATATGTCTGATTTGGGTGATCTTGTACTTGTTGGAAAAGTAATTTGATGAACTTTCATATGACTTTGGAAACACTTCATTTGAACACCATTTGATTTTCCAAAAATGGGCTCATTTTCGTAGGATTTGCAACCAGCATGGAGTTATGACAGTTAACTAAAAAAAAAAAAAACACTCAAAAGCTCGCTTGAATGGAGGGAATGACGCTGGAAGCTCGTCAGAGTGAGGTCTCATGGAGGTGGCAACGGTCCTAACGGCCAAATGCCCCCCTTACGGAAAAAAAAAAAGAAATAAGAAAAATAAGAAAAAAGCCCTCACAAGGGACTCATCTATTGAACCCATCCCAAGTACGGGTGTCAATGGGCCGGGTTAGGACCCGGCCAATCTCTGTCCAAACTCGGCCCGCCTCCCTCAACACATGTCCAAACCTAGGCCTGGAAAAATTCCACACGACTCATTAGCCTGCACGAAACCCTCACGAAAAAACAGTGTTCGGGTCTAGCCTTATCATGTCGGGTTACTAACGGGTTGACCCGTTAACATAACGGTTCGGGTCAGTGTTTCACCCGCGAACCTGTTTAACCCGTTAACATAATGGTCTAGATCACCAAACCATGGCCCACCTATGAACTCGACACTCCATCGTATGCAAGATTGCAATGTACATGTGATTCTCACGAGTGAATCCTATTCGACCCGTTAGTTAACGGGCCAGGTTTGGGTGAGCAAATTTTTTACACGACATGAACACGGTTCAACACGACCTGTTGCCAGGCCGCCAAACTCGACCTGAGCCCGTGACAGGCCACATTAGTGTAGCCCGAGCCCGACCCAAGATGCAAATGTAGGGTTCGGCCCAAACCCTGTTAGTACACTTTTCTGTAGCATACTAGTACACCTTGCTTGTCAATCACTTAGGTCAGTCAGTCTAGTGTCAGTTGAGCTTAATGAAGATGAAGACTGAAGACTCAAGACGGACCAGCTACATCATGGATGAATAAACAGGTAAAAGAGATGCCTTGGTGTGCCCTGCCTTGAACCTACCCAAAACCATAACCTCTTAGATGACTTGGACCAACTAGGTATACCCTCAGTCATCATCATTAGTGTTGAAACTCTATGAAAAACATGATAAGTTAGACTAATTAAAGAGGTGGGAGCTACTGTAAAAAATTTAGCTCAAACAACAGTTTTCGATTGATCTCCGATCAATCGGACATTGGCTCCAATAGGACTCCGATCCATCGGACAAAAGCTTCGATCAATCGAAAATTGTTCTAAGCAACTTCGAAAATCCACTAGACATATTTTCGATCAATCGGACAGTCTTCCGATCCATCGAAAGGGGTCAGCCCGATCAATCGGAACATGTTTCCGATCAATCGAAATATCTTTCAGAGAATCCACTAGACTGATTTCCGATCAATCGGACATGTCTCCGATCAATCAGACTGGTCTCTGATCAATCGAATCCTTTTTTCGATCAATCGGAGATGCGCGAATCTGCCCATTTTTTGACCGTTGGAAGAAAATCTATATATAAAGGGGGATTCATTTTTCAGTATGGAGATGGAATTTTGAGGAGATAGGAGCCACCATTGTTAAATATCATTAAGAGCTCTATTCCTAACCCAAACAAGTGATCTTCCTTATGATTCATCACAAGTATGGAGCATTCAAAGCTCAAGAAGAAGATGCATTTGTCCCTCTTTTGATCTTTAGAGATTTGATTGATCTTGATAGTCATATTCCTGTCCAATACTCTATGATGAGATCTTTGCAGGTGAGACTCTCTAGGCAACCCATTCCCATAAGTTGTAGAGATCTCAAACCTACCCTCCTATCACCTTGGGCATATCAAAGGCATCACTTGCAAGGTGGTTGATCAAGTGGAGCTGAGGCATTGGCGACGCAGCGGCAACACGATCGGAGGAGCAAGGGAAGCTAATTGAAGCACGGGAGAGCGGAGATCAAGTAACCCAAACTGGCGCTGAACAAGGAGCTAATCCGACAAGCAAGGTTGTCATTGTAGAGAGTCCTTCCACTCAATTCCCTGTGGGAGTTGAGTGTAGAGTTTGTTTGACAAACTCGAACTAGGGTCGTTTGCCGATCATTGGCTTATTAGTTGAGCCTAAAACTCTAGGGACGTTGACCGTTTCTTGAACCGTTTGTCGGCCTAAAGATTAGGAGCTGTTTGGCGCTCCTTGGCTCATTGCCCAGCCCTAAACAAAGTCTCTAAGGGGGAGCCTCCAACACGGGAGTGAAGGTGCGTAGTTCTTGTGTAGGACTAGACCTTGCGTAGGTCGAATAGGTTGGGAGAAACCTGTAAACTCTTCGATTGGGTGGAACCGATTTAAAACACCTTGGTTGGGAGGAACCAGATTTAAACTCCCCAATGAATGCCGGTGTGCTCAAAAGGGTTGAGTACTTGAACCGGGAGTGGAGTAGACAAGTAGTTGAACCACTATACATGCTTGTGTTTGTGATTGTATTTGAGCACATTTCTTGTTATGCATTGTGTTTAATTGTTTAATTATGAATGCTTAATTAGAATGTATGCTAGGCACTAGATAGGCACATCTATACACAAGATGTACATTCACTAGTTTCGTAGACTTGAGGTCATTGATCCATTCTCATAAGTCTACATAGGTTGCATAGATTAGGAGCTTGATTTGTTTAATCAATTGAGTATCTATGCATGCTTGGACTAGGTTACTTATTGCTTATACTCCATGCTAGTCTTGTGATTGGACCCACTTAGGCTTGGAAGCCTAAGGGTTCTTGTTTACTTAGTTTAATTTGTTAAAACTGTTAAGTAGGCGAAAAGAATTTCAAAATGTCCTAATTCTCCCCTCCCATAGGACTTAGCCATAATACTAATTGCTCTTTAAGCTTCCGCATATACGAAGGTGTCGTGTTAGACTACCGACGTACTTTCAAACCCGACCCAACCCGAGCATGGCCTTTCATATAGAGAGAGATATTATCCTTTAATCTTATGTTTTCCATATATGAAAAAAAAATTCATCGATATTATAGAGAATAAAAGGAATTTTAAGAGGGAGATGAATTTTTGAAAAAAAAATTGTTTAAAATTTAAATTTTGAAAGGGGGAAAAATATTTTAATTTAAATTTAAATTTAAAAAAATATATTCGGGTTGGGCCAGGCTGACAGGTTTTTAACAGCCAAGTCCAAGTCCAGCCCGTTTGAAAAACAGGCTTATGGTTTAGGCCTGAACTTGACTTGCAGGCCTGGTACTCTAGTCCAAGCCTGACCCAAGGCGGGTTAGGCCCTAAAGCCCATTGGGCCAACCCGGTCCATTAACAGCCCTAATCCCAGATCTTATGTGTGGTCCACTAGATAGTCTGAAAGTAGATCCAAGCCGTCCACATGAAAGAGGTTTTAATTTCATGCCATCTGTCTAAGTTTGAGGTCAAAACTCATCACGGATTAACCACACGAAAGAAACAATTCAGAATTAACTTACAACATTAACGCAGGTGTGGGCCACAAAAAGCTCCATTTTTTTTTCGAAATAACCATCCTGTGGATTCACGGATATCCAATTAAAGTGAATGGGTCAGATCGTGTAACGACCCGAGATTTTCGACTCTCGTGTATAACACGACGGCCGAATTCCAAGTAATTTATGGAATAACTAATTTGTCAAATAATAAAATATAGCATTCAAGCACAATGGCGGAAACAATTATCATCTTATTCTATCAAACTTACTACGTCATCATCAATGTTTAAATAAGGGAACCAACCAATATCCATACTGATTAATCAAAATACAAAACCATGTATTCTCTTAACGACTTATTACAATTCCATAAATGTATCAACTACTTAAAAGAAATATTTAATAAATGATAACACCAACTAAGTTTTTCTAACATCGTCATCCGCCATGTGATCGTACGAACCATCGAACCCTTTTCCTTAAAAATCGGGTTCAATACCTGGATCTTCACCTGCATCATCTAAATTGTGTTTGGGATAGCATTAAACGCTATCATAGTGGGGAATATTTCCTCCAAGATAATCAAGAATAATAATAACGGTACAGAGTAAACGCAAGCAGGATATTATCATTTAATCAAATCAAAACAACCAACTAAAAATCTTTGTTGATGCGATGCATGGAATGCATGCTCTGGCTAAGGCACCTTGGCTAGAATCACAATACAAGAAGTGGGAGACTCCCTGTTACGACTTCACGCTAGCCATTAGTCACCAGAGGTTCCTGGACGCACAAGCCCATAGTTATGCCCGACCACGTGAGAAACGGGACGCTCATAGCCCAAATCTACACGTGACAGTGTACGGGAGAAATAGGACGCTCTAGCCTATTCTCAATTTCGTATACCCATATAGAGCCAAGTGAATGTATGACTTTGATTTCACCTTTATTTAAGTATTTTCGCATACAACCGATTTAAATAAAACTCAGCGGTCACTATGGGGAGTCGTAAGCAACCCAGCATAGGCCGACAGCACGGGATTAGTGTCCATAGGACCAACCTCGGCTCATGAAAATTTGTATACCATTAGTGTCCACTCATTGTCCCAGTTTTATGATTTCATCATGTCCCAAAAAGCCAATGTTGTACATTATGACCAAATTCATTAAAATACTCATGTAATGTAAATGGATCCAATCAAGCATCATGTACATGTAAGGATCCATTAACAAACAATCACTTCATTCTCTCAATTAAGTCAAGAGATATTTTTCCATCATGGACACCTTTCATGGGTTCCATCTCTCTACATTGAATAATTTTACCAACTTAGGGACAAAGAGTATACAATAATGGGATGTCTATATGATGATCTTATACACATATTTCATATCACAATATGAAAGCCAATGTTACTTGTAACGCATAGACTAAGAAAATAAGGCATAAATTTCACAAAGATAAATAACACAAATACACATGCTTCATAGTAAAAAATTTAAACAAAGAATCACATCATTAGATAATGATATTTATTACAAATCCTACATTAAACTTCATGTTATATGGATCAGCAATTCAAAATAAAATAACTTCAAATGCCACAAAAGAAACTTATGATAATCACGATATTATTAATGAAAGGTTTGAAGGAAAATCCTCACCTTAGGATGGACTTAGAAGAGGGTTGTGAAAGACCTAGCCGCTGGAAAAATATGAGAAAGAACTCCCTTCTCTTCTCTCTCTCTCTCTCTCTCTCTCTCTCTTTCTCTAGGGCATGGAGGCTAGGGTTAGGAGAAGGGATTGGAGGTGCGTAGTAGGAATATGGAGAGGGATGTGCGTACATAAGGAGAGAAAAGAAGGGCGTGCGCGTGAGTTCTTGTGTAACAACCTCTTGAGGTGGGTTTCTCAAATCTCAATATTCGGATGATCTTTGATCAATTTCAATCCGTTCATCTTATCAAGCTCGAAGAGTAGAGTCAGAATATGTAAATTTTTTGATGATCCACATTCTAGATTGGCCGATCCTTGAAAATAGCCCGACGGGTGCTGAAATGGGCTAGATTTCAATTAATGGTCTACGCTTGATGATCAAGGCCCAAATTTTGAAAAAATATATAGTCATGATAGGCAAACAATTGTACAAAGTTTAGTGGTTGATTGATGGTGAGAAATGCGTAGATCTGAAATTCCAACTTTTGACGGAAAAGGAAAGGGCTGGTTTGACAATCGGACCACTTCTACTATGATTTAAGGGCTGAAATTTGATATGTATGGTTAATATGTGTCCAAAAGCTTAAATCAAGGGTTTTGCGTGAAAACGATCATCAGAAACTATAATACTTAAAAATGGCATCTTAACTTAAGTTTAACTAATGACATTTTCGTAATTATCTGAAAAGTGCGTGATTTTTAAAATCTGATCTTTCTACGATGTTTATGGGATCATTCTAAGCAACTTTAATAAAGGATACCCTATCGGATCTCCTACGGATGGTCGTTATTCGCAAATCAACGGTAAATGTACGATAATTAATAAAAAATAAATTAAAAATGAACTTTCAAAAATTTTCAAATAAATCTAAAAAATCCGGGGCGTTACAGATCGTCCGTGGGGTGGCCCCAACAGTTGATTTGGTGGGGCCTATGCCCCTATTATCAAAAGGCCCATTGACTTCTGCGTTCTGCTGCAACCGCCAGAAGACTAAATAAATAAAGGGCCATAACAAGCGGACAACATCATAAATGCCATCATAAATTAGGGCTTTTTAACTATTATCCCCGTCATCTTCCCACCTGTTGGGGAGCCAATTAGGTGTTACCCGGGGAACAACTTAGTAGGTGTTATCCGTAACTGTGTGGGGCCCATTTGGGTGTCAATGGGCTGGGCCAATCTCTGTCCAAACTCGGCCCGCCTCCCTTAACACATGCCCAAACTCGACCCGGGTCCAACCCAAAATGTAAATGCAAGGTCCCGCCCGAACCAGGCGCAAGATGCAAATGCAAGATTTGGCCTGAACCCGACCTAACCCGAGCCCGACCTTTCATACAGAGAGAGAAACTGTCCTTTAATCCTATGCTTTTTCATATATGAAAAAAATTTATCGACATTAGAGAATAAAAGGAATTTTAGGAGGGAGATGGATTTTTGAAAAAAAATTGTTTAAAATTTAAATTTTGAAAGGGGAAAAAATATTTAATTAAAATTTTAAATTAAAAAAAAATATATTCGAGTCGAGCTGAGCTAACGGGTTTTTAACAGCCTAGTCCTAAGTCTAGCCTGTTTGAAAAACAGGCTTATAGTTTAGACCTGAACTTGACTTGCGGGCTTGATACTCTAGTCTAAGCCCGACCTAAGGTGGGCCAGGCTCGAAAGCCCGTCGGGCCAACCTAGTCCATTGACAGCCCTAATCCCAAGTCTTATGTGGGGTCTACTAAATAGGGTTAAAGCAGATCCAAAGCGTCGACATGAAAGGAGTTTTAATTTCATGCCATTTGTCTAAGTTTGGGGGGCAAAACTCATCACGGATGAGATGAACCACATTGAAAGAAACAATTTGAAATTAACTTACAATATTAACACAAGCGCGAGCCACAAAAAGCTTCAATTTTTTTTGAAATAATCATTTTGTGGGTTCACGGGTGTCCGATTAAAATAAACGGGTCAGATTATCCATGGGGTGGCCCCAACCGTTGATTGGTGGGGCCCATGCCCCTATTATCAAAAGGCCCATCAACTTCCGCGTTCTGCTGCAACTGTATGAGAGAACGGCTAGGCAAAATGAATTTTTGGTCTGAAACACTACTCATGAGATTAGATAAATAAAGGGCTTTGACAAGCCGGCAACATTATAAATAAGGGCTTTTTAATTATTATCCGTGTCATCTTCCCTCCTGCTTGGAAGAAAATTAGGTGTTACTTGCGGCACAACTTAGTAGGTGTTACCCTAACCATGTGGGGGCTATTTTAATGTATTTTTTTATATATCTATTCCGTTCATTTGCTTTTTCATCTCATTTTAGTACGTTAAACCAAACCATAAGAATATTCAAATCTAAGGTGGACCATAACACTAAAAATAGTGATGAATGACCATTAAAAGATTTTGTGGGCTACTAAAGTTTTGGATTAAGCTGATATTTATATTTTCCCTTAATCCAGATATTATTAACATTATCAACAGGTTGGATTGCAAATAAACATTACTAAAACTTTAAGATGGGCTCTTTTGCAATTTTTAATGGCAAAGCACTAATCAACACTGTTTTCAGTGGTATAGTCCACCTGAGATTCGGATGCATGATTTTTGTAACACCACCCATGGGATGCAGAAAGAAATGGATGGAGTGGATATATAAAATATTACTCACGTGGGCCACAAGGCAAGAGTAACACCCAATTAGCTGTTCCCGGGGTAACACCTAATTCGCTACCCACCTGCTGGCCGCTGCGCAGCAGCCCAATGCACGTGCGCCCACGTGGGGCTCCTGAGAGCGGATTTGATCCACGCCCTTAAAATAATTGTAAAAACGTATGAACAGAAATACAAGAAAATAAACACTCCGATTTTTAATCGCGGGAACTCACTGCTTCCTTTGGTACAATCAACCTGAGATATTTTTACGGTCCTTGCTCTAAAATGAGCTGGAAAATTGGATAGATGGAGTAAATACACAATAAATACGTCACTTGAGATTTGCATTTGTTTCAATTTTGGCTCACGCTCTAAAATTATCACACACATCACGGTGGGCGTCACAGAGTTTACTCAGTATACTGATACTAAGTTACTCATGCAATCCGCTTTCACCTCAACGCGTGAAGTATTTGTTGCATACACTCCGTACATCATATGTGAAACCTATTTTCACCGTATATAACAAAAATAAAATCAATCCAAAAATCAGGTGGGACAAACCTCTAGAGCAACAGTAAAATCTCGACTAAAACTTCAACATTGACGCGTGTGGCCTGAATAAGTTTTGGATCAGGCCTGATTGACAGTTCGTATGTAATATAAAGAACAGGGTGGGACCTCAAAAGGTTGTAATGAGTAAATTGTGTTGGGCCTGCTATGAATGCATGCGGTTTATCCATGCCATTTATCCCTTTTTTTATTTTTATCATTTCAGGGTTAAACCCAAAATTGAAGCATATCCAAAGCTCAAGAGACCCACCATGAAAAACAGTAGAATGATTTCTACGGTTGAAACCTTACTAAGGCCCATAGAGATGTTTATTTGTCATCCAACCTGTTCATAAGATCACACATACATAGATGAAGGGAAAACATAAATATCAGCTTGATCCAAAACCACAATAGCCCTTAGAAGTTTTCAACAGTAGCGTTCAATTTACACAGTTTCCTATAGAATGGTCCACTTTAGTTTTGGATATGATTAATTTTTATGCTCAAGTCCTAAAATTGTCTGGTAAAATAGATGAACGGAGTAGATAAAATACGTGGGCTCCACAGAGTTTACTCAATGCGCTTAGTATACCTACTTACTCAGCAGCAGTCCGCTTCTGTAGCTTGCTCTTTCTACATCAAGGTGCAGTAGAGGATTCCTGTCGGACTCGAATTCCGTAGTGAGACCTCCCGTGCCAAGATCGGTATTGGTTGGTAGTGGTCGACGCTTTGTGGGCCATCATGATGCACGCAGTCCATCCATTCTTCCAGCTCATTTTAGGCTATCATGCCAAAAAGGAGGCAGATCCAAATCGCAAATGGACCACACCATAGGCAGTAGTGATTGAAAGTCTACTTTTTGTTAGCTATGGTAGTTTTGGATCAAGCTGATTTTTATGTTTTCCCTTCATCCAGATATGTGCAACCTTCTGAATAGGTTGGATGTCAAATAAACATCGCAGTGGGCCACAGAAGGTTTAGGGTAGGTGTTTAATCTCCATTTGTACACATGGGTTTTTTATCTACCTCGTTTTTTGTCTCGTGTCCTAAAATGAGCTCTCAACATGAATGGACGGCGTCGATAAAACACCTACATCACTGGTGGGTCCACGGAGCTTTTCAGTACCGACGAGGGCACTTCCGAATCCGAGTCCACACCGGTCCCCTCCCTCTCTCGAGATTTTTAGTGAAATAGCCTTCAGGTCTGCCCATTCCAAAAAAGGTCCTAATTCTTGTGAGTCTCATTCCTATATCAAAAATTGTAAAATTTTCAATCCAAAATGCGTCTCTGACCACCTGTTACATTGTGGATCACACTTGGAACTCCCATGTGAAATCCAAAGTATTCAGGGGAATTTATTGTGCTTAGAGTAGACTCCATAGTGCTCAAGGGATCCATTGTGCTGAGGGTAGATCCATAGTGCTTAGGGAGTGATCTAACTGCCCTAATGAGATCCACATTGCTTGGGGGACCCTATGATGCTCGAGGGGTCCAACCCTCAGGCGAGATCCAATATCCAGGAGGTGGTTGGAGGGGCATTTGACTTTGACATTGAAATGTTTGTAATTTCTTGTGGGGGGCTAAAAAAGATGAGACTCACGAGAAATTGGACTCCGTTCGAATGGTAGAACTGGGGCTCTTACACTAAAAATCCCCCTCCCTCAAGCTCCCTCCAACCGTCGCGTCAGATCTACGACCACACTACCAGCCAGCGTTAAAAATCCCTTCTTTCAATGATTAGAATAATAAAAGAATCTCTCTCTTCTCTCTCTTTCTCCATCTGTTTACATCACAAAAAACCCTAGAAATCCTCTGCAATTCCTCAAACGAACATCTGATCGTCTCCAAAAAGCCTCCACAAAGAAAAAGAAAAGAAAAGCTCAAATTCCATAAACCTCAATCCTTCCTTCGATTTTTTTTTTTTTTTTTTCAGAATGAAGGAAGGGAAATCAGTAAAATCCAATATCAAGCATCCAAACGGACAATCCCACGATTCTCCCTTCAAATTCTCCAAATTGTTAGATCCAGAAGCTTCTTGGGACAAGGTATCCACCATTTCATTTTGGGTGCGTTTGGTTGCACCAAATATCATGAAATTTCGTTATTTTCATGATTAATCAGTATAATTTGGTGCTAGATATCTTGACATTTGTTGCAACGAAAAGCATCCTAAATCTCTTGATTTATTTCTTCTGTTGTTTGATATTATTTTTTCAGCTCCAAATTTCATTCAACGAATTCTTGGAAGTTTTCTTTTTGGTTTTATAAGGAAAAAGAAAAAAAAGAAAAAGATCTTGGAAAATAAAATATAATTAAAATTTTTAATTTCCAATGTTCGGGGTTCAAGCTTGCTTCAGAGAAATTTGGAAAATTAGGAATCTCTTTTTTTAATTTTAGATTTTAGTTATAGGAAAGACTAAATAGTATGAATTGACAGTAGACTACAGTGTGAGTTTGCTACATCATTAGGAGTGTGAGCAAGTGATATTGTGGAAGGAGCACATCCCAGATATTGCACTGATCAGATGGTCACCGTTGTCCGATCTGTGCCTGTTGAATCGGCGGTTGAAGTGAAGATGGTCAACTGTCTGAATTTCAGCATTCAGAAGTGTACAGTGAGGATTGTTCAGTCAGTGTGATATTAGGCTACTATGCATCCACAATGATGCCCACGATTTGGACACTGGATCTCTTGATTGACATGCATGTATGTCATGTGTGCTGTGAATGCGTTGCGAATGCTTCCTTACGTCCTAGTGAACTCATGTGCACTTCTAGCGCACCTGGGGTCTGTTGAGGTGCCACTTAAAAATGAGTTTATCGCATTTAGTTAGCAGTAATTATGCTTTAGAGATCATCTAAGCCTTATCCCAACTAATTGGGGTCAGCTCCATGAATACTTTTCCACCATTCCATTCTATCAAGGGCCATATCTTTAGTTAGACCATAGGTCATCAAGTCTTTTCTTACTATCTCCATCCACATCTTTCTAGGCCCCCCGCTTGCCCTTTTAAGCCTTCAACTTATACGAACTCACTCTTTATAACCAATGCGGTTCTTGGTCTTTGTTGCGCATGACCAAACCATCTAAGTCTACTTTCCCTCGTGTCATTACCTATTGGTGCTACTCCTAAATTCCCTCAAATGCATTCATTTCCAATTCTATCCTTCATTGTCTTGCCACTCATCCATCTCTACAGTCCTCATTTCAACTACACTCATTCTATGGACATGTTGTTGCTTAACTACCTAACATTCTGTCCCATAAAGCACAGGCTGGTCTTATAACTATCCTATAATTTTTTTATTTTTTATTTCAATTTGAGTGATACAGGACGATCACATAAAGCTCCATGGTCACATCTGTTGGGAAAGCCGGCAGCGGAAGTGGAACGCCGAACACGTGAAGCAATGCGAAATCAAACAAGTAAACAAGATGCAATCAATCACACAAGCACTCACCACAAGAGACTTCGAATTTTACGTGGAAAAACCCCTCAACGGGTAAAAAACCATGGCACAAAGCGATCCACTATGAATATCAGAAGATTACAGAGATTGACAAGCCCACTAGCAAGGAAAAATAGAGAAAACTCCAAGTTCTCTCACACACACACCTCTCCCCTCTTCCTAGTACGAATAGGAAACCTTGGACACCTTAGGATACCTCTTTAAGTCGGATTACAACACCTTAAATAGGAAGAAATTCGAAAATGGAAACACCTTGCGCAGTACTGCGGACTGCGCAAGGAATCCGCGCTCACAGCCGACCGGTCGGCCTATGAAAAAATAGTCCAGAGAGATTTCACACGTCTTTGCCTCACAGCCGACCGGTCTGGGCATCAGGAAAATGTCCATGGGGGGGGGGCTTCACAGCATCTGACAATCAGAGCACCCATTTGAGCATAGTTTGAAGACTCCCCAACAAACTCCACCAAGGCTTCAAACGTCGAATCAACACATCCTTGCAACGTCATCTCATCTTCAGTCATAGCTCCACCGCTTCTCGTGCCACCATCAACCCTATCCTTGCAAATTCACGGCCTTTACCGCTCTTCTCATGTGGCCATTGGGCACTTGCCACATACGAGCAACTGTGGATCTCGCCGCCGTTCCCGCAGCTCCACCGTGAATTGTGCTCCCAATCAACATGTAAAGATGGCCACACCTCCGTGCCTTCATACACACGAGTACCTCCTTCATCACTTCACAACAACGATCATGGCCGATAAACACACATCCTTTCGCCTCGAGTGCACCAAGAGAAATCACATTCATCTTCATCTTGGGAACGTGCTTCACATCTTCCAGGACTCATTCGACCCCATCGAACATCTTGATGCGCATAGTGTCAATACCCACAACCTTATGAGCGACTCTATCGCCCACAAATACTGATTCTCCACCATACTCTCTGTAGGTCGTGAATGAACTCCGGTCAGGACAAATGTGACATGAAGCCCCTGAATCAAGGATCCACTCACTACCATGTGATCCCTTGCCAGATACAGTCAGAACTTCACAAAAATCGCCACCGTCCTCTACGGTATTGGCTCCATCTCCTGAAGAATTTCCAAACTTCTCTTGCATCAACTTGGGATTCTGACAATCCCCTCTCATGTGGCCCTCCTGACCACAATTCCAGCACTTCACCTTAGCCTTACCTTTGCCCTTTGCCCTGGATCCCGATTTTGAATATCCTCCATGCTCAGAACTTCTTTCCCTCATAACCAGTGCCTCTGAGGAATAACGGGAAGCCATGCCACCGCTCTTCTTTCTCATCGCCTTCGACTGGAGGGCTGAGATAACGGTCTTGACGCTTATGGTTTCCCTCCCTACGCACACAGAGTCCCTGAACGACTCATATGAATCTTGAAGAGAATTCAACAAGATGTATGCTTGGTACTCATCCTTCATCGGTTCATCGATCTCCACCAACTTGCAAACCAGCCTATTGAATGTGCTCAGGTGGTCCTCCACCTCAGTTCCCTCAGCCATCCTCAAGGTGAACAACCACATCAACACGTACATGCGATTCTCTAGAGATTTCTTGGCATAAACCTTCTCTAGCTTCGCCATCGTTTCAGCCGCAGTCTTCTCCTTCATGACATGATAGAGAACATCATCCGTAAGGTTTAACAGGATTGAGGTTCTAGCCTTCTTGTCGAGCCTCGTCTACTTATTGTCTTTCATAGCTTCGGGTCGCTTTCCAAGAGCTTCATCAGGCCCTTGCTGAACCAGGAAGGATTCAATCTTCACCTTCCATAACTCAAAAGTTATTTTTCCCAGAGAACTTCTCTATATCGAACCTTGCGCTCGATCCCATCTTCTTGTCTCAGATTCGAATCTACTCCACCCCAACTTTATCTCTGATACCACTTGTTGGGAAAGCCAGCAGCGGAAGCGGAACGCCGAACATGTGAAGCAATGCGAAATTAAACAAGTAAACAAGATGCAATCAATTACACACAAGCACTCACCACAAGAGACTTCGAATTTTAAGTGGAAAAACCCTTCAACGGGTAAAAAACCACGGCACAAAGCGATCCACTATGAATATCAAAAGATTACAGAGATTGACAGCCCACTAGCAAGGAAAAACTGAGAAAACTCCAAGTTCTCTCTCACACACACCTCTCTCCTCTTCCTAGTACGAATAGGAAACCTTAGACACGTTAGGATACCTTTCTAAGTCGGATTACAACACCTTAAATAGGAAGAAATCCGAAAATAGAAACACCTTGCGCAGTACTGCGGACTGCGCAAGGAATCCGCGCGCACAGCCGACCGGTCGGCTTATGAAAAAACAGTCCAGAGAGATTTCACGCCGACCGGTCGGCCTATGAAAAAACAGTCCAAGAGAGATTTCACATGTCTCTGTCTCACAGCCGACCGGTTGGAGCCACCTCCAGACCGGTCTGGGCATCAGGAAAATGTCCATGGGGGGGGGGGGGGGGGGGGGGGGGGGGGGGGGGGTCTTCAATTTCTCACTCATGAATTATCGACCCAAGATATTGAAAGTAGTCATTTTGGGAAACTTCTTGGTTAGCGGTCTTTACTAATTCCTTATTTCCACTCCTATTGTGACTAAAGTTGCACTCCATATACTTTGTTTGGTCCAACTAATTTTATATCCTTTTGATTCTAAAACCTCTCTATAAATCTAGCTTTGTGTTTATACCCTCCCTTGTCTTGTTAATCAAAACTACGTCAT
This sequence comes from Liriodendron chinense, assembly GCA_003013855.2. Taxonomy (NCBI): domain Eukaryota; kingdom Viridiplantae; phylum Streptophyta; class Magnoliopsida; order Magnoliales; family Magnoliaceae; genus Liriodendron; species Liriodendron chinense. Next base: position 475,898 of record ML058427.1, on the reverse strand, counting down.
ATGGAGGAAAACACCCACCCACCATGGGATCTCTTTCTACAAATGCCTTGTTACCTCATCCATAATCAATGTGAAAAGGTACGATCTCAATGACGACCACTTGTTACCTCATCCATAACAAGGAACTCACTTTCCTCTCTACTAGTGGTCCTCTCATTTGTTATTGCTTCCTCATACATATCCTTAATCATATGAATATATCCTCTTAAAACTCTGTTCTCTCCCAATACCCACCAGATCAACTCTCTAGGGACTCTATCTTAAGCTTTTTCTATGTCAATAACGACGATGTGGAGATCCTTCCTCCTCTCCCTATATTTCTTCATGAATTATCTAAGTAGGAAACAACTTTACTGGTAGACTTCCCTGGCATCGGAGATCGTAGTTTATTTAAATTGTTGTTATCGAGACTAGGTGTATTGCAAATGCCTTGTTACCTCATACATAACCAATGTGAAAAGGTACGATCTCAATGACGACCACTTGTTACCTCATCCATAACAAGGAACTCACTTTCCTCTCTACTAGTGGTCCTCGCATTTGTTATTGCTCCCTCATACATATCCTTAATCATATGAATATATCCTCTTAAAACTCTGTTCTCTCCCAATACCCACCAGATCAACTCTCTAGGGACTCTATCTTAAGCTTTTTCTAAGTCAATAAGTACCATGTGGAGATCCTTCCTCCTCTCCCTATATTTCTTCATGAATTATCTAAGTAGGAAACAACTTTACTGGTAGACTTCCCTGGCATTGGAGATCGTAGTTTATTTAAATTGTTGTTATCGAGACTAGGTGTATGGCACATGCAGCACACATGGAGAGAGAAGGGAGAGAGAGTCAGGGGAGCATTGATGCTAATTTCATGTAACCATAAGCTCTGTGGGCCCACCATTATGTTTGTGTGACATCCACCTCATCCATCAGTTTCTCCAGATGGTGATAGGATTTGATCTCGAATGAGATAGATCCAAAACTCAAATGGACAACACCGTATGACACAGTGGGAATGCCCACTATTGAAATCTTCCTAGGGCCCACTATGATGTTTATATTCCATCAAAACTGTTCATAAGGTGAAGGGAAACACAAATATCTACCTGATCCAATATGTATATGGCCTCCAAGAAGATTTCAATGGTGAGTGTTTAATACTCACTGTTTCTTGTCATGTGGCCTACCGGAGTTTGGATTCTGCCAGATTTTTTTAGCTCTCATCCTAAAATGAGTGGCACAGCCAATGGATGGAGTAGATTCATACGGCACAAACATCATGGTGGGCCCCACATAACTTTCTTTGCAAGGCTCTCTAGTATTATTGTCGGTGTGGGCTACATTCAGAGAAGAGAGCGGTCTGCTCGCAGTAAATAGCAGCTTTTTGTGGGTAGGGAGAAACCTGAACCTCTGGAGCAACCACAACCACATTTTTGAATTTCCAAAGTACCATTACTTTTATTAGAAATGTATCCCTCTGTCATTGAATGTCCAAGGGTCTCCACCCTACGGAAACTAATTGTGGGGGGAAAATGTCAAAAAGCTACTTGCTGTATATATAGTGGATTATTTTTAATCCCTACACAAAATCAATGATCATTAACTCAATGCTTTTTCATAGTAATTATAACATTGTCAATAACTTCATAATAATGCTAACAATGATGATAACACCGACAATAATGATAATGATAATAGCATCGTCAATGACATCATTTCCATGTTATGGAGCAATTTCTTTGCTTGTAGGATCAATTGGGAGATGCTCTTCATTGGATTCGGCAAGTTATAGCCCTCATATGCGGATTGCTCTGGGGTGCAATTCCTTTTGTTGGGGCCATGTGGATAGTCGTGTAAGTGCAATTCAAAAACACGACCCTTGAAATTCTTTAGCTGTAGCACCAATGGAGATTGGCTATTTTCGTGGACATATTTATATTGGTTCCTTCGAATTTTTGCTAGCATTTCTCACTAGTTGTTGGTCCGCCGTTGTTGCTTGGCCTTCATGCCTCACCATTTGGTGATCCAAACTGTTCACTTTGTAGGCCTCACTGTGGACGGGCCACATGAAAATTATTCGATCGCTCAAAGATCCTTATAATTGGCACACAAAAAGGTCTTCAAATAAGGACCATTGTTTCTAGCTTCTTGTATGGACATTGAAAATCTTTGACATGGATTTTGTCATATGGCCCTGTCCATGGTGGGATAGGCTACTATGGGAGGGTAACAGGGGCAAGCAATGCTTGCAAACCTTGTTTGTTTTACATACATGAGTGATTTTATTTTCACATGAGATGGTTGAGGATATTGCTTGCTATGTGTTTTTACAGTGTCAGCTAACATTGTACTGTACTGTCTTGTGCTGATAGGTTTTACTTTAGATGCAATTTAGGTTTTTATATAGCATTCTAGCCTTATTGAATGTTGTTATCATATGCTTCCACAGAGCAAAACCAAAATACTGAACTTTGGAAGTTTATCGATGTTCCTTTCTTTCTTTCCTGGGTTCTGTTTTGCCATTCACTCAAGAGGCATGTTTTCAAGATGGTTGATCGTCTCGCTAATATAGAGGGTATGACGAGAGGGTCCATTGTGATTGTCCCTTCTTATGTATCTGTAGTTGCTGTCTTTTCCTTTTTTGTTAATAAAACTATAGCCACCATTCAAGGAAATAAAAGAGAGGGATAATGCTAGGGCCATCAATGGGACGGATGGGCTCATGCCAAGCAAAGTCAATATTTTGAATAGGACCAACCCAAGCATTTCAAAATCCAGGCTGGTACCAACCCAGGCCTGTATATAGAAGGGAGAACCACTGAAATCTGAGGTTAGAGGGGGGAAAAAACTGTGTTGTTCGCCATGGCTTTCTAATGGCAGGAGTTGGGGGCCTTGGGGCCCGAAGTGGCTGCCACTTGGGAATTCCCATCTACTAACATACAAAATAGAGGAAATGAAAAAAAAAGGAGAAAAGGAAAATAAAAAATGAAACATGTAAAAAAGAAGCGGAGGCCTGAAAAATGCCTTAAGCAGACTAATGTACTGGACTGCACTACAATTTGCAAAAATATTAGTGTCCTACTTGCAAATTGGTTAAAGACAACCTAGGGGAGGAATTTCAGGATCTTCATTTCCAAAATCCAGAATGTCCTGTAAACTTTATTTTGTGTTTCTTCTCCTTGAAGGCTTGCTTAAGTAAACTTGTGGCATGAGCAAGTTTCAGAAGCAACCTCCTTTACTGGGCTCATTGTTAATTTGTCAAAGTATGAAATGCATGTTGATTTAAAACTGCATATTAATTCATCCCTGGACAATCGATGAAACTAAAGACGCAAGTAACTAACCATGAATGAGTTTTATCCTCAGAAAATGGCTCATACCAAGATGCATGAAATTAGAGAGAGTGAAAAACATGACTGCAAGTACAAATGCAATGTATCAAGGAAAAAGAAAAAAGAATTGACAAGGGGATGCTTTTAGCTGATAAGAGCTTACTATCCTCCAATTGAATTTGAGTCCTAGAACTTTGTATATGCAAGTAAGCTTTTGAACGAACTCTGTAGCTCCCCAGTCTCCGACTTCTTTGATCTTGTGGGTATCTAGATTGCCAAAAAACTGAGCTACCATGAGCTACCAAATTGGTAATTCAAGTGTGGATTTTCATACAGTGATACGGATTTTCATACATCAAAGTATCACTCATTATCTCCTTGGGTGGAAGATTTAGGAAAGAATGAGATGATTTTGGGTATTTTTAGGGGGTTTCACAGATGGTGAAGATGATGATGACAATGATCATGGATTAAAGAGGTAGAAGATAGGTCATGTGTGTTTAGTGTAAGTGTAACGCCTCGAAACCCCAAGGGTCGAGTACAAACTCGATCCCCGGTATCCCGGGAGTTACTAATGCGTATGCAATGCGTGTCATTCAAGTGTTTGGCCAATATGGCATCAAATCATAGTGATAGGCCAAGCTAGGAAATGAAATAGGGACGTACCTAGCAAATAAGTAAGTTAAACAACAATGTACGAAGGGATCCACTCAACCTGTCTGATTGGGCCTCTTCTAGCTTGCTAGCTCATGAGGGACCTGCACCAATGGAAGTGCCTGGATGGTGTTTTAGAACACCGTCCCAAAGTGGGAGTGAGTCATCAACTCAGTGGTTCCATTTCCCTAAGTTACTCAAAGCACAAATGTAATCAAACGTAGGTAATGAAACAACATACGTATCCAGTAGTCATAAGCATAGTATGTAATAAAATGAACATTCATACATAGCAGTCAAAAGCATAAACATAGAACCTTTCTAGTCACAACCGACAGTGAGTGGCACCACCACTCACCCGCACAGACTCAAGTCACCAATGAATGGGGCACCACCCCACCAGTCGCACAATCACATCTTATAATCTTAATGCATGAATGTATGAAGTGCAAATGCTTGCCCGGACACCGGTTTTTAGTCACAGCCGCCAGTGAGTGGCACTACCACCTCACCCGCACAGACAATGCATGCCATGCCGAACTATGTATGATTAGCCGAGTTATTAGTTATTCCGGTTTAACATCCAGCCGGTTGGCGAAACCACCGTACCATTATTCTATCACCAGGCCAATCTGGAACCATCTGGCTCCTTGCGTGGCGAATGCATCTCATCACCAGTAACCCCTCGATCCAAGTATGGTTAGACAGTGGCCGTCAGCCACGCCCAAGCCAAAGCAGAAGGGTCGTCACCCAACTACTAATATAAATAATTAACTCAGAAGTGTGGGCTTGTTATTCAAATTAACAATAATGCCCGGGTCGTTCAAGCAGGGCTCTAGCACGAAACAATCGGCCGGGTATTTGATAGGGCCGCTCGAACAACCCTGTGCTCAATGGTCACTACGGGGAGGCACCACTCCAGCATAGGCCGATAGCTCGGGCATAGGTCCCATACCACCATCCCCGGCTGATGAGACTTGGGGATCGATCGCCATACAATTTTAAGTGAGCCCATCCAGTAGTAACAATGGTACCTAGGTTCGAATATAAGCGATAGGTTACACACAACACGCCCAACCCGGAGTCGGGCCGACACCTTCGACTGAGATGAAGACGGGAAGGCCGGCCTTAGGCACCCGTGGCCCGCATGGTCCTCATACCACAGCCAGTCATCCGCATTCTACCTCCGTCGACGGTTCCAGTCCTAAAGGGGCGGTCGACCTCATGCGGCCACCCTTAATTCTAATTTATTTGCCGAGTTAGACAAATCATAGGAAAACACTTCATTACAGCAAATTGTTGTATACATCAAGCATAATTTAAGAACATGAGACATAAATATGAACGTAAAAGTGATTATAGCATACATGATAGCCTTAAAGAGTTCTACGCAAGCAAATTTCAGCACATAGTCATCATATAGGCATGCTTCTAACATCTCAACAACAATGACAGCAAAATTAATCAAAGATTTGGACATTAACTACATTTGAAGGCATTTGGTGCTAGGCAACCTAGAGGTAAATGGTCCGCACCTTAAATCTCTTGGTTACTTTCAAGAAATCCTGCAAAATGAGGGCTACATGTTAGAGAATTGAGGATGAAACTTAAGAGAGGCTGATGGGGGTTGAGGGATTTACTCCTAACTCACCTTTAGGGCTGACGGAATGAACTAGTGGTGAAGGTCGGGCCCAAGTGTGTTCATATCTTAGAAAAAGGCGATTTTACGGGGCGTTACAGTAAGAAGATTATTTTGATTTGCATCTCATGCCAAGGGTTTGAAATTTGATGATGCCGGGTAGAGCGAGGGATGAATTTTTATGTTGTTGAGTTTCAGAGATGGATGTCATCAGTCGGAAATGAGTATGTAAGCTCCTGCAACAGGCTGATGACTTCATGAATGTCATAGTTGTCGCTTCGTTGCAAAGGGATTCAATAAGCAATATGGACTTGACTTTGATGGAACCTTCAGCCCAATAGTCGAACTAGCTAACATTTTGTACGAAGAACTTTTCTCAGCAAAGGTCAGCTCTCCTTTACTAGGGAATTTCTTACCCTGTCTCTATTGAACAAATCCACATAGCCTCATCTCTTCAAGTCTATATAAGGGAAGCTCCGCATGTATAAATATCAACTCCTCGAAGGTGTTCCCAACAAAAAATAAAAGTAAAATCCTCATGTGCTCATCCCTCTATCGACAAATTATTACCATTATCTTGTCCACAATGACATCTTCTTGTCTAATGATTACTCACTGCTAGTGTTCAAAGTATCAATATTGCTACAAGTTTCACTGGTTGGGGATACAGAAACAGTATTGATATCGCCTGATAACAGGAAATGCAGGGAAACATTGGGGGAAATGGTGAAATTTTTCAGTGAAACTTCAGGAGATGCCAAAAGACACATATTCGCATATTTAGGATTAAAAGAATTGCAAAAAGAATGCATTTATAATAAGTTTCCATTTAATGGGGGCCTAAAAACATGTGTTGTCATAAGAAATCAGTCCAACCATCCTATCAATCTCATCTATCCATCCAACCTTCCATCCAAACATCCATCGATATTTAAGAATATCAACAACGCGATATTTTGCCGAGAGATCATCGATAACTGGAAAGGAAACAGAAAACTGGTCTCGATATCCCCCATGTTGGAATAATGATAATATTGTGATATTATTGATATTATCTTCGACAATTTGAACACTGCATGCAACCATACACCTATAAAAAAAATTCGAAATGGAATTTTTTTTAATAAATAGATTTTTGGCGATACTAGCGATACCTGAAATTTACACGGTAAAAAACATTAGCAATACAAACGACACCTGGAATTTACATAGTAAAGAATATTGGTGATACATTGACGATACTTGGCGATACATCGTTGATACCTGAAATTTTTTATACTATCAGTGTTATTGGTATCATTACCAATGTTATCAGTTTCAACGAGCTGGAGATATGGATAATATCGGGATACTCTAAACAATGCTCACTGCAAGTCTTGCACTCAGGCGGGAGTTTTCTCCCAACTGTCTTTCTCTATTGTGCATCCGAAGCATCCAAACATAAAAAAATGGTGCGAAGCAATGCATCAAGAATATTCATGGCAGACAAATCAGTAGCGAAGGGTTGTGGAGGTGGACATTGGGAAGGGGGTTGGGGATGAGTTTGTTGGTGGGCAACAGTGAGCAAATGACCAAGAAGGCACAACAATGGTAGTGACGGCAAAACATCTAGTGACAACAGGTAGGAAGTTGACTCTAGCAAGGTCAAGTGACAATGACAAAAAGATGATGGTGAAGCAGCATGGGAAAACTGACAAAGAGGAAGGGAAAAGGAGTGTAGAATCAAAGAGCTTGCTTGAAATTTGAAATTTAAATATGAAATTTGTTTTGTAAGTTCAAAATTTAATCTTGAAATTTGAAATTAAAATATCAAATTTTGAAATTAAGAGATTTTTTTTTTTGTTGAATTCAAAACTTGATATTTGAAATCAATTGAAATTGATGTTTGTAATTTTACATTTTGAAATTTCTTTATTTGATGATTCAGAATTTTGGAATATGGTGATTTGGTGATGTTGGGGAATTGGGGACTTTGGGTGTGGGAGGAAAAGATAATTTCATTTTTGTTTTTGGAAAAAAGGAAAATCAAATTCTGAATTCAAATGTAGAATGTCACCAGGTTGTTAGTTGAGCTGGTAGAGACGTGTATGGGTGTGTGAGTGATCCAGGGTTTGATCAGTGATTGTCTTACCTTTGTAAACCTTATCACCTTGGAAGTATCCAAGGGTACTAAATAAAAAAATTCAAAATTAGAACAAAAAAATTGGATTCAATCGGTTTAGAAGAAAAAATATGGGTTAAGATTCAATGAATATAATTTTGGAAAGAATTTATTTGAAGTGAAGATGATTTTGAAGGAGGATTTAGAAGAAAGAGATATTGATAGCTTTAGTGATGGAGAAGCAAATCCGCTAATAAAATCATTATTGTTGATTAAATTACCCGCTTTGATACCGTGAAATAGAGTAGAGCTTGTATTTCCTCAATTGAAGAAAGAAGTACAATGCGAGTTATATACAGGCCACATCTAGGAAGTTTCTAAACAACCTAGCAAATTATACAGATCTTCAGAAAATTAGATATTTACGCTTGCACCACTAAAGTATATCCATATGTCACTATACTAACATTAGTGCCACCCGGGCACAACTCATCACATAACAGTGGGTTTTGAAGGAGCAGATAAGGATCATGGACTCCTACGATGTACAAATCATTCTCATGATCTCTGATGAAGATGGGGGGGGGGGGGGGGGATGGGATTTGTGTGGTTGTATCGACAAGGGATTTATGTGGTTGTGTTGACAATGACACTGAAACCACTTCTTTGCCACTTGTAATCTTGTAATAGTTTGGGGGCTCAAGGGAAAAAAAAAAGTTGCTAGCAAATTGCTCATTAAAGTGCATCCGCTGTCTTCACCACAACTTTAAGTTGTTAATTTTTTTAAACAAAGTCCTCTACCCTACTTCAACACCACAGAGCACGATCTATCTATCAAACCACATTTTCATAGAACTAGCAACCACATTTTCTAAGCTGATATCTCTCTCTTATGAATTGAGCTTGAATTTCTAGACCTAGAGTAGTTGTCAAACAGAAAGCAAAAATCTTGGTATTGGCAAGACAACCGCATCTTTCAAAAATAGCCATAACAGAATTCCAAGCTGTAAGAACCTCATAATGGAAGGAAGTCATGGTTGACTAATTACAAAGTATCCCCTAGCTGGCTAAGACGAGCACACAACACAACGTACACACAATATAGAAGATCAAGGATAAACCGTGCAGCTGTCTTATTGCAAGTTGCATTTAGAGTATGGTGGATATGGGTTGGGTTCAGGTCGGGTTAGGCATCTACAAAACAAACAGGCCAGGAATTTCATTCTGAACCCGACACACTACATTTGGCCCAAACCCATATAAGAAGCAGGTCGGACCAGCTGGGCCAAGCTGACTCAACCCATAGCCAGCTGTTCTTAATATACATTTACCAAGATTTTTTTTTTGTCAGGTTTCTTAACTGCACAGCAGGCCCTAATTCCTCCATGGTTATAGTTGAAGTTCTTCATGATTCTCCCAATTTTACCATGGTGCTTTCCTCCCGGCTGATAAAACCAGCTCTCGATGGAAATTACCATGAGGGTTATCCTTCATATGGCCGTTTTGTAATTCGTTATCAAAATCGGTCATCTTATCAAACTGGATGTTCACACCCCCAGATCAAGAAAACAAACCTATGACGTCTATCATGATTAGACTTGTTGTCGCAAGGATTTGGACAACAGATCTAAATGGCTGAGATCAACCACGTAGCCTTCAACCCACACGTGAGAGCTTCCTTGGTCCACTGAACCTGCAAGAGGAAGGTAAGTAGGCAGGGAGGAGAAGCCGTTTTGTGGCAGGGGACTCTCCGATGCCTAAGTCAGGTTCAGGAACAAGGAGCGTAAGGGTTTTAGGGCTAAGATGTTTCGTACCTTGAAGGTGGAGATCTCGATCCTATTTATACGATCTGGGGGTAGTTTGGAGAGTCGGATCCTGCTAGAATATGTCGATGGAGTCCCTATTTTAGTAAGATTGTCTCTTTGACCGTATCGGAGAGATTCCGTATGGGAATAGATCTTAGAATATCCGAATCTCTGTGGACGTCTTAAGCCACCTTTCAGTGATCAGCTTTCACATTGGAGAGCTCAGTGCCCGAGCTCTTCTATTTGGGTCCATCATGGACTATAGATCTCAGACGAGGTAAGGTCTTTAGTAGTGCTTGTCTCCTGAGCGAAGCACTGCTAACAGGTCTTCGATCGTTGGCCTTAGTCGACGATCAAGTATCATCATACTAGTGACAATTTGTCGAAGTCGACGCAAGCTATCGTCAGGCTCGTCTCGAGCTGAGGACTACTACTTGGGTCTTTTGGAATGAGCTTCCTCACATTTGTGGGCCATGAGCCAGCTCAGATTATTCTCATAACACCACCCATTGAAAATCCACCAAACAAGAAAATGTCTTCGTTGCCAAGCATCAGAGAGAGTTTCAAATCGACGTGGCCTTCTGGAACAATGGTCTGAGGATCGTTAGATTAGAAAGATGTTGCATTAACAGATTCGAGAAATGCTGACCGCTTCTTTTGTCCGAAAACAGAAATTGAATAATGTTTTGTCCAATGGATTTCATCACTTCGTGTACGTGATTCTTCTTCTTCCAGATTCGTCCGAATCGAGGAAATACCAGCTTCTTCACTGTCGATGTATATGTTTTGCACGGAATCAGAGGTTTTTTCACCTTCCGTCCGCACTTCTGTCCGAGAAATGCGATATCGATCCTACGGTTGCAATCAATTATCCGAGAAGAGGATTTTACAGGTAAAATCCCTAATTTCATGTTTTTCAGTGATGATTTAAAAACCCCTGTTTGGACTTAAACAAAATAATATAGGGGGACTGCCGTTTTGCGGTCCTTCAGCACTCCTCTCTGAACCCTGGAAATGTGTTGCGAGCAGCGATTCTACGTTCGCAATCCATTATCAATTTTACTGGCGCAATCTGTAACTTTGCAATATGCCTTGGTGCCGATTCGAAAAACGCCCGTCCGGATTTAAATGCGATAATTCAGGAGGACTGTTGCTTCACGATTTGATCCGTACTCCACAAGCGGCGATACGTCGACATTCGATAAATGCCATTGGCGGCCCCATCTATAATAGTTGCCCCCTACTCCCAAGGATGAGCACACGAGGGCTCAGGAGTTGAGCCAACAGGGTGAGTCGGGCTTGGCGATTCACATTCTGTGTGTATCCTTCAGCTGTAAGGCGAGATACGAGGAAATTAATGGCGAGATTCGAGGAATGATTTGGCGGCTTGAAATGTGCGAGAAGTCGCCATCATTGTTTGTGTGATGCGTGGCAGTGGTTCCGTCAGTAGAGACGATGCATTATTGCTTGTCCTCTCTTGTCACAACACGTGGCAACGATTCAACAGTTCTTCTCCCATTGCTACTTGTAATGTACAAGAGTGCAGACGGGTTGGGCCGCCGATGGCATTCACCGGATGCCGACATATCGGCACTTGCAACACATATTTGGGATTCAGACCGGAGTGTGAATTGATCGTGAAGCGGCAGTCCCCTTGCATTATCGCGTTTAAATTTGGACGTGTGTTTTTCGAATCGGCACCAAAGCAGATTGCGCCAGTAAAATCGATGATGGACTGCGGACGTAGAATTGTTGCAACACATTTCCAGGGTTCTGAGAGGAGTGTGGAAGGATCGTGAAACAACAGTTCTCTTGCATTATTGTGTTTAAGTCCGAACGGGAGTTTTTCGAATCATTACCGAAAAACGCGAAGTTGTGGATCTCACCTGTAAAATCCTCTTCTCGGATGATTGATTGCAACCATATGATCGATATTGCATTTCTTCGACGAAAGTGTGGATGGAGGGCGAAAAAACCTCCGATTTAGTGTGAAACAGATGCGTCGATAGTGAAGAAGTTAATATTTCCCCGATTCGGATGGATTGGGAAGAAGAAGAATCCCGTATGCGAAGCGAAGAAATCCATTAGACAGATGAGATTTTATTTCCAGTTTTTGGACAAAAGAATCGGTCGGTGTTTCTCGGATCCATTAATGCAACATCTTCCCAATCCAACAATACTCAGACCATTGTTCAAGAAAGCCACATCGATTTGAAACTCTCTCTTGTACTTGGTGATGAAGATATTTTCTCATTTGGTGGATTTTCAATGGGTGGTATTATGGGGATAATTCGAGCTGGCCTATGGCCCACAAATTTGGGGAAGCCCATTCCAAAAGGCCCAAGTAGTAGTCCTTAGCTCGGGACAAGCCGACGACAACTTATGTCGACTTCGATAAACTGTCACTAGTATGATGAGACTTGATTGTTGGCTAAGGCCGACGATCGAAGACCTGTTAGCAGTGCTCCGCCCAGGAGACCGGCACTACTAAAGACCTCACTTTGTTCGAGATCTATAGTCCAAGATGGACCCTAAGTAGAAAAGCTTGGGCATCAAGCTCCTCAATGTGAGCCGACCACCGAAAGGCGGTTTAAGACATCCACAGAGATTCAGATATTCCAAGATCTCCTCTATTCCCATATGGAATCTCTCCAATGTGATCGGAGAGACAATCTTACTAAAACAGGGACTCCACCGACGTATTCTAATAGGATCCGACTTTCAAAACTGCCCCTAGATCCTATAAATAGGACCGAGATCTCCACCTTCAGGGTACAAAACATCTTAGCCCTAAAACCCTTACGCTCCTTGTTCTTGAACTTGACCTAGGCATCGGAGAGGCCCTTGCCGCACAACGGCTCCTCCCCCCTGCCTACTCTCCTTCCTCTTACAGGTTCAACGGACCAAGGAAGCTCTCACGTGTGGGTTGAAGGCTATGTGGCTGATTAGATTTATTGTCCAAATCCTTGTGACAACAAGACACATGGCATTTTATACGAATTTGATGACCTTTGTCACAACAAATACAATTTGTGAGAACAATACAGCTAAATGTGGTTTCTCTCATGCACTTATTGAGTGTACCATGAAATTGTGGTTGACGTTGCTTCTTAATCACTCCTAAAGTTAGTTGTTTTTCATGATATTGGTTTGTCCACGAAAAAAAGAAAAAAAGAAGAAGTTAAAGCTTGTCTACCGTAATTTGATGTGAGCACTTGTTTTGAGTTTGATCTTTCTATTCATTTGAGTTTTTATCAGTTAGATCTTTCAGAGAAACTAATGTTTATGATGTTCAGATTCTTGGTGCTATCTTCTGGGATTGTTTATGGGTATTATGCGTTCATACTGAAGATTGACGAAGAAGATTTTGGTGGTCACGGAACACTTCTTCAAGAGGGACTCTTTGCATCTTTTTCCCTTTTTCTGGTACATCTAACACTTTCTGTTCTCTAGGCTTAATTTGATTTTGTTTGGAATGATCAGACCGTCCATTCTGGCCTAATATCAAGGAGTAGTACATGTCCACCGTCTCAGGTCTCTAGGTGGATGGATGGCAGGCAATAGGCATAGACCTAGGAATGGATTGTTGTGTATATGTGGTTTGCTCACTCCACATGCATGAAGATCTCAGCCACCCCGCAGGCCACTGCATGTGGAGATCCAACTTCCAAGCCATCCATCAGGCTTTGTACATTGCGACCCATGTGATAACTGGACCGGCCCGATCTTAGGGCCTCGTCATCCTTACTGAAGGATGGATTGGATGTTCCTCACATGCCACATTAGAACAAGTAGCGGTGGTATGTGATGGGCCTGTGTTCTACATCCTGTGCAATTAGCAAACCTCTTGTTTATCCTGTTTTTGGTGTTTTTGCAGCTTGCCTGGATACTAGTATACAGCTTGGGGCATTTCTGATAGGTTCTGCGGACTTGGTGACCATTTTGCTTCCTGCAAGGACTTAATTCTGTTTCCCAACTTCACCACAATTGTATGATTTATACTTGGTTGTGCGGGCGAATCTTTGTGCCCTTAACCAAAAGAGAAAAAAGAAAAAAACATCATCTGGGGCCCAATCTTTTGTCGTGCTCATCGGCATTGCCATTGTTTCATTGAGTTTTGATTTCCCATTTTCAGATTGATTTCTTTCAACATTGGAAGGTTGATAGCACACGTTGCTAGTCTGCTAAAATTTTCATTTTCTACTAGTTGACAATTAAACGGTAGCAAAAGATTGGGAGGGTGACGGAGTTTCTCATGTTAGAGCTGTTAATGGGCCGGGCTGTCCTGTTGGACTTCCAGGCGTGGTTTAGGCTCAAATACTAGGTCCATGGGCTGGAACTGGTCTTAAAATTTAATACCAAGTGCTGTAGTCAAATCAATCTCTTGCTAAAGAGAGGTGCTTCTCTTCGCTAGTGTTTTCAGAATATTCCTTGTGCCCACTCCTTCCTCGAAACCGTTGGGATTTGGGAGTCGATTCCTTTTTAATCTACCATACAGGAGAGATTTCCATGTTGGTATCCACTCATCCCTCACTAGATGGGAATCGTTGCAAGCCAGGGGGTGATAGTATTTGTAAGGTCATCAGCCCAGCCCCAACCCAGTTCTGCTGGGTGCATTTAACGTTTCAAGGGCCTTATTAGCAATATCATGATTAGGCACCAAACAAACAGCCTAGATCTTGCACAAAAGAAGGTGGCTGGGCTCGGGCTCCGGCTTGGGCTAGGGCCATGCCATACTTATTTGGGCCTATTATGGGCTCAATTGAGACTTGGGCATGGTTTTTTACCTGAGTATATTGGTACTTCAGCAAGGAACTGCACACACCTTGTGCATCATCTATGAAAAAGCACCATGCGTACAAGTCAGACATGGGATTCTTTGTGAAAAATAAGACAATTTCTCATTATCGGTGTGGCTCATGTGGCGCTGCATGATGTACGTGCACACTCTTGCAGACAATCTGTCATTTGCAACAAAACGGTTGCAGCAAACAGGTACAGACACCGGCACTGCACAAAGTACATGCAGCCTCTTGCAGGCAATCCGTGTCCTTTGCTACAACTGGTGCAGCCAGCAGGTACAACAGCCGAACCTGGGTGCTACCCTGTTATGCCTGACATCTACTCCATAATCAATACACCCCTGATGTTAAGTCCTGGGGCCAAAAATTCTGCCCGATATAACTTGGGTAGGCCACACCAAAGGGAGCAAATCCGGTGGGCCACACTGACAGGGAATAATGGAGAGGAGGCACTAACCATAGGTTTGCGTGGGGCCCAACATGTTGTGTATATTCCATTCAACATGTTCAGGTAGGCCACACCACATGGACGTGGATTGCCTGCAGCTGGGGGCCGTATGGATTACTGCTGCCCTAAGCTCTGTGAGCCAGACCATGATGTGTGTTATTTTCATTCCGTTCATCCATTTCATCCCCTCATTTTAGGGGCATGAACCCAAACATGAGGCAGATCCAAAGCTCAGGTGGATCATACCGCAGGAAACAATGGGGATTGAATGCCCACCGTAGCTTTGCATCAAGTTAATATTCATATTTTCCCTTACAAGCTTATCGAGTCCCATTATGAACGGGTTGGATGGAAAATATGAACCATTTAATTGTAAATGGGTCAGGCTCAACTGAATCGACCCAATCTGTCATGAGCCAACTCAGGTTTAAGAACGGAAGATTGCCCAACACACACACAAACACACACATTTCTTATTTTATTTTATTTGGGTTTTGGGTTGAGTAGTATCCAAACCCAAGCACAATCCATCTACTTAAAATGAATTATATATCTAGCTAGAGCTCGACCCACTACTCATTTAGCTTTGTCGTATGCACCTCTAAATTGGTTTGGGTCAGCTGACCTGTGGGCTGGCCTGACCCGACTCAATGCCACCACTACTTTTAAGATAAGTCCAAAACTTGGTGACTTAACTCGAGACTAAACTCAGTCGACTTGGCTCGACTCGATTGGAGTTCTTGTGACTTGTGAGAGGTCTTGCACACGCTTGTTATACGCAGCAGCGGGTACGACCCCTGACTACAGTGGGGCCTACCACATTGTATGCATTACATCCATTCTGTCCATCAAATAAACCTGTGAATGTTAGGTCCTGGGTATAAAAGAAAAGGCTGATGAACTACTCAAGTAGGCCACAACAGACGGACGAATGGGATGGGGTGCCAACCATTTATCTAGGGGGCTCCTATGGTGTTTACATTTCATCCAAACCATTCATCAGCTGTGAATCATAAAAATTAATAAATACCCGAAAAATCAGTCAAATCCGGAACTGTTTGTCTAGGCTAGGCGGGAATCCGATTCCCACTGGCCATGTGGCAGTGATCCAGGCCGACAGATGGGGGCCCAACGATGGCTGAGGTGGCAAAAATACTTCAAATTTTTTAAAATACGACCAGCGAGAATTTGTTTCACGCCAGCCCAAAAACATCTACTTATCAGTTGTGCTGGCTCGTATCACCCAAGGCGGGTCACTAATAGGCGGGAATTCGATTTCCACCTGTTTTGCCCATAAATACCGAGCCAGCCTCCCTCATTTGGAAACAACTAGAAAAAAAGAAGAACAAATACCAAAAGCTACAAACCACTACAGTGGAAGGGAGAGCTATTGCCAAGAAGTGAGGTTTGGGAGAGTTTTCAAGAAGCGGATTTTGTGAGTTTGGTGCATTCCTCCAGCAATCTTCTCCCCGCTGACAGGTTGTCAGTTTCTGAAGAATTCGGCAATTAGTAAAGTTAGAATCAAGAATGCATGGCTATCTCTTTTAGCTTAAGAGTGCTTGGTTTCCCCTCTTTTAATCTCACATCTCTACAAGTTCACGCCAACATCCATACATAGCACATCAACATCACACTCTCATCTTTTGCTATTTTTTCTTTTTTCCAGCATTTGTCCACTTAGACATTACATGTAGTTACTTCTAAAACTTTTCTAAAATCCTAAAAAATTTAAAATCATGTAAAGTAGATACCGCACTGTGTGTACGTAAAAGGGTGCCCAACCCCTTCATTTTTTGTCACTAAGGCCTTACCTAACATCTTTGGTTATAGACCAATTGCAAGAGTCATTTGAATCGAAAGATCTTCAAATCTTTCGTTTTGCAAGCAATTCTACAGTGTTGGTCGTAGAATTTAAGCTTCATTAGCTAGTGCCAACTCCAAAATATACATATTGTTTCATTTGAGTCAAGACCACCCCATTTGCACTAAAAAGAGCAAAAGGAGAGCAAAAACCAGCCAGGAAGTGGTATGGTGACCTGCTCATGCAGGGCAACGTTCCCCAGAATGGCAACTTCGTTGGGGAAGTAGGGGTTAGCCACTAGCCAGGGCCTAACTTGAAACATGGGATTTTTGTAGTTCTATTGCATGTTATTTCAATTTCGAGCTGGTCCTACATTTTACTTTCTTGCACTTTATATTCCATTCTAAATTTGTTCTTTTACGTTCCTACCAATTACTTTCCTACAACTCCACTTTATACTGGTCCCTTTACATTCTTGTCATTTACTTTCCTGCAACTCCAGTTTAAACTGATCCCTTTATATTCTTGTCATTTAAATTCTAGCAACTCTAGTTTCAACTGGTCCTTTATTTTCTGCTATTTACATTCCTACAGTTATAGTGTTCACTGGTCCATTTACATTTTTGTTATTTATATTTTATACATTTCTTTTATCTTCTAATCGGAGCATTCATACCACCTGAAGTCCACACTCCACTTATCGGCTCTAGTCACTAAAAAAAGAAAAAGAAAAGAGAGAGCGCCAGGAAAAGCAAAGTGCACTTGCCATCATTAGGTTCAAGAACTACCTTCGGGTCCACCGCCTATCCAAATCTGCCCTTTCATACCGCAACATCATCCGCACTCGATCACAAGTAGCCATGTTCGTCCAGGACGACTTGCCAGCCCTACCATCATCAATAGTTTCACCGAGGTTCCTCATGGGGGAATCTTTGATGCAACCATCCATGTCAAACATGACTACTAGCCTAAGGAGGTTGGAGGAGCTCATGTCTCGTTTCCTCTAAGGCGGGGCCGCACCCCTTGCCTAAAGTGCACCGACTCAATCGTTAAGCGCCCTAGTCAATTCTAGCAATCATTCAACATATTCTATAGTTAATCCATAAATTCCAACAATTAGTAAGGTAGTTTTAAATTTAGTCAATCAATCCAACCAACTCCCCCTAACAGAGAGAGTTAATATCCTCTACCTATGCTCGAATGAGGGAGTTTTACCAGAGTCAACATCCTCCCCCTAACGGGAGCAAGTTAATTCAACAATCCAATCAACTTTTTTTCCAGTCAATTTCAATAACCTCCCCCTAACAAGAGTTAATTTCCTTTTTAACACAATCAATTAAATTCCAGCATTCCTTTTCATTCTAGTGCACATTTAAATTCTAGCGATCATTTCCAGCATGTTTCAGAGGTTGGGGCATCCTTCAGTGGCATCATATCCCAAAACTAGTCCAACAAACTCCCCCCAATAGAAGCAATTGTCTGATTCAACCTCCTCCAAGCAGGAGTCATAAGAGAGTCGATGGGGTCGACCACAATGAGGAGGCAACGTGAGTGTCATAAGGGTTAAAATTCCTTCGTTAAGCCCCATCGGAAGTTAAGTTGCTTCGAGAGCAATTAGAAAAATAATTTAGAGCGATGAAAGCCAAGTTGCAGAAGCAACATGAGGTGGAGCTTCGATCTACCAAATTTAGGGACCTTTGTCCCTTCCCAGATGTGAAGGTGCCTACCAACTTCAACGTGACAAAGTTCCAGAAGTATGACAGTACAGGGTATCCCACATCTCACCTGAAAGCATTTTGTAGGAACCCTGATGCAGCAACGGGCAATGATGGGGCATTCATCTGGTTGTTTCAGAAGTCACTAAAATGTGATGCTTTGGATTGGTACATATCATTGAATTATCATAAGATAAAAAATTAAGAACATCTCTCCCAAGCCTTTGTCAGTGTACAATCTAAACACTGCGCCCAAAAGGAACAATCTCGCTGCTCTAATTAAGTAGAGAAGTGTGAATTATTGTCTACTTATGTCAGACGATGGCATGTCATGGCCGTCATGATGAAAACACTAACTGACAATAAGGAGCAAATTTCTATGGACGTTCACTCAGTAAATCCATGCATATCTAGATACCTTATTTAGTATTCGTATGGTAACTTTTACCAACTCATTTGCATCAGAAAATAAGTAGAAGCTAGAATAAGGGCTGAGAAGAGCTCCTCTTGGCCTCATTAGGCTGCCTTGGTAAAGTGGAAAGTGGAAGGAAAGCTTATAAGGATATGAAAATGAAAAAGAAAATGCTCTCATTCCTTGTTTGACAGAAGTAAACAATATTGTTGCCTTAAGTGAAGGTGCACAATTCACCCTTCACAGGGACATCAGCAACAATCTCAACAATAACAGCAAAGATGGAACCCACGATACTTCCATCAAAATCGGTAGGCAGCAGAGATAGAACCCACAGAGGCAACTTCTTGCCTCGTTATAGACACCCCACACAAAATGCGACTAAAGTACTATTCATACTTCGACTAAGCTTCGATAAAATCATCCCTAAACAACTTGAAAATCTAATTGATCAAAAGGGCAGGACCCTCGATACATCTCGGGAACAACCGACGGACCTAATCAACAGATCTAGAACCTGGCAAATCCAAATGAGTTGGATATTAAGGGTCCCCGGCACCTCCAGAAGCAACCAATGAATCAGATTGACAAAATAAAACCGTAGGCTCGTTGTGAGTCAACGATGACATCGTCATCCCTACTTTCATTTTTTGAACCAACAGGTGTCAAGGAACTTATCTTGTTAAACAAAATGGTGCCACGTGGACCGTGGGCTCACCACAAGCTAACGATGATCTGACATACTTTTTACCTGACCAAAAGTTATATCCGAAACCTACAGACACAAAACTCTTGAAAATAGGACACATGTCCACCTTCGGTTCACCACGAGCCGACGATCATAAATATCGTATAACAACGGCCATTCTGGGGGACCCAGTAATAAAAAAGGATAGAGAGAGACAGAAAGTGAGAGCTCAAGGTGGGTCATCTTCTCCGAAAACTTCGAAGACTTCTGATTGACACCAAGGCCCTGCCTGACTCAGAAAGCCAGCACTAGGAAAAACCATCTACTAATAAAAGCTAGTAAAGTCAAGAGTATGGTTAGAATTAGGGATATTTGACCATGTTATTTGCACAAAAAAGTTTGTCGAGCCACCCCATTTTCTTCGCACATTTCAAACCAATCTGCATTCTAGTTCACATGTCCCAGACACATCAAAAGCACACACTCACTTTCTTTTATCTTTTATTCTGCAATACTCTATTGTTTTTCATCTTTTTTACTTTATTTTGCATACTCGGGGTCTTAAACCCTATAAAATAATGCTAAAACTTCACTGAATCCTTCAAAAAATCATAAAATCCTATAAAATAGAGATCTCACATCGTGTGAGCAGAAAATGATATCTAACTCTTTCCTTTTCTATAACCGATGCCCTTATTCAAAATCTTTGATCGCGGATCAACTGTAGGAGTGACTTCAGTTGAAGAATTTTATGATTCATCTACCTTTAAGTGATTCAACAGTTTATAGCCGACCATAGATTCTAAAGTTTCATTTGGCTTTACCTTTTATTTTCTCTGCTTCATGTTCTCATTAATTGTACTGATCTTTATTATAAATTAATCATATAAGTGATTAGCATTTATTTTTAATTTTAATCATCTATTAATATTACATTATACTGATAAACATAATAACAATAATCACCGTTGTAAGAAAAGTCCTTAGCTTGAGGTAAAAAGATCCCATTCAGAAGGATTAATCGGCCTCCCTTTCTAAATTGTCCGATCGCTAGACATTAGTGGTTAGACAGTCAAATCAACCTTCACAGGTCTAATCCTATGATTGATCTAGCACCTAGAGTTGCAAATGTTCAATCGGACTTGAGTTGAGTATGACGCTAGCATGCCTAGCACTATTCTTTTTTTTTAGTACACTCACCCTCACTGGTAGTCACACCACAATATTAATGGCTACCCCCCCCCCCCCCCCCCCCCCCCCCCTTCACTCATCTACCACTTGAGCTATGGATTGAGGTGTTGCACTATCTTAATTGCACATGTTGGACTAAAAATAAGCTGTTAACACATATGGCCTCATGTTTGATTGAACTGCAGTACTAATTAGCACTTGAACCCATAACTAAGGCCCATCAAAAACTAACGTGGGGCCACGGGAAAAGGTGAGGATGGGACTCCCACAACTGAGTAAAGACCCTTTGAGTAAGCCCAACCCGTCTAAACATCGACTGGAGTTTCTGTATTTTTTAACTATGGTCTTAAGATGATCTACCGAAAAATCAAGCAAGGCTGCTCACCTAAGTGAACACTGATCCTCCACATGTATCGCCTTGTCATATACCTTTTTTCGCATTTATTTTAGCTGTCCGCTAAATCAATATACATCCTAAGCCATGCTAACACGTCTCTTTATCAATATATATTAAAAAGAAGAAGAAGAAGAAGAAGAAGAAGAAATAGAAAGAGCAAAAGAGCCAGCCAAAACCCATCTTCCCTATATATCAGATCCAAGGAGGGTGAAAAAGAAGTAAAACAAACAATGAACTGTAACCCACATCCAATTAATAAGAATCGCACCATCGAACGGTTAGGATCGACCGATCCCATTGATCTCCGTGATCTCTCCCACCCATGCTGGGGCTCACTGGATCACTGGCCTGGTTGTCATAAAGACGTGCAAGTGTCACGTGAGTGCATTGGAATCTTGCTACGACGTGGGCCGAGAACATGATATGGCAGTGAAGAATAGATAGATGTGGGACCCATGTCCAACTCCATAATCCGTAAGCGGATGGTCATCAAACAACATAAGTGGGCCATTGTTGGGCATGAGAACGAGACGATGTTCGGGTAGAGCCTCTGACGTGACAATCTCCTTCTTCAGATCTCCAACTGTGGCAGTCTCGTCGATCTCTACGTAGAAAAGCTTCCCTGTGAATATCTCTATCACGACTTTCATCTTCGCCTCTCTCTCTCTCTCTCGTCTACGTCAGGATTTGAAGAGGAGAAAAGCTTTCATACTCTGGTGGAGTGTGATGGATGATACGCAGGTCTCTCTGTCTCTCTCTCTCTCTCTCTCTCTAACGATCGTCTACGTCAGGATTTGAAGAGGAGAAAAGCTTTTATACTCTGGCGGAGCGTGATGGATGATACGCAGGTATTTATAAATAAATTACTTAGAAATTGCATACGTCGAATACAACCAAGTCAAATTAGACTGTCCAAATAATGAGTCGCAGTTTAGATGCATCATGAGCTAAAATTACGCTTATGTCGTTTATCTGACTATCGGATTGGTAGACATTAATCAGACGGTTATCAATGAAAATTATCCAACAGTCGATGAATCAGAGGTCAGGATTGTTCAACCAATCTGATTTTAGATTGTAGCTTCAGTTACAGCGAGTTACGCAATATGGTCGGTTTAATCTAAGTTAATATGTGGCTCTTGCAGAATTTCCGCTTCCGCTGCGTATCAAGCGTCATGCGCAGCCGGAGTATCAAATAACTTTACTACACTTGAAGAGAGAACATCATGAGGTCGGATCCATAGAAAGCTTTGTATGATACGTTTAATCTAAAAAGCCATGTGTGGGTCTGCCGTGATATTTCCATGACATCCAATCCGACCATCATGCTCGAACCCTAATTTTCTCCATGAAAAAAATTTTTCAAGCTGATCCAAAACTTAGATGGGCCACAACACATGGATAAGTTTGGAATGGGGATGCTCAACATTAAAAAAAAAAACTTTCAGATTGTGCGTGGGACCCACCGTATTTTTAAATTCCATCCAAACCATTCATCAGGTGCCTCCAACCAGAATGAACATACACCCAGGCCATTTGAAGAATCACGTGGGCCAGCACATGTGATTTTAGAAGCTTCAGGCATGATTTTATATGGTGTGGTCCACCAGAGTTTTAGATCATCCTGATTTTTGGATATAAGTAGAAGCTGAGGGAGGTATACATGACAGAAGGATGTGATGTTGTGCACACATCACGGTGGGCCCACTTGTTGCTTTGTAAGTTAAGCTTATCAAACAAAACTGGAGGTGGATTGAGCACGAGTTGTGCTACAAATTACAATCCGTGTATACGACTTCACCGACAATATGGGATACCTCAAAAGAAAGCGCTCAAAGTTGGAATATTTCAACCGAGAATCATGGACGGGAATTGCCTGGCCTCCTGCCAATAGCAAGTTCCTGTAAGTGGAAGCTATGTGAGGCCTACCATGACTTTCATGAGAAATCCAGTCCGTCCATCAGGTCATAAGCTCACAATAGAATAGGTTCCCAAAAATGAGGCAGATTGAAAACTTAAATGGGCCACGCCGTATGAAAAAATAGTGATTGAACATCCACCATTGGAAATTTAGTGGGGGCGGCGGAAATTTTGGATCATGATAATATGTGTTTTCAGTTCATCCCACTGGGAATAACCTTATTAATGGTTTGGATGGCATATAAACATCATGGTGGGCTCCAAAAAAAACTTCAACGGTGTGGATTTCCATTCTCTCTGCCTCCAGTCGTGTGGCCCACCTGAATTTTGTATATGGCTTGTTTTTGGACTGCTGTCCACTTGTGAACTTGTGGAACCGATGGGCAGAATGGATTTCTCATAGACATCGCAGTGGTCCCACATAGTTTCCGCATACACGCACTTCCATGTTGGCAGGGTCCCAGTCAAATCCAATATGGAATATTTTCAAGGCAGATTATATGGCCCACCATATAGACGGTATGGATCACTGATTACCAGAGTTCAAGTAATAGAATCAGTAGGCCACAAAACAACAGGGTTTGTAGTGACATGTAGACCGTCCATATTTAAGTTTCTCCAAACGAGTTGGAGATCTAGGCCATTCATTATATGGGGGCTACCGTCAATATACGTTGTCCCACAGATCAGTACCATCGTAGACACCCCTCTAAGGTGGGTCTTTATCGGATATCTTGATCAAGATAAATGGTTCGGATCTTACATGTTTTCAAAGTGGGATTTGAGTGGGAGATTGTCTTGGTTGATTTGAAGATGGTTTGGTGTTCAAAGTTGAGAAGTTAACTACACAATTAGCCCCATGTAATGATAAAGGTGATGATGATGACGTGTGGGCCCACCATTATTTTGGGTCCACACCATGTGTTGATTTAGTGTCCGACCAGATTTGTGTGGGCCCCACCGTGATGTGTTCGGCCATTCCTTTTTCTAAAGATCATGTTAAAGTATGGGACAAAAAAATGAGGCAAATTCAATGCTCTGGGGTACTTTACCTTTGACTTTAGATTACCTTTCAATGATCCAAGCCACTTATACCATGGGGCTCAGCTCGTGTAAGCAGTTTCGATTGGATTATTTCAACAAATTGAAATTTGGCATTTTTTATTTTAAAATGGACAGTCAGCATTACCTTAGCTAATAAAAGGGTTGAATATCTAATTTGATAAATCTTTCGGACTCCCTCTATCTAAGGGGAGCCATTTTTTTCTTTTTCTTTTTTTCTTTTTGTTAGTACATACCCAGCTGTTAATACACCCACCCCCATTGTTAGTCACACCTTGGTATTAGCCACCCCTTACTTGGAATCGGTACTAAGACTTCAGTATTAGTTGTACGCACATCCAAGAGGAGCCTTATCATATAAATAGTTTAGATTATTGAAAAAGGTTACGAGGCCTGACATATCTTTTTGCTGTAACTTATGATTAGAGGTGGGCACAAACCAAGCCACCTCGGAAAAGCTCGGCTTGGATTGGTTCGAATGGAAGTTCAAACCAAACCAAACCAAGCCTCTGAGTCAAGCTCGTTTGAAAAAACAAACCAAGCTCAAACTAAGGCAGTACTGGCTCGGCTCAGCTTGAAGCTTGATTTGATTCAGCTCGGTTTGATTCGGCTCGTATATTATAAGCACACTGTTTCCTATGGTGTGATCCACTTGAGCTTTGGATATGATTCCATTTTGGGATCATGTCCTAAATGATATGTAAAACAGATGGACAGCATGGATAATACATATACATGATGACATGGATAATACATAATACATATACATGAATGCACACTATTTCCTTACACTTGTAAAATTATGCTTGTGTACTTCTATTTGTAAAATACTCTTACATGTCTATTTTGAAGTTGCACTCCCTGTGGAGGATGATAAACATCATAATAAGATACGTTTGTACTTTTTTTTAATAACCTTTTAAATTCTTTTCTAATTAAAGAAACAAGGAAAGAAAGAGTAGCTGCCTGTTTGAACTCGGCCCGGCCCGGTTCGAAATTTTTGACCAAACTTATCCCGGCTTGAACCAGATTTTTCTGGAGTAAACCAAACTCGGGCCGCATGAGTCGGCCCGAAACCCAAACCAAACCGATCCACAAACTGCCGTGGTACAAAAACAAGCCAAACCAAATTAGGGCTAACTCGGCTCGGCCCGGATCGTTGCCCACCTCTACTTATGATGCATTTGAGCAAACCTCTTTTAATTCACCATCCATCAATCATCAGTAAAAGGTCAATAATGTTCACCCATATTGAAAGTGTCCCAAAATCGTTCTCCTTCCCATCACATGTCCAATTAAGAATGATTGGCTTTTTGCTTGAGGGGACCACTGCGTGGTCCACGTTGAATCTCTGAGGTGGGTGGTCTTTCTACTTCACTAATCCGACTTGAGAATCCGCCTAGAATCAACCTGTTCATTAACTGGCCGTAACAGACTTAACATTTAGTATTCAAGTTGCCTGTGCTCCTACCAAGGGGAAGCTTATGAATGTGATCAAGCTACATGGGGTCTGCTGTAATGTTTGTAAGAAATCCATTACATTCATCTGTTTCTTGACCTCATGCTTAGAACACAAGTTCAAAAATAGGCAGATCAAAATCCCAAGTTGGCCATTCGACAACAAGAAAAGGGGATTGAGTACTTATCATTGAAACATTACACATGTGAGGCCATCACGATGTTTATATGCCATCCAAATCATTTATAATGCCATCTCCAATGGGATAGGATGGAGTGAAAATATGGGTGGGGGTGGGTGGTACTATGAGGTCGAGCTATGTAGGCCCATCATGATGTGTGCAGAACATCTACGCCATTAGACAAATGCACCATTCTATGGTGGGCCACGAGCTTAAAAATCAAGTCAATCCATGACTTAGGTGGGCCATACCACATACAACAGTTGAGAAGGGTTACCTACCCATTAAAACCTTGATGATTGTTTATTGGGCCCATCGAGATGTGGTTCACGAATCCAGCCCATCCATTATGTGTGTCCCACTTGGATGAGGGGCCAGACAAAGTTTCAGCAATATCCAAAACTCACATGGGCCCCACTAAGTGCTTTTAAATGTTTTAGACATGTCTTTACATGATTGTAAATCGTATGGCCCATTTGAATTCCGTATACAACTGGTTTTTTAGATATCCCATAACCTAAAGGGGACCCATCAAATACACGGTGTTGATGTCTAATCTACATCATGGTGGGGCCCACACAACTTGACCTCATGATACCATTCCCCCCACACACCTGATACGAAACTCGTTTAGCATCTCTACTCTAATTTAATAAGAGCTACTTCAATAAGTTATTTTTGTTTTAGCTCTTGTTTTAAATAAGTTCATTTGGTAAAGTTAGACTTTTAAGTCCGAAAAAAGCTCTTATTTAAAGTAAGCACATTTTAGTAAAGCCTTCAAATAAGAGTTTTTTCTAAGGATAGTTTATGTCATTTTTTAAGATTATAACAATTATTATAAGAGCAAATCAAATGATTGTTTTGGTGGATCTTAACTTTCATGAACTATGCCCCAAATGACAAAAGAATAGATGACTAAGGACATTTTGGTCATTCATTATCTCGTACATTAGATGTGGCTCAACCACCATATGGAGCCCACCTTGATGTAGGTCATCCATCATATAGGGCCCACCATCCATGTTAATTGTCCTTTATGTGGGCCCCTCAATATCTACTACCCATCACTCATCACATAGAGTCTACATTTGATGTGTCATTCATGTGGGCCCTACCTTCAAAGTGGATTGTCCATCATGTGGGGCCCACTTTTGATATCCACCATTCATCATGTGGGGCGCACATATGTGAAACATCCATCATGTGGCCCACTTTAAATATGGGTCATCCATCATGGGAGACCTTAGATGTGGACCATCCATTAAGTGGGGCCCACTTGATGTGGACCATCCATAATGAGGGGCCACACTTTGGTGTAGGCTATCCATCACGTGAAGTCCACTCCGTCCATTATGTGGGCCCACCTTGATGTGGACCATTCATTGTGCAGGGCCTCACCTTCAATATGGGTCGTTCATCATGTGGGCCCACCTTCGATGACCATTATCCATCATTGTGGGTCCCACCTTTGATGTGGAATGCTTATCAAATGGGACCCACTTGATCTGCATGTTCCGTCATGTCGGGCCACACTTTGATGCGAGTCATCTATCATGTAGAGCCCACCTTTGATGTCACTATTCATCATATGGGTCCCACCTTTGTTGTGGACCATCATGCGGGGCCCACTTGACGTGGATAGTCCATCATGTGGGGCCCACCTTTGATGTCCATCATCCATCATGTAGGTCACACCTTTGTTATGGACCGCCCTATCATGTGGGACCTAACCTTCAATATGGGTCATTCATCATGTGAGCCCACCCTTAGTGTCAACCTTCAATCATGCGGTCCCACATTTAATGTCCATCATCCATCATGTGGGTCCGACCTTTGATGTGGACCATTCATCAGGTAGGGCCTGCTTGATGTGGATCGTCCATCATGTGGGCTCACCTTTGATGTTATTGTGCATTATGTGGGCCCACATTTTGTTTGGACCATTCATGTGGGGCTCACCTTTAATATGGGTCATTCATCATGTGGGCCTACTTGGAAGTGATTGTAAAGAGAAAAGAAGAGGATAAGATACGAATTACTTAAAAAGTTCAATAACAAATTTATCCAAAAATTAGTCTAAAATGTTTACCTACCTAAGTTAGATAAGCTTCTTTTAAATAAATAATAAAAAATAAAAAGTAACTCCTTTCAAACTTATAAAATTAAAGCTTGTTTGCCACTTTTTAAATGAATGAACTTTTTTACTAAATAGTTAAAGCTTATTTTTTATAAATACGCCAATAAGTTCTTATTTACAAGGACGCCAAACGCCCCCATGCTCGGAGGAATATTTCACTGACGGAATTCAACCTAACAGGGCAGGTGAAATACATGTACAAGTGGTTTTCTCACAAATTTTGTGGTGGACCTTATCTTCCACATGTGAGCTGCAAAAGTTTTGGATCAAACTGATATTTATATTTTCCCTTCATCCAAGTTTAATGACCTTATAAACAGTTGGATGGCAAATAAACATCATGGAAACATTAGGCGAGCACTAGGAAGTTTTCAACAGTGGGGCGTTCAATCACCATTGTTTCCTATGATATGGTACACCTGAGATTCGGATCTATTTATTTTTGCACCCATGCATGGACGGCATGGATATATGATCAATGCATCAAGATGGGTCCCACGGTAAGGGCCGCACCATCTTGACCGTGAATCTGGGGTCGCACCTAATCCGCACCCCAGGCGATACGTGTCGCAAAGTAATCGACAATTATGCGCTAATTGGAACATAACAACATTGTCCAACTGATTGTACTTGAAATCTTCTACAAACTCATTAAATATCTTAAAGTCATATAAACGGCTTTCTTTCGCCCACACGCGTGTGTACAAAGCTCATTTACACGCCACACCTGTGCTACCATCGCACCGTAGATCCAAGATCCAATCCATCCATCAGAATATCACCACTATATTGTTGCCCTGTCCCAGGAATCAGGTTGATCCACCGATCAGGTGGGCCAAACTATGCAAAAATGTACGGCTTTTAAAAACCCTGCTGAAGTTTTCTAAACCATCCACCTACTTCCAATATAAGAATCCAAATGCTGATTGGTCCAGCTTTTATTATTGGGAGAAAATGTACAAAGTCAGACCAACCTGATGGATGGATAAGATCTCGCACGTATGTGCCATGATGGCACATGTGTGACGTATACACAAGCTTTATTGCACACGTGTGCGCTCTTAGCCAAGCTCCAAAGCCTCCAATACAAATAAAATAGAAGCCGGCATGTCCAAACGTAGGATATTATATCCAGTAATACCTGGAATACCCTCCATACGTGGAATGATTTGAGATTGTTTGGACACACGTGCACGGGTATGGTCCACCGATATCCAAGTTTGGCACACGTGCATGAGATCCGGACAGTTAATCTGTTGGGCAATAGCCATAAATATATGTTAGCCACCTGTTGAAAGGATTAGCACTTTTTCATCTGGGAGATTTCTGCCTCATGGACCATTGACATTGTGGCCAGTGATATCAACGGGTTGGATCAAACAAGATGCCACTCTATGATGCTTGGCTTTGTAGTTTGCAGGATCTCCACCACACATACCTAGCTCTTCGCTGGGAACCATCACGGGTGGCCCTTTCACAAGAATTATACTGATCCAAAAATCCTGACCGTCCAATTCATTTATTAGTTGGAGTGTGAGCTATGATGGGGTTCATCAAATATTCATGTCCGTTGTATTTCTGCAAAGATGGCCATCTGCAGTGGGCCAACTCTACAAAAGGAACGTAGGCAGCATTCATGGTCGAGGACTGGAGGTGACGGTTTAAGGCCCATCACAAGAGTACTCAATGCAAGTTCCTGCGATCGAAAGCTAGGTAAGGGCCCACCTTGATTTTTTTTTTCTTTTTTTTTAAGATAACGAGAATATATTATACCTGAGCAAAGAAAACCAAAACTAGGTGGACCGCGCCGAGAAGGCAATCCAACTAAACATCCAAAAACCTGGCCCTTTGGGAGGCGAGCTCCGCAGCTTTGCTCTCCCCACGGAAGCATCTCCCATTCCTTTCTTCCCAGACACTCTACCGTGATGTTTGTGAGAAAAATCCGCCTTATTCATCCGTTCTTGTAGCTCATGTTAAGACATGAGCTAAAAAATGAGGCAGACTAAAACTCAAATGGGCCACATGACATGAAAAAGTGAGAGGAAAATGACTAAACTTAAAAACCTTCTTAAGGTTGATTGTGACGTTTATATGCCATCCAAACCATTGATAAGGTCAATCTCACTTAGAAGAACTGAAAAACAGAAATATTAGCCTGATCAGACCTTTTGTGGCTCCATGAATGTTTCAAGGTGGGCGTTCAATCCTCACTTTTTTCTGTTTTGTAGCCCACTTGATTTGTGGATCCACCTAAGATTTGGATGTGCTTACTTTTTTGGAAAGTGTCCTGAAAAGGGCCTGGAAAAATGAATGGACAGAGGGGATATACAACATATCATCAAGGTGGGCCCCACACAGTAAGGCTAACATCCACTGGAAACAGCTAATCCGCTATTGGGCCGGGCTCGTACCTGAAATATCAGAATTTTAAAGAAAATCCGGGCCGGGCCAGTCCTGGTCCCGGAACTAACTCAGGCCCGGCCCATTGACAGCCCTAATGGAAGACATCATTGTTATTATAAATATAAGTTTTCTTGGGAGAAAAAAATTCAATACTCTGGCTGACCATGCTGGATTATACTCAGGCGCTTAGAAGTTAATTACAAATTGCATCAAGAGGCATAAATTTAACTCAAATTAAAGTATCCGACTTATGATTTCCAGTTTAGATGCACCATGAACCAAAATTTAGGCTTATTTGCTTATCTTATCATCGGATTATAGGACATCAATTGGACGGTTAAATTGGAAAGTATCCATGAATCAGGGGTCAGGGTTTTTCAGCCAATCTGAATTTGGGATCGTGCATTAGCAAAAGTGGGTATCACAGTTTAGTCAGTTTAATTTGAGATAATGTTTGCCACGTGTACAATTTCAGAGCGCCTGATTATCAAGGGTCATGTTCTGCCAGAGCATCAAATAACTCCCCCTTTTCCTTGAGTTCGCTTTGCGTTCAAACGCAATGTGTGATCTTTCATAATCATGCCCCATCTCTCTTCGTAGGGCCCCTAAAAAGCATTCAAGTGATCAGAACCGTCTATATTCTTGAAATTACCGTTGATGAGATCAATTCTAAAACTGATACTAAACAGATGATCTTCGTCGTCAATTGACGGACCATATTCATATCTATTGACAGATGGTCAGGATTATTTCCACGGAACGGATTTCAAGCGGCCCCATGCACGATGTGATCCCAAGAATGCTATTCCGATCGGAAGCGGATTGGGTGGTGACCCCAACACTAACGATATCCCTGGTGACAGGACTCTAGGGGCCCACCATGATGTATGTATTGTATCCACGCCGTTCATCATTTTTACTAGCTCATTTTAAGGTATTAGGCCAAAATTGAAGTATAATCTAATGCTCAAAGTGGACCACACCACATGAACCAGAGTTGAAGCCTTCCTAATGCCCACTGTGATGTTTAATTGTCATTTAATCAGCTCATAAGGTCACAAAGACATGAATGAAGGGAAAATACAAATGTCGATGATTTTTCAACGGTATGCATTCAATTCCCACCATTTCTTGTAGTGTGGTCCACTTGATTTTTGGATATGCTTCAATTTTGGGCTCATGCCAGCTGGAAGAATGGATGGACGGCGTGGATCACGGTGGACCCACAAAGCCCGGTCACCAGGGATGTCGGTGGTGTTGGCCACCCACCCAATCCACTTCCAGTGCGTGTGTCTCGTGCGCGATGTACCTAAAGTGAGACATATTGAGATGGACAGACTCTTTTTCTTCTGATTACAGAAAAGAACGAGTTTGGTGACCCACTAGCTTCCAAACAAAGGAAAAGGCATCCCTTCCCCATCTCTCTCCTATAAAATAAGGGAAAACACATAGTCCGCGGGACCATGGTTACTTCTCTTGCCTCCACTATATATTCGTTCCGAGATCCATGATCAGACCGTTCATCATGCATATATGGATGGTCTATGATGAGAATACGAAACTGATCGGATAATCTAGTGAATCCCACTTTGGCGTGTAATCTAACGGTTAGCATTTAGAACCATAAAAGCCAAAAAGGTTCAGGATCTTGGAACGTTTTCTTCCTGATCTATCCATAGGAGAGGATAGCAGACAATGATTCCGATCAACAGGTGCGCCACATGTACCTTGGTGGGCCTCCAGGACTGCAATTTAAGATGGTCCAGCGACTACCAGACGAGTTCTCCCATCTGAAAGGTCCCAATCCCAACTCCCAACCCAACGTTTTGAACTTCAACGGATCTTACTGCGATCTCATGCGAGAAGATTCTGAAGAGGCGAATCGCGTCTCATGTTCCCACGCGCCGTGATATTCGGGCCAATAATTAGGAAGGTCCATCCCGGCGGACGCGGGTTGCGTCCTACACCGGCCCGTCACTAGCCGCGTCCAGCAGATCTGTGGGGCCCTCCGTGATGCATTGTTTATCCATGCCGTCCATCACTTTTCTCATATCATTTTAAGGCACGAGCTCAAAAACGATGCAGATCCAACACTCAAGTAGACCACACCACAGATGACTCTTGCAACTAATGCAATCCAAGTTTACTATTTGGTGTGGTCCACTTGAGCTTTGGATCTGCCTCATTTTATTGGTTCATATTTTAAAATGAACTGAGAAAAGGAATGGACGGCATGGATAAACAGATACATAAGGTGCCCCCTCAATCTGTGTGGACGCGGCTTCAGACGGCCGGCGTAGGACGCATTTCCCGTCCCATCGCGCGGCTTCGATGGATACCTGACTGCTGGGACACCGTAATACATGTGTCTTATATCCACGCCGTCCATCCATTTCTCCAGATCAATTTAAGCCACGAACCAAAAACTACAGAAGATTCAAATCTAAGGTGGACCACACCATAGGAAATAGTGTTTAGTGACCATTAAAAAAAATTTGTGGGGCACAAAATTTTTGGACTAAGCTGACATTTGTATATGATCCCTTCATCCTTGTAGCGTGGCCTTATCAACAGGTTGGATGGTAATAAATATTTTAGTGGCTGCTAAAAAAGGTTTTAATAGTGGTATTCAATCACCACTGTTTCCTATGTTGTGGTACACTGAGGATTTAGATCTGTTACATTTTTTGCCACGTGTTATAAAATGAGCTGAAGAAAAGAATGGACTACGTGTGTGTATTACAGCAAGCCACATCGAAGCCATGTCGGTCCATCAATAAAAACGCCCTGGCCCACAAAATAGGCCAAACTTCTCATCAGGTGGGCGCCCACATGTATGATTTGAGCTAACCACTTTTACTCATGTGAACCGAGGCGGATTGCGTCCTTCCTCAGTATGGAGAGCTGTGGAGTAGCTCACTGTGATGTATATGCTTATCCACACTGTGATGTATCTGTTTATCCACTCAGTAAAGATCTCCGATGTGTGCTCTGGTTGTGTACTCTGGTTCTTCTTACTCCGTTCAAGTTGTCAGTCCAGCTGGTGTGATTTATGACTCGAGCCCAACGTAATTTACGTGGATTGTAACTTACGTTATCAGTAAAAACCACGCCGGCTGGACTGACAACCTGGACGGAGTAAGAAACAGAGTACAACAGCCGGACTAGAATTTTTGTCTTACTTGCCTCACCTATTTGTCTATGTAGTGTCAACCGGGGAGGTGTCGTGCTAAACCTACGAAACGCAGGTATGATTCTTCCTGCGTTAGGCTGAGGGCACACTAGATAGACTACTAGGCTAGTAGACCCTTAAAAACGTTTCCGTCCTTGAAATTCCACGCTTGTTGGAGTACTAAGACATACACCCGGTACTAAGCCACTAGGTTTGATAGCGGCTCATCTTCGTTTTACACAGTCTAGAAACCGGATGTGGGGTAGCTTCCACGTTCGATAGTACATGAGCCAAACCTAGCAGGTTCGATTCAACGGATGTTCCTCACGTGCACCACGGCAGGACCATTATGCGATTACCCTCTTCAATTTCCACTCGCGCGGATGGCTTTTAATATATCTTGTAGAAATATAGGGATGATTGCACCACCTCCACCACTGGTTTTTTCATCCTTATAAACACCGCCCCTCTGGTTTTGATTATTGCAATTACCTCCGCTTGCCAGAGATGCATGAGGAAGGACCGGTATAAATGTGTTGGGTCCTTACTAAACAAATAGTGGGTCTAAGTCCAAAATTAGACTTACGAGGTGGGTTTGGATCCAAAAGTTTGAGTTAAATCACTAAATAAGTTAGGTTTTAGGTCTCCCAAAATTCAACATTGGTCTAATTTTTTAAAGAGTCCAATTTTGAAATTTGGCCTAACATAAAACAAATGAAGATCTAAAAGAAGTAATTTATTATATACATAGATTTTTTGTTCCTTTAGGAATAATTTATGGTAATGGTTCACAATCATTTACTACAACATGGTTATCCATCCATTAGCATTACAATACAGACCATTGGAATTGTGGGTCATATCATTGAAAGAGAATATACAAAATAATTATATGAATCAAAATCTTGAACTATATGGTTTTACTATTGAATTTAGACAACCAACTTTTGTTTTTATTGTAAAAATTGATAGCCATTGTTGATTAAATGATTTAGAATATTATTTGTATAAAAACTTAATTATAATTTTTAGACCCATGTGATAAATGAGTCAGGCTTAGGTTGGAAAGAACCAAGTGTTTCTGCCGAAAACTGGTTAACAGATGAGGTGCTCCAATCTCCTCCTTGAAAGGGTGTATGCTGCCAATCTTTTGAAGGTGTGTAGACCGAATTTGGATGAATGGCTCTGAATGATATGTGGAACACAAGAGAGACAGAGAGAGGGGGTGGTTGGGGACCAACCGTTAGTCATTCGATGCCTAAGTTAGTCTAAGTAGGAGATAACTAACAAGGATTTATTGGGAGAAATATCTAGGGTTGCATCTAGGAGTGTCTCCTATTTATAGAGCTCTCGGGGAGCTACCGGTGGCCACGATCACAACCATGTTGATGGGTACCACCTGGAAGGAGCGTTGTGATTGTCGGGGCGTGTTATCAGGGTGCGAATATGATGTTGGCGGTTGAGAGTTGTACTCCGTACACCATGGAGCCGCCCTTGATTTTCTCCTCGATCAATGTCGGTGTCTGCTGACTTTGATCCTTAGCCCGAGGTTGAGTTGTAGAGGGAGGCTGATCCGACCCGTATTTCAATTCAGTCTTAATCTTCAACTCTTTTCTAGTAGTTATATGGTCAATGTCGATAACTGGGTCACAGGGGGTAGGCTTGGGCTCGTGGACCTATGGGCTTTTGATCCGATCAATGTTCACCTCGGATTTACCCATAACACCAAGCATGTTCCATTAAATTAATAGGTTGAGTATTTTTTACTTAGGCTTGATGTAAGTTTTAACAAATTAATTTTTATATCCAAAATTAACCACACCAGATCTAAATGCCCATTCGACTCAATTCGACCCAACTCATTTACACACCTAGATATTATAGGGATCTGATGACATAAATATGCTCATCCCATGTGTCTACTTTATTCACGTGCAGGGCTCGTTATCATGCATATATTGTAACCAACCCAAATCATTTGGGGTTGTTTGGCTTTTAAGCAAATGAGCAATCATTATTATTCTTATGTATTTGTTGAAGTTGAAATTATGACTTGTAAATCAAGAGTCAAATACACTTATAAACAAATTATGTATAATAAATTGTAATCATTACACTTTTACATCTTAAAATTATAATTTTTATATTAATTTCTAGGTGAAACAAACAATGTAGTAAAATCATCGCTGCAGTTAAATGTAAGTGATGTCACTATACAACTACAGGAGTAACTAATCATTACCCACTTCCAATCATTTACTATTGTAATTGAAAAACCAAATAGCTATTAGGTGAACCATCCCCACCTAAAGATCTCAAAATTTACATAGCGGGCCACTTAATAGTTAAATCAACCTAATTTTTTGGGTTTTTCATTTTTACGAAGTGAATCGAGTGATTACACTGGACAGATTAGATGACGTACATGCAGTATGATAGGCTAATGCATCTACAACTAGCTACCCTTGAGATAGAATAATCCAATCAATTTCTAAAAAATAACAACGATAAAACATCATGTGAGACCATTGCCTGTGCTGGGATCATTGCCTGTACTGAGATTATAACCACTAGAATTGGTCTTCTCTACTATTCCCTTGATAGTTCTCCTCTCTGGGGAATAGTCTCTGATTATGCCACACTAGGTACGGTGGATATGTGCTTAAAAACTTTATCCCTTATTATTCTAATCTTATTGCAGGGTCTCGCATCTTTGTGCATAACCACTAAAGTCTTACAGCCATTAAATACTCGTCTTCCTCTTAATGGGAGATGCGCCTATTTGCTCGGAGGCTTCACTCTCTCATTTCCCAAAGTTACCTTAGGATTACTACTCGTAGCCTGCGGACGTCCCTCTCCAAATTCGCTGATATTCAAATGCGGTCTCCCTCCCGTTTTATCATTGACACTGAGATCTCTGCTTTGATGTGATGGTGTCCCGGGCTAGGGGCTTTCCCACGCCCCCTTCCTTTGCTCATTTTCCTCTTCTTTTTTCCCTTGCGCCCGAGATGAGGGTTACTTCATTTTCTTTGTTTTTTCCTTTCTTAGCGGCATGCCCCTTTTGTTGTATCCTTTTAGGCTTTGCCTAGGCAAGTAATAAGAGAGTTACCTCGCTTACTCCCCCCCCCCCCCCCCCCCCCCCCAAAAAAAAAAGCACCATGTGGGAGAATATACCATATATTTATAACCCATGTGGAGATATTTGTAATAATGCAAACTAGAAGGGAGGTATTTACAATTGTTAGAAATCAAGGGTAGGTGATTACAAGTATCCCAAATTTTTTTGTTTCAATTCTCCTGTTCTGAGATTGCTGCTTTCTCGTCTCTCCTACCCACCAAACGCTTTTCCTTTTTCTTTTTTTTTTCTCCCCAAATCTCCGCCGAATTCTGTCTTTTTCTTCCTCTCTTCCATCCTTCCCATTTTCGTCTTCTTCTCCTCCTGCGATCGAAATTCTCTGCTGAATTCTCGAAACGATTTCAGAAAAGAATCTATTGCGATGGGGAGGGAATCTCCCTCCGAAATCGAGGTCAAGGTCCATCCGCGTCGGGGCAGCAGCGACAACACCATCCATCCCCTGGCCGTCGATTCCACGGCGTCCGCCCCGCCACCCGCGTCCGTCCCGCCGCCGGCATCCGCGCCGGCGGTGCCCCCGCGGTTCCAGCAGTTCCAGCCGTTCCGCCAGTGGTTCCCGTGGCTGGTGCCGTCCTTTGTCGTTGCCAACATCTTGGTGTTCGCCGTCACCATGTTTATCAACAACTGCCCCAAGAACTCTTCCGGCTCGTGCATTGTCAAGTTCCTTGGCAGATTCTCTTTCCAGCCTCTCAAGGAGAATCCGCTCTTCGGGCCTTCTTCTTCGACGTCAGTCTCTCTCTCTCTCTCTCTCTCTCTCTCTCTCTCTCTCTCTCTCTCTCTCTCTCTCTCTCTCTCTCTCTCTCTCTATCCTGTTGTTTGATTGGGTTTCTTAAATTGAAATCGAATTGTTGATATGAATAATGAATTGGGTTTTCTTTATCGGATTTGGTAAGAAAAAAATGATTGGAAAGGGGATTTTAGGTGGTGGTATGTCATTTTTGGGGCGATGGTTGGTATCAGTTTTTCCTCAATGAGGAATTCTAGACTGGGAAAGGTTGAAATTTTAAATCGTGAGTTTGTGTAAATTCTGACAAATATTTTTGCTGGTAAATTTAATTCGAGGTCAGCACTCTGTGAATTGATGGTGTTTAATGCAGTTCTAGGGATATTTGAACTGTTGATTTGATGAGCAGCCATGTGAAGGAGCTATGGCTAAAAAAATCATGTTGATTTGGATTATCTAAGATGCTGCATTAGCATCCTGAAATTGGATGGTTAAGAAAAAGTGGAGGAAGCAACGAGCAATGGTCCACATTCAACGGGAGATCATTGCAGTGATCAGGTGGATAGGAGTATCAGATCACAGTGTTGAGATGCAACCCCCCCTCTTGGGGGTCCACCACGCCAGTGGTTGCAATTGCCCTGGAAGTGTGCGGCTTAATCCGATTGTCGAGTCAATAATTTCGACTCTTGCATCGCAAAGAAATGGACAAGAGTACACTCACAAGAATAGTTGGGTAGAGAGGGAGAAGTGACTTTATTGATATCAAACTTCTTCTTACAATGCTTCAGAAAAATCCACACTTTGAAAATTTTGAATGCCTACCTCCTTCACCACCATCCCTTTCATAGACCCTAAGTGAAAATTTGGGAGTTGAGATATTTTAATGCCTCATGGTCCGAGTTAGAATGAATTCCCAATGAATCAGGTAATGCCTCTAATGTCGTAGCGCTTGGACCA
Source organism: Liriodendron chinense (assembly GCA_003013855.2). Taxonomy (NCBI): domain Eukaryota; kingdom Viridiplantae; phylum Streptophyta; class Magnoliopsida; order Magnoliales; family Magnoliaceae; genus Liriodendron; species Liriodendron chinense. The sequence goes on along the minus strand of ML058427.1, from coordinate 437,769 downwards.
CCACACGGAACTTGAGATCATATGTGGAATAGTTTTTCCATGCATCATTAAGCTTCTTGCTAAAGAAAGTGATTGACTTTCCTTCCCAACTCAACATTGTACTAATGCCAACATTTGAAGCGTCACTTTTGATTTCAAAGACTATTGAAGTCTGGAAGTGTGAGAACTGGAGGTTTTATCTTCTATTTTTACGGTACTGAAGCTTTAGTCCACTGCTTTAGTCCATTCAAACTTGCCTCTGTGCATGTAAGGACTGGAGGTGCATAATTGCACTGAAACTCTGGATAAACCTCCAGTAAATTGTTGCCAAGTCGTGGAAAGAACAAACATCATAGATCTGAATATCGGTATTGCATCAGCCGATACGTCCATATCATATCCGTATCAGCATGACACGTACACAATACGAGATCGTATCAGCCCGATACGAAATAATTGATCCGTATTGGCTTATATCGGCATGTATCGGCCAATGCTGGACGTATCGACACCAATGTGGGATGGACGCGGATCAGCTACTGACAGGTTGAGTACCGTGACTCGCTACTGAAATGACGTCACCATGTTTTGTGGGCCCCACTATGATGTATGTATTGTATCCACACCGTCCATTCATTTGTGTAGATCATTATAGGGTATTAGACAGAGTGTGTCGGATCCAAAGCTGTAGTGGACCCCACCACAGAAAACAGTGGAGATTGAACGCTTACCATTAAAAACTTCTAAGGGCCACAGAAGTTTTTAGATCAAGCTGATATTTGTGTTTTCCCTTTCTTCATATCTTTGTTAACTTATGAACAGGTTGGATCTCAAATAAACATCATGGTAGACCCTAGGAAGGGTTCAACGGTGGGCATCACCCTCTCCACTGTTTTCTGTGGTGGGTCCACTCAAGCTTTCGATCTGCCTCATTCTTTGTCTCATGCCCTAAAATGATCTCTCCAAATGGATGGACGGTGTGGACATCAGGATGGGCCCCACAAAATACTGGTGACGTCACTTCAGTAGGAGTCTCGCTACTCAACCTGTCAGTAGCTAATCCGCGTCCATGTGGGATTGATATGGCCGATACAGGCTGATACGCGCATAAAAGCCAAAATTTGAACTTTTTATTTTTTCAAAATTTCACTCATGGCTCCTCTTTTTCTTTGTTCTTTTTTCTTTTTTTCATTTAAACCATGGACGAAGCTTAAAACTCATTTTAGGCAAGATCTAGACCTATTTTGGGTTCAAAACAAATGATTTGAATGGGATTTGACAAATCGAAATGAAGTGGACCATGACCGGAAAAATTGGAAAGAAGGGTAAACCTTCACTTTCTTTCTGATATTTTTATCTTTTTTTTGTTATATTTCAATGTAATGGCTCCTAATTCACCAAATCATGCTTGGTTTGTGTTCAATTAGGGCCCATTTTGTTGACCTTCAACAAATCAAACTGACAGTTACAGACAACATTTTCATCAAAGAATGGTCTGATACATCATCTTTGCATGTCCAAAATACAAAAAAAAAAAGATAGATTCTTGAATATCTTATATATATTATTACTCTTTTTTCTTTTTTCTTTTTTCTTTTTCCTGACATTTTCCTTAATTTTTTGGCTTTTTTTTTTTTTTTTTTTTTACTGATACAGGCCGATATGGTAGCCTTTATCGTATCGTTTTTTGGCCAAGCCTATACACCTGCCAATACTGATATTTAGAACCATGGAGGTGGGTCATTCTGCAATGGCCTTGACTTTCTCCCTGGTAAACCTTGATCCCTTCTACAGACACAATATACTAAAAAAATATAATATTATTGACAATGAGTGGGCATTTTTGCAATTTGATAAATGGTGACTCCCTCCGTAGTACATCAAATATTTGACATAAGTGATCAAGGTGAATAGATGAATCGGGATTAAAAACAGGAATATTATCGAAATAAACGACTAAAAACTTTCCTATAAAAGCACAAAGTACCTTTGTCATCGGCCTTGTGAAAGTGCTCAATGTATTTGAAAAGCCGAATGTCATGACAAGCCACTTGTACATCTTGTCTCAAGTCTTAAATACAGTCTTCCACTCTTCCTCAGGTCGGATACATATTTGATGCTATTCACACCTCAGGTCAATCTTTGAAAAGACCTTTGCTCCAGCAGCATGTCCAACATATTGTCCAAGTGAGGAAATGGAATTATGGCCCTTGATAGAGTGGAATGGTAGAACTGGTTTCAGGTAGCCAACCCCAATTAGTTGGGATAAGGCTTAGATGGTGATGATGATGATTCATGGTTTATGGAAAATATTTGCCGCATTCTTTCATTATGATTCAGTTGCATCAGTTTTGGCCAAATGTACCAATAGACCAAAATAAAATGAAATTGACCAACGTAACAAAATGGCATTTGTGGATTTTATTTGACTGTTCAATAGGCATGAGTGACTGTAACACCACAATCAGAAGAAGCCTAAGAGGTGCATCTAGGCAAGAGATTGTTCTCTCTTATATCTGAATGCCGGAAGCAGGTGTTATGTGGAGCGTTTGACTGCATTTCAAAATTGTTTAAGGAGGGTTTCTGTTTAGTAAGCGCTTGATGATCTTCATTTTTCTTTCAATCTAGTTGGGGTCTTTCTACGTGCAAATACTTGGAGGGTTAGAGTTTGTTGTCAAGTAGTTCATGCTTGGAGCTCTCTAGAGGGCATCTGCATGTATTTTGTCAAACAACCACGGTACTTTTTGAAGTCGCATGGGAAAAAGAAGGCGCTCCTGTTAGATACTTCAGATATACCTTACCATCTTTGTCAAACAATTAATGCATGTGCTGGTTTTCTTGTATATCTTGATCTATTCTGATGAGGAAGTATTACAAAATTTCAGTTCTTTCTAGAGGGTGAAGTGTTTTTCTTTGAAATCTGTTACTTATTTCGTTCATTTAGTTAGTGAAACCGAAACTCTTACAATTTAGTTGTTTGCCGTTCTGGAGGCGTCAGACATACACCACACAGACGAGGGAACGACTTGAGATTTTAAATTTCATTCCTGAAGGAAGGAAGCCTGTGCTGATAGCTGATATGCCATTCAATTTCGTTCCTCGAGTTGTATAATTTTAATAATCTAAAGGCGTCAGACTTACACTACACAATTTAATCCTTTGCATGTTGGATGATAGACCTCTGCTCCAACAGGCTGGATATGGAGATCTAAAGCTCCCCCGAGGGCCATCGCCTTTCCATGGTGAGCAGGGAAGGGATCGTATTTTGATGATAGATTGCCTTTAACAGAGAAATATGGTTCTGGTGAATTGTTGTGTCATGTCTTAGAGATGAGGCAAACATTAATCCTCTCCTTATCCACTGTTCCTACGTGGGTGCAGTTTGTGAGTGGTGCCTCCAGCAATTTCAAATGCCGTGGTCGATGCCTTTCTCTATCTCGCAGCTACTAGATGCTTGGAGGTTTTGTTGCTCTTGGCGGAAGCATTTTCCTTTTGGAGCCTCTGTTTTGTAGCTGTCCTTTGGGCCATCAGGGGGGAGAGGAACAGTTGCACCTTTCACATGCGTTCTGATCTCATCTACCATTGCTAGAGTTAAATGCCTTGTTTGCTGGTGGCCACGGGTCTAACGGCTCCTCTAGCCAGGGATCTATGCATTGTAATTGGTCAGATATTGTCTGTAATTTGATTCCTTTATAGTGGCCTTTCGGCTTCCCCTCTTTTCTTCTATTAAATCCTATATTACCAATAAAAAAAAGTTGTTTGCATTATTTGACATTTCATAGTTATTAATTGTGAAGGCTAATCATTACATTTATTATTCGTTCAGGCTAGAGAAAATGGGAGCTCTAGAAGTGAGTAGAGTGGTTGATAGACACCAAGGATGGCGACTTATCTCTTGCATTTGGTTACATGCTGGGGTTGTCCATGTACTTGCAAATATGTTGAGTCTTGTTTTTATTGGAATTCGGCTTGAGCAAGAATTTGGGTTTGGTATGTAAAAATCATCTTTCAACTTGTTTAATAAATGTCAATATCTGTTGTTTGCTTGAGGCCCAAATGTATTGGTTATAGAGGCATTGTACCATGCGCAAGCTGGGAGTTTGTACAGTACATGGTTTTCTGTTTCTACAGGTGGGTCCCATAGTTCAGTGATTAAAAATGTTGATATTATGGATCCCACCTTTGGTGGGCCCATGCTTAAGAAGTCTCTCAAATGGGAAAATCCTTCCCTTCACTTGGTGGCCAGCCAATAGATGTTAAAGAAAGAAAAAAGAGCAGTGGTCCGCACTCGACCTGAAAAGGCCAAGTTATTCTGAGGCTAGGATCTTCCAATTCTGGGAATTCTTGGTGCATGGGCATCCACATTCCACTGGAAGGCCCATCATATCAACAATTTGGGTTACTGAACTGTGGGCCTCACTTGTACAGACTGGAAACCAAAATTACTGCACACACTCTAGGTCCAAGCTACGCATAATGCCTTGCTGTTTATATTAGTAGTTACAATCATTATCTTTGTTGTTAATGTCTGCAATATTATCAGCTAGTACATCTGTGCATCCATTCACCTGCGAATGCTTGCTTCTTGTGTTATCATATGTAGGAGTTTGGAAAAATGTGTTTGTTTTATGTACACATACACTGGTAGTTTGCTAACTATCTATTTACGATTTTGCCTCCTTATATCAATGCTCCTAAACTATTCTATTTTCGATTTTGCCTCCTTATATCAATGCTCCTTAACTATTCTATTTACGAATTTGTCTGCTTATATCAATGCTCATATCTCAAGATGCATTCTGGAATGGAGAAGCATTTATTGAAGAATCTAAAGCCCATTTGGTCTTCTTACAGTGCGAATTGGCATGTTGTATATGATCTCTGGGTATGGTGGGAGCTTGTTGTCCGCTCTTTTTATCCAATCAAGTATCTCTGTTGGTGCTTCTGGCGCACTTTTTGGATTACTAGGCGGCATGCTTTCTGAACTCATCACAAATTGGACAATCTATGCAAATAAGGTACCAGTGGAACTTACTGCGTTTAATGGAAGTAGGATTTCTATAGAGATTTAGCTTCTTTAGTTGGAATGACATGATCCTCTGCCTGTCGATGTGTGTAGTGTCCCAGGGCCCTCTGAGTGTACAAATGGTTCCATGGTTCAGTGATCCATACCATTGATCTACTGTTCCCACTACACCCCAAAGAAATGCTTGGAAATCTCTGTGATGAGTCAATTCTAAGTACCTAACACTGCAAGATAGCTAGTAAATTCGACTAGGATTGGATGGTCCACCTTCCACAAAAAAGGGCAAAGACTGGATGACTAGGATCGTAAGATCTTGGAGACTTTTAGTGCATGGGCCATCTATGATGAGCCCAACAGATTAACAGTCTGGATCAACAAACTACATGCACCACCTGTATACATTCAAGGCCAAGTATGCTAAATGTCCTCGGGCTCAGGATCATATATTTCCTAGTTTTTGCTTACATCATGGCCATTTTCCTAACTATTTCAAATTTTATTGTCAGCTTGCAGCATTGTTGACTCTCTTGTTCATCATTGTGATCAATTTAGCCATGGGTATCCTCCCACACGTGGACAACTTTGCTCATATTGGAGGATTTATTTCAGGGTTTCTTCTTGGATTTGTGTTTCTGATTCGCCCTCAATTTGGATGGATTAGCCGAAAATATGTCCCTCCAGGATATGATATTGCTCAGAATAAGCCAAAACACAAGCCATATCAATACATATTGTTGGTCGTTGCTCTGACTCTTCTAATCATTGGGTAAGTTGCTGAAATCTGCTTGTCTGTATATCCTCTAAACATGCCTGTATGGTTCCACTTTCATTTCATTTTCTACCACTGAATAGGTATTGCAAAATCCAGGCCGAAGCCGACCCCAGGCCCAGCCCATTGACAGCCCCTACACTCATGCACAAGATATGGGCCATCGATTAGGTGGTGGGCCAGTGGCCAATAGCCATTGTGAATCTGGGCCCAAAAAACCTGTCTGGTCCATTCATCAAGTGGGCTACATCTGAAAGATAAAGATGGACAGTTTGAAAAAAGATTACTACACATTATATATTTTAACACACACACACACGTGGGGTCTGCCTCTTGAGTGGGCCTTTTTGTCTGGCCAAGGCATGTTCATGGTGCCCACCGCCTAATGAGTGGCCTGGATCCTGCACACGTTTGCCATGAATCACCTCTTCAATCTCCCCTCGTGCTATTGTATCTGCATTTGCTTGAAATACAACAATCACCTGTTTTTTCCCTTAAACTTTAATTAGTGATTTAATAGTGCTGATATATGATTAATTTCAGAGAATTACATATATATGTATCACCACCAGAATAGGCTTGTACCAGCTATTTAGGGTTGGCTTTACAAATCTTACCAATCATTCGAAATAGGAAATCTTAGACTGGCTACCTACCAAGCATCAACCCGCCTCCTTTATATTGGGTGGGAGTGGGACCCGGTGGCATACCATACCAGGTGTGACTTGCATACATATGCATGTAAATGCGCAAACTTACTTCCGATAGTTTCTTGTTTTCAACGTTAACTATGTTTACTAGTATCTCATTCCTTGATGTCCCTCTTTATTGTTTGAGCTTTGCTACACCCACACTGGTGTAGAAGGCAGCTCATGTAAATTCCACATGTGTGCAAGCATGGCCCATAGCTAGATATTTGAGCCATTCATGAGGGGGTCCCTGTATATATTCTGGCCCGAGAATCAGGTCAGTCCTTTAATCAAGTTGACCATAGTTTACGAAACAATGTACAGCTGAAGTTTTATAAGTCATCAGCTGTTTCTAACATGGTAGCCACCTGAGTCTATGGGTGGCAATAGGCTGAGCTAGGGCTAGGCTGGGGTGGACCCTAGCTCAGCCCTGGCGCCAATCAAGCTGGAAAGGCCATAGACCTATAGGGCCAGCCCTACAAGAAAAAGAGTGAAATCATTGAAGGTTTGAAATAATCCAATCTAATACTTTTTGGGCGTATATTCCATCCACGATGAGTCTGATCATACATACAGTTTGGATCATTGAAACATGACCCTTAATCAATATACCATCTTTCAAGTTTCAAATACACATGTACATTGAATGGGAACCACTAACAAGTGTCAAGTGTTCTTTAAACCATCCATTCTTTATGTATAATAGTGTCCTGCTTGATGATTGGACTAAGCCAATGGTATGGGCTGGCCATTTCATCATTGGCCCAGCCTGGCCTAAACACTGGGCCATGTTTAAAGCTTGTGCCCCACCTTGGGCCAACTTTAGGGGCCCTAGCCAATCAGCCCATTGTGATCCCTATACCAGCCTGATTTATGAAGTGAACATCAACAAGGTCAGACCCACTAGGTGGAAGACTTGGATATTACACTCGTCTGCCATGTGGGCACATGTTGTGCCACGTGGATGGTATCCCCTGTATATTTGTGTGGCCTTAGCAAACATCTCATGCATCCGACAAAAGAGTGCACTAGAGAAGGTGCCTTGAGTCCATAATGCATTCAATGATACAATTATTCTTGTCACTCCCTCTTTGGTTAGGGTGTTAGCAATTTCATTCGCTTCTCTTCTCGCCGCATGATAGAACAAGATGTTTATCCGAGGGCTACCTGGAATGCGGGCGACTCTGCTACCCTGTATCGGGTATGCAGTGCTCCAGTATGTGGAATGCTGCAGGTGGCTTTAATTGGGTCAATTTGGTGGAAACTACCAAGTATATGCAATGTATTTATATATACAAATTGATGTGGTCACTGATATAGGAAAGGATGGAAGTTATTATAAATACTATGTGAATAGCATTATATGTTTTGCATAAATCAAAGTATAGCTTCCTAGATTCAAAAAATAAATTTAAATAATGACTTGATCAACCATAAGGGTGTAGGATCATACTTTTGGGTCGTCTGAATTAGCAACACTGATTGCAAATGATCCATAATCAAGACATGCAATCCAGAATAGGGGGTTTTAGCAGTCTAGCTGAGTTTATTTTTCGTAGATTCTGGTTCATGAATTTCGTCAATGATAAAGGGCAGTCTTTGTTGCTTGATTTCCTATGATGAAGATGCCATTTTGAAACCATTTTGAGAATCTCCTTCAACATTTGGATTTCCAAATTGCGACAAGGTGAATGATCTCTCAAACCTTGCCGATGAAGAGTTCACATCGACTGCTCATCCAAAGCTCCCAAAACCAGCTGGGTCGGCCATTTTGAGATGTCATTGAATCATTTAGTTTATACCCTCTTAGTTTCATCTCTTGTAATAGAGTGGGCAGACCAAATCCTTCCCAGCCTGTAGAAGTGAGAATTTGGCAGCTCCAAGAGCCAAATCCATCATCATTCTCGTCTGAATAGTGTCTCTCTTGAGCTTTGTTCCTCAAGATGTGGCCCACTTTTTGTGCAGTCCACGTGTCAATCAGTCTCAATTTCCGTTTTGTTATGCTGCATTTCTTTTCTTGCCTGATCTAATCAGCCCAAAGTGGTTTCCCCTAAATGTTTTGAGCAAGGTCCCAGGACAGCAAAGTTGTCAAAGATGGTTGCCTGTACCTGTATCTCCCCACCCAAATTAATGAAGGCACGGATCTCTTCATCATCTTCTTCTTTTTTTCCCTGCTTGTCCGAAAGACTTGTTCTGCCCATCAATCTCTTTTGCAGACAGAGACAGAACAACTCATCCAAGACAAATTTCTTCGGTATGCTGAATCCTTAAGAACAGTGTTACCTAGACATGTAGCGCACTGTCAAGTGTCAAGGTGTCCTTAATTGTCCAGCATGGCAAACTTAAAATATCTAGGCACGGAGGCACTTCCATACACAAATTAATAACAATTTAAGTAAATAAATAAAATTAAATAAAACAATGAAAACAGTAAATACAGAGGAAATTATAAAGAATGTTCATGTAGTTCCAATGGAAACAAATTCCTAGTAGTTTTTAGGTAACAAATAATTGATTAACAAAACACAAAAAGTCATGGCTAATCATCAAAGGGAAATAGTAGTTCTTATGAGCATCACTTGCTATTTTAAAATATATTTAGAACTTCCCCCCCCCCCCGGGAAAAAAAAAGAACAAAAAGGAATAACAAAGCATGTACTTTTTTGTTACATTGGCCATGTAATGGAAAATGAACTGGAATCTAGACAGAGAAAGTCCTTATGGGTAACTTCAAGAACAAGAGAATGGAGGCAAGCTCGAGGGCTAAGAGTGAGAGATCTCTAGCTTGACAAAATAAATTTACATAAAAAAAAAAAAAAAAAAAGAGGTAGGTTAAATGAAATCCTTGTGCAGAAAAATGTTGGGACACTTACAACACGACACTTTTGGATGACATCACTAGGGAGTCTAGGACATTGTGTCCATACAAATTTTGAAGCGCCATCTTGTCCAGGAGTGTCCTTGTGTCCCCAAGTGTCCGCACAGCAAAATCCTAGAAAGTGAAGTGTTCAGGTAACATTGCTTAACAAGACAGGAGAGTAGCTTCTTACTGGCCACACCCGTTCCTCATTGCATTGAGCATAGTGCCTAGTAGAGTATCAGTGGCTGTAGACTGTAGCTTCAATGTCAGTATCTATATTATTGATATGGCAGGTGCCCGATATGAAACGACCAGGTAATTTTAAAATTCCCTGGTATTGCGGATTATTTCGCATTGTATCGACGATATCACACGATATTCTGAAATATCATGGGATATCATTGAATTTCAGCCTTCCCCTTTCCCTTTCAAAGCATTCGACTTGAACCAACTCACTCCCAACGGGAGTAGATAGTAACACAATAGGAAAAGAATTTGCGTGTACCAATGTAAGTCATGCTGTTTTCTTCATGATAAGTCATTGGGATCGCAAGCCTCTGAAAATGTGTAGTTTTCTGATGCAGAAGATTCCATACTTGTGAGGCGTGTCGCTCAGTGATCAAAACCATTGATTTGATGGGTCTTGTGGTGGATGATGGATGCACCAAAAGTATTTGAGATTGGGAGATCCTAACCCTTTGTTTAGTGGCCTAGACATAGGTAAGAAAAAGTAATCTAATGATCAACATTCAACGGTTAATTGGCCAAATATCGATAGGTTAGGATCTTCCAATCACTGAGAACTTTGGGGCATCCCACATCGATGGTGGGGCCACATCAGATCAACTGGATCAGTGAACCATGGGAACTACAATCAGATTATACATTAGCTAAAGCTTAGGATCTTATAATTCCTTTTTCTTCAGAACATGCCATTGTTTTAAAACCCAGACATTGGTTTAACTTGTGACATGTATAATGAATAAATGATAGGAATCAAGCAGCTAAACCCCCTATAGCACAGCTGGTAGTGTATTTGTTCTGTATAAAGTTGGTCTTTGTTCAAACCCCACATGAACCTGCCGGCTGAACCATCCGGTCAGTTTCAGGTTTTAAACAATGGATGGTGATTTTATTAACATGTTGTATCTACAGGCATATTTCCATTCGGTTTGATTAAATTAGATTTTTCACACATCGATATAGTTATGACCTAATGGAATCTAATCCAAACCCATGCTAACTTTCACAGGTTTACAGTTGGCTCGATCATGCTCTTCCGAGGGGTGAATGGTAATGACCATTGCTCCTGGTGCCATTATTTGAGTTGTGTTCCCACGTCGAAGTGGAGCTGCAAGTCAGGATCCATCTCGTGCTCGGTCTCTCTCTCTCTCTCCCTCTCTCTCTCTCTCTACACCGTATGGTCTTTGAAATGGATGGCATCCAAGAAATGCACCAGGCAGTGCTCCCAATGACCTATTTCCATCGAACACATGCCATGCCATGCCAACTTGGTGTTAAGCTCATTCCTTGTAGGAGATGATCTCAATGCCTTGGCTTTTTGGGCAAATGGGCACACTGCCTAATGGGGATTTAAAAATTCTAAAAATCACCTTTAGCTCTGTTTGGGTGCCAGATTGAAACCATTTAATTTTAAATCTGCACCAAACTGGCACAATCACAGGGAGAATCGCCCTTGACCCCTTCCAGGAAAATATCAAATTACCGCCTCCTGTAATATGTGATTGTGTGGCACTAGTGCAAGATTTAAACCATTCATAAGCAGGACAAGAGAATGGCCCTTCCCTTAAGAAAGAAAGGGGAAAAAAAAGAGAGGCCATTGGATAAGCAGTTGGGCCACAATTATGGACATAATCTTTACCACTGTGATAAATTTGAAAATGCCGACACCATGTGTCACACCTGTCGGGGATAAACTGATTAAGCACATTTCTTTGGGTGGCACCCAAACAGGCCCATTTATACTAATCATCGTCTTGTTATGCTTCATAACCCTCAAAACTCAAAAACAAAAAATAAAGTGAATTTTCCAACTTCTTATTGCAGTCGACAATAACGGGCAATCATCTCAACTTGACATGCCTAACTAGTGGGAGAAGCAACAGCTATCCGCTCTCAGATGCATCGTCAGATGATAAGGTAAAAGATCTATGTACTCGGCTTTGCACTTGATATATCTGAGGCCCATTCAAGCTTTAAGAAAGGTGTAGATCTCTCTTCCTCATGCTATATAGTTGCTGATTCATGTAGAAATGAGATGCCATGTATGAACTACCGTCACAATCCTTCGGTGATATTGCTTCATCTGTGCATTTGTTTAGTGAAAATTCCTTTTGTTAGCATGTTTGCATGATACAAACCATCGAACATCAGCGGGCATCAAAATGCTCAAGAAATAAGTAGTTTGTCCAGATGTCGGTAAGGCGCGTTTGGATGCCGTGAAATAGCGGGTTATTTTAAATCTCTTGACGGAAAAATGTAGCTTCCTGAATGCGGGATCCCTTTTGAGGCCTTTAAAATGCAGTGCCTTCATTAAGGTGAGATGATCTTAAAACGCGATTAGAGGCACGTCCAAACGCAATCTGAATCCAGGGAAGATGCAAGATTTCAAAGTCCATATTAGAACGTAAGCCACCACAGTCAGCATGCAATATAAAGCGATTGTAATTTCCCCTCCAGGAATATTTGTCTTGTTTGTGAGATCCGGGCCGTTCACCAGGTGGATCTGCTGTGTAAGTGCTATGGCAGCGATGGTGTGGTGTTCAGCGATGGTGAAGGTGCATGCCTCCACTCTTTCTTGGGTATGGGCCACTACATGGGGGAACTGTCAGGCCCAGGAAAATTCATGTAAGAGCCCAGCTGATGAATGGCTCAGATCTCATAGACGCATTGAGGCGTGTTGGGAGAGTACCAAGTCCTTGAAAGGTCTTATTTCAGGTATATAAGAGTACCTTGGTAGCTTATCCATGGGCCGCCATTGGTAGAAATGGACCCCACCTGCAAAACGCGATGAGACCCTGGCCATTCATTGCAAGTGTTCCAACCAAGGGTCAAGATGAAATGGACTAGACTAGAACAGTCATAAGATTGTTCCGTACATCAGGTGGGCCACACACGAATTGGATTGTTAAAAGGATGATGACCAATAATCCAAGTTCAGTGTACAAGTGTGGCCCACTTGATGGACGTTGGTGATTTTAGCGACGGCAAGTTTAAGTATTTTAGTGCGGGGCCCACCCGGCCTGGACTTGCACCTGGGCCCAGTTTCTTCCCATGTGGCTGGACTTGGATTTATGTTCAGGGCTCATGGGGCAGGTTTGGACAAACTTCGCCCCTGATGAATGGCCTATGTCTTCTACACCACGAGCCATCAGATGCAGTTCACTAGCACTTTATACTGTGCTCAAGACATAACATGCAAGATCTAAGCTGTCCATCAAGTGGACCTCGTCTTGTGGCAAAAAATCAGGACGACGGGACCGTTTCATTTGGCGGGTCATAGAAATGCGTAGACCATGGACAGTTGGGCAATAGGCAATAATCTACTTTTATGCATCTTTATACATTGTGGCTCACCTGATAAGCAGTCCAGTTTGATATTTTAAACTGGCAATCTGCACCCACGGGTAGCAATGGGTCGGGTCAGGCTAGGCCTGGACTGTACCAAACCAACCTTATAGATCTATGGCCCGGCCCGGTCCGGCCCAAAATTAGCATGGGCCTAGTATAGTAAGCCCAAGCCTAACAAATTGGTTGCCCTGGGGCCACATTGCCTTACACGAAATTTGATAAATTCTATCCATTGATCAAGAGGGCCACACATGCACAAGAAAAATGGACATTTTAGAGGAATGAAACAACGGTCTGCATTCAAGATGTATGGTGTCGCCTAACAGATTGCAATGTATGAAGTCGGGGTGGGCGCGATGGCGGTAAATGCCTTGAGACCGGGCTCCGCCCATCTATGTGAGGTCCATGCCCAACCCACGGAACCAGCAATGTGGGTCGGACCTGAACTTATGGCCCACCTGGATGTATTCCTTGTAGATCCATGCCGTTGATCTGCTTTTCCAGATTATTTTGTACTATGGTACCAAAAATAAAGAAGATGAAAATTTTGGGTGGACTACACCATAAGAAACACTAGTTAATGACCATTAAAAACCTTTTGTGAGCCACAAAAGTTTTCTATCAACCTGATATTTGTTTTTTCCTTTCATCCCTGTCTACGTGACCTTATCAACAGATTGGATGGTCAATAAACATTACGGTGGACTTTAGAAAGTTTTTAATGGTCACTGTTGAATGATAACTGTTTCTTGAGGTGTGGTCCACCTAAAATTTGCATCTGTTTCATTTTTGGGACTGCATCCTAAAATAATATGGAAAAGCAGATGGACAGCATGGATCTATAAAGAATACATCCAGGTGGGCCCTAGGTTCAGGGTCCCACCCACATTGCTGGTTCCGGGTCTCACCCAAGTCGCGCCCGATTGAATGGGCGGAAATAGAATTTCTACTCTTGCCACACCTAGGGCTCTCAATGGGTCGGATCTGGATCGGATCCAGTTGGATCCGGCTCCAAGTCCATATATCTGTAGACGGATTCGGATCCAACTCGAATCCAAAAGGTGATATCCATATCCGATCCATTTATAAATTGTTAGATCCATTTCCGATCCAAAATCCATATAACCATCGGATTCGGGTCAGATCTAGGTCCGAATCCACCCCATTACAAATTTAAAAATATATATGATATAAAATATATAATATAATATATTTAATTTAGTAGAAAAATTATGCAAATCCCACTATTTACTATGGTATGGGCACATGGCCTAAAATAATTTGTAAAACGGATGGTCAGTATGAATATAACATATAACGTAAGGTGACGATGAGTCGGATCTTAATCGGATTCGGATCAAACTCGGATATATTCCTGTGAATCCATATGTTATCGCCAAAAATTGGCTAACAGATGTTGGTCAGGGACCAACTTTGATTCTTCGTCGTCTGATCTTCACTCAAAGATGAATGGTGTAGATTGGGAACCTGTAATCACCAAGAAAGGTTAGGACCGCCACCGGTTGGCCCGGCTTACGGCCCTCCGATGGCAAAGTCAGTACGGATACTGAAAGGAAAGATTGTTGAAGTTTTTTTTGTGGTCGATCCCATACCTGGAGAGAGTGCGGAGGCATCTTTATAGATAATTATTGGCGAGATTTAATTGGATCTTGTTGGGATAATCATTATCTTATCCGGATCAGTGGGATAAGCTTTATCCTTATCTTATCCGGATCAGTGAGATAAGCTTTATCCTTATCTTATTTGGATCAGTGAGATAAGCTTTATCCTTATCTTATCAAGAGGGATAAACCAAGGCAGATGAGGCCAGGCCTCTTGCCAAGCTGAGGGACGTCCTTGCCAGAGACCAGAGACCAGAGACCAGGTTGAGATCAGAGACCAGAGACCAGGTTGAGTGCTCGCATTTGAGACCAGAGACCAGGTTGAGTGCTCGCATGTTGAGACCAGAGACCAGAGACCAAGTCTGCTCGCATGTTGGGAGCTGCTCATATGTCGGGAGTGGCTCATTACGGGAGTGGTCATATTCGGGAGTGGTCACATTCGGGAGTGCTCATATTCGGGAGTGCTCATGACGGGAGTGGTCATATTCGGGAGTGGTCACATTCGGGAGTGCTCATGACGGGAGTGCTCATATTCGGGAGTGGTCACATTCAGGAGTGCTCATGACGGGAGTGGTCATACTTGGGAGTGGTCACATTCGGGAGTGGTCACATTCGGGAGTGGTCACATTCGGGAGTGGTCACATTCGGGAGTGCTCACATTCGGGAGTGGTCACATTCGGGAGTGCTCATATTCGGGAGTGCTCATGACGGGAGTGGTCATATTCGGGAGTGGTCACATTCGGGAGTGCTCACATGTTCGGGATGCGACCCCTTTCAACGACCACAAGCCGAGCTGCTCACATGTTCGGGATGCGACCCCTTTCAATGACCACGAGCCGAGCTGCTCACATGTTCGGGATGCGACCCCTTTCAACGACCACGAGCCGAGCTGCTCGTATCTCTGAAATGCGACCCCTTTCGTCAAGCACGAGCCGAGCTGCTCGCATTCGGGATGCGACTGCGATTTCTCTTGAGCATCATCTGCTCATAGCCAAATTTATCTACAACACCATATCCGGTCCATTTAAGTAATCGGACCTATTTTAAGATCCAAATCCGATCCATTTAACTAATCGGACCTATTTTAAAATCCAAATCCGCATTAAACGGATTCGGAGCGAATCGGATCTCGGATCTGACCCGCTCCATTGAGAGCCCTAGCCACACCACCATTACAACATGGTCCACCTAAAATTTGCATCTGTTTCATTTTTGGGACTGCATCCTAAAATAATCTGAAAAAGCAGATGGACGGCATGGATCTATAAAGAATACATCCAGGTGGGCCCTAGGTTCAGGGTCCCACCCACATTGCTGGTTCCGGGGTCTCACCCAAGTCGCGCCCGATTGAAGGGGCGGAAATAGAATTTCTACTCTTGCCACACCACCATTACAACACTATTTTTTCCTCTCTTTTTTCCCCTTTTGATTAAAGGGGGCGGAAATGGGATTCCTTCTCATTGTTTTCTTTCCCCCCAAAAAAGAAAAAATATATACATATCAAAAATATTATTTTTACACCTTTACCCATAAAACTTTTCAATTACAAGGTGTGACAGCATGTAATGTGTTTATTTAAGGTCTAATGATTGATGACATGTGCACTTTTTACTCTCACAACATCTTCAATTAAAAAATGATGAGGAGCTGCTTTCTTTTCCTTACTTAGGTCCCCTCTATATTTATCTCATATCTTGCTATAAAATCTCTTGTAAGAGAAATCAGAGTAAGGTAGAGATTGAAGAGTCCTAATAATCTTATTCCAAGTGATTAAGAACAAAGTATGTCTAAGAGAATGACAGTCCTCTCTTATCTCATAGAGAAGTGTCAAATTTTATTTTATTTTCTCTCTAGTCACATTTCTAATGAAGGTACATTTGTTAAGTTTATAAAATATATTCATTGAGTAAGAGCAGGGCTGTCAATAGATCGGGTTGGCCCGACGAGCTTTTGGGCCTGGCCCATATTGAGCCGGGCTTGAACTAGAGTATCAGGCCCACGGGTCGGGGTCGGGCCTAAAGTACAAGCCCATTTTTTAAATGGGCCGGACTTGGACTAGGATGTTTAAGAGCCCGATAACCCGACCCGATCCGAATATATATTTTAATTTAAAATTTAAATTAAAACATTTATCTTTTCAAAATTTAAATTTTAAAATCTGTCCCTCCTAAAACTCCTTTTATTCTCTATAGTGTTGATTATTTTTTTTTATATATGAAAAAGCACAAGATTAAAGGGTAATTTCTTTCTTTATGTGAAAGGTCAAGCTTGAGCTAGGGCCGGGTTTAGGCCGAACCCTGCATTTGTATCTTGGGCTGGGCTTGGGTTAGACTATTGTGGCCCGTTACGAGTATGGGCCAGGTTTGGGCATAAGTTAAGAGAGGCAGGCTGGGCTTGGACAAAGCTTGGCCCGGCCCTAACTCAGCCCATTGACACCTCTAAGTATGAGATTTAAGAGCTTCAATCTTCTCTCTTGTGATTAAGAGGAGAGCACATTCAAGGGCTTATTTGTTTCACTAATTACCATAATATTGTAAAGGAAATGTGTACTGATTATGAATTACTTTACCTATCTCCCGACAACATTTGCATTTGATTGCCACACACTATGTTTGGTTTAATGGCAATAAAATGATAATGATGACATTTTTACATTACTTTAATGTCAATTCATCATCAAAATACACTAACATTTCTATTTAGATTCAATATTTTCATGGTAGCGCTATGAAAAAGTGCAATGATTATAAATTCATTTACCAATCTCTTGAATACATTTGCATTTGAACAACAATTCACATATTTGGTTTGGCAATAGTAAAATCGTAATGATAGCATATTGTTGGGAGAAAGATCCCTTCTTAACTAGACCCATAGTAATATCGGAATAAAAAAGAAAGGAAAGAAAGATTCGACGTATTCACACCAATCCACTATGCTCAAAAGTAAAATTGAATAAGTAGTTTTCAATACAATGACGACCCTCGACATAACATATATTACCCCAAATGAATTAAGGTTTACATAAAAACACCATGTGAAATTATGAAATTGACCTTTGGATTAGGAGCACGCCCCTGAACCCCTAATTAGAGCTGGACACGAACCGAGCTAGCTCGGTTCGAATGAGCTTGACTCGGCTAGACTCGAAGGTTGAGTTCGGGCCAAGTTGAGCTGATTTTTTTAGCTCGAGAGAATTTTGAGCCCAACTCGAGCTGGCCTGAGCTCGACTCAACTCAGCTCAAAGCTTGACTTGAACTCGACTCGACTTGAGTTATAACTTAATTATATAATATTATATTTATATATATAACTTAATTAATATTTAATAATTTATATTATATATAACATAAAAAAAGGCCTGCTCGTACAAAAACTAAAAGGAAAATGCTTGAGCTCAACTCCACTCGAAAGCTTGAACTTGAACTCAACTCAAAAGCTCAAGTTACAAACTTGGCTCGAGCTGGCTTGAGCTGCTGACCAAATCGAATCAAGCTGGCTAATTGGGCTCGAGGACTAAGCTGAACTTAAGCTGTTGGCCGAACTAAGACAAGTTATGCCAAGTTCAACTCAATTCAGCTCGGTGTCCAGCTCTACCCCCATGCAAGGAGGCGCTACCCCCCTGTGACCCCTGTAATGATTGACCCGTGAAAGTGCTGGTTGGATGAATAGTAACACAATTCATGGAGTGATTGGTGAAACAAACAAGCCCTGAGATAAAATTAGTACTCTTATGTTACATGCAAAGTTGTAGTGAGGTTCATTTTTCTCTACTCATATCCATTGGTTAATTCGATGACACATTTCACTAGAGTTTTTTTTTAAATTTTTTAATGGTTGCTTCATTTTCTTCTTCCTACACTTTCTGCTCATGCATATTTTATTCTATTTATTTATGTTCTTTGAGCCATAAATTATTGCATGAGCTTGAAAACTATGAGTAAATATTATACACGTGTAAGTGTAGAGAAATGCTTCATAGTCACATTCATTTTAGTTCTACTTGTAATTTGTACATGTTAGACAAAAGAATTATTCAATCAAAATTGTAAATCTTGAGCCCGTAAATTCTATCTACTTATTTTTATTTATACCAAAGAGTTATTCACTTAAAACTATTGACTTTCAACCTTATGGATTTTACCCACTTAGGGTTGTTTGGATGCCTATAAAATCCTTTAATTGTAAAGAGTTTATAAGTAAATGATACCTTTAATTGCCTGCAAACCCTTTACAAGTAATAAATATTTTATAGGTTAAGAGTTTTTTACAATCTTAATATTCTATTGTGTTTTAAATTATAGGAAATTTGATTATTGGCCCAATGGTCTTTATTTTATTTGTTTAATTCTTTAAGACATGCTTGCAACTAGCAATCTCTTTCACCCTCTATCCAACATCTCTCTCTGCTTGCAGCTAGTAGTTACCTTGCAAAAGTTTAAAGTCAAACATTACAAATTGTAAACATTTTATATTTGAGAAAAGGTAATAAGTATCTTTATAACTTAGAATTTTACAAGCATCTAAATGATGCCTTACAAGTTGTTTGGCTCATTGTATTTGAGATGATTCAAGTGTGTTCAGATGTATTTGGAGGGTTTAAGAGCATTTCATACCATGTATTTAAAAGTGATAAAGTTTGGATGTAATTTGAATCATTTGAAACCCTTGCTTTCGAAATCACAGCTGATTACTGTTGTTTACACCCATTTCAGCACCTGATGTTGACCAATAGGAAAAAAGTCATGTATTAACACTACGAGCTTGATATTCACGAAATTATACCTGCATCTAAAAATATCTTCAGTTGACCTTCCTTCGACGTTACATGTTTTTTTATTAATGCGGTGGCACAGACCCTCACGCATGCCTCTAAGGGAGCGAACCGTCGCATGCCACATGCTCACGATTTGTGAGCTAAATAATGAGGTAGTGTACATGGTACATCTATAAAAGACTCATTGAGAAAATGTACCATATCATAGATCAGGATATGATACACTCGGTAAGGTCATCTTTCACAGTCCTTTTAAAATGGGAGATCTTTCCAGAGACGTTCAGAGGGTCTGCGAGTTCGAGAAGGTTCTGATTATTCGAAGAGCAAACCCTTATTTAAGCAAATCCAATTGTGGTTTTGACCCAAACCAAGAGAGCATAAACACACTAGTAGATTGGGTCTCCGTCTGTACAATAATTTAAATTAAAATAATGAAAGACCTCGATGAAAGATCTGACCCGTCCGATAACAGATCGGTATCGGGTGGACCAAGTTTGTCTATCGGTGAGCAACAATTTAATATAAAATGCAAGAGGTGTTTTGATTGGGTCACGCATATGTATGGCCATGATTGATTTAAGGTACGAGATCAGCCTTACATGCTCCATTGATTGATCCCGAATCTGATTAGTGGGGTATGAAGATCTCCCGTAGTAAGACCAATTATGAGATAAATATCCAATAAACAAGTAGTATTAAATCCATCAAGTCTTTTCTATTATGAATGCAAAGCCGAATACGTGGAAATCCAGGATCAGTAAGGAAAATTAGCGAAGGTTTTACTACCTCAGCAAGCTATAAAATGAGCACGCGAAGAAGAGCTCGATGCCCTATGTTAAACACAACATCTATCTTTCATTATCTTAGTGTAGCCTAGCTTAGCTTTGGTATAGGTTACTACTGTCCAGCATCCACTGCTATAGCACTATAGGGGTAGATTAGATGTCCGCAACTAGGGCTCTCAATAGGTCAGATTTGGATCGGATCCAGTTGGATCCGGCTCCAAGTCCGTATATCTGTAGACGGATTCAGATCGGATTTGGATCTAACTTGGATCCAAAAGGTGATATCCATATCCGATCCATTTATAAATTGTTAGATCCATTTTCAATCCAAAATCCATATAACCATTGAATTCGGGTTAGATTTAGGTTCGAATCCACCCCCATTACAAATCTAAAAAATATATAATAATAATATATTTAATTTAGTAGAAAAATGGTGCAAATCCCACTATTTATTGTGGTATGGTTGACTAAGAGTGGCATGTCTCAATTTTGAGACTTGGCCTAAAATAATCTGGAAAACGGATGGCATGCATGAATATAACATATATAGTAAGGTGACAATGAGTTCGATCTTAATCGGATTCGGATCGAACTCGGATATGTTCCTATGAATCCAAATCTGGTTCCTGTAAGTAATTAGACCTATTTTAAGATCCAAATCCGGTCCATTTAACTAATCGGACCTATTTTAAGATCCAAATCCGCATTATAAGAATTCAAAGTGAATCATATCTCAGATCTGACCCGCTCCATTGAGAGCCCTATCCGCAACCTTGAGTTGTTGGATCTTGATCAACTGAGTTCCTACTTATGTGATTGCACCTAGCAGGTCACATCCTGCTGATAATTCACCTCGATCATTTGTTTCAACAGACGAGTCAAGTATTTATCTCTGGATTATTTATTTCCTTAAGTTACTTTCAATACTTTGTAGATTGTAATGGGCCACATGTTCAATTAATGGAATCAGCATTGTTTAAGCATTTTTATTTATTTGCTCATTTTCATTATTGTAAGAAGTATATTGCATTTTTATTAGTGAAGGAAAAAGTTTTTAAACATAAGGCAAACAGAATCTTTCGGAAGGGCTAACCCCTACCCATTCCATGAGTTGCATGATTGCTAATGAGAATTGGTGGTTGAGAGGATAGTTAGATCACTATACCCAGTCTTTAAACAATCTCACTCAATGCGCGGGACACCAACATTCAATCAAACATTGAGTCGAGTAGACTTTGGCACATCCGCACATCATAATCTTGCATGAAATCTGAATACAGGCCCTCGATCACACGTGTGGCCTTGTGTTTAATTGAATTGCCAGCAACAACCGCGATTCGAGAGGATTTACTCTCCGATGGTCGATTTGCTCTCCTGCTTGCTTCTTTGACCATCTTCTCTAGCCACCAACCATAGCCAACACCTTAGCGCGCTTAACCGATGTCACCGCCTCTCTCATCTCTCTCCCACCTTGCTTCTTTGACCATCTTCTCTAGCCACCAACCATAAACAACACCTCAGCCACGCTTCCCCGACATCACTGCCTCTCTCATCTCGCTCTCCCATTGATGAGTGATCCTATTTCCATGTATTTCTCGTTGTTGTTGTTGCTGCTGCTATCGTATTAGGATGAAGGAGATGAAACGTAGCTGATGGGCCTTTTTAATGGGCCATGGCAAGGCCATCGGTACCCGTTCTGCCCTATTGGTTCTATTATGAATCTTCCACGTTGGCCAAAATTTTGGCCCATCAGCTGTGCATAGCTGAGGTTCGGCTTCTTCCATTGAGGCCAACCTTGAGCTGAGGTCCAGGTCTATTTATAACCATCACCAGCCAGACCTGGGCCTGAATTTCATGCCTAGTATAAAAATGATATGGATTTAGGCATAATTTCAAGCCTAATGGGCCTTCTTGTATTTGACTTGGCATGGTCCTCGTTTATCAAAAGTTAGGCGAGTACGCTCATCAGGTGGGCCACAGGTGTAGCGAAATGACGAGTTAAAAGGCTTGAAGAAATTTTACAGTCAACTATATGTTGGGTTAAAAGAGTATGGGAATCTACACTCACCTATTCAAAATGCTATTTTTCATTTATAGTTATAGTGATCATGATTGTTGTTTTGATGGGCCATTTTCTAGATCCAGTGGCCTATTGGGCTGATGGGCCTCTTTGAACCGGCCTACATTGGGTCAAGTTGGATTTTGAAGTAACTGGGCTAAGCATATTAGGTGGGCGTATTCAAATTATTCTGCACCCATGTGTGATAGATTGCACACATGAAGATTAGATTGGTTCAACAGTCTTGACCCTTGATTCATGGACAAGGCTATAAAATAATCCTTTCCCAATCTCAAGAAACCGCCTTCTTACTTCATTAGTTAGTTGGTTGTCCCAATGGATTAGTCATATCAATCACAATGGATCAACGGATATTTTCATTCTCATCCGTTCAGAAAAATGTCCACCAGTCCAGTTGTTTGATGATCAAACAAGTGTTGTTATTTATTTATGATAATTGATACCTATAACTATGATAATTTAATTTGAATTATTCAATGTGCATGATGGTCTGTAGGTTTGGACCCAAAACATATAATGGGGAATGAATGCCTTTTATTATCTTAGATGTATTTGTTTTGCTTGTGATGTAAAATTAGTGGGCCCACTTTTGTATCATACTCGAATCTTAAAATTACTTCACTTTGAGTTAAATATTTATTTTAATTAACTTGTTAAGATGAATATATAAAATTACCAATGTATGTCATTTTGGGTATTCAAGATAACCTAGGGGGTGTTCATTTTTCATTTACTCTCTGTAAATAAATGTAAATGGGTAATAATTACGATTTTCCCATGTTTGGTGCGGTGGTAATTACCATCATAAGAGAAAGGGTGTACCTGCAACATCTAACCACCATCGATTTCCTTATTTCCTCTGAGGTTTATCAGGGAAATCTTGTAACGCTCAGGAAATTTCAATCCTCGAGCTTAAAGAGTATTCGAGCACCTCTAGAAATTTTTCTATTTTAATTCTCAAATGAGAATGCATACGTCTGATTTAGAACCAATAATCTAGAAGATTTGTACATGAAACCCTAGTTTAGACGATCCGATTTGATCAAAACCTCATAAGACATTTAGACACATCAATCTAACCGTACATTCTTTGTTAGATATCATGAATAGCTACAGATTCATTTTTAATTGTCTAATCTTACATCCGATCCGTTAATTAATGAATCTCAATCTATGATTTACTGAAATCACAATGGATTAACCTATATAACAGACTCACAATGCAGATCCACTTTAGACTACCCTAATCAGTGAATCAAATCTCGATTATCTTGAGTTTAGAAACCGATTTGACAAAATAGCCCTTTTGACATGTAAAACCATACGAATGAGATTAACCGCCCTTAACTTGCAAATAAATGCACCCCGTATATCACATCATATACCTAGTTATGCCCACTACAACCTAGTGAAAGGATTCACTAAACTCTGTTATCTAAATCATCCAATTGGTGTCCCAAAGACCTAGAACAACTATATACCGTTCGTTAATCACGAATGAAATCGACACTCGGTACGGGTCCCAACCGAGATCTAAAATCATTTTAAAATGATGCATTGGTCCATCCTCAAATCAGTAACATTTAATTAGCGGATCTGCAACAACATAGTGAAGAAATAACCCCAAGGTTAGACTCGGGATATTTAAATTACAAACAGGTTTATATAAGTGTATCATTCTTAAGCATGTTGTTCAATCAATCATGTTAGGGTAATGTCCACATACAAATCATACATCATCCTAGGCTAGTTGATTAAATGCATGAATGACATGATTCCGCATACAATGCATGTCCCGGGCAAGCCCTGGCCTGACCAACTGGTATCAGAATCCACAGTCCACCTGTCTAGCAAGTCGTAAGTCGTGACTGAGTACACAGCCCGGATGACACAGAGAAATGACATGAGGTGCTCAAGGTAGCGCTAGCGCCACATCAAGCAACCAGGCTACACGAGTCCCCCTCAAATGCGATGTCATGTATGAATGATTAATTAAAGTATTTATTAGTCCAATTCATTCAGCAAATTAGTGAAGCCAGAATACCACATCGTATCATAAAGTCTAACCAGGACTATCTGGCTCCCTGCGATGTGTCGCCAATCATCGCCAGTAGCCCCTCGATCCAAGGTTGAGTTATCCTACCATGAAAGCCTGGTTCGACCGTGACTCGTCAGCCACGACCAAATCAAAGCGGAAGGTCTCATCTCCCAAATATCAAATACGATTAATTTATTCAGAGGTGCGGGCGTTTCACTCGGAATTATCCCAATGCACGCCCGGGTCGTTCGAATGGTGCACAGGCACGCCAACATCGGCCAAGATCACATTTGTCACAAGGGCCATTCGAACAACAATCGGTCACCCCTGTCAATGCTCACTGGTCACTACGGGGAGGCACCACCCCAGCGTAGGCCGACAGCTCAAACACGGTGTCCCATACCACAATGCACGGCTCATGAGACTTGGTGGATCGAGTCGCAATATGGTTTTAAGTGGACTATTCACAGTGGGAACGATGGTATTCTAGATTCCATAGGATGTGATTCAACAGTCAAACATAATAATGATTAACTCTGAATTGGGCTTATCCGATGGATCCAAGTGGACGACGACAAACCAACAATGGCCACTATCGGTCGACCGTGTCCCGCTTGGTCGATCGAATAAGTCCCTGACTGCCAACCCAGTGGCAGGCAGTACACTATATCAACGGTTTTCAGAGCTTAATCCAAAAGCAACGAATACCTTATTATAATAGCAATTTAGGTTATCAAATACATAATCATAAACATATCTAAGCACCTGGCCCGACCGACTAGCCCGACCGATCCAAAGGACCCGGATGACATAGCCCGGATGACACAGGGCGCCACATACATCCACAATCATAAATATATTACAATATTGTAAATTTACATCATTCAGGCATTTCATCGAGCATGTTATGAATCAAACAACCATAGAGGCATGTCATCGAACATGTTATGCACACATCAACAATTAACATATAAGCTCAAGCATTCATTAATTAGGATTTGTTGAGAGTAAACTTGAGGGTAGATATTCACATATGCTCGATTCGGATGTGGCCTGAGCGTCGAAAATTTGGAGAAAATGCTCCAAACCTAAATTATAGCACAAACCTATTATTAGTGGCTTGAATTTAATCCTGATTAAACACTAGAGAATGGATTGAAGCTTACCTATTTCGATTAGAACGATATCTCAACATGATTTAACGAAATAGGGCTTGGAACCGACGAAGAACAGCTTGGAGCGACGCTCCACACCCGAGCCTGAGCCCCCACGCAAGCTCACACACCCCCTCTCTCACCATTTCTCTTCTTCTCCCTCTCTTCCTCTCTTTCTCTCCTTCTCTTGCTCTCCCTAGGGCAAATTTTGGATTTGGGAGAGAATGCCCAAATGGGCTCTATTTATAGTCCCAAGTGAGCCTGGCCTTTGGTAATATAGCCCCATGGGTGGTCGTTTCTCACTGTTGGAGCCCACTAAGAGGTCCACGGGCTGATCTAGGCCATGAAATAGGTGAACCTAGTGGTGATCTACCTAAGGATACGATCATCCGCATTTCGGATGCGGGGATCGACGGTTATGATGCGATGCTCGTTCAACGGTCACCAATCATCGATCGGGGCCGTGGCTTTAGAGATAGCTGCAGAAAAATGTTTGAAACTAGGATCTTAAGTTTTATCAAAATCTAATGGCTTGAAGTCCACAACTTCGCATGAGTACAAGTGGACAGAATTTACTTAAGTTCTAGAAAAATTAGGGTATGTTCACACATCACATGTGCCACCCTCTCAGTTCAAAGTTGAGCGATTCGATGCATAGTCTTGGATTAACATCCTACGAGGGTCTTCAAGCCCACTAAGATGGATGACATTCCTTATTTTTGGGTTCAGTGGCCCGACAACGAGCGGTTGGGAACTTATTCGGAAAATTCAGACATTTCTGGACAGCTTTCAAATCTTTCAAAATTAAATCTTTTTTAATATTTATTTTATTTTTTCATATATTTTTATACAAAACTAGACTCTTATAGCTTCAATTTGGCTTTTGAATCACCTCAATCGGACTTATAACGAAGGAGATATGAGTTTTTGAATTTGTCCAAAATGCGGGGCCAAAAACATAAAATCCGGTCGGCCGGGTCCAGACCGGTTACAAATCCGGTCGACCGGTTTATCCTCCGGTCGGCCGGTTGTTGCTGGAATGGCCCTGTTGGGGCTGCTTCTTCTGATTTTTTTGCGGTTTTGCCAAAAGTGGCTTAAAACTTAAGTTTCCTGAGGTCTGTGGGAGCAAAACCTACACAATAAGAGTCCCTAATCATGCCCCAAGGTAACTAGAATGTGGAGAAGAGAAAGAGACTCAAGAATGGAGCGTTTCTACGCTAGATTCTCTGAGTTTTCTTTTCCTTTCAGTTGTTTTTCTGCCTTTATTTTGGGAGATTGGTTCAATCATGTTTATGGTTGGCTAAACCTCCTAGCTAGGATTAAGAGGGGAATCTTGTAATCCTTCCATGATGTTTAGGTTTATTTAATTTAAGTATTTTCAGATTAGATGATGAATTTTTATTGATTAGTGCAAATATAGTATCAACGAATCTAATCTATACTAGTGACACTACACAAGTGTGAATCGAAATCCGGTCATTCCAAGTTGCGAAATCTTTACACGAATCTACACGAAATCGATCGTCTTATTGGACTTGACCTTTCCCCTGCACCAGATGTCCAACACTCTATCCTGAACCGCACACAACATAGATCATGACCAGAGAGGGTGAGTTGTGTGACTCACCTCAACCTTGGACCATCTGGAACTATAAATACCAAGCCCATTTGAGAATTCCATTTCAAATAGAATTTGGGGCTTTTGCTTGGGTTTTCTTCTAGGGTTTGCTCAAACCCTTCTACTCTGTCGTCATTCTTTCCACCGATCGTAGGCGGGCCGTGCCTTGAGGTAGGATACCTCTCCTATTGTAGAAATTAGGGAGTTTCATTAGGGATTCTCATTATTAATTAGGGTTTTTGTCGAATTTAGGTGTTCTAGCTGGATTTTCTCCAAATCCTTGAGGAATATTCATTCCTAGCTCGTAAATTCGTCAATCAGGTGAGGACTATCTTCTAAGTTGGCTATTATCAGCCCATGAGGGTTCCAAATAGTGAAAATTAGGTTTTTCTTGAATTCCGTTCAAAGTTAAGTGCCGAATGATTTATGTTTATGATTGATATTCTGTATGTGTTGATTAATTACATGCTTACTTCGATGTGTGGATTGATTGCCCATTTGAATCGATTTTATGAAAATATGAGATTTGATGTGTTGTGCATATCAAGTGTTTGATGAAATTCCTGAGTGAACAGAAGTTCACATATGCTTGAGTAAGTGGATTACCATCCACCCAGGCTAGTGCCTGATTGTGAATTTGATGAGTTGGCCTGCAATAGCATGCCAAGTGTTTGATTTTACGCCCATATATGAAATGAGGTATATCGCATATCAACTGTTTGATTTTATGCCTGATTGAGACAATGAATGCTATGATGTTCTATTCTTCTCACAACATTTTTAGTATAATATTTAATTGACATGATTGGGATTAATCTCTGAAAATCACAATTTATGGACTGCCTACTTGGGTTTGGTCGTCACGGACTTGTTTGGTCGACTTGGGAGTAACATGATCGACCGACCCTAGCTACGTCGGTTTGGTTGATGTTTCGCTCGGCCTACCAAATCAGTCAATTTCAGGGTTAATCATATTTGTTTGATCATTGTTACATATTCTGTAGAATCTCGAATACCACAATTACCATTGTTACGCAGTCACTTATAACTGTACGTATCCAGTCTCATGAGCCAGACATGGAATATGGGTAACTGTGTTTGTGCTGTCTTTGGCTAGTGTGGGTGATGAGCCCTCCAATAGCCTTGAGCATTGAATCCTACATACTGAAGCTCATGGGCCAGGCATGGTATATGGGTAACTGTGCTTGTGCTGTCTTTGACCGGTATTGATCCTGATGGTCTTATCGAGAGTCTTGAGCACCGATGCTAGGTGACGAGCCTACCATCATTGATCTTCGGTGACGACCCATTACCATGCATATGACATTCTAGGGCATCGCGACCCTTACCATTTGATTCATTATTCAGTTATGATGGGTGACGGACCTAAATTGGGATTCCAGGAGCCAGGCATTGGACGCCCTGGCCTGGCGGTGGGCCCCGGCCTGGTAGAGGGTACCCCGACCTGGCATTGTCCAGTGTTCAGTAAGGCCACTGTCCAGTGTCCGGCTTTCCTCGCTGTCCAGTGTTCGGCTGCGTTCCTGTCGGTCATGTTCCTGTTTAATAGACTTTTGATAAGATTGAGGTATTCTAGCTTCGCCAATACTGCTGATTGAATACGGAATTAAATAAATACTTGGCAAACATGCATGCATCACATTTTCACTTGCATTGGTCCGATGCTGCTGCTGGGTGGTAACCCCACCGTTTATTTCTCCGGAACATAACATTTGCATATCATGACTGCATGCATTATTCAACTAGAATAAGAACTTGATTGTAAGGTTATGCTATCTGTTGATGCTGGGGTGGTAGGTGTGAGAGCCCCACCATTTGTTATGCTTCACTACTTGTACTTGATTGTGTTGATGATATGTTTAACTTAGGAAATGGTAACACTGAGTATGATTACTCACTCCCACCTGGGGGGGGGGGGGGGTGTTTTAAAACACCAACCAGTTATCTTTGATGCAGGAGTTTCTACTACTTGATGAGTGAGACGTAGGATTTGCTGGCTTGCCTATCGGAGTGGCTTTGGACTTATATTGTATTCATTTTTTAGCATGTATATATTGAGCCCCAGCTGAGTGGATTCCTTGATTGTGTGGATAATTGTATGTATTTACACTTTAAATTCAAACTGAATTATACACTGTTTAGCTTAAATCTCTATTTATGAGTTGATGCTATCGATTTGTGCCATTAAAATATACTTCCGCAAAATACAGTCCGCCCGGAAGAGTCGGGAGCCGCGGACTGCCCGACACTTGATTTTCGGGGCGTGACAAATCTCGACCAATTGTGCTGACCCTCGGGCTCATCGAAGAGACGTTTCACCCATACGGTGGTCCGTGCTACCATGGCAATTCGGTACAAACTCAACTCAATTGCTTTATAACAAGGTTTCTTCATTTCTTTCCTCTTCTCTGCTCTGCTCTCTTTCACGAGCCTCTGTCATTAAGAAGAGAAGGTATAACTTCCATTTTCTTCGTTTAGATGGTCTTCTTATCTTCCTTCCACTATGTCAATGATAGGTTGGTGGGTTCTTTTTCCCTATAGGCAGTTGTTAGAAGCGGTGTTTTGATAGCACATCCACAACTATTGAGTTGCATCGTCCTTCTTAAGAGGTACTCGTACAACATTTTAGTTGTCTATTTTTCAATTCAACCTTCATTTTGCGACGCTTTCTTCTTCAAATCATTTCTTAGATGACCGTCCGCAATGCATGTTAATATTGGAGTTGTGTCAAAAGCCAATCATTGCTAAAGTGTGTATGCACGCATGTAATTCCATAACCCCTCTCCTTTGGACGCAAATTAAAGGTTGAAGAACAAACATGCAGAAGGTCACGTGCATCTAACATTCTTCCTCATTTGTTCGAATAGGAATGATGGTGTGAAATAGTCGATTTTTATTATTGTATTGCAGCTTGTGATCTATGAAGAACATGTATATGCTGATATAAGTTGTTTTATTGAGCTGGGCCATATGGTCAGCATTTTCACCTATGTCGCTCGTTCTGCAATCACATCCAAGTTCTCATCTGCAATGGGCACCCGATTTCATAGTAGGTCCTGATCCAGGGATGGTTGTCACTCATGGTGCGAAATAACTAGGTCAAGTGCATTTACTAATTTCATGGGAAAAACAAACAATATGAAATTGTCATGATAAATGATTTTATCAATCATATCTCTTACAACAAACATAGAAAATGGAAAGAGAAAATTGCCTGAATTTCACATGATTCATCCTTGTAAGTAATCATTTACCTATTTCCAAATATTTAGAGAGTGTAAATGAAAAACAAACACCTTAATCAAACTCAAGTACTCACACGAATGTAATACAAAATTCCAATGCATTCTAAGTAAGTGCAAGAGTATTCTAATTCAATGAGGACTCCAAACCACTTTGGTTTTGCCATGCATTCCAAATACAAGCTACGAAAGGGGCCCTTACATGCTCTATTATCTCATCACTTAAGTAGAATTATGGCTTACTAGATGGACAATTCAGATTAATGCATAGAGAGCTGGCTCTACCATATACCAGCTGTCTACATACGCTATTTGCTTGTGCCCCCGCTACAGGAAGTTCCTGTGGTAGGATGCTTACGTGGGGCCCAAAAAGATGCTCTTGAGAAATCCACTGAGAAATTTTTGACTGTAAACCTCTCTTTTGACCATTATTCCCAGCTAGACCTCCAATAGTTTTGTTTCCAAAAGTAAACTTCATTTGTACGGATGAGACATTTTCGGACCGAAATACCCCTGTTGTTAGGATTTATTCATTTAAAAAAAAAAACATATTTTCTCCTCGTTTTTCTCCTCTTCTACATTCAAAACTCATTTGTTTTTTCTCTCATCTATAGCAAAAAAAGCATAATCTCTTTAGTTTTGATATCGATTTTCACTTCAGAGCACTATTTTTCTATTTTTTCAACTCGTGTTTCATTGGAAATGAGGTTGTGGTGTGGACTAGATA
Source organism: Liriodendron chinense (assembly GCA_003013855.2). NCBI lineage: Eukaryota > Viridiplantae > Streptophyta > Magnoliopsida > Magnoliales > Magnoliaceae > Liriodendron > Liriodendron chinense. The sequence goes on along the minus strand of ML058427.1, from coordinate 406,791 downwards.
AGAATGAAGATTGTGAAATTTTTTCTCAACGAATGCATTTTTTTTATTTATAATAATCAAGTAGGATTTTTGTTTTATCGTAATGTGTTTTTGCAATAATCGATCTCGTTGAATTTCAACGAGTATATTAATATTTCAAAGAGCACAGTGTAAATGTTAGAACATTCGAAGATTCGTGATGGCTGTGCTCTTTGAATTACTGTGCTCTTTGAATTTTACAGTGTGCTCGTTGAATTATATCCGTGCTCTTTGAAATTCAACGAGATCGCGGTGAAATTGACCGCAATCATGGTGAATTTCACCGATCGCGGTGAAATTGACCGATCTCGTTGAAATTCACTGTGATCGCGTTGAAATTGAACACGATCTCCCATTTCAACATTTCAAGGTTACATTGGCATTTCTACAAACACTTTGTATGGTTAATCAACCCATAATATTTCCATTTCAACATTTTAAGGTTACATTGACATTTCTACAAATACTTTGTATCTCAAGGTTAACGAACAATTTTAAAACGAAAATCACCCTAAAATATTCAAACGAACAATCTTAAAACGAAAATCACCCCCAAACATTCCTAAAACATACATTTTCCGTAGCCTCTTAGACGGAGCAGCCATAATAACCATTGAAAACTGAAGATATATGAACAAAGATGAAGATGAAATGAAAATTATGTGTCTCGTTGATTTTCAACGAGATCGCGGTGAATTTCAAAAGGAACAAGGGCAGTTTGGTCAGAAAAATAATGAAAGTTCACTTTTGGAAATAAAATTATTGGAGATCTAACTGGAAATAATAGTCAAAAGAGAAATTTACAGTCGAAAATTTCTCAAATCCACTCCTTCCATCGGCTTCTCAAGCTCACGATAAGCTAAAATAAAAAAATCAAACGGATCCAAAACACAGAGTTGGCCGACAACAGAAAACAATGAGAACACAAATGTCTACCTTCAAAACCTTCCTAAAGCGGACCATGATGCTTATATGCCATCCAAACCGTTCATAAGGTTATCACCATTGGGATAAACAATAATCACAAACATTATCTCCATTCAAAACTTCCGTCCCTTCTTTTTGTTGTATCATGTAGCTCACCTGAGTTTTGGAGCTGCCTGATTTTTTAATCCCTGTCCTAATAGTATCTTTAGAAACCAATGCACGGAGTGGATTTCTCACAGGAATCTCCATGGCCTCACGTAGCTTCCGACCACAGGAACTTACTGTGCCCGGGGAGCATGAGAGCGGATTAGGTGAGACCCCGGCCTCACCCAAGATGGTGCGGCCCTTAGGCCCACCTTGATGTATGTATTATGAATCCACGCCGTCCATCGGTTTTTCCAGAAATGAAGCAGATCCAATTATCAGGTGGACCATACCATAAGAAACACTGTTGATTGACCGCCATACCGAACTTCCTAGGGCGCACCTTAACGTTTCCGTCTATGGTCAATCAACACTGTTTCCTATGGTACGGTCCACCTAATAATTGAATCTGATTCATTTTTTCAGATAATGCCCAAAAATGATCCGGAAAAACTGATGAACGGGTAGATACATAATACATACATCAAGATGGGCCCACGGTCAGCCCATGGTAAGGGCCCACTGTTTTGGGGGAGTAGATGGCGTACTGACTAACTCACTACGAGTAAACTCTGTGGGGTCCACTGTGATTTATGCATTTCATCCACTCCGTTCATCCATTTTAACAGATAATTTTATAATCTACTAGAAAAATGAGGATAAAACAAGCTTAAGTGGACCACACTACAGGAAACAATGTGAATTGAACATGTACCGTTGAAAAATTTCTGGGGGCGGCAGAAGTTTTGGATCAAGCTGATATTTGTTTTTTACCTTCGTCAATGTCTGTGTGATCATGTGAACAGGTTGGATGACAAATAAACATCACTGCAGGCCCTAGAAAGGTTTCAACGGTGGAAATCATTATACCCATTGTTTCTTGTGGTATGGTCCACCTGAGTTTTGGATATACTTCAATTTTGGTTTCAAACCCTTAAATGATCTGAAAAAGAGGATGGACGGTGTAGATAAACTACACACATTTACAGTGGGCCCAACCAAGTTTACTCAGTACGACAAGAGCGTACTGCGTAACTCAGGACGTAATCCGATTTCCGTCTTGGGTGAGTCCGGGGTCTCACCTAATCGAGAGCGGATTGCCTGTGACCCCGGGCACAGAGATATATCTGTGGCCGGGGCTGTGTGGGGGTGATGTCAGTGACAATTGCACTCCGTCCAAATGTTTTAAAAGACCACAATAAGACAATATGCTAAAAATGAGGCATATCCAAAAATCAGGTGGGCCACACCAAAAAAACAGCGGGAGCAACAATGTCCACCGTTGAAACCTTCCTGGAGCTTACCATGATGTTTATATTCCATCCAAACCGTTCATAGAATTATTACCACTGATATAAACTGTAGGAACAAATATCATCCTGATACAAAACTTATCTCACCGCTAGGCGTTCAATCCCTACTGTTTCGTGTGGTATGGCCCACATGAGTTTCAGATCTGCCTGAATTTTATAATCCTTCTCTATTGTGGTCTTTAAAAACAGATGGACGGAGTAGATTTGTCACAGGCATCTCTATGGGGCCCACATAGCCCTGGGCACAGAGATATCTCTGTGCCCGGGGTCACAGGCAATCCGCTCCCCACCTAATCCGCTCCCGGGAGCACAGGCAGTTCATGTCCGCTCTGCGTGCTCACTCGCGGCTTATCAACAAGCTCCCGTTCTGTCTCTGTCTCCCTCCCTCTCTCTTGAGTCTCTCTGATAAGAGCTAGGTTTTTCCTTCTCCTCTCAATACCGTCCATGGAATCTTGAAATCACCTCCATCAGATCCTATAAACGGAGACGAAAATGGCTGTTCGAGCAGTTAATAGCTGTTCCATCTTCCGCTCCGCTTACTCCTCTCCTCCTCAGATTCCTTCTCTCTCCGCTCTTCGATGCCGTCGCCGATGCTTCCATTTCCGCCCCTTGAATTCAAACCCTAAGTTGGGGTTTTCTTTCTCGAAATCGCGGTTAGAGAATGGTACTCATTTTAGTCATCGCATCCGTTTCGTTCACAGCCTCGTTGATACCGTCATGGAGGAGTTGGAAGCGATGCGCTCCAGGAAGCGGATTCGTGCCCGCAGCAAGTGAGTTTTTTTGTTTTTCCATTTTTTCTATATTTTTTTGCTTTTTTTTTTTTTTCACTTGGAATTTACAGTTGTTTATGTTCTTTAGTAGATATTTAATTATTTCTAATATTTTTATTTCTGTTATCTACTGCTTTTCTTGGTTGGGATTCAAAGTTCTTTATGTCTTTCTAGTAGGGATTTTGTCATTTTTTTTTTCTTTTCTAAAAATTATTTTCATCAGCATTCGGATTTTTTTGCTTTCTCGATAGAGATTTTATATGATACTGGGAATGTCATTCTTTTGATTGGCCCAGCAATTGAAAGGTGGGGGATACCTTTTTAAAATCCGAACCGTTCATCTGATGGGTCTCGTCATGGGGTGTGCCTTGCTCAAAGATAACTCCCCATCTTAGCTGTTCAACTGTAGGTTTGTATGTGGGTGGGTGCGTAGAAGGGTTAGTGCTGCAGTGTGAAAAGCTCCACTAATACGACTGTCAGGGTGAAGTTTCTAATATTGAGAACTTGATTGGAGCTTGGAACATGGCTGAGTTTCATTTGAAGCCATGTGGCTGATCCTAAAGAGGATGGATGCCAACAATAATGGCCAGATTGGATTTCACACGCACAAATGGTGGGCCTTACATATCTCATGAGTTTTACCTTCCTCAAATAGTCCACTGGAGGAAACAAATATCATGTAGTTATAGTTACAAAAATGACCGTCTAGGTTAAAAATTAAAAAAGGATTGGGAAAATTGAAGAATAACGGAAAGAAGGGAGTAGAGCACTGCTGGTAGCCCTATTCGAATACCCAGGTTTGTTTCTTGTATTAGATCATTTAGATGGATGAGAGAGAGAGAGAGAGAGAGAGAGAGAGAGAGAGAGAGAGAGAGAGAGAGAGAGAGAGAGAGAGAGAGAGAGAGAGAGTTGTTTCCTTTGAATCAAGGAGCTCTATGATTAACATGTGAATGTAGAGTTTTTAGGTATGAATTTTCACATTTCTCTTGGTGTGTCCCACTAGAGCATCTGATTGGCTGGGGATACGGAAACATGTACTGATATTGCTGTTATTATCGTTCATACCAAGAAATGTATCACTAACTGAGGGAAACATTGGGGGAACATGAGGAAATGGTGGAATTTCTCAATGAAACTTCAGGAGATGCTAAAATATGCATATTTGCATATTTACGAATCAAATAATTGAAAAAAAGATGCATATATAATAAGTTTATCTTTAACGGGGGTCTAAAAGAATGCAACACTGACTCAGGGAAACATTAGAGAAACATCGGAAAAATGGTGGAATTTTTCAATGATATTTTAGGAGATGCTATAATACACATATTTGCATATTTAAGAATCAATAATAGTGAAAAGGATGCATATTTAGGAATCAAATAATAAATTCCTTTTAATAAGGACTAAAAGCATGTACCTTGACTTAGGGAAACATGGGGAAAATGGTGGATCCATCCATCCATGCATGCACATACATACGAAAACACATGCATGATCCACATGCACACACACAAAAAAACACAGACGCACACATCCATCCATCCATCCATGCATACGTACAAACATGCATTTCATCATACAATACAACCATGTGCCCATAAAAAAATTTGATATGGAAAATTTTTAAATAAACAATTTTTTTTTGTTTTTTTTTGCGATATTGATACATTGGCAATATTATTGAAATATCGCCGGTACAATGGTGATGCAAGCGACACTTGTAATCTACGTAGTCGAAAATATTCGCGATATCGATAATTGGCGATACAAGCAACGTTTGGAATTTACATAGTCGAAAATATTGGCAATACATTGACGATATTGATACATCGGCGATTCTTAGCGACATATCGCCGATACGTGGAATTTTTTAGTCTACTAGTATTATCGGTATCATTGAGCTAGAGATACAGATGATATCCGGGATACTATCGATATATTGGGGATACTCCTAAGTCCCTAACAATGGTCTGATCTAGCTGATTTTTCAGCTTTGGGGTGAACATAAGGAGGCAACAAACACAATGAACGGAACAGATATCATAAAACATCATGGTGGAACCCACAAAGGTCTTCTCTACTCTAACTTAAGGTAGAGTTGACTGTATTGGATTGAGACCCTATATATGTATGTATATGTGTGAGTACATGTGTATCTTTTTTTCTTTTTTTTTTTTAATGGTGAATACATTTGCATGAGAGCATTTCCCATATATATATGTATGTATGTATGGTGTTCAGAGTATCGTTATCGTTATATGCATCATTAACCTGGGATTTGGGAACATGTAATGATATTGTTGATAATATTATAAATATTGAGGAATGTATCCTTGTTCGAGGGAAACATTAGAGAAACATGAGGAAAAAGGTGTTTTTCAGTGAAATTTCAAGTAAAGTTGAAGACAAGTTTACTCGCTTAGGACTCAAAATATTGCAAAAGACAATAATGCATACTAAATTTCTATTGTATAGGGGCTCAAACTATGCATTCTTGGACAAAAATATTTGATTAATATATATGATTTTAATGCACTAATTTTTAAGAAGTAATGTGATGCGTGGGCATCTTGGTGTGATTCTAAGGATGCACCATATCTCCACGTTAGGGCCTGTGAGATGCAGAGTGGGGTGGCCCACGAGGTGGGGACTGTGAGATGTAGGATGGCCACGGGGTGGGGTCCACTGTGGGACCCGTGAGATGCGGGGTAGCCCACGGGGAGGACTCGCCTGGGTTTGCCTGGGAGAGCCTGCATATAAGGATAAACCGGTCCTTCCCCATTAGCTTTGGAGCTTTTGGTGCACTGGTCGGTTGTCCACTATCAAAGTGGTATCAGAATGGGAGCCCAGGGATCGAGTCTTCTCACTGGCGTGGGTGGATGATGTGGGGGCATCTTGGTGCGATTCCAAGGATTCATCGTATCTCCACACTGGGGCCTGTGACATGCAGCGTGTGGTGGCCCATGAGGTGGGGCCCACTGTGGGACCCGTGAGATGCGGGGTAGCCCACGAGGAGGACTTGCCTAGGTTTGCTTGGGAGAGCCTGCATATAGGGATAAACTGGTCATTCCCCATCAGCTCTGGAGCTTTTGGTGCGCTGGTCGATTGTTTGCTATCATAATGCATTCAACACATATATATGCAAAATATTGAATTCAACATCCCTATGACAAAAAAATAAAAATAAATAAATATGATTTTAATGCACTATTTTTTTTTATGACAACAAGGTGTCCCCATCCCTTTTTAATGCACTATTTTTTAGAAAGTAATGCATTAATTCTACACATATAATGCTCTATTTTTTTTTTCGGTTCTTTTTTTTTTTTTTTTTTCTAGAAGTTCACAACATCACCAATATAATTGATAATATTGGTGATATTATAATATTCATAAAGAAAATTGACAATATTATCGCACGTTGATACAATTATTTATTTCAAATGGTTTTTATTGATATCTTGTGATATTGAAATATTGCGCGTATGGATGATATTATTGATAATATTGACCAATACATTGTAAATTTTACATTTTACCATGTATATATATATTCTCTCTCTCTCTCTCTCTCTAAGATTTGTATATATTATCGATGATATCGGTGATACCAGGAGCACTAATTGTGATCATGTAGCTTGGGAATTCCTAGTGTATGTTCTTGGTAGAATGGCCTTTGGGAATTATATGGTTGCGTGGATGTTAGAGTGCATCTCCCCGACATCATTCTTGATTTTGGTGAATGGGTTGCCCATTGGTTATTTCTAGTTCCAGAGGGCTACGTCAAGGAGATTCGCTATCACCGTTACTGTTTTTTGTGGTAGTACAAGGTTTGAACTTACTCATGAATCATGGCTTGAACTTACTCATTTGGAAATTGGGCTGATTAAGGGGCTATGTGCATTTGTGGAAATAAAAAAGAAGATGAGGAAAGGAAAACGTCAATATGAGAAAACTGTGGAAAAGGAAAAGTTTTATTTTCTTTGGTTTCAGAGTGAAAAGGAAATGACTCTTTAATGAGGAAATCCAAGGAAAAGGAAAGTGGTTTCCTTAGTCATCTTGTCTTTCGCAAACGAGAGAAATCGATTTCTTTTCCTTAGTTACTTTTTATTTCCACCAATCCAAACTGCTCTTAAAGGTTTTCAAGTTGGAATATGATGCTGGAAATTGCACACCTCCAATTTGCAGATGGTACACTTATCCTTTTTGAGGTGTCGATGGAATAGATGGGGAATTTGAAGGGCGTCTTAAGGTATTTTGAAGCAATTGTGGCCTTGTGGGTCAATCTTAGAAGTTCTATATCGGTAATGGTGACCATATTGTTGTCACCGTTACTGATACGGATGTTGGCCGTATCGGTCGATTTTTTTTTTTTTTTTTTTTGCCTAAAAAATTTGGAAAAATATCTAGAAAATATCAAATAATCTCAAATTTTCCAATATATATTCATTTTTTGTTTTGAACATGTTTATGTTGGCTAATGGTCCACTCTTTGGTGAGAGTGTTGTCTCGGCTTGTTTGATGATTTTATAAACCCGACAAGCTTAGATTTATCTCCAATTTGTCCAGAATTCGTCAAAGTTATAGCACTTGTTGTGGGGGATTCCGAACTGGACCCGCACGCGAGATAGGAGGCCCAAAGGCCCAAACACGAGTCCTCAGCCCTAGCCACCGAGCAGAGGTGAATGATGACTGGGCTGATAGTTCGACTGACCCATTGAGCAGTAGTGGAGTCCGACTAGGAAGAGCGTCTACACAGAGTGGGCAGTCTTACCAGCTCCAAGTCAGAAGACCGAGCTGAGCTGCCACCATAGAATTCGCAAGCCGGAGGGAGAAGCTTAGCCCTCGAGCTCCACGACCCGACCAACCAAGCTGACCCTCTCCAAGGGGCAGCGCAAGAAACCTGGGATACGGATCCCGCTAGAGTCCCTCCAATGTGGCATGTGGAGGATGTCAGGTCTAGAACTTGCACCCACGCGTAATGATTGCTGCAGGCCAGTGTGTCAGGCTAGGCCTATCAGCGCTAGGGGGTGCCCTACGCTCCCATGATTGAAGGCTACAGGTTGGCGTGTCCTGGTGGATTTGTCAGGCTTGGATCACGTCACCGCACTCTATAAATACCCCTGCCAATCCAAAGCAAAGGTACGTTACTCGCCTGACCCTTACCCCCTTGCTGTCCGACCTCAGTCGACCTGACTTAGGCATCAGAGGCTCCGTTGCCGCACAACGGCTCTCCCTTTTTGCCTTCATCCTTTTCGTGACTCGTAGAGCCTACGAGTGGAGGATGACCACGGGACCTGGAGCCGTCTCAGCATACCCCCAACCTCATCCTTTGCCGACCAAATTTGGGCGACAATAGAGTGCGCCGTTTGTGGGAACAGCTAAGCTGTGTTCTCACCATTCAAGCTCTATGCTGCATCCCAGCTTATTCTCTACTCCTTAGTCCATGGGGAAGAAGAAGGGAAAGGCACCCACTGCGGCCGAGTCTCTCCAGCACGTTCCAAACGAAGAAGGGTCGGCCCAGCAGGTGCCTTCCCGGCACGACCAATCCAGTCTCAGCAGCATTCGTAGGCGTCGGGTCAACAGAGGTCGCGGAACTGAAAGGCCCGACTTGTCGACCTTGAGGAGCAAGTCAGCAATTTGACAGAGCATGTGTTTCGCCTCACAAGGATAATGGAGGGGTAGCAGGCATCGTAGCTGGCCAATTCCCTAGAGGCAGCCAAGTTGCCTCATGTCGACCGTCCTCAGCTGTCGTACTAGGCGTGATGCACGGAGCAACCCTCAGCCAGAGAATACAGCGCCAGCCGAGCCGTCCCTGCTCGGGCGCGAACAAGCATAAACCTTGATGAGTCTGACCTACACCACACGCTCAACGAAAGGCGCAGAGCTCGGAAGGGCAAAGAACCAGAGGAGGTGGCAGAAAGCGAGGCCCCCTGGGGGGTAGACATCAGAGAGATTCGGAACCGGCTCAGGGATATTCAACAAGCTTACCGAGCCAAGGTCCAAATATTTGTGGATGCCCTCCTTGAACATGCTGAGCCCCCGTTCACCGACGACATCATGCAGGCTCAGCTGCTGAAGGGGTTTAAATGCCCCCAAATCACCCCCAACTCAGGCACATGCGACCCAACCAAGCACCTGGAATCATTCCAAGCATGGATGGCGCTCCACGACGCTTCCGTACCCGTGATGTGCAGGGCCTTCTCCCTAACACTGGTCGGAGCAGCTTGGAAGTGGTTCAGAACCTAAAACCAAAGTCCATCAGCTCCTTTGCTCAGCTCAACAAGGCCTTCACCACATAGTTCGTCGAGAGCAAAGACATCCATAAGCCGACGACCCATCTACTCACACTGAAGTAGAAGCACGATGAGTCCTTAAGGACTATATTGTTTGATTCAATGCCGAGGCTGTCTAGGTAGAGGACTACTCCGACCAGGTCGCTCTTGTGGCCATGATGGCCGGGCTGAGGCAGGGGAAGTTCCTTTTCTTGCTCGATAAGAATCCCTCGGCGATGCTGTCTGACCTACTGAACCGGGCCCAGAAGTACTCCAACGCCGAAGAGCTGGTTAGCACCCACAGAGACACAAAGGGCGAGAGCAGCTCGACCAAGGAGAAGAAGTAGAAGGAAGCGAAGGAGGGGTCCAACTCTGACCCCAAGAGAAAGGAGGATAGGGGTGGAGCTTGTGAAAGGAGGATAGGGGTAGAGCTCCCCAAGCTCCTCGCGTCCCGGAGAGTCGATTTCGCCGGCATACTCCACTGAACACCTCCCTCGAGCAGGTGTTCATGGAAGTCAAAGAGCGGAGGATTCTGAAGTGGCCACACAAGTTGAGATTTGACCCGGAGAAAAGAGATAAGTTGAGATACTGCCATTTCTACCGAGATCATGGCCACAACACGACCGACTGTTTCGACTTAAGAGAAGAAATTGAGTCCCTCATCCAGAGGGGATACTTGAGCAAGTATGTCGCCAAGTGCCACGAGGATAGGTTGCCTCCTTGGCGAGAGCGACGAGAAGAACCCAGCCACAACGAGCAGGTGGGCGAGATCCATACCATCTTTAGTGGACCTACTGGCGGAGGAGACTCGACCCGGGCCCGCCGGGCTCATGCTTGGAGCACCCGGTTTGCCGACGAAGTCCACCAGGTGAACCTCACCACCCAACTCGGGAAGAGCCCAAGTCGGAAGCAGGCGCCATCTCTTTCACAAAGGACGACGCGAGAGGGATCCAACACCCTCACGACGACACCCTGGTGGTCGCCATGACCATGGCCAACCACAAGTTGGATCGGATGCTGGTCAACACCGGTAGCTCTGCCGATATCCTGTATGCAGTGGCCTTCGACAAAATGGGGATAGGGAGGTTGAGACTCTGGCCTGTGTGGACCCCTCTGGTTAGGTTCGCAGGGGAAGGTGTGACCTTGGAAGGGAGCAACCTGCTGCCAGTCACGGCGGGAGAGGGCCCAAACCAGGTCACCTTCATAGTTGACTTTTTGGTAGTGGACTGCCCTTTGGTCTACAACGCTATTCTGGGCAGGCCCTCCCTGGACGCCATGCGGGTCGTGGTTTCCATCTACCTCCTCACGATGAAGTTCTCGACTGAGTTAGGGGTCGGCATAGTTAGGGGCGACCAACTGGAAGCTCGTTAGTGCTACACCACAACTCTCCGAGGTAGAGCACAATAGGCGATGCAAATTACTTCCGTCGACCCAAGGTGTACGGAGCAAAAGAATGGCCCTCCGCACTCAATCCCGCAAGGAAGAAGTAGTAAACCTTCAAACACTGACAAAGAATAGCCAGAAGTCCTGAAAACTGGAAGATTGAACCGAAGAGGGCCAAAAAACCCCAAAAAACGCCCCAGCCGCACCACATTTTGGGGTATTTCGCCATCGAAAACTCCAAAACAACTCAAATCACCTTCAAAATCATGTTGGTGGACTGATTTCAGTCCATGTGAAGGAGAGAAACTGAAGAAAACCCTACCGATTTGAGCGGAATCGAGAAAGTTGCACTATAGGGCCGCCAGTTGAAACTTCTTTATTTCAGAAAAAAAAACCCATGAAATAGGCTCCAAAAAATCTTCAAAAAATCACAAAAAATCCTCTAAAATATGGATCTACAAAACCCCTAACTTTTTCCATCAAAATTGTGTCCGTACGTTCGTACGACGCTGACGTCAGCCGTACGGGTGCTGAAGTGTCGCCTATCACGTGGTAGATGCAGAAAGGTTGGATCTGCTGCTCTGATATCAAGTAGAGTGTTAGATGTTAATGTTGTTGTAAGTAGAAGAGAGAAGAAGAAGGAGAGAAAGAGAGAGAAAAAGCTTAAGGAGAAATCGTAGGTTAAAGCCCAAAGAGCCCTACCACATTATTCTTATTAAAAATATATGTATGGTATATTGAAGGAGAACAGGAAACTATACACGTGCACACAACTCTCTGTAGGGAGGAGAGTGTGGAAAGAGGATGTCGACGGAGGACTTGGTCCTCGTACAGGTCTTTGAGGAATACTCAGCGAGGATAGTCCAAGTTGGGTCGACACTCGACCCCGAACTATGAGCCGAGGTGACAAGCTTCCTGAGGGAGCACGCTGATGTGTTCGCGTGGTCCCACCGAGATATGCCCGGGATAGATCCGAGCCTCATGGTCCATCATTTAAACTTGGACTCCGACCACAAGCCTGTTCGGCAAAAGAGGCGGGCATTCGATGTGGAAATGTATGCTATTATCGACGAAGAGGTCGGGAAGCTCCGACAGGCCGACTTCGTTGAAGAGGTCCACTACCCCGACTGGCTCGCCAACGTGGTGGTGGTAAAGAAAACCAACGGGAAGTGGAGCGTCTGCGACTCTGTGTACTATACCGACCTGAATAAAGTCTGTCCTAAGGACGACTTCCCGCTCCCAAGGATTGACCAGTTGGTAGACTGCCACCGTCGGGCATGCAGCTCCTTAGCTTCATGGATGCGTACTCGGGGTACAATCAGATCAGCATGCATGAGCACGATAAGCAAAAGACTGCCTTCATTACAAGCAGAGGTCTGTACTGCTATCGAGTCATGCTGTTTGGCTTGAAGAACGTTAGGGTGACCTACCAGAGGTTGGTAAACAAGATGTTCGCCTAGCAGATCGGAAAGACGATGGAAGTCTACGTTGGCGACATGCTCGTCAAGAGCACTGAGGCCACCAGACACGTGGACGACCTGAGGGAGATGTTCGGCATCCTAAGGAAGTACAAGATGAAGCTCAACCCGAGCAAGTGCGCCTTTGGCATTAGCTCGGGAAATTTTTTGGGCTTCATGGTCAACCAACAAGGGATAGAAGCGAATCCTGACAAGATCCAGGCTCTTGTAGAGATGAGCCCGCCCAGTACGACAAAGGATATTCAACGCCTCATGGGTTGGGTGGCGGCGATGAACCAATTCGTCTCTAGAGCAACGGATAAGTGCCTGCCCTTCTTCAAGCAGCTGAAGGGGGTTACATGGACGGTGGAGTGTGAGCAAGCCTTCCACTAGCTCAAAGCATATCTCGGGTCACCGCCTCTATTCCCAAAGCCCATGTAAGGGGAAGAGTTGCTGCTATACCTGACTGTTTCACCAACAACAGTTAGCTCGACCCTGGTCAAACAGGACGAGAGCTCCTAGCGGCCTGTGTATTATGTTAACCAAGCAATGGTTGACATCGAAATGTGCTACCTTGAGATAGAGAAGTTAGCTCTGGCCTGTGTATTCGGATGAATAATGTCATCGATTTGGGGTTGATCTGGGGGACCATTCGATGCCCCAAATTGACCTCAAATTTATGGAATCTGTTGTCGCCCAAATCTGGTCGGCAACGGATGAGGTTGGGGGTGTGCTGAAACGGCTCCAGGTCTCGTGGTTGTCCTCTGCTCATAGGCCCTGCGTGTCATGAAAATGATGAAGGTAAAAAGGGGGAGCCGCTGTGCGGCAGTGGACCCCCCGATGCCTGAGTCAGGTCGGCTGAGGTCGGACGGCAAGGGGGTAAGGGTTGCTTGAGTAATGTACCTTTGCTTTGGATTGGCGGGGGTATTTATAGAGTGCGGTGAAGTGATCCGGGCCTGACAAATCCACCTGGACACGCCAGCCTGCAACCTTCAATCATGGGAGCGTGGGGCGTTCCCTGGCGCTGACAGGCCTAGCTTGACATGCTAGGCCTACATTAATCATTAGGCGTGGGTGCAGGTTCTGGACCTGACATCCTTCACATGTTGCATCGGAGGGACTCTAGCAAGATCCGTATTATGGGTTTCTTACGCCTCCCCTTGGAGAGGGTTGACTTGGCCTGGTCGAGTCGTGGAGCTCGAGGGCCGAGCTTCTTCCCCTGGCCTGCGGATTCTATGGTGGCAGCTTAGCTCGGCCTTCTGCTTGGAGCTGGCGGGACTACTCTCTTTGTTTAGATGCTCCTCCTGGTCGGACTCTGCTATTGCTCAACAGGTCGGATCGAACTATTAGCCCAACCGTCCTTCACCTTTGCTCGGTGGCTAGGGTTGAGGACGTGTGCTTGGGCCTGTGGGCCTCCTATCTTGCGTGCGGGTCTCGGAATCCCCCACAATAGAATCTATTGGCAGTCATACCACTAATGTAGTTGGCCCCAGATTGATGGACATTTATTAGATGGTGAAGAATGAAAAATATCCAATGGTCCCAACTTATGCAATTGGCCCCAAATTATGCTTATTTCATCATCCTGCCATCAGATCGTTTGACATTTCTTGGACGATGAAGAATTAATTTTTTTTAATTTTCCTATTTCAACAAACAAGTGTCCATAAATGAATGGTTAACATCATTCACACATCTGACTTTGGGATTTTGACTTGGCAACAAAGGTCCCCCCATTTTAATGGAATTTAGTTTAATTTAATTTATGGGGCCCACCTTGATGTATGTGTTGTGTATCCATGCCATGCCGTCCGTTAGTTTTTCTAGCTCATTTAGGGCATGGTAAAAAAAATGAAATAGATCCAAATTAAAGTGGACCACACAGTAGGGATTGAATGCCCACCATTAAAATCTTCTTGGGGCCACAAATGTTTTGAATCAAGCTGATATTTGTGTTTTCCTTTCATCTAGGTTTGTGTGACCTTTACAACAGGTTGGATGGCAAATAAAGATTATTGTGGGCCCTTGGAAGTTTTTAATGTTTTGCATTCAATGACCACTTTTTCCTATGGTGTGGTCCACTTGAGATTTGGATCTGCTTCATTCTAGGGGCTGTGCCCTAAAATGAGCTAGAAAAATTGATGAAAGGCATGGATACACGACACATGCATCAAGGTGGGCTCCACGGTCAGGGAAACACTTGTAAGTGCACATAGCATCATACACCATCAACATATTATAAAAAAACTTTTAAAACTTGGCTATGAAAGGGCCATGTATGCAATTTCTTTTAAAGATGAGAGAGAGAGAGAGAGAGAGAGAGAGAGAGAGAGAGAGAGAGAGAGAGAGAGAGAGCAACAGCCACGGTGGAAGAATAATAATAAGAACAGATACACATTTTTTGTCTTAAAGAAAAAGGAATGTTTTTCTTCCTATTTTTTCCTTCATTTTCTTCTCCGTCACGGGGGTAACAGCCATTGCTGTTCCTTTGTTCTCCCCCACCCCGGCTCAGACCCGTATTGCGTAGTGGCCAATACGTAATTGATTGGGCACAACTTGGCTATATTCAAGGTAGTAATGGAGGAAGATATGGTTAATCTCCTAGCAAGTAGGTTGGGATGTAGATTTATGGGTCGCCCTTAAGTTATCTTGGGCCCTTGCTGTGAGGAATGTGCCTCCATTTAGGATCCGATTATTAAAAGAATTGAGAAAGGTTATCAAGGTGGAAAGATTCATACCTTTTGTTTGGCGAAATATTTACTCTTATTAAGGCAGTTGTATCTAATCTTCTAGTATATTTTGGTTGTTGTTCAAGCTTAGGAAAAAAAAGTGTTATAGCTCGGTTTTAGTAGAGGAAGGTATGGTAAGTCTCCTAACAAGCAGACTGGGATGTAGATATGTGGGTTTCTTGTGTACTTGTGGGCTCCCACTAGGAGCTAAGTTGAATACGGCCTCCTTTTGGCATCTGATCATTGAAAGAATTAAGAAAAGTTGGCAAGGTGGATGGGTTCATATCTTTCATTTGCTGGAAGAAGGACTTTTATTATGACAGTGCTATCTACCCTTCTACTATACCCCTTTTAATTCTCCAATTGTCGTAGAGGATTCAAATGAAATTCTTATGGGAGGCAGAGAGGAAGGAAAAATAACTTCCATCTTGTTTATTTCCTGTTGTGGTAGTAGAGAGGAAGGAAATTCTTATGGGAGGGCAGAGAGGAAGGAAATTCGTATGGGGCAAAAGGCCTGTAATAGTTATATCCAGGGCTTGTGATTTGGTGTAGCTGGTATCGCAAGCATTGAGCGCTTTTGTTTTTTTAGTTTGTCTGTTTTTGCTTTTTCCCTTTACCATTGGGCTAATAAAATCATTTTTTTGAAAAAAAAAACCTCCCATCTTGTGAATTGAAAAGAGGTGCAAAAGTCAATCAAGCATGACCGACGGGGGCTTGGGGATTGTTAATGAGGGGGAAAGGAACTGGCCATCATTGAGTAAGTGCTGGTGGGGATTTGGGAAGGGATCGGGGGCTTTATGGAGGACAATTGTATGAAGGAAATATGGAACCTCATAGAGAGATGGTTTCTAAGAGTTGGCAATAGCTTAAGGGGATTGATGGTGTGAAATCAATATTTTTTTTAATTAGTTTCGACGCATGTATCGCACCCTTGGGATACAGAAACATATAGGGCATCACATGGAAAGTATTGCATGCATCTCATAACGTATTCTTCTTTTTTTGGGAAACATTGGGAAATTGGTCAACTATTTCAATGAAACTATAAGGGATGTTAAAAAAGACATTAATACACGCTTGGAACTTAAACAGATCATAAAAACCAAGTACGCATGATCAATTTCCTTTGTATAGGTCCCCTAAATTATGTGTTGTTTGGCAATAGTGATGCAACTATATTTAAAATCAATTCATATAATTTAAATCATAGAAGACATGTATGAAAATACAACCAATACATTTAAAAGCCAAATCTTTCTTACAACGTACAATGCATTTATTTTAAAATTATTAATTTTTTTAAAATAAATTTATTTTTGAAAATAAATAGTCGTGGATGATGTTAAGATCAACATATGCTCACAAATACAAAATAACATTGACATTTTCAATTAAAATTTTTTTTTTTCAAATTTTTAAAAAGTTTTATCAATTTGTAGATCAGCCTCTAAGCAATTCTGCATGATTTTCCCACACTCTAATTGTAAGTTAAATGGGTGAAATTTAGGAAATTTCAGATTTTCTCTAATTTTTCCTCTTTTCCTCAAATTAAAAATTCGGAGGTCAAAATCCATGATTGAGTCTGCAAAACATGCAAAATCATGGATTATTAACTTCATTCCATAGATTCCAAGCATTTAAACGAGAGATTACCATTTAAATTAGCAAAAACTCATCAATTGGGTTTCTGGTACCACACTCTTCGATCTTGATTTCCACACCTGAATCACATTTTCTCTCCAAGCAAATGAAAAGGTTGGTTGAAATCCTCTTAGCAAGGTAATCCCAACAAAAATTTTTAGAGAACTTTTTTTTGGGGGGGGATTTTTGTTGAAATTCCTAAATTTTTCAGAAGGGGACTATATCGACGATATCATGGAACCTATAAGAACGATATTTTCATAATATCACAATATATTGATATATCGTTGATGCATTGTGATATACTGTGATATATCGTTGATTCATTGTGATATTCTGTGATATATCGATTGATACCAAGAAGTTTCCCGACAACAACCCTGTTTTGTATTGGCACTGTGCGATATCGATGGTATTGGCCGAAATAGTGAGGTGGGCAAGCAATACGAGGGTTAAAATAGCGCTACCAACATTATTGTTGGAAAGGAAGTTTGAAATTGTATTCGCTTTTTGGTGGGTAAAGGTGACAGAATTCACTTATGGAAGGATGCCTGTTTGGATGATGAACCTCTAGAATCGTCCTATCAGGCAGAATGGGGTCAACATGATCACAATAATCTATAAAACCATTCTTGATCAGTCATACATCAATTTGGTGTTTTGACAAATTGAGAAGTAAGAAATCATAAGAAAATGCAAAATGATTTACTGTTGAATATCCATCATGTAATTTTTATAAAGTACATAATAAAATAATTGACCTCCTCTAAGTGATTGTTAAAGCCTCCACCAATTTAAAAACATAAAGTGAAAGCCAAGTGAAGCTTAAAATAGTAGAGAAGAGGTATCATTCGAATTGTAAATCATGGGATTCAAATCTTAGAATTGTAGGATTCATCTAAAAAGAGATTCAAGGGGGGATTTAGATTGCTTTGCTTAAGATTCGACTCAAATCATAAATCGTAGGATTTTGACAACTATGCTATTAGGAGCTTTTCTAGCTAGCTATCAAGAAGGAGCAAACGAACAGGGTATTGCTTTGAGTTGATTGGGGTATGTGTATTTTGGAATGTCAGATTGAGGAGGAATTTATTGGATTCCAAAGTGGGTCTGCATGCTAATCTTCTTAGTAAACTGAATGGGGCACATGTGGACACTTCAACTGAGGATAGAAAGGCATGGAAATGGTCGGCCAATGGTGAATTTTAGTTAAATCTATCTTCTTTGTCTTGTTGGCTTCTCTGATTGATTGTGTAGCCATATCTCCTCCATGTTCAAAGGTATGGAAGGCCCCTGTATTCCCTAGAGTGAAAACTTTCGCCTGAGTAGCAATGGCCAGCAAGATACGCAGATAACCTAAAGAAGCTAAACATGGCTTTCATTGCATCTGTATTATCCATGTATTTCATGGATGGCCTTTCCTATGCGACGAGAGGCTTACTTGTATTTTGGGCTTCTTTTAGCAATAAAATCATCAATTCTCAAAAGAAGAAGGTAGAATGTCTTGGAGTGGGTCTCATATGTTGACTGTGCTAGCACACACTTCATATGTACTCTTTTAATTGGTTGTGTTTGGAGGGATTGTGTTCATATGGAACTCTTAACATATCCTAGCATTTGTCTGACTATGTAAGCTATTTTTGTGCATTACCCTATAACCATTCTGTCATTATCAAATTCATGGTTTAAATTTACATTTCTGGTCTCTTATCCTTCATTTGAGTTAGACTATCTATCTATCTTAGTTTGCTCAATTTTATGTTCTGTTGATAGTTTTATTTCTAATCTTTGTATCTGCTATTGATATTTTCTTAGTCTGTTATTTATTTATTTTTTAAACGATAAGTTATTTTCTGGTCATTTCAAACTGTTCAGATTATTAATTTGCTGGTGCAGAATGGTAGTGATGAGCAGTAAGGCATTGGTTGAAGATAAACTTGAAAAGCGGATTCTGCAGAAAGGATTATTGCTGGAGTTTCGGAAAGATTCTGAAAGGTTATTGCTAGCGGTTGCTCAGAAACCTGATGGAAAGAAAAACTGGATGGTGTCTGATCAGGTCTTCACATAAACAACTATTGGCTATTGCAGCCTGTTGAATAGGTTGCTAGGTGTTCAAACTCCTGTTTTCCCCCTGTGTATGGATGAAGAGTTTATCAGCTACAGTCTCTGATTTTTTTCATATATTATCTTGATTTCCTAAGGCAGAATGGGGCCACATCCTCTATAAAGCCACAACAAGTTACATATATTGTACCTGGTGTTGAAGATTTTGACCATACAGAAATTGCTGATTTTATTCAGAGAGCACAGAGTCTCTTGGTAAGTATATTGCTTTTTCATTGATTTAGATGTTTCCATTGTTTCATTCAGTTACAATTTGGTGTAGGACGCATCACTTCTTGAGTATGCTTGGGCGGAGCTTCTGGAAAAGAACAAGTCAGTGACAGCTGAGGAATTAGCTGAGGTACGATCCTCACAGCATAAATTTTCTTTTATTGTGAGAGTTTACTGGTTGTATAGGTAAAGACTGCCTTCACATCCGTACAGATCATATATGGTAGTACGGAGCCTCTGGAAAGCTATAGTGCCCACATTTTGCTATCGAAAGATGAAATTTATTTCAGCGTGATTGAGAGTAAAGGATCCTGTTCTGTTTACCAGCCTCGCCCTAACGTGCAGGTATTTTTCTTGTTGCCCACATTGCAATCTGTGTTACAGTTGAGTGGAAAACAATGACTTTCTTCATATAAGGGGACATTTGGAAGTAGCTCGGGAAATGGGTCAGGCAGAATGCTCACAAACTACTAATTTTTGTTCATTTCAAGTAGAAATGGGTTGGAGAAGCGGAAAAAAGGACAAGTAGATTTTTTTTCTTTCAAAGTTGTGTCCCGATTAATAGTCATGGACAACCGTACATGTCTATGGTTTGTCAAGCCCGATGTGCAAGGCAGCCTATGCACTTTTGGACAAGTAATGGATATGTGACTGTTAGACCATCGATTGTGTGTCTATGGTGGAGAGGTGGCTACTTGTCAACAACACTAATTTTTGTGCACGTGTATCCATGCACATGCTTGACATGTTTCAATGTGCTATGTGACAGATGTCCAAGCTCAAGCATCCCATATGTGAATATGCGCCACCATCAATCTTCAAGCACTACGCGTCAATGTGCATGTGTCGAATGTGCACATGCACGTGTAAGTGTACCACCAACCAATCTTTAATTTCACTCCATGTGCCACAATCTATCTTTAATTTCACTACATGTGCACAATCTATCCTGTCCATGATCCAGGGTGTTTGATAAACAAGTGATGGAACAACTAGTTAGCAGCAACATGTCCATAACCGGCTAGCCTTTACAGCATGCCATGGATAGCTAGTCGTGACACAACTCTGTTGAAATCGAAACAGGCCCCTAGTTATCCGCCAACATATTGAACCACAAGTCCTGTTGGGAGCATGCCCATTGCTAGAATGTGCATCCTGATTAACTATTACTATATACATATTCTTAGGTGGCAATTCTAGTTTCCTTAGGGAATGATTGTGTGGGTAATTAAGGAGTTTCCATGCAGATGATAGTTATTAGTATCAGTTCAATATATATCGCAAATGAATTGGAATATCGTATGTTTTAACAATTTGTTATAGATCAACCTTCAAAACAAAACAACAACAACAAAAAAAAAAAAAAAGAAAAAAAGAAAAAGAAGGAAAGAAAGAAAGAAAGAAAAAGTCCATAGATTATGGTGTGTAGTTGCTATATAGTTGCACTAAGCGTGAAGCAAAACGACAATAAATTTGGGTGCGGTAGTGGGGTAGGCATTTGTTTCAAAATGTTAGTGAGTATAAATGGGCTAGGAAGCAAGAGCACGAATTCAAAGCACAATTCAAAGCAGGGGCGGTACCTGGTTAGAAGGATCGTGTAACTACCATAGCTTTTCTTGGCATTCTCAAGTATTAGTAGTACTTTTATTGAAAACTTGTGTACAGTGGCATCTATTTTATGTTGGTTTGTTTTTAAAAATAATAAAAAATTGGTTTGGAAAAGTTGGGAGAGAGAGAGAGCTTTTGAATAGATGCTTTTCAAGCCCCTTTCTTTTGTCCCACATTTGAACTTGAAAGGGAGTTTTTTTTTTTTTTTTTCATCTTTACATATACTTTTACCTCACATGGTTTTGCATTGCCACTTGGGTATAAAATGCCAAACACCACCTGCGTGCACCCACCATGTCGTGCGGGCGGGCCCGAACTTGGGCTTGGGCTTGTCTACATGATTCCTTTTATTATTTTTTATTTATTTTATCTATTTTGACCGGGTCTTGCACGAGAAATCAAAATTCTTGACGCACGTTGGAGTAATGTTCTAAAGAACTTTTTTATAAGCAGGCAGCCACGTCAGCTCCACGTAGTTGCCACATGTACTTGTGTTTTCTATATAATGGATTTTTTGGAAACCCTAAGGTATTAAGTGAAAGAAATTTTTTCGAGAGAAAACCCTAGCTGTCGTCACTATTCTTAGATTATCTTTTCCGCCGTCACAATGCATCCCATCCATAAGGACTATAGAACTCATTAAGAGGTCAGACCTCATCCTCCAATCCGTCACAAGTATCACCGGTTCAACATCAAAATGGGATGGGAAACTCCGTTTCCTAAACCCAGTGCTTCCTAGAACTACTCTGTAACTCGTTTGTCCCATTGTACTTGTTTTTTGAGATCTTTAGTTATTCAAGTTGGGTTACCATCATAGGTAGTTCACTTAATTGGCTTAAATTCATTCCCTTAGTTGTATTATAGATTTTTTCCCTGACGAGACCCTTAGTGAGAGGATCTGCCAGGTTTTTTGGTGATCTAATCTCATTAATAGAAACTACTCATTCTTTGAGTTGGATGAACGGGAAAGATGAAATGCCATGACCGCCTTTGGGAGACAACCGCTAATCGGCGAATAATTGTTGACTTCAATACCACAATGGTTGATGCTCTATTTCCGACAAGTAAGAAAAAAAAAAATAAAGATTTTTTTTTTCAAGCAAAGATCGTAAACCAGAGGGAGGTAGGGAGTGTTGGATGAGAGATTTTTCTTATTTAGGTTTTCTTAGAAAACTTCTATATATAGAAACCTAGGAGTACACGTGGCATCCACTTGGTGCAAAGGTGACAACCAACGTGTAAAAAAAGGTCACAACACCGTTACAAGAACGTGCGACGTGGAACCAACATCTTCTCGCAAGACTCGGTTAAAAAAAAAAAAAAAGGAAGAGAAAAAGTAAAAAATGGATCATGTAGACAAGCCCAAGCCAGAGCTCAGCACACACGTCACGACACGACATGGTGCAGTGGTGTGCGCGCACGTGGTGTTTGGCATACCACACCCAAGGACCAATACAAAACCTATACACATGCCATCGTATATAAATGAGTAAAACTCCCTCTTTAAGTTCCAATGTTGGACAATTTAAAAGGCATGTAGGTGGAGCTTTTGCAAGGGTGTTTCCAAGTCATTTTCCCCCCTTTTTCTTTTCCTTTTCAAAACAAAACCATCAATTTATGATGTTGTTTAAATCAACAAACAGATATGGATTAAAGAAAATTAACAGATCTGTATTATAAGTTATAAATCATACTTGGAACTTAGTGGATTTACTAGCTGAGTTGAGACTTCTTGGATGTAAGTGGGTTTTTAGGAGGAAGCTAAAACATGATGGGTTTATTGACAAATATAAAGTTAGGCTTGTAACTAAAGTATATAAATAAAGAGAGGGAATATGCTTCTTTGACACTTATTCTCTATTCTCTAGACTTGCATCCATTAGAATCCTTATAGTTATTGTACCCTTGAATAATCTGATTATACATGATGGATATCAAAACCGCTTTCTTGCATGGAGATGTTGATAAGGAGATTTACATGGAGCAACTCGAAAGGTTTATTGACCCTACTCACTCTCATAGGGTGTGTAAATTAGTCAAATCCCTGTATGGTATTAAACAAGCTCTAAAGTAGTGGCATGCTAAGTTTGATTCCATACTTGGAGATAATGGCTTTAGAATCAATGAAGTAGATAAATGCATATATTTTAAGTGTGATGGACAAATGAGTGTTATAATTTCCCTATATGTTGATGACTTCTATTTGGATCTAACATAATAGTCATTAATCAAACTAAGGCCTTTTTGTCATCCAAGTTTTGATATGAAAGACCTAGGAGTCGTAAATGTGATCCTTAGGATCAAAATTATTAGAACAGAGAATGAGATTGTTCTTTCACAGTCTCATTATTTTGAATCTATTCTCAAAAGAGACAATATGGCAGATAGTAAGCTAGTTTGCACTCCTTTTGACCTTAACATTCATTTTTTTTTTTTGATAGATGATGAAATTTATTAAGAAGCTCGCGAAAAAGCGAGAAAAGAATGCAAATAAACAAAAAAAAAAGAAGACAAGACTAAGACACACACCCGACAACAACACCCTAGACTGGATTGACAACATATCTTCAATTTTAGTGATCACCTTGGAGCTTTCAAAACAGCGATTACCAAAACATTGGTGGTTCCTGGCTCCCCAAATGGCCCACATCACTGCCATAAGAGTGAGCCTCTACTCGGCTTTCCTAGCTCTACCAACTCCACCCCCATGCCAAGCCCATAACAAATCCTCCGCGCAGTTAGGCATAACCCAAGCCATGTTGAACTTGGCAAGGAAATAACTCCACACCTTTGTCGCGAAAGCACAATGAATGAAGAGATGATCAATTGATTCTCCGTCTTCCATACACATGAGATAGATGTTAGGAAGAATAAAGGCTCTTTTCTGCAAATTATCAATAGTGAGAATCCTTTTCCTTCCCAGTAACCATACAAAGGCAGAAACACGGGGAGGAGCCCCATACGACCACTGATGAAACGGAGGCGCCAGGCAACCAGAGTTCGAAGTCCCAATCGAGGAAACTAATGACGTCACAGAGAATAGGCCATCAGAGCTCTTGACCCAAATCATCGAGTCGTCCTGGTCGGCTTACCTGACTTTCGATAGGGTCCTCAGAAGGTGGAGGAAATCATCCCCTTTGCTTTCGAAAAGACTTCTGCGGCAAGGCAGAGACCATACCACCAAACCCCTGATGAAGGAAAAACAATTTGCTAACAAAATAGATCGGTCAGTGGCTAAGCGAGCAATGCTAGGATATTGGTCTGCGAGTGTTCGGTCTCCGCACCACACATCTTCCCAGAAGCACACTCGACGACCATTTGCCACTGAAAAAGAAACACCCTGCCTAACTAAGTATTCAGTCGACGTGACGACTTTCCAAATGGCAGAGGCCCTATAAAGAGAATAATGGTCAGTGTACCACCCTCCCCCGTAGGTCCCATACCTCTGAGCGATCAGCTCCCTCCACAACCTGCCCCTTTCTGATCCGAATCTTCAGATCCATTTTCCCAACAAAGCGGAGTTCACAGCTGCTAAACGTTTTATACCCGCTCCACCTTCCTTATATGGCTCACACACCTCATCCCATCTCAACAGATGGAACTTCCAATAAAGGGACAAGTGTAGATCAGAATGGATATGCTAGTATAATAGGCAGTCTCATCTATGCAAGGAACTGCATTAGACCTGACATAGCTTATGCTATGGAAAAGGTTAGTAGGTTTACTAGTAATCCTAGTGAAGAGCACTCGAAAGCTATTCGTAAAGTTCTTAGATATTTAAAAAGAACTCAACACAATGGTAGATATCCGGCTATGTTAGAAGGATATTCTGATGTTGATTGGAATTCCATTTCTGATGGTTGCAAGGCAACCGGTGGTTATAGATTATTTATTTTTTACTTTACTATGGAATTTGAGCTTATAGCTTTATCTTCAACTATTGAAGAAGCCGAATGGTTAAAAAATCTTATGTATGTCGTTCTATTTTGGAGTAAACCAGTTCCTACTGTTAAATTAAATTGTAACAACAAAATAAATAATGTTCTTTAGAATGTTACTCCAACGTGCGTTGAGAATTCCGATTTCTCGTGCTAAACCCGGTCAAAATAGATAAAATAAATAAAAAATAATAAAAGGAATCATGTAGACAAGCCTAAGCTCAAGCCCTGGCCTGCCTGCATGACACGACGTAGCGCGGTGCGCGCGCACGCGGTGTTTGGCATTCCATACTCAAGTGGCAATACAAAACCATGTGAGGTGAAAGTATATATAAAGACGTAAAAACTCCCGTTCAAGTTCCAATGTGGGACAAAAGAAAGGGGCTTGAAAAGCACCTCTTCAAAGGATTCTCTCGCTCTCTCTCTCCTAACTTTTCCAAATCAATTTTTTCTTATTTTTAAAAACAAAATCAATTAATACAAATCTGTTAACTTATATTTTTTCCCTTGCAAGGCCCTTGGGTAAAGGATCTGTCAGATTCTTAGGCGATCTAATCTCATTAATAAAGACCACTCATTCTTTGAATAATTCTCTAATTCTATTGTGTTTACGGCTTATTGGTCGGTCTCCTTTTCTCATTTTATTGTGCATTACTTGCATGCTTGATAGCTGCATTACTGTCACCATTTAGTTTAACAAAAGGAATTGGTTTACTCTAAAATGGAATATCATACAAAAGATTTCTTAACCACCCAGCTCCTTCTACAGCCAAGGTAAGAGTTATAAGTTTAGACTCCATAGTAGAGTAAAAAATAAAAGATCGTTTCTTTGATTTCCAAATTATTGCTCATCCGCTAACAACAAAAATATAACCACTAGTTGCCTTGTAACAATCAGAAATGAAATTCCAGTCAGCGTCAGAATGTCCTTCTAACACTGCTGGGTGAACTCCATAGTGCGAACCATATTGCTGAGTCTTTTCAAGTACTTTCGTACTTTACAAATACCTTCTCAGTGCTCCTCACTAGGATTGCTAGTGAATCTACTTACTTTACCCACAACATAAGCTATGTCTGGTCTGGTGTGGTTCATTGCATAATTGAGATTGCCTATAAGACTAGAGTATCCATTCTAAATCTATATTTGTCCCTTTATTGGGATATAGATGAACGCTAGGAGCAAAGGGAGTGCACAGAGGCTTACTATTAGCTATATTATATTTTTAAAGAATGGACTGCTATATAGTGAGACTGTGAAAGCACAATCTCATCCTCCTTCCTTATAATTTTGATCTCTAGGATCACATTTGCAACTTCTAAGTCTTTCATTTCAAACTTAGATGAAAGAAAGACCTTAGTCTGATCAATAATAGAAATATTTGAACCAAATATGAGTAGATCAGCTACATATAAACAAATGATGATACTCATTGTCCCATTTTTTTTAATAGATATACTTATCTGCTTCATTTATTCTAAAACCATTATCTCTAAGTATGGAATCAAATTCAGCATGCCATTGCTTTGGAGTTTGCTTAAGACTATACATGAATTTTACCAATTTGCACACCCTACGAGGATGATCAAGGTCTACAAACCCTTCGGGTTGCTCCATGTAGATCTCCTAATCAAGATCTCCATGCAAGAAAGCGGTTTTTACATCCATCTGATGTATAATTAGATTATGCAAAGAAGCTATAGCTATAAGGACTCTAATAGATGCTATCCTAGAGACTGGAGAATAAGTATAAAAGAAGTTTATCCCTTCCTTCTATCTATACCCTTTGGCTACTAGTTTAGCTTTGTATTTTTCTATAAACCCGTTGGGTTTTAGCTTCTTTCTAAAAACTCACTTACATCCAAGTGGTTTCAAACCAGTGGGTAGATAAACTAGATTCTAGGTATGATTAGCCATAATGGAATCCATCTCGTTATTTATAGTCTCATTTCAAAAGGAAGCATCATAGGATGACAGTTTCTTTATATGAAACTGGATCACCTTCTACATCATAGGTATAAAAATCGGGTCCAAAATCCTTCGCTAATCTAGCCCTCTTATTGGCTCTAGGCAAAGTATCAGGTTCATATGAATCAAAAGACTTGGATGGATCGACAGGAACAGACCTAGAGTCAGGAAGATCACCCCCACTAATTTCTTGACTTATAAGGAAACACATCCTCAAAGAAGTCAGCATCTCTAGACTCTATGATCGAAGAATCATCTAAGGTTAAAAACCTATAAGCTTCACTATTAAGTGCGTATCCAACAAATACACAGCTAACAATTCTATCTCTTAACTTAGGCCTTTTAGGATAAACTAATCTTACATTAGATAAACATCCCCAAGTCTTAAAATAGTTTAGGTTAGGGGCCCTGCGCCTTTCCATAATTCATATGGACTTTTATCTTGAGCATCAACCTACTTTGGTAATCATAAGACTACGATTATTCGTTGTTCGGCAGTTGTATCCCAAAGGCGATTGCTATAGATCTTGTGTGTAATTTGGAGAAAGTGGCGTGAATTGTCTTCAGTTTTTTTTTTTACGAGTGCTGAACAACATTTTATTTCACCATTAGTTACATTTATATGTATGTGATGCATTCTTAGTTGGCAGTTGCTCGGTTGAAATAGTTTTAGCTAGTTACTGATTGAATCAGTTGCATGTGGACAGTTCCATAATTATCAGTCCAGTCCATCTTGCTGCACCCTGCTGTTGACAGGCCCCGTTTCAAATTATAGTAGATGTCCGGCCCTAATTGCATTCGAGCGTGTGTTCTGCAGATGGATGGTTAAAACAATAAAGCACTTTTGGTTATACAAATTGGTTTTGGGGCTACTATTTGGATAGTCAAAATCATCCAATCCATAGTCAGTTATGTATGTTCTCAAACATTTTATCTGATTTATATATTTTCATTTTGGGTAAACTAGGTAGAAGAACTGCTGCGCAGGAAGCATGCAAAAGAAGCATCCGAAAAAGAACTTGAGGAATTTGTTCAGTTACTGAAGTCTGCAAAGTCAGTGCCTCCCCAGTTGAAACCTCCCAAATGCTCATGGACAACGGAAGAGAAAATAAAAAACCGAGCAGAGTCGCTTGAGGCTTATGCTATTGATGCATGCAAGAATGATGAGCAAAAGAAGACTGCTGGAATGGTAATTTTTGCCGATGTCATGACTACTCTGCAAACATTGATGCTTTGAATGCACTCCCCTTCTGGTGAAGCTTTAGAATGCCAAATGCTTTTTGCAGATTGCCATAGACCAACTTGTATTAGCCATTTTGTAGATCCTCAAGGCTATGGGACTGCCAAAGATGTCATCTGCTGCTGTAAATCTCCTTGTGGATATTGGCTATTTCCCAGTACATGTCAACCTTGATCTCCTGAAGTTCAACGTTCGTACAGAATACTCTGATGAGGTTCTGTTGGAGGCTGAAAATCTTTTGTCCCTCTCTCCTGATCTTGACAAGGTAGGTGTTCTGGTGATTGATTATAGCCTGAATAAGATTTTTAGACAATGACCTGTCTCCAGTGAGTCCTGGTTTTGGTTGATTTATTGTATGACAAATATCCTACTTCAGAGGGGAGCTAGACCAATCCATTTTCCTCATTGGAAAGACGATACCACAATATAAAGGATAGGGAGTAAGGACAGTGCTATGCTCATAGGTCACACCATTTAAAAGTGGTGATGATTCACCAATGGGCATGTGGCATATATGTACAAGATCCAGACCATCCAAATTGTGTGTTCTATTGTGGATGGAGCCTTGCATGAAATCACAAGTTGGATTTTGGATGGAGTATCCAAATTGCGAGGTCTATTGTGGATGGAGAATAGCAACCCATCATTGGCCTGGGCATTAAGCTTGAATTTCAAGCCTGGTTCCAGCCCCATTGCCGCCCTATTTATGATCTCCCAAGTCTTGATCTAAAAGAGAATTGAGAAATCCTCCATACATAGTGGGCCTGTCAAATCTGGGGTTTGGTTCACGAAACATGGTCCCACTTGCACACAATCTGATGAACTGGAAGCTGTAATTCCTGTAGAATGCTTTCGGCTTGTGTCCTTGTTGGTCTCCCGCTGAGGTATGATGCTATTGGCATGGGCTGGACTCAGCATGTTTATTTTGGCCTGATACCATCCTAGGCTGCCCTGGTTTCTGCTTGTACGAGCTGGAGTTGAGACCTAGATGCAGCTTGAACTCAGTCCTGCCGACAGTTATAATATATTCCTATTTCTCTAATATCTTTCTTATTGCAATCTGTTGTGCTATTTGCAATTCAGACAAACAGGAAAGATCTTTCGTTCTTGAAGGTCTATGCAATTGATGTGGATGAGGCTGATGAGGTAACATCAAGTGGTTTTTCATAACATGGATGCTTTGGTGAATAAGTGCTGTATCGAATCATATTTCCCATGCTTTGATTTCACATGACTATACAGCTTGATGATGCACTGAGTGCAGAGAGGCTGCAGGATGGCCGGATCAGAGTTTGGATACATGTTGCTGATCCTACTTGCCTAGTTCAGCCCCAAAGCATAATAGACCGGTAAAGTTTCGAGTTCATGCAGAATCCCTTTTCTTATCAAAGAGAAGAAAATTTTGTAAATTAATCAAGGAATGATTCTCATTAGTCTTCATTGTATAGAGAGGCAATGAGAAGAGGAACCTCTATTTTCTTGCCCACTGCCACCTTTCCTATGTTCCCTGAAAAACTTGCTATGGAGGCAATGAGCATGCAGCAGGGAAAACTTTGCAATGCCGTCAGCATCTCTGTTATTTTGCATCCAGACGGCAGGTAACTTGCACCTATTATGTTTACCTTTTACATTGAACAATTCTTTTCTGTACAAGGATTTTAGTTTTTCATAATAAAGACAATCTTCATATCTTATGCGGGGCTTAAATAGCATTTCAGAATATACTGTATGTAACTCAGTCATCAAGCCCACGTATATGTTGACGTATGAGAGTGCATCTGAGTTGCTTCACTTGAACCTGGAAGAGGAGGCTGAACTGAAACTTCTGTCCGAGGCTGCTGCTCTTCGACTACAATGGCGTCGCCAGCAGGTTGGATCACTAATGTTTTCATGTAGTTTGATGCTAATATTCATCGTATGGATCTTATGATTCCCTATAGAAACTTTATAAAGAGTTCATTAAAGGGCACAAAAGGGGGTTTCTAGAGGATTGGGTTTCAAGCCTGCTTTTTCAGCTGACTTGATGAAAACCAAGTCATCTTTTCAGTGCCTATTTATTGAGGGGATGGTAAAATGGAGGTCTGTGAAGTGCATCTAAATGCACATAAAAAACCCTAGTTTGGCTCAAAAAGGGGTTCAAACCTCAAACCCCCCTTTGGAGGGTGCATCCAAATAGGCACTGAGGCCCTGTTTGTGATCAGGGAAATAAGCATATGGATTTGATGAATCCATGAACTTGTCAAATTCATGGATTTGCATTGGATTTGGATTTGACAAATCCCAAAGTCCACTGTTGGGGAATCAAGGTACAAACTGATAGATTTGGGAGCATTTCTTGTGTTATCAGAGCATTTATCGCTATAGAATAACTTTTATTGCTTTGAAGCATCTCATTTTATGAATTTTCAATGTCTTTAATTTTTTTGAGTACCTGCATTTATCCCAAATCCATGGATTTATGGGGTGTGGTCATTACTAACAGACTCACTGTCTCATATCAAGTGCATAAATTAAATGAAGCATACTCTTAAACAAAAGAAATTCTCAAGAAACTGACGAAAGCTAGAAGGAAATGCCCCTTAATACCTAATTTGAAGTTTCAGCCCGTGAAGCTTGTAGCTTCTGGTTAGATCGCACCCCTAAAAGGAGCATCACACCCTCAAAATTAATCCAGCATAGAATTGAGGAAAAAACGAAGAAAGAAAACTTTTTCTTCTCTTAACTGTTCACCCCTCATTCATAAGAATCATTATATGTAACCCATCAACACCCCCTCTGTTAGTGTACTGGTTTATGCACCTTGGTTGTCAATTACGTGAGTCAGTGAGTCAGTGTGTCAGTTGGTTGGTTGAGCCCATTGAAGATGAAGACCGAAGACACAAGAAACTGAGGAGCATCAAGGAAGCAGAAACATGTATAAATGATGCCTTGGTGCGTCTAACCCTTTGACCCAAAACCAACCATTATCCTTCAGATGTCTTGGACTTGATAGGATCACATTTAGTCATCACTACAACCGGGATCCTTAGTATTTTCCGGTGCATAGAGTTTAGGAGGAAGAAAGTTCCATAGGGTTTTGCCAATGCATAGCCGGCATAGCCGGCTATGCATTGCCTTTGCCAGTACTGGCAATGCGCAATGCCCCAATTTTGCCGGCATTGCCGGCAATGTCTTTTTTGCCCGGCATTGCCGGGGCATAGCCTGGCTATGCCGGGGCATAGCCTGGCTATGCCGGGGCATAGCCTGGCATTGCCGGGGGCATTGCCAGGACTTTGTCTAAAAAAATTTTTTATTTTTTCCCGGCATAGCCGGCTATGCCCCAGGCATTGCCGGCAATGCCGGGCATAGCATTGCCATTGCCACCACCGGCAATGCCGGTGGCAATGGCAATACCCTGTGGAACGGAAGAAATCTAACCGATTTGGATTTTATCCTTATTGGTAGTTGGAGTATACGATCTCATAACAGGTTCACTAGTCGGAACCTCTACTGGAACATAACGTGTTTCCTTCCAAGCTTAAATTACACATTTTTAGAGCTATTTCGGGCCCCTCATCAGTCCAGAGAATTTTACTTAAAATATGATTTTTGGTAGGGGCCTCGAAGTTTTTGTAGGGGGCTCGAACTGGGTGTCAGGCTCCACTGTCGGACACCTGAACTAGCTGGTTTTTGTCTAGCAAGTTTTAGCCTAAAAACTTGATTTTTGTAGGGGGCTTGAACCTTTTGTAGGGGGCCCGACAATGATTGTTTTTGGTCCGTTTTCTAGTTGTTGGAGCTTCATTTCTATATATATGTGGCTTGTTTCTTCTGATAATAAGATAGTTTTTGAGCTCTCATTTGTCCCAAACATTGGTAGATCATATCCTAGCCAAAACTATTGAGGTTAAGCACATCTCATGTGATTAATTATATGATTAAAGTATTCAAAGCTCAATAATGGATTGTGCTTAAACCCATCCAAATCCTAGGCTTTAGAGGTCATTTCCATAGTTAAATCTCCTATCTTAAACAGCCCTAGGTGTCCTTCATAGTAAAATCCTTCCTCCATAGTAAAATCCTTTATAGGATCACCATAGGTGAGGTTATTGTATCTAAACCTCATAATCTTAGTTCTTTCTAATCCCGATAGTTAAAACCTTTTAGAGAAACCTCATTCCCTCACCTTGGCATCCATAGTCACATCATTTGAAGGTAGCTGACGAGGGAGCAATCGAGGAACGACTTCAAGCGGAGAGGAAGCACCTCATCGGCTCATCAACGGGGCTCAACTCAATCAAGTAAGGGTTTATTTTGTGAGTCCATTTCTCTTGTGTAGAGATTATCCTTTTGTAAGACGTTGTCCTTGGGTAGGACTCATGGAAGTCCTTGTGTAGGCCTTCGACACGGGAGAATTCGTTTGTTGTCCTTGTGTAGGACATGTATGTCTTTGTGTAGGATTGTGGTAGACCTTGTGTAGGTTGTAAGGTTGTGAGGTGAACCTAATTTAAAACCTCCGTGTTAGTGAATCCGGTGCACTCGAGGGAAGGGTGCGGCAACCGGGAGTGGAGTAGACAAGTAGTTGAATCACTATAAAAAATCTCTGTGTTTGTGATTGATCTTTGGCGCGTTTGATTCTTTTCATGCTTGTAGTTATTTGAGTATTATGAATGCATGATTAGATAGAATGCTAAGTTCTTGATTGTTTACACATCGCACACACAATCACTATCTTCATAGACTCCAATATTAAATAGTCGAATCTGTAGAGTCGATCTTGGTTGTAGACTTGCCCTCACCTTGTTGTATCTTTTATATAGTCTATATTGTTCGATTAGACTATTGATTATTGCCTTATCATTTGAAGTCTTTAGATTTGCATAGATTAGTGTCTTAATTAGTTATATCATTTATAATCTATGCACTTAGGCTACTAGCATAATAGCTTTATCATTAGTAGCCTTTGTGATTGGACACTCTTAAGCTTGGAAGCTAAGAGTTACTTTGCTTAATTCTGTTTAATTGGATAATTAGTTTTAATTAGGCAAAGATTTTGTAAAGTCCTATTCACCCCCCCTCTAGGACATTAGTCATACCTTCAAGTTCCACATATAACGTTAGTGTGAAAACCGCAATTTCACCCCCCACCACCACCACCAGACACACACACGCACTTGCGCAGTTACTTTTCCCAAAATCAAAAGAAGCCTAATCCTAACCATCCCTTAATTCTAATTCCAACCATTTTATGTTAATACCTTGTCAATAGAGACCAAAATATACGAAATTCTTTCATGCTATCTCGATTGCCCAAACGAAAGCAAATAAAATTAATAGTCATTTGGTGGATGAGGGAAGAGTAGATGGTCAGGCTAAGGTGTACAAAGCAATTGTAAATTTCCACAAGGATCTTTTAAAGAGGGAAGATTGGGAGAGACCTAAACTGATAATCTTCCTTTCACATCATTATCAAATGGTGAGGCCTCTCTTGAGGTACCTTTTTTAGAAGAGGAGATAAAGGCGACAATTTCGGAATTGGGTAGTAATAAAGCTCTGGGCCTGGATAGTTTCCTGATTGCGTTTTATCAAACCTTTTTTATTTTGGGGCGGGAGGGATGGCAACGTGGATTCGAATGTGCGTCAGTTCGGCAAAATATTTGGTGGATTCGAATGTGCGTCAGTTCGGCAAAATATTTGGTGTTGGTTAATGGATCACCTAAGGGGTATTTTTCAGCTTCTAGAGGATTAGGCAGGGAGATCCTTATCTCCATATTTGTTTGTAGTAGTTATGGAGGCTTTTAGCAGGAGGCTAGATAGAGGAGTAGCATCGGGCTTGGTGGAAGAATTTCGGGTTGATAATTCTGACTTTCAAATTTCTCATTTACAGTATGTGGATGACACATTGCTTCTATGCGAGGTAGATGAATCAAAAGTGGATAATATGTGAATGATCATATCATGTTTTGAAGTGGTTTGGGGGCTTAAAGTGAATAAAGGCAAGAGCGAGCTATTGGGGATGGGCATACCAAAGGAGGAAGTATTTGCGTATGCTAGGATCTTTGGTTGTAGGGCTGGTTCTTTTCCTTCTTCATATCTTGGGCTTCCCTTATGCATTGGAAAACCGGCTTAAACATCTGTGGGACGAATTCATAGAAAGATTTGAAAGAAAATTGTCAAGCCGTAAGGGGAGGTATCTTTCTATAGGAGGAAGACTAACATTAAAGCGGGGAGTCTTCAATGCAGGATGTGAGTCATACAGCTCATGTGTGGAGCTAAGGTGGTCCTCCAAAGGTGGCAGTTCTAGGTTGGTTTGTGGGCAGAAACAAGATTCTCACGGTGGACAATTTGCATAACAGGAAAATGATACTTCCAAATGTATGCTTGATGTGTTATGAGAATGAGGAATTAGTCAACCATTTCTTTATTCATTGTGATTTTGCAAAAAAAAGATATGGGAGGGCTTCCTTAATTTGTTTGGAATGGCACGAGTTTTACTGAGTTCCATTGAGCAATTATTTTATTTTATTTTTTATTTGTAGCTTGGCATGGTGGAGGAATTGGAAGTAGGGGAAAGAGAGCTTGGCATTGTTGTTTATTAGATGGGATTTGGTCGATTTGGTTTGAAAGAAACAACCGGTGTTTCAGAAATTGAAAGGGTTGAGAGTCGGAGGTCTTTGATAGGGCAAAACTGAATGTGATGGAATGGGTGAGGCTATCCAATGCTATTGTCCATTTTCCTGTTTCATGATCCGTAGGTTACTTAGTACCTTTTACTGTTACTTTCCAAGAACAAGAGAGTACCTTTCACTGTTGGTGTGGACCACATGGGTCCACTTCACTCATCATATAGATTGCAGCCCATTTTAGTGATTGGATGGGTCGAGGGGCCTACCCCTAGACTGCTTCAATCGCCTCCCAATTGGGTCGAACTCTTCCTCGAGTTTGAATCTCTATTCATTTCCATCACCATAGCCCACCTTTTTGTTGTGCCACCGTTGGCTTCGGCAATGGTTGATGATAAATCCCTCTTTCTTTCTTTCTTTTATTTCTTTTATTTATTTTTTGTAATATTGCTAGTCCTTATAATGGCTGTTATTATTATTATTATTGTTTTTGGCTAGTAGTTTCTAAAAAATGTGAGTTTTCATTAATAGAAAGATGAGTGATGTTGAAGGGCGACCTGTCAGATCGGCTTGATCATCATTGAACTTTGCTACTTTTTCAGCCTGACTGCAGATTGAAATTATTGTTGTGGTCTCCATATCATCCTTAGATTCTGAGTGTAGAATCACGTTGAAAAAAGTAGCACTTGATTCTGTTAACCCATGAAAAAGATATCTTGGTTTCTTGCTTTTGAGTTTTTTCAAATATCAAAATCCCCCCTGTTTCTCAAAATCCAAAAATGAGGATTGTTTCTAGTGAGTCAGGGCCTTTACATGTTTTAAAGCAAAGGGTTGAAAACAAGAAAGAACTTTTATAAAAAAATGAAAAAAAAACTAATTTTTTTAATGTAAATTTAGGCCCCACCCCATTTACGCAGTCCATTATAGTCGTATGATTCGATATGATAATCGTATGATTCAAGTAGATTTGTGATTGAATTGTAAACAGTACGATTTTGACAACATAGCTAATAAGGCCTTAAAAAAATCTTTAATTAGTTTCTCATTATTATATGAAGAATCGAAAAGACCTTTATGAGTTTAAAATCACATAATGAAACCCTAGAAGAACATGATAAATAGACAGCGAACTTCGAATTCAAGATACATGATAAAAAGAAAAAAGAAAAAAAAACCTTAATTTTAAATCAAATCCTAACAGTTACAACCACAATACACATAGATCAACATGATCACAACCGCCCACACAACATTCCAGATAAGTCATAAATCAATTAGGTGTCTCAATCATTTAAGAGGAAAGAAATCATGAGCAAAAACTCCATAATTTAAGGTTGAAAAAAAGATCCATCATTTAATTTCTTATAAAGAATAAAATAAAATAGTTGATCTATTTCAAAGGACTCTCCAAGCACTAACCAATTTAAAAACATAAAATTTGAAGAGGAAGAGAACAAATATACTCTGAATAATAAATCGGAGGATTCCAATCACGTTTCCTAAGATTAGACTTAAATAGTGAAATGTAAATCATAAAGTGTTGGATCTTGACAACTATGCTTACATAAAGTGTTGGATTTAGTGTTTGATTCGACCACATTGTTGCTAAATACAAATCGAAAGAGGGGCCATCCATTTGGGGAAAATTGAAAATTTCCGTAAACCACCACTTTTTCTCCTTTTTTTAATTAGGGCCTAGGAAGATGAATGGTAACGATGATATTCATTTAAATCAAGGCTCTTAGGAAGATAAATGGTAATGCTGTACTGTTCATTAAAAAAATTTTACCCTCTAATTTCTTGAGGGGAATTATTGATCTAGCAAAAGGAACGTATGTGGGATGAATCCTGTGGATTTCACAAATTTTGGGTTATTTTTGGCCATTCAAGAGGGTCCCCAAATAGGGCTGGCACTATTTATCTCAACCTTTTTGTAATTTTTCTGCAAAACTTTCTCGAGGGAAATGTTATATATAGATTAGATATTTGTATGAGTGGGATGAAACCCATGGATTTCACTGATTTTGAGCTGTTTTCAGGCCGTTCAAATGTACCCAAATTGGGCTGGCGCTATTCATCTGAATTTTTTAATTTTTCTTAAGAAATGGTGTGTATGGATTAAAGATATGCATTAGTGGGATGAAGCGTGTTGACGCTATTCATCCGATTTTTCTTTTAATTTTTTATTATAATTTCTTGAGGGAAATGGTGTATACGGACTAGAGCTATTCATTGGTGGGATCAATCCTTTGGATTGCATGAATTTCGGGCAATTTTTGTGTCATTCAAGTGTACCCAAATTGGACTGGTACTATTCATCAATTTTTATTTTTTAAATTTCCTTTTGAAGTTTGTGTCATTATTTCTCACTTGTAGACTTACACTTATATATTAGTATTAGTGTTAAGCATATGTTATCCGTCCATATTGATCAAGATACTTATCTATAATATGTACCGCTGTAGATATATATCCTATACTCTCAACATACTCTAACACTGCAAATTGCATCAGAAACTTTATCTTCCTAATGCGTTCCTGTACTGCTGTTGGTCCTAACCATCATTTCTCAACTTTGGTCAGGCATTATCTTAAGGATGCACATAACATCATTTCTCCCTTTGTTGTAAATCTGTTTTCTTTTTTAACAAAATTGAAGCCCATCCTTAAAAGAAATAGTTTCTCAGGAAAAATTGAGAAGGGAACTTGTATGCTTTTGAGTAGAATATCCGTGTGCTTTGGGTTTTTTTTTTTTAATTTTTATTTTCTTTCTTTCTTTCTTTTTGAATTTTTCCATACCTATTCAAGTATTTTCCAGAGCTGCTTCTCCAAATGGTATTATGTGAATAGCTCCATGCTAATCGGCCTAAGATACTTATGTAGATATCTGTCCGCAGAATATAGATTAACAAAATTTGAGTTTCTCAGGGTGCAATTGACACATCTACAATAGAGGCACGTGTCAAGGTAGCTAATCCAGATGATCTGGAACCTTCCATCAACCTCTATGTTGAAGATCAGTCGGACCCTGCAATGCGGCTTGTCTCAGAAATGATGATATTGTGTGGGGAGGTTATGGCCACCTTTGGTTCATGCAACAACATCCCTTTACCTTACAGAGGGCAACCCCAATCAAACATATCTGCTTTAGCATTTTCCCATCTTCCTGAAGGACCTGTCAGAAGCTCTGCATATGTTAAAATAATGCGTGCAGCAGAAATGGATTTCAGGAAACCTATACGTCACGGGGTCCTGGGAATTCCTGGTTATGTACAGTTTACATCTCCTATCCGCCGATATATGGATCTTCTTGCTCACTATCAGGTGAGTTCTCTAAGTTATTTGCACTATAAATTATAATAGATATCAACTGATTGCATTTAATATTACTGCCTGCTACATGCTTTTTTTTTTCATTGTTCTCTTAGCCCTTGTGATGTTTTATCTGCATTTGGTTGCAACAAATGTCATGAAATTTCATGATTAATCAATCTGATTTGGTGCAAAATAAAATACAAATTTATGATATTTGGTGAAATCAAATGCACCCAATACCACCATTTATTTAATTGTCAAATTGGTTTCTTAAACACCATGATTTTTGCATCTTTAAACACAATCACTTGTGATTTCACCAAAGCAAATAAGATTCTCTTCCAGAACCATGATTTATATATTTTTCATTTTCCCCTTCCTGATGTGGTTTTCCTTAAAGCAGCATTTCGTAATAGAATGGGCATGTGTGTCTGAGGTCTTTGGGGACAACCATGGGGCTTTTTTTAGGGAGTCTTGGGGAGTTTATTCCCCCTTGTATTTCGCATGATACACTGTTGTCCTTTTTCTTTAGCTTTCATAAAGTTCCATTATCCTTAAAAAAAAAAAGAAAGAAAGAAAGAAAACATCAGATACTGAAAAACTTTGAAGGGAAGATTAGAATTGTTTGGTAAAACAGTTGGTTCCCATTATTTACCTTTTTTCTGCATTTGTAAATTTATCATGATGTTTATCTCAGCTGCTAATGCCCTAATTTAGTTGAGATGGTGACTCCATGCATCAATGTTCTTATATTCTGGGTCTAAACATTTTGATACTTATTTCTCCAGGTGAAAGCCTTTCTAAGAGGGGATTCTCCTCCTTTCTCAGCAGGTCAGTTGGAAGGGATGTCATCACTGATAAACATGCACGTTAGAGTTGCTAAAAAGCTTTTCAGCAGCAGTCTACGGTATTGGCTATTGGAGTTTCTGAGAAGGCAACCCAAAGAAAAGAAATTCCGGGCCTTGATTCTTAGATTTATCAAAGATCGGATGGCAGCCTTACTTTTAGTGGAGGTAAAACTTTTAAGATCTATTGTAAGCTAAATCAATCCAGATTATATTTTCCTGCAGAGGAGTTCTCGCTTGCAGCAATTGTTGAAAAAAAAAAGATTATGATACACCTTGGTTTTTAACAGATAATGACACAATAAAAGAAAAGGCAAGTGATGACCTGAGGATAAGGGTAAGTATAGTATTCTGGCTCTCGGGCCCTTGTTCCAATGGGATCCAGAATGCTGATATGTGGCGGATGAGGGATGCCCTGGAAATCTCCCAAATTGGATATCCTGGGCATCTAAATCTTTGGCCTGTCTTACTGATTGAATGTGTGTTATTGCTGTATCTTTTCCATTGAAGGGTTAGGCCTGTCCAATCTGGGAGGTTTTTGTAGCACGGTTCATCCACAGAGGAGCTTATCAGATCAATGGTTGTGATCACTAAATCACGGGCCCTACTTGTAGGAACTTAGGGCATGAGAATATTATACATATTCTTGGGCCGAGTATCATAGAATTCCTTGAAGGAAAAAATCTAGTGTTGGGAGTTTGAATAGAATCTACAATGGAATATGTTATATGTAGCTGAGAAATTTTTTAACAGCAGTTTTGTGCCGTTCATTTTGGGAGAGGAGGACCTCCACATGGGCTTTATTGACTTGCAAAAAGCATTTTATGGGGTTCCTAGAGAGTAATTTGGTGGGTGTTGGGGGAGGAGTTTCTTGAGGATGTATTGATGTGATTAAGGATTTGTATGAGGGGGGAGGTAACAAATGTGAGGACTGATAGTGGAGAGATAAGTGAGTTCTCAATTATTGTAGGCTTGCACTAGGGGTTGGCATTGAGCCTTTACCTTTTCTTATTGGTTATGGAGTTAACAAGGCATTTGTAGGAAGAAATCCCATGGTGTATATTGTTTCCAGATGCCATAGTTTTGATTGATAAGATGAGGGGAGCGTAAACACAAAGTTAGATTTATGAAGGGATGCTTTAGAAATTAGGATATGAAGGATTTAAAATAAGTCGGACTAAAGAAAAGTATATGGAGTGCAATTTTAGTAACAATAGGAGTGAAAACGAGGAATTAGTTAAGATTGCTGACCAAGTAGTTTCCCAAAATGACCACTTGCGATACCTTGGGTCAATAATTCATCAATGGAGAGATTGAGAAGGATGTCGCCCGCAGAATTCAAGCTGGGTGGAAGAAATCAAGATTTGCCTCTAGAGTGTTATGTGATCGTTGTTTACCACTCAAATTGAAAGAAATTTTATAAGATAGCTATAAGACCAGCCATGTTTTAGGGGATAGAATTTTGGTCATTTAAGGAAGAGCATGTTCATAAGATGAGTGTCACTGAAATGAGTATGTTGAGATGGATGAGTGGAAGATGAGGAAGGATAGAACTAGAAATGAATTCATTGGAGGGAAGTTAGGTGTAGTACCAAGTGGTAATAAGATGATGGAAAGCAGACTTAGATGGTTTGATCATGTGCAATGGAGACTATGACCGCACTTATTAGGAGCAAGTTGGTACAAGTTGAAGGCTCTAAAAGGGCAAGGGGAATGCCCAAAAGGACGTGGATGGATGTTAGTAAGAAAGGATTTGATGACATATGGTCTAACTGAATGTCTGGCCCTTGATAGAGTGGAATGGCGGAATAGGATTCATGTAGTCGACCCCAATTAATTGGGATAAGGCTTAGATGATGATGATGGTGACCTCTGTGACAAAGATTTTTCCAGTGAGCTGCAATTCTGAGCCTGTCACAGTGAGACATTTCTCTGCATCATAACAGCTGAAACCTGAATTTGGTGTCTGCCAAATGGACTCCATTTTTTGTTTGCATTGTTGTCCCACCAAATCTTTGTGGTAGGTTGAGTTTCAAGGGTGCACTCTACGAAGAATTTTCATAGATGGTGATGAGTTAATTATTTATGTGCAGGTTGGAATTCAAGGTTCCGCTTTGGTGTCAGTGGGGACACAGGTTGGAGATGAAATAGATGTAAGAGTGGAAGAAGCTCATCCACGCGATGATGTCCTCTCTCTCAAGGAAGTGTAAGGAACTCGAGATGGTATGCTTTACCAAGTTTTAACATTGCATGGAGATCAGCCTTGGCTTGCTTTACATCAATGGGGTAAGCAGGACATGTTTGCATTCTCCAATCATCTTTTCCATGAAACTGATCCCCCCCCCCCCCCCCCTCTCTTTCACACACACACACACACACACACACACACACACACATCTTGTTTCTATTTATGATTTGGGGAAATGGCAATAATCTTATCTACATTTCAAGAAACAGTTGAACTTCAATAATACAGCAGAAATTTGAAGAGGATCTGCCATCAGATTAGCCTTTTCCTGTTCTGATGATCTGTTGTACAAGAGAAAAAAGGCATTATTTGAATATACATGATCTGTTATTATTATTATTATTATTATTATTTTTAATACACATCGTCTGTTATTATTATTATTTTTGAATATACATGATCTGTTATTATTATTATTTTAAATTTCTTCGCAGACGGAAATGATAGCATATGGGAATTATTTCTTGATTGGTTATTGCTCACAAGGTATTTTACAGTGACTGGTACAAATTGCAAATGTTTTAAATTTGGGCTAGCAATCCATATTGGTGGGCCCAACTCCAAGTGATCCAGATCTTTCATCTAGTGTGCTCTGCTACAGATAAGCGATGGGCACAAAATCTCCTCATTGATCAATAACAGCCACCCAGTTGGCGGACTGTGTCCATTTCATATGGGTCATGGGCCATTTTTTCCTTTTTAACGTTCCATTCACAAGTTGGTTATTGGATGGCCATGGTTCTGACTCTTTGCACCATCCGTCGATCCACGGTGGAGCCCACCAATTGAATGGGACCCATTGCTGAATTTTGGGGCAACTTGTATGGAATGCCAGTCCTAATAAAGACACAACTAATCTATTACAACTTATTACCCAAATAAAGTGTTATTTCCGACTCTGTGAAATTGCTGCTTTAATTGGTCTCTGTTTGTAATCTAAATGAAAGCTGGTATTCTGGAACAGAGCATTTAGTGTCGCCCAACTGACAAATGAGTTGAAAAATCACCACACGAGGAGGCCTCAAGTAAAAACTGTGTATCTATCATACATACTACTTTCAGAAGCTGTTGCTGATGTTGCTGCATATAAGCAAAAGCCCACCTATCAAATAAAAGCTTTGGTAAGTTCCAAGATCCTCTCAAATTCTCCGTGGATTCCAAGAAACTACTGCAACTTCTGGTTTTTGGCCGTTTGGGAGTGTATCAGAGAATTTATATACATGTATAAATGAGAAGACTAGTTCTTAGTGTTTACATCTTAGTGATGGAGAGAGGCATGAGCCCTGAACAAACCTCTCAAAAATTTTCCTTGTAAGAGAAAGAAAACAGTCTTTTCTAAGGTTCCTGCACTTCCCTCCCTGCTCTTTCTTTTTGGTTATTTTCTCCCCTATTCATTTCCACCCGTGCACGGATGGCCTGCTTTTGTTTTTTAGCTTGTCCATTAATGTCCCTGCATGTGCCGGGTGATGAGTCTAAGTTTCAGTATAAAGATTCTTTGTTGAAGGCCCAATGTGGTGAATGGCCTGGATTTCCCATGTGTGCCTGTGTTCTGCAGTT
This sequence comes from Liriodendron chinense, assembly GCA_003013855.2. Classification (NCBI taxonomy): domain Eukaryota; kingdom Viridiplantae; phylum Streptophyta; class Magnoliopsida; order Magnoliales; family Magnoliaceae; genus Liriodendron; species Liriodendron chinense. The sequence continues at coordinate 364,481 of ML058427.1, read as the reverse complement.
TCACTCCTCTTTGCAACTTGGGTGCCTTTTCTTTTGTTAGTCATGCAACGATTAGTCACACGATGCACCCAACCCCTGGTGGGGTTAGTGTCTCCCCTTAGCATTTCTGCTGTTGAACGCCTGCGCGTCTTCCAACTGGGCTAGCAGGCGAGACACTTGCAACTTGGGTGCGTGATTGCATGCCATATAATAGTTCTGGTAAGGGGATTGCATACTTATAGCGTACTGAGTAAACTCTGTGGGGCCCACCGTTGATGTATGTGCTGTTTTTTTAGATCATTTTAGGGCATGAGCCCAAAATTGAAGCGTATCCAAAGCTCAAGTGGACCACACCACAGGAAAACGGTGAGGACAATGATGTCCACCATTGAAACCTTCCTAGGGCCCACAGTGATGTTTATTTATCATCCAACCTGTTCATAAGACCACACATACATGGATGAAGGGAAAACACAGATATCAGCTTGATCCAAAACTTCTGTGGCCCCCAAGATGTTTTCAACGGTAGGTGTTCTATTCACACAGTTTCCGGATATACTTCAATTTTGAGCTCATTCCCGAAAATAAGCTGGTAAATGGATGGACGGCTAGGACAAGACATACATCATGATGGGCCCACAGAGTTTACTTACTCAGTACGCCATCCGCTTCCCTTGTTCTGATAATGTACATCTTGTTATCATGGTTGGGCCACCCTGGGCAGCTTGATTGAGTCTGGCCCAATGCAATGAACCATCGATCTTGACCCAAGCCGGGCTAGTCATTGATCACCCAAAGCTGGCTTGATTACTAATGGAGCCTGAACTTTGGACAACCCATGATGGGCTTGACCTGGTGACACTGGTTCGACAGTGGGCCAAATGAGTATAAAAGAAATCCATGGATTCACATATTCATGCCAATGTCAATTCAACAACCAATGCGAGAGGGTTCATGGCATCATGCAACAGTGACCGTCTTTCTCGTATTGACGTAAGGCCCACCGGTGGGGACTCCCAAAAATCAGGCCGATCTATTCAGCACGTTGGTGCTGTCCACGTGGAAAAACAAGGACGGTTAGAAAGGTTACTTGCACTACGCCACGTCCCACAGAACATGGCCCACCTAATCAGTGAACCCGCTGATTTTCGTCCATGTCATGTTCATTGTCCAAAACACCAACATCCTAAAGGGAGCGGATTAGTTGTTATCCTACCGTGGGGCCCACCTTGATGGTGTGTTGTATATCCATGCTGTCCATCTGTCTCTCCAGTCCATTATAGATCATGGTCCCAAAAAGTAAGCTGATTTAAATCTCAGGTGGACCACACCACAGGAAACAGTGGCTTTGAGTGCCTCCCGATTAAAAATTCCAAAGCGCCCATCGATGGGATTTCGTAATGTTTTATCTGCCATCCAACCTGTTGATAATGTCAAGAAAACCCGGATGAAGGGAAAATACAAAAGATAAGCTTGATCCAAAACTTTTCTAGCCCAAAGAAATGGCCATTCTTTACTGTTCCTAGTGGTGTGGTCCACCTGAGATTTGGATCTTCTTTAAGATTTGGAATCACGCCCTACAATGAGATGGAAAAACAGATGGACGGTGTGGATATACAAAAAATACATCAAGGGGCTCACAGATCTTGCACACGCGTCCGCGAAGAACCCTCATATCTTACGCGCGCGGGTCCCATTAGCAGCCCACGTATAATCGACTACAGAGCAGAGGACCGCCCTTGAATCTTGATAACTCCCCCTATATAAATCATCTCCTCAGCTCTTTCTTTACTCTCGCACGTTTTTCCCCAGAGAATTTCAGGTTAGTAATTGTTTTCCATTCAGCGGCTGTATGTTAACTTCACATGCTGGTGTGGCTCACCCAACGAGTAGATGGGCCTAATTTTCGTAGAAATTGGATGTATGTGAAAGTTCACATACAGATGCTGTATTTGATCCCTCTCCATCTCTGTCTCTCTCTTAGAATCTAGGGTTTGTAGTTCTTCACTATATGCGATAGAACATGAGTTTCTGAAAATTTTGCTCTCTTTTACTGTATTGCTTCTTGATGAGAATCTTTTAAGTTTCTTGAGGAGTTCGAGTTGGATTTGATTTCCTGTTCTCGTTCCTTGCTGAATTTTTCCTTCAAAATCAACTTCTGTTTCTGATTTGGGTTCCTGCAGTTTTCTTTTTTATCGTTGTTTTTGCAGGGGATTAGGGTTAGAAGAGTTTGGATTTGAATTCTACGTAGGGTAGAAGTAGTCGGAAGATGGAAACGATAGACTCCGACATCGCCAGGGTCCAAGAAGAGAGGAGAAAGAAAGAGCAGGAGCTAGCGTCTCTCACTGCGGTCACCTTTGATGCTGATCTTTATGGGGGCGGCAACCGCTTTGAGGGCTACGAGCAGTCGATCCCTGTCAATGAAGAGGAGGAAGATCAAGATGCGGGGGAGCGAGAGGTTGCGAGGAAGCTAGCTTCTTATACAGCTCCTAAATCGGTATTGAAGGAGGTGCCGAGAGGAGTGGGTGCGGATGATGGGGATGATTTTGGTTTCAAGAAACCGCTGAAAATCATTGATAGGGAGGATGATTATAGGAAGCGGAGGCTGAATCGGATAATCTCGCCTGACAGGAATGATGCTTTCGCGATGGGAGACAAGACACCGGATCCGTCCGTGAGGACCTACATTGACGTTATGAAGGAGGAGACCTTGAAGAGACAGAAAGAAGAGACGTTGAGAGAGATTGCAAAGAGGAAGAAAGAGGAAGAGGAGAAGGCCTCTGAGGCTGCTCCAACAGCTCAGAAAAGGAGGAACAGGTGGGACCAGTCTCAGGAACAGGATAATAGTAGCGGCAGCAAGAAGGCGAAAACCACGTCGTCAGCATCGGATTGGGACATGCCAGATTCGACTCCTGGGATCGGCCGGTGGGATGCAACTCCAACCCCGGGGAGGCTGGCCGATGCGACACCATCTATTTCCCGTAGGAACCGTTGGGATGAGACGCCCACGCCTGGTCGCCTGGCTGATGCTGATGCAACTCCGGCCGCTGGTGGAGTTACTCCTGGGGCTACGCCTGCTGGCATGACATGGGATGCAACACCCAAGCTGGCGGGACTTGCTACTCCGACGCCCAAGCGACAAAGATCGAGATGGGATGAAACGCCAGCGACCATGGGAAGTGCAACACCGATGCCTGGAGCGACACCTGCTGCAGCGTTCACCCCTGGTGTAACCCCAGTTGGAGGAATTGACCTTGCGACCCCGACCCCTGGAGCCATCAATCTTCGCGGCGCCATTACACCCGAGCAGTATAATCTGCTGAGGTGGGAGAGAGATATTGAGGAGAGGAACCGGCCATTGACTGATGAAGAGCTTGATGCTATGTTCCCGCAGGAAGGATATAAGATCCTAGATCCTCCAGCTTCTTACGTTCCAATCAGAACTCCTGCGAGGAAGCTTCTTGCTACGCCGACTCCCTTGGGAACTCCTCTATACTCGATCCCTGAAGAGAATCGTGGGCAGCAGTTTGATGTTCCGAAAGAAGCACCTGGTGGTTTGCCAGTTTATGAAGCCAGAGGATTACCAATACTTCGGTGCGTTGCTGAACGAAGATGATGAGGAAGAAGCTGTCACCAGATGAACAGAAAGAGCGGAAGATCATGAAGCTGTTGCTCAAGGTTAAGAATGGGACTCCTCCGCAGAGGAAAACAGCGTTGCGCCAGCTTACGGATAAAGCACGAGAATTTGGGGCTGGCCCACTGTTCAATCGGATTCTGCCATTGCTGATGCAACCGACTTTGGAAGATCAAGAACGTCATCTTCTAGTTAAGGTCATTGACAGGGTTTTGTACAAGCTGGATGAGCTGGTCCGACCGTTTGTACACAAGATTTTGGTGGTGATTGAGCCACTCTTGATTGATGAGGACTACTATGCTCGTGTAGAAGGAAGAGAGATCATTTCCAATCTCAGCAAAGCGGCTGGCTTGGCCACGATGATTGCTGCAATGAGACCAGATATCGACAATATTGATGAATACGTCAGGAACACAACGGCAAGGGCTTTCAGTGTTGTTGCCTCCGCATTGGGTATTCCTGCTCTGTTGCCATTTTTGAAAGCTGTGTGCCAGAGTAAGAAATCTTGGCAAGCTCGGCACACCGGCATTAAGATTGTACAGCAGATTGCAATTCTAATGGGTTGTGCCGTGCTTCCGCATCTGAGGTCCCTTGTTGAAATCATTGAACATGGTCTCAACGATGAAAACCAGAAGGTGAGAACTATTACAGCATTGTCTCTTGCTGCACTTGCTGAGGCCGCTGCTCCATATGGTATAGAGAGTTTTGATTCGGTCTTAAAGCCTTTGTGGAAAGGCATTCGATCACACCGAGGAAAGGTTTTGGCAGCTTTCTTGAAATCGATTGGTTTCATTATTCCTCTCATGGATGCTATGTATGCAAGTTACTACACAAAGGAAGTGATGTTTATACTGATCCGAGAGTTCCAATCACCAGATGAAGAAATGAAGAAGATCGTACTTAAAGTGGTCAAGCAGTGTGTGAGTACGGAAGGAGTTGAAGCTGATTATATTCGGAGTGATATTCTTCCGGAGTTCTTCCGGAATTTCTGGGTTAGAAGGATGGCGCTGGACCGCAGAAACTATAGGCAGCTTGTGGAGACGACTGTTGAAATAGCTAACAAGGTCGGTGTTGCAGATATAGTAGGAAGGATCGTCGAGGATCTCAAAGACGAGAGTGAACCATACAGGCGGATGGTAATGGAAACAATTGAGAAGGTGGTTACAAACTTGGGTGCATCAGATATTGATGCCCGGTTGGAGGAGCTCCTGATCGATGGTATTCTGTATGCTTTCCAAGAACAGACCAGCGATGATGCGAATGTGATGCTCAATGGTTTCGGTGCTGTGGTGAATGCCCTTGGACAGAGGGTGAAACCATACCTTCCCCAGATATGTGGTACCATAAAGTGGCGTTTGAACAATAAGAGTGCGAAGGTGAGGCAGCAAGCAGCGGACCTCATATCGAGGATCGCAGTTGTCATGAAGCAGTGCCAAGAAGAGCAGCTGATGGGCCACTTGGGTGTGGTTTTGTACGAGTACTTGGGAGAAGAATACCCTGAAGTCTTGGGATCTATATTGGGAGCACTGAAGGCTATTGTCAATGTCATCGGTATGACAAAAATGACTCCTCCGATAAAGGATCTGCTCCCACGTCTCACTCCCATTTTGAAGAATAGGCATGAGAAAGTGCAGGAGAATTGTATCGACCTCGTCGGGAGGATTGCTGATCGTGGGGCAGAGTTTGTCCCTGCAAGGGAGTGGATGAGGATATGTTTTGAGCTCCTCGAGATGTTGAAGGCCCACAAGAAGGGGATCCGGCGTGCTACTGTGAACACGTTTGGGTACATTGCGAAAGCGATTGGACCTCAAGATGTCTTGGCAACGCTGTTGAACAACCTGAAGGTGCAAGAGCGTCAGAATCGGGTCTGCACAACTGTGGCCATCGCAATCGTTGCAGAAACCTGCTCTCCATTCACGGTCTTACCAGCTCTGATGAACGAGTACCGGGTACCAGAGCTGAACGTGCAAAACGGGGTCCTGAAATCACTCTCTTTCCTCTTTGAGTACATAGGTGAGATGGGGAAGGACTACATCTATGCCGTGACGCCCTTGCTCGAGGATGCGCTTATGGACAGGGATCTGGTGCATAGGCAGACGGCTGCTTCCGCTGTTAAGCACATGGCCTTGGGTGTTGCTGGGTTGGGCTGCGAGGATGCTTTGGTGCATCTGCTGAACTATGTGTGGCCCAATATTTTTGAGACATCTCCTCATGTCATAAATGCCGTCATGGAAGCGATTGAAGGGATGAGAGTGGCGTTGGGCGCAGCAGCAGTTCTAAACTACTGTCTTCAGGGGCTGTTTCATCCGGCGCGGAAAGTGAGAGAGGTGTATTGGAAGATCTACAACTCACTGTACATTGGATCCCAAGATGCACTCGTGGCCGCCTATCCTGTGTTGGATGACGAGGAGAACAATGTGTTCAGCAGGCCAGAGCTGACGATGGTTGTCTGAGGTGGGTGACAATGGGAAGATAAGGAAGCTGTTGGAATCTAACTGTTTGCCGGTGCCGATGAATGTTGGACTTAGAGCAGTCTTCATGAAATAGGTCATCTTCATTGAACAAGATACAAGTAAGTGATATTTTTATTCTGAGCTTGCAGCTTCTCTCTAATATCTTAGTAGTAAAATGCAGAATGTGACTTTTTTAGACCATTAGTCTAAGACATGCTTTTGTAAAATGTCTTAACTAGCATGACCTCTATTTCTCCACTCTAATTCATGTCATGTTCTTCTTTTGATATTTTGATCTTTGGAGAAGAGTATCTTCTCATTTATGATTGATAGTTAGGCCATTTATTTTTTGAATGTGGCCTTACCACCTGTAACCTTCATGGTTAGATAGATGGCATGCACTAGCATGCTATGTCATAAGTACAAGTCAAATCCATGCTCACCAATCCATTTTGGCTAAATTGTGGGCCCCATTGTGATTGGAGCATAGTTTGATAATCACACAAATTAAATGATGAATTTGGTGCCATGGCCATCTTCTTTTCCACCATCTAGTTGTTGTTAGGATATTCCACTTATCATGATTTTTGGGCTATGGTCCTCCACTTTGTGATCCCCACTGATATGGCCGGTGTGATTGGCCTACATGTATGCCGAGCTTACAACAAATGAATTGTAGTACCCCAGTGAGGTGAAGCTTATCAAACTATTTATGAACTCAACCAAAAGATCTCCATAGTCCCTTTTTTTACCTCTTTTCTTAGTTGACTAAAATATGAAGGATTGATGAGGTGATAGCAGACAACCAACTAGTGCACCAAAAGCTCCAGAGCTGATGGGGAAGGACCGATTTATCCCTATATGTAGGGCCTCCCAGGCAAGACCTCTCGTGGGCAACCCTCACATTGCACGGGTCCCCGAATCACACAGTCTTTCAGTGGGCCCCACCTCATGGGCATTCTGCATCTCACAGACCCCACCTCGTGAGCCACCACACCCCAGTGTGGAGACATGTGGCATCCTTGGAGTCATACCAAGATGCTCCCGCATCATCCACCCACACCGGTGAGGAGACTCGAACATCGGGCTCTCACTCTAATACCATTCTGATAGCAGGACAATTGGTCAACGCACCAAAAGCTCAAGAGTTGACGGGGAAGGACCGATTTATCCTTATATGTAGGCTCTCCCAGGCAAACCTAGGTGAGACCTCTCCATGGGCAACCCCCGCATCGCACGGGTCCCCCAATCACACGGTCCCCCAATGGGCCCCATCTCGTGGCCATTCTGCATTTCCCTCGTGGGCCACTCTCCACCCTAGTGTGGAGACATGTGGCATCCTTGGAGTCACACACCAACATGCCCCCAGCATCACAAGGCTACGTGAGTGTTTTTCAAAATTCTTTTCTTCTTTTGAGTTTGGAAAGTACTTGAGAAGGGATCTAATACTAATTTTGAGGGTATTTTCGTCATTAGAAAATCTAGGGTCTCTCTCCACATGCGTCGCACGTCCCATAACTGCTACTATACAAAATACAATAGCAAGGCCATTTGGATTGTACGTACATAACAAGCTATACTTAGCCTATGACATAACTACCCTTATATACAATAGTATGGCCATTTGGATTCAAGCAAAGTTGCGTCTCTACAGGCTATCCATCGACATTTTGTTGGGACTAGTTGTTCATGGACATGCTGTTGGGACTAGTTTTTCTATTTTTTTGTTCGTCAAATACCTTAGAACTCATGGATTGTGGCACATGTGTGGAGCTTACTATGGATGATGGTACATTGACACACGTGCCACATTTTTGGTTGCTTGAAAATTGATTGTGGCACATTTGCATGCGTGGAGTGCTTGAACTTGGTGGCCATACACGCAACGCAATTGGAACATGAGGCATGTGTTGGATGGGAACATGGTTAAGAATATCGGTACTAGCGGCATTATTGGCCGGCCAAAAACCTAAACGATATGGCATCACGTATTTGTATCGGCCCTCTTTTAGCCCATATCTGACAGAAAAAAATGAACAAAAAATTTACGGAAAAATATCAGAAGACTAGAAAAAAAAATTTATATCCAAGAATCTTATCGTTGTGTGTGTGTGTGTGTGTGTGTGTGTGTGTGTGTGTGTGTGTGTTTTGAACATGCGTCCAATGGTGTATCAGACCAATTTTTGTGTATGTTTTGAACATGTGTCCAATGTTGTCAAAATCCTACAATTTACTATTTACGATTCGAGTCGAATCTTAAGAAAAATGATTTAAATCCCACCTCGTATCTAGGGCTATAAATGGGTCAGCGGACTCGATGGGGTACCTAGACCCAACCCATTTAGACTCGACCCAGAGCCGACCCATTTATTAAATGGTGCGGGTCTGGGTCCAAGAACAGACCCATTTGCTAAATGGGTTTGGGTCTGGTTTCCTTTATATTAGGCCTGACCCGACCTGACCTGAACCCATTTAGTAAGTGGGTGGGTTTGGTCTATGTTCCAAGGGACCCATCTAGCCCAGACCCATCTAGACCTGATTTTAAGCCTTGTAAAAATGCTTGCATACTAGATCCAAACCCAGATCCATTAGACCCGACCCATTTATAAATGGGCCTGGGTGCATCTCCCTCTACTAGACCCAGACCCATTTATAAATGAGTTTGATGGGTTGACTTGGACCCGACTTAGACCCGCCCATTTAGTAAAAGCGTCTGGGTCTAAAATTTGGACCCAGACCCATTTAGTAAATGGGTGGGTCTGGTTTTGGCTAAACCCGCCCCGAACTTGACGATTTACAGCCCTACTCGTATCTCTTTTTATATGAATCCTATGATTATCTGATTTCAGCCTTTGATTGATAATTCAAATTATACTTGCTCTCTTCTATTTTCAGTTTCACTAGGCTTTCAATTTATGTTTTTAAATTGGTGGGGGTTGTAAGAATCACTTAGAAAAAACCTTTCAAAAAGAAAAAGGAAAAAAGAATCATTTAGATAAGGTAAATTATTATTATTTCTTTATAAGACATTAAATGATATATAAATGTTAAAAAAAAAATCTCTTCAACGTTAAATCATAGAGCTTTTTTTTTTATTTATTTAATGATTTCTTATTTCTTAGGTAGTCGAAACACCAAATTGATGTATGACTTATCAAAAATGTTTTCATGGATGGTTACCTATCATGTTGACTTATATGTATTCCGGAATGATGGTTAGAAATCTAAATATCTTTTTTCAGTTGGTCTACAAAATCGAATGCCACTCTTCAAAAAAAAAAGAAAGAAGGAAAGATAAGAATCCTTTAACACTATCATGACATGGTATTACTTGGTGCATATTGGTGAGTTTTAATTTTTTCTGATTTATTTATATTTTTCGTATTTCTTTCAAAATTTTAAGAAAATCATAATAAATCTTACAATTAACAATACGATTTGTGATTCAATACCATTCAACCCCTGTTATGATTTGCGTTACGATAACCATTTTGACAACATTGGGTAAGAATGCTATTTGTCAAGTTGACTTGTTGTAAGCTAATGATGCCGAGTCTTTTGGTAGTAAATTTTTTATGTATATGACATTAATTTATATGATTATAATAATATTACTAATATGAATATATTTTGATGACATATTAAGTAAAACACCAAATATAAAAACCGTTATGATAAACAAATAAAAATTTTGAAAAATTGCCCAAGAATGTTAAAAAAAATGGCTCAAAAACACAAAAATAATTAAAATCAGTATATAGACAATAAATCTATATTTAGAAAACATGGATCTGTCTAATGTATCATTCCCCTAAATGAATTTTGGAAAAAACTTAAGAAAATTGCCTAAAAGGGCTGAAACTGACCAAAAAATACACATAATTGAAATCCAGCACATAAATGGTATGTCTATGTTCAAGAAACATATATTTACATATATCTATCATTCACCCAAACTAATTTCAGAAAAAAATAGAAAATTTTCAGAAAATTGCCCAAAAATGGCTGAAAGTGACCCGAGAATACACATGGTTAAAATCTAGCACATAGATGGTAGATTTATGTTCAAAACACACAGTTCTACCTAGATCTATCTTTCCCCTTACTATTTCAAAATTAAAAAAATGTAAGATGTAAGAAAAAGGCCGAAAAAGGCCGAAAATGGCCCAAAAATACATTTATAATTAAAATCCAGCAGTGAATGGTAGATCTGTGTTAAAAAAAAAACATAGATTTACCTAGATATATCATTTCCCTAAACCTTTTTTTTTCTTCGAAAGGTGATCATCTCCCTAAACTTATTTTGGAAAAAAATATTCAGAAAATGCCCTAAAAATGGGTCAAAAAATACAAAAAAAAAAAAGTTGTAAAAACTTAAGCAATGCATGTGTCGATCTCTAATAATAACATTGTCTTCATGCATCATTACAAGAATTATTTGAAAAATTAAAAAAAGTGAGAGTGGTTGAAATAAAAAAAAAAAACAAAACAAAACAAAAGCAACAAAAATCGAAAAAAATTTATGCAAATATCGCCAAATAGAACGTAAATCAAGCATTGATTTGATCAATTTGGGGTTATCATGTTGATCCGACATGATTACAACGATATTAATAGAAGTAGCTTTTTACTTCTTCTTCCCCCCCCCCCCAATCAGCCACTGGGTGTTTGATTCTTCAATTAAAGTCCAAATCCCTTGTTTTGATCTTCGAAACAAGCATAGAGGTAGTCTAAGATTAGCATAGAAGAATACTTGAGTAAGAAAAAATCAAGAGGGAAAGAGAGGAAAAAATGAAATAACATGACTGTTGTATGACATTTTGTCAGTGGGTGTATTTGTTTACTGAGGAGTTGTGTTGAGGACATTTTGTTGTGTGTTGATTGTGCTAGAGGTGATATTTGTTGGACAAGGAGTAGTTTCTTGACCTCTTCATTAGTTAGCGGGTGTTAGATGTTGTGTGTAGTCAGTGGTTGGCATCATGGGTTGACCGTGAGAGGTAGTGGCATTAGTCGATTAGCCATCGAGGCGTGAAAGAGGAAAAAATGAAATAACATGACTATTGTATGACATTTTGTCGATGGGTGTATTTGTTTGTTGAGTAGTTGTGTTGAGGACATTTTGTTGTGCGTTGATCGTGTTGGAGGTGATATTTGTTGGACAAGGAGTAGTGTCTTGACTTCTTTGTTAGTTGTAGGGTGTTGGACGTTGCGTGTAGTTGTGGTTGGTGTCATGGGTTGACCATGAGAGGTAGTGGCATCAGTCGATTAGCCAACTAGGCGATGAAAGAGGAAAAAAAATGAAATAATATGACTGTTGTATGACATTTTGTCAGTGGGTGTATTTGTTTGCTAAGGAGTTGTGTTGAGGACATTTTGTTATGTGTTGATCGTTTAGAGGTGATATTTGTTGGACAAGTAGTGTCTTGACCTCTTCATTAGTCGCGGGGTGTTAGATGTTGTGTGTAGCCGTGGTTGGCATCATGGGTTGACCGTGAGAAGTAGTGGCGTCAATCGATTAGCCAACGGGGCATGAAAGATGGGATGGTTTAGAGCATAAACTCCAAAATTCCTTGATTACATAGAGAGATCACTGGTGTCTTTAAGAGTTTACCAAGTGTCCTGATCTCTATCTATTCATAAATACAGTTGTCTACTCGTTCCATTCCCAAAGAAAGTCAGATTGAGTGGCTTTTATTAATGTTTGGGGTCATATAATTCTGGGCCATGGTTTGGCAAGGGCCCTTAATTACAGCTCTGGGGAAAACCCTCCGATTAAAGTGCTCGAAAGGATCGAAAAGCTCAGACGTGACTTCCTATGGAAATGGGCTAGTGAGGGGCAAAAGTTTCACCTTCTGAAATGGGAATAAGTCTGCAAGCCAGTGACGGATGGAGGGGCATGGGTTAAAAAGTTTGGAGATGATGAATTGTGCTCTTTTGGGAAAATGGCATTGGAGATTTGGCAACGAGCATGGGCGGTTATGGAGGGAGACTGTGGCCAGTAGGTACGAGGTAAGTGATGGAGGGTGGTTTGTGAAACGGTCGTTGTTATGCCGTGCCTCGGGTGTTTGGAAAGGCACAATGTCTTCAGAACAAATCATCGTATTAGGGTTGCTTTTGCTCTTGGAGATGGTTCTCGCATCCGCTTTTGGGAGGACATTTGGTGTGGTGATGTTTCTCTCCAAGAGTTCCCCGGGTTGGCGCTTCTGGCCCCAAACCGCCACATTCCTATTTCCAGATGCTTTTCTTTAGTGGGAGACTCGGTTGTTTGGAGTCCTCCTTGCCGTAAAAACTTGAATGACGAGGAGACGATGGACTTTATTGCTTTATTGAATCTTCTGACGCTTTAAGCTCCTTCGGCTAGAGGCAGATGGGATTGATTTGGAGGGTTCATCTGTATGGGAAATTCTCGGTCCGATCATTGTTCAACCACTATCCATGGTAGGCTACCACCATGGGCCTCCTCATCCATTCCTCCATTGGTTTTGGTTGTGTTCGTTTGGTTAGTCGGCAGAAAGAGGATCTTGACAATCGACAATTTACAAAGAAGATCTCTAATCCTCCCCAATGTTTGTTTGATGTGCCTCAGGGATGTCGAGTCTATTGATCATCTCTTCATTCATTGTCCCCTAGTTCGGGAGGTGTGAGATTTCTTCTTTTTAGTTTTGCATGTTTCTTGGGTTATGCCGAAGTCAGTCGATGCTCTTCTATGGGTTTGGCATGGGACTGGCGCTTCGAAACAGGGAAAGAAAGCGTGGCGGCTTGCTCATAATGGTAGTCCTCTGGACAATTTGGAAGGAGTGGAACAATCGGTGCTTTCGGGGAATTAGCAATCCGGCCCGCCTATTTGATAGGGAATGTTAACAACCTCTTGTTGGATTGGTTGTCTTGTGGTAGTAGCTATGGCTTTGCCTGTTAGGCCTGGCAAAATTCCACACGACCCGCATGAAAAAACCAGTGTTCAGGTCTAGCCTTATCTTGTTGGGTCACTAATGGCTTGGCCCGTTAAGACCTGTTAACGGTCGATTCGGTGTTTCACCCGCGAAACCCGTTTAACCCATTAGTGAGGGCATTTTGGTAATTACCCTTAGTGTGGTGAGAAAACCCTAAGCTAAGCTAAGACAACCAGTAAGACTCTCTCTCTCTCTCTCTCTCTCTCTCTCTCTCTCAGGGAGTTTTCGCCATCTCTCTGCACACAACGGCATGAATCATTTATTTAACGGGTTAAACAGGTTGGGTTGCGGGTAACCCGCTAAATTAACGAATGGGTTTGGGTTTCTAGATTTCGACCTGTTAGTTAACGGGTTGGGTTTGGGTGAGCAAATTTTTAACACGACACGAACCCGGTTCAACACGACCCGTTGACAGGCCTAGTGCGCCTATGTTTCTTTTGTTTTTGTTTTCTTTTCCCGTTTTGCGGGCTTCTTAATAAAGTGTTGTTTCCTCTAAAAAAAAGGAGGTAAAATCAGAGCAGAGTATCCTGTGGCATGGCCTCGGACGTTCTTGGGTCATTGGTTCTTTGTCTTCAGTGTGTCTGAACCAAGAAGACTGTGATAGCCTAGGCATACACAAACTGGTTGTTCTGATAATTCCGTGGGGGCTCATATGTTGAGAATAAAGTAGCTCCTGTATCTCTTATCCTGGGAGGTGGGGCAATCTGCTCCTGGCGCCATGATTACTAGGATGTATGGGCTTGATTCGGGGCATGGTTGTATGAGGAGCTTATTATGAGTTGTTTGCGCCCGTAGTTGTCCTGTTAGCTAATGGAGAACTTTGTACCTAAGTGTAGGTATTGCTGGTGGTTCTCCATCTAAGCGTAGAGCTCGATCAGATGAGTGCATGTCACTAGTGAAGGTTCTGGCCTGCTGACATTGAGCCTATCTCTTCATTGGTTCCCTAGCGCATGGTGCGACGACTCCCCAATGAGAGGGTTGGAAGGTTCACGCATATTGTGTAACATCCCGTACATTTTTAAGGGTAAAATTAGTCATTTTATTTCATTGGTAGCGGACAACCTGCCAACACCAAAAACTCTAGATCTGTTGGGGGAGTACCGATTTATCCCTATATTTTGGCTCTCCCCGGAAAACCTAGGCGAGTCCTCCTTGTGGGCAACCCCTGCATCGCACGGGTCCCTGAATCGCACGGTCCCACAATGGGTCCCACCTCGTGGCCATCTTGCATCTCACGGGCCTCACCTTTTGGGCCGCCCCGCCCCTAGTGTGGAGATACAGTGCATCCTTGGAGTCACACCAAGATGCCCTCGTGTCATCCACCCACACCGGTTCCTTGGGCTCTCCGCTCCGATACCACTTGGATAGCGGACAACTAGGCCAACACACCAAAAGCTCCAGAGCTGTTAGGGGAGTATTGATTTATACCTATATTCTGGCTCTCCCAGGCAAACCCAGGTGAGTCCTCCTTGTAGGCAACCCCCGTGTTGGACAGGGTCCCCGAATCACACAGTCCCACCTTGTGGCCATCCTGCATCTCACAGGCCCCACCTCGTGCCCCAGTGTGGAGATACGGTACATCGTTGGAGTCACACCAAGATTCCCCCGCATCATTCATTGTCATGTATTTATTTTGTTTCCATTAACATAGTTATTTATTATGAGAAAAAATTGTGTTTACACTTGCACTTATACACTATAGCTGCCTTATATCCATTCATATATGAACCTACACTTGTCCAATCATCAAACCGACCATAGAGAGATCTAGTTGGCCTTAGATTTAGCAATCTAACCATTCACATCCTCATCGGACCACTCCATCATTGCAAGTATCACCTTAGGACCATTTAAACCACACATATCCTTGTCCATCTAAGCGACCACTTTGCTTCTTAAGCATATAGGAACCTTTTCCACCGTTAATTTTCCATTCTAAGGGATCCATAGGTGTAAACTATAAACCTAGAACATTTAAGGGTTCACACACCAACACACCTTGGACCATGCTCAAAAGCATGCTTTCAAATGCTAATCATGATGAAATCTTAACCAAGAGTTACTTGATTTATTTGAACCGTACGCCTTTGACCTTCACACTTAGATCTCACAATCTGACCTGTCCAATGCAATTTCCCCCCATATCCATTAAATGGCCCACCTGATCATTGAATGAAGACTACCAATGTCATTCTCTCACTTTCCCCATCAATCCTATTAATTTACTTCTTGTATTAGACCGTGTTTGGACACGTTTCCAAGACCATTAGGCCTTAGAGAAACCTTAGAGAAATTCCACTGATTTGGTAATTTCCAAGGACTCCATGCATGCATGCACACCTTTCATCTTTAGTTCATCACCGTAGATCTCTCACTGTGGCAATCCACTTGAACAACCAACCACACACTAACCTTCGAACCATCCTTGTATGCCATGGTCCACTCTATTACCATTCTTGAATTCATCCTACTGTCCATCATACACATGTATATTATCCTCCAATCGGCTTGTCTAAACAAGATTTTAATGGCGTAATTGCTAGTATACACTGTGTTCTTTGAGTTTATCGGTTTAGTTTCGAGAGGGACCACTCACTAATCACATGGGACCCATGTACTATGGTAGATATGTTTCTAAAAGTGAAGTTTCCTATTTTCTAGGAGAAATGTATGAGGAGGGTTTGGGAAATTTTTTAATCGTTGTTGAATCAATCATCGAAGCGTATGCCCAACCCAATCTAAACTGCTCACTAGGAGCATATCAAGGGCACAAATACACCATGCGGACCAATTATGCCAATCACTCAATCATGCTCCAAACACACCTCAACCTGTCCGTTCAAAATCACTGGATTCGAACCACCCGATTGTCATTCAACATTGCCCGTTAGGACTCCTAAGCCGTGTGTCACATGTACGGTTCCTGCCATCAAACTCAACCCCACCTCCCATGTGTGGACCAGCCTCTATACAGAACAAGGTTTCGATTTTGGTTATAGACGCTGTAGCGTCTGTAACCAATGTCAGAAACGACATTTCCTTTTTTACTTTTACTTTATTATTATTATTATTATTTGATATCTTCGTCATGCTAGGGTGGAACCGCAATGCCTTGTGGGCCCCTCTCCCACACATTTGCTAGGGCATGTGTGAATGGGAGAGGGTGTGGTGCCGGTCTGTGTCTATAAACAGCTGTGAAACACTGTTGCTGTTAAAAAAAATTCCAGACAGCAGCCTGCTGTCCAGTGTGTGCACTCCAGAGGGAGGGAGGGAGGGAGGGATTTTCCTTATGAATTTCTGAAAATTTTCTTTTAGATTATTTTATAATTTTATTTTGGTTTGAATCTTGAACTTGTATTTGCATACGGTCAATTTTCTCCCAAAAGTTTGTATTTTTGTTTTATTTTCTTTTATTTAGACATGATGGTTATTCGTCGAAATTAATGTTTTTTTAGTCATAATGTCAAGAGTTGTGGATTGGTATATCTGTTAAGTTTCAAATCCGTTCGGTTTGAATCGTCTACGCATATGCGAATGTTGGAGTTTCGGGGATTTGCAGGAGATTTTTAGGTTATTGCATAACCTTATGAGACTTAATCATAATATGGAATTATTATACGAAAGTAGGTTAGCAACCAATCTTAAACCCAAGTTATAGAATGGGAATTACCTGAATTCCTCCACTGCATTGTTATACACTTGGAAATCTATGCTGTTATTTTAGAACTTTGTATTAATTTAAAAAAAAAAAAAAGCAATGCACATGATGGTATTTATTAATATGTTTCCATTAGATTTCTATGAGAATTATGATTATTGTATGCATGTGGAAGGATGATTCATATACACATTGTTTGAGAAAACATGTGTGATGGAAAGTTTTATTGAAAGTTACACGCGAAAAGTAATTATGAAAAGTGCACTTTGGAATGTTCATGTTACGAAGTTCATGTATAGAAAATCTATTTATGGAAAGTTTGGTTATGAAAAGTTATTTTTGGAAGTTTTTTATATGGAGAACCTGATTATAGGTTTCTGGAACACCAGCAAAGAGTAGGGCGATATACTGTCCCTTGGGTTGAAAAACCTTAAAAGCAAAATAAGTGGGGCTTGGCACCCTTAGGTTAAGAGACCTTAAACCCCAATTGAATCCTCTTGGCCTACCTTTGCCTGTTTATAATGAGCGTGCATCACTTACACAGGAATGATAGGTAGTTTTTGCCTGACCGAGCTGATCGTGTCCCTCACTGTGGTCCACATGGATGAGCATGATAGGTAGTTTTTTCTTTCATAGAGAGTCACACTTGTGCTTTCGAGTTACCTTTGTGAATCTGAATGGTGAGATATGCAGCATTCTCTGAGGGGATACTGAGCCATTTATAGGAAGTAGCGCATTAGTTGCTAGTCTAACTACGATAAGGGATGGATATAGATAGTTCAACAACCCAGAAACTCCATTTGACTCGATGTACAGCTGGGTCAGTTTTGGCTGTAGACTCACTGAGTCTTTACTCGACTTGATATTTAATAATCAAATTAACTAAAAGTACGTGGAGTAGCGATGATATTTGAGACTCTGGCATAAAACTAGATATGGTGGAATGTGCAACTCACATGGAGAGATGCTTGCAGAAATTGTAGGAGAGCAGAGGACAGCGGCTTTATAAAGTAGGTTTCCTTTTTTATGTCCTAGACTCCAACATTATAAAATTGGTGGTGACTCTTCAAGTGCACATGGCCTAGTGGTATCATGGTTTGGAAAATTGTGGAATATGACCTGGTATCGTCCCATTCGTTTCAGTTTTGGTTCGAAATGAAAGGAGTCACCACATATAAATGGGACCAAACCCCAAGTGAGTCGCACTCCAAGATTGCTACCTAAATCCATGAGTTGTGTATGTGTCAATCCAAACCACTAACCCAATTGTGGATGGAGCATAGCAAATTACAGAAATAATGTGATAATTTCCATATGATTTTGCGCTTGGGATTTTGGACTGCTACCCAGTTTACTTCTTAACCATCCATTTGATAGCCATCAATTAGATGGTTAGAATTGACTGATTGGTGTGATTTTAGAGATTCCTTCATCCACAATTTGTTCCACATTTTAAATGCGTGGATAGCCTTATGTGAGGAGATGAATGACCACCATGCTGAAAATGGTGGTGGATTATCATGGTAATCAACCCCCCTTCCCCCTCTTCCTTTTAGGGAGAGGATTTGAATATGTCTAGCACACATTTGGCTACATTTTGTAAAATTCCAGGGAAACTTATGTCCTTGCCTACTTGCATTGTTTATATGCTTAGAATAGCTGATATATAGTCATCTGCAAGCTGCATAGCCTGCTGGTAAAAAATCTGTCTGACTCCACCTGTGTAGTGCAGTCATGAGTTTGAAAAATCTACTGGCTCTTTTATTTTTAACATGCTTGACCCATGAGTTGCTATGAGTTGCCTTGAGTCAGCTGAGTCAGAGAGCAGATTTGATAAGTCTTGTCGAGTCCTTGTCAGGATCAAGTGCATCCTACGGGCAAGTTTTCCAGCATCTTGGCTCGAAATCTCACCTAGTCAAGTTGACTGGGCTGAGTTTAGAGTGGAATCAGCAAGTTTTAAAAACCATGGATAGTGTCAAATAGATTAGACATGTATGGTTAGGTTTGATTTATATACCTGGTGGAACCTGGCACATCTTATTAAACCGGTCTTTCTGCAGGGACTCCCTGCACATCTTTTTTTTTGGCACACACATGCTCACACCCACACACAGCACAATGGGCATTTGAACCCATGACCTCAGTGTTGAAACTCATAGTCTACCACTGAGCCATGAGTGGGGGGACCCTGTAGATCTGGAAGGTGTGGAGAAGTGGAAGAAAAGGGATGTAGCAGTGTTCCATCGATCTAACAGATTGCAGGTACACTTAATCCACGATGAAGCAGAGGAAATCAACAAATGATTTCCTAGTTAGAATCCATTTTATACTCCCAATCAACAGGGATCATCATGATCCCAAGGCACATAATGAGTCAGCGTCAGCATCTATGTTTTCTTTAGACACGACCTGCCAATGTCTGACCTGTCAAGGGGCTATACTGCAGTGAACAAAATGGCCAAATCATCCACTGGTATCAGAACACGAGCTGCCGAATCCATGATCTACATGGTAACATTTTGTTCGTTCTTTCATTAGTGACGGATGCATGATTGGCAACTCGAAATGTCCAACATCCACTGCCTACCTACCATTTAGGTGGTCCCAGTAGGATCCAGCTATATTAAGGAACTCTCTTCTCACGCACTCTATTTCAGCTGAACTCTCAGATGAAGAGAGGAAGATTTGTGTTTTCTTTTTCCTTTTCCTTTATAACTTTATTTAATTCTGATGTAACATTTTCTCTGTTCTGCTGATGTGTTCATGGTTTTTGCTGCAAGAGGTATGCTGGGATACATCCACAGATTACAATGAGACACACAGGGACTCTAGGTGTTGGATTTGGGCCATTTTCGTTGACAGCAAACCGTTAGTTGATGGGGTTCCCCTTAGATCTCAGGTTGAATATTTCAACCCATTGATTATATGGACATTATGGCAATCGCTCATGTTCATGGCTCAACAAAAGAGGCAAGTTGTCAAAGGTTGAAAAATAATCCAATTGAGAGCTTTTTATATTTGTTGTCTTTCCACCATATAAAGTGAGACTTGTCATATAAACGGTTTGGTTCGTTGGATTATGCCCCACATTTAAAGCCTAGAGTCCTGACATATGGGATTGCAACGAATCTGCCTGTATTTAGATTGTTCAAAATCAGTCTTAGATTGTTCTTTGGTGGCTTGCAACGGTTGCTGCCACAGCTTTGGTTTCCATAAGCTGATTTGTGACATAGGGGTGCTTGGTTCTAAAATTGGAGGTCCAGTTGCTACTGGGCCAGATGTGAGGCCCTGCATTAATCACACCCAGTGAGGAGTCTCGAACACGAGACCTCCCACTGTAATACCACTTTGACACAGGACGACTAACCACTTATTCTAAAAGCTCAAGACCTCCCACTCTAATACTACTTTGATGCAGGATGACTAACCACTTGCGCTAAAAGCTCGAATTGATAGAGTGTGGCGAATTAATCCTGTCTCATAGCCTAGGTCGGGCTTGCTTCACACTGGTCAGGCCTTCAGTCGAACCCTCCTTCGTGGCCCCACTTCACATGGGTTCTGCCTCACACTTAGCGACCTGCGTCGCATGTGTGGGGCCCGCCTCATACAGGTTGCCTTACTTGAGCCCTGTGTGAAAATGCCATTGCATTAGCCTGTCTATGCGAAAATTCATCATGTTGAGGCTTAACATCCATCCTGAGGGCGTTATTCAAATGGTTACCATCATCCAATCTGTTTTGATTTTGGTTATCTGTGCTATCCGTGGTGGACTCCTCTTAAGCCACAGAAAAAAAATCTGGACTGGATAAGGTTGGAACGTGGATTAGTTGGTCCAGACCACCCCCGGCGTTGTGTTGATGCGTTGGGCGCTGTGGGGCCCGACGTGATGTATATGTTTTATATTCATCCCGTCGATCCATGTTTCCAGCTCATTTCAGGGCATGAACTCAAAAATGAAGCAGGTCCCAAGCTCGAGTGGACCACACCGTAGGGATAATGACACCCACCTTTGAAACCTATTGAGGGCCCACCACAATATTTATTTTCTCATCCACGCTGTTGATAAGGTCACTCAGACCTGGATGAAGGAAAAACAGAAATAGTGGGCCTTCAATCACCACTGTTTCCTATGGTGTGGTCCGCTTGAGCTTCGGATCTGCTTCATTTTTGGGGTGGTACCCAAAAATTAAGGGGGCAAAACGGATGGACAGCGTGGATTTAAAGCAAATACATAATGTTGGGCCCCACAGTGCCCAACACATTTACACACCACCTTCTGATCCTTGTCTGATCCATTGTTGCTCTAATCATATTTTTGGAGTCCAAACAGGTCATTAATTAGAGGTTGAGTTTCCCTATCGTGCAGGGTGTTTGTATTTGTGGGGTCATGATTGGTATATCTAGGCCGTTGATATGATGGCCCTCATCCTGGATGGACCACACCCAAAAAAATCTCCCAAATGGGAAGGGCCATAACCACAAGTTGGTCCTCTCCATGGAATGTGTATTGTTGGTGCGTTTTCTTAACCATGTGTTAGCGTGCCGCTGCAATTAGGGTTTCACTAATTGAGGAGATTCTTTGGGCATGGTCCATCCATGATGCGACCAATCAGATCAACGGCTTGGATGATCCGATCATGCGCCTCACATGTAGAGACCGAGTGCACAACTGGAGAGTTCCCTGAGGCGGACCCTCATCTTTTGGAGCGCATGGGAGGAGAGGAACCCAATGTTACCCGGGTTACAGCTTAGTGGGTGTTACCCCTACCGTGGGGTCCACCTTGATGATTTTATGTATATCCACGCCGTCCATCCGCTTCTCCAGACCATTTTAGAATGGGGTACCTAAACTCATGCAAATCCAAATCTCAGGTGGACCACACCACAGGAAACAGTGCTGATTCTCACCATTAAAAATTCCAAAGGCCCATCGAACGTTTTCTTAATGTTTATTTGCAATCCAACCCGCTGTTGATAATGTCAAGAACATCTGTTTGAAGCAAAATTAGAAAGATCAGATTGATCCAAAACTTTTGTGTCCCATAAAATGTTTTTAATGGTTATTAATCGCTGTATCTATTGTTATGATCCATATGAGATTTGGATCTTCTTGTGATTTGAGATATCATCCTAAAATGAGATGGAAAAACAGATGGACTGCGTGGATGTGCAACAAATGCATCAAGGTGGGCCGCACACAGTATCCAACAAATGCATCAAGGTGGGCCCCATACGGTAGGGGTAAACACAGGAGCGGATAGGTGAGAACGGGATCCACGGAGGTGGGTGGGATCCCTGACTCTGGGGCCACTGTGATGTATTTGACTACATCAACGCCATACATCCGCTTTGAAACATCATTTTAGGACATAGTCCAAAAAATGAAGCAGTTCCAAATTCATTCGGAGAGATCATTTTCACACCAGAGAAGATTAAGGCTTTGTGGATGCAACAATGATGTATTTATTATATCACAATGCCCATCCATTTGGGGAGATCATTTTAGCGCATGATACCTAAAATGAGTCATATCCAAAACTCAAGTGGACCACACGATAAAAGGAAGTGCGGAGAATGATTCTCACCTATAAAACATACCTAGGGCCCATCATGATGTTTATTTGTCATCTAAACTGTTCATAAGGTCACAAGGACCTAGATGAAGGGTTTAAACAAATATTAGATTGATGCTAAACTTCTGTGACCCCCAAGAAAGTTTCAATGGTAGACGTTTACTCTCCACTGATTTCAGCAATGTGGTCCACTTGAACTTTGGATACATATAATTTTTTGTATAAAGCCTTACAATGATCTCACAAGATAAACAGATAGTTTGGATATGACACATACCTCTTGGTGGGGCCCACATAAATTGTTGACATCAATACACCAGCGGTGTGTGGTACACCTCGCATAGATTGGGATACTCTCTGGACGGATTTGCTACTGACAGGTTGAGTAGATATCTAGGAGAGCGTATTAGGTGAGACCTAGGGCTGTACATCGAGTTGAGTCGAGTTGAGGTGGGCCAAGCTTGGCTTGACTCGTCTGTGCTCACCCTCAAGCTTACCATTGGAGTTTGCCTTGTTTGTTAAAACTTTCGAGGTGAGTTAGTGGATCGAGTCGAGGCGAGCTTACCTTGAGTTGAGTCGAGCTTGCCCCACCTCAATCTATTATTCTTTTTACTATAAAATACAAATTAAAAGTCAACAACATTAAATTCGAGAAGTCACACATATATTACGGGAGAATAGTATTCGTACAGGTGGGACCCACCATTAAAATGACCTAGCTTTGATCGGCTTTTTCTTTGGCCAAGTCACACATGCATTGAATGCAGAACAATAGTAATATTTTATGAACCATAATTAATACAGTATAGGCATATCTCACCACGTGAGCGGACTGCCCTAATTATTGTGCGGACCATCTTTATGAAGAGGCCCAGCTGATTCATGGATTAGATGCACCACCTCCCTCGTAAAATTGCAATCAATAGCTGCATATGATGTTTGGTCCAACCATAGCCCCTGTTTTGTAGATATATATGGTGCGTGGTCTCACCATAACACCTATGTTTGTGTAGCGTGTAAAACACACGACCAATGTGTGCTCACCATGTTTTGTAGTTGAAATTACTCAATCCATTTGATATGCTCAACAAGGAATGTTCTTACCTGAACAAAATAGTAAGATTAAAAAACCTCTCAATATGTTAGGGTTTTATATGTCCTAAGCTTGGACCCCAACGTGTGTGTGGGGGAGGGGGGAACCAAGAAATAAAAAGACTAGTGTTTTTTTTTAAACAAATATCTATATGAAACGAGCTCGAGCCGAGTGACCCAATGGTCGAACTTGACTCCATTTCTGACTCGAGCTCCTAAATGAAGCTTGGCTTGACTTGTTCTACTGAGTCGAGTCGAGCCGAGGCGAGCTTTTTCGAGTCGATCGAATTTCTCGAGCTAACTCAGCTCATGACCAGCCCTAGTAAGACCTCGAGCTCACCTAAGATGTTGCGGCCCTTACCATACGCTTACCACCGAGCCCACATTGATGTATGTATTATGTATCCACTCTGTCCATCTGTTTTTCCATATTATCTTAAGCAAAATGAAGCAGAAATAATTACCAAAGTGACCATACCATAAGAAACAGTGCTGATCGACCATCCTACCATTAAAAAGTTCTGGAGACTCACCTTCATATTTCCGTACTGTTTATTTATCTGTTGATAAGGTCACATGAGCCTTGACGAAGGGAAACAACAAATATCAGCTTCATCCAAAACCTTTGTGGCTCATTAATGGTCAATCACCACTGTTTCCTATGTTATGGTCTGCCTCATTTTTTTGTATAATTCCCTAAAATGATCTGAAAAAATGGATGGACAGCGTGGATACATAATAAATACATCAATGTAGGCCCCACTGTTTTCTTTAGTGGGATCCAATTGAGATTTGGATCTGTCTCATTAATTATCTCATGCCCTAAAATGGTCTATCCAAACGGATGGACGGTGTGGATACAACACATACATCATGGGGGGTCCACAGAAGTTTGTGACATCACTCTAGATAGCTACTCAACCTGTGAGCAGCCAATCCGCGTCCATATTGTCTGCAAACATTTCGAATTACGAACCGTCTCGTCACCATAAATCACGGGGGCGCGAATTAGGTGTTACCCTAGGAAGAGCTCAGTGGGTGTTACCCCTACCGTATGGTCTACATGGATGATATTTTGTATATCCATTCCGTCCATCCGTTTCTAAAGCCCATTTTAGGATGATTTTCCAAAACTTATGCTGATCCAAATCTCAAGTGGATCATATCACTAGAAACAGTGTAATTGAGTGCCCCACCATTAAAATTTCCAAAGAGCCCATTGTAAGGTTTTTGTAGTGTTTATTTGAAATCCAAGCTCTTTATAATGTCAATAGGTATTGATGAAGGGAAAATATAAATATCAGATTGACCCAAAACTTTTGTGGCCCACAAAACGTTTTTAATGGTTAGTCAGCACTGTTTCTTGTGGTATAGTCCACCTGTGATTTGGATCTTCTTAGGGTTTTGGATCACATCTTAAAATGATATGAAAAAACATATAGACGGCATCGATATATAAAATATACATCAATATGGGCCCCACACGGTTAGGGTAACACCCACTAAGCTGTTCCCGGGGTAACACCTAATACGCCCCCAAATCGCAGCCCCCAGCTGCCGAATCCGGGCGAGATGAACGCTCGTTTCTCGAGTATGAGTTATGACAGTTGAAAACGTGAGGTTGCTGCATGCGTAGGATAAGAGCATGCCGCCGAACTTCGTGAGGGTTAATATAGAGAGTATCAGCTTCTCCCTACCCATCTGAACGGAGGGATGCAGGAGTAGTAGTTTCCAGGAGACGCCAGTAACAGATCCCTGAGCTTCTGAACCTACCGTATCTGGTGCGTCACCCCCTACTGAAAACAACCGAGCGGTTTGCATGTGACCCCATTTTTTATCATGATGATATTTGTTGCTACAGTTTATCTGTATGGCATATAAACATCATGGTCAGCTCTATGAAGGTTTCAACGGTGGACGTTGCTGTTCCCACTGTTTTATTGGTAAGACCCACCTGAGTTTTGGGTCTGGCTAGTTTTTTGAATCCAGTCCTATTATGGTCTTTTAAATCAGATGGACGGAGTGGATTTTTAACGGACATGTCTGTGGAGCCCACACAGCTCTGGCACGCAGGAGATATCTCTGTGGCCGGTGTCGCAGGCAAAATCCGCTCCCTTCCTTTTCCCCATCTGCATACGGAGATTGATCATACGGCTAGGATCCATTTACGTGCTGGAATACCTTTGCATGGTCAGAGCATCTCCCTTCACTGAAAGCAGATTGCGTGGCGTGTTGATGTCGGAAACTTCAATGGGCCCCACCATGATGGAAAAGTTACGTGCTATATCCATACCGTCCATCCATTTTGCGAGATCATTTTAGGGAAGGAACTAAAAAAAACGAGGCAGATCCAAATATCAAGTGACCATACCACAGAAAGCTGTGGGGATTGAATTCCTATCGTTGAAAACTGCTTGGGGGCACAGAAGTTGTGTGGGTAATGAACCTCAGGGTGGGCCCTAGGAAGGTTTCAACTGGGGCCCACAGAACTGTCACATCAAACTGGGGCACTGTTTGGGTGGGTCCCCGGATCCACCGAGGTTGGTGGATCCCTGTGGGGCCGACTGTGATGTATGTGCCTTACATCCACACCGTTCATCCATTTTGACAGCTCATTTTAGGGCATAATCCCAAAAATGAAGCAGACCCAAATCTTAGGTGGACTATACTATAGGAAACAGTTGTGATTGAATCCCCACCATTAAAAAACTAAATTGGGACCACCGGAATGTTTATTTGCTATCCAACCTGTTGATAAGTTCAAGATTGCTTTGCGATTGCAGCAGCAAATCCACAGCGTTGGTTTATGCATTTGCATGCAAAATGGAACATGGAGATCTAAATGCTCCTGATTGCTTGTGTGTTATTACATGCTATGCTGATTGTTTTTCATCTGTTACAATGCCTAAAACCTGTTTGAAAGAAGGTTTGAATGTAGTTCCAGACGTAGCTACTATGTACAAGGCATCAAGGATCTGTGTTGCACCAATGTCCAACATGCAGTCTGTCCCAAAGGGGATTACGGATCAATGATCTGTGTTGCACCAATGTCCAACATGGGTCCACAAGAGATCAATTTCAACATAAGACATATTTACATGCAGATTACTCTGTGTGGTTGACGTTTCATTTTGGTGGGAACTTACTCTCCTGAAGTATCCAGTGTTGTTATGGCTCCAATTTGATCAACATGTTCTTTTCATTTTTCAATTGATTTCATGTCAAAATTAACTAATTTTCATGTCTGGCCTTAGCTGCTTGCTGGAAACTTTGGAGCAGAAAAGAGCTGACTAGAATGTCTCAAGGCTCTCGTAAGATCAAAAGGGGTGATCTCATCAAGAGGGATATGGGAGATGATGATGATGATGATGATGATGAGATGCCATTGGTATTTAAAACCAATCAAATGAAATCGAGCTTTCAAGGGATGAGGCATACAAAAGTTGATTATGATTCAAGTCAGAAGAAGATTGAAGAGATGAGGAAAGAACTTAAAAAGAAAGAGAAAGAACTGGAAGGCTTGAAAGCATCGAATCAAGCACTTGTAGTCAAAGAGGAGGGCAAGGAGAAAGTGAAAGAAATGGAAGGCTTGAAAGCGTTGAATCAAGAACTTGTAGCTAAAGAGCGCAAGAGCAATGAGGAGCTACAGGAAGCTCGTAAAGAGTTAATTACTGTATGTTTGATTTTTCTTTCTCTAAATTTTACCTAATTAACAGTTAGCTAAAATCCATGTAGTGAAATAACATGGATTTGCATATATTTTAAACTTTTATCTTCCTTCACAAAACAATATACTCAAAATTCACTGATAAGGAACCTATATTTTGTTGCTTTATAGGGTTTGAAGGGCATGTTGAGTGGTCAGATATCAATCGGAATTAAGGAAATGGGAGAACTAGATCCAAATCCTTTTTATGTGGCTTGCAAGCAAAAATTTTCAGCAGAAGAAGCAATAGTCCAATCAATGAAATTATACTCCTTGTGGGAACATGATATAAAAAACCCAGCATGGCATCCTTTCAAAACCATCCAGGTTGGAGAGAAAGTTGAGGTATGTATGTCATAATCCAGCATTGTATAATTGCCTTTCTTGTTTATTGCTGTGTTTGTGTCTACACATGACATACCTTGTATTCAACATTTATCTATAATACTGCTTCCTGTTATTGATGCGTCTATGTGTGAGCACATTTTAGTGACACCCATTCATACAAACACCTGAATACATAGAATAGAAAATCAAGAGAGAGATTGTCGGTTGCTCTCTGTCAGCCTTAACCATGGATCTTAATGCTTGCTTTTGTATTTCTCAATTGTGGGTTCCTGATAGAGGCCTTTATGTCTAGGTTTCCCAACTAGTCATTGTCCAATTCCTTGGTTTTGCCTAAAAATTAATGAGTCACAACAGTTTCAAACAACACCAAACAAGGTAGGCAAGTTGTACACTGAAACCTACTTTTGGCAGCTTCATCGCAGTACCTTCTCTTTCATATGTGCAAGCGTCTACAATTATTCAACTATGCAAGGAGTTCAATTCATGGTTTGTTTTATGATATTGGTTGTTTTATCTTCTTTGACTAAACACATTATCTGACATGTTTACATACTGCTGGGTTTACGTTCTTCTTTGTTCTCTGCGATTAACTCAACGCATTCATTTTTGAGTACACATTTGTTTTATTTAGCAGTTACGGTTTAGCAAATCCCAAGTTGGGGTGAGGCTATGGTGTTTATTATGATGATTAGAATAATTGTG
This sequence comes from Liriodendron chinense, assembly GCA_003013855.2. Classification (NCBI taxonomy): domain Eukaryota; kingdom Viridiplantae; phylum Streptophyta; class Magnoliopsida; order Magnoliales; family Magnoliaceae; genus Liriodendron; species Liriodendron chinense. Next base: position 336,386 of record ML058427.1, on the reverse strand, counting down.
GTTTGCATAAAAGAATGTTGAGGGTTGGTGCAGGAAATAATAGAAGAGGATGACGAAAAGTTAGTGGCGCTAAAGAATGAGTGGGGTGATGAGGTGTATGAGGCCGTAACCACAACCTTGCTTGAGCTGAAAAAGGACAACCCTGGTGATAGGTTTGTAGCGCCAAAGCTTTGGAGTTTCAAAGAAGGAAGAGAGGCAACATTGAAGGAGGTTGTGCAATTCATATTGGTGCAATGGAAGACTCAAACACACAAGTGAACATGAAGGTTGGTATTCTAACCTTGCATTAAAAATAAATAATTTTTGGGAAATTGAGGAATCTTTGTTTTGGACAAAATACCTAAACTTTGATGGGCAACATACTCGGCATGGACTTTCAGCCCAAACACACATCATAGCATGATATTGCTCTCAAGAGCCTCTGAAAATGCTTGGAAGTGACAGTGGCTAAATGTTCTGCATTAAAATTTATAGCTCGGGGCCATCAATGGTCCAGGCCTTGCCAGGCTCTAGCATGGGCCCAATATACATGACTTTTAACTGCACGTAACAAGATCGATCACAAGTCATGTATATTGGGCCCATGCTAGAGCCTGGCAAGGCCTGGACCATTGATGGCCCCGAGCTATAAATTCTAATGCAGAACATTTAGCCACTGTCTTAATAGGTCCAAGCTTGTGCCTGAGCCTGAGCTTGATTAAACCTTTATGGAGCCCAAGCCCTAGCTGCATAAAATGATGAGGTGCAAGCCCATTTTACATTAGAAAACACAGGTGATTATGGATTAATTCTTCATCATAACCTCTATTTATATTTACTTTTCAGAAAAAAATTGTATTTGCATTTTTTTTTAATGGGTTAGTTCACACACCCCATTGTTAGTACACCCACCCACCGCTGTTAGTCACATCACAATGTTAGCCACCCCCACTCTGGGAATCGATACCATGACCTCAGTGTTGAAACGAGGTTATCTTCACTCAGTCTGCCACTTGAGCTATGGACCTGGGTGTTATCACAATATTTGCATTTAGTTTAGTTACTCTTAAGAATAAAATGGCCATGCTTACCAACCATAGTGACTCAACAACCTTAATCGGTAGGCATTAATCAAAGGGAGAAAAGTACATCAATAAATAGGCTTGGGCATGACCTGATTAGCAATTTGGCTTGAAATTTTAGGTGCAAGCCTTCGCCATGGGCCGGATATGCAAGCCTAAGTTTAGATGCACTGTGGACTAGGTCAGCCTGTTTAGAAGGTCTCGTTGCATTACAATGAATATTATACTGATTATTGGTAGCTGGGTCAGGTTTTGGTTAGGTCAGTCCAGGCATGATCCGTTCACTAAACTAACCTGAATCTAGGTCCGAGCCCAGCTCATGACCTGAGATGTGATCACCGTCCCCCTCCCATGACCAGATTCCTAAGCACAGTTCTAGTTTGACATTTTGCTTGGTTTCTAGAATCTCTACCATTGAGTACACATACACATGAATATGTATGTGTGTATATATGAAGTAATGTTCCCCTACAAACCCTAGCATAGGGGGAGCTATGTGTAAGGAATCCACCTATCCATCCATGGGGCCTACCATGAGGGTCACGAGAAATCCATTGATTGAACAATTTTGCCGGCTCATGATAGGACATTTGCCCAAAAATGAGTCAAATCCAAAACTCAACTATGCCACACTACATGAATTAGTAGGGTCAGTAGGAAAGATGACGTGATTCCTTGATTTTTGACAAGGCTAATCGTGATGATTATGTGAAATCCACACGAACCATTACGTGCCATAAAATGAATTTGGGATGGGGTCCAAAAATCAATCCCACCCGTGATTCAGGTGGGCCACACAATTGGAAACGGTTTGGAGAGTAGTCGATGCCCTAGCACTGTTTCCAATAATTTGGCCCATTCGAATTATGGATTTGGCTATTGTTGAGCCCTATGTCTAATATTGGGTCATATCCAAGGCTAAAGTGGACCACACCACAGAAAATAGTGGGAATTGAATGCCTACTGTAGAAAACTTCTTGGGGTCCACAGTGATGTTTATTTGTCTTCCAACCTGTTCATTAGGTTACACCGACATAGATGAAGAGAGTTGCTCACTCCACAATCCCTACATCCTTGGGTAAGCCACATGCATCTATGCATAAAGCATTTAGGAAGGAGAGGGGTATGCTTGCAATGGCCCCCAACATGAGATTTTTCTGAAATCCACTTCGACCATCAGGAGCATGGCTGATTGGAAACAGTGCACAACTATCTTCCAAATATTTCTGTTGGTGTGGCCCACCTGATTCATGAGTCAAGACTTATTTTTGAGCCCTAGGCCTAATGGTGGATGAAGCAACAGTTGTTCTGAGTGGACTGTGCATACAAATACTGGTGGCACCTGTAAAAAATTAGGGGTGGGCATTCCGCTGTTCCGGAAACTTAGTCATAGCGGAGCATTCTGGTTTCTTGCTTGTTGGGTTTTGCATTGTGGAAGTGAATTTGGAATTTATATTTTTCTTTTTCCACAACAAGAAGATGGGAGGCTATTTGTCAATTGGTCCTCAATATGAGCTTGAACCAAGCTAAAGAAAACATGCCATCTCCCAAATCCTACTTCACAATGTTTCTTCCCAAAGCAATGGAAGCATATGGAAGAGAACATTGAAAACCATTGCCATTGAAGAGTATTGTAACTTGTCTGTGGTGGAAGATTTGATTTGGAAGTTTGGATTTGTCAATGAATCTTGTTTAGCTTTGAATGTTAACATGTTTTGTTACTTTCTATATATTGGATACTGTAAACTCTAATAAATGTTTTGTTACTTTTGCAGATCCTGTTTTCAACGAATGCTTCTGAGATTGAATATGGATTCAAACCTTTCTAATGGATCATAAATTCAAACCAGGATTGGTTGCTAGACACATGTTTTTTTTAATAGATTTTTTTTTCCGATCCTTGACTACTTGTCTTTCTAACAATCTATTTTAGGCAGCAGGAGTGTTTGTTATAAAGATAGATTATTTGCTGTAAATTTTGGGATTGGATCCATGTATGATGGGTCACAGTATTTGAACAGTTCAGATTGAGGTCATTCAGGTCCATCCATCATCTTTTGGGTTTTGGCATGGATGGCTTATCAATCATCATTTTGCTTCAATTTGTCCCATTAAATATTGGACGGTAAGTATGGCTTTATGTTCAATGTTGTGTTTGAATGGTTCAATGCTTGTTGAATGGCTATTTTAGGGTCTCTCATCTGGTTGTGTTTGGATGCACAGGTGAAATGAACTGAGAATTAGTGTTGTACATGAGTCGATCCGAGTCAGGCTTGGCCCTGCCCAACTTGGCTTGGTAGCAGCCACCCCCTGCCCAACTTGGCTTGGTAGCAGCCACCCCCTGCTCAGTACTCGACTCGGCTTTGAGCCTGACTGTCTGACTCGGTCAGTAGTTCGAGCAAGTTTGAGCTGAATTCGAGTATGAGTTTTCAAGCCAAGTTTGAGTATTTTGTTGATGTCCTATTCCTTGCAACTTCCTATGCGGCCCACTGTGTCCTCTGGTCTGAGCCATTTTTTGAGACACCACCACCGTCCTTCAACGACTCATATACACTAAGACCAAAGTATTATCCATTTGTAGATGGAGCTTCAATAGCAGCTAGGTCTAGAGGGAAGTTGTGAGCATTACATTCAGGCATAACTTCCATACCAAGGTTAGCACGATTGATGATATCAGCCCAAGTGTTAATAACACGACCTTGCAGAGATGTAAGGTGCCATTCTAGGATTCCATTTCCTAGTACCATGACCAAATGAACTCCTGCCTCCATCTTCTCTTCCAAATTGATGTTCCAATATCTTGTCATTTCTCCCCCTACTTTCTTCTCTCTCTTTTTCTTTATTTTAAAAAGAGACGAGGTACCCTGAAATAAATAATTGTTCCGATGGAACCTTCTACTGGAAATTGACCGTTGATACATGGTCCAAGTCATTAATTCCTTTCTATTCATTATTATCTTTATTACCAAATAAAATGCCCAGACCAGGACCTCTGGACCTATAAAAACTGATAGAGTGCTTGGATATTCTTTTGGTACATTCCAGTGGACCCCACCACTACCTCCATTCCTTGTGCAGCCCATGATGATCCAGCACTTCTCTTTCAACAGTGCACGATGATCCAACGCATCTTCTCAACTATCAACCAATGAAAACTCCCAGCTTCTGTCCTTGTTTCAACTAATTGGCAGCAATGTGCATCTGTTTCTCCCGAAATTTGAAACCTTCAATCCTAACTGATGAAAACAGCGCGTTGAAGGAAGTGACCTTTGTCAGAATCGGGTATCGTTGCACCACCTAGTTGTTATACAGAGCTAACTTACATAGTAGGTATGTTTTGAACCGAGTTGAGTTGATCCGAGTCAGGTTTAAGCCAAGTACTGAGTTGAGTCGAGCAATGTCTTGCTCGGGATTCGATTCAAGTTTATTCTGAGCACCAAAATTTGACTCGACTCAGCCCAAACCCACCATTGAACCAAGTCGAGTTGAGCTTACTCGACTCGTGTACAACACTAGTGAGAATATTCACAAAGACATCTTAACTATGTTTTCTAATATTCAATTGAAAGGAATGCAACCGTGTGGCATGTTTGATTATAAGAAGTAAGTGTTTGAATTTCTAATTGCCATGTTTCTAGGTGCCCGTTGCGAATTCTTTTGAGATGTTCCAATGGCTGCCACTGATGTCTGTCCGTGCATCACGGCCGAGCTTGAATGTCAATTTTGATTATTGGTGCTGATTTTCTTGTTTGGGTAGATCAGCCCTCTGTGTGAGGATTGATTTTCTAATCATAAGCCTGAGAGGAGTTACAGGGCTATTTGTGTGAGAGAATGTGATGCTCGAAGAATGTAGTTTGCTAAACCTACGTTCATGATCACGATCAACCGCAATGGCAATGGCTGCCATATAGTTTATGGAGTAGAATGCACTGGGATCAAAAGATTCAAAACCTTCTGTTTGGGAGGTTGTATTTGGAATGCATTGGAATTCTTTCCTATATTTATAGGACCTGAATTTAATTAATTAAATTAATTTTAATTTCTGAAATTAGTATGCATATGTGATATTTGATAGACAGCTAGGATACAAATTTAAGGATCACAAACAAGCAACCCACCAACATTTTCAAGCTTTACTCGGTTCGGCTCATGGGGTCCACTGTAATTTATGTATTTTATCCACTCCGTCCATCCATTTTATCAGATAATTTTAAGGCTTGAACCCAGAAAATGAGGCATATCCCAAGCTCAAGTGGACCACACCACATGAAACAGTGTTAATTGAACATCTACCATTGAAAAATTATTGGGGGCCACAGAAGTTTTGGATCAAGCTGATATTCGTATTTTCCCTTCAACCATGTATTTGTGATCTTATGAATAGTTTGGATGACAAATAAATATGACTGTGGGCCTAGCAAGGTTTTAACGGTGGAAATCATTATTTCCATTCTTTCCTGTGGTGTGGTCCACTCGAGCTTTGGATATGCTTTATTTTCTGGGTCAGCCCTAAAATGAGTTGAAAAATCGGATGGACGGCATGGATAAACCACATACATTCACGGTGGCCCCAACTGAGTTTACTCACTACGATATAAGCGTACTGAGACTCAGTACGCAATCCAATTTCCCAAGTCTGTGCACGTGGGGCCATGGTTTATCCATTTAGGTCATCTCATTGGCCCCATCATCGGTGGATCTTGCCTAGAATATCTTCCAGATTGGAAGATCATAACCATCTAGACTTTCATCTTTTGTCCGTTGAATGTGGATCGTTGGTTCATTTTTTTAACCACGTATTTGCATGGCAACGATGAAAAGGTTAGATTTGATGAACGGACGGGATTTTTTGGTCATGGTCCATCCATGATGGAGCCATTTGATCAATGCATTGGATAAACCACGAACTCCACGTGTCAAAACTCGGTGCAAAACACGACTTGCCTGTTGTGACGTGCACCACGTTTCTACACGTGGGGTCCCTTTTTTTTTTTTTGGTTAATCCATGCCATTGGTATGATGGACCCCATCATGAATGGACCGTGAAAAATCTCCCACGTTGGAGTAAGGACGCGGATTGCCTGCCAACCTATAACGTACTGAGTAAGCTGTGGGACCCACCGTGATGTATCTGCCTTATCCATCCCGGCCATCCGTTTTAACAGCGCATTTGATAGCACGAACCCGAAATTGTAGCACATCCAAATCTCTAGTGGACCACACCACTGGAAACAGTGGGTATAATGATATCGACCGTTGAAACCTTCCTAGGGCCCACAGTGATGTTTATTTGTCATTAAACCTCATGCTTGATCCAAAACTTATGTGTGCCCTAAGAAATTTTCAACCATAGGCTTTCAAATCTCACCGTTTCCTGTGGTGCGGTCCACTTGAGCTTTGGATATACTTCAATTTTGGGACCATGCCCTAAAATAAACTGGTAAAAGGAAAGGACGGCATGGATAGGGACACATCATGGTGGGCCACAGAAGTTTTCGATCAAGATGATATTTGTGTTTTCACTTCTTCCATGTCTGTGTGAACTTACGAACATGTTGGATCTCAAATAAACGTCATGGTGGGCCCTAGAAAGGCTTCAACCGTTGCATCATTGTTCCCACTGTTTTCTTTGGTGCGGTTCACTTGAGCTTTCAAGATGTCTTATTCTTTATCTCAGGCCCTTAAATGATCTCTCCAAATGAATAGACGGTGTGGATACAACACGTACATCACAGTGGGGGCCACAAAAGTTGGTGATGTCACTTCAGTAGCGAGATAGCTACTCAACCTGTCAGTAGCTCATCCGCGTCCTTCCTACAGTCGGAAGCTAGGAGGGCCCACCGTTTGAGAAATCCACCTGGTCCATCTGTTTTCGCCAGCAAGCTCATATTAGGACATAAGCCGAAAAATGAGGATCCAAAGCTCGAGTGGCCACACTCCAAGAAAAAGTAGTTCACTTGGATATTTATATGCCATCCAAACCGTTCATAAGGTCATTTCCACTTGGATGGACCGAAAACAGAAATATTAGCATGATCCAAAACTTCTATGGCTCATCGAATGTTTCAATGGTGGGCATTCAATCCCCACTCTTTCCTGTCATGTGGCCCACTTGGATCTGCCTCATTTTTGTTCTCATGTTCTCACGTTGAGCTGGAAAAATGGATGGACGGGTGGATTTCTTACAATCACCACGGTGGGCCCCACCTATCATTGGATTGCAAACTACCCGAAGGTGGCGTCCTTGGAATGAACATCAAATCTTTCATCTCTCCTTTGAACGTGGATGGTTGGTGCATGTATGTGTATTTGCATGCCCGCAGTAGAAAGGGTTGGAGTTGAGACCAATTAAGAAGATTCATTTGGGCATGATCCGTCCATGATGTAACCATCAGATCAACGGTTTAAACTAACCAACCATGGGCCCACATGTAGAAACTCTTGAAACACGGGCTCAGATCAGGTACTACCCCACCAGGATGCATGAGGAGATTGACGGGTACGTGGTGCATTGCCATTGGCCGATGCAATGGGCCCGCACATCGATATTGGTGGGATATGACGGGTTTGACAGCTCAAGGTTAGAGTCGAGGTGCGGGCCTGCGGCATTGGCTAATGGCAACGCGCCACATACTCATCCATCTCCTCGTGCGTCCTAGTGGGGGAAATACCTAATCCGAACCCTTGAAACACTAGGAAGTTCCCTGTTCATCACAAATAGAAAACTCATGGCTTTCAATGGGCAGGGCCTACTGGGCCAGCCAAGGCCCAGACCTTTGAACCCCTTCAAAGTATATTAGTATTTTTGGGTTGGAGTCTTTTCTAGGTTTGAACAACCCAACGCAACCGACACAAGGACCTTTTCAGCCCAACATGAACTTGGGTTGGGTCAATCGGACCCAAGGACCTTTTCAGGGATTCTGTGGGGCCCACCCTGATGTATATGTTTCATCCACGCCGTCCATACATTTTGACAGTTCATTTTAGTACACGAGTCTAAAAAGAAGGCATATTGAAGGCTCAAGTGGACCACACCACAGAGCAGTGGGGATTCAAAGCTTACTGTCGAAAACTTCTTAGGGGCCACGTAAGTTTTGTATGAAGCTGATATTTATGTTTTCCCAGCATACGGATTTATGTAACCTTGTGAACAAGGTTGGATGGCCCGAAGAAGTTTTCAACGGTAGGTGTTCAATCCCCATTGCTTCCTGTGGTGTGGTCCACTTGAACCTTTCGTCTGCCTCATTTTTGGTCTCATGACCTAAAATGATCTGTCAAAATAGATAGACGGCGTGGATAAAGCATATAAATCAATGTGGGCCCCACAGAGCCCCTGACATAACCGTCAATCTCTAGCCAGGTCCTGGTGGGTAAGAACCCAATCCGCGCCCTATATTTCCTTTCTAACCTTTTTATGATGGCTGTTTTTTTTTTTTTTTTTTTTTTTTATGGATCGTGCATAATGGGGCCATGATATAACTTTTGGACCACTGAACAGTGGGCCACACCAACACTGTACAATCCCCACGTTTGTTTTTGGTCGTTTTGGAATAATGAAAAGCAGGGTAGGTAGGTGTTGTGAGGTGGTTGATTCAAGTGCATGGTATTGGTACATTGATGAGTGAAATCTAAAATATCAAACTCGTCCGAGGATGCACAGTATAGTGAGGTTTTTAGCTTGTAGGACAAGTGGGCCCATGGTTCAGTAATCCAGACCGTTGGTCTATTGAACACATCTGTGGATTGACCCCTGCTGCAAAGATCTCTCCATGAGACCATTCTAATCTTCTAATTTGTTGCTGATGAATGAACGGTTAAGAAGATAAGTACAGATATTGAAAAGGGTGCAATATTGTGTGTAGGTAAGGCCCATGGATCATCTATTGAAACCTTTGATATGGTAGGAATCACATGACCACAGGTGAAATCTGTTTTAGGGCATGATCTCAAAAAATGAATAAGATCCAAATCTTAGGTGGACCATACCACTTGAAACAGTTGTGATTGAATCCCCACCAATAAAAACTTAATGGGGCCATCAGAATGTTTATTTTCCATCCAATCTGTTGATGAGGTCACAAAGTCCTGGATGAAGAGAACACACAAATATCAGCTTGATCCAAAACTTTCGCAGCACACAAGAAGTTTTTCATGGTTGATTACTACACAAATATCAGCTTGTACCAACATTTGTCTCCTAAATCATAGAAAGCGAGTTTGAGTACGTTGAAGGGATTTAAAATTGGAATGGACGGTTGAAACATAAAGTTGAAGATATCATGTTAAAAATTGCTTGCGTGTGACACACAGAATCATAGTTTATAAACGCGGGTTTTTTATTTTATTTTATTTTATTAAATCAGCTCAGTTGACTGAATCAGATGTCATGATGATTTGTAAAAAAGCTCAACTGACATGACTGAAGTCATCAAGACTTGTTGACTCGGATGACTCACCCGGGATTTGGCCCAAATTAGCCGAGTTGGGGGTGACTCGTTCTATCAAAGTGTATCAGGTCCGTCCAATTCCAAGCCAACTTAAATTAATCGTATGGGACTTACCGAGTCTTTAAACCATGATCAAGACTCAGCAATGTTGTTATATGTGTAGTGAATCAACGATGGCCTGTTGGAGATCGATGTTTACGGCCCACTTGTCAAAGATCTGATCCATTCATCAACTACTGTGCACTGTGTTCACCAGGCCCAGCCCAAGTGACCCGGCCGTGAAGTGCAAGGGCTTGGGCCACTAAACTTGGCCCAAAGACCTGAGTTAGGGCTTGAAATCTAAGCCCTTGGCCCAGCCTCAACCAGGCCAGACCTAGCCCTTTAAGGCGAGGCTAGAGCCTCTTTAGCGCGTTAGGTACTGGGCTGAGCTAGGGCAGAGCTTAGGGCTCTATCCCGGCCAGTAGGGGTGTCAATGGGCCGGTCCGGGCCTGAAAAATCAAAATTTTCAATAGGCCGGACCGACGGCTCGGCCTGAAACAGTCCAAAGTCCAAACCAAGACCTATGCCAGGCCCGGCCCGTTGACAGCCTTACCGGCCGGCATGCATGTGTGTGTTGCTCACTGGCGTGCCTTTGGTGGATCCTAGACTTTGTGGGGCCCTCAATGATGTATGTACCTTACATTCATGCCATCCATCCGTTTTTACATCTAATTTTAGGGCATGATCCTAAAAATAAATCAGATTCAAATCTCAGGTGGACCACACAAAAGGAAACAGTAGTGATTGATCATTAGAAACATCTTATGGGCCACAAAATTTTTGGATCAAGCTGATATTTGTGTGGTCTCTTCATGCAGGTCTTTGTGACATTATCAACAGGTTGGATGGGAAATAAACGTTCTGGTGGCTCCAAGATGATTTTAATGGTGGTTATTCAATCACTACTATTTCCTGTGGTGTGGTCCACCTAAAATTTAGATCTGATTCATTTTTTTTATCATGCCCTAAAATAATCTTTAAAAATGGATGGACAGAAGGGATTTAAGGTCAGTGGGTCCCAAAGTCAGGGGATCCACTGAATCTGTCCCCGATCTCACTTGGTGAATATGCTGCCCTGATTTTTTGGAACATTGCACGTTCAGCTACCGGACGAACGGCCCGGATCTCTCACACCTGTTCTATCTCCTCACATGAGAGTCTATCATCGAATCACGACCGTTATTATATTTCAATATTAAGTATTACCGAGTCTTGATGTTCCAGACTCACTGAGTTGACTCAGTACACAATTGAGCCGAGCAGGGTTTTCCGAGTTTTAAAACCTAATACCAGTGAAAGAGCTCAATAGCACACGAAAGAAAATACACGATGCACCCACCCAAGGATTCGAACCTGAAACACCTAGCGTCTTTCAACTGGGCTAGCAGGCGAGACACAAACACCAAGCAACTTGATTTGTGGAACATGCCACATCCACCATGCGGCCCACCTGATGAGCGGGTCAAAATTCGTACACGTGTTCCATGTTCACATGTGTGCCAACATGTAGTTTGTCATGATTTCTACATAGTGATTTTCCTTCTTTTTTTTGTCCCATAAATGCGCATTCAATCCTTATTCTCCAATCAATGGCCATGATTGCATGTTGCGAAGGGTTCCATGATTAGGCTACGTCCTAACCGTCCGCGAAAGTTATGGTTAGGAATCCATAAGTAAGACCATTGATGAGTTCCAAACAACAAGTTACAGCAAATTTTGTGCTGTGGCCCACCAATTGGATGGTCAGAATGAATGTGCTTGTTCATCAAGTGACAGCAGTGATAGGCATCCGACTGTTCCTGACCGTTGGATTGTGTACGATTATTGGAAAAGCCTTCGAGGGGAAGTGCAGAGGAAGGTGCCCAATCAGTACAACGTGGACCATAGTCCGGTGATCCAGACCGATAATCTGTTGGGCCCATGTCAGATGGGTACACACAAATCCGGATTGGTAGGATTGCTAGCCGTCCAATCTTTGCTTTCTTGGATTATTACCGTATCTTCTCCACCGTGTCTATGTAGGGATCACTGATTGAATGGTCTAGATCCCCATCCAAGATGGTGTTCTCTATATCAACGGTCTAGATCACTATACAGGTCCAGATGCATCAGGGGCTGATGATGGGCCAGGTGGACCCATCAGGCTTTTGAGCCGTATTCACCATGGGCCAAGATATCGATTTAATTTCATCCTGCAGTCAAACTGGACAAGTTTTCAGGCCACCTGATGAACGGCTAAAAGGCCATAATCAAGGCCCATTTACAAATTGTATGGTCCGGATCCAGCCTAAAGGCCTGATGAATAGATGGACTGGGCCGACAATGGCCTATCCCATTGCGCCCTGCGAATTAATCATTTAAGACACAAATCATATGCTCCTTCCCCTGAACAAATAGGCCCTTAGTTGAAAGATCCAGACCATTGATCTGACGGTCCTGTCAGGGGCTCTCTGGGGTCCACCGTGATGTATATATTTTATCCACGCCGTCCATCTATTTTGACACATCATTTTAGGGCATGAGCCCAAAATGGAGGCAGATCAAAGGCTCAAGTAGACGACACTGAAGGAAGCAGCGGTGATTGAATTCCTATCCACACCCAAAGAAGCAGTGGGGATTGAACTCCTGTGGTGTGGTGTACTCAAGCCTTCGATCTGCTTCCTTTTTGGGCTCATGCCCCAAAATGATCTGTCAAAATGGATGGACGGCGTGGATAAAATATATACATCACGGTGGGCCCCACAAGTCCCTTCCGGGGACGTCTTTCTCTAGCCGGATCCTTGGTGGGAATATAGTACCCGGCTCGGTGAAATAGACATGTTTACGGTGCGGATTACACTGAACTGGAGGTAAGGATCATGTGAAGCTTTGTGGCCAGCTGTCTTCACAGTGGGGCCCACCTTATAGACAGGCTGGCTTGTCGCATGCACATGACTGATTGGCACGTGCATTACACGTAAATGTGTGTGGAGAGAGGGTGCATGTGGGGGTAGCAAATATTTGTTTTATCGTCCACAGGTCATTTTCTGTGATAAAGAAAATAATCAATAATGCTATAGCTATTGTTCATTTATTTGGGGAGATTTCCTAGAGCCAGATCAATGGCTGTGATCTCATTTCAGAGGTCTTTCATTCACATCCATCTTTGAAAGGTAGTTGTGGGCCCTCTTAAGTGGGCGAGTTTTTCAGTAATGGTGATTTGACGAATGATACTTGGGTGTGGCTTATTAGGTGCAAAATTATATGTGGGGCCCACTTGGGCACGCCCGTGATCAAGAAAGACCGTTGGATGGGAGAAATCCATGTGATCCAAACCGTAGAATTAACGACATGCAAAATGGACGGTAGAACAAAAGGGTCTCATTTTAATGGCAATGCTCCTCCAATCAGAGCTATATTGAGGCTATTTGCAAACCATGGTGGGCCCTAGGGCTGAAAGTTGGGCGGGTTCAACCCGACCGACCCGTGACCGACCCGACATTGGGTTGGGCTTGGGCAAGAAGTATCGAGTCCGATCTCGAGCTTGGGCTATGAAAACATCAACCCGATGAAGTTTGGGTCGGGCTTGGGTTGAGGTCTCGGGTTGCCCGACCCAACCCGAACCCAATCTATATACAAGTTACTTATACTATTATTATACTTTAGTGAAGTAAACTTATAATGTTTACTTGTATTTTAACTTATTTGTTTAAGAAAAGTGAAGTTCTTTACATAAATAAGTACATATATAATTAATAAAGCCATAGATACCAAAAATAAGGAGTGTATTGAAACATAATAGACTAACGTAATAACGAAAATATTAGCATGTATCAACCCAGCCAACCCGATCAACCCGACCGAGCCCACTTGGGTTGGGCTTGGGTTGAGAATTCCCAACCCAAGGTTGGGTTGGGTTGGGTTAGGGTTGAGGTATAGGAAGCTTGGGTTGGGTTAGGGTTCAGCACCGACCCGACCCAACCCAACCCGCCCGACTTTCAGCCCTAGTGGGCCCTTCTTACCCAGTGGCCCACCGTAGTCTCACTTGGGCCCACACATAAATGTTCCTTAGCTATTGTTATGCATTCAGAGGCCCACGTGCTGATATTTCACACGTGTTAAGGATCAAGGCCGTTTAGCAGAAGGGTCCTTCTGTGAGCATCACCGTGCCCAAAATCTGCCCATCAGGTGAGCGACACATGTACATCAGATATAGAACGTGAGTCATTTTCCTCACCGTTCCAATTTTCTCCACGTATGAGTGGCCCATGCGATGAATGGTCCGGATCTGATGGAAATTTGTAACATTGACAAGTGCTCAAAAACTCGTCGTGGGCGCAGTCACTTGTCTCATGTGGGCCACATGGTGCTGTTGCCTGCATGCCACTCACCCCATGCACGCTTGCTCCCGGTTTTCTATGCATGCTTTTGGTCGAGTGCTACTATATCATACTCGGGCCATGGATGTTCACAGCTGACTCGGGCTTTCAGTTTGTAAAGCTGGGGTCATTATTCAAGCATCCAGACCATTGGTTTGTTGAAACCAACGACAGGCTATCCAAAAATCACCGTATCTGTAAGATCCCCGCCACCAATTTTTTTAGCGTTTCTGTCGTTGAATACAGACCGTTCATATATTCCTCTTTTTGTCCTTCGATTACATGACACCCATGTTGAAAAAATGGGGCATTGTGGCGCATCCACCTTGCTGTGAAAAGACCAACGGCCTGGATCACTCAACCATCGGCCCCCCCACGTATACAATCTGAAAACCCGAGTATATTTTGCATATCCAGGGCTCGAGAGGATCATATTCATTTTTGCTCCTGGTTGGTCGTTTCTCCTCCTCCCCCTAATGAGAGTGGTGGGCCCCACATGAGAGGGGGCTTTTTTTCTTCATCATCAGACACACATGAGAAGGTTCTTTGATGGAGAAGGATTGCATGTGGACACTCATCAAAGAGTCTAAGACACGTTTAAATGGGCCATGTTCCAAAAAGCCGAAAAGGCCGCTCATATTTCCAAATTTTGAAACTGTCCGTTGAGTCCTTGCTAAGGAAAATAGGGACCAACTTGATGATTTTAGTAGTAAGAATCATCTCATGTCTTCCATCTTACAATGAAAGTCGGTGTATCCGATCAATGAAAAATGCGTGATGGGTGGGTTCATCAAATCTGTTGAGGTGAGGGGAAGGATAATGTGCATTCCAGCTGTGTGGGGCCCACCCGTGATGTGTATGCTTAATCCAAACCATGCATCTGGCAGGACATCTTATGTTCACCGTTCATTCTAAGAATCATCCCATGTTTACACAAGATCCATGCTAGATCTGACAGCTAGTGAGCCGACACATGGTGGTACCACTATACCAAGATAAGGACGAAATCGTTACAATCAATGGGATTGTCGGAGGAGATCATGAAACGTAGAGAATGTTGTTGCCACAAGACACTGTCACCAAGCTATACATTTTGTAGTGGCCTGGAAAAGAAGCCACGACTGTTGTTTTGGCTCCCAGTAATGCTTCTCATAACATGTGGTAAAAGACGATTGGATGCATACATGTATGTAGTCAAAAGCAAAAAGCTCTAGTCCGCATGATTGGATTAAATGAGACACATGTCACAACGTGATTGGCCAAGTGTATCCAGAAGTCAGATGATTATAGCAAATTTAGAAAGATTATTTTAAGTTAAAAATACAATTAGTTAGGTAAGCGACTTGTCGATTGAGAGAAAATCTTGCAAAGTCGCCCGAAATTAAAAGTGTAATCAACAATGTCAGTTAACTAACCAATCAATTAAAAAAAATCCCAGATGCCAATCTCGTTATGTGTCTCCAGCAAATCACCTCGCACATCTATAAATTCAAGAGAAATGAAGAGTTTGAAAGCCCATGCCATTCTAATACAATGCTGCCACTTTCCAGCTCTATAGTACCTATCTTTCGTCCGTCATAAACAATTATCATTATTATTCTTCAATTTAGCTCATCCACGGCCAAAGCCAACACTATGGGGTGAAACTAGTCGGGTTGGGTAGATTAGAGTAAGTAAGAAAATGCACCTTATGTTTGCAACTGTATCATCTAACTTAGGAAGATCCTTAGGTTTTGAACGGATGACTAATGAGGCCATCTTATTACGGATGACTAATGAGGCCATCTTATTACGTGCCTAGTGATTCCTTTCGACTATCTCTCCATGAAGTTCGACCAAATTATGAACAAGCCACCGCTTAACTATGGTTTCCTCAATGAGGCCATCTTATTACGGATGACTAATGAGGCCATCTTATTACGTGCCTAGTGATTCCTTTCGACTATCTCTCCATGAAGTTCGACCAAATTATGAACAAGCCACCGCTTAACTATGGTTTCCTCAATGAGGCCATCTTATTACGGATGACTAATGAGGCCATCTTATTACGTGCCTAGTGATTCCTTTCGACTATCTCTACATGAAGTTCGACCAAATTATGAGCAAGCCACCACTTAACTATGGTTTCCTCATTAGTCAAACAATGAACAGATAATCGGTCCACGACAACTTTGCCCACAAAGTCAGGAGTGAAACAACATATAGCTAGTTGTTTTCTCAAGTGTCTCACCAAGATGTGAGGAGATGAAGCGACAAATAAGTTGTCACCCCACTGACCTTCCCGCCACAAAATAATGTGATTTGAGTATGGAACAGTCAATCATCTAAACAATGAGTAGCTTTCCCATAAA
Organism: Liriodendron chinense; assembly: GCA_003013855.2. Lineage (NCBI taxonomy): Eukaryota > Viridiplantae > Streptophyta > Magnoliopsida > Magnoliales > Magnoliaceae > Liriodendron > Liriodendron chinense. The sequence continues at coordinate 320,130 of ML058427.1, read as the reverse complement.
GCTTAATTATGTGGAGAAACAAATGGATTGCCATTACCCAATGTAGAGTCTCACGATGAAACCTAGTTGTACAATGAGCAAACTATCGAAGATCCTCACACCATTAGGTAGCTTCCTACGAAATCTGATCTTGCATAATGAACAGACAGATTCCATAATCACCGTCCAGCCATGCAGCTAGCCCAAGTGTCTCGTGTAACGAAGTCCAGCCCGTGAAAAATGGAATGTCGTCCTAGTGATTGTCCATCTACGAAGCAAGTTGAGTAGGTGATTCAGTTCTTGTGACCCGATGACCTTCTTGCCATGGACAAAAAGACATTTTGGATGACTGTCTCACTATAACAGGTTGGCATTAATTATTATTTTCAATATATTTTATTATTGAACCATGTAAAAGCAAATCACGCACTTAACCATGAGTCCTTGTTTCGAAGAAAAAAATCATGGGAGAAGTGAACCCTCTCCATAACAAATCGCTTGATTTTGTGCAATTGGTAGCTGAAAAAGTTTGGCAGCTATCTTCTTAGATCCAGTCCTTAGCTGACTATTTGATGTTTGGGGTCACAAGGTGTTCGGTTTGAACCGGACTCAGATTGTGTAGTGTGGCACACCACTCACATCAGTGCCGTGTGAAACTAGAAGAGCTCTACATGCCTCACCATGGTGTATGTTTTTATCCACGCCATCCATCAGTTCATTTTAGGGTTTTAGGGCATGATCCCAAAAATTGCAGCAGATCCAAATCTCAGATGGACCACACCATGGGAAACAACAGTGATTGAACATCCTCTATTAAATCAATTTTCCCTTCAGCCAAGTCCACGTGACCTAATAAATAAATTTTGTAGCAAATAAAGATTACAGTGGCCTTTAGGTAGTTTTTAACTGTGGGAAACCACCACTGTTCCTGTGGCGTGGTCAACTTAGAGATTTTAATCTGCCTCATTTTTTTTAAAGGAGCTAGCAAAATGGATGGAAGACATAGATGAGACACATACACCATCGTGGGGCCCACAGAGCTTTTTCAGGTGCACACAGTACCAGCATTGGTGCTGCGTGCAACACACCTAAAACCTGTACACATTCACTTGCTATGGCCCATCTAATTTCTGGGTTGGCCTGAGCTTCGGTGTGTCCCTTCATCAAGCTGAGGTGCACCTGATTAACGGTTCAGATGTCATATAAACAGCATATAGATCCCCATCCCACGTGGAAGTTTCTATGGTGGCCGTCCCCTCCCCATTGTGGTGGGCCCCACAGCTAGAATGTATGGTAATTATCATAGGAATCAAACATACGTGAACTCATTCCCTATCGGTTTACCACTATTCGTCAAAAGTGGGCTTCTGATTGAAAGAGAGTTATTTTCATAATCAAGTACACATCTGCAGTCCATATGACAGACATGTTCATCAATCTAACCATTAAAATGTTGGAAGCACCTTTGTAAGGCATGGCCAAAAATATCAAAGCAACCGGTAGCTCCTGGCCGACCATTTTTTTCCCACTGAATTGCGATGCTTGAACGATATCATTTTAAACCGTCCATTTGATTGCTGCCAATCATCTTGTTAGTATCTTCAGATCCATGTGGCTTTTGGGTTATGTTCCATCCGTGGTGGGACCCACAAATCGAACAAAATCTGAATCAACGTACATGTGTTGCCCCGTGCACAATGTGCATCTGCGTGAGTACGATCACGTATAATTCCTCACTAATCAAATGGGAACATCTCATCCGTCCATTGTAGTTCAGATTAATTAGACCAGAAAGCGGATTGCGTCCTGCCCCCTGGTTGGACTCTGTAGATCCCACCGTGAGGTATGGGATTTATCCATACCGTCCATCTATTTTTACATATTATTTTAAGGTTTGAGTCAAAAAATGAGGCAGATCAAATGCTCAAGTGGACCACACCAAAGGAAGAAGTGGTGATAGTGATGTACACCGTTGAAACCTTATCAGCTTGATCAAAACTTCTGGAGTTCCTAAAAGGTTTTAACGGTGAGCATTCAATTCCCATTGTGTGGTCCAATTAAGCCATGGGTCTGCCTCATTTTTGTATTTATTCCCAATAATAACCTGGAAAAATGGATGGACGGTGTGGATAAAGCACATGCATCACAATGGGCCCCTCAGAGCCCCTGCGTACACCGAACCCCCTATACACCCACCGTTCCTCCTCCGGAATTCCTCAGGGTCAAAAATGTCATTTTACCCCTCGTCCATGATCCACCCTTCACGCAACGGGCCAACTTGCAAATAGAAAATGCGTCCGGAAATCACGGGTCTCATCAGGTGATTTGGAATCCAATGGATCAAATGACAATTTTACCCCAATGACGTGCCCCCATTGCCCCGGCATCTGGATGGGCAAATCAGTCAAATGACTGCAGATGAACGGTAACCTACCGTCACCTATAAGGTCATCACATAGATAAGTTTTTGTACGGTTGTGATTGGCCACCGACATGATAACGTTATTTTAATGGCCCTTGACGTTTCAGTACGGAAGAGGCGAATCCACGTACTGGCAATTACTCCCCTCCAACCAATATTCGGTATGTATGTAGGAATGAAGAATAATACGATACATGGCCGGCATCTTTTGACATTATACACGGCTTTTTAGATATGAATATGTGGAACATGGTTTGGTAATCTCAACCGTTGGTCTTTTTATTTTCTCACATTGGATTGGACCATTCATCGAAATTCGTCTTGTTAGACGATTTCAACCATTTAATTAATTTCAACCAAACATGGTCCAGATATTTAAATCGGGGATTTTGTTTTGAAATTTTATCCATCCATGGTGGGACCCAAATGATCAATGGCCTGGATTATAGAATTATGGGCCCACTTGTAATAATCAAAGAGGTGGGACACCTGTTGTATACTTACTCATGAGGAATAGACTCACAAGCTTGAATATCTAAATTTAAATGGAATAAATCCTAGATTTGAAATTATAATAATTGTGGACGACTTAATGCTGAAAATGTTTTGCTAGCCCCCCGCACACGCACCCCTACACGCGGACACACGTGCCAACATGGCATGTATCTAGGACATCCGAGCCGTTTATCAAGTGGGACCCACTGTTTAGTTCATCTGGAGAAAAATTTGGTTCAATAAATAATCAGCTAGTCCACACTGGTAGGATGACAACTGACGGTCATAAAACTTAGGTCCCCTTTTTTCTTGGCAGTCCATTTTATTTATATGTGTGCGGCCCACCTGATAATAGAGTCGAGAAGAATTTTTGGCTAGATCTAAACAGTGGGTCCCACTTGTTAATTGGTTAGGATGTCCGCGTGTAGAGGCGTGTGTGGATTGAGGGTCTGTTTCGAATGTTCGTCAGATGCGGATGGAATAGTTTCATCCACCGCCTTACATCTGATTGGCCGCACAAGTGTATGATAAAAATGGGTGGTCAAGAATAAGAAACCCAACTCCACACGCTTGATGAATGGCTGAGATCTTGCATACGTGTGCCATATTGCTCCTTTGCATTTATTAAAGAGACAACCCCCATGATTGAAATAGCTAAGAAGAATCATCCACAACATTGCTTATGATTCATGAACAAACAAGACTTTCCAGTGCATGCGGTTTGGTACTCCCACACCACACCTTTACACACGGATGGCACGTGTTTGGGACATCAGACCGTGCATAAGGTGGGCCCCACCTTGAAGATGACTGGCGAAAATATCAAGCTGGCAAAATCTTTAGGTAATCAGGTAGTCTACAATTTTAAATATACAATGGACGGTTTAGAAATGAAGACTTGCCGGAGCTTGTGTCATCAGCTTACATGCCTGATTTTTGTAGAGGATGATATCAGTTGTGGAGCCCACCCGATGGACGGATTAGATCTCTCACTTGCATGTCAATCTGACCCGTTTTTCAGTGTAAATGTGCGTCTAAGATTACCCAAATCCGAGAGTGGAAATCCCCAACAATAGAATTGGAATCCTAGAAAGAGGTTGTGCCCAAAGTCAAGAGGCCGGCTCGTCACTTATCTGCAACGACTTGTAAATTAACCTTACTTTACAACGTTGCATGTGTGTTCCACCGTGATGTCTTAACAAAATCCACTCCGTCCATCATGTGATTCCTATTATGGTATCCTTGAAAACCAAACTTCAGGACGATAAAAAACTCAGGTGGACCACACGGTGTAAATCATGCCTAAAACCTCTAAAATCACGTGGTGTGTCCCACATGAAATTTTTTAATAACCTAATTTTTGGAATATCCATTTCATCCTAGTGGAAATATCTTATGAACGGATCGGATGAAATATAAAAAACACTGCGGGCCCCACACAATTTGGAAGGTTTTAACCGTAGGCGCCCCCATCCGAACTCTTCCCTCTGGTGTGACCCATCTGTCCTTCAGATCAATCTGATTTTTCGTGTGAGGGTTAAACCTGAAGGGATTCACCTTATGAACGTGGTGGATGTGGGCCCCACAATAGACATTGTAGAATAGGCTTATTCTACAAAAGCTGTAGAGGAACCGGCCTCCAAAGCCTAAAAAGCTCAACTAACAGCTTGTGTTTGTTTAATGAGAAATGGAAATCACATTCCTCGACAACGTGGATAGGGCCGCAGAATAAGGTGGGCCATCTTGGCACGTGCTTGTGTCTCTGCTTTGCTCATGTCATGAGGTTTGTTGCACGTCCACACATGTCGACGGTTGAAATGGGGTGACGTGGAGATCTGCTGTATCTGATTTGATTGGTGGTTCCGACACCTTTTTGTGACCCCGGATTTGGTGAGGTAGGTGTGTGAGACCCTGGCCGTGGGGCCCACCTCGATGTCTATATTGTATATCCATGCCGTCCATACGTTATTCCAGCTTATTTTAGGACATGGTCCGAAAATTGAGGCAGATCCAAATCTCAGGTAGACCACACTAAAGAAAAAGAGTTGTCATTAGATGTCCACCGTTGAAAACTTCCTAGGGCCCACTATAATGTTTATTTTCCATCCAACCTGTTCATTAGGTGACTCAAACCTGGATAGATGAAGGAAAACACAAATAGCAGCTTGATCCAAAACTTATGGCCCTTGAGAAAATTTTAATGGTGAAAAGGCAATCCCTACTGTGTGGCCCACCTGAGATTTGTATCTGCCTCATTTTTGGGACTGTGCCCTAAACTGAGCTGTCAAAACGGATGGACAGCATGGATATACAATTACATCAAGGTAGGCCAACAGTCGGGGCCTCACCCACAAACTGTTACCCCTCTCCCTCACCTAATCCGTCTCACTTTTAGTTCACCTACACGGAAAAAGTACCCTAATCCCATCATCACAATGGCCCACCAGATAGACGGTCTCACTCGAATGGTTGTGAGGGATTCACCTGCCCCACCTGAATGCGTCTGCCACTTTCTGAGTATGAAGTGTGATCTAGACCGTTCAGCTTGAGGTCCCAGACATTTTGGTCATCAGGTGGGCCACACCAAACAAACAGTGGAGATGGAGAGACCAAATATTATTGAAACCTTCTTGGGTCCTACCATGTTGTTTATGTGTCATCCAAGCCACTCATATGGTGTTTACACCTTAAATAAGGAGAAGATGAGACCAAATAACAACTTGATCTAAAACTTTGGTGGACCTAAAAAGGTTATGCTGTTGAGCATCTCCATTGATCTTTTATCGCCCACTCAGCATGTTCCACTTGAGTTATGAATCAGCCTTATATTTTTACTTACATTTTAACATGACCTAGCGCAATTGATGTATGGAGTTGATGTCAGATATAGCATCGTAGCAGTAAGAAGCTTTTCATTTTATAACATCTGTGGTAAGAAATGGGCATCCGCTATACTAAAATATAGGATATAAATCATTCAGCTTGATGTCCCATTTGCTCATTGAGGGCCACATATGCATGCAGAACAAGCAAGTCTGAACGGATGAACAGACTAGATCTCGCATGGGTACCTTTAAAGGAGGGGGATGGGAGACAATAGGTGTGGAGTAAGACAATGTCTTTAGTTAGGAGCTTTTGTAGGCTGACGTTTTCTTGAAAATTAGAAGAAAACAAAAGGGATTGTCTCTTTATAGAAAGGATAAGATTGAAGACAAAATACAACACTTTAAATATTTCAATTTTTAAAAAAAAGTACAAACATTCACAAAAGAATTATAAATAAAGAACAAAAGTAGGTGGTTTATTATCATTATCTACACTATATTTTTGTATACTATCAATCTTTCTTGCGTTTGGATACATTATTGAATTGAATTACAAATTTTAATATAACTAAGTAGATGGATCGTAAGTTAAGTTACTTATGCCTTAAGCAGCTTATCGTGATTTCTACTTATTAAATTGAAGTTACTAGGTAACTTTAAATAAAAACACTACTTATAAATGATCATAAACCAAACCTTATTTCAAATTACTTACCTACATTGTAAGTAGAAAAAGTAATTTGGTGGTATCCAAACAAGCCCTAAGTATTTATATTAGACTCAAAATATTCTTGTAGGAACTGAAGAACCTGTGAGAAACCTCTGAGAACTCATCCCACATAATGTTTGCATGACATCCATTCCATCCAACAAATGTGTCACCTCGGAAAAACCTTAGCGCCTAGAAATTAGCTCAATGCAGTAATTAGGCGGGCCACAATAAAGCGGATGCATGGGATGTTCACTCTTCATTTTCACCACAGCCCACTTGATCTTAACTCTTTATCCAAGCTAGAATAAGGGTTCATATGGCCCAGATTGCATATACACATCATGTGAGATGAGTTTTCAAAGGGTCCTCATGAATTCTCATGAGAACTGGCTTTGAGGAGAATATTTCCCTTGGACTGAAGTTCGAGGACCAACTCCTTACTACGAGTGTTAAGAAACATCTTGGCACGTCCAAACGCACTGTAATTCCATGAATGCTAGCAATGCAATTAACTAATGCATCCAAACACCCATAACTTTATTATTTAGCTAACATTTTTCTTTTAACTTTTTTATTTATGAAATTGTTACAATTTTGTCCACCGATCAACTAAGTTAAAAATTTACATAAATTATATTAAAACATGGCTAACAATTCCCATTGGAAATGAAAAATGGAAAGCATTTTCCATGTAAAATCATTGTGCAAAATAAACAGGGATTCAGTTCCAAAGTCCACAAACAATGATTTCAAGGTTTTAATTTTACTATAAATACGAGGAAATTCAATATCTCCCTTGTATATTTTTCATTTTTTGCTTTCTTCCCATGAGGTTGAGCTGGGTGAGCTCCACGATGTTGTGTATGAGACATTCACACCATGCATTTGCTAGGTCCCCTCTGGGTTATGGGATACATATCCTAAAAATCAGCCGTACCGGGAACTCAAGTGAGTTATACCATTTGAAACTGTATAAAACTATTCCTAAAACATCTAAAAACACCTGGTGGGGCCCACCTGAGTTTTGGATACGCATGATCATTAGAAAAAAAAAAAAAAATTAAACCAATGATCATATGTATTATATGATAGAGCTCTTTCATAAAGGATCATGTGTGTGTGTAAAGCTCATCACACTAGATATTTTTTCACTGAAAATAATAGAACTAGGGTCTTAATTAGGTATTGTATCACATGATCATTGGTTTAAATATTTTTTCTACTATAAGTAGAAATATCGAAATTGCAAATTTTATTTGTCTTGTCAGCCAAACGCGGCCTTAGAGTATAGGATTAATTTAAGGTGTCATCTTTTAACCTAAACTGAGAGTACGCAACGACGAATGCCTTGATATTCGGGTAGGGTCTGATGGTTGACATCATGGGAATAAAAACATTACCGGCGCATGAGTCAAAATAAACCGTCCAAATTGTGGGCCTTACTTTCGGTGGATCACCAATAAAAAAAAATATACTGATTTAAATAACGAAGCAGCATGTGGGTGACATTTTTTGGCTACCTAATAAATATATCAACGTCTTAATTCAACGAAAAAGCGTCCATTAATGATACTCTAGCGGATAGCGTCATTGCGGATGTGGTTATTTGATGATAAATAATGTTGTGATGACAATGGATGTTTGGCAGTGAAATTTTAAACATGCATGAATAGCATTATCTGTTGTTTGGATGACACAAACGACGTGTATATGATAATGACAAAATATATAAATTACATTTCATACATGATTGATCAAGACGATGAGTGGCATGATCTGCTTTTTGAGTCCTAATATCTACATGGTGTGACCCACTTGATGGACTGCTCAGATCATTCAAATATTTCCCATATTGGCGCATGCACAGAAATGCAGATGAGCAGTGTTGTATGAATGTGTGGGCTCCAAAAGTTGTATATTGTCTAGAGTAAGGAATCCAGGGTAAATGGGTTAATTGTCTACAAGTCAGATTATTTGTATAATCCTAGCCTCTAGTTAAAAGGGCATGGATTCGGTGGATCCCCGGATCCTTCAGGGTCAGTGGATTCCTAACTGAGGGGCCCACCTTAATGTATGTGTTGTATATCCACGCCGTTCATCCATTTTTCAGCTAATTTTAGGGCATGGGACAAAAAATTAAGCAGATCCAAATATCAGGTGGACCACACCACATGAAGCATTGGTAATTAAACACCCACCATTAAAAATTTCGTAGGGTCCACTGTAATGTTTATTTGCCATTCAACCTGTTGATAAGGTCACATAAACCTGGATGAAGTAAAAATACAAATATCAACTTGATCAAAGGCTTTTCTACTCAATCACCATTGTTTCTTGTAGTGTGGTCCGCTTGAGATTTGGATCTGCTTCATTTCTGGGCCCATGCCCTAAAATGAGTTGGTAAAATGGATGAACAATGTGCATATACAACACATACATCAAGGTGGGCCCCAAAGTCAGGGATCCAACAAAGCCGCATCCCTAGTTAATGAGCATTTCATATATAATCATGCCACACATGCCAACGTGGTACAAATGTGTGAGATCTAGTCCATGTGCTAAGTGGGGCTCCATATATGGTTAATTCAATGGTTTGGATGGTCTGAATGTAGTATGACTATGTCATGTGTATGGTTGAAAAACGACCACTTTCTTTTTTAAAACCTGTGAAATGCTGACATTGGAGTCCAACCCCTTTCATAATTCCTATCTCAAAAGCTGAAATTTGTAGATTACTTTCGATGAAATGGTATAATTCATTTGAAGTCATAGATTGAGAAATCCAAATGGGGATTCTAACTAGTCCTACTACCAATGACCCACTCATAAAAATCATTCAAATAGGGAGATGCTGTCAATCAAAATTTAAAAATCATCCCACGAATGAGTTTTTTTTTTTTGGGTAAAATGGATCTGATAATCTGGACTGTTTGTTTTGACTTATGACACTTGTCCTATCTTCTTGTGCATGTGTATCAATTATTGCAGAAGCTCCTGTGGTAGGAGGCTGTGTGGACCCCATAGAGATGCCAGTGAGCAATCCGTTCCGTCCATCATTTTCGCAAGCTTATATTAGAATAAGAGTTCAAAAATGAGAAAGACCTCATGTGCCGGTGTTAGAAAACATGAAATAATGATAATGAAAACATCCACCGTTGAAACCTTCCTAGAGCTGACCATGATATTTACATGTCATCCAAGCCGTTCATAATTGTGGCCCCTCAGAAAGCTTCTAATGGTGGGCGTTCAATCCCCACCATTTTCGTGTGGTGTGATCCACCTAAGTTTTTGGATGTGGATGATTTTTGGATTCATGTCTTATTATGAGGATCCAAAGCTCAAAAATGAGGATCCAAAGCTCAAGTGGACCACACTGCAAGAAAAAGTAGTTCACTTGGATATTTATATGCCATCCAAACCGTTCATATTTACGCAATCTGCCATTGCCTGCTGCTATAAATACCCCCTTTCCCCTTCATATTCGACATCCACCTCCCCCTCTCTTCAGTCTGAGAGCTCTGAGTCCACCTTCACCCCCTTTAGCCTGTTTCTTCCATCAAGGAGAGCCCGAGTGAGAAGAGCTTAGCCCTGGTCCAGCCCAGCCTGACCACTGGTCCAAGTCTCCCAAGCCATCCAAGTCTTGATCCAGCCACTTGAAGTTAACCCTTACGACACCTCCGTCCATCTAGCTGTTCTTTACCAGCATCATCTCATTCGCATCTAGTATAAGTGCAACATTTACTTTTCTTCCAACCCCCCTGCTTCACTACAAGCACTTTGATTATTCAAACACACAGCATGCATCCTGCATAGAGCACCTGTCAGTTCGAGCGTATGCTCTGGGCTTGCCTGTTAATGGAAACCTGCCCATCAGAAACTCTTACTGTTCAGACCTGCATTCATGCATCAGTCACCACAAGCACTTTGATTATTCAAACACACAGCATGCATCTCGCATAAAGCACATGTCAGTTCGAGCGTATGCTCTGGGCTTGCCTGTTAATGGAAACCTGCCCATCAGAAACTCTTACTGTTCAGACCTACATTCATGCATCATGTCATCCATGAGAATGTACGAGGATTAAATCAGACTTTCAAATATTAGTTCGATTCTGTGAAGTAGAGACCGTACTTCGATATGAGCAGTGTGTGGGGTGCTTAACCTCTTCCTACCCTGTAACCGTGATCCCTTACCTCGAATATTTGGCCACAGATCAAAATGAGTCATTTTAGAGGAAGAAATCTTCGGATTCCTTTCTCTAACGTTTCTACGGGGTCTAGCCGACTGTAGATTCGAAGTAACTGGCTAGTGGCGACTCTGTTCTTACATAAACTCATCTAACACATCCAGCTTAACACGATAACCAAACAAAGCCTTCGAGAACGAGGCAAGCCAGTGGCACAAACGGTGATTCACGCGCACTTCTTCTTCTTCTTTTTCCAAAAGGGAAAGGAGAACATACAGGAGCGCGAAAACGGCGAGGGTCCACATGTGGAATCCTGTTGGCGCCTCTTCCGTATTCCTACGAGTATTTAGTGGATACTCTATGTTGTGGTAGAGACACCTTAGACGTTGAGACAATCATCTCAGCCCTTCACTCGAAGCAGTTGAGAAAGAAAAATGATGGTGAAAGGCCTTCTACGGACGCACTGCTTGTCCGGGCCAGTTAGTCTGAGTAAGAGAAGGGAAAACCTCTATCTAGATCCAAGCTGGAGTTGTGGCAAGTTGGGACATATGAAGAAGGATTGTTGGAATCCTAAAAGTTAAAAAGGAGAGAAGTTTGATGATTCGTCGAAGGAGGCCAACGTAGCGGAACTAGTGAGGAGGCGGGTGGTTGTGATGTTTTGACTGCATCCAAATTCGGGTATCTCAACAACAAGTGGATTTTAGATTTGGAGCATCTTACCCCATGACCTCTCATCGTAGTTAGTTCACCAGTTATAGCGAATAAGATAGTAGCAAGGTGTTTATAAGCAATGACAATGGTTGGTATAGAAACGGTGCGCATCAAGATGTTTGATGGGATGGAACGTATCCTGACAAATGTAAGACACGTTCTTGATCTAAAAAAAATACGATATCTCTGAAAGCTCTCGAGGCACTTGGGTGCAAATTCACCGGATTTGATCAGGTCTTAAAAGTTTTAAAATAGGCACTCATTGTGAAGAAAGCACAATGGAGCGGTAACCTTTACAAGCTGATTGAAAATATCGTACTGGGTGGAGCTGTAACGTCTGTAGCGGAGTCTACATTAGCACGTTTGTGGCATGCTCGCCTAAGCCACATGAATGAGTGCGGTCTGAATGTACTTTCTGATTGTTGTTTAATTCATGCATTTAAAAGTGTTGATTTTAATGTATGTGAACATTACATATATAGTAAGAAATCAGGGTTATTTTTTAAATATGGAAAATATGTAAGTAAGGGTATGTTAGATTATAGGGCTGAAAGTCGGGCGAGTTGGGTCGGGTTGGTGCTGAACCCTAACCCAACCTGTAACAACCCGAAATTTCGGCAACCGAATACGGAGACTCTGATCCCGAGTTCCCGAGTGTTAACTAAATAAAATGCTATTTTAGGAATGCCACACGTGGAGAATGCACCCACGTGTGTCCTCAATCAGATTTATATTCATTCCATCCACAATTAATCAGAGTAACGCATTTCAATTAGCGGATCATGAGTAAAGCGGAGGTAACTAGATCAAAAAAATATAGGGCTAACACCCTAGATGTACAATTCAATCGCAATGCAAGCCCATATGAGAATTATACGAATCGCAATGAAAGTAATAGGAAGGAAAAATACATCTACCAAAAGGGACGAAGCTAAAAGGCTATAAGGCGCCCGTGCGCACCACCATCTGGTCCTATTCTTGAGACATCTGCATATGTCAAATAGAAGGCGTCAAAACGCCAACATAGTGAAGAAATAACCCCAAGGTTAAACTCGGGATATTTAAATTATAAACAGGTTTATATAAGTATATTATTCTTAAACATGTGGTCAAATCAATCAAATTAAGGTAATGTCCACATACAAATCATACATCATCCTAGGCTAGTTGATTAAATGCATGGATGTCATGATTCCACACACAATGCATGTCCCGGGCAAGCCCTGGCCGGACCAACTGGTATCAGAATCCACAGTCCACCTGTCTAGCAGGTCGTAAGTCGTGACTGAGTACACAGCCCGGATGACACAGAGAAATGACATGAGGTGCTCAAGATAGCGCTGGCGCCACATCAAGCAACCAGGCTACACGAGTCCCCCTCAAATGCAATGTCATGTATGCATGATTAATTAAAGTATTTATTAGTCCAATTCATTCAGCAAATTAGTGAAGCCAGAATACCAACATCGTATCGTAAAGTCTAACCGGGACTATCTGGCTCCCTGTGATGCGTAACCAATCATCGCCAGTAACCCCTCGATCCAAAGTTGAGTTATCCTACCATGAAAGCCTGGTTCGACCGTGACTCGTCAGCCACGACCAAATCAAAGCGGAAGGTCTCATATCCCAAATATTAAATACGATTAATTTATTCAGAGGTGCGGGCGTTTCACTCGGAATTGTCCCAATGCACGCCTGGGTCATTTGAATGATGCACAGGCATGCAACATCGGCCAAGATCACATTTGTCACAAGGGCCATTCGAACAACAATCGGTCACCCCTGTCAATGCTCACTGGTCACTACGGGGAGGCACCACCCCAGCGTAGGCCGACAGCTCAAACACGATGTCCCATACCACCATGCCTGGCTCATGAGACTTGGTGGATCGAGTCGCAATATGGTTTTAAGTGGACTATTCACAGTGGGAACGATGGTATTCTAGATTCCATATAGTGTGATTCAACAATAAAATACATGAATGATTAACTCTGAATGGGGCTTATTCGATGGACCCAAGTGGACGACGACAAACCAACAATGGCCACTATCGGTCGACCGTGTCCCGCTTGGTCGATCGAATAAGTCCCTGACTGCCAACCCAGTGGCAGGCAGTACACTATATCAACGGTTTTCAGGGCTTAATCCAAAGCAACGGATACCTTATTATAATAGCAATTTAGGTTATTAAATACCTAATCATAAACATATCTAAGCACCTGGCCCGACCGACTAGCCCGACTGATCCAAAGGACCCGGATGACGTAGCCCGGATGACACAGGGCGCCACATACATCCACAATCATAGATATATTACAATATTGTAAATTTATATCATTCAAGCATTTCATTGAGCATGTTATCAATCAAACAACCATAGAGGCATTTCATCGAACATGTTATGCACACATCAAAATTAACATATAAACTCAAGTAATCATTAAATAGGATTTGTTGAGAGTAAGCTTGAGGGTAGATCTTCACCTTGGAATCGAAATTACTCGATTCGGATGAGGCCGGAGCGATCCAAATACGGTCCGAACGCCGAAAATTGGGGAATACCTCAATTACCTACAATGAATCACAAATCTAGTGTTAATCAATTAAAGTTTAATCTAATTAAGTGTTTAATTAGGGTTTAGGGTTTTGGTATCTCGGATTTGGGAAAATCCCAAATCAATTCGGTGAATCGGGCCGGAGTTGGAGCATGACGGCATCCACATGGGGCCTTGCCCGATCACGGCTTCCACAACGCACGGGCCACACCAATACAACAGCCGGGACCCCAAGCCCCAACATGAGCAAACCCTAAGTTAGGGTTTGGACGAATCCAACGAGGGTTTCTAACCCTAATGGTCCAAAGATAAAGAAAATGGAAGGAAGAGGAAAAGAAGAGGTAGATGAACACCTTACCTAGCATGAGGAGGAGAATTCGACCCAAAGCCACCGGATTTTGGCCGGAGAAACGCGAGAAAGGAGGTAGAGGCCGGAGAGAGCTCGAAAATCCGAGATTTCCACGGTTAGAGGAGGATTTGAGGAAGAAAGGAGGTTTGAGAAGGGAGGAAAAGAGCTAGGAAGGCTTAGGAGCAAAGGGGAGAAGAGAGTGCAGCAGAGAAATGAGAGAGAGATGGTTCGAATGGGGTTTGCAACCCCCATTTTATAACCGTCCAGCCGCGACCGGTCGGCCGGTCGCAGATCCGGTCGACCGGATCCCACTGTCCATCCGTTTTTCTTCCAAAATGGGCAGCAGCACAACCGGTCGGCCGGTTGCAGATCGGGTCGGCCGGTCGTCCCTTGGCCGTTTTCTCTGAAATTTAAGTAAATGTCATATTTTAATTTATGTTTCCATTTACTTTAAGTTATTTATGTAAATAAGGAAGTACCCCCCATTTGGATTCAATAAAAAATACTAGAAAATTGAAATCCCAATAATAAAGATTTTGATTTTCCCTTCCAAGTACAAATCGCAACTTTTTGGCATTTCCAAAACATAGCGCCTTTTAAAAGAGAGGGTTTTTGCCAAATCTAAACCGTTCAAAAAATCTGAAATACCTCAAATAGGCTAAAACACCAAGGTCCGGTAAAATATTCATGATGGTCTCGTCGATCTACGTGTGGATTAATAATTCAGGGTTCTTTACTTAGTCTTTACAGACAGCGACATACCCGAGTCAACCCAATCGTCGGAAAAACTCTTCTGAACCATGTGATCTTCCAACTCCTAAACTAATTCAATCATTTCTTTGGTAAAAACATTCATTTTAGTTCCCGATACATGTGAACACACGTGCGGGTATGCCTATAATCGACACACCGAAGGTAATGCCCAAGGACTTCCAATTTCCAAGTTAGTGAAAATCCGGGGCGTTACACAACCCAAGGTTCCTATACCTCAACCCTAACCCAACCCAACCCAACCTCCGGTTGGGAATTCTCAACCCAAGCCCAACCCAAGCGGGCTCGGTCTGGTTGATCGGGTTGGTCGGGTTGATACATGCTAATATTTTCGTTGTTACATTAGTCTATTATGTAACAATACACGCCTTATTTTTGGTACCTATGGCTTTATTAATTATATATATACTTATTTATGTAAATAACTTCACTTTTCCTAAACAAATAAGTTAAAATGCAAGTAAACATTATAAGTTTACTTCACTAAAGTATAATAAAAGTATAAGTAACTTGTATATAGATCGGGTTCGGGTTGGGTCGGGCAACCCGAGACCTCAACCCAAGCCCGACCCAAACTTCATCGGGTTGATGTTTTCATAGCCCAAGCTCAAGATCGGGTTCGATACTTCTTGCCCAAGCCCAACCCAATGTCGGGTCGGTCACGGGTCGGTCGGGTTGAACCCACCCAACTTTCAGCCCTATTAGATTATGTGCATTCTGATGTATGAGGGTTGTCTCTTGTGGTTTCTAGAGGAGGGTCTTATATTTTGTCACATTTATAGACAACTTCTCTATAAAGGTTTAAGCTTATTTCATGAAAAATAAGTCTAATTAATGTTTTCACCACCTTCAAGATGTGGAAGTAATGGTGGAAAAGCAGATAGGGCAAAAATTGAAAGTATTGAGGGCATACAATGGTAGAGAATTCACGTTTAAGGATCGTAATGCACAATATAATAAGGTATACACTAGAGCAGAATGATGTGGCGGAACGGATGAATTGGACTCTCTTGGACAGAGCCCGAAGCATGTTGAGTAATGCTGTATTGGGTAATGAACTATGGGCTGAGGCCGTGAATACGGCATGTTATTTAGTGAATCAGTCCACTTCTGTGGCCATTGATTGTAAAATTTCAAAGGAACTATGGAATTAGGGTTGAAAGTTGGGCGGGTTCAACCCGACCGACCCGTGACCAACCCGACATTGAGTTGGGCTTGGGTAGGAAATATCGAACCCGATCTCGAGCTTGGGCTATGTAAACACCAACCCGATAAAGCTTGGGTCGAGCTTGAGTTGAGGTCTCGGGTCACTTGACCCAACCCGAACCCGATCTATATACAATTTACTTGTAATTTTATTATACTTAAGTAAACTTATTAGTTTATATTACTTTAGTAAGTAAACTTATAACGTTTGAAATTTGATATGCTTGAATTTGATATGCTTTGAGTATTAAAAGAGTAGTTATCCTATATTTTAGCTAATTTGTTTAGAAAAAAGTGAAGTTCTTTATAATAAATAACTACATACATAATCATATGTACGAAAAATAAGACGTGTATTGAAACATAATAGACTAATGTAACAACGCAGATATTAGCATTTATCAACCCGACCAACCTGATCAACCCGATCGAGCTCGCTTGGGTTGGGCTTGGGTTGAGAATTCCCAACCCGAGGTTGGGTTGGGTTGGGTTAGGGTCGAGGTATAGGAAGCTTGGGTTGGGTTAGGGTTGAGCACCAACCCGACCACATGAAGCATTGGTAATTAAACACCCACCATTAAAAATTTCGTAGGGTCCACTGTAATGTTTATTTGCCATTCAACCTGTTGATAAGGTCACATAAACCTGGATGAAGTAAAAATACAAATATCAACTTGATCGAAGGCTTTTCTGGCCAACACAGTTTTATAGCCGATCACCATTGTTTCTTGTAGTATGGTCCACCTGAGATTTGGATCTGCTTAATTTTTGGGCCCATGCCCTAAAATGAGTTGGCAAAATGGATGAACAGTGCATATACAACACATACATCAAGGTGGGCCCCAAAGTCAGGGATCCAACAAAGCCGCATCCCTAGTTAATGAGCATTTCATGTATAATCATGTCACATGCCAACGTGGTACAAATGTGCGAGATCTAGTCCTTGTACTAAGTGGGGCTCCATATATGGTTAATTCAATGGTTTGGATGGTCTGAATGTAGTACGATTATGTCTATGTATGGTTGAAAAATGACCACTTTTTTTTAAAAAACTTGTGCAATGCTGACATTGGAGTCCAACCCCTTTCATAATTCCTATCTCAAAAGCTGAAATTTCTAAATTACTTTTGATGAAATGGTATAATTCATTTGAAGTTATGGATTGAGAAATCCAAATGGGGATTCTAACTAATCCTACTACGAATGGCCCACTCTTAAAAATCATTCAAATAGGGAAATGCTGTCAATCAAATTTTAAAAATCACCCCACGAATGAGTTTTTTTTTTTTTTTTTTTTTTTATGTGGGTAAAATGGATCAGATAATCTGGACTGTTTGTTTTGACTTATGACACTTGTCCTATCTTCTTGTGCATGTGTATCAATTATTGCAGAAGCTCCTGTGGTAGGAGGCTGTGTGGACCCCATAGAGATGCCAGTGAGCAATCCGTTCCGTCCATCATTTTCGCAAGCTTATATTAGAATAAGAGTTCAAAAATGAGAAAGACCTCATGTGCCGTTGCCAGAAAACATGAAATAATGATAATGGAAACATCCACCGTTGAAACCTTCCTAGAGCTGACCATGATATTTACATGTCATCCAAGCCGTTCATAACTGTGGCCCCTCAGAAAGCTTCTAATGGTGGGCGTTCAATCCCCACCATTTTCGTGTGGTGTGATCCACCTAAGTTTTTGGATGTGGATGATTTTTGGATTCATGTCTTATTATGAGCTTGAAAAACTAATGGATGGAGTGGATTCCTCATGGGCAACATCGTAGGCCCCACATAGCTTCCAACTATAGAAACTTCCCTGGTGGCAGGGGCACAGACAACTCCTGTCCCTATCATTACAAATTAACAGTGAGAGAGTGGGACCCCGGGAGTCCCTTTTTTTCCCTCTATTATGAAAGTAGATGGATTCGATCTTTCCCTGGGATTCCAGCTGTTTCCATGACACCTCGATTACTGCATTGAAAAAAAACAGGCGCCAAGGAGTATTATTTGGCTGCCTGCCAAACATACTGCCAAACGCAGGACTATCTATGCCGAATAGAGCTGGACGCGGTTTTGCTATTTACCCCAACACCAGCCAGCTAGCTGATGTCTAAGCTCTGTCGACCTAACATCGTCAGCTAGCTGATGTCACAGCTGTGTGGTCCATGCCAGTATCTAATTTTTCACATCATTTTAGGTATGAGCCTAAAAATAAAATGAAGCAAATCCAACTCTCCGTGGACTACACGACAAGGAAATAGTTAGGATTGATAGCTTACTGATGAAAACTTTTAGGGAGCCACAGCACTTTTGTATCAAGTTGATATTTATGTTTTCCCCCTTCATGCAGGTAATTTGTTTGACCTTATCAAATGGTTGCATGGCAAATAAACATTATAGTGTGTCCTAAAAGGTTTTAATGGTGGACATTCAATTGATTTGCCTCATTTTTGCGCTCGTGCCTAAAATGAGCTGGTAAAATGGATGGACAGTGTGGATAGAACACATGCATCATGGTGAGGCCCACGGAACTTTGATGCTAGCTTGTTGGCTGGTTCTTATCCAAGTAGTCCTATGGGGGCGCCAAATGATCCTAAGTCTTAAATTTGAATTAAGACCTATTGACATTGGGTCTCATGACTTTAGCATTTTAATTGAAGTCGCATGTATGTCAGGTATACAACTTTGAAGTGCCTAAGTGCTGAGAGTGAATTAGGTGCGGCCCTGCCTCATCCAAGATGATGCGACCTTACCATGGGGCTGACCTTGATGTACGTATTCTATATAGATGCCATCCATCTGTTTTGCCATATCATTTAAGGGCATGAGCCAAAAAATGAAGAAGATCCAAAATCAAGTGGACCATACCATACGAAGCAGTGGTATTGAATGCCCTACCATAAAAAACATCCTAAGGCCCACTGTAATGCCTTCGTAATGTTTATTTGTCATCCAATCCGATGCGGATGTTGTTAGTAGCCAATATCTAGTGGATGGTATTATGTGGACCCCACCATAATTTATGTTTTTTATCTACTGAGTTCATACATTTTTCCATATCATTTTAAGGCATGATCCAAAAAATGAGGCAGATTTAGATCTCATGTGGACCACATTATAGGAAACATTGTTAATTAAACTTCCACCATTAAAAATTTCTCACGCTTACAAAAGCTTTGGACAAAGTTGATATTTGTGTTTTCTCTTCATACAGGCCTATGTGTCCTAATCAACAAGTTAAATGGCAAATAAACATTACAGTGGGCCTTATGAAGTTTTTAATGATTGGTGTTCAGTCACCATTGTTTTCTTGTTGTGTGGTCCACTTGAGATTTGGATTTGCTTCGTTTTCAGGCTCGCGCCCTAAAATATACTAGAAAAATAGATGAATGGCATGGATAAAACACACACATCATGGTGGGGCCCATAGAGCAACGTCCAATAGCTACCTCGCTACTAGCAGCAACAGTAGGCAATCCACATCCCATCCAACCTATATATTGATAAGGTCACATAATCGTGGATGAAGAGGAGAAAAAATATCAGCTTGATCCAAAATTTTCATGGTCCATTACTGGTCAATCACCACTGTTGCCTATGGTGTGGTTCACTTTGAGAATTGAATCCACTTCATTTTTGGGTTCATGCCCTCAAACGATTAGGCAAAATGGATGGACAATGTGGGGATATAGAATACATACATCAAGGTGAGCCCCATGGTAAGGGCTGCACCATCTTGGGTGAGGTCAGGCCGTACCTAATTTGCTCCCCTACGTATCAACCATCGTACTTTCTTAAGTACCAAATGACACCTTAAAGTGATAAAAGTAATATTTAAAAAAAAGTAAACTAAGATAAGCAAAACTTGTATTATATTGGTTTGTAATTCCCATATGTGTATAACCTTGTCCATCCTCGTGTCTCGCCTGCTAGCCTAACTAGAAGATGCCTTAGCGTTTCGACAGCAAGTCTCAAGTTTGAATGCTAAGGAGACACCTGTGGGTGCATCACTGTGACTAATAGTGCAGGTGCATTGCCCAGCTAACAGGGTGGGTGTGTTACATGACTAACAAAAAAAAACCTTGTCCATCCTCACAATTTCACATGTGTTCATGTAAAAGACTTTGCAAATAAAGATATGTTGACTTCTATTTCCTAGTCGTCCATTTGCTCCATGCATTTCGAGCCACCTAAGATATAAAATGGCCTAATTTTTAGCTCAAAAGATTTAAGAGCTTGTTTGGTTTTTCAATTTTCTATATAATGCAAAATAAATGAGCCATCATCATCATTTGTTGGTGTTTTTTTAAGAGGAATTGTGACTCATAACTTGGTAGTTAAATACCTTTTAAAGGACATAAGTAAACCATAGTCATTACATTTTCACGTTATAAAACGACTATTTTTACCTTGATTCCTATGCGGAACAAATAATGTAGCAAAATCATTATTACAATCGAGGGCCTGTTTGGTTTTCTAATTTTTCATGAAATGCAAAGTAAATGAGTCAAAATTTTCATTTTTAGGTGTTTGTTTAAATGAAAATAATGGCTCGTAAATCAAGAGCCAAATACAATTGTGAAGGAGGTAGGTTAAGTAAATTGTAATAATTAATTTTCACACAATAAAACTACCTTTTTGTACCATGATTTATGGGTTTTATCATGATTTATGGGAGAAACAAACATGGTAACAAAATCTTCGTTGTGGTAAAATGCAAGTGATACATCACACAATTACAAGAGTAAATAACCCTTATTTAGTTACAGTAATTGAAAAACCAAGCCCCAAATGTAATGATGTCACCACAAAAGTATAAGAGAAAATAACCATGACCTATTTAGAGCTACTTACAGCTGTAATTGGTAAACAATACAAGTCATACGATACACACGAGAGAGATAAAAAACCACGCTAATAAGGAGTGGGTTGGATGGAGGTAATAAAAAAGATTTGATGGCTTATTAAGTGAGGAAATTGCCAAAACTTGCCCTAAAAGCTCAGGCCATCAGATGATCCATCATCTCGGTGTATATTGAAGTGTCTAACACTCCATGCTCCTCCCGGATTTGAACATAAGACCTTGCTCCATGATACCATGTCAAAGTAACCATTTGCCCTAAAAACTCAAGCCATTAAAGGACACTCCATGCATCAGTGTATATCAAGTACTGACTTCCAATACCCACACCTTTGGGACAATGGTAGACTGAGTGGAGATAACCTCAACTCAACACTGAGGTCATGTCTCCAATTCCAATGTGGGGGTGGCTAACATTGAAGTGTGACTAACAATGTGGTGTGTGTACTTACCGTGGGATAAGTACTGACATCAACAGAGAAGATGATCTAAGCTATGTGTGTACTACCCCCCCCCCCCCCCCCCCCCCCCCCCCCACAAAAAAAAAAAAAGGTCAGATTAAAAAATAAAAAAATAAAAAAATAAAAAGAAGAGGAAGGAAGAGACATTAGTGAGGGGCACATGGGGTGGGGTGAAGTGGGTTGGGTTTTGGATGCTTTTTAACTCAACCTCTTGCATCTCTCTCAACTCGTTGCGGCTCCCCCACATGCGCTCTCTCCTCCGATGTGACTGCCCACCGGCCTTTTGTCACATGATCTTTGCTTTCGGCTCGTCGCGATGTACTCATGGCAGGCCCCCCACGTGCTTTGTTTCCCCCTAGTGGGCCCCACTGATACGATCATTTTTAGACGTTCATTTTAAAGGGCTGACCACTGCTGAGAAGTTTCCCCAATCATTCACCTTACTGCTGAGATCGACCTCTCGGTTGCACACTTGGCTGGGTGATGCACCCGTCCCAGCCGATTAGCGAGTAGCCAGGTTCCCTACTCAAGTGACGTCACCAACTTCTGTGGGCCCCACCTTGACGTATGTGTTGTATCACACTTTCAATTGATTTAGAGAGAGATCATTTTTGGGCATGAGCCAAAAAATGTGGCAGATCCAAAGCTCAAGTGGACCCCACAACAGAAAATAGTGGAGATTTAACATCTACTATGAAGAAAAATTATTGGGGGCACAGATGTTTTCGATGAAGCTGATATTTGTGTTTTCCGTTTATCCATATCTGTGTTATAAATATACGATCATGGTCAGATCGCAAAAAGACATCATGGTGGGCTCTAGAAAGCTTTCAACGGTGGGAGTCATTGTCCTCACTATTTTTCTTGATAAGTTGCACTTACAGCTTTGGATCTGACTCATTTTTTGACTTATAGATACAACCCATACACAATTGTGAGGCCACAGAATTTGGTGACGTCACTTCAGTAGCCAATCTGGCTACTCACGCTGTCAGTAGCCTGTGTCCGGTTTTGAGGCCCACTGTCAATATCACGCTGTCAATAGCCCCACTGTTCGGGGTACGCGTATTGCCTGCCAAAACCTACGGCATGCATGAACTTACTACGTCCGGAAGCTAGGTGTGCCCACTGTGATGTTTGTGAGAGATCCACTCCATCGATTTTGTTGGACCATCTTAAAACATTGGCCCCCAAAAATGAGAGAGATCCACAACTCAAGCGGGTGGTGAGGATTGAATGTCCACCATAAAAACATGTGCGGCCACAGAAGTTTTGGATCAAGCTAATAAATTTTTATGTTTTCAGTTCATCTAAGTAAGAATGAACTTTATGGACCGCATTGATGGCATATAAACATTACAATGGATTGATGGAGGTTTCAACGGTAGGCATCTCCCCATAAACATTACAATGGAATGATGGAGGTTTCAACGGTAGGCATTTCCCCACCATGTAATCTATTTGAGTTTTGGATCCACCGCTTTTTTTTTAGCCAATGTCCTAATATTATGGATAGAGTTGAGCATGAGCCCGAGCTTAGCTCAGCTCAGCCATGTTCAAGCTAGGCTCAATCATTGAGGGGCTTGGCTCGTGTTTAGCTTGGCTCAGCCTACGAGTTGGGCTTTTACGTTCAAGCTAGCTCGTTCAAGGTTTGAGTTGAGTTCGAGCTCGAGCCTTTCGAGCTGAATTCAAGCTAAGAGTCAAGCTTGGGGCAAAATCAGTAGGCTCGGTCACTAAGTGGCCTGGCTCATGTTCAACTTGGCTCACCCATCAAGCTGGACTTTTATAATCGAGCTAGCTTGTTCGAGCTTTGAGCTGAGTTCGAGCTTGAGCCTTCCGAGCCGAATTCAAGCTGAGAGTCGAGCTTGGGGCAAAATTTTACGGAGTGACTGATCGAACGTTGGGCAACTGTTGAGGGTCACCGATCGGGCAACAACTATAATAGTGGCCGTCAGCCTAATAGGGTAGGGTGCTCGGACTGAGGCAGTGGCCAGGCTAGGTAGGGTGCCCGATCACTGCTACAGGGTGGCCGTCTGGCCAATCGGACTGGAGAGAGAGAGAGAGAGATGAGTGGTGGCCGGTGGGTGGTTGGGCAGCGGTGGCCAGACGGACAGTCGGGCAATGGAGAAGTTAAAATTTTGGGAAGGGAAGGGGCGCTCGTTCATTCGAAAAAAATGTTTAAAGAAGTTAGGGAGCAAGCTCGTGTGCAGTTCAAAATCTGAGATGAGTTAGGGTAATGCGCCCGACTCTATTCAAATTTTCTATCTGAATCAAGCCGAATCAAGCTACAAGCCGAATCGAGCAAGCTAACCAAGCCAGCTCGATCCTGGGACAAGCCAGCTCTAATTATTGAGCTAAGAACGTCCTGTTCACCAGTTCATCCGTTTTTCCATGTTCATTGTAGGACACAAGCGTAAAAGTGGATGGAATGCCAGCCATTGAAACATCCTTGGGTCCACTATGATGTTTATATGCCATCCATACCGCCCATAAGGTCATTTCAACTGAGATGAACTGGAAACACAGAATTAGTATACTGATCAAAACTTTTGTAGCCCCATGAATGTTTCAATAATGAACCGATGTTCAATGCTTACTAATTTCCATCGTGTGGCCCACTTAAATTTTGGATCTGCCTCAATTTTTTTTTGGCTAATTTCCTAATATTAATCTAAAAGATATGTATATTGAATCATTTACCGTCGAGATGGACGGTCCCGATTGATAACTCACCCACCACACAGGTCAATCGTACCATCTTTTGTTCACACAGTCCAAGTGAAAAGGTTGCATAACTCTAAAAGCACGTTGTCAAGACAATCTTAACCGTCTGATTTCGAGTATGGTGGATAAGCCGCCATCATTCTTCTAAACGGTAGTGAATACGACAATCGCTTACCCAAGCCAACGGACAGCTGGGACTGCTCAGCTAGTGTGAATTTCTGGCGGTGGGCCACATACAGACTCAAGCAGCCGTCAAACGCAACGCACCAAAAGATTTTCTCTTTTTAAGTCCCACGCCCAACCAAATGAAAAGGTGGGCTACTAAAATAGTGCGTTTTCACAGCTAACCTGTGGCGACGGACACGGATTGGGTACTACAACCGCCCTTCCCTGGCTAGGAACCGACAGAGGCTCTGAGGGGTCTTCTTTATGTATGGATTTTATCCGCACTGTCCATTCAATTTTTCACATCATTTTAGGCTAAATTACTAAACTTGAGGCATATCCAATGCTCATGTGGACCACACCACAGGAAGGAGCAGTGATAATGGAAACTACCGTTCCTAGGTCCCAACGTGATGGTTAATTTCCATCCGAACTGTTCATAATGTCACATATACTTAGATGAACGGATAACACAAATATCAGCATGATCCAAAACTTTTGTGGCCAATTTAAAGTTTTCAACGGTAAGTGTTTAATCCCCACTGTGTGGTCCACTTGAGCCTCAGAAATTTATCACTTTTAGCTTTTACCCAAAAATGATATGGGAAAAATGGATGGACGGTGTGGATGAAACCCATACATCAAGGTAGCCCCTCAGAGTCGTCGTCCCTTCGTAGCCAGGAGCGGACGGGGTAGTACCCATGCCACGTCCTGTGGCGACTCATCCATTGAGGCTACAGCATGCAAGAATGCCAATCCAAACCGTCCAAACCATGGCCCAGTTATGGATGTAGCATAAGCTTAAAAAAAATAGCCGAAAAACTGATTAGAATCAGCTGGACGGATAAAAAGAAAGCTTTGGACGGCCAAAACCCTTAAAAAGGCCCGGGCCCATCTGGACTCCACCAATCAAATCTTGCCACGTCAACTAATAGTATGGCAAAAACACCATTTAATAAAAAAAATAAAAATAATAAAAATAAAACAAAAGGACAAAAGGTCGAGTGCGTGTGCGTAAGGCTGGAGATCGGACCCACGTACGGTTATTGACCAGCGGGATAGGTGGACCGTTGAACACGGGGTGCAGCTGGGGCCCAGCCGACGTGGGGTTTTTGGTTTGTTAGGGCTGGGCTCAGTTAGAGTTAGGTGTCCCGAGGGACACCGGCACCCACTTTTTTTTTCCTCTTTTAGAAAAGATGAGGTTTGTTAATTCCACGCGCGTGTAGAACCGTACATATCCACAGAGGCCACACATTCAGATATAAAACACGTGTGAGATCTGAGCTTACCAAAAGTTTGGAAACAGCGGTCAGCTCTTCGTGCTATAAATTCAGATATTTTAAAAGATCATGTGGGCCACAATATTCAAATTAAATTGATGGTCAGAATTTTTTTCTAGCCATTTATTTATTTTAATATACTGTGGCCCACCTGAAGTGTTAAATCGACTGATTTTTATGCTACAGGATCTAAACAATGTAGCTCAACTGATGTGAAGGTCAGATCTCACACGAGTGTCACGCTTTGAGATACACACACGCGTGTGGATATGTACGGCTCTGGCACGCGTTTAAAATTAAATGATACTGTGTAACTTTCTCGTGCATCTAGTTGGCATCCACATTGCCTATCTGCACCGTCCATCACGGACGCGTGTTAGGTGGATCCGGGGATCACCGAGTTAGGTGGATCGTTGACTGTAGGGCCACCGTGATGTATGTATTTCACATCCACGCCGTCCATCGGTTTTGCCAGCTCATTTCAGGGCATGGGCCCAAAACCGAAGCAGATCCAAATCTCAGGTGGACCATACCACAGGAAACAGTGGTGATTGAACATCCACCGTTAAAAACTTATTGGAGGCCACAAAGGTTTTTGATCAAGATGACATCCAGGTCCGTGTGTGGAGCCCACCTTGATGTATGTGTTTTATATCCAGGCCGTCTATACTGTAAATAACGACAGTGTTCCACAATTCAATCAGTTTGATTTGGTTTAAAATAAGCCACGTGTACCGTTCTTCAGTGCCTGTGTATCAAGAGTCATACGAAGCCGAGTATCAGATAACTAACTGAGAAGAGAAAACGCTTTGCTTCCAGCATAGGTTGTTTTTTTTTTTTTTTTTTTTAATTATTATTATTTATTTTACACACATTCACACCCCCACACACACCCACTGGGCAACGCTAACTCAAATCAAACCGTCCAGAATGTGGGGCTCACTGAAGATAGGTCGTCGTCTAAAACTCGTATTTATTGAATGATCCTAACCCATGGTTAATTTGCACTTGTTTTTATTAACCGTCAATTGGTTGAGCCATCCCATAGTAGGACCTGATTTCAAAAATCAGCTACATTCAAGACTCGAGTGGGCCACACCACTGGAAATAATGGAGGTGGAAAGGCAACCGTTGAAACCTTACTGGGCCCACCTTGATGTCCATATGCCCACCAACCCGCGGGAAAATACGGACGCGGTGTCGGTGGATTCCGGATCCACTGAGGTCGTGATCCTCGACTGTGGGGCCCACCGTGATGTATTTGTCTTATATCCACACTGTCCATCCGTTTTGACAGCTCTTTTTAGGGCACGAGTCAAAAAATAAAGAAGATCAAAATCTCATGTTGACTACACCACATGAAAGAGTGGTGATTTATCATTAAAAATTTTTTGTGGGCCACAAGAGTTTTGGATTAGGCTGATATTTGTGATGTCCCTTCATCTAGGTCTTAGTGACCTCATCAAAAGGTTGGATGGAAAATAAACATTCAGGTGGCCCCCATAAAGTTTTTAATGGTGGGCTTTCAATCACCACTCTTTCCTGAGGTGTGGTCCACCTGAGATTTTTATCTGCTGAATTTTTAGGTTCATGCCCCCCAAAGAGCTGGGGAAACGGATGAACGGCATGGATATAAGGTAAAAACACCAAGGTGGGCCCCACATTCATGGACGGCATATCTTCATATACGTCACGGTGGGCCCACGGAGGTTAGAGTTATTTGCGTCCAATTAAAGGTAGTAGGAATCGGACGCGGATTTCCTGCGAAAGGCTTTTACGGGAAGGTCCTGCGCTGGGATGCTGGGTGGGGCCCACCGATATGTTTGTGAGAAATCCACCCCATCCATCCATTTTACAATCTCATTTTAGGAAATGAGACAAAAAACGAGGCGGATCCACAACACAAGAGGGACACACAAGAGGGAAAACGGGGAAAGCCGTTGAACTCTTCCTGGGCTCCACCTTGATGTTATATGCCATCCAAACCGTTTATAAGTTCATTCCCACTTGGATGAGGTGAAAACACATAAAACTTAGCATGATACGTAACTTTTGTGGCTATGAAAATGTTTCAACGGTGGTCACTGAATCCCCAATGTTTCCTCTCCTGTGGCCCACTTGAGTTTTCGATCCACCTATTTTTTTTTATTTCATATCCTAAAACGGATGGACTGAATGGACTCGATGGAATATCACAGTGGGCCCCACCTAGCATCCCAGCGCAGGAACTTGTAGGGAAAGGCTTTCGCAGGAAATCCGCATCTGGGGACAATGGTTATGTAATCCCGACCGTTGCTCTGTTGAGCCGAACCATGGACAGAGAACGTTGAAAAAATCTCCACGATTGTAGGATCTCAGTAAACGATATTGGGATTTTTTCTGCTGAGTGGGTTCCACCGTTGTTTGTTTCTTCTTAACCGTCCATTAGTGGACCTCAAAATAAAAGGCTATAATTGCTTTATGAAGAAAATTACGGAACCGTAGTCCATCCACGGTATTTCAAAAGAAAAGGATGATATCAATAACAGCAGCATGGGCCCCACTACTCAGCATTGAAAATCCGTGTATGGTGTTTTAATACGTGGGCCACGCATCATAAAATTTCTCTGGATTTTATCCTTAAATGTCTTTATCAGACGTAGGTATTTGTCTGCCTCTTAGCTGCAAGCGGATTGGCTGGTGCACCTTACACCAGCCATGTTGCTGGTGTAGGGACGTGGCGGACGCAGAGAGAGTGCGCAGTCTTCGAGCACCGTGTTTGTACGAACGGTTCAAAGAAGATTAAGGCTATGTGGACCCTACAATGAAGTATTTGGTATATCCAAACTGTCCATCCATTTGGCGAGATCATTTTAGTGCATGATACCTAAAATGAGCCATATCCAAAACTCAAGTGGACCACACCACTAAAGAAAGTAAGGATAATGATTCTCACCGTTAAAACATACCCAGGATCCACTATGATGTTTATTTGTCATCCAAACTGTTCATAAGGTCACTACATGGTGGATATAACAAGTACCTCATGGTGGGCCCACCCACAGAACTTGATGACGTCACTACACCAGCAACCTCGCTAGTGTAGGGTGCACCAGCCAATCCCCCTCTTTAGCTGCCTCACACGAGTTTCTATTTCTGACACGTGGGGCCATGCTAGCTTGTACGGCTTAAAATTGCTTTGATGGAACAATATGAACCGTTCAATTTGTCTACACAGACATGTAGAGAGAGGGGGCGTTTTGATCGTTCTCCATCCACCGTCCAGCACAGACGCGGATTGACAATCCACCGTTGAAACATTCGTGGGGGCCACATGATTTTTGAATCAGGCTAATATTTTTGTGTTTTCAGCTCATCACAGTGGGAATGACCCTATGAACGGTTTAGATGAAATATAAACACGTCACAGTGGACCCTCGGTTTCAAAGGTAGGCATTTCCCTCCCAACCTTTTTCAGTCGTGTGGCCAACTTGTGTTGATCTGCCTAATTTTTTGGCTCATGTCATAACGTCAGCTGGCAAAACGGATGGACGGGGCGGATTTCTCGTAAATATCATGGTGGGCCCCAACTAGCTTCCGGGTCGCAGGCAGTATGGGTCGTCCACCACTGGTCTACACTACCGAGCCACGAGTCCACGTGTCAACATTTGTGCTTCCACTGCAAAAATGCGGGCTACTGTATCATATTGTTTCCCCATTTCTTGTAAAAAGTGGGGTCCACTTGATGAATCAACCGGCTAATTCTAGGGCCCGTAAGAAAAGCCCATCTCTAACAAGTGCGCCCACGTCAGCGTGCACACTTCGGCCACAACGGCCACTATGTGTTTTCCCTCTTGATGGTGATCGAGACCGTTGATCCGGTGGGCCATGATAAGGATTGTGTAGCTATTATGCTGATATCGTAGAGAGAGTTTCACGCGCGTTAGTTTCAGTTAATGCACACGCCACCACACCCCAACGTGGCAGATATGTGAAATATCCAAGCCATTCATCAGTGGGGTAGCACTATGTAGACGCCCTGTCGTAATAATCTCCTCTGTCTACTCATCAGATGGGCCACAATCAATTGAATGAATGTTAGCTGTTAAAAATCGGCTAAACAATTCTAGACCGTTCAGTTATTTCTTGTATCATGCAACAACTACTTAGTGGGTCGCCTTTATCTTTGGGAGTTAACATCTAAACTGTGTAGTCCACCTGATGAATGGCTTTGATATTTCAACTTTCTTCCATGCTTGCATATGTGGTGGCGTGTGCATTGGTTGAAATGCACACGTGTGTGGGCTTAGCCAAGCTAACGTGTATACACACCTATTTGTATGGTCCACATTCAATCAGTGAAACACTAGAACAATTGAACGGTCGGATTTGTCCAATCACGAGGTGGCCCACTTAATCAGCAATCACTAGGAAACAGTTGTGATTGATCATTAGAAACTTCTTGTGGGCCACTAAAGTTTTGGATCAAACTGATTTTTTTTTTTCCTTCATCCAACGGGTTGGATGGAAAATAAATATTTCAAAAACATTATGGTGGGCCATAGGAAGTTTTTAGTGATGGAGTATTCAATGACCAATGTTTCCTATGGTATGGTCCACCTGAGATTTGGATCTGTTTCATTTTTGGCCTCATGGCCTAAAATGATCACGCAAAGCGGATGGACAATGTGGATATTGAAAACGTGGGCCCTGCATTAATCCGTAAGGGCTGCATCATCATTGGGCAGACTTGAGGGCTATTACACTAAAAATCCCGTCATGCTGATGGTCTTGTTGTACGTAATCCACAACTACAATGGGAGACATCAGAACTTTACAACGAGGGAGACCCTTAATCTTATGGACCCCACCTTATACGGACAACCAAGATTAAAATATTTGAGCCCTCCAAAGGTTAAGAAATTGTAATAAAAGGAATAGAATCAATGATCAAAGGGTTAAAATATTCCCATGTTAGCGGGTTTGGACCGTTAAAAGATGAACCAAGATCCAATATCTAAATCATGTTGTCTCCCTGTACGGTGTATCTTGTACTAATCCGATTCATGCTCGGGCAATACAAAGGGAGAAGACCTGGGATAGGGACGCCCGCCCATTGGCGTGGGTGTTACTGTTTCTAATTGCATTATTCCACATGGCTTGATCTCACCCATGTTACTCCCTGTGTTAATGGGCCAGTGTTGTTGTTTAATCTAGACACATAGCTACAAATGTTATGAATGACCTAAATTCAGTCAAATGTGTTCGATCAGGAATAGTGCTGGGTGTGCTAAAGTCATACTCGAATCAAATCAATTGAACGCTTGTAACCGCAGGCGCCAAACTAGCATTTTTAGATTTCTCAATAATGCGATGATGGACAAATAAAATTAAAATTTAAGGTGGATTTGTTGATCTCATTGATTAAAGAAAATGAATAGTATAATCACCAAATAAGGAAAAAAAATACGGAGAAGCAAATTAAGATAATTACGTATGATTAGGAATAGTGTTGGGTATGCCAAAGTTGTACTCAACTCAAATTGATTAAACGCTTGTCACCTCGAACACCAAACTAGTGTTTTTGGATTTTTCAATACTGTAATAATGGATAAATAAAATTAAAATTTAAGGCCAATTCGCCGAGTTTATTGATTAAAGAAGAACAGTGCAATCACCAAATAAGAAAAAAAGAATAAACTAAGCAGATAAATAAAGATAATTACCTACGACTGCCTGTGTGGGCAAAACAAAGATGTGCAGTCTATAGGATGTGACTGGTGTGATTTATCGAGTAAGAATTTAGGAGGCCGTGGATATTTAATCTACTCTTAAGTCGTACTGCAACAATGGTGTTGGATAGTAGACAATCTAAGCTAACTAAGGATATTGGACTTGTTGCAACATGGTTGGATAGAAAGTGGAATATCTAAGCTAACAAGCTAAAGCTAGGATAAGTAGCATCGTAATGTAGAGATTAATTCATTGTGTGTGGTGAGGGTACGAAGCACTTCGTCGAATGTTGTTTTTATAAACTTGGAAGGGCGGTGGCTGGGTTAAGGTTTCCTTGCCGATCCTCGAATGTGACTCGGCTGTCTTAGAGTAAGATTTAGATTTTTTACGCAATCATAATATTTTTTTTTTCTAATTTTGGATCGAGTCCTCTTCTAATCTTCTGTAGTCTCTAAGAATGCATTGATCGTCTCTTCTTCTTTTTTTCTTTTTTCCTTTTTTTTTTTTGCATGATTGTGTGAGACCGCCTTATCATGCATATCTTGGATTGCGAGATATTCGGCATCAGCAGGGCTTTAAATAGCTTCTTACATATGCTGCAGGTCACATGTGTCTCTTGTATGATGATCATGTGTCCTTTATGCAGTGTCCCTTTTTTCTCCATAGTAATGTGCATACAGCTCTAAGTCGTTTTTCAAATCACCACTTGCTCTAAAAGCTCAAGCCATTAGAGGATGGTGTATCAATGTATATCAATGGACTTTAACACTCCAACACCCCCTCACACATGCTAGGTGAAACTCCGTACATGAACATAATGAGCAAGGGTGGAGGGACATTCACACCATAAACAGGTCGGGCTTACCCCTCATGGGAGAATATATTAACTGAGGCATATTTTCTGCTTCCAGGATTCGAACATATGAACTCCGCATGAGAACATATTAGGGCAAGGGTGGATGAACACTTAAGTCACACCATAAACAGCCCCCCGTAGGATAATATATTCGAGTGTCATATTTATTGCTTCCGGGATTTAAACACATGACTTTTCACTCTGATACCATGTCAAATCACCACTTTCTTTAAAATCTCGAGCCGTTAGAGGATGGTGTATCAATGTATATCAAGGGACTTTAATACTCCAACACTCCCCCGCATGTGCATTGTGGGACTCTGCATGGAAACATACTGAGCAAAGGTGGAGGGACACTCACACTATAAACAAGTCAGGCTTGTCCCCCAAGCTTTTAGAGAAAGTGGTGATTTAACACCTTTCTACTTTTTACAGGCTATGTATCGCCGAAAAGTATGGATTGAAGATTATTCAAGTGTGAGTGCGATTTACCTCCCGTCATTAGTACGTAAGTGCTAGCACATGACAATGTTTCATTAGGTAACGTAGACTACACAAGCTATGTGTAAACAATTAGTACTAAGTAGAAATTATCCCCTTGTTATTATGCTTATGGGGTGAGATGAAAAAAATGGAAAGGCCGTGTCATACTACCTTAATATTTTTATATGGCCCAAGCACTACATGTACATCTACAATGAATCCACTATGATATTTACATGGCACTCACTCTACCATAAGCCGATTGGGTGGTGATCCTAACACCACCCAATTGGGTACTATGAGGTCCATTGTGATGTATTCCTTTTATATCTGCACCGTTCATCTGTTTTGACAGTTCATTTTAGGGCATGTGTAAAAAAAATGAAGTAGATTCGAAGCTCAAGTGGACTACACCACACAAAATAGTGTAGATAATGACACCCATCATTAAAACATTCCTAAGGCCCACCACAATGTTTATTTGGATCCAAATATTAGGTTGACTCAAAAATTTTGGGGGGGGGGGGGGGGGGGGGGGGGGGGGGGGGGGGGGTGGGTGGGTTTACATTCTACGAGGTTTGAAGGATTGGGGTGTCTCTTTCAAGGGTTTTTACGTTTGTAGGTTTGAAGGATTTTATGTATGACTGGAGTTACTTCGATGCTATAGTTGGTTAGACCTCGTAGAACTACTTAGGAAGGAAAATCCAAATATTCTCAACTCTAAGATGACTCCTTAATCTATGGCCAAAGATTCGAGATAAGGGACTATGGTTAAAGAGAGGGAAGGTGTTAAGCACCCACCCTGCTCGTACGAATGTACGGTCTCTATTTCACAAGATTTGACTAATTTATGAGGGTTAAGATTAAATTTTACGTGCTGAGGATGAAATGGTATATGTGTAATGTGGTGTTAAATGCAACACTGATGACATGCTATAGTTTTGGCCAGATGGATTTGCCTCGACTATCCATTTGCCATGCATAAAACCAATTAATCTAAATTTCTGATCAACAGGATTCGACTATGTTGGCAGGCCTCAAAGCGTATGTTTGAACTTATAGTGTGCTAAGTGTTATGTATGCAATGTTTATGACAAGGTATAAATTAATCAGCCATGTTTCTGATGGGCAGGGTTTGATTATATTGGTAAGCCACAAAGCATATGCCCAAACCAATTAGGTGTTAGAGGTGGCGGGATGCAATGTCGCTGGATGAGATGAGCAAGGGGGTTGAGAAGGGAATGAATGTTGCACTAGGCTAATGCTAAGTTGAATGAAGCTGAATGATTGGATGGACGGTAGTATCGTAAAGGCTAGATCGAGTGACTTTGATTAGGACTTAAGCGGCTTAGGGGGTTTGGATGATAGATTGGCTAAGCTAAACCAGGGCTAGACTCTCTCTTTCACTCTCACTCTCTTTGGTGGGTAGAGATGAAAGGCTAGGCTTAAGGGATTTCTTGGGATGTAGAGGATGGTCAAGGATGATCTAAACGAGAAGGGGAAGGGGGTTATTATAACCTCCAAACCCGGTTCTTTTGTGATTTTGGTAAAGTCCAAGGTTGTAAAGGGATTAGATAATTTAGATTTAAGATTGTCATGTGGCATCATTTCATGGGTTAAATAGGTTGGTAAAGTGGTAAATATGAGTAAAGGGGAGGGGTATCAGAGTTAGTTCATTGAGCCACATGAATAGGAATTGCAAAAGGTAAGACAAGACAGGTATAGGGCTCTTGCCAAGGCAAGAGACCCGCCACATGGTCGGTGGCCACTTGCGGGCTGCTAGTATTGTACAGGAACTCCTACTTTGGTAGGTGGAGCCCGTCACACATTTGTTGGCTCTGCTTTGAAGGATAATGCTTTGATGTTTGCACCTTTCTCTTTGAACGAGCTTTGACCTTGGGCTTGGTTTAGGCCCGATTTAGGGTTCAGATTGACTCAGTGGGTTGATGGATTGGGCAGGCTGACTGGGCGAGTCAACTCAATAGGTTGACCAGTTTGATTAGGTCTTTTCTTATGGTTAAGCTTTAGATTAGGGTTGGGTTTTAAGTTAGGGTTTTGCGTTTATACCAGGATTTGGATTAGTGTTTTACCATCCACCTAAACAGTCTTACTTTTATCAGCATATCAGCCTGAGGTGAGGTGAGGTGTGTATAGATGGTTGCACGCATTCAGGTAGCCCATAAGGTGATTGCCACAAGGATGAAGGTAAAACAATCAAAACTTCTGCACGTATAAGAAGGCTATGATGGTGGGCGAGTTCTTCCATTATTATAATGGAATTAGATAGTGTGAGCTTGCCTCATTTTCAGGCACACGACCTGACATGACTGAGCAAGTGTGGGAGTGCATTTCACGGAGACATTGTTATGACCCTTGTAACTTTTGGTTACATGTATGTGGCAAGACATTTACATCCAATCCAGACCACCAAACAAGAGCCAATTAGGTGCCACCTTGGCCTCACCCAACATGGTGCGACCCTGATGATGGGCCCCATCGTGACATATTTATTGTATATCCACGCAGTCCATCCATTTTGCCAGCTCATTTTAAACATGAGCTAAAACAAAGCAGATCCAAATTTCTGGTGGACCAAACCACATGAATCCGTGTTGATGAACCATTAAAAACTTCTTTTAGCCCGCAAAAGTTTTGGATCAAGCTAATATTTAGTCTTAGATTTCATCCAGGTCTCTGGGACCTTATCAACAAGTTGGATGGCAAATAAACATTACTCTGGACCTCAGGAAGTTTTTAATGGTGGGCACTCAATCACTAATATTTCCTATGGTGTCGTCCACCTGGAATTCATATCTGTTTCATTTTTTGGCTCATGCCCTAGAATAACCTGGAAAAATGGTTGGACTGTGTGGATATAAAATACATACATCAAGGTGGGGGCCCACAGACAGGTCCGCACCATGTTGGCTGAGGCAGGGCTGCACCTAATCCGCTCCCCTCTGCCCCCAACATAGTATGGTCCAAAACCCACGCTAATCAGACGATGCTTTAACCATAAAAGATTTTATCAGATTTATCTGGGACCACTCGGCACTGCAACCGTCCTCAGTGGGCCGTACATGTTAGTTACTACCCCTGCGAAAAACCCTAGGGTTATTTTGGTCAATGAAGCAAAAAAATACGAGCGTTGCGCCGAGTGACCGGTTTTCCGCCATCATGCCCCTTCCCTTTCTCATTAGGGCGCACTCTGGTGGTATCGATACCACCGTGAGAAACAGTGGTACAGTAAAGAAGTGGTGCCCACTTAATGTATTCATCACATCCAATCCGTTCATAAGATGAGAGATCTCAATATAAATTAGGTAACGTAAAATCATACCATTCCAAATCTCAGATGGGTCACACAATATCGAATCTTTCCAGAGTGAACACTTACCATTGATTTGAATAGTAGGCCCACTATGTATTTTATCTGAAATCCAGTACACAAAAACTACTTCATCTGTTTTGGATGAAGGGTCAAGCCATAAACTAGGTTGTTTTGAAACTCAGGTGGGCCTTGATGAAATAAGGATTAGTATTCCCTCCCATGTTAATCCATGTTATGTGACCAACACAACAATTTTATTGGGATGATTTTTTTAAATCCTGTGGTTACCATGAGCTCAAGAATCTCATGGACCGTTTGGATGTCCTTCATAAATCACGTGGGGCCCACATCTTCTTAGTACAACCGTAAGCTTACGGTAGTTGCGGTACCACTGGAGCCCACATCTTCTTTTTCCATTTGAGGATTTGATTCCAGTGGGGCAGAGCTATTAATTACTCCTGTCCACAGTTCCTTTTCTGCCCTCCTTCAACCCTCCTTAAATACTCCACCTTCCTCACTCCTTCCTTCATCCCTTCTCTCCCTCTCTCTCTCTCTCTACTATAGCGGTATGGCTACTGTAGGAGTCGTCATCGCCGTCGCTTCGCTCATCTCGTTTTTGACGCTCGCCGACGCCCGAATTCCGGGCGTTTACTCAGGCGGGCCGTGGCAGAACGCGCACGCCACCTTCTATGGAGGGAGCGATGCCTCTGGTACTATGGGTATGTGACCGAAAACCGTTACTTCTCTGTTTTTTGCCGTTAGTGCGTCAGAAGACGTCGATTTTTCCGGTGTGGGTCAGATTCCGGCATTGTTTTTCTTTTCTGTTATTGTGTAATGGAGTGGTCTCTCTCTTTCTGCTTTTGCCGGTAATGCGTCAGAAGAAGGTGACTCATGTTGCTTTTTTTCTTTCCCGGGCTGTGGGTCAGATTCCGGGCTAGGGTTTTTATTATTATCTATCTTTATACTGCTGTGCAGTTGAATGGTCTGTACTTTTTCTTGACAAGAAGTCAAAAAGCCGTTCGTTTTTTCTCCGCGTTATCCTAGAAACGAATCTCATTCTCTTCTCCTCCGTTATGACGGACGTTTGCATTTCCCTGCTTCTTCTTCTTCCTCCTCATTTTTCCGTCTGTTTCTTAAAAAACTTACCTGAAGCTCTGTTTCTTCTTCTACTTCTTCTTCTTCTTCTTCTTCTTCCAAACACCCCCAAACCCTTTTTACTATCTCTGCAATTTTCAACCCAAAATACAAAACCCACCTCTGGTTCTTCAACCTGGCTCTGTTTTCTTCTTCTTCAAGCATGTAAAACCCACATTATCTCTGCATTTTTGTACAAGAGACAAAACCCACGTCTGTTTCTGCATTTTCCATTGAAGCATGAAAAACCCGCTTTCAGCTCCATGGAAAACGCATTTCCATGTTTGCATTTTCCCCAAACCTTTCAAATCTCACTTCAAATCCTCCATTTTTCTTCCAAATCCTTCTCCCGAATCGAAATCCCTTTTTACAACAAAACCCAACTCAAATCTCTTCTCCTTTTTGCAGGCGGAGCTTGCGGATATGGGAATCTCTACAGCCAGGGCTACGGCGTAAGCACGGCAGCTCTCAGCACGGCGCTCTTCAACGACGGTCTGAGCTGCGGAGCCTGCTTCGAGATAAAATGCGCTGACGATCCGAGATGGTGCCATTCCGGCAGCCCTTCGATTCTCATCACCGCTACGAACTTCTGCCCGCCGAACTACGCTCTTCCCAGCGACAATGGAGGCTGGTGCAACCCTCCTCGCCCCCACTTC
The DNA here is from genome assembly GCA_003013855.2 of Liriodendron chinense. NCBI lineage: Eukaryota > Viridiplantae > Streptophyta > Magnoliopsida > Magnoliales > Magnoliaceae > Liriodendron > Liriodendron chinense. Next base: position 282,259 of record ML058427.1, on the reverse strand, counting down.
GATCTCGCCATGCCCATGTTCCTCAAGATCGCCGAGTACCGTGCCGGAATCGTTCCCGTAGCTTTCCGCAGGTGAGTTTTTCCGGCGATGTGGGTCAGATCCCGTCGTCTAGGTCGGTTAATGTTTTCTATTTTTAGAAGTACTGCGTCAGATTTAGATTGGATTTTACAAAAATGACCTTCTTTTGGATTCCAGTACACTAATGACATTGTGGGTCAGATTCCGGTTACCGGCGAAGGGAGACGCGTTTTTTGTGTCAGAATCCGGTACTGTGAGCCGGTTTTTCTGGTTATCAGTACCATTTCGATGCTCTCCTACCGGAAGAGGGAAACGTGCTGTGTTTTTGTACCGAAGACCTGTGTGGCCCTGTTGATGGAGAGCGTAGATCTTTCCCACGAGTGCCATTGGCACGTGTGATAGTTAGTCCCTTTAGTCGTGGCGTGGATTGCGTCCCATCCGGCTCGGTGGGGCCCACCATGATCTATGTGTTTTATCCACGTCGTCTATCCATTTTAAAATATCATTATTTTAAGGCATGAGCCCGAAAAATGAGGCAGATCCTGAGGGGTTTAATGTCTACCGTTGGTCCTCTGAAGGTTTCAATGGTGACGGCATTATTACCACTGATTCGTTTGGTGTGGCCCTGTTAAAATTGATGGACGGCGTGGATGAAACACATACATCACTGTGGTCCACAGAGCCCCTGCCAGGACAGAGTCTGTCCCGGCTGGAGTAGCACGCATTCAGCATCTTGTGGTGTGGTCCACTTGAGGTTTGGATCCGCTTCATCTTTGGGCCCATGTCCTAAAATTAGCTGGCAAAACGGATAAATGGTGTAGATGTATGAATTGCATAGATCGAGGTGAGCCCCACGGCCAGGGTCCCAGCCATATGGCTTCTTCTGTGGGTCGCAGCCAAGTCCCGTCCTTAGATCCAACCGTCCAGCAGTTATGTTTCCACGTATCCACCATGTAGGCCCAAAATCATGATGATCCGATGGTTGGGTGTGCCACGCTGCAGGAAACAGTTGGGATGGAATTCCAGGGCCCAGCGGCGTGTCTGTATCTGATCCAATCCATTCATCTTCATGTGCGTCATCAGGATTTAAGTAGTGCCAAAAAATCGCAGGATTCCCAAACTAAGGTGGCCCAGGACCTGTGTTCCACCTGATTGTGGGGGGGATCATGGCCAATTAGGGGTGGTGAAACTGATGAACGGTGTGGATTTAATGCACGTTAAGTCGTTTCACCGTATTAGAGAGATTCAATCTGGGAGGTATACCTCAACCAAAAAACCCTAGTGTGCGTCTGATTCCGGCCATGAAATAGCCGACGGTAATCGTAACACGTGTGAGGTCATTCTTCCTTACCGAAGAGTGGACAGCCTTTCGCAGGCATCTCCTGCGCTCGGAATCTAGATGGGGCCCACTGATGTTTGTGTGAAATCTACGCCGTCCAGCCGTTTTGTGAGATCATTTGAGGCGTTGTGGCAAAAAAATGAACGGGATCCAAGACTCAAGTAGGCCGCAAAAAGGTGGAAATTCCTACCATTGAAATCTACGCCGTCCAACCGGACGGTGGAATATGGGTATTTTGGTCATTTAGACTGTAAAAAATTCACTCTTCTTCTTTTGTCCTCCGCCGTTCATTTCCAGTCAAAAGATGACGGTTTTGCCCCTGTTCGTGGTTACTTTTCCCTCTCCCTTCCACGCCGATGTTCTGTCACTTTCGACATCCTACTGTCGCAGGCTCTTTTATCGGCGTATAACAGTATTTTCCCGTTGTTACCCTTTTATCGAATTTCTTTATACTTGTGAAAGGACCGCAATACCCTTGCAACCGTTGATTAACGCACACCCGGCGTAAGTTAGCGCTTTCACTAGGCTATATATATATATATACATTTGTTACCCGATGTGGAATGATGTGAGGCCTCTGTGATGCATTATTACATCCAAACCGTCCATCAGCATTTTATGTACACCGCATGTTTTAAAGCATACCAAAAAGCAGCTTTTCATTTCCCATTGATTCCATTCATCACATTACCAAAAGTACCAAAAGGCGCAATTTCCACGAAAAGGACTTGAATGTCCCCTGCGCACGTTAGCATTGGGGCTAATGTATTTTTATTTTCGTGCTGTGTTGAAACAGGGTGCCGTGCCGGAAACTAGGAGGGATCAGATTCACCATCAACGGCTTTCGATACTTCAACCTCGTCCTGATCTCGAACGTCGCCGGTGCCGGCGACATCGTCCACGTCAGCGTGAAGGGAGCGAAGACGGGATGGATGAGCATGAGCCGCAACTGGGGCCAGAACTGGCAGTCGAATGCAGTTCTGGTGGGTCAGTCCCTCTCCTTCCGTGTCACCGCCAGCGATCGCCGCAAGTCGACCTCCTGGAACATCGCGCCGGCCAACTGGCAGTTCGGCCAGACGTTCACCGGCAAGAACTTCAGGGTCTAACAGAATTCAAATCATGCTTCCCGCCTTAGTTTTTAGGCGCAAAATTCAAATGGTTTGGGCTTCTTTTTTCGTTTTCTTTTTCAGATTTTCTAGTGAGAAAGCAAAACGAGGGGTTAAAAGTTAAAAAAAGTAAAAGACTGAAGAGAGTGTTTGATGGGGATTTTGGTAGGGAAAAGAGAGAGAAAAAGGGGTGTGTTTTGGAACTTTTTTACTAGTAATGAGTGTTTTTAATGGGTGGTTGAAAAAAACAGTAGTAGCGGTTGAAGTGGCTGCACAAAGGAAAGCGTAGCCCGCAGCAGCTCTCTGCCTATTTTATGTAATGGGTTTGTTCTATATTTGGGATTTATATTATATGAAATGGTAGTATTGATAGTTTTATATTTTGCCTTTTTTTTTTTTTTTTTTTTTGTGGGTTTTTCTTCTTCTTATGATTTGATAGGTGTGACCACCTTCTTTTTCATTTCCGTACACTTTATTTACGTTTTTTTATATTGAAATAGCACACCCTCCAATTAACAGAAACGACTTTAATACTATGGCAGAGAGTGATGGTTGATCCGCAGGTTATTAGAAATTAGACGGTCCAAAATAAGATGGCTATCGGGTTAGTGGATATTTATTGGACGGTTAAAAATGAAAAATATCCAGTCCTGTTTCTTCAAACGAGGGTCCATGGATCAAAGTTTAGGATGGTTCAATCAATCTGATCATGGGATTGTGGTCAGGTGACAGTGAGCTGCACAACATGGTTTTGTTTGAGTTGATGTATGTCACGTGTGCAATTTCTGAGTGCCCGCATCATACCCAACCTGAGTACGAAGAAACTCTTCTTTGGTTAAAAGGTCGACATTCAATGGAGAGTTGAGAACACGTATAGAGATCCTGGTTGATTGTGCTAGGGTTAGGAGCATCATTAATTACTTTCAGCAAAGAATATACCACAATAGCAATCACACAAGCAAATTGACACACACAAGAGGTAATTTGATTTTTACGTGGAAAAATCCCTCACGGTAAAAAAAAATCACCGCACAAAGCGACACCTATCCATTGATATTAGAAGTTATAAGACATATAAGAACAACACAACTCGGATCACAGCTCACAAGAAAAATTTAAAGCTAACAAAGTTAATTCTCACATGACAAGGACAAACCCATCCATCATCCCAAAGAACTCCAAGCTTTCACATAGCACTTTTTCTTGCACATAACTCTTTCTCTTACCCTAGAACTCTCAACAAGGAAATTGTCGACCGACCGGATGCCCAAAACACTCCAATGCTTGCTGTTTACATCTCCACCATGACCGACCAATCAATGGCCTTCGTGCATGGAGATTAGAGGCGTCCAATCCCAACAGATTGTACCCGTCAGATATCTAGGCCATTGATTAGGTATGCTGCAGTGTGAATGGTGTGGATCTTAAGTGCCCCCTCGGACATTATTGTTTCTTCGCTGTGCACTTGTTCATGAGATCCAGACTGTTCATATAGTGGGCCTTATTTTGGATGAAAGGTATCCCAAATGACGGTCAGGATCATACAAATTCAAGTTGGTAACTCGTGGAATTGTAGTCAGGGATTTGGTTTTTGTTATTTGATTAAAAAACAGTGTGAATTATGGTGGGTAATGTCCTCTTTGATGAATTGATTTATTGTAATTTAATTCAGTTGTGTGTCCAAACGACCCACTAGTCTTTCCTCTTAGATGACTGGACAATGGGAGCACATGCTGTCTGACCAAATCGTCAATATTCAATGGGCAGATAGGACCGTCAGGTCTAAGTTTGGTAGACCATCCACAGGGGCGCGATTAGCGGCGACCCCGGATCAAGGCAGGTGGGTGTGACCCTGATGGTGTGGCCCACCTTGAGTTGTATATCCACGCTGTCCATCTGTTTTTCCAGCTCATTTTATAGTTTATTCCCAGAAATAAATCAAATCCAAATATCAGATATCAGGTAAACCACACTGTAGGGATTGAATTTCCACCATTAAAATCTTCTTGAAGGCCACAGAAGTTTTTGATCAAGTTGCTATTCGTGTTTTCCCTTCATCCGGCTCTGTGTGACCTTATCAACAGTTTTCATGGCAATTAAACATTAGTGTGTCCTAGGAAGTTTTTCATGGTTGTCCTTCAAGCCCAACTGTTTTCCTGTAGTGTATTCCACCTGAGATTGGATCTGCCTCATTTTTGGGACATATCTTAAAAGGAGCTAGCAAAACTGATAGACGGTGTGGATATCCAACACATACATCGAGGTGGGCCCATGGTCAGGGTCGCACCCACCTGGCTGGACTTGGATGATATTTAAAAAATGGAAGACATTAAAAAAAAAAAAAAAAATGGAGAACGTTCGAGTCATGCGAAGGCGCATGGACTGGCTCAGGCAGACTTGCTCTGATCTTGTGTGATTCTTAAGCGATTCACGAGTCAGCTCAATTACAACATGCCTTCCAAGACTTGGTAATGGACTTGACTCAGGTATGATCGAGCCCAAGTCGACTTGCAGGAGTCTTCAAACCATGTGGATGAGTTTGATTGACACTAGAAATGACTAAAGCGCAGATGGTCTAATAATGTGTGGGTTGAGTGAGCTAAGTATGTCCACTGGTCCCAAGCTTAGTCTGACAATGGCTGTATATGGGTGTAGCTAAATGGTTGTGGGTGTCGCTATGAGTTTAATATGAGTATGACATCCGGTGTGGGCCGACACTTGACACATGTTGTGTGCAGTGTGTATTTTATCTGCCCCTTCGATTGATGCATGCAGTGTATGCCATATTGCCATCCAACTAGGGTGTGTGCAGTGTATGCATCCCTTCGATTTATTTTTTATTTTTAAATCTAAAATAGGATTTTCATTCTTTTAAAGAAAAAACTATTATTTTCTTTCTAATTTCTACTATAAAATTTCATATTTTGAGTGAATGATTTCCCCCCCTTTTAAGTATCAAATCAATAATCGGTATCAAATGCCCTAATGGGTGCCTTATGGATGCGGATTGCCTGTGAAACCCTACTAAAGTTCTGGTGCTCTGAAGGGGGCTAATGTGATGTTTGAGAGAAATCACCCCATCCATTTGCTTTTTCAAATCATTTAACATTAGCCAACAAATGAGGCAGATCCAAAACTCAAAAGTGATCCACATGATAGGAAAATGTGGGTAAGAAAATGCCAACAGTTGAAACCTCGTGATGTTTATATGCCATCCAATCCATTCACGATGTCATTCCTACTAGATGAACTAAAAATTCTAAAATATTAGCATGATCCAAAACTACCAAGGTTTTATAAATGTTTTAATGGTGCATGTTCAATCCCCACTATTTCCTGTCGTTCAGCCAACTTGAGTTTTCGATTCAGCCTCACTTTTGAGTTTATATCTTAATATGGTTTTAAAAAACAGATGTATAAGGTAGATTTCTCATGAACATCATGGTGGGCCCCACCTTGCCTTTGAGTACGGTGAGTTTTTGCCAAAGTGTTTCATAGGCAATTTGCGTAGTCCCTTACACTATAATGGGTATTGGTATGGATATTCCTTTTAGGTCTGACATGAATATAGGCTTGAATGCAATGCCCAAAGGTTGCGGTTAACCTCATACCTAAGGAACTTGGGTAATGAATAAGTGACCAAGGGTCCATTCGGTTGGCATATAGAAACCTGTTACCAGCTTAAAATTCAGATTCCATCAGAATCCAATTTCAATTAGGGTGTTTAGCGGCAAATTCCAGCCAAACAAAATTCCACCTAAAAATATAAATTAGTTGGAATCGAGATTAGTAGAAATGATGCACAGGGGGCTCTTTCTACGTAGGGGAAAGGAGGTGGAAGTGCACGTCACCAGGGGGTGCCCACCTCGATTTATGCATTGTACGTCTATGATGTATGCTTTTTATATTCGCACGGTCCACCTGTTTGAGGTAGATCTAAATCTCAAGTGGACCACACCATAGGAAAACAGTGTTGATTGAACGCTATCCATTAAAAATTTCCTAAGGCCCACTATAATGTTTATTTGTCATCCAACCCGGCCATCTGTCTTGCAGGACTATTATAGGCCAGGGATCAAGTTCTCAGGTAGATCTGAAGTCTAAGTGGGCCATGCCGCAAGCAACAATTGAATTTCACAATTTTCAACCAAACAACAAGTTCCGAATAGAATCTGAGTTTCCATCATAATTTATGCAATTTTGGATTCCAACAATGGAATTTGAATTTTCTCTATAATTTTGATTTTGCAACCAAACAGGCCTTAAATATCTAGTTTATATCTTTCCAAGAATATGAAGCACACTTCTCATAGCATAAATGAAAGAATGTTTATGTGTAACCCTAACGTTTATTTGTAACCCTTGATATGGCCTGATGAAAACACAACAAATGCTTACATTAAAGGTAGGGCTCACAAATCGTTCTTGAGATTGCCTGCATAAAGTTATGATTTCACCATTCTCACTGCACCTCGCATCGGATGCACAGGCACCACGCATTTTCATTGGCCCCTCATCACGGGTTCCAAGGGATTCTCGTGACCTTCAGCTACAAGCATTTCACTCCCTTTCTTTATGGCCTACTGCTATATTTGGAAGTACACATGAATCGCATATCTGAAGGAAGCCTATGGTTTAAAATATGATCAGCCTGAAATTTGTACGTGCCTGTAATTGTGGGCCCATTCATGAACTTAGGTGGGTCGCAATAAAGGAATTAATGGGAGCATATTCCGTCAGGCCAAAGTAATACAAAGTTCTGTCAGGTTATGACATGGTGCTATTTCATCAGTGGAAGTAGTAGGTATTACCTTTACCATGGGGCCCAACTTGATGATGTGTTGTTGTATATCCATGCCGTCCATCTATTTTTTCAGCCAATTTTAAGACATGGTTCAAAAAATTAAGCAGATCCAAATCTAAGGTGGACCACACCTCAGGAAACAGTGGTGACTGAACGTCCACCGTTAAAAACTTCTCAAGCCCCACTATAAGCAGATCCATAATGTTTATTTGCAATCCAACTTGTTGATAAGGTCAAACAGACTTGGATGAAGTGTGGTCCACTTGAGATTTGGATCTACTTAAGCTCTAGGATAACATCCTAAAATGAAATGAAAAAAAAAAAACAGATGGGCAGCGTGAATATACAACACATTCACACATTTATTAAGGTGGACCCACACTGTTCTCAAAAGCTAGGTGAGGCCCACTGCGATATTTGTGAGAAATCCACCCCATTCATCATGAGCCTAGGATAAGAAAAAGTGGGCAGGAGAATGCCTACCATTGAAACCTCCCTGGATCCATTGTCATGTTTATATGCCATCCACACCGTTCGTAAGGTTAATTCCTTCCAAGATGAACTGAAAACACAAAAATATTAGCTTGATCCAAAACTTCTGTGACCCACACATGTTTCAACAGTCAACATTCAATCTTCATTGTTTCCTGTCACTACCTCATTTTTTGGCTCATGTCCTAACATGATCCAATAAAATGGATAAATGGGGTGGATGTCTCACAAACATCATGGTAAGCTTCACCTACCTTACATACTCAGCCATGTTCTACGGGCCAGTGTTACTCTGCCTAGCCAGATCGGCACTTGAGAATAATGAAAGAGGACACCGGCCATAACGTACAAATGCAATCCAACCCGTTCACAAGGAGTAGGTGTGTGGGATGAAAGAAACTAGATTGTTTTATCCAAATCCTTGTAACCTTATTTTAGTGCACAAAAAGTAGATTGTCATTATCAACTTTGAAAAACGAGTGAAGAATTACTTTATTAATGATTATTTCTTATTTACTTGTATTTTCGCCATGTAAATGAAAAACAAACGGCCCCTAAAGAACGCCCCAAAAATCAAGCAAATACAAAACATAGGTGGGACACACCACTTGAATTTGCAGTTTTTGGCATGCTTTCACAGCGTTTTCTATGACGTGGCCCACCCAAGTTCTGTATCGATTTGACTTTTGGAGCTCCCACTTTTATCATGGGAACCACCCAATTCATGTCATTGGATGCCACACAAACATCACCTCAGCTTACAAAAAGTAGCTTTAGCTTATGATCTAAGGGCAATAGAGCAATCCAGACCGTTGTTCTGATTTTTCCCACTTTAAATACGCCATACATGCATGGGACGCAGGTTTCCTGCAACAATGCTACATGGACGCGGATTGAGTATTTATCCTGTCCATCCCTAGCTAGGAATGGACAGAGGCTGATGTATGGGTTTTATCCACACCGTCCGTCCATTTTGTGATATCATTTTAGGGTACTAACCTAAAACTAAAGCAGTTTCAAGGCTCAAGTGGACTGCACAGTAGGGATTAAACACCTGCCGTTGAAAACTTTTTGAGGGCAACTGAAGTTTTGGATCAAGCTGATATTTATGCTTTCCCTTCATCCATGTCTATGTGACCTTATGAACAGGTTGGATGCATGGAAATTAACCGTCAAGGTGGGCTGTAGAAAGGTTTCAACGGTGGATGTCATTATCACCACTGCTTCTGTTGAGTCTTGGATCTGACTTTTTTTTACTTGTACCCTGAAATGATATGGAAAAATGGATGGACGGTGTGGATAAATCCCATACATCACGGTGGCCCCTCAGGAGACCCTGTCCGTTCCTAGGTTTGGAGTACCCAATCCGGATCCCTGCTGTCCAACACATTGGCCCACCGCTGATGTCTGTGTGAAATTCACTCTCTCCATCAAGTTTGCAAGCTTGCATAGGAAAAAGTGGGATTGAAATGCCTACCATTGAAACCTTCCTAAGTTCTCAGTGATGTTTTTATTCCATCCAAGCCGTTCAAAAGCTTAATTTTCATTGGGATGAAGGGAAAGCACAAATATCATCCTGATCCAAAACTTCTGAGAGCCCCCAATAAAGTTTCAATGGTAGGTTTTTCCCTCCCTTCTGTTTCCTGTGGTGTGACCCTCTTGGGTCTTGGATCCACCTTAATTTTAGGCTCTCATCTTACCATGGCCTTGTAAAACTGATGGACCGAGTAGATTACATGCAGACATCATGGTGGGCCCTATAGAGCTTACTGTCTCAGGAACTCCCTACAGCACACCTTGCTGAAAACTCGCATAGGTGGGTACAGTTTTGTTGGTGACCAATACACCAAAACCAATCTTAACCGTTGATCATGATCCCTTGGCATTCGAAAGGTGCTACCTTTGGAAAAATATACATTAGGCAGCTCATTCATTTTATATCTACTGTATGCCTATTGGGTTGAATGCTGAAAGGTCCCAATGGGTAAGCCTATAAGATCTGACGGTATCAATACAATCTTAGCACCTACACACAAAGCCAAAATGGACCGCCCATTGATGGCTTATTAAGGCCCTCAACTAGATTTATTTAATCTGAAGTATTGAAAGATTGTGAGCTTTGTTTTGGGCCCATCTCATTTTATGCATAAATGTAGGGTCCACATTCATTGTCCATATGCCTGTTGAGTCCTAATGTGACATAATAAAAGTTGTGGTGAAATATCAGTGTCACAAAAACCATCATGAAGTCACACTAAGAGTTAATAGCCTGAGCCTATATTCGGGTCCACAAAATTAAGCATCCCATGGACAGTGATTAGACAGCAATGACTTTATTCATGAATTTCACAAAGTGGGGCCATCGAATCAACCAAAATCAATCAGGGTCATAGAATGATTATGTAGACCTAAAATTACCTCTTCCTTCTCTCATTCCCCAGGGTTTTAGTGAGCCTTCGTATTCTTTGAACCATGTTGATATATTGTTGAACTGAAATTAGCGAATGCGATCCATTGGGCATGCCAAAAAATATTGTTAGTTGAGTGCATATACACCTTGATCCATAGCTCAAGTGGTAGATCGAGAGAAGATAATTTTGTTTCAACATTAGGTCCTAGTATCGACTCCTAGGTGGGGGTGGCTAACATTGTGGTGTGACTAACAGTGGGGTGTGTGTGTGTGCACAGGTGTGTGTGTGTGTGCACACACACACACACACACCCACACACACTATGAGGTCGAGTTGTGTGGGCCATACTATGATGTGTTTCCAACATCTACTCCATCAGTCAGATGCACGATTCCGTGGTGGCCCACGGGCTTAAAAATCAAGTCAATCCATGAATTAGGTGGGCCACACCACAGACAACCGTTGAGAATGGTAACCCACCCATTAAAACCTTCATCATCGTTTATTGGGCCCACTGAGATGTGGTTCACAAATCCAGCCCATCCATTGTGTGTGTTCCACTTGGATGATGGGTTAGAACAAGTTTCAGCCACATCCAAAACTTAGGTGGGCCCCACCAAGTGCTTTTACATGTTTTAGGCATGTCTTCAGATGGTTTTAGATGGTATGGCCCACCTTAGTTCCATATACGGCTGATTTTTGGGATATGCCATAACCTAAAGGGGACCTATCAAATTCAAAGTGTTGATGTCCACACATCATAGTGGGACCCACACAGCTCGACCTCATGGGGAGTCCCCATGAGGTATATATAGACACACCCCAAGCAGGTGCAAAATAGACTAAAAGACTTGGTTCGGATGAACTCGATCGTCTGCTCAACCACCCATTGCAAAATATTAGGTAATTTGCGAAATGGAGGGTTCATCATTTTAATGAATTTTTTTCTTACTTTGAGCAATGACTTCTAATTAAGAATGTGATAGCTCACTTAGTTAAGCAATAATTTAATATTGATAAAATAAATACTTTGGTTGTAGCTGATACAAAAATAAATATATGAGTGATTGTACTCAGCTTATAAAAGAAGAACAATGAAAGAAAATGATAACTAATGGCTGTTTCATCTGGAGGCTAAAAGGTTTGTTGAGCACAGTTGTCTGGTTCATCTCTCCAACGACTTCATTAGTAAGACGATTATTGCAAAACAATCGAATGTTCATCTAACCATCGAGCCTCGTTAAGTAATATGATCGTGAATAGTGCACAGATTTTTAACAATCTTGTGAGAAAGTTGGCAGAATGTGGATGATCAAGGATTTTGTCCTCTGATCAAGACCCCCCGTACACAAGATGATCATCTTAGAATGATCAAATATTCATCTACCCATTAATCAAACTTTGTAGACTCATTGATCGATGAAATCTCTAAGTTCATAGGCAAGAAAGTGTTTTCCATAATTTGTTTGACTATGCAATAGTCTTCCCGAATGACAAAGTTATGATATTCTACTCCTAGTGAAAAGCAGAGGCATTGGACTGAAAAAAGTAAATGCATAAAAATAAGGACATGAAGATAAACGATAGTGTAAAGATAATCTAAGGCATTGGCTTGGATTGGATTGGCAAGGTCCTCGAGCGCTTTGTTCTTTACTAAATTTATAAGGATTGTGTGGTGGTAGTTGTAGAATCATACTTAGTTCGACCTTCATAATCTTCGCTTAATCACTCGGCCAATTGAGAGTCATGGCCAATCATATTTCTATTTTTATAAAGGGTTTTTCAATTTCATACTAAATTGGTCAATAATTAGGAAAGTGTAGTTGATCAGGTTTATATCTTCGGGTCATTCATAGATTCTTATATAATCTTCCAACTTCCAATGTTCATGCTGCCAATTATGATTTGTCATAGGTTTAGGTGCAAATCACCATCTCGTCGTATGCGCTTCTTTACGTCATTACATGAGTTATGACCAATAGTATCCTACTGTGTGTCTATGGTAACAATAACATTCTTTTGCCTTCCGAACGCATAACATGTGCTGTCTGGAGAGAGTTTGCTTGCTCTTCCACGATTTCTTTTCGCCGATTATATTGACTGTATGGATTTCATGATGATATTCATATGATGGTGCCGCCACATAATGTCTTATTAGCCATTAGACCTGGTTTAGGTTGGGTGCAAATATAAACATGAGTTTAAGTGTATTTTCTTGTTGAATTACCATATTGAATAGGGCATGGGTATTGTAATTTGTAATAATTGCATTATCACCTTGGCCATCCATTATAGCTAGTTATTATTCCTTTATAAAAATATATATTGTAATTTACTTTTTTCCATTTATAACAAGATTCATAGCTTGTAAATTCATATAAATAAACTTTATAAGAGCTAAATCAATATAAAAAACATAGGAGAATTCTCCATATCATCTCTGTTATCATAGTATCAGAGTGGTTCATTTGGGCCTTCGATTCTTGAGCCTATTGCTTCAAAAATCACCGCTCATTGTCACGGTCTATCGCTCTATCACAGTTCCGATCATTACTCATCATCAACACTTTACACAACGTCGCCAGATCCATCTTTCTAGCAATCCCGTGACCCTACCCTCGTTAGCTATATCGGCAAAGAGAAGAGTCAGATCCAACCACAATCCCTCTGCTTTAAAACCCTCAATCGATCTCAGTCGAAATCCTGCCCTCCTCTTCCCTGCGACCCAGCCCCTACCGCATATCTGTTGTTTCTGGCGACTACAGCCCTTGCCGCAACCCACTACGTCTCCATTATTTCTAGCGAAATCAACCCAAACCCAAACCTATAGCCGTCTTTCCTCAAACCCTAACCCATTGTTGTTCGCAACCTGAAACCCATTGCATCTCTGTCGATCTTCGTGAATGAAACTCAAAGTTAAACCCTATTCGACAGCCCCTCATCAAACCCTCTTTAGCAGCCCCGCATCTAGCTGCTTGTCCGCATTACATCTTTGCCCGGCGTCCCATCTCTCCTTAACCGCAACCAATGGAAATCTCACCGCGTCTTGCCATTAAAATCGATAGAAACCCAGCCGATCGTCAACCAATCCCGCAACCCTTCTCATCAAATCAGTGGCCAAATCGAGCTTGTTATGTGTTTGCATGCCGATTCTAGTAGCTATCCTCACATCTCACGATTCTCTGATCTTACCATCATTTGTCTCTTCTAGAAATTGGAGGAGAAAGAAAAATGTTTTCTTCTAGACCCTGTTGAATTTTTTTTTTTGGTATACATCATCATACCCGATTACTAAGGTCCAACAATTTTGTGTGGCCTTCTTGTAACAACCAAACATAGAAAAGACAACATTATAGTTAAATCGCGTAATTTGACCAACAAAGAATAAATTCATAGTAATAGAATAAACATGGTAGGCACCGAAAATCGTAAATATTCTTATAAAGTGTAATATCCATAAATTTTAAATATTATTTTAAATGAATCATTTTGACCATTGAAGTTCTAATTAGAATTCGATCAGACTGTTAAATTAAATCTTAATAAACCAACCAATTGTGATGGGCAACCCTTGTGATTTATCTTAAATTGTACGTGTTTAGATCACAAAACTTTTCATATCTTTCTAATATAGTATTTTGACCGTTCATATGAAATGTTACCTTTATATCAGTTCTCAGAATTGTTAAATCAAATAATGATGATTTAGGGCATTGTGGACCACTAATTAAGGTGAAACAGTTTATGGATACTTAAGATAGTATATTTAAACTTTGTACTTGACTAGATTCCATCGTAAGGTCCTAGATTGACCTATATCAGTTGAGATGTACCAAATCTTAACGAGATGCGACATACCGATTTATATATAGTTAATTACGTAAGGTAGAATGAAATGGATTCTTATAATGATTATGAACCGTCCATCTTTTCGACCGATCATCAAAATATATCTGAACTTAGGAACTTTAACCTATGTATAAGGACCCACAACCCTATGATCTTGGAATTCTAAAATTTGGTATTTTTACCGTCCATCATGTATTTGTATCTATTATCCCAATCTTGTTAGAGATTTAGAAAATTAACGCTTCATTAGGTAATCCATGTTAGCCCCAACCTAATATACGGACTAATCAGATCAACGATCATTGGTTGCAATATAATCATCATCCAAAATGAATGTTTTAGCCTTCTTAGAATCCTCCGGTGATTTGAATGTATGGTAAGTTAAAGTGTGGAGTTCACCATCATTTAAAGTCTCTTTGATTGTATTAAGTATAGTGAGTGGACCCTTCTTAATTCCATCAAAACCCTTGTGCCTTATGTCTTTGTAATGTCAACCTAAGGATAGGTTCTGACCATAGGATCCAAGCTCAAAAAGTGACCTATGACCAAAGTAACATGTACAGTCCATTCTAATGATCAGCGTGTAGTTAATTATATGTGCATAATCCTTAACCGTTCGATTTAAAAATCATGGCCAGAGTTGTTATTGATATCCTTAGCATGTTAAACGACCCTGATCATTAGAGAGATCCCCATTATGGTCATGGTAGAATGAAACCGACCTATGCTACAAAGTTGCATGTATATCTAAGCTTAGATGGTTGCATAACCAATCTCCGGAGAAAACCTCTCCCATTCCTCTTTAAGAGAGAGCTTACGCCATATCATACGAGAGAAAAGCCCTGACCCTAATCGACCGTCACACCCCTTTCTATTCATCAGTTAGGTCCTGGTAATCATAGTCATTGGTAGAAGAAAAGTTTGTTGATCCTGACTGTAGAAGTGAAGGCGAGAGTGATCGTGTGGTCGCATTGAGCAGTTGTGCTCATGAGATCGCAATCGGAGGCAGACGTTCGTCGTTCTAATTAAAAGAAGCTAGATTCATCACTAATCTTGTGAGTTGAGATATTAAACCCATTCTCACTTTTGTTTTAGCTAGCTTTTTTTTGTACATTCATGATTAGATAAAATTATAAATTATTGACTAGATATGTATATAAATCCATGGTTAGATATGTGGATTTGAATGTATAAGAATGTCTCTAATGATATAAATCTCTATTTGATTGATCTATGTTAGTTTAACTATCACATGGTTAACATAAGAATACATGCTAATTAGGTACCTGTTTGATGGTTGAGATTACTTTTGTATGAACCCTACTTTTGTAAGTGTTTGTTTTCATGTAAGCCATACATGTATGTTAATACCATTGATCATCATGTAAATAGTGCATAGAGAGTGCATGTGTATAGTGAGGTGTCCTTACGGGATTGAGTTAAGGTAGGGGCATGTGAGACAGTCCTTGCCCAGGGGGTTATCTTTGGAATTATTGTACTTGGTTTGTGTACACACCTATCTACAAAGTTAAGGAACCCAGGCCCTTGCCTCTATACGTATGTGTGGAGCACTTAGGGAATTGTGAGAACACATATTTGTGGAGAACGGGTGATTGCATGCAGTATGGTTGGGTTACTGGGATGTTTCCCCGTCCGTCCAACTTATGGGCTGTGTGGCTATACATATTTGTAGGGAATGGGTTAGCGTATCCTGTATGGTTGAATTACGAAGATGAGAACCTAGGTGTAGACACCCCACCTTCGGCTACACTGTTGGTAGAGATAGCTGGTTGAACGGAGGACCATACCCCCAAATCCCAAGTCCAAACTCAGCCAAACTCACCCTTGTAAGCCCCATTCCATAGCCCAGTTCAAGCCTGAACCCAGTCAACCCAGTCCTAAACACCACCCTGAAAAACCCCCCATAAAAAAGGCCAGTTAAAAAAATCCCAAAAAAGTCAAACTCACTGAGTCAACTCGCTGAGTTAACCCGCTGAGTCAACCCGTCGAGTCAACCCGTCGAGTCAAAACACCGAGTCAACCCGTCGAGTCAAACCACCGAGTCGACCCGCTGAGTCAACTCACTGAGTCGACCAGCGAGTCCAACAGCAGCCCCGAGGGAGCGACCGTACTCCCTGGAAACCGAGGAGCGGCCGTACGGGCGGCCCATGGCAGGCCGCCGGGAAAAAAATACGAGAGTGCCCCTCTCTGCTGCTATAAATACCCCCCTCCCCTTCTCATTTCAAGATCCATTCGAATCCCTTCAAGTCCAGCCAGTCCGGGTGCGGTCCGAGTCCTCATCCACCCCTTAGCCCATTTTTCCACCAAGGAGAGCCCGAGTGAGGAGAGTCTAGCCCTGGTCCAGCCCAGCCTGACCACTGGTCCAAGCCTCCCAAGCCATCCAAATCTTGATCCAGCCACTCGAAGCCAGTCCTTGCGACACCTCCGTCCACCCAGCTACTCTTTTCCAGCATCATCTCATTTGCATCTAGCATAAGTGCAACATTTACTTTTCTTCCAACCCCCCTGCTTCACTACAAGCACCTTGATTATTCAAGCACACTGCATATGTCTTTATATTAAGCACCTGTCAGTTCGAGCGTATGCTCTGGGCTTGCCCGTTGTTGGAACCTGCCCATCAGAAACTCTTACTGTTCAGACCTGCATTCACGTACATATCACTATAAGCACTTTGAATATTCAAGCACACAGCATGCATCATCTCGCATAAAGCACCTGTCAGTTCGAGCGTACGCTCTGGGCTTGCCCGTTGTTGGAACCTGCCCATCAGAAACTCTTACTGTTCAGACCCGCATTCATGCATCATGTCATCCATGAGAATATACGAGGATTAAACTAGACTTTCAAGTATCCGATCGATTCTGTGAAGTAGAGACCGTACTTCGGTACGGGCAGTGTGTGGGGTGCTTAACCTCTTCCCACCCTGTAATCGTGATCCCTTACCTTGAATCTCTGACCGCAGATCAATAGGAGTCATTTTAGAGGAAGGAATCTTCGGATTCCCTTCTCTAACATTTCTACGGGGTCTAGCCGACTGTAGATTCGAAGTAACTGGCTAGTGGCGACTCTGGTCTTATATAAACTCACTCAAACATATCCAGCTTAACACGACAACCAAACGAAGCCCTCGAGAACGAGGCAAGCCAGTGGCACAAACGGCGATTTCGTACTCACGCATTCCTCATCTCCTTTTTTTCCGAAAGGAAAGGGAAAGGGAAAGGGAGAACGACGTCGTGTGGGAGCGCGGAAAAATCGGCGAGGGTCCACAGAATGGCGACTCCACTGGGGATGAGCTAGTCCCACTAGTCGTGATCCGACTTGAAAAACAGAATCCTTCCCGTACTTGAAAGTCACTAATCCTCATACAATCTCATCTGCATAGCATTCTACCCAAAACAAAAAAAAATAGAAAATCCCAAAACCAAAAAAAAAATAGAAAATCCCAAAACCTAAAAAGAATATAGTCCTCACCATTGCGCCTCCTCGGGCTCAACGTGTTCGGAGACAGCTTCCCTTCCGCAGCATAATCCGCACTCGGGCTCAGCAAGCCATGTCCGACCACGAAGAAGAAACTCATCACTTCCCTGCTCTTGAGATGACCGAAGCGCAACCTCCAGCGCAACAACCCATTGACAATACGCCAATCATACAAGAATTGGCACAAGGAATGAGAGCAATGCAAGAAATGCTCTTGCAATTCATGCAAGCACAAACCACCGCAGCAGCCAACAATCAAGTTGGCCCAGTTCACCAGTCTCAGCAACCATGCCGGGTCCTCCCGGCCTCCAGTTCAAATCAAGCACAACCATCGGAGTCTGCCCAAGACTACCGACAACAGCCATCTCAGCCCTTCGCTATGGGGCATCCTTCTCAATATCTTCCTGCGACGACATGGCCATCTCAGAGCACTTCCGTTGCAGGAACATCTAGTCAACTTCCAGTCAATCTTGCAAACAACAATCTCAACAGATCTCAGCATGTCCCCGCCGATGGGACACCTTTTCAATTCCAGCACATCCCCGCCGATGGGATTTCAATTCAATTTCCAGCAACAGGGACAGCACTGGCGAATGCCCACAATGGGGGTCAGTGTCAAGCCCACATCAATCAGCAGACAGTGGCGAATACCCAACAAGGGGGTCACTTCCCAGCATCTCAGCCTCCTACAAACAGGAGCACTTTTCAATTCCAGCACATCCCCGCCGATGGGATTCCAGTTAATTTCCAGCAATCTTCAATTCAGCAAAATTCAGTTAATTTCCAGCAATCTTCAATTCAGCAAAATCCAGTCAATCTCCAGCAAGTTCCAGTTCAACCTTCAGTACAGTCTCCAGTTCAGTTACCATCATTTCAAGCTCAAGTTCATCAGAATCCAGTTCAATCATCAAATCAATTTCAGCAACCCACGGTTGCTTTTCAGCAAGCCCATAGGGTCGAAGACATCGACCACTATGCCGAAGAAGAACGTGCCTTACTCCAGGAGGCACCAGTCGCTCGAACAGATCACTCAGGACTGGACGAGTTGCGGGAGCAGTTCCAGATCTTGCAAAATCAGCTTCAGCGACAGCAAGGAATCGACTTACCTTCGACCAAGTTCAGAGACTTGTGTCCTTTCCCAGATGCTCAAGTATCTCAAAACTTTGAGGTTCCGAAATTCAAGAGATACGATGGCAGCGGTTGTCCCACAGCACATCTCAAGGCTTTCTGCGGGGAGTTGAGTGCAATCGCAGGAAATGAAGGGGCCCTTATTCGTTTGTTCCAAAAATCTCTGAAAGGCGATGCCCTAGATTGGTACACTTCATTGGACTGCCACCGCATCAGAACATGGGAACAGCTTTCCCAGGCTTTCGTCGACAGATTCGCATACAATCTCAACATGGCACCCAGAAGAGCCGACCTCGCAGCACTCAGGCAAAGAAGTGATGAAACACTATCAGCTTATGTGGGACGTTGGCGAGCTATGGCAGCCAGAATGCGGACACCCATCGACGATGAAGAACAAATCTCCATGATTGTTCATTCAACATATCCAGGCATATCCGGGTATCTCATCTCGCATCCATACGCGAACTTCTCGCAGTTAATCCGTGCTGGAGAGCAAGTCGAAGCAGGAATCCGTGCCGGGACGATTTCCCCATGGCCTCATCAAGCCACTCCAGTCAAGAGGAACAGAGTGGAAGGAAGACCTATTGGGCACGGGAATGGAAACCGCAGTGGTTCTCCTCCCCGCCCAACAGAGGTAAACAACATCAACACCACTGCTCAAGGAAATCAACGTGCTCCCCCACAGGGACGTCAACAGTATCAACAGAATCTAGTTCAGCATCAGCCTCAGCGGTATCAGCCACAACCGAATCCTCAGTCACAACCACCTCGACAACAGCAGCAGTTCAGGGGAAATGGCCAATACTCATACCAGAACAGGCAGAATTACAGGGAGTTCAGGAAGTTCACTCCACTCAGTCAACCACTTAGTCAAATCATGACTACACTGGTACAAAAGCAGTTACTTACTCTAATGGCACCTCGGCCTCCGCCTCATCCTCTACCACCGAACTACCGAGAAAATGAGTATTGCGCCTATCATCAAGGACGTGGTCACGCCACTGATCGATGCTATACTTTGAAGAATGCCATACAAGACCTGATTAATGACCGCAAGATCGTCATCTCGGTCCCTGTAACTTCTCCAGCAGCTTCCACCAACATCCTTCAGAATCCTCTGCCTCAGCATCCAACGGACCCCAGTTCGTCTCGTGGCCCTGCAGTCAATAGTATAGAAGAAGAGGACCACCTCGATCGCTTCTTCTCCCCTATCCAATCCATTCATGCCTACACTTATGAGCCAACAAATCCTCCTCCAGTCTTGCAAGGGGCAAGTCCCTTTCTTCCTTCAATCTCCGAGCCAGTAGTGCTCGAATGAGCACCTCCATATGATATACCAGTTGTTCAAGGGGCACCTTACAACCATTCAAGCTGGGAACCAGTCATCCTGGAAGGAGCACAGTCATACATTGAGCCCACATACGAACCTGTCATCTTGCAAGGGGCAACTCCAGAACAATCCAATCCGCAATGGAAGGATTACACTCATCAGCAGCAAGAGCCCGTTGTCTTGGAAGGAGCTCTTCCAGTCAAGCCTGTCATATTGCAAGGGGCAAGTCCCGGAGGCCTGTCAATCACACTACGGCAGCTGGGACGAACAGAGAGACCCCCTGCCATATCAAGAGGACCAGTATTCATTCCATGGGAGCCTCCTGCCCCAGGAACAGTCAAGCCAGGACCACGACCTTATGTGGTCTATGAAGACAAGCCTCGATACTACCCCTTCAGCACAGGCAACAATGTAGTCCTCAAGGCAAAAGCTCCATACGAGGAAGATCTGGTACCCACACAAGCACCGTTGCAAGAGCCGGTGGTCCTAGAAGGCAAGGGTGAGGAAAATTATAAAGAGGTCCCATGGCACTATCCAGAGTGCGCAGAAGTGGGGAACATGAATCCCAACGGGGGTTGCATCCGAAGAGATAATCAAAACAGAGGAGATCCCAAAGGCGTCCTCTCAGGCCTCGGCAGCAAAAATGAAGCCGCATACGATGTGGCGACTCAGCTCAAGTCAATCCCTGCACAAATCTCAGTATGGGAGCTACTCTGCACATCTCGCATACACCGAGAAATGTTTGCCAAGACCTTGAACGATGCTCACGTCTCCTCTGATACGGCACCAGAAATGATAGCTTTGATGATTGGACAACTCCTGGCTCCGCGCGCCATCACCTTCACAGATAATGAGTTGCCACCAGAAGGGCGCGATCATGGGCGATCCCTCAACATAGCCTTACGATACAAAGACCTCTGTGTTCCGCTGGTCCTTATCGATAATGGCTCAAGCTTAAATGTCTGCCCACTCAAGACCGCGGAACGTCTGGGAATCAGTCCTTCTTCATTCCGACCCAGCACCATATGCGTCAGAGCATTCGACAACACCCGCCGATCAGTGGAAGGGGAGGTCGACATAGAGGTACAGATAGGTCCAGAAGTCTCCACCATCACATTCCAAATCTTGGATATATCAGCCTCATTCAACATGTTGCTCGGACGACCGTGGCTGCACAAGGTTGGAGCTGTGCCATCAACCCTGCATCAACGAGTGAAGTACATCTGTGGAAATCAAGTGATCTCTATCCATGCAGAGAAGGAGCTCATCATTCCTTCCAATGCTGCTGCCACTGAACCAGACATCCCGGTTATCGATATCCAACACTCTGAAGAAGACATCCCGTTTCACAGTTTCGAATTCGAGACTGTGAACTCTATCGCCAATCCAGAACCGATAAGGGTGGGCCGTGTCTTTTCACCGGCAGAGCGTCTGAGCCTCAAATACCGAATGAAGAATCACTTCAAGTCCAGAAAGGTACCGCTGATATATAACCAACACAAATGGGGACTCGGATACAGGGCAACCTTCATGGACAAAAGAAGGAAGAAATTTCGGTGCTCACCCATCCAATTCGTCAAGCCAGGAGAACCTTGCAAAGATCCAAGAGGGAATCAACCGACTGCACTACACAAAGGCCTCCCGATGAGCCTAGTTTGGGCCACGTGGCCCCCCATTCGATGGGATCAGATTCTCGAACCATCTAAGCCTCCAGAAGAAGAAGAAAAGGATGAAGACGAAGAAGGAAGTCAAATACAGCAGCTTCAGGACCAGGTTACCCAGACACCTGCTCCCAACCAGGGGCACAACCTGCCCACGTCAGCATCAATCAACCAGGGGCACAACCTGCCCACTTCTCCCAACCAGGGGCACAACCTGCCCACTTCTCCCAACCAGGGGCACAACCTGCCCACGTCAGCATCAATCAACCAGGGGCACAACCTACCCACTTCTCTTAACCAGGGGCACAACCTGCCCACTTCAATCAGCAAGGGGCATAACTCGCCCATCTCAGCACCAATTAGCAAGGGGCACGACTTGCCCATCCCTGCAGAATCAACATCATCAATCATCAGCCAGGGGCAGAAGCAGCCCATCCATTGGACCAAGAAAGGGAAGTGGCCAGCCCTAGATTGGTCTGATGTCCAGATTCCAAACTTGTGTCTCACTGTGGAACCAGACGAACTGCAATGCGAGGTAAGTGATCCGGGAGGGACTGAGTACGACTCAGATCTCGAACCCGACCAGCAAGAAGTCATGGTCATTGGGCCAGACCATGATTCTTCGCCCAAATCATCAACCCCCACCTCTTCAGGGGAGGAAGTGTGGGGTCCTGAATGGTCATATATTCCCCTCACTTTTGAATCAGCCAAAGAGCCATCTGAGGGCTCTTGCTTCCAAAAAAAAAAAGCCTGTTTAAGCAGCGACCGGAACTTTGAAACAAGTTGGGCTCAATTATGGTCTGCAATGCCCGCTTGTTCAAAGTCCCGTGAATTTCGAAAATCCAAAAAAATCAAAAACTTTCAAAAGCCAAAAACATCTAGTATTTCCATTTCAGAAAAATTTCAAAAACCAAAAAACATTTCTTTCCCTGCATTCAATAGTGTGCCAAGTTCGTCTAAAGAGTCGCATGAGTTTGAAGTCGAATCATATGATTTCGACATCGAATTAGACTTCGAGCTCATGGGTCTGG
This sequence comes from Liriodendron chinense, assembly GCA_003013855.2. NCBI lineage: Eukaryota > Viridiplantae > Streptophyta > Magnoliopsida > Magnoliales > Magnoliaceae > Liriodendron > Liriodendron chinense. The sequence goes on along the minus strand of ML058427.1, from coordinate 259,592 downwards.
ACGAAGCTCGGGATGAGGAAGATGATGATCCAGCTCCCGAACTAGAGGATCTCCTCAAAAAGTTCGAATCCAAAGCCAATGTTGTAGCCGATGATTTCGAGATAGTAAACTTGGGGACGCCTGAGATCCCTAGGGAAGTACGCATTGGAAAATCGTTGCCACTTGAGATGAAACAGAAAATGATAGAGTTCCTAGCTCCAAGATTGTCCAACTTCGCGTTCTCATATGAAGACATGCCGGGGCTCGATGAAGAGCTCGTTGTACACCATCTGCCAACCAAGACAGATATGAAGCCAGTAAAGCAAAAACTCCGAAGAATGAAGCCAGAATGGGCTCTGAAAGTTCGAGATGAAGTCATCAAACAATACAACGCGGGATTCTTAGTAGTCTCCAACTACCCTGAATGGCTCGCCAACATCGTGCCAGTACCAAAGAAGGACGGCAAGGTCCGAATGTGCATCGACTTCCGAGATCTCAACAAAGCCAGTCCTAAAGATGACTTCCCTTTGCCACATATCAACACTCTGGTAGACAACACCGCTGGATACAAAGTCTTCTCATTCATGGACGGGTTCTCAGGTTACAATCAGATTAAGATGGTCGTCGAAGATCGTGAGAAGACATCATTTATCACTCCCTGGGGAACCTTCTGTTACAGGGTAATGCCGTTCGGTCTGAAGAACGCAGGAGCAACATATCAGCGAGCAATGACAGCATTATTCCACGACATGATGAACAAGGAGCTCGAAGTATATGTGGATGACATGATCGTCAAATCTCGCACAATTGAAGGACACTTTGAAGATCTGAAGAAGTTATTCAACAGATTAGAAAAGTACAAGCTCCGCCTCAACCCTCAGAAATGTGTCTTCGGTGCAATGGGAGGTAAGCTCCTCGGCTTTATGGTGAGCGAGGATGGCATCAGGGTCGACGAGACCAAAACCAGAGCAATCATCGAGATGCCCCCTCCTAGAACAGAGAAAGAAATCCGTGGCTTCCTCGGCAGAATTCAATACATCAGTCGCTTCATCGCACAGCTCACACCTATCTGTGAGCCCATATTCAAGCTCCTCCGAAAAAACGTTCCAAAAGAATGGAATGATGATTGCCAAGTCGCCTTCGATCGCATCAAGAGATATCTCATGAATCCTCCAGTCCTAGTGCCTCCCACTCCTGGACGACCACTATTGTTATACATCTCGGTAGCAGCAGAAGCCATTGGCTGTGTCCTCGGCCAACACGACGAGACCGGGAAGAAGGAACAAGCAATATATTATTTGAGCCGAAAGTTCACTGACTACGAGACCAGGTATTCCCCGATCGAGAAGACCTGCCTCGCCCTAGTCTGGGCAACTCAGCGACTCCGTCAATACATGATTGCATTCCCTATTCTCCTCCTCGCTCACATGGATCCGCTCAAGTACCTGTTCGAGAAGCCGGCACTCACTGGAAGGATAGCTAAATGGCAGCTACTCTTGTCTGAGTTTGACATCACCTATGTCACTCAAAAGGCAATCAAGGGGCAGGCCCTCGCCGATCATCTTGCGGCTCACTCTCTCCTGGACTATCAGCCGCTCAAGACGTTCTTCCCTGATGAAGATCTCTTGCTCATTGAAGAGGAAGAAAAGAAGAAAAAAGATGAGTAGACGTTATTCTTCGACGGCGCGGCAAATTCTAAAGGGAGAGGTATTGGAGCGATCCTCTACTCTCCAAATGATGTCCCTATTCCTATCTCGAGGCGCATCGCATTTGAGTGTACCAACAACATGGCAGAGTATGAAGCATGCATCGCTGGCTTAAGGGAAGCCATAATCTTGGGCGTCAAGAAGCTACAAGTATTTGGAGACTCACAGCTTATCATCAATCAGACCAATGGCGAATGGAAGACCAAGGATGAGAAGTTGATACCATATCATGTGTATCTTGACAATCTGATCGAAGAATTCAAGGAAATCACCTTCTCATACATGCCCAGAGCCAAGAACCAGTTTGCAGATGCTCTCGCCACACTCGCATCAATGCTCGAGATCCCAAAAGGAGCTTCAGAATGGGAACTCATAGTCGAAATTCAAGAAGAGCCCGCTTTTTGCCTGCAAATAGAAGAAACCGAAGCTGTCCCTGACAAACCCTGGTATGCCGACATCAAGCAATACCTCGAAACCCAGGAGTATCCAGAGTCAGCAACAGCAACAGATCGCCGAACCATTCAGCGTTTGGCCGGCCAGTTCACCATCAGTGGAGAAGTTCTTTACAAGCGATCCTATAATCACATCCTTCTTCGATGCGTCGATGAAACAGAAGCTGCAAAGATCATGAAAGAAATACACGAAGGAATCTGTGGCCCACACATGAATGGGCACATGATGGCAAAGAAGATTCTACGACTCGGCTACTATTGGCTCACCATGGAGACAGACTGTTGCCAGCACGTTAGAAAATGCTTCAAGTGTCAGGAGCATGCAAATCAAATCCATGCCCCATCATCAGAGTTATACAACCTGACCACCCCCTGGCCCTTCTCCATATGGGGACTCGACATCATCAGCAAGATCAGTCCCAAAGCATCAAATGGTCACGAGTACATACTTGTGGCAGTCGACTACTTCACCAAGTGGGTAGAGGCAGCCTCCTACACCACGATTGCAGCATCTCAAGTGATCAAATTCATGAAGAACAACATCATATGCCGGTATGGAATCCCTAATGCTATCATCACAGATAATGGGACCCCGTTCGTCAACAAGAAGATGGATGACTTCCTCCGCAAGTTCAAGATCCAACGTCATCGATCAAGCCCCTACCGTCCTCAGATGAATGGTGGGGTAGAAGCCGCAAACAAGACAATCGTCAGGATACTCGAGAAGATGGTCGTGACCTATCGAGATTGGTCAGATATGCTCCCATATGCACTTTGGGCCTATCGAACGTTTGTACGGTCTGCTACGGGCGCTACTCCTTTCGAGCTTACTTATGGAATGGAAGCAGTTCTACTAGTCGAAGTGGAAATACCATCACTTCGGGTGTTATTAGAAAGCGGAGTTGAAGAAGGAGAATGGCAACGGGCCAGATTCGATCAGTTGCAGCTAGCAGATGAAAAGCGCATGCGTGCACTAAGTCATTCACAGTGTTATCAGAAAAGGATCGCTCGGGCTTACAACAAGAGAGTCCGAAAAAGAAGTTCAAAGTAGGCGACATGGTTATGAAGAAGATTCTACCGTCGCACCTTCCGGACCCCAGAGGAAAGTTCAAACCCTCTTGGGACGGGCCGCTGATCATCAGAGAAGTACTTCCTTGAGGCGCCCTCAGACTCACCAGCATGAGAGGGGTGGATCTTCCTGAGCCAACCAACGCCGACAACGTGAAGATCTTTCACGGGTAAGTCATTCTGACCTTATCAAGAGTTACTTTAATAGAGCTGAAGTCAAGAGGTCGAAGCTAAGACCCCTGAGAAATCGTGCCCGTCCACCAATAAGTGTTTCAAATAAGGAGAGTCAAAAAGAGAAAATACAAATACAAAAAAAGAGGAGGAAAAATACAAAAAAAAAAAGAGAGGAAAAGAATACAAAAGAAGAAGAAAAGAGAAAGAAAAAGGGAAGCCAAAGCAAAGCACTCAAGAAAAAAAAATCAATCCAAGAAACACAGTCATCCATCCATTCATCTCAGAGGGGTCTTTAGCAAAGACCGACAACTCTATCATCGTAACTTAGGATAAGGGCTGAAAGACTGCCATTGGCCGGCAACGACGGAATCCTGACCTCTAGCCGCCGCAGTTATCCAGAGATCCAGAAAAAAAAAAGAAAAAAAAAAGAAAAAAAAAATGTGTGCCTAAACAAAGAGGGCGGAGTGAAAACCTGAAAGGGCGCTCCGAGTAAAAACAGTGGGCATACAGCGGACTTGGTGAAAACCCGAAAGGGCACTGAGGGTAAAAACAGCATAGCTGCCAAGGGGTAGGCAAGATCAAACACCCGGGACGTGGTGAAAACCCAAAAGGGCGCCACGGGCAAAAATGACGGGAAAAAGCCGGCTGTGGTGAAAACTCGAAAGAGCACTGCAGGCAAAAATGGCTCAAATAAAAAAAAAGAAAAAAAGAAAAAAAAAGAAAAAAGAAAGAATAAAAGTGCAGGTACCAAGAAATCAGACAGTCCAGATCGGTTCAAGCAGTGAAAGTGCAAGAACAAGAGGAAGTACAGTCAGGAGCGAAGAACTCTACAAACTCTGACAATCTAAGGAAGCAAGAGTTTCCATTGCCTACATCTCTAGGGAACCAAAGGATCAAGCAAGACAAATCTCGAGACATCGGTCAAATCATTGACCGAGCCCCAGTTCTGATTCCTATATCCCGACGCAAAGTCCAGAAACACTCACAAGACAACTCATGGCACAGTAGATTTTCAAACAGTTTTTTTTTTTATTAAAAGTATCATATTTCTTTTACACATATCATATCATCTTTTTCAAAAAATACAAAAAAATGCATCATCATCATATATGCAAAAATCAGTGTACAGGTGGCCAACATAATCAATCTCTACCCTCCTCCTCGGCCACATCAGGTGAGTCCTCTAACTCATAAAAAGATAGCCTCTCTCTCAACCTACTCATCTCCATACGCAGGTAATGCACCTCATAGCGCTCCAGGGTACGGATCGCTGTCCCCTCATCAGACAACCTCCAATCGGTAGCCAATCTCCTCGACATCATCTCACAATGATACCGAAGTGCGGAGATCTCAGACAGCAAATGGCCATGAGTGGCCAAAAGGAAGCCAGGATCGATAAACGGGCGCTCCTCAAAAGGTTCATATGAACCAGATGAAGAGCCAGCATCTCCAAGAACATCCTGCTCATCCTCATCAGCAGTCTGGTGCCAACAAGGGATACGTAGATACAAAGACTGCTCAGCAACCCAATACTAATATGGGGCGGTCGCCATCGGAAAAGTCAGTAGCTCAAATCCCAACAAATCAGCTGTCAAATAACTCGCCCAAGAACAATCAATCCGGGTCCTAAAGTCAGAGGATCTGGATGGAAGTGCTCGACGCCCAATACCCGCGAAAGCGAAAAGAGGAACATCCTGCTCGTACCCAAACTGCCACAGGAACCGAATGGGGTGATAAGAGAAGTGAGATCGAAAGCCTACCAACATAAGAGGAAGGCGGTGTGCATCGCAAAGCACTGGAGGAAGTGAAAGCCAAGATGACTCCCAACGAACGTTCCAGTCACGAAGTTCAGCGAACATCCTGCGATACAAGGGCTCGCTCATCCTAGCTGAAGGCGGAAGGAACTCCATAATATAACGCATGATGTCAGAGCCCGGGATGCCAGGAAGAGGTACAGGAACGGTCAGAGAAAGACGCTCCCATAACCAGACCTGATCACAAAAGAAGTTCAGCTAGAGCAAAATAAGTCAAAAGGAAAAGGTGTAGGAGAGATACCTGAAGAAATGCACAGCAGCCGCGAAGGACACGAGTGCGGCCCAGGGCGCAGTCGGTCAGCCCATAGAATAGCTCGGCCAAGATGAGAGAAATGATCCCCTGCCGTCGGATAGCTCGACTCATCACCTCAAAAAGCAAAGGAGTCTGGGACCGGCGCCATCCCGAAAATAGCACCTCAGCTATCAAGCAGAACATCAGTGCGTTCCGAGCAAAGGTAGAACCGACCGTACTCTGAGGACCCGAAAAAAGATCATACAGCAAGTCCAAGGAGAACACCACAGCATCCTGGCCACCGACTGCAGGCCGAACAAGATAGGGGATCCCGAACCAGTTCTGCGGTGTAGCAGTCTTCGGCGATGTCTTCGGCGAGAAGTACTGAGTATAATCCAAGGTAAGCCTGTTAAGCGTGCAAGCTCCTCCAAAGAAGGCCCCATCTCCATATCGTTGAACGCAAACAAGTTCAACGAGGGGACCCAGTCAATCAAGGCAGCTCCAAGCATCCTCCAATCAATATCAACTCTGGCCAGATGAATCAGACTGCCAAAGCCATAAGACTCCAAATCTCGAATCTCATAAACTGACAAGCTGTCAAGCCAAGCAAGCAGTCGTGGCGAGCAAGAAGGACGAGGAAGCAGCTGACAAGTCCTCACTGGTATCCCCTCCAGCACAAAAGGCCCAGAAATCGAGGACAACTCTTCGAGGGTCGGAAGGTCAACGGGCGAAGGAGAAGGAAAAGCTGGAACCTCTACCGACTCGACAACCCCTGATCGGCCCTCAGTGACGGCTATGTCTGATATAGTCGCATCGCTATCTGAAACTGTCATAATCTCAGCCGCATGGGAAGACTCGCCCACCTCATGAACAGAGTGCGCAAAGGGCCGATGACCAAAAGAAGGACAATGCTCCCAACCAAAAGAGCCATCAGTGAAGATCACACCGCACATCGTGGCATCCTGACCAATCTGACCGTCAAAGAATACATCTGAACCATCCAAAGGGGTCCCGGCAACCCCGATCAAAGAATCAACGGTCAGATCTGGACCTACGGCCCCCTCCAACAGAAAATCATGAATCCAGTCATCATCCTGACCGATCAAAGGGATCATTGAGGCATCTACACCGTTCATCATCAAGGGGACATCATCAATGATCACATCAAGTCCACCCAAACAAGTGTGCAGCACATCTCGGCCCTCATCCAGAGCATCCAAACCGTCAAAGGTACCATCTGAGCCATCCATACCATCCAGACATGAGATCAGCCCATCTATGTCCCTCATAGTCCCATCATCACCGTCTATCACGTCATCCATGGGACCCACACTCAAGGGATGCATAGCCTCACCTATGTCCCATCCCATCATCTCATCCATACCATCCATTCCTCCCATAATGAGGGGCCCATTCAAATCTGAAAATCCAGCCATCCCACCATTAATGGAACTATTCAAAGCTCCATCAACCACCATCCCAAGCCCCTCATCAATGCTTCCATTCAATGCACCATCTCCGCCATCCATTAAAGAAATCCCTCCATCATTAAAGCCTTCAATACTCTCTGAAGTGTGGGACCCACCATGAACAGCCCCTACAGCCCATAAATCCCCACCATCCATTGCCCAAGAAAGCACAAAGCAAGATGAGGACAAGATGATGATGAAAGAGGAGACAAAGAGAAAATTCATTGTTGGAATCGAACCTGAACGTACACAGCAGGTGGGGACAGCAGCAACAGGGACCAGAGAATGTCCGAGCACGAGCCAGCCCAGGCCGCTCAAGAGACGAGCTTTGGGCGGCCTACCCTGGGCCGCCCGTACGGACGCGGTTCCCCTCTCTCCGCGGGATTGGCTCCAGGATTCTTGGTAGGTGAGGCTGACAGTCCACGTCAGCAGATGGCGCTCCGTGGGCCGCCCAAGGCTCCGGTCCACTCCAAATTTCAACTGAAGATGATCAAGATCATACAAAAGGTGCCCCACTGGTCCAATCACGAAGCAATGTGACCGGAACATGGCTGATCAAGCCAAAGAAGGGGGAAAGTGATCAAGTGGGGGCCACAAGCAATCCAAGCCATTCAAAGACTAGATCATCATGATCTAAACCATTGAAGAACCTACATGAGCCGTCAAACAACAAGATCAAAGGTTTGATCACCATAAGAAGGGCCAGAATCCAAGATCTAATCATCAAGTGGGCCCACAAAGCCAAATCAAGCGATCAGAGACGTTCAAGCCATCATCCACACCATGAGAAGCATTCCTAACCTCACAAATCATCAAAAGAGATGCCCCAAAGTAAAACCAAGGTCTCAAATGGGCCCACAGGGCCGAATCTATCAATCTAAACCATTCAAGGGCTAGATCATCAGGATCCAAACCATTGGAAAGCTTACACAAGTCATGGAGCAGCAAGATCAAAGGTTCGATCATCAAAAGAAGGGCCAGAATCCAAGATCTAAACATCAAGTGGGCCCATAAGGCCTAATCAAGCAATCTGAACCATTCAAGTCATCACCCATGCAGCTAAGCAGTCTCAAATCATGAAGGAATGAGTCAAGAGTCAAAGCATCCAGACATCACCAAGGAATTTGGGAGAAATCAAAGCCTGTATATTCATCCAAAAGAGCTTGATACAAAAGGGGACAAAAATAAAAGTACAAGGCCATATAAAGCAGAGCCAGCTACAAGTCACCGACATAGTCATCGTCGTCCCTCCTCGCGTCCCGCTCCCGACGATAAAGATCCATCAAAGGTGCAGTCACCGAACCTCCAGCATACCTGCGACGACCACCTGGAACATAAAGCGAGGGAAGCAGAGGCCCCTGGCCAAACAGCAGATACCACTCGTCATAATCACGATCCGGGATCGTGAAACGGAATCCGGGCTGACCCACGAGAGCCTCAACTCTCTCATCAACTGGCATCCGAGCAGCTGGAGGAGGTGCAGAACGGGGGACCCGAGCCACCCCAGTGACTGGCCGAAGCAATCTCTCCCCCAGGTACCATTGGAAGGACTCAGCGTCAGAAAGCATAATACGGAGACATGAAGCATCGTATGCCTCCACGCGCTGGGGTGTGTAGTAAAGAGGAAAACTAGCGTATGGCATCCGAGCGAACTGCAACAAATGAGATTACCACGGTCAATTACAGTACAACACGAAGGACGAAGACAAACAAGATACTTACATCCTCAACTGTCAGCCCGTCTATATCAGCACGCCAATTGTCCCCGGGAACTCGGGAGTTCCGCTGACGATTCTGTTGATGCCAGTACATGTGGCGATACTGGGAGGGTTCAATGTCATCTCGCATCCTCGGCGCAAGATGCGGAAAATGGTCATAAAAGCAGGTCTGGATAAAAGCACATTCAATGATCAGAGAGAGAAAGAAGGCAAATGGCTCCAAGGAGGATGAAAGAAGAGGTACCTCAACGACAGGCCAGAAGCCTGTGAAGGACCGGCTATGCCGACAGGTCTTGTCCAGACCTTGAAAGAGACGGGTCAGGATGGCCCCATTCCAGTTATAGGGGTGATGAAGGTCCTCGACTAAACGAAGAAATTTAGGATCAACTCTCTCATTCGCATGGCAAAAAAGAAAGGATCCAAAAGCATAAGTGATCATGGCCCGCGCCTTGTGGAGGGCCTCTCGCTCGGTGGTAGGGACGACGGAAGCAAAATTGTTGTAAAACCATCGCATCTTCACTTGATGGCCTTGGAATTCACCCTCAGGAGGGACGTCACCGACAAGCCGTAGCCAATCAGTGGAAGAAAGGGGAGCTAGAGAGCTCACTTGAGGGACAATTGCCCCATGAAACGGGAAGCCTATCTGCATGTAAATGTCCAAAGGGGTTATCCCCCACTCCCCACAAGGGAGCTGAAAGGTGTGGGTCTCATCCCGCCACCTCTCACAAAGGGCCGCAAGCATCATGCGGTTAGCGTCATTATTATGGAAGCGTAGGGTGAGGAGGCCAGCAAAAGGAGTACCATCTAGTACTCGCTCAAGCAAGGGCTGTGGCTCTTTCATCCAATTGTCCCAGCGATCCCTGGTACCTCGACCCTTGATAGCAGGAAGAGGTTGATGCTCCATAGCTAGGGAACACATGTGGTCCCCTCGGCGGACAATGAAAGCAGGATCATCCTCGTCAACCACTTGGTGGCCCCTGGTACCATCCGCCATGAAATCCTACAAGCTTGGCAAGGTAAGTCCCTATCCTTTACCCGTTAAAATCCAAATTATCATCTAAGAAACCCATGGGATTGGACTCGCATTCCAATGCAAAATCTAAAGTCCAACTCCATGTGTCACTTAGAATGTGTGTTGGACCCATTGGAAAAAGTAAGGCCCACCTTAAAGAAGGTGGCATGGCATGCCTTAGGTGAGAAAAGTCCATCATCCAAGGACACATTTTGGACAACAAATGCACTCAAGTGCCATGAGATCAACTAAGGATGAGAGTCCTACTTCACATGAGAAGTTCCTCTTCAAAGTCCACATGTGGCCAAGGATGGACTCACTTTTATGCCAAGGTCATGATTCTCACTTAGGATGTCTCCATCTTTTTACACATATGCATGGACAAGTGAGGGATAGAAAGGAAACGGGCCCCCAAGAGCAACCCAAATGCCTCATCTCAATGGATTGGAGAGAGTACATAGCCCACTTTGGAGAATATGAGAACCCATTCATGGGTTAACCATGGGCAACCTTATGTGCCTCATCTTGATGAAAATTTTGACCATGAGAATACAACATGGAGGTCTACCCACAAACATATGAATCAAAGAAGCTAAGGGTAGAAAGTTGATGCACATAGCCTACATGAAGAATCAAAGTTGAAAATGCCCATGAAAAGGCAAGTTTGGGCAACTTATGCGCACCAACTTTTTCACCAAAAGGGAGACCATTTGAGCACAAAAGAGCATGGCTTGATGAGTCACCCAACCATCATGAAAATGGATAAGAATGGTACACATAGCCCACTTGAAGATCAAAATCCAAAATGTCCCAAGGCATGGGACAAAAATGGGTAACTTATGGGTATCATTCTTTCCCACAAATGGAAAGAAAAATCACTCATACTTGAGAATGATGGTGGATGACCCACCAAGTCCCCAAAGAAAAGATCAAGGAACCATGGTTGTATGGATAGCTCACTTGAGAATCATCCATTTGAGGTTGATAACATCTAAGGGAAACTCTTGAGAACCACATTCCTACCACAAGGAAAACCATTTGAACTTAGTAAGATTGTGGGAACAACTCACTTATGAGACTTGTAGATGGTCAAGTAACTCAAGTCCTCCATCCATCAAGAGAGAAAGCATGAAAAGAAAAACCCCACATGAACGAAGTGTAGTGGGGCACACATGGTTCAAAGAAGTACCCAAGTTTCAATGAAGGCCCAAAAGCCCGTCCACATGAAAAACTTCAAGGAGCCCACTACACTTTGTACAATGATATACATCATAATCAAGAAATGATGGAAGAGTTGGGCTACTTGTCCATATAGGCCCAACTAGGAAATCTAGCCCACTTGAGATCCAAATGAAGAAGAGGCTAGTCACCTTGGTCCATACACATGTAAAGAAAGATGGGGTCACCCAAAGTGAGCCCCATGAGCCCAAAACTTGAGATGGGCCCTACCATGCCCATGGGCCCAAATCTTGAAAAGAAGAGGGAAAAGAAAGGAGAGTTCCAAGGGAAATGACAAGAGAAAGAAAGTAAGAGGGAGCCCAAAATGAAGCATTGGGCCCATCAAATACACCAAGGGCCATGACTTCACTTTGAGCCCATTTGATACACATGAAAAGAGGCCCAACTCCCATGAAAAAGATAGAGTATTTTGCCATGCACACTTGATGACATGGCAAAATCACTCTTTACATGCACATGGAGGGAGTGTGAAAAAGAAAAAAATGATGAAGGGGAGAGCTTGCAATGTCCTTCTCCATGCACCACCTTTGGAAGAGACTTGAGATCTAGAAAAAGGTCAAGAATACTTGGGCCCACCTTCACACCTCTTTGGATAGCTACATGAAAAAGAAAAAGGACCATGAGAAGAGACAATGAAGATGGAAAAGGACAAGAAAGAGAAAGGAAGTGGTCCATACCTTTACCACTTACCAAAGAAGGACCACCTTGCTGTCCCAAGACTTCTCTAAGGCCCACCACTTGAGAGGAGCAAAAGGCCACCAAAGAAGAGAGAGAAAACTTGAAAAAGAGAGAGTATGAGAGAAAGAAGAGAGAGATTGCACGTTTGAGGGGGCAAGGGTGCCCCATGTTATATAGAAAAGGGGAGGGCACCCTTTTACCCAGCCCCCTGAAGAGACCAGGAGGCACAGACCGGTCGGGCGGCCCATGGGAGGCCGTCCTAGCCTCCACCTAAGTGAGGTGACTTCTCACCTCCTCTCCTTGAGAAGAACTCCTCCTTGGGAAGGGTGGTTGCAAGTGAATCTTGTACCTCCATGTAAGATTGAAGTGATGGAAGAGAATGGTGAGAAAAAGGAAGAAATCTCACCAAAATCTCATCTCATGAGAAATGGGTGAAAAATTGGGATGATGATGTGGAAAAGTTCCATGGAATTTTTAAGAAAAGAAAGAAAAAGATTGACTTGGTCAAACAATGATCTCAACCATCCAAAAGCTATGACCTGATGATCCGAACCATTCCAAAGAGAATTCCCGTAGTCTCCAACCTGGATTGCTGCTCTTTTGTACATAGTGTTAGGGTCCGAAGACCTTAAACTACGTCGGGATCAAGATCCCGAGGGATTTTTAATAAAAATGGGTATCGATCTCGACTATCAAAATCAGAATCGATGACCCAGAATATTTTTCAAAAAAGAAAACAAAAAAAAATGTCTTTCCTCTTTTAAAGTTTTGGGTCCGAAGATCTTAAACTACGTCGGGATCAAGATCCCGAGGGACCTTTTAATAAAAACCGGCATCAGCCTGAATTGAATCAAGATCCGCTGACACCGGACATTTTCTCAAAAAACAAAAATATATATATATATATATATATATATATATATATATATATATATATATATATATATATATATATATACTACCAGCCCCTCTTTTAAAATTCAGTGGTCCGAAGACCTTAAACTACGTCGGGATCAAAATCCCGAGGGATTTTCAATAAAAGCCGACATCAGTTTGGATCGAATCAAGACCTAACGATCTCGGACATTTTCAGAAAAACAAAAAAATATATCTGCCTCTTTTAAAGTTTTTGGTCCGAAGACCTTAAACTACGTCGGGATCGACATCCCGAGAGATTTTCAATAAAAACCGGCATCAGTCTGAATTGTCCATCCGCTGACACCGGACATTTTTCCAAAAAACAAAAAAAAAACATGTTTGCCCCTCTTTGTACAGTTTCATGGTCCGAAGACCTTAAACTACATGGGATTAATTTCTCGGGGGACCTTTCTCGCTTTTAACTAAAAACCGGCATCGGCCTCGACCGTTGGGATCATTGTTCGATAACCCGGATCATTTCAAAAATACCAAAAATATTTTAAAGCTTTCCATAAAAATCAGTATCAATCTTGATCACCCGAGTTGAAATCTGGAACCTTTTCAAAACAAAAAAATATATATATAGATACAATATAAAAAAAAAAAAAAATTTCACCACTAGTTTCAAACGCACCAATTTATCCCCAGCGGTCCGAAGACCTTAAACTACACTGGGATTAACTTCTCGGGGGCTTTCTTTCCTAACCTGTTCCAGACATGGCTAACACTTGATCGTACGGGTGTCTGGAATCTTTTAAACAGGTAAGGGCTGAGGCGGGCAGAACTCCGCAATCCTGTTCGTGTTGAACGCACCGTGATAGACAACCTTGATTTGGAAGTCGATGTTGAATCTGACGGATGTTCCCTGTTCCTAAAACTCATGAAGGGGATTAAGGCTGTTGGGAGGTGGAGCGCACCCTCACGGAATTGTGAGCAACGTAAGACCCCAAACTGAATTGACTAAGGAAAATGTGAGGATGTGGCTCATCTTGTGGCCGAAGGAGTCCGTCGGACGATACGTGGTCTATGTGCATTGCACATGAGGAACAGGCAACTTTGTGGGTGTGTTGACTGAAAATCCTCAAAATCCCCTCATCCGAAGATGTAAAACTACGGCACTTAACTGTGTGAGACTCGTCTTGCTCGCTGACGTAAAATGGATCGGGTGCCTTACCAGCAGTAGAAGCTGGAAGTGGATGGAAATTCCACATCTTTTCCCTGCATTTCAGAAAAATCACAAAATACAAAAACATTGCAAAATCACCTCTTCAAAAATCACAAAAATATTTCTCTTGCTTTCAATCAGAATATTGCCAAAATCACAAAAAATATTTCCATCGCTTTCAAATCAAAATATTTTCAAAAACCACAAATATATTTCCCTTGCTTTCAATCAAAATATTGTCAAAAATCACAAAAATATTTCTCTTGCTTTCAAAGAAAATATCCTCAAAAATACAAAAATATTTACTGTGTTTTCAATAAACCAATCTCTACCCTCTCAGGTAAAGATTCGGACCACATATTTACAAAAATCACAAAAATTAGCATCCCCAGCACTACAATTCAGGAGTCTTGAACTCCGCTCACTTCACAGTATGGGATGACGGATCCAATCGCCCGCAAATTGGAATCTTGACCAAAACGGGCAACCAAACACCATCTCAATCACATGTATGCCCAGAAGAACATCTTGAAGTCAAATGATATCCTCGTACATTCTCATTAGCAAAGAAACAGCATCTTGGGACGATGGACCTGATCGACCACGGGTCGGGATCTTGACCAACCCGCTGTCCAAACCTCCGTATCAAACAGAAAAATCCCCAAGGGACTACAACCTTGCAAGCAATAAGCTCAAAATTCTCTGCACCCACAGCAAAAGCAAAATCATCAAACGAAAAGAGAATGAACCAAGCCATGCATTCATCATGCATCTCCATGCATCAGCATCCATCGCATCAATCATCATGTTTACCTGCTTTCAAAATAAAAGTCGGTTAGCTAAAGACCCCACAGGCATCCCTAGTGGAGGCACGTGCAAACCAGATTTCCATTTCAAAAAGACAAAAAAAAAATATTTCCATTTGCAAATAAAAACCCCACGGAGTATCACTCCCCAGAGTGGGTATCTTTTCAAAAATCCAAAAATATTTTTCCAGTAGAGCGTTCTGCCTCCAACACGCTGGGAGATCTTCCATATCTCTGGGTAGGAGCCGACGCAAAAATCAAATAAGATCTGATGTCTCGCGGTTTCCCCAGAGATCATCGGATCCAATGCACTCAAAGTACGATTGAACTGAACTCCAGTGTCAGTGCGGTCTTGCCACATGCCAAGATACAAAAAAGATGAAAGCCAAAAAGCTCGGTCACAGAAACCATTTGAACAGGTGGAAACGATGAATTGTAACCCAAGTATCAAAATCAGCAGATTGGGTGGAAAGAGTTCACCCGCACATACCTAGGCGTGGATGCTTGAAGTACCTTGACTGAGTCCAAGTCGGCGTAGTAGAATCCCGTAAGACTATCTGACGCAGGGCGTCTAACCACTTTGATAGTCAAGCGAAACAAGTACTCTTGGAGTGATCTGGGAAAACATCAAACATCACACAATCAGTCTCAGGGTCAGCATCCTCGTAAGACTGTCGACGCAGAGGCTCTGCTGTACCTTTTCGATGTTAGTACCGATCAGGAATGGAAGGGTTGCGATTGGGTACCCAGGTTGCAGCAAACTGCAGGGACAATCGCAACGTTTTCTCCAAACTCTCGCGGTATGTGCGAGTTATCAATTTCCAGACAATCAACTGACTCAGATATAAAGGACAACAAAGATTCCAGACCACAATCAAGGAAAGAATGAATTGCAAACTAAGCATCGAAACCAGCAGATCGGGTGGAAAAAGCCCACCCGCACATACCTAGGCGTGGATGCCTGAAGTACCTTGACTGAGTCCAAGTTGGCGTAGTAGAATCCCGTAAGACTATCTGACGCAGGGCGTCTAACTACTTTGACAGTCAAGCGAAACAAGTACTCTTGGAGTGATCTGGGAAAACATCAAACATCACACAATCAGTCTCAGGGTCAGCATCCTCGTAAGACTGTCGACGCAGAGGCTCTGCTGTACCTTTCCGATGTTAGTACCGATCGGGAATGGAAGGGTTGCGATTGGGTACCCAGGTTGCAGCAAACTGCAGGGACAATCGCAACGTTTTCTCCAAACTCCCGCGGTATGTGCGAGTGATCGATTTCCAGACGATCAACTGGCACAGATGCAAAAGCAAGCAAAGATTTCAGAACATGATCTATGAATGACCGGGTCAGAAGTGGGGTGTCCACTCGCTTTGGCATTCAGTTGCACGCAACCTCTGCTAAAGAGGGGCATCTGTAGACACCCCACCTTCGGCTACACTGTTGGTAGAGATAGCTGGTTGAACGGAGGACCATACCCCCAAATCCCAAGTCCAAACTCAGCTAAACTCACCCTTGTAAGCCCCATTCCATAACCCAGTTCAAGCCTGAACCCAGTCAACCCAGTCCTAAACACCACCCTGAAAACCCCCCCATAAAAAAGGCCAGTCAAAAAAATCTCAAAAAAGTCAAACTCACTGAGTCAACTCGCTGAGTTAACCCGTCGAGTCAACCCGTCGAGTCAAAACAACGAGTCAACCCGTCGAGTCAAACCACCGAGTCGACCCGCTGAGTCAACTCACTGAGTCGACCAGCGAGTCCAACAGCAGCCCCGAGGGAGCAACCGTACTCGCTGGAAACCGAGGAGCGGCCGTACGGGCGGCCCATGGCAGGCCGCCCGGAAAAAATTACGAGAGTGCCCCTCTCTGCTGCTATAAATACCCCCCTCCCCTTCTCATTTCAAGATCCATTCGAATCCCTTCAAGTCCAGCCAGTTCGGGTGCGGTCCGAGTCCTCATCCACCCCTTAGCCCATTTTTCCACCAAGGAGAGCTCGAGTGAGGAGAGTCTAGCCCTGGTCCAGCCCAGCCTGACCACTGGTCCAAGCCTCCCAAGCCATCCAAATCTTGATCCAGCCACTCGAAGCCAATCCTTGCGACACCTCCGTCCACCCAGCTACTCTTTTCCAGCATCATCTCATTTGCATCTAGCATAAGTGCAACATTTACTTTTCTTCCAACCCCCCTGCTTCACTACAAGCACCTTGATTATTCAAGCACACTGCATATGTCTTTATATTAAGCACCTGTCAGTTCGAGCGTATGCTCTGGGCTTGCCCGTTGTTGGAACCTGCCCATCAGAAACTCTTACTGTTCAGACCTGCATTCACGTACATATCACTATAAGCACTTTGAATATTCAAGCACACAGCATGCATCATCTCGCATAAAGCACCTGTCAGTTCGAGCGTACGCTCTGGGCTTGCCCGTTGTTGGAACCTGCCCATCAGAAACTCTTACTGTTCAGACACGCATTCATGCATCATGTCATCCATGAGAATATACGAGGATTAAACTAGACTTTCAAGTATCCGATCGATTCTGTGAAGTAGAGACCGTACTTCGGTACGGGCAGTGTGTGGGGTGCTTAACCTCTTCCCACCCTGTAACCGTGATCCCTTACCTTGAATCTCTGACCGCAGATCAATAGGAGTCATTTTAGAGGAAGGAATCTTCGGATTCCCTTCTCTAACGTTTCTACGGGGTCTAGCCGACTGTAGATTCGAAGTAACTGGCTAGTGGCGACTCTGGTCTTATATAAACTCACTCAAACATATCCAGCTTAACACGACAACCAAACGAAGCCCTCGAGAACGAGGCAAGCCAGTGGCACAAACGGCGATTTCGCACTCACGCATTTCTCATCTCCTTCTTTTCCGAAAGGAAAGGGAAAGGGAAAGGGAGAACGACGTCGTGTGGGAGCGCGGAAAAATCGGCGAGGGTCCACACCAGGTCTCTAATTTATGGGATAGTGGGTTTATATATAATTGCAGAGAGCAGGTTTGGGAGCATTCTGTATGCTGAATTACGAGTGATGTGGGTCTGAGTCTCTGATTCGAATGTAGATCTTGAGAGATGTTGTTGTGCTTGTGGTATGTGAGTATGAACTTTGATTTATGATGGTCAATGTGTCTTGGATGTCTACTTGTCATGTGACGAGTCCTTGTGTTAGTATCATAGTTTGTTGGAGAACGTGTGAGCATTGAGTGCTTGAACATCCATACGTTCTTCCATGTGAATTCATCTGTTTTATTTGTGTTATTATATAATGTTCATTTAATTGGTATACCATGAACTTTGGTGGAGTTGTATCTTTTCACTGGGCATAGTTTGCTCACCTTTCTTAGGGAACTGTAGGTGTTGAAGGTGATGACCAAATGGTTGGAGAAGGACGACCAGTGACCGAATTGATAACGTTGCATGAAGAGGATGTTGGTGTAATTGAGGAAGAAGAATTTATTTTCTTTTAATTTATTTTAGATAGGGTATTTAGTAGATAATATTATTCAGTTTGAGTTATTATAAGTCGGACTGGCAAATTTTATTATGTGGACGCTTGTGATTGATTTGATTTATAAATATTTTATGATGATAATAATGTTATTTCTGAACATTGATTATATTTTCGCTATATTATCACACTGAAAATCCATCCTCGGGTTATTTATTCAGGCGTCGAATTTCGGGTCGTGACACGAAGAGTTTGACAATAGCATAATATTCATTTATAGTTCGCAAACTATTGTTAGTTGAGCCACCACATCATTTTTGTGAGAGTGATAGCTAGTTATTCTTCCTTTCCATAAATATATATTATAATATTGTAATTTACTTTTCTTCCATGTACCGTAAGATTCATAGGTTGCATATCTCTATAAATAAATCCTATTGAAGCTAAATTAATATTAAAAAACATAGAAAAATTCTCTACATCACCCCTGTTATCAATCCAAATATAAGATTTCTCATCAAATTACCAAAAAACCAAGAGTCAAATACGTAATTTGTAATCATTGATGGAATGCACCACATCATATATAGTGCATTACCATGAACCAAACATGTCCATACTTTATTGATGTAATTGGTGAAACAAATAGGCCCTAAATTTTTGTATGACAACTAATGGTTGGAGTGCATTTCATATAATCATCACAGTTGTCAATGTAAAAATCAATGGTGGACGTCTCTTTTCCAATTGTTTCCTATGGTGTGGCCCACATGAATCATGGACCAACCTACTTTTTCAACCATTAGCCTAACGTAGGATTTCATATCTAATAGTCAGACTGGATCTCACATTAGGCCCTAATCCTAACGTAGGATTACATATCTAAATGGTTAAGAGTAGATCTTACATACATATCACGACGGGCCCCATAAAAAAATTAAGGATTGATGGGCCATGAAATTCCTTTTTGCTTAATACATTAGCTCAAATATCTATTTTTTAACAGTTGGGAGAGGGAAAAAAAATTAATTTTTACATGGCCACCATGATGTGTATGTGAAATCCACTCCGATCATTAAATGCATAATCACATGTTAGTTCCAGGACAAAAAAATAAAACAAAATCAGGCTAATCTTTGATTTAGCTGGGCCATACCAATCCACTCCGACCATTAAGGGCCTATTTGGGATGTGAGATTAGAAGGGCTTAAGCGAAAATATGAAGGATTGGAGGAGAATTCAATTCACTAGGTCGTCTAGTAAGAAATAAATACCAACGAGTCTTCACCATGAGTTTTGTGCGAAAAGACATTTGCATCCCTCAAGGGATTTCGCTGCTTGAGAGAGGATTCGATGTAATCCAACAATGGATTCACAGCTATGGCCAAAGGATTTGAAGCTCCATCTCTTGGATATTCAACAACGTCATTGATGCGCTGTCTATGGAGCTCGATTCAGTGGTCATTTGAGAATCCAAACGTTGTAGCTCGATTGTAATGGAGAGACGATCTCCATTGTTCTCGCTATTTGTACAGGGTGCTCAACAGAAATGGTGTATAGTATAAATCCATCTTTCTCAAAGGGAAATGGTGGAATGCTGTCGATCTGGAAATGCTAAGATCCTACTTGATCTGCCTTGAAAGGGTTTGAAATGAGTTTTGAAGGGTGCATGAGAGATTCGAAAATCCAGATACAAAGGGACAGGTTTTCCACATGCCATCCATAAAGGATTAGAGATTTTCGAAGCGATGACGCCCTACTCGCGTCTCTTGATTGCAGGGGAGTAATCGACATTGCATCTCTATTTCATCATTCCAATTTCATTCCCTTTTTAAAAATTACAATTTTTTTTGAAGTGTTTGAGTGGTGCAATGTTAATTTGTTCTTTTGTATGGAAGTTTTTTAGGGGAATATGTCCTTCAACTTGTGAGATGATATTCAAGCTATATGTTGTACATAGTATCTGTTTTCCCCTTTTGTCGAGTAGGAGTTTGTTTTTTTTTTTTTTTTTTAATGTTCCTCATATTTTTTGTGGATAAACTCATAATTTCTACTTAAGACTACCATAGAGATATAAGAATGGGGCTTGCAGATGCAGGCCATTCATCTGGCAGGGTCCACTATGAACATACACTAGCTAAAACGAAGGCGAGAAAAAAATTAGGCCAATCTGCTCTTAAGATGGGCCACCTAGAATCAAAGGACAATGGATAGAGTGACTCAACATGCATGTGTGACCCACCCATGAAAGTGGCACTGCCTGAATTTTAAGGAGGGTGACTAGGACCATGGGTGAGACCTAATGATCCACGGGAGGATGATTGCCATTACATGTAGATGATCAATTCTTATGGAGAACAAAGAGCCCATGACCATGAGTTATTTATTTTACCCTTCAACTTTACCTCATGTACATGCATCCCACTAGGTTAATGGACCTGCCCAATGTCGCTCCCACTAAATGAACGACACAGATGTAGTATGCACGTCTCACATGGCTAATGATCTTGTGGCTCCTACAAGATCAAACTATCCATTTTATACAATTACATGTCAAACACTGTGTACCAGCAAGGCTTCTCATATGTCCAACTAAAATTGATTGATTTCCAAACGCGGCCACAACTATGTTCGTTTTGTTCACTGATAATCTAAGCATTGTATGTAATCAAAACAGAGAATTAATCCCTACTTACTAGGGGACAAAAACATACTGATGTATATGGTCACTCCCACGAAATTAAGAGACAATCCATTGTCATGTGCATTAACTGCAAAAAGGTAATATAATCCAACGTAATACAATATAATCCCTTGTGCTAAATAAACCCTAAATGTGTAATCACACGCAGGACAAAAAAAAAATTTAAAAAAATCAGCTGATATATGATTTAGGTGAGCCATACCAAAGGAAACAGTTGGAAGAGAGATGTCTACCATTGATTTTTACAAGGCCCACCATGATGATTATATGAAATCCACTACAACCATTAACACAAAAAATTAGGCTTGGGGCTTAAAAATCAAGTTCATTTTTTTATTTAGGTGGGCCACAACAAGAGAAATAGTTTGGAGGGTGAGCTTTGATTTGTACACTTTTCAATCGTGGGGTCCACCTTAATCACAGATGAAGCTGAGTTTTGATTATTTCCATCCATTACTACCTTATTGAGAAACCTAAGGTCCGTAATCACTGTTGAAAGAAAAGTCATTAACTCAAGGCAAAAAGTTCTCATTTAGAAGGACTATCTCTCCCCTTTTAAAACTTATGATCGCTGCACATTTGTGGCTAGACAATTAGGACAATCTTTATGGGTCTAATCATATAGCTGATTTAGCGCTTCGGGTCATAAGCGTTCAATCAAACTCTAGTTGAGTATAATTGTGGCATGCCCCTGCACTTTCTTAATCGCACATGTTTGACCGTATACATGGCCTTGTGTTTGATTGTACATAACACAATCTAATTTTGGGGTTGTGGTCCATTTGCAGTGGGCCCCACAATTTGGACTATTCCGAGTTGAGATACATGTACGCGGGGTGTTCCATGTACATAGGTTGTGAAGCATGTATATGTCCCTCTATGTTTTTCTCTATTCATTTGTGCCATTCTCACTTGCAACATCATAGTCGCGTTGATCCAGGTCATGCAAAAGCCGGAATGATATATATATATATATATATATATATATATATATATATATATATATATATATATATATATAGACATGCAACGCACCCACCCTATTATCATTTGTAGGCATCTCCATTCCTTCAGTTCCCATAACGTTGCTCACTTGAGTTTTGGATCAACCTGATTTTTGGGCTCACATCCTAACATGACATGGTCCAAACTATAGACGGACGGGATGCTTCACACACATCAGTGTGGGCCCCACAGAAGTATCTGTTCCATGAGAATTCACGTCCCACTTGAAGCTTCAATTCAGGCCTAGGCTCTAAAGTCACGACTTAATAGAGGGGACAAACAAGCGGGGTCGAGTCCCCGAGTGTAAACCATGGTCAGGAGCCAGGACCGGGTCTGACTTTTAGGCCCACTAGCTGAACACGGGTCTATGTTACAGCCCAAACTGATTAGTGGGTCAGGCTCGAGCTTACCCATGTGGGGGTCATGTCTATCACGCCCTATGATGACCACACATCATGTTAACGACCTCAACCTTTGTGTCGGTTGTTGCACTTGTGAACAATGAACAGAGGAGTTATTTGATACTCTGCTGGAGTGTGATGATTCATACACATGCGCTCAGAAATTGTGTCACTTGCATGTGCTTGACTTAAACTGAACGGTCCAGATGATGTGATCAAGCATGGGTTCTTGTTATAGCAATAGAAGTTTGCTGAGCTCAGACAATTAAAAGTTTCATTTGAAACGGTCCATCAGGTGGACCCCAATCACCAGCAACCAGAACTCTTGAGATTGAATTACTTTCCGCTTCAACACCCATCTAACATGGGACCCATGATATGGACGGTTTAGATTAAGTTAAGTTTATGCCACGTGTACGATTCATCAGTGCATGTTGGGTGGACCATCAAAGTCTCCCTGAGTATCAAAAGCTTTTTTCTAGTCAATTACCAACGGCCAGGACATGCATAAAGATAAATAATAATCGGTCATGATGTTGCCGATGAAATCAATTGCTTCATCTGGGCCCCACTCAACTTCTTCAGGAACCACCCATGTGCATGCTGATTTGCTAAGCCACACGTGTCCAGCCCTGCACACCCCAAGCACGTCTACCTGGCACACGTATGCCAGATTTCAGCTTTTCATCATTACTATAGATAACGCTGTCTAGATCGTACGGCCTGAAATTCTGGGCGTGTTACTCAGGTGGGCCACAGCGTTGCGAGCACAGATATCTTGGCCGTCGCTTTTTTGGACATTGTGTCACCCACCTAGGAAGAAATGGCCTGACCGTGTTGTTAAAAGACCTTAATAGTCTGGTCCACCTGATGGAAGGCTTGGATCTTGCACACGTGTGCCATGTCCACACCTGTGGATGGGCAGGACTATCCACGTGTGTGATCAGCATATAGGTTTGCGAATTCTACACGCGTGTGAGCGCTATTAATATCCACACGCAGCACGCATGTGGCACAATCTGACACGTGTATGAGATCTGAGCTTTCCATCTCGTTAGCTACACTAATTAGATATTATGGCAAAATCAGGCCATTTCAAATCTCAGGTGGGCCACAGCATATCTAAACAAACGAATGGCTAGAAAAATAAATTCTAACTGAATTTACTTTGTACGGTGTAACTCTCCTGCACGTGTGTCATATCAGTACTTATACCTTATGTAAAGCTCAGATCTCATGCACGTGTTTCATGTCTGCACTTATACCTTGGAGTGGACGTGTGTGGCTCCACACGCGTGTGGAATTAGCAAACCTAAAAGTGACAACTATATGATTCGCCTTTCCACGTGTAAGGTTAGGATTAGTCGCACGTTATAATATGAAACACGTGTGTGAGATCTGAGCTTTGCATTAGGTTGGAAATGATGCTTACGTATTCTGCCTCAGAATAAATCGACCGTTGAAACTTTTTCTTCTTCTAGTCATCCATTTATTTTAATAAACTGTGTTCCACCCGAGGCATGAAATGGCCTAATTTTTATTAGGGCTCTCAATGGGTCGGATCGGGATCGGATCCAGTTGGATCCGGCTCCAAGTCCTTATATCTATCTGTAGATGGATTCGGATCGGATTCGGATCCAACTCGGATCCAAAAGGTGATATCTGTTGGGAAAGTCGGCAGCGGAAGTCGAACATTGAACACATGACGCAATGTGAAATCAAACGAGTAACAAGATGCAATTAATCACACAAAAGTATTCACCACAAGAGACTTCGAATTTTATGTGGAAAAACCCCAAAATAGGTAAAAAAAACCACGGCACAAAGCGATCCACTATGAATATCAGAAGATTACAGAGATTGACAGCCCGCAAAGCAAGGAATACAGAGAAAACCTAAGCTATTTCTCTCTCACAACTCTCTCCCCTCTTCCTAGTACGAATAGGAAGCCTTAGACACCTTAGGATTCCTCTCTCAGTCGGATTACAACACCTTAAATAGGAAGAAATCCAAAAATAGAAACACCTTACGCAGTACTGCGGACTGCGCAAGAACTCCGTGCGCACAGCCGACCGGTCGCACATAGCACAGAAAACGTCCAAGGAGAACACGCTGTCCCAGCATCACAGCCGACCGGTCGCAGCCCCCTCCAGACCGGTCGCACGACCGATTTAGGGCCACACCGAGACCTGTCTGCCTTGTTGTGCATCTGGGTCACAACGTCAGACCGGTCGCCCGACCGGTCTGAGCACCCAAACCGAGCACAGTTCGAAGGCTCTCCAACAATCTCCACCGAGGCTGCGAACGTCGAATCAACACATCCTTGCAATGTCATCTCATCTTCAATCATAGCTCCACCGCTTCTCATGCCACCATCGACCATAACCTTGCAAATTCACGCCCTTTACCGCTCTTCTCATGTGGCCCTTGGGCACTTGCCACATACGAGCGATCGTGGATCTCGCTGCCTCTCCCGCAACTCCACCGTGAATTGTGCTCTAGATCAACATGTAAAGATGGCCACACCTCCGTGCCTTTATACACACGAGTGCCCCCTTCATCACTTCACAACAACGATCGCGGTCGATAAACACGCACCCTTTCGCCTCGAGTGCACCAAGAGAAATCACATTCATCTTCATCTTGGGAACGTGCTTAACATCTTCCAGGACTCGTTCGACCCCATCGAACATCCTGATGCGCACGGTACCAATACCCACAACCTTATGAGCGACTCCATCGCCCACAAACACCGATTCTCCACCATACTCCCTGTATGTCGTGAATGAACTCCGATCAGGACAAACGTGACATGAAGCCCCTGAATCAAGGATCCACTCACTACCGTGAGATCCCTTGCCAGAAACAGTCAGAACTTCACATAGATCGCCACCGTCCTCTACAATATTGGCTCCTTCTCTAGAAGAATTTCCAAACTTCTCTTACCTCAACCTGGAATTCTGATAATCCCCTCTCATGTGGCCCTCCTGGCCACAATTCCAGCACTTCACCTTAGCCTTACCTTTGCCCTTGGCTCTAGATCCTGATTTTGAATATCCTTCATGCTCAGAACTTCATCCCCTCATAACCAGTGCCTCTGAGGAATAACGGAAAGCCACGTCACCACTTTTTTTTTCTCATCGCTTTCCACTGGAGGGCTGAGATAACGGTCTCGACGCTTATGGTTTCCTTCCCTGCACAACAGTCCCTGAACAACTCATATGAATCGGGAAGCGAATTCAACAAGATGCATGCTTGGTACTCATCCTTCATCGGTTCATCGATCTCCACCAACTTGCAAACTAGCCTATCGAACGTGCTCAGGTGGTCATCTACCTCAGTTCCCTCAGCCATCCTCAAAGTGAACAACTGCATCAACACGTACATGCGATTTTCTAGAGATTTCTTGGCATAAACCTTCTCTAACTTCGCCATTGTTTCAGCCGAGTCTTCTCCTTCATGACATGATAGAGAACATCATCCGTAAGGTTTAACAGGATTGAGGTTCTTGCCTTCTTGTCGAGCTTCGTCCACTCATCGTCTTTCATAGCTTCGAGTCGCTTTCCAAGAGCTCCATCAAGCCATTGCTGAACCAGGAAGGATTCAATCTTCACCTTCCATAGCTCAAAGTTATTTTTCTTAGAGAACTTTTCTATATCGAACCTTGCGCTCGATCCCATCTTCTCATCTTAGATTCGAATCTACTTCACCCCAACTTTATCTCTAATACCACTTGTTGGGAAAGCCGGCAGCGAAAGCGGAACGCCGAACATGTGAATTAATGCGAAATCAAACGAGTAACAAGATGCAATTAATCATACAAAAGCATTCACCACAAGAGACTCCGAATTTGACGTGGACCCCAAAACAGGTAAAAAACCACGGCACAAAGCGATCCACTATGAATATCAGAAGATTACAGATATTGACAGCCCACAAAGCAAGGAATACAGAGAAAACCCAAGCTCTCTCTCTCACACAACTCTCTCTCATATTCCTAGTACGAATAGGAAACCTTAGACACCTTAGGATTCTTCTCTCAGTCGGATTACAACACCTTAAATAGTAAGAAATCCAAAAATAAAAACACCTTGCGCAGTACTGCGGACTGCGCAAGAACTCCGCGCGTACAGCCGACCGGTCGCACATAGCACAGAAAACATCCAGGGAGAACGCACCGTCTCAGCCTCACAGCCGACCGGTTGCACGACCGGTCGCAGCCCCCTCCAAACCGGTCGCACGACTGGTCTAGGGCCACACCGAGACCTATCTGCCTTGCTGTGCATCTGGGTCACAACGTCAAACCGGTCGCCCGACCGGTCTGAGCACCCAAACTAAGTACAGTTCGAAGGCTCTCCAACAATATCCATATCCGATCCATTTATAAATTGTTAGGTCCATTTTCGATCCAAAATCCATATAACCATTGGATTCGGGTCGGATCTAGATCCGAATGCACCCCGATTAAAAATCTAAAAAAATATATGATATAAAATATATAATATAATATATTTAATTTAGTAGAAAAATGACGCAAATCCCACTATTTACTATGGTATGGTGGACATGGCCTAAAATAATTTGTAAAACGGATGGCCAGCAAGAATATAACATATACAATAAGGTGACAATGAGTCGGATCTTAATCAGATTCGGATCATACTCGGATATGTTCTTGTGAATCCATATCCGTTCTATTTAAGTAATCGGACCTATTTTAAGATCCAAATCCGGTACATTTAACTAATCGGACCTATTTTAAGATCCAAATCCGCATTACATGGATACAGAGCGAATCAGATCTCGGATCTGACCCGCTCCATTGAGAGCCCTAATTTTTATTCCAGAAGTTCTGGACAGTGTTGTCCACCTGATGGAAAGCTCGGATCTTACACACGTGTTACAATTTGGCACATGTGACCGCGAGTGGATGTGTGGTGCTCGCACACGAATTAGCAAACCTCTCCCTAATCACGCCACGTCACGTGTTATACCTCTATTTGTTGCTCAAAACCCATATCAGTGGTACCATCAGGACACGTGGCGTCCATCACCACTTGACAAGTGGTAGGTATCCATCGAAGCACTTTCATGGGTCCCACCATGCATTAGGTCCTTTTTATACCCGCATCAAGCAAGTTAACGGTTCAAATATGCTTAGACAAATTAAAGGGTCCAGATTCCCTATCTTCAAGCGTCAAACACGCAAACACAAACGTACGGCACGTGCGTACGTGACACATATGTGGAGATCCGGTACTTCATCAGAGGATTGGCTCGGTGCAACAAAGCTCATGTACATGACACGTATGCTGAGCCTGAGATCCAATCCATCCATTAGAAGATCACCATTATATTGATTTTCCAGTCTTATTATCAGAGTAATCCACTGATCATATAGGCCACATTTTGGAAAATAAATGTACGGCTCTGAAGAACTTGGATGAAGTTTTCTAACAAGGCCCACAAGCTGATTGGACCAGATTTTATTTTTTGGGAAACATGTAGAAGGTCGCACCAATCGGATTATATTCCCACGTGTGTTTCATGCTGGCACAGGTGTTGCGTGTGCACGAGCTTTATTGCACACGCGTGTATCCTTAGCAAAGCACCCTTCCGCCTCGGGAGCTGATTAGGGACGGTGCCGCCCTATTAGTGGGGCCCACCAAGATGTATTTATTTTAAATCCACGCCGTTCATCTGTTTTTAAACATCATTTTAGTACATGATCCAAAAAACGAAGCAGATCCAAATCTCAGGTGAACCATTCTTAAGTGGTGATTGTTATTGTGGGCCACAAAAGCTTTGGGTCTAGCTGATATTTGTTCTTTACCTTCATATAGTTTTTTTTCACCTTATCAACAGGTTGGGTGTAAAATAAACATTATGGTGGGCCATAGGAATTTTTTAATGGTAGGGCGTTCAATCACCACTCTCCTATAGTATGGTCCACCTAAGATTTATATCCACTTCATTTTTGGGTTTATAAGTTAAAATTACCTGAAAAAATGGATGGATGGCGTGGATGTTGAAAACGTAAATCAAAGTGGGCCCTACTATAAGGGCCGCACCTAATCCGATGCCTAGCGAAGCACTCTTTCTGCCTCTCTCTCTCCACATATAAAAAAGGAAGGAAATCTAGATGGAACCGATTCCAAGGTGGTGTTTGGCAACGTGGTGGAAAGTGGTTGGATAAATGCAAAAGATGGAAATGCTTATCCGTGGAAATGCTGGATATTCGTTTTCCTTTTTTCTAGATATGGATAAAATTCCCCGTGGGATGAGAACATGCAAGGATAGTTACTCTAGAAGCGAATGAGATAAATGCTCAAACATTGGAAATTCTATTCGGGAACAAAGAGAGCACTGAATTCGGTCTCCCACATGCGGAGCCGTTAGATCTGGACCACTCATCTTATGTACCATTTGGGAGCTTTGATTTGGAATGCATTGTAATTCAAATCACAATTGCATTGGAATCAAGGTGATTTTGAATCTTCATTTGTGTTCGGGTTGAAACGCAGTTAATGCAAAATTCTAAGTATTCGAATTCTTCCGTGTATATTCGCATGACTTAGATTTGATTAGCTAAATAGCATTTATATACCAAATTACTATACACATGTGATATTTAATAAAATGATCTTCTAATGGGCCACAAGTTTTAGATCAAGCCAAAATATATATATATATATATATATATATATATATATATATATATATATATATATATATATATATATATATATATATATATATATTTCTCCTTCATCTAGTTTTCTGTGACCTTGTCAACAGGTTGGATGGCAAATAAAGATTACCAAAACATTATTTTAGTAGTTGAGTGTTCAACCACTTCCTACAATATAGTCCACCTGAGATTTTGATCTTCCTTTTGGGACATGCCATGAAATGACACGGGAAACACATGGGTATTATGTATCTAGGCTGTCCATCCATTTTTATTTCCAGATCATCTAATGACATAATACAAAAAATGAAATAGATCCAATTATCGAGTGGACTATATATCATAGGGAACGGTGTTAATTGACCATTAATGGGCCACTAAAGTTTTGGTTCAAGCTGATAATTATTTCTCCTTCATTCATGTCTATGTGACCTTGTCAACAGGTTGAAAGGCAAATAAAGATTATGGAAACATTATAGTGGGCCCTAGGAAGGTTTTAATGATTGAGTGTTCAACCACTACTGCTTCCTACAGTATAGGCCACTGAGATTTTGATTTCTTCTTTTTGGGACCATGCCATAAAATGATTTAGAGAAACGGATGGGTGATTTGGATATAGAATATATACATCAAGTTGGGTCCCATGGTTAGGGCCGCACCTAATCCGCTACCACTCCTCCTCATCCTCCTCCTCCTCCACCGGGCCATCATTACGGGTTGGGCCATTGGTGATTCGTCCAGGCCCGGACTGCCCTGATAACAGGCCTAGATTTTCAGCTCGATTCAGTCCTTGGCCCTACAGGATCATCCCACCCAGCCCATAGACACGCTGTTCTTGACGGTTGACAAATGGGCACATATCATGAGTTACCCGGGTAACATCTTAATGGGTGTTACCCTTACTGTAGGGACCAACTTGATGATAAGTTGTATATCCACTCCGTTCATTTATTTTCCTAGCCAATTTAGGACATGGTCCCAAAACCTAACCTCATCCAAATCTCAGGTGGACCACACCACAAGAAACAGTGATAATTGAGCATTCACCATTAAAAACTTCCCAAGGTCCACTGTAAGCAGATCCGTAATGTTTATTTATCATCCAGCCTCTTCATAAGATCAACAACAAGAAGGTAAAATACAAACATTAGCTTGATCCAAAACTTTTGTAGCCTAAAAAAGCTTTTAATGGTCATTCACCACTTTTTTCAGTGGTGTGGTCCAACTGAGATTTGGATCTGCTTAAGTTTTGGGATAATGTCCTTAAATGAGCTCAAAAAAAAAAAAAAACATGGGCGGTGTGTATACGAAACACATTAATCAAGGTGGGCCCCACACAGTAAGGGTAACACCCACTAAGCTGTTATCTGGGTAATAACTAATCCGCTCCCTCGACAAATAATCCAAATCAGCTATGCAGCAACCGTGGCAACAGGCAAATGAGCTGGCTGACCCCACATGGATGTGATGGATCCCTAACTGTGGGCCGACTGTGATGTATGCGTCTTAAATTTACTCTGTCCAGCTAGATCAATTTAGGGTGAGCCCCGAAATGCAACAGATCCAAATCTCAAGTGGACCATGTTGTGGGTAAACCCAAGCTGGCCCAAATACCGCGAGGAAAGCCCACTTGCTCACGAGCCCAAGTATAAGTCCTCGGGTCATAAAGGATTCCGTTGTTATATGAAGGTTATCTTGGATACATCTAACCACCCAAGTTGATTTGTTCTACTAAATTGGATTACTAGGGCCATAGTTCACACCTCACATCTCAGGATGAACGACTACAATCTAAAATATTTCCTTAAAACAAGGAGCTCAGTCAATGAGCTATACCCCTGGGCTGACTCGACCCACGACTACCATAAAGGTGTGCGACAGTTTAGGGATGCGCCTAAATAAACTGGGCACATTTTCAACATGTGTTCCACATCACCGGGAATCACACCAACTATTATGAGCATAATGCCCCGCTCATAACTCTCTATAGCATCTTCAATTACCCTATAAACCCCCCCCCCCAGGAATCACACCAGCCATTATGAGCATAATGCCCTGCTATCTTCAATTACCCTATAAGATCAAAGGTAACAACTCATTTGGTGGTAGAGATCAACTTTAACCGTTGTCCAAATCTCAGTCACAACATACCACACCAGAGGAAATAGTGGTGATTGATTGCCCACCATTAAAAACTGCTTGGGGGCACCGGAATGTTTATTTTCCAATGAAAGGGCCACATAAATATCAGCTTGATCCAAAACTTTTGTGGCCCTGAGAAGCTTTTAATGGTTAATCAGCACTGTTTCCTGTAGTGTAGTCCACCGGAGATTTGGATCGGTGCATTTCTCACATGCTAAAATGATATGGTGAAACGGATGGATAGCGTGGATATTATACACATACATCAAGATGGGCCCTACAGTCAGGGATCTACTGAACTCGCATCCGGGTTGACCCGGTTATGCCTAGACCCGTGTGCTTGTCCCAGCCCTTCATTTTATAACATAACAAAGTATTTGGAGAGCAGGTCCAGCCAGGCCTGAGCCCATTTCATTAGCCCAATGGCCAGGATTAGGTCCTTAGATCATGGGCTGGCTTGGAGACGAATGGACCCAGCAGGTCCGAGCCCATTTCCACCCACATTTCATGATTTAGCTTCTGATAGACCATCAATCTGTTGTGGATGCAAAATGCTCCAAAATGTCCCCCAGACAGGACTATCCAAGGAAAATCAAGACTTTTTTTTTAGTTGAACGTGGACTGTTGTTGTGTTTCTGTTCTCAACTGCTTAACCGTTTATCTTTAGGCAATAAATTCAAAGGTTATGATTATCCGATCAAGGATTTCTTTGACCAATGGTCCATTCATGGTGGATTTCAATGGACCAATGGATGGGATTAATAGAAAATGAGCCCCACCCATCAGAATTAAAAGGCTATATATTCCAAGAGAGTGTAGGCTATCTTATCATATAATTCTTGGGCAACCGTATGCATATTTCCTGAGAAAGCCTTTGCAAGAAAATCCTGCGCTGGACCTTAGGTGGGGTCCACCGTGGTGTTTGTGAGAAATCCACCCCGTCCATCAGTTTTGTGAGTTCATTTTAGGAAATGTGACAAAAAAATTAGCCGGAACCAAGACTCAAGTGGGCCAAATAAAAGGAAAAGGTGATTAGGAAAATTCCCACAGTGATGTTTATATGCCATCCATACCGTTCATAACGTCATTCCTACTGGGATGAACTGAAAACACAAATATTGGTTTGATTCAAAACTTCTGTACTCCATGAATATTTCAACTATGGACGTTCAATCCTTACGTGAATAGTGGTGATGGGACACCCACCGTTGAAATTGTCATGGGCCCACCTTGATGTTTATATACCATCCACCCACCGTTAAAATGTCATCTTTTGATGGGTGCATTAGGGGCGGAAATGGGCCTGGCGGCCCAAAACTAAAGGTTCAGTGTTTGTGCCGGTCGAATCATGAAGTGGGCCATAGTTATATGAATATGTGTAGCTTAAGGGAGTTTATATTTTAGGATTATGTTTCAATCTCCAACCATTGATTCTTTTACTCTTTTTTTAGCAGTGTTGGATTTCATCCAAACTTCTTTTTAATCTTTCTATTTTTAGTCAAGCGATGCATTCACCGATGCAATGCAAATAGAGGCACTATATGTATGTATGTATGTTAGGTGCTGTTTGGATATAAAACAATGCGAATGACTCTTTTTTTTTTAAGATGGAACATATAACAATATTTGGATAATAAAGAAATGTTGGATTTTGAAGAGAACATGGGCACCAATTAGGTACTACCTCCACAGGAATGCATATGTTTATCTACTCGGTCCATCTTTTTTGAAAGATGGTTTCAAGGCATGAGCCCAAAAAGGAGCTAGATTGAAAGACAAGTGGACCACACGACAGGAGGCAGTGAAGGATGAATTATTGTTGAAAACTTCTTATGGTTTATTTTTTACACACGGGCTCACACCCACACACACCACGATGAGCACTCAAACCCATGAATCAGGACGGCATTGTCGAAACTCAGGTACTGCTGAGCAGTAAGTAGAACCCACCATGATATTTATCAGCCAACAAACCTGTTAATAAGGTCACATAGACTTAGTTGAGGGGGAAAACATAAAATACCAGCCTAATCCAACACTTTTTTGGCCCCCAACAAGTTTTCAACAATAGGCTTTAAACCCCCACTGCATCCTGTGGTGTGGTCCACTTAATCCTTCAATCCGCCTCGTTTTGGGGCTCACGTCATAAAATGATGTGCCAAAATGGATGGACACCATAGATCAAACATATACATCACAGTGGGCCCCACAGAATCCTTGACAAGATTGTCAAACATGATTCCCTCGGCTAACCTAAGATACTTAAATACAGACCGGAGTCAATTCAAACCAAACCAAGCCTGTCCAGCTCGTTTAAAAAAAAACAAACCAAGCTCAAGCCAGGGCAGGAATGGCTCAGCTCGGCCCGGCCCACCTAAGGTCAGACTTAGGCTGGGGTATCAGGTCAAGGACAGGGCTCAGGCGTAAAATTCAAGCTCACTTTGAGACCGTATTGCCAAGTGGGGCAAATCACCAGCCATTGGTGCCCTATTGGAGACAAAAGAAGTTTGATTTGAGATCAGGTTCATGTGTGTTTTCCCTTCATCCCTACATGCAGGTGGCAATGGCCAGCTGACAGGTGGTCAGGCTGATGAGCCCAACCTCGCTTTGGGCCTACTAGCTTGGCATGCATGGCCCAATTCAACTGGGGTTGGGCTTATGTCAAAGGAACTTCAGCTGAACTTTATATGTACAGGTGTTCCCTCCAAAATGTCTATTGATTGGTTCAAGTGTGGCCCACTTGATCAATGGATAGATTAGGAACACCAAGAAATTGGAATTTTATTAATTTTTGGGTCGGACTGGGCTCAGCCCAACCATATTTCGAGGTCGGGCACAGACCGGCCTACGGTCTTTGTTCTCAAGTGTCAGTCCGAGCCCTATAGCCTGGGCATAGGGGATGAAAAGCGATGTCCAACGCCTCACATGGATTAAATCCCAGCCGTCCAAAAGGAAGAAACTGGTGATCTAATGCATGGAATACGACTATTCATATTCTTCCTCATGCGTGTGTGGCCCACGACGTGTTGTGGGGTCCACGTGGACGGTAAAAAAAAAATCCTAACTCGCGGATGGCACATCTGACGAGATCGTCTCATTATCATCTTAGGGCGGCCCTTGGATGCCGTACAAGCAACAGGGTGGGCCCCACATCATCTTTGAAAGGACGGGAGTGAAAAAGAAAAACAGAGATAAGTAAAGAAAATATGAGATGGAATCAGTAGACAAGCGGGGAAAGCAGAGCCGCTCATCTGTGGATCCATACCTACGGTTGTCTGGCCGCTGCCGTTCATATAAAAACGGCTTTCCATTTCCGCACCGTTGATCAAAGCCCTATCACACGAATCAAAGGCCTTTATCTCATCAACAGATGCGAATTTTAAAATAAAAAAAAAAGAAGAAGAAGAAGAAGAAGAAGAAGATGGATGCAACATCCGAGCACAGATCTTGATAATCTGGTTAGAAGTGAGTCCTCAGATCCGGCGGCGGATGTAAGATTCCACCTCAATGACGCAGCTAAAATGCGCGATGGGTGAAAATCGAAAGAAAAGGAAAAAGATGGTAGGGCTCATATCAAGTGTAATTTAGGAAGATCTGTCATCGTGGTGAAAGAAAAACCCATCGATATTGAAAAGAAAGAAAGAAAGAAACCAAAGCCATATATCGGCGGCTCCTTTCTTCTCCTTCCTTCCCGAAATCGAAAGGGTTTTCTTTCTTTTCTACAAAACAAAATAAAAAAGCCCACTCCAGCCTCTCTCTTTCTAATCACAGCCCCAGATCAGAAGGAATACACAAAGAGAGAGAGAGAGAGAGAGAGAGAGAGAGAGAGAGAGAGAGAGAGATTTCAGATCTAGGGTTCCTATGTCATTCTAGATGTTAGGGTTTCAAGTGGGTGTTGGGGGTTTATAGGAGTGCGTTTTAGGGTTTTCGGTCTAAGGTAAACGATTTCAGTACTCCGCGGACTACCGTAAATCCTTGGAACGGACGCAAACTTCCTAGAAAAAGCAGTGGAGCCCACCGTGTGCGGGTGTGGCATCCACTCCGTTCATCATTTTCGCAAGGTCATCAATGCTGGTAACCAAAAGGAGGCGGACCCAAATCTCAAGTGGGCTGCAATATAAGGGAAAGAGTGGGGATGAGGTGGTGGGCTTTTCTCATATCTCTATTGGCTGTGGTCCAGCTCATTTCAGTTTTATTTTTGGGCTGATATAAGGGCTTTTTTGAATAGTGCAAAAGTAATAAAAAAAAAAAAAAAAAAAAAAATCTTTTTTACTTATTATTTTATGATGGGCTGCTTCACTTTATTCCAAATGAAGTATTAGATCTTGAAAAGCAAATATTACTCAAATACTATGGTTAAATTCACACGGACACATTTTTTTAAGGTAGACAAGAATTCGTATTTCAATAATGCTCTGAAATTGTGGAAGTGTAATTGCATAACCATTAGTGTGAATTCCCCAATGGTTCAATTGGAGAATTTACTTTCAGAATTTAGTTTGTAGATGTGGGGGGCATGGATGATTTATCCAAACCATTAATCTGAAGGCCCTCAGCATCGATGGTCCGTTCCTATAATATCCTCTCAATTGGTCAATTCTAACATTTTCCCTTGTTCTAATGCAAATACATGGTTGAAAATTTGCATGAAAATCGCATTGGACAAAAAGAGATTATATCACGATTCATTCATTTTCAGGCATAGTTGTTAACAACAAGTGGCGCAAGAATTCTATTAGGCCTGTTTGGATTGTAAGTAACTTAAGATAAAAGATAAGCCACTTATCTTGGTTTCTACTTATTATGCAGATAAAGTATGTTTGGTAAACGACATACTTATCAGCCAATAAGTAGATAAGTATGTTTGGTTTCTAACATCATAGGTATTTATCCCTCAAGTGTGCTTGGTCCCCTTTACATCCACTCTCCATTATTCAAGTATGCTTGGTCCCCTTACATCCACTCTCCATCATGTAGGGCTAACCTTTGATGTAAACCATCAAGCAGCGGGACCCACCCGATTTATTAGTCTCATCACTACCTTTCTCCATTTTTTCCAAATCATTTCAGGGCTTGCACCCTAAGGCGTGGCAGACCTAAGGCTGACAGTGGGCCACACCACTGAAGACTCTGGTCATTGAGCACCTGACCTTGAAACCTTCCTTGGGCCCACCACGGCACGTGTGTTGGAAACATACTGTCCATCCAACTTTCTAGCCCACTTCAGGGCCCGGACCCAGATATGAGGCAGATCCAAAGTTCAAGTGGACTGTAGCGCATAAAACAGCGAGGTATGATCCCCATCCTTAGATTTTATGTGGGGCCCACCATGCTTTTTTTTTTACACCCAACCTGTGGGTATGGCCACATGGGGTTTGGGTACAGCCAAAACATAAATATCAACTTGTTGCAAAGCTTAACTGGGCCCATCTCATGTATCAATGGTGGATGAATTTCCACCGTTGAAACACTGCCTGGGGCCCACTGTGATGTTTATTTGCCATCTGTGGGCCCACCCCAAGAAACAGTGTTGATGAAACATCCACACGAGAAATAGTGAAGATGGAGCACCCACTGTTAAATCTTCCTTTGGGGCCCACAATGATGTTCATTTGCCATCTAATTGACCGTAAGGTCACTCGGCCCTCGTCGTGGCCTAGCCACATAAAGGAAGCAGATTCAAAGTTTGAGTGGGCCCCACCCTCCATGAAACAGTGGTGAATGAATTTCTACCGTTGAAACCTTCCTGGCCCCACCCTACCGTTTATTTGCCATCTAACCAGTTGATCAGGTCACACAGACCTTGATGAAAGGAAAATACAAGTATCAGCTTCGTCCACAAGCTCCAATGGACCCCACTGCAGCGAGCAGTGGTGATTAAAGGCCTAGCTAGTCAAACTGTGACAGGTGTGCGGTTGAAGAGTCACTACCATGTTAGAATGACGGTAAACTATCACCTTGTGCAGCAGGTTAAAGGCCCAATAGAATTTGTTGAATGAATTTATACATTTATGCATATGCCCTACAATTAGTGAATTTATTTCTACTCCAACCAGCCTAATTTGATCTATACATGATAGAGTTTTCAAATCAATGGCTTGGATAGACCAACCATGACCTGGCATCTACAAAGTAAGTTTCAATGAGGGAAGTTCCCTTATTCATCCCGAATAAGAACCAACCTCTAATCATTATAATTTTCTTTTCCTTTTCCATTATCTAAAATGATCCCCTAAGTAAGTTTCTTGGTATAACATGAAGCTTACAGGAATTTTTGGATTTTGAAAACTATCTAAAATATACAAAATAAAATAAGAGAGGGAAAACTTATTGGTTTGTATAAGGTCAAGGCATGATTTTGAATCACTCAGCTCGAATACAACATTGTACACAGGCTCAAACACGTGCAATCTTAACTTGAACCAAAAAATACTTAAACTACAATTTTTAAAGCAAAACCTGACCTATTAATTGATTGTGAAATTGAAAAGAAGAAGTCTATTTATATACTTTGACTAGACACCCTTGATTATATATCAAGTGGTAGACTTAGTGAAGATAACCTCTTTTCAATACCGAGGTGTACTAACAAAAAAAAAAAAAAAAAGAGCAGACACCCTTTCATAAAGGATTGTGACAATTTGGTTTAAACCCAATTGATACAACCCTTAAGCTTGAAAAAACACAACTTAAAAAAAAAAAAAAAAAAAAAAAAAAATTGAAGGGGTGCAACCCTTTGAGCTTTTTGCATGAAAAGATACCTGTGCTCATGCACACAAACATGGGCTACAGCCCGGCTGACATTTTTGAAACACTAATCATTTTAAAATAATTTAAAATGCAACAGCTAATCCTAGTATGCATGTAGAGTTCTACTCATCCACACGTGTTGATGCAGCGCAGGTGTCAAATCTGTGGTTTCCATCAAGTGGGGCGGTCATGAGAGTCATGATATGCGAAACAAATGGATGGTTAGAAACAATTATTTAACTGTCTAAACGTTTGACCATATAAGTTTAGAAATTGGCTTTTGGATGATATGGGATCATATTTCAACGATCTAAATTGTTTATATGATGGGCCACACCTTTGATGAGGATGGATCTAAAATAAAAATTCTGAGGGTAGGTAAAGAAAGTGGCTGATCTTTATCATGATAAACTATCTTTAGATAGGAAAATATTGAATTTCAAAATGTAATCATCATGCAAGTATATTCAAATTTTCGTGCAAAGAATACAAGTTATTGTCGTTGATTTCTTGTAACAACTAAAATGAAGGTATGGACACCTACAAGTTGATCGGAATTGAATGGCGATCAAAGTAGACGGCTTGGATTTTGATGATGATCCCTACAAAATAGAATTGAAGGCTAAAAGGTGGTCGGGTTCAAACCGTTTGTCCTTCGATACCTAAGTCAGTTGATCTTTCAAAGAGAAATTATTTTGTAGGGTTCATCATCAAAATCCAAGCCGTCTACTTTGATCGCCATCCAATTCCGATCAACCTGTAGTTGTTCATAGGGCTGATCATGAGCTGAGTCAGCTCGAGAAACTCGATCGACTCGACTCGACTGAGTAGAACAAGTCAAGCCAAGCTTCATTTAGGAGCTCGAGTCAGTAATCGAGTCAAGTTCGACTATTGGGTTACTCGACTCAACTCGATTCAAGCTCGACTTAGCTCGAGCTCGAGCTCGAGCTCGACTCATTTCATATAGATATTTGTTAAAAAAAACCATAATCTTCTTATTTCTTGGTTCTCTTTCCCCCCTCCCCCACACACACATTAGGATCCAAGCTTAGGACATATAAAACCCTCACACATTGGGGGGGTTTCGTAATCTTACTATTTTGTTAAGGTAAGAACATTCCTTGTTAAGCATATCTAATGGATTGTGTAATTTTAAGTACGAAACATGGTGAGCACATAGTGGTTGTGTGTTTAACACACTACACAAACACAGGTGCTACGGTGAGACCACACACCATACATATCTACAAAACATGGGCTATGGTAAGACCAAACACCATATGCAGCTATTGATTGCAATTTTACGAGAGAGGTGGTGCATCTAGTCCATGAATCAGCTGGGCCTCATCATGAAGATGGTCCACACAATAATCAAGGCAGTCCATTCATGGAGTGAGCTATGCATGTACTATGTTTATTATGGTTCAAAAAATATTACTAGTGGTCTGCATTCAATGCGTGTGTGACCTAGCCAAAGAAAAAACCGATCAGAGCTAGGTCATTTTAATGGTAGGGTCCCACATGTAGAAATACTATTCTCCCCTAATATATGTGTGACTTCTTGACCTTAATGTTGTTGACTTTTAATTTGTATTAAAAAAATATAATAAATTGAGGTGGGAGCAAGCTTGACTCGACTCGAGGTAAGCTTGACTCGACTCGATCCACTAGCTCGCCTCCAGCTCGCCTCGAAAGTTTTAGCAAACAAGGCAAGCTCCAATAGTAAGCTCAAGGGTGAGCTCGAGCTTGAGCTCGAACTCGAGGAGAGCACAGACGAGTCAAGCCAAGCTTGGCCCACCTCAACTCGACTCGGCTCGATGTACAGCCCTAGTTGTTCATACATGGTGTCCGTACCATCATTTTAGTTGTTACAAGAAATCAACGACAACACAAGTGTTGACTTTTAGGAGAACTTTATTTAGATTTTCACTTGTTATTCAAACAAGACTCTAGTCCAAGCTCATAATAAATCTTAAAAAATCATCATTGGATAATTATTAAAATTTTCTTTTCTTTTCATTTCCCATCATCCAAAGAGGCCCTTATATTAAAATGGATAATTATTAAATTATTAAAGTTTACTTTCTTTTCATTTCCCATTATCCAAACAAGCCCTTAAATTAAAATGTTTCAACCCTTCAGTCAGCTCGCTCTTTTTCTTTGAATATGGACAGTCTCCTAAAGATTTGAATAATCAAATGGTTGAAATTTTCAATCTGAAATTCATCTTGTGTGTCACCATCCACCATAGGGCCCATGGGATAAACGATTTGGACCATCTAAAAGGACCCGATCCAACGGCTAAATTCCCAAGTTATGTTATCCCAACACATCGGGATGTATTCTTTGAAAACCTAATTTGCTCACTGCATTTTTCAGTGCCATGATCCAAACCGTTGATCTGTGTCCAGCTTTTTCTTGGCGATGACCCAATGAAACATCTACCAGATTGGAAGATCCTAATCCTTCGATATTTGGATTGCTTTCTACTGATCAGAAGTGATCAATGCTATATCTTTTTCTTAATCATCTATTTTATAAATGGTTAGGATCTTTAGATTTAAGAGGTTTCTGGATTGTCCCTCTGCAAGCCCATCATATTGATGGTCTGGATAAGTAATGCATCAGATCCACATATCTAGATTGGTCACCTCATCCTTAATGATTCAACAAGAACATAAGACTTTCAACGTCCAACCTTCAGCAATAGGTGGAGGGAGGGGAGCTGAAGAAAAAAGACCCATATTTTCAGTGAAAATTAATTTAAGTACTTAATAAGTTGATTTGTCAATCGATTTGAATCAGCGAAAATCACTGAAAATATCAAATTTCAATGATAAATGCTGAAAATAAGTTTTATCAAACAGTCAGATTGGCCCAAGCTCAAAATAGGCTTTAATGATAAAGCCAATAAAGCCGACCTAAGCCCAATATAACCATTTCTTACATGGAGTTATTTGATAGTCTGGCAATGTATGATGCTTGATACACTGCATATAGAAACTGTACACCAGCAGTACATTGTCTTATATTAAGTGGGCTAAAATGTGGAAATTACAGTTGGTCAGTCAGTCCCAAAATCAGAATGGTCAAATAATATTAAGAGAATTTTGCAATGAAATATCTAATTAATATTGAATTTACATTTTGGTACCTTTTTCAAAAATGTTTTAAAAAAGATACCTCATTAATTGATATAAATGTCATCCATCTGATTTTTGGGTAATTATTTTATCCTGATGATGCACATCAGATGAATGGATTGGATGGCATGTAAACACCACTTCTTTAACCTTGATTCCCAAAAATCAGGCTGATTCAACACTAAGGTAGGCCTCCCCATTAAATTCATGTTGTACCACCCACCTGAGTTTTGAAATACTCCCATTTTTTTGGTAATTCTTTTATCCTGATGAGGCATATCAAATGAATAGATTGAATGGCAAATAAACACCATGGGCATGCTGTCCATCAGCTGTATCACCCCTTGTTTAGCCTTGATCCCAAAAATCCCACTGATTCCATACTCAGGTGGGCCACCCCATAAAATTATACCTAAAACCTCTAAATTCCTGTGGTATAGCCTGAGTTTTTGGGCTAAGTTTTGAATCTCTCTCTCTCTCTCTCTCTCTCTCTCTCTCTCTCTGTATATATATATATATATATATATATATATATATATATATATATATATATATATATATATATATATAGGGTAATTCTTTTATCTCAATGAGGCGCATCAGATGAATGGATTGGATGGCATATAAAGACCAGTGGGCCTCTCATCCCAACTTTTTCCTAGGGCATGGCCTACCTTACTTATTGATGGTCATGACTTTTGGGCTTGAGAACATGATTGAGCATACCTGATGGATGGAGTGGATCGCATGAAACCCCACCCATGTGGATCTCAATATGCGAGGTACCTAGCGCAAGTCATACTAGTGCAGCTCTTAGCATATCATTGTTATAAATTCTGTTTGAGGATATCTATTTACATGATTTCTAAATGCATTCCTTTTGCATGCAGTCCAAAAGATTAGTTGTCCATCAGTTTAGGGCCAATTTCATCCTAAACTCCCTTACTTTCAAAGGAAATATTTATACCAACAAAATGATGTTACTTACAAGCATACGACTTTCACATTTCACAAAATCTCCCTCTTAGGGCCCGTTTGATGCAGCTAAATAAGTTACTTTTTTGCTGATGGTAGTCATTAAGCTACTTATTTTATTAAGTATGTTTGATTAAGTGCTTGTTATAAGTTACTTTTTCACTGAACAAGGCTTCAATATTTCAGTTTTTTTTTTCTTAGCTTTTTTCTTATTTCTCCAGTGACTGAAAAGTGGAGAGGAGATGATCATTCTTCTCTATGCGTGATACAATCACTATAAAATACGTAAAATAGAGAAAATGGATTCGAGTTTGGCATAGGTAGGACCAACATGATGGACGGTCCACATTAAAGGTGGGCTCCAAATTATGGGCAGTGGACATTGAAGTTGGACCCCGCATGATCGATGACCCATATTGAGGGGGCCCACATGATGGATGGTCCACATCAAAGGTCATCCCCTAATGATGAATGGCCCACATCCAACGTGAGCCCAACATGATAGGCAACCCACATTGAAGGTGGGGCCCACATGATGGTCAGTCCACATCAAAGGCGGGCTCCACATGATGGGCAATTAATAATGGTGGCCACAATAAGATGGATAATCCACATCAAGGTGGGCCTCACATGATGTACGGTCCACATCAAAGGTCGGTCCTAATGATAATTGGCCCATATCCAAGGTGGGCCCCACATGATGGATGATCCACATCAAAGGTGGGCTCCCTATGATGGGCGGTGGATAATGAAAATCAGTTTGACCCAACTCATGTAGGGCTCATCGTTTTATGGTGTCCAGGTCTGCACCGTTAATTGCAGCAGGGATTGATATGCTACCGTTAAAATCTGCAGGAGCCCACCGCAATATGTTGTTGCTGCCCAACTTGCTGACCTAGGCCACGTATGACCTAGATGTGGGACCCACATATCATCTTGATCCAAAGTTTTCATGGGCCTACCTGTGTTAGCAGTGGAATAATGACATCGCCGTGGAAACCTCCCTGGGTCCACCATGGTATGTGGGTTTTATATCCATGCAGTGGATCCGTTTTTTACAGCACACTTTGGAGTGGGCCCACTGATCTGTGGAGCCCACATGGTGTATTCATCACATCCACACCATCCATCCATCTTGCCATGGTGTTTTGAGGGGCCCACCGTTGTGAAAACAGCATGCGCAAGCACACCGTGTCAAAAAAAAAAAAAAACCAACCTGATCAAATATCAAACAGGCCACGCTGTATGAAGGACGGTTTTAGGAGCCATTTTACATGGTAAAAAAATAAAAAACACGATACAAGCGACTCATTAATGTTGGAACCAAACATGCTTATCTACTTTTTAGCTGGTAAGTATGTCATTTACCCAACATACTTATCTGCTTAATAAGTAGAAACTAAGATAAGTAGCTTAAGTAACTTACAATCCAAACGGGGCCTTAGTGTGATGAAGGCATCACTC
Source organism: Liriodendron chinense (assembly GCA_003013855.2). Classification (NCBI taxonomy): domain Eukaryota; kingdom Viridiplantae; phylum Streptophyta; class Magnoliopsida; order Magnoliales; family Magnoliaceae; genus Liriodendron; species Liriodendron chinense. Next base: position 216,440 of record ML058427.1, on the reverse strand, counting down.
TAATTTTTGTTTTCCTTTTCTTTACTTTTTTAAAGTGGAGTCTCCCTTCAAAAAAAAAAATAGTGGGAGTCCTACATTAAGGAGACCTTCAACAAGTTTGAAGTAACCAAGCTCTGAAAAGTCCAAGTAAAAGAGCATAGTACTTGAAATGAAATATAGACGAACTAACCTCAGCCTTTTTCATTCTTGAATCGCTTCAAAACATACTGAATTGCCTCTTTGAGGCTGGCTTTCCTTTTCTTTGAGAAGTTCCAGAGTTCTTGAATTGGATATCTCCCATTTGGGTTGTACTCATTAAGCTCCAACAAGGCTGTAGTTACAGCCATATATACTTCATCACCCCACTTTTCCTTAAGTCCTTTTAACTTTTCATCATTGTCATCTATTATCTCCTATACCACAAAAATCATAGTCAGCGCACACTAAAACACATTCAAACTTCCTATCCTAAATAGGAGTAAGATTCTAAATGCAAGGGATGATGGTAGGTATGTAACAAGTAAACCTATTAAGCACAACATAGCTGCCACTTAGCAGAAAACATATGCTTCTAGAGATTTATATATAACAGTACCTTCAGGTATTTATTTTGTATAGGTGGGGCCCATAGTTCAGTTACCCAAATCAAAGACCTGATCAACCCCACAATGGATTTCCATGACCCAAAAATCTTCACAAGATCCTAGTAATCCGATATTTGGCCATTTCTCAATTAAACATTGAAAGTTGTTGGAATTCTTATTTTTAACCATCTATTTACAGGACAATGGTTGAAGGGCTAGGATTGTGCCATCAAGAAGATTTTGATGATGATCTCAGATGGGACCATTAGATCAATAGTCTGCATCACTGGATCATTAGGCCCCACTTGTGGAGAAAAAAAAAAAATTCCTGGGATGCTATGCACATTCTCCTTGTCATGCTTCTATATAAGATACTTTGTTGGGTAAACTCCCAATAGCCTATATTTTGACATTGGATAAAATTACTGAGAATGAAATGTCAATTTTTCATAATATGGAATATGCTTATGCTGTCGATGGGCCAGGTTCGCCCACTTTGGGCTGGCATATCAAGCCCATTGGCTGTGGACGGGCCCGAGCCTATTCAAGCATGTTTATTCATTGGGTCAAGCTTGGTCATTGTTAGCAAGGTTTTAAATCAGTGGGTGCCACACACAATCTGTTTTTTTTTTGTTTATATGTGTGTGTGTGTGTGTGTGTGTGTGAAGGGGTTGAATGGCATATACACACCATGGTTGGAGCCAAACACAAGCTGGTTTTTTATGGTGTGCATGCACTCCCCATTGTTCCATCTTGTGGCTCAACTGAGTTCTAAATGGCCTGATTATTGGTCTCATAGCCAAACGTGGGGGGCACACCTAACGGACGGGGTGGATTTTACACCACGCCAGTGGCCCTCACATAGCTAATGGTAGACTACGCACTAGAAAAATCTTGCAGGGGCGACTCGATCTGCATTGCCCTGACTTGGATGAGTCAAACCAAGATGGACAAGCTGGGGGCGATAACAGGACTAGTCCTCCCCTGTGTACGCTTGGGTGCTACAGATCGAATTAGACCAAATTGCTATGCATCGGGTGATACATAGTCATTTTGGCCAATAATTTAAACCATTGTTCCAGTAAACCAACGTGTGATACATAGAAAATTTGGAATATTAACATACATACTTGAGGCACCATTTGAAAAAAGAAAAAAGAAAAAAAAAGATACTCACTTGAAGCTTTCCATCAGAGGTTATCATTTTCAGTGGATGCCAGCTAGCATTGCTAATAAGCTTTTCCCATGAACTGCACATCTCAACTGCTGTGTCATTGGCTTCTTTGGATGGAAATATTCTATGGGATGCATTTCGAAAAGGCATCACATCAAGAGCTCCCACTATCTTGATCCCAATTGAATAACGACCCCTGTTCACATCATTTAGACCCTGCAAACAAAAGGAGTATGGAGTATTGTTTAGGAACCTATGTAGCGTGTGTTCTAATGAAAGTTTTTCTTTTTCTTTTTTAAGGAGAATGCTCTCCCATGGCATGTAACGCTTGTGAAGCTCCATGAGTGCGCACCAAAACACCTCTTTGTAAGTGTGGCAGTTGCATATGGATAGTTAATTTGGTGATCCACAATTTGGATGGGAGATATCCCAAGAGGCAAGGCAATCTAGTCGTGGTAGGCACTTAATCAATGGCCATGGTCAAATAAAATAACCAGGAAAGTTCCACACTCAACAAGCATATCTTACAAAAATAGGATGGTCAATGAGGCAAAATTAGACATCCATGTGGTGACCCACCAGACCAACGATCCCAATCACCATAAAATTCTCCATTTATATGGTGGAAGTGCACTTCCTAGAACTCATAAAAAACATATCATAATAGTAGCATTCCTCTCTTTAGAAGAAAAAAAAATGCAAATGGGTAAATAAAAGACCATGTAAAGTTATGAGGAATATACAGATTCAAAGAGAGATCATAGATACATACTTTAATAAATTCTTTGCGAGCTTCTTGTAGCTCATTGTTACTCTTGTGCTCTCTATCAACAAGAGGATGATATTGTTCTTCCAACTCTTTAATTTCATTTTTCCTTTGTTGAAGTTCTTTGAGTAAAGAATCTATCGCTTTCCCATCATTGTCACCTCCTACATGTTTTGGCACCTTCAACTTTCCTTTCATCATCCATAACTTTTGTTTCACCTGCTTTTGACAAATGGGTAGGCAATTTGCAATTGTACGAAATATGAAACAATGATAAGAAATTTCTAATCAGACTTGAAATTAAGATTTTCATTTACAAATCATACATAAATGTGTTCTCTTTCCAATGAGAATAGAACTCTGCAGAAATTCATGCTTTGACACAAGCAGTATTTGAAGTATCGGTATCGCTACAAGTTTCGCTGACTAGGGATATGAAAACAATATCGATATGGCCGATAACCGGAAATGTGGGGAAACATGGGGGAAAATGGTAGAATTTTTCGATGAAATTTCAAGAGAAGTTAAAATACAAATATTTGCATATTTAGGAATTAAAAAATTACAAAAAGAATGCATACATAATAAGTTTTCATTTAATGGGGGCCTAAAAGCATGTGTTGTTATAAGAAATCACTCCAACCATCCCATTCATCCCATCCATCCATCCAAACATCCATTGATATTTTAGACTATCGACAACACACGATATTTTGTTGAGAAATTTGACAACTAGAAAGGAAATGAAAGATTGTGGTCTCGATATCGCCCATATGACGATAATGATATTATTGTGATATCATCATCGACAAATTGAACACTACATATAACAATGCGCCCATAAAAATAAAAAAAAATAAAATAATAAAAATTTGAAATGAAAATTTTTTTAATAAACAAATTTTTGGCAATATCGATACATTGGTGATATTATCAAAATATCGCCGATACACAAGCAATACAAGCGATACTTGGAATTTACATAGTAAAAAATATTGGCGATGCATTGGCGATATCATACATTGGCAATACAAGTGACACATGAAATTTTACGCAATAAAAAATATAGGCGATACATTGAAGATATTGATACATTTGCGATACTTAGTGATACGTCACCGATACCTGGAATTTTTTATACTACCATTTTATCGGTATCGCTACTAGTGTAATTGGTACCACCAATTATAGATATGGATAATATCAGGAATATTTCGAAAATATTGAGGATACTTCGACAATGGATATAAGAAAAAGAAGTCTATGGTAGTTTAGTGGTACAAGCATGACTTGATTTCCATTTGTCCGACTCCAATTCGTAAGTCAGACATCAACAAATTTTGTTGGTCCCAAGAAGTCCGAGATGCGGATATTGTGCTTAATTATAAGTACAAGCACAACTTGAATTCCATTAGTATTTAGGGATTTTTACTGCAAAATTCCTCAATAATTACAGTTTTACCAAATAGTGCCTGGACTAACTGGAATTCCAGGGACGTGTTTTCCAAGGTATAAAATGGCCATAATGCTCTTATTATTAATTTTCTTTTTGTTCTTTGAAAAGAAATAAAGTCGAGAATTGTGGAGACCACATGGTATGTTTGACATCGAACAAATGTAACTAATGATGATAATCAGATGAACCAAAAATCTGGGCGATCTAATGATAAGGTGGGGCACACCATTAAAATAACAATGTACACCACCTAAAAAATATCCAGATTCATGTGTAGCCTATCTGATGATTTGAACGGCCAGATCTTTGGTTCATCTGATTTTCATGATGGGGTGCATAAGTTGGATGTTGTACACATGCCATGTGGGCCCTACAATTCTCAACTTCACCACTTTTTTAAAGAAAAATAATTGAGGGTATCTTGATAGTTCCCATAAAATGCAGAGTAAATGAGAATCCTCCTACATATAAAACATAAGACACAAAGCAACAGCAAGTAAAATTACCTTTTCATTTTCATGAATTAGTTTCTTCTTCTCATTTTCAGTTTGCGAGTATTCCTTTCTTTGAGATTCTAAGTCTAATTTCAACTTTTCGTTCTCCTCCATCATACACTGCATTTTTCTTGTTCCTGAAAAAATAAAACCAGGATGAAATAAGAACTCCTACAAATCAGAAATGCATGACTAATCATTTTATATGTTGGAAAAAACAGAAAACAGCAGTAAAATCTCAATGCAGTTAAACGTGAAATGCTTTTAAGATAAATAAGAGTTTAATAAAACATTGAATAATTCCATGGTACTATATACCTTCAACATAGGCTTGATGTAGCTCATCTTTCTCTTGGGAAATGCTATTATACCTGCATTCCATCTCCACCAATTGTTGATTCTTGACATCAACTTCCATGGCCAGAGCCACAAGCTTGTTCTTTGTTTCCTCATCTTAATGACTGATATCGGAAATCATTTTTAAAGCTCTATTCTGGCGTAGATAATTACCTAAAACACCATCATCATTGTAATCATCCGCACGTGCGACCCACCCACGAATGTTTAGTTCACCATGCTTTAGTTCTTTCCCGTCCCATTTATCAGAAGAAAATAAGGAAAAAGCATTCTCAAATGACATTGCATTCACGAATCCTATCCAATCTCCACTAAATTCTACTATAGCATGTCCACTAAAACTTTGGTGGTCCCATAAAAAATGGACTCCTACAGGATTAAATTTCTGCAATTGCTCTTTTATCTTATCCTCGTGTTTACTAAGATGTTTTAGGTCCATCAACTTAGTCACACTAGGCATAATGCCCGTCCAGGGCCAGACAAATGGATCAACATGAGAAGACCTACTAGAAGCCCCTGGCCCACTCCCAGATCGAAATGACATCATTGCTGCTTTGTCCATGGAACTCTTGATGAAATCTACAAGAAGAGAAATCATAAGGAAAACGAGTCAAAAAGGACATGACCAAATTAAAGTGAGGAAAATGTCTAAATCATGACAGTTACAACAGGAGAAAGATGAGCCAATGAACGGATTAAAGTGAAATGCGAGTAAATAAATTCTAACAGCTTTTTGCACTATTCATAACGAGGATAGCCCTCAGATCGCAATCACGTTCCTTTCATGTCCTACTAGAAAGTAAAAAAATAGCTATTTAGAGCCCAGCATCTCAACTTCTCAGTATCAAGGTATTCAATAATGGTCGGTGGCTATAATGGCCAGCCTTATGGCTGTTACAATATGGGCCATAACGGCCGTTACGATTTAAAAAATATGTTAAAAGGAAAAAACGTATAGGCCGTATACTGGCCCGGTGTTGGCCTATTACAGGCCATATTTTTCAAATTGGAAATTACAATTCAGTCATTCTACTTTATTGAACTACAAACATTGCATTTCAAACAATGGTGCATCGAAATGCAGCCTAGGGTATGTTTGGAAGTATGATTGACTTAAATTATGTCAAACAACCACTTGATCTAAAAGTGCGGGGTGGAACTCCGCACAGGAACATATTGGGCAAGGGTGGAGGCACACTCATAGCTCACACCCAAGTGGAGGGATAATCACAACTCACACCATAAACGGTCCCCCGTGGGAGAATATATTACCGGTGGCATATTTGCTACTTCCGGGATTTGAACACAAGACCTTCCACTTTGATACCATTTCAAACAACCACTTGATCTAAAAGCTCAAGCTGTTAGAGGATGGCGTATCAATGTATATTGAGGGACTTCAACAAATTATGATACTTAAAAAGTGCAACAAAGCAATATGTGCGTAGCTGATGATTCCCACTGCATTTAGAATGGGGCAAAGGTCCTAAATTCCAATTGCATCTACCGTAACTTGGGAGTCGCAACAAAGGCAATTGTGATAATATTGATTGGGCAAACATTTCTAATTGGATAGTGGATAAAGAAGAGGTTTTGTCATCATCTGGTTCCACTTCATTGCAACTTAGCTACCGCAATTTAAGCCTGTTCTACAACCAAACAAAGCCTAATTCAGTGATCGAAAATGAACCCTGATCCGACTTTTTGTTGAATCTATCACTACGGTGGGTTGCGTTTGAACAATAGTTGCATCAAGCGAGAAGCCAAGTGGATACAAATTCGGGTGCGGAAGCAGGGAAGTATCTGTTTCAAAATGTAAACAAGCATAATAAGTAGGAAAGCAGGAGCCCGAGTGAGAGTTCGAAGTGCGTATTAAAACAGGACCAGCACCTTGTTAGTAAGGATATTGCAGATAATGTTTTAACTGACCGACTGAGATTGCATGAAGTGCACACTACAATGGATGTGTGATGCCATAAAGAATTTCCCCATTGGAAAATCACGGCCACAATTTTCTTCCTGTAAATGGATAAAATGTAGCCAATGGTCCATAGATGCATCATACAAGTGCTCGGCCAGGAGATTGTACAGTACTGTTTGGGCTTCCAGTTTTTACAAGTTGGGCCTACTGTTCAGCGATCAAAACCATTGACATTATGGGCCCAACTGTATATGTCACATTTGCCAAACTCTATCTGACAAGAAAATCCTAAGCCTTTCAATAGGTAGTCGAAAAAGAAACAGTTAAGAAATGAAATACAACAGTGGTTCCCATTCAACCAATGGCCAAATCTTCTGTACCTACATCTTCAAATCCATAGGGCCCATTTGGGAGTTTCTATTTCGAATACCTGGATTCCAATCAAAGTGATTCCGAATCAATTGTGATTCTGAATTCTTCAGCTGTGTTGGCAGCTTGTATTCGGAATGCAGTGGAATCCAAAAATAGCAATGCGTTGAACTTATGTAGTATATTTACAAGAGTTTGAATTTGATTACTAAATCAACTTTAATATCCCTAATTAGTGTACATATGTGATGTTTGACACAATGATAGTAATAAGCCCATTAAAATATATACTTTGGCAAAAAATGATGAAATTCCAAGCCTCTAATGGGCCCAAGTACAGGATCACAACCGAGCGACTAACCAACGTTTTTTAATCGTAACTGCTCAGATCATTCTATTGATGTAATTTTAGTGATGCAGCTAATAATCTGATCGCTTTGGGATATCATCAGCAGGCCATATGTACAATGGATTTGTAGTCTAGAAACACCTATGTTACACATAAGATGCTCCAGCCTATGAAAATGAGCAAAGAAAAAGGAGAGGATTGGTAGTCCAAGCGAAAGGGAGAGATTGTAAAACTCAAACTGAGGATTTGAACTCCACATGAAATCCAAATAGCTTGCCAAATGACCTTGGGATTCCGAAGCCACTCCAATCCCGTCCAATACCCCCCAATCCACGATTCTAAACAACCCCTTAAGATTTTTATTTATTTATTTATTTTTGTTTGGGTGTGTTAGTCATCTGATGTGAGGCTCGTCATATCAATGGCTCCAATCAGTGGGCCTCGATTATACAACTAAAAGCATAAAAGATTGTACAATCTCTCAGCCCCGGCATTGCAAAATACCTCATCATCCATATACAGGACGCGGATTGCATCCGACTACTGGTCGGACCGTTAAGCGTCCGACCAGATCTGTGTGGGAGCCCACCGTGATGTATCTATTTATCCATGCCGTCCACCCCTTTTCTAAGATAATCCTAAGGTACGGGCCCAAAAATGAAGTAGATCTAATGGTTTAGTGGACCACCCTAAAGATGAATCTTGCATTTAATGCAACTTGTACTTATTGCTTTGTGCATTTAATGTGACCCAAACTTACTATCTGGTGTGGCCCACTAGACCCTTGGATCTGCTTCAGTTTTAGGTCAATGCCTTAATATGATCTTACAAGAGGGATGGACGGTGTGGATAAACGGATACGTCAATGTGGGCTCCCACACAGATCTGGTCAGACACTTAAAGGTCCGACCAGGGTTGGACGCAATCCGCGTCCCCATATACACTAGGGGGTGCAACCCAGGCAGCCCTACATGGCTTCCAGAGGACCCAACTGACAACCTGACCTCATCCAAATTCCACCCAAAGTATCCACCAGTATTAGAAAGGCCAGTATACCGAAAAACGACCTTCATACTTGCATTTGTGGAGGTTTGTGGGTGTCTGGTTGCTTGATGTAGCGTCAGCGCTACCTTTCGAGTTCCTTGTGTGATTCTCGGGACATGCATAAACATATCATGCATTCCCTGCATTTAATCAACTAGTTTAAGAGATTAATTGCCTTGTTATGTTGTCATTGTTTGTGCAAGCTTCTGTGGATAACATGTGTGACTTACTTAATATTTATGCGTTAGAGATAACATGCTTAAGAATAGTACACTAATGTAAACTTGTTTATAATTAAAATATCCTAAGTATAATCTTGGGGATATTTCTTCACTATGTTGGCATTTGACACCTTCCATTTGACATATACAGATGACTTAGGAATAGGACCGATGGTGGTGCGTTCAGGGCGTCCCAGTAGTCTTATAGCTTCATCTCATTGGTAGTTGAAATTTTTCTTCCCATTGCCTTTATTGTGATTCGTATAATTCTCATATTGGCTGACATTGCATTTAAATTGTACCTCTAATGTATTAGCCCTATATTTTTGAATTTAGTTGTCTCCATTTTGCCTTTGATCCGCTGATTGAAATGCATTACTTTGATTATTTGTGTATAGAATGAATGTAAACCTGTTAAGGACACATGTGAGAGCAATTTATACTCGCGACATTCCTAAACAAGCATTTTACTAAGTTAACACTCAAGAATTCGAGATCGGAGTCTCCATACTAGGATGCCGAATTTTTGGGGTGTTACACTCCCATGGAATTTACTGGCCTAAGCATACCTTGTTTCACCAACACAGATTGCGTATCGAGTTACTAGGCTATGGCATACCAAGTAAACTCTGTGGGGCCCATTGTGTTGTATGTGTCTTATATATGCCATCCATCTATTTTATCAGCTCATTTTAGGACATGATCCCAAGATTAAAGCATAACCAAAGCTCAAGTGGACCACATCACAAGAAATAGTGGGGACAATGATGTCCTTCCTAGGGCCCACAGTGTTGTTTATTTGTCATCGAACCTTTCCATAAGGACATAACACAAACATAAATGAAGGGAAACATAAAAATCAGGTTGATCCAAAACTTATGTGCCACCAGGAAGTTTTCAAGGTAGACTTTCAATTCCCATTGTTCCTATTCCCATTGTTCCTGTGGTGTGGTCCACTTGAGTTTTGGATATGCTTCAATCATGGCTCTTGCCCTAAAATGAGGGAAACAGATTGCGTGGTATGCCACATACCACCAACCACCATGGTGTGTCGATGTCACCAAGCTCTGTGGGCCCCACCATCCATTTTACGAGATCATTTTAGGGCATGGGCCAAAAAATGAGGCAGATCCAAAGCTCAAATTGACCACCACGGAAAGCAGTGGGGATTGAATGTCTACCATTGAAAAATTCTCGGGGGCCATAAAAGTTTTTTCCCTTCATCTAGGCCTATGTGACCTCATGAATAGGTTTGATGATAAATAAACATCATGGTGGGCCTTAGGAAGGTTTCAACGGTGAAAATTTGCCTTTAGTGGCGGGTCCACTTGAGCTTTGGATCTGTATCATTTTTAGGCACATGAGTCATGACCTAAAATGATCTCGCCAAATGGATGGATATTGTGGATATAATACATACATCAGTGTGGGGCCCACAGAACTTGGTGATGTCAACACACCACCGAGGTACGTGGTGTATGGCACACCACGCAATCCGCTTACTAAAATGAGATGGTAAAACAGATGAGCGGTGTGGATGAGACACATCCAAGTAGGCCCCACAGAGTTTACTTAGTACGCAATTCGAGACGTTGTTTCACTACCCTCTATCATTAAAAATAATAATAATAATAATAAAAACACAAACCAAAATACCATAAACAACCACTAAAATAAGCTACAATAACAAAAACACCCAGAAAAGTGAACAAATCACTCTTTAAGATAAGAGAAGGAAAAGAAAAATAATTCCAGAAATACCCCTCTAGAGGGTTCAAATTTACATCTAAGACATCCTTTTTCTTGCTCAAAACCCCAAGTTTCACCACCCTCCAGGCTCTATCCCAACTCCCAAGTATAAAAATAAAAATAAAAAGCAACGTACCGAAATCCTCTAAAACACCCAAGCTCTTTGGGGCCACATGTTTGTATACGTGAAATCCAGTCCGTCCATCAGGTGTGCTCCTCAATGCTAGCCACTGGGGCAAAAAATCAGCCAGATCACCAACTCAGGGGTGGGCCAGACCACACAGAAAAATGGGGATAGGACGCCAGCCATAGGTTTGTGTGAGGCCACCTGGTGTGTATCTTTCATCAAAACCGTTGATCAGGAGTGACTCGTCAGGAAGAAGAAAATATACCAAAATCAACTTGATCCAAAACTCATGTGGGCCATAAGAAATGAACTTAAGAGGTTTTAGGCGCAATTTTACATTGTTCACGTTGGTGTGGCCCATCTGAGGTTTTCTATCGGATGATATTTTGGATGGACGGTCATGATAAGGGTTATCATCTGATGGACGGAGTAGATTTCACATGCACAACATGATAGGCACAAAGGATTTGAATATTAAAACAGGTGTGGGAGACGATTCCGGTCCCACAAAAAGTCACTAAGCATAAACAACCACAAAACAAGCTAAAATTACAACTCAAACCACGAAAGAGAAGCTTTAGAACTAACGAAAAACAAACCCAATTACAACAACATACAGAATCTCTGTGGAAGAAGAAATTGAAAGATTAAAAAACCTCCAAGTAGACTTAAATTACGAAAATGCTATTAATATAATCAGAATTTTTCGAACTTCATGCTTGCACCTTATAAGATCTCCACCGTTGATCGTAGGAAAAAAAGATGGGTAATAGGAGGGAAGGAAAAAAAGAGAGAGGCTCAGATGTTTTGACGGGGAGGGGATTAGGTGATGCCCCTGACTCACCCAACACGGTACGGCCCTGACCGTGGGGCCCACCTTGATGTATTTATTTATATCCAAGCCGTCTATTCGTTTTTCCAGATCATTCTATCAATTAATACAAAAATTAAACATATGAAAATCCCAGGTGGACCACACCACATGAAATAGTGTTGATTGAACCCTTACCATTAAAAACTCCCTGGGGCCCACAGTAACGCCAACTGTAATGTTTATTTTCCATCCAATCTGTTGATAAGGTCACACAGACCGGGATGAAGGAGAAAAACAAATATCAGATTGATCGAAAGCTTTTTTGGCCCGCAAAGTTTTTTAATGATCATTCACCAATTTTTCATGTGGTGTGGTCCATCTCAGATTTGGATCAGTTTATATTTTTGGCTCATCGACTAAAATGAGATGAAAATATATATGGACAGCGTGGATATACAATATACACACACTAAGGTTGGACATACAATCAGGACCGTACCGTTTGGGTGAGACCGGGGACGCACCTAACCCACTACCGTTTTGACGAGACTGGAAGAGAGTTGGAGAAGGGTGCGGAGTAGCTGCTACCCTAACCGTGTGGGGACCACCTTGATACTTTTTCTATATCCCCTCCGTCCATCTATTTTGATGTTTTATTTTAAAACAAAATAAAAAATATTAAGAATATATAAATCTCAAGTGGACCACACCACTATATAGTGATTAATGACCATTAAAAACTTTTTGTGGGCCACATAAAGTTTTGGATCAATCTGATATTTATATTTTTCCTTCAACCAGGTCTTCTTGATATTATCAACAGGTTGAATGGAAAATAAACGTTAACAAAACCTTACGATGGGCTCTTTGGAATTTTTAATGGTGAGGCACTCAATCATTACTCTTTACTGTGGTGTGGTCTATTTGAGAATTTTATTTTTTAAATTCTTTTTAAAAAACTATAAAATGGTCTTTATAAACGTATGGACGGCGTGGATATACAAATATATAATTAATGTGGACCCCACTGTAAGAACAACCACCCACTGTGCTGTTACCCGGGTAACACTAACACCTAATCCGCTCCCGTGGGAGAACGGAATGGCAGAATGAGAAAAAGTTTGATACTCCAGCAGAGTGTGACAAATGATACTCTGCCACTTAAAAATAACTTGAAAATCGCATAAGTGGCATACAATACTGTCAAAAAAATTATGTTTCTCAGTTTATAAGAATAATGAACCAAAAATCACTGCTTATTTGATTACCTGACTATGGGAGTGCTGGACTAAATGTAAAAATATCCAATGGTCCAATTTCAACAAATAAGGTTCAACGAATCAAATGTTATGGTTTTTGAAACAATATGATTTTTCTACCATAACTTGAACACAGAGTAATCCACAATTTAAATGGTTTAAAATGGGCTATTATATTTCATGTGTACAGTAAATTAGTGCATGTGTATCAAGATTCATACTCTACTAGAGTAACATATTACTCCCGTGGCAGAATTGGTACCGTCGCGACGAAGGAACGGGAGCGGATAGCTGTTGCCCGGGTAACAGCTTAGTGGGTGTTACCCTAACAGTGTGGGGCCTACCTTGATATATTTTTTGTATATCCACACCGTCCATCTTCTTTTCCATCTCATTTTATAAAGATATACCAAACCTTAAGAATATTCGAATCTAAGGTGAATCATACGGCTAGAAAAAATCATCATTGTTTCCTTTAGTGTGGTCCACCTTAAATTTTTTTAAGGTTTGGTATAAAACGGGAAGGATAAACGGATGAACGGCGTGGATATAAAAAAATCATCAATGTAGGCCCATAGTAAGGGTAACACTCACTAAGCTTTCACCCTATTAACAGCTAGTCCGCTTCCGGTTTCCCGAAGGTAAGACCGAATTTGGTCAGGCAGTGGTGACCGTGGGGCCCACATTGATGTATTTTTTATATATCTACTCCGTACATACGTTTTTAAATATCCTTTTAGGTGGTGTTTTCAAAAATTAGGTAGATCCAAGTCTCAAGTGGACCACACCAAGAGAAATAGGGCGATTGCCAATTAAAAACTTTCTTCCGGGCCACTGACGTACAGCTATCTAGAAGAGATCAATTAGGTGTTACCTCTACCTGGGGCCCACCTTGATGATTCTGTATATCCACGCCGTCCATCCGTTTCTCCCGACCATTTTAGGGTGGCATATGAAAATTTATACAGATCTAAATCTCAGGTGGACCAGACCACAGGAAAGAGTGTTTATTGAGCGCCTCACCATTAAAAATTTCAAAGGGTCCATAGTAATGTTTCCTTAATGTTCATTTTCAATCCAACCTGTTGATAATGTAAAGAAGATCCAGATGAAGGGAAATTAGAAAGATCAGACTGATCCAAAACTTTTGTGGCCCACAAAAAGTTTTTAATGGTTATTGATCACTCTTTCTATTGGTATGGCTCACCTGAGATTTGAATCTTCTTGTGATTTGGGATCGCGTACTAAAATGAGATGGAAAAACATATGGACGGAGTGGATATATAACAAATATATCAAGGTAGGCCCCACACGGTAGGGGTAACACCCACTGAAAGGTGTTAACGAGGGAAATAGCTAATTCGCTCCCATCTAGAACATCCGAACTATGGGTCTTATCATGGATGATATCTGGAATCGTACTGATGAAGAAATCCTAACCATCCAAATGACGACTATCAAATGGATAGTGAAAATTAAAGATATCGAGCGGTCCAAATTCAAAGGAAGAGATCAGGTAACTGTCATCATCTTATAAGCTCATTTTCAGTTACTTTTCCTCCTCAACTGGGCCAGCTATTTTGCGCGGTCCGGATTCTCCGTACAATGATGCCATTTGTACATTTGAAGAGTCACCAACATTTTTAAATGGTGCAAAACTAACTCAGAGTCTTACCATAAATGATACCATGGCCCCACCTTTAGCTGGGCAATGCACACAGGGGTTAGTGCATCTCCTTAGCAATCGAACCTAAGACGTGTTGTTGAAACGCTTAGGCATCTTGCAGCGGTGGTAGCAGTAGAGACACAAGAATCGAAAACGCTTAGAGCCAGTGGTACGTGGGCTTTAAAGGGATTAAGTAGACCTGGCAAAATTCGACCCGACCCGCTAACCCAACCCGAACCGCCCCGACTCGGATTTTTTTAGTTTAGGGTTGGAAAATTTGACCCGAATTCAATTTTTGGGTTGACCCAACCCGACTCGGATTTTTATGGGTTGGGTTAGGGTTAAAGGTGACCCGACCCGACCCGACCCGAATCATATAAGGGTTAAGTAGATTTCACACACCCTGCTAAATGATGAACGTAGTGGATTTCACTTCTGATACAAGTAGGCCCCATTTTTATTGATTTTAGAAACCGGATGAACAATACATAATAAATACATAAAAGATGGGCCCCATGGTAAGGCCGCACTATCTTAGGTGTGGTCGGGGTCTCACCTAATCCACTTTCGCCAGGACATACCTAGAGGGGTACGGATCTGCTAGTCCAAGCAAATGATGGTTTCAAAGCTCTGTGGGTCCCACTATGAATGTATTTTTTGATCCAGCTGGTCCATACATTTTTTCATCTGATTTTAAGTTACTGGCAAAAAAATGAGACATAAAAATCTCAGGTGGACCACACCATAGGAAAACGGTAGAGATTGAGCTTCCACGTGGATGTCCGTGGCAAATCCACGGAAGTTTTGGATCAAGCTGATATTTGTTTTCCCTTCATCAATGTCTGCGTGAGCTTGTGTACACGTTGGATGAAAAATAAACATCACTTCAGGTCTTAAAAAGTTTCAACGGTGGAAATCATTATACCCACTGTTTATTGTGGTATGGTCCACCTGAGTTTTGGATATGCTTCAATTTTGGTGTCAACCCCTTAAATGATCTGTAAAAGCGGAAGGACGGTGTAGATAAACTACATACATTTACAGGGCCCAACTGAGTTTACTCATACGATAAGACTGCACTTAGTAACTCAGGACGCAATCTGATTTCCAAGTTGGGCGCTGGCGAGAAAAATTTTGCTACACCCGCAAGTTAGCTACGCTAGCTACACCGGGTGTAGCAATGACCCACCATGATGTATGTGTTGTATCCACGCCATCCATCCATTTTGTGAGATCATTTTAGTGCATGACACCAAAAATGAGGCAGATCAAAAGCTCAAGTGGACCCAGCAAAGAAAATGGTGGGGATTGAACGCCAACCATTAAAAGATTATTGGGGGCCACTTGAGGTTCAGATCTGCCTCATTTTTGGTTTCATGGCCTAAAATGATGTCGCCAAATGTATGAACGGTGTGGATCCAACACATACATCATTGTGGGGTCATCGCTACAACCGGTGTAGCTAGTGTAGCTAACTCGTGGGTGTAGCAAAATTTTTCTCGGCGCTGGCCGACTCTTTTCTAAAAAGAGATATTCTGTCCCCTTTTCCAGCCTTGAGTTGATTAAACGGACAGCTTCCGTTTCTGCTTGATGTGGCCCACCATTGGTGGTCATGTGTTTGATCTAAGTCATCCATCATGTCCAACGCATATGTTTGACCAAACCCTAGGAAGTGGCCCTCGCTTCTATTCATTGTAAGGTCCGCAGTGCAAAGCTGAAGTTGGGATGTCGAAATAAGTTTTGTCTTTTAAGCAGTCTAATTATCCCTTGATCGTGATCGGTGTGGGCCACAGTTAGATGAGCTGAGCCTTCCATCATGTCTGGGAGTCGAATCCAAGCTGATATCTGCCAGGACCTCATGTTGAAACTCTCGATTGGAGGCTAAAGTCCAGGCACAAAGTGCCGAGTGCGGCCGTTTACCTGAAACGTAAACTTTTCGTTTCTTCGATCTGTGGCCTACCTAAAGTTTGGATTTGACTTATATTGAAAACTCATGTCCTGATAAAGTTTGGAAAAACATATGGACGAAGTAGATCTCACAGATGAACCCCTGTGGCCATACTTCCAATCCATGCATGTGCACTGGTGGAGGTGCACCAGCGGCGCACCAGACCTGGGCCTCAACCAATCGGGTGCTGCCCCGATAACTTCCTGATAGAGGAAGGTTTCCTCCTTCCTTTCCGTTTCTCCATCCTGCGGGCGTTTTCAACATACGCCGGTACAAGCGTCCGTGCATGTCATTGTGGCCCACCATCACAGACCAACTCAACGATCTGAGCCGTCCATCATATAGGACCTTTGATTCATACCAGAATCCAATCATCACCACATGTGAATACACCCCTGCATGTGCACAATTTCTGGTGCAAAGTGAGATGCGCGGGAGAAATTTTCTCGAAAATGGCAGTTCCGTTTCTGCCCGATAGCTGGCAAATCCGAGAGATCTTTTCTCTCTTAATCATAGTCATATGTTCAACAAATCACAGCCATTCATTTTAGGGCATGCAGCTGATAAGGTGAGGCATTCTTAGTTCTCGCAATAGGCTTCCGTTTCCAGCCACTTCTGCCCAAACCGGAAGGAGTGTGGGGGAAGAGAAAAGAATAACAGAGAGAGAGCACCTCTTCCCAAACCGGAAGGAGTGTGGAGAGAGAGAGAGAGAGAGAGAGAGAGAGAGGAGAGTGATTGTGTGCTGTTGGGTTCCAGTAAGCTTTGGGCCAGCTGTTGGGCATAGTTGCTTGGTAGAAGCAAACCGAGTGGGGTGTTGTTCACGCTTCCAAAATCGAGCCGGGCCAGCCATCGCCGTGGTACAGGCATTGCTGGGACAACCATTTGGCCGTGGGCCATTTCAAGTAGCAATCTCAATCGTTGGAACGTCCAACTTGCCGGTTTCCCCCAAACCAAAAGCCTATCTAGTGGATTGAAATTCATCCCAGGTTCATCATATTGATCTAGTTGGGGAATTGAATCCGAATCAGACATCAAATCTGCTCATTAGGAATTTAGGATTGCACCATCCTTAGGACTCTTGATACATTCAAGTCCATTCGGTTTTACTTGAGAAGGTGATGATTCCTTTCCTTAGGCTTTCCACCCATTTGTTGGTTGAGTAATAATTTCTATTTTAATTCTTGTTATTAAATGATTTATGCTAATAGCACGCTTAGTCATTATATGAGTTGAAACATGCTTAGTTTGTACTTGAGTTGATTATACCTATTGGTTACATAAATCGATATATTTAACTTGTGCTTAGCTCAAATACCTTGATGTTCATATGAATAATTGATATAGATTTATGTTGCAAAGGCTACTTATATGCTAGAGCATGTTGATTGGAATAAACTCTCACATCTTTGAATTATTCATGTAGTTAGCTTTGTCTCTTCAAGTTATGATGGTTCTCTCTCATTTAATAAGCCATTGTTATTCTTTTTAATTATCACAAACAGAGGTTTTACTGGGTATTTTAATTTACCTTGCAGTGGTCTAATCATGTTAGTTTTACTGGATAGTGATAATGATGATATTGAAGTTATTGAAAAAAATTCTATAACCGAGGCAATATCCAAACGATCAAGAAAAAATCGTTCTAGTGTTTGGGACGAATTTGAAGTGATAGTCATTGGACAAGATGGCAGGAAAAGAGCCAAATGTAATCATTGTGGTCAGCAATACATAGCCGAGGGTGCCTATGGAACTACCAACCTAAAACGGCATTTGAAATCTTGTGTACGACGAACAAATAAAGATGTGCGACAAATGTTCTTGTCATCTACGAGTGGACAAGCAGGTGGCTCTTTAATTTTGAAACCCTCCAACCTTGATCAAGACGTATTTCGTGAGTTAATGGCGAAAGCTATAGTAAAACACAACTATCCATTTCAGATAGTGGAGCATGATGGGATGAGGGACATTTTTACTTATCTTAACCATGATATCAAAAATATAACTCGCAACACGGCAAAAGCTGATGTCTTGAAATTATATAAGAAACAAAAAAAGAAAGCTCAAGAATCATTGAAAGAAATGCCTGGAAGGGTCAATCTTACTTCAGATCTTTGTACCTCCATTACAACGGATGGATATATTTCCATCACAGCACATTTTATTGACAAAGAATGGAGGTTACAGAAAAGGATTTTAAATTTCAGAGCGATGGCGCCTCCACATTCGGGTGTCGCTATTACTGAAGTAGTGTCTACTTTATTGAATGAGTGGGATATAGAAAAAAATATTTTCCATCACATTAGACAATGCGTCATCGAATGAGAGGTTTGTTGAATGTTACAAAGGCCAACTAATGCTAAAGAATGCACTATTATTGGATGGTGAGTTCTTTTTTGTGCGTTGTTGTACACATATTATAAATCTTATAGTGCAAGATGGTTTGAAAGAAATTGATGAAGCTGTTGTAAAAGTTCGAGAAACCATCAAGTATATCAAAGGCAGCCAACTAAAAAAAAAAAAGTTTGATGAGTGTGTTAAACAATTTTCTTCTCAAAGTAAAATGGGATTGCGTCAAGATGTACCAATTAGGTGGAATTCAACATATTTAATGTTGGAGAGCGCAATTACACATCGCAAAGCAATATGTCATTTGAAGTTGTGTGATGCAAATTATACATATTGTCCCAGTAACATGGAGTGGATGGTCATTGAAGAAATTGCAAAATTCTTGAAGATTTTTTATGATGTTACAAATATGTTTTCGGGAACCAAATATCCAACGGCAAATTTATATTTTTATAGCGTGTGGCAAATTGAAATGTGCATTAGTGAAGGGATGCAAAGTTCACGTGGATTCATTAAAACGATTGCATGGCAGATGAGGGACAAGTTTGATAAATATTGGGATGATTATAATATTCTATTTGCTATTGCTGTTATTCTTGATCCTCGATATAAAATGAAGTTAGTTGAGTATTGTTATGTCAAGCTTTATGGCATTGATGATGCTGAGTCATATATAACACGCATTCGTAAGAAGTTAGATGAGCTTTATAAAGAATATGCACATCACTCTTCAACAGCCCCATCAAGTACACAAGACGTTCCCTTAGCTTCGAGTGCCAGTTTGAATAGCTTCACTGATCCATTGCAAGTATTTTTATTTAAAAAGTTAACTTTCATGTTCATTATAATTTAATGCATTTATATCTTCATTTAACTAATACATATTTTATTGACATATAATGTAGGAATTTAAGAATTTTTCTAAATCCACAAAGTCAAAATCAGAGTTAGATTTGTATTTGGACGAGCCTCTTTGTGAACAAGAAGATTTTAATATTTTAAAAGATTGGAAGCGCAGTCAATACTGTTACCCTCAACTTGCTACAATGGCTCGAGATATATTGGCTATTCCTATTTCAACTGTTGCTTCCGATTCAGCATTTAGCATTGGAGGGAAGGTCCTTGATCAAACTCGGAGTGTTCTTACATAAGAAAATGTTGAAGCATTAATATGTACAAGAGATTGGTTGTATGGGTCAGAAGGTAACTAATTTTATTACCAAAATTAATTCTATTTGATATTTTGTTAGTGAATGAAATAAATTATTATTTTTCTTTTTCAAAATAGATAAACTGATTGATGATGATATTGATGACGCGATAAGAATCGACGTGTCCGAAGCATCATCCCATAACTCTAACGGCATTGATGCTTAAAGAGGTATGCTTTAAATCTGCACTCCATTCTCCATTTATTTTTCTCTTTCAGTATTTGCATGATAGAAATACTTTATAAAAAAGTTTTGATTTTTTTTTTTTTTTTACATATAGGTAACTTACATACCTATTAAACATAGATGGTTTGGTTTTCAATTGAATGCTAGTGTTT
Organism: Liriodendron chinense; assembly: GCA_003013855.2. Taxonomy (NCBI): domain Eukaryota; kingdom Viridiplantae; phylum Streptophyta; class Magnoliopsida; order Magnoliales; family Magnoliaceae; genus Liriodendron; species Liriodendron chinense. The sequence goes on along the minus strand of ML058427.1, from coordinate 196,268 downwards.
TATGCATCTAGTTTAATTTACAAATTGGTTAGTTGATCATTAAAATGTGGGTCAACCCGACCCGACCCGGTTAAATTTGGGTTGGGTAAGGGTTGGGAGAATCCAACCTGAATTCAATTTGGGTCGGGTTAGGGTTGAGGTGGAAATGACCCGACCCGAACCTGACCCGACCCGACCCATTGCCACCTCTAGGATTAAGTGGGATGAAATTCCATTTGGTTCCGTGCAAATTCCATAGGAGGATGGGATTAAGTTGAACGGAATTGCATTTGGTCTCATGGAGGATTTATGATGGATTTTGAAATCCACTACATGAGAGGCCCCATATTGATGCATCTGTTTTATTCATACTAACATTTGAGTTGTATCTGTGTGAAAGTGACCAACATCAATTATGAATCTCGTATGTTGATTAGAAATCCATCATCCACCAAATAAGGTTTTGCTTAATATGGTGTTTTTGATTGAGGAAGAGCCAGATCCCAAACATAGGATTGGATGGTCAAAATATCATGGTACTTCTATACATGCAATCATTGTGCAATAATGGTGTTAATCCCATCTAATGCAATTCCATACCATTAATTAATCCCATGGGCCAAACAAGCCCTTATAAAAGTAGATCAAAGGCTCAAGTGGACCAAACAAGCCCTTATAAAAGTAGATTGAAGGCTCAAGTGGACCACACCACATGAAGTAGCGATGCCCAAATGCAGGATTTCTAATAGATTTTGAAATCCACTACATATGTGGGCCCCATATTGATTCATGTGTTTTATTAACGTTTGTGGGTAAATCCGAGCTGACCTTAGGTCACGAGGAAAGCCCGTAGTCCAACGGGGTACGGGACCTCAAGCTCATACACTAAATCCGACCTGAGACTACGCCGAGGACAAGAGCAGAGGCCGATCTGAGACTAGGTTGATGACAAGAATCGAGGTTTCAACAGGCCGACCTGAACCTATAGGACGACCTGAGGTCACTCACACAAGATGACTTACGAAGTGACGAGCTCAGGTGACAAGCTCCATCGATCAATGAGCTTGCAAGATGATGAGCTCAGCTGATGAGCTCTTTCGATGAGCTCTGTCCCTAGGCCGTCCAAGCGCATGACACCATAAAGGAGCGCGACAGATCAAGGATGAGCCCGAATAAACCGAACATGTCTCCGGGAGTTACGGCCTTACAACCACAAATGCCGAGATCTTAGGCTTCAACCAGGAAAATAGGCAAAAGATCTGGAGAATCATCAAGAAATACGGGAACATCTCCCATAACTACGGAACGGCCCAAGGATCGCGTTGATCCGAGAATCCCTCCTCTGAACTTACGGACTTAAAAAGAGGATACAACTCTGCAACCTAAGTCTATAAATGGACACGTCATCTTCATTATCAAGGTACGATACAAAAACTGATCGAAAAAGAGATTTTTAATCTTTCACGATCAAACTAACTTAGGCATTGGAGGGCTTACGGCTGGACCCCAGCCACCTCCCTTAGCTTTCTTTTATGTTCAACAGGATTTAAGAAACCTTCAATCCAGATCTAGATTGCACACCTGCAGGAAATCAGTTGCATCCATCTGTATAAGGTGGAGGTTAAGCCACCTCATCTGGTAGCGATGAAGGTCACATCATGTCATCTGCTGACCAGTTGGAGGTCACCTCATCTTGTCTGTTGACTAGTTTTAAGCATCAACATTCATGTTGGCATTTGAGTTGTTTACATGTGAAAACATGTGAAAGCTGTTGACCAGTTTTCAGCATCAACATTCATGTTGGCATTTGAGTTATATACATGTGAAAGTGACCGACATCAGTTATGAATCTGGTTTGTAGATTAGAAATCGAAAGTGACCGACATCAGTTATGAATCTGGTTTGTTGATTAGAAATCGAAAGTGACCGACATCAGTTATGAATTTGGTCTGTTGATCAGAAATCCATCATCCACCAAACAAGATTTTGCTTAATGGTGTTTTTGCTAGAGGAGAATCTGATCCCAAACATAGGATTGGATGGTCAAAATATCATGGTACTTAGGCCTGGCAAAATTCCACACAACCCACCAACCCGCGGGAAACCCGAACGAAAAATTCAATATTCGGGTCCGGCCTTATCGTGTTGGGTCACTAACGGGTTGACTCATCAAGACCCGTGAAGATAACGGGTCGGGTTAGTATTTTACCTGCAAACCCATTTAACCCGTTGGTGAGGGCATTTTGGTCATTATTTTTACTGTGGTGAGAAATCCCTAAAAAGCTAAGATAGCCAATAAGACTCTCTCTCCCTCTCACTCGAGAGTTTTCTCCTTCTTTCTGTCTATGGCCCCACACGGCCACGCTCCAAAATCTCTGTCGAATTGAACCCCTTTCCCATCTCTCTACCCACAAAAGCACGGCCCATTATTTAACGGGTTAAACGGGTTGGGTTGCGGGTAACCCATTAAATTAACGAATGGGTTTGGATTTCTAGATTTTGACCGTTTCTTAACGGATCGAGTTTTGGTGAGGGCATTTTTTATAGGACACGGATACAATACGACACGAACAGGATTCAACACAGCCGTTGCCAGGCCTAATGGTACTTCCGGACATGCAATTATTGTGCAATAATGATGTTAATCTCATCCAATGCAATTCCAGAACATTTATTTATCCCATGGGCTAAACAGACCCTTATAAAAGTAGATCGAAGACTCAAGTGGACCACACCACATGAAGTAGCGACGCCCACCATTGAAATCTTCCTAAGGCCGACCCTAACGTTTATATGCCATCCTACCTATTCATAAGGTCACATAAACCTAAATTAAGGGAAAGCACAAATCTTCTGGACCGCTAGAAGTTTCCAATGGTAGGAATTTAATCCCTAATGTGTGGTCCACTTGAGCATTGGATCTACCCTAAAAAATATGGAAAAATGGATGGACAATGCGGATAAGACAAATACATCACGGTGACCCCTGAGAGCCTAGACCATACAACCCAGTAACATAAGGTAACATGTGTGGATAATTTCATTGTAACTGAGAATTGTGAAGCAAGGATAGATAAAACTGAGCTTGTTTTCCAATTCGAGGTCAGTGACTGATACAATAGCGGGTGCCCGGGCCCTAATGATACAATAGCGGGTGCCCGGGCCCTAAAATACCGAATTTTGCAAACATGGGACTTGAACACTGGACGTCTTGCTCTGATACAATATTACTGAGCTCGAGCTGTTACGGAACGTCAAAACAAGGTATATCAGGGAGTTTGCTTACGCCCCCAACAACTTTCCTCTATTCCACTCAAAATGGACTGGATTTCTGCATTTTCCAAACACTGCTGATTTCAGAATAGAAGTCTACACCATTTAAATGCAGAGAATGGATATTTCTGAACTCGGTCTAACTGAAAAGTGTAGTAATTTGAAGATAAAAGAGGTTCTCAAAGATTTCAATACACCACTGAGACAAGCAAGTGCCTCCACAGATGCGTCTAGTTCTGACATTCCAAAAAATCGTGAAGTGAAACCCACAAAACCCACAATTTTTTGGGTTTGTTAAGTGAAACAAACCCAAAAATCAGGCTGAGTCGACACTCAGGTGCCCCATTAAATCATAAATAGAAACCTCTACATTCATGTGGTATAGCCAGCCTGAGTTTTGAAATACTCTGATTTTTGGGTAATTCCTTAATCCTGATGCGCATCAGATGAATCGATCGAATGGCAAATAAACACCATGGTGGGAGCCCGGTCCATGAGGTGCATCACCCCTTGTTTAGCCTTTGATCCAAAAGATCAGGCTGATTCCACACTCAGATGGGCCACCCCACAAAATTATACCTAAAACCTCTAAATTCATGTGGTATAGCCCGCCTGAGTTTTGAAATACCGTATTTTTTGGGTAATCCTTTTATACTGATTAGGCCATCAGATGAAGGGCTTGGATAGCATATAAACACCACAGTGAGCATCCAATCCCAACTTTTTCCCTGGGTGTGGCCTACCTTAATTATTGATGGTCATGATTTTTGGGCTTGAAGGTGAACATGAGGCAGCTTACCTGATGGATGGCATAGATCTCATGAAACTCACCCATGTCCATGGGGCTCTCGGTGCGTGAGGTACCCAGCACAAGTCATGCCAGTGCAGCTCTTAGCATATCATTGTTATAAATTCTGTTTACATGATTTCCAAATGCATGCCTTTTGCATGCAGTACAAAAGATTTGTTGTCCATCAGTTTAGGGCCCTGTCTCATCCTAAACTCCCTCAGTTTCAAAGGAAATATTTACACCAACAAAATGATGTTAGTTACAAGCATACAACTTTCAAATTTCACACAATCTCCCTATCTTAGTGTGATGAAGACAAAGACGTCACTCTAATTTTTCTTTTCTTTTCTTTTCTTTTTTATAGTGGAGTAATCACCCTTCAAAAAAAAAGTGGAGTCCTGCATCAAGGAGACCTTCAAACAAGTTGGAAGTAATCAAGCTATGAAAACTCCACGCAAAAGAGCATAGCACTTGAAATGAAAGAAAGATGAACTAACCTCAGCCTTTTTTATTCTTCAATCGCTTTGAAACGTATTGGATGACCTCTCTTAGAGTGGCTTTCCTTTTTTCAGTGAAGTTCCAGAGTTCTTGAATTGGGTATCTCCCACTTGAGTTGTACTCATTAAGCTCCAACAAGGCTGTAGTTACAGCCGTGTAGACTTCGTCACCCCATTCTTCCTTAAGCACTTTTAACTTTTCATCATTACCATCTATTATCTCCTATACCACAAAAATCATAGTCAGCACACACAAAAACACATAAATCTCAAATATAAATCAAACTCTCTTATCATAAATTAGGAGTACGATTCAAAATGCAAGGGATGATAGTAGGTGACAGAAACCAGATGCTTCTGGAGGGTATTATAGATAATAGTACATAGGTGGGGCCCATGGTTCAGTTATCCAAACTGTTGATCTGATTGACCCCACTACTGATTTCCACGCCCCAAAGTTCTTCACAAGATCCTAGTAATCTGATATTTGGCCATTTCTCAATTAAAATCGACCGTTGTTGGAACTCTTTTTCTTAACCATCTATTTAGAGGACAATGGTTACAGGATTATACCATCAAGAAGATTTTGATGATGATCTCAGATGGGACCATCAGATCAACAGCCTGGATCAGTGGACCACTAGGCCCCATTTGTAAAAACTGAAATCTTGGGATCCAATGCACATTCTCTGGTCATGCTTCTATATAAGATATTTTGTTGGGTAAACTCCCAACAGCTTATATTTTGAGAATGGAGAAAAATGACCAAGGATGAAATGTCAAATTTTAGTAATATGCTTAGGCTGTCAATGGGCCAGGTTGGCTCACTTTGGGCTGGCATGTCAAGCCATGGGCAGCGGACAGGCCCAGGCCTATTCAAGCATGTTTATTCATCAGGTCAAGCTTGGTCTTTGTTAGCAAGGTTTAAAATCATGGGCCACACAGGCAATCTGGTTTTTTATGAACGGGTTGGATGACATATAAACACCATGGTGGGCACCACACAATCTGGTTTTTTTATAGCATGCATGCTGTCCCCATTGTTCCCTGTGTTTGGCGCACCTAACGAACAGGGTGGATTTTAGACCACACCAAGGTGCCCTCACATAGCTAATGGTACACCATGGACCAGATGAGTCGCACAGGGGTGACTCAATCTGCATCGCCCTGACTCGGATTATCGGAACCAAGTCGGACGAGCTGGGGGCAATACAGGATAAGTTCTCCCCTGTATACTCATGGGCCCTCTGTATCGAATTAGACCAAATTGGTATGCGTTGGGTGATACATACTGATACACGAGGCACCATTATGAGAAAAGAAGAAGAAGAAGAAAAGAAAAGACAACAAACACACTTGAAGCTTTCCATCAGAGGTGGTCATTTTGAAAGGATGCCAGCTTGCATTGTTAACAAGCTCTTGCCATGAAGTGCACATCTCAGCTGCTTTGGCATTGGCTTCTCCGGATGGAAATTTTTGGTGGCATGCATTACGAAAAGGCATCCCATTAAGATCTCCCAATCTCTTGATCCCAATCGAACCACGACCCCTCTTCACATCACTTAGACCCTGTAAGCAAAAGGAGGATGGAGTATTGGTCTGTAACCTATGTTTCTTGAGTTCTTATGAAAGGTTAAGGAGAATGCGAGAATTGATCTACCATGGCATGTGACCTTTGTGAAGCTCCATGAGAGCATGCCAAAACACTTTGTAAGTGTGGCACTTGTATATGGATAGTTGATTCGGTGATCCATAATTTGGATGGGAGATATCCCAAGAAACAAGGCAATCTAGTCATGGTAGGCACTTGATCAATGACCATCTTTAACTCAAACAACCAGCAAAACTCCAAACTCAAGAGCATATCTTACAACAATAGGATGATCAATGAGGCAAATTTTGACCTCCATGTGGTGCCCCACCAAATCAACAATCCCAATCACCATAAAATTTTCCATTTATATGGTGGAAGTGCACTTCATAGAACTTGTAAGAAATATATCATAATAGTAGCATTCCTCTCTTTAGAAGAAAAAAGAATGCAAATGGGTAAATAAAGACCATGTCAAGTTATGAGGAATATACAGATTCAAAGAGAGATCATAGATACATACTTTAATGAATTCTTTGCGTGCTTCTTGTAGCTCATTGTTACTCTTGTGCTCTCTATCAACAAGAGGATGATATTCTTCTTCCAATTCTTTAATTTCATTTTTCCTATCTTCAAGTTCTTTGAGTAAAGAATCTATATCTTTCCCATCATTGTCACCTCCCACACATTTTGGCACCTTCAACTTTCCTTTCATCAACCGTAACTTTTGTTTCACCTGCTTTTTACAAATGGGGAAGCAATTTGCAATTGTACAAAATATGAAAACAATGATAATAAAGTTCTAATCAGACCTGAAGTTGAGACTTATTGATGCAGGGGCATGCGATGGCCTAACCCTAGATGCATGTATATTCAATTGGAAGATTTTCAAATAATAAAATTAACAGCTAATTGTTTTCAATCAGAGGAAACTAACAAATCTCAACACAGAGATGAGATCTGGATCATGCCTCTTAGCATAAGAATCACGTAAAACTGTAAAATACGGAGGATCTAGGGATATGAGGATATCTCAGATCTAGCATAGACCAGTCCACAGTTAAGTTTGGATCCGGTTCTCATGGCTAGGTATCCCTCTTTTCCGATCGTACCAAAAGAGGTAGATTCAAGGAAGAACAAATATGATGGGGAAGCAATAGGTTCTAGATGAAGGATAGCACAGATTATGAAAATAGAAAAAAAAAAAAAAAAAAAAAAAAAAAAAAAAAAAAAAAAATCCGTACCTTTCCTACACCTTGAAGAATTAGAGATGAGAAAAAAATAAAAACCGGGGTGGAATCCTCAACACCCAAGGGCCAATCCTGAAACCCTAATCTCTTGAAATAAGCAGAAGATAAGCAGCCGAATTTTCTATTCATTCAATAATTTCGAAATAGGGTTTTTCACAGTATATATAAGCTAAAAAATAAAAAGTGCACTAAAGTGCCCGAAAACAAAAGAAAATAACAAAAAAACGCTTAAAAGTAAATCCACTCCACGGTCCAGTCGTCATAATGCTCATGCGCGATCCTGTAGCTCGCGAACTCGTAACGCATCAGAAAATGGGTCCAATGGGCCCGGCGTCCATCCACATCAGTTCATCTACTCCAACACTCGATATGTGACGTCGCCTCCTCTAGTACACTCTAAAGGGTGCACCACTGATGTCTGCATCACTTGTATTTACTAATCATACTTAAATGTGTATCTTCCAGTGAGAATAGAACTATGTAAAAATAAATGCTTTGATATAAGAAAAAGAAGTCGATGGTGGTTTAGCAGAACAAGCATGCTTTGATTTCCATTAATATAACTCCAATTCATAACTTTGATATCAACAATTTTGTTGGTCACAAGAAGTCTGGGATGCTGATAATGTGGTTAATTAGAAGTACAAGCATGATTTGAATTCCATTAGTATTTAGAGATTTTTACTGCAAAATTCCTCACTAATTATTATTTTACCAAATAGTGCCTAGCCTAACTGGAATTCCAGGGAGGTGTTTTTCGAGGGATAAAATGACCATAATGCCCTTTTATTTTTATTTTTCTTTATTTCTTTGTTCTTTGAAAAGTTGTAAAGTCAAGAATTGTTGGCTCACATTGTCAGTATGACATCCAACCCATCCAACAAATGTAACTAATGATAATAATCAGATGAACCAAAAATCTGGATGATCCATGGGGCACCCCATAAAAAAAGAATGGACACTACCCAAAAAATATCTAGATTCATGTGGCCCCATCTGATGATTTGACCGGCCAAATCTTTTGGTTCGTCTGATCTTCATGGTGGAGTGCATATGTTGGATGTTGTACACATGACATGTGGACCCCACAATTCTTGACTTCACCGCTTTTTAAAGAAAATTAATTGAGGACATTTTGGTGGTTCCTCCCTAAAAAGCACCGACTGGTAATTTCAATTAGCAGGGGCATTATTTAGTAAAAAGAAAACTCCCACGGAACTATGGTAAAAATCCCTAGTATTTACGAGAATTTACAATTTGTAACTTAGATATGATAATAGTGTTAGCATCAAGAAGTTTGGGACGTTGACATCCCAATATAATTTTTTGGATAGTGTGGTTTTTTTTTTTTATGTGCTTTTTGGAGCAAATGGAATATGGGTTTAAGTGCAAATTGTGGGTTGGAAAATAAAAATCTAAAACCATTTTTTTTTTTTTTTTTGAAGTTTGTGTATAACCAACCCCATTTAATTGGCATAAGGCTCAAATGATAATGATTCTGATGATGATGTGCGAATATATGTTACATACAACAATGTGGGTGTGGGTGTATGGCACTTTGGATCATTGGTCCATCCAATGGAGCCGACTATTATCTTATTGTCTTCCATGTTTATAGAAAAGGTAATGACATGCATCCAGGCTACTGTTTTGGTTTAACAGCCAAAGTTTAGGATGGAAACTCCGACCTTCAACTTGATTTTATCATTATTAATTTTTATTTTTTTTTGAAGAGTGAAAAAAAAAGATGATTTTATTAAGAAGCTGAAAATGTACAGCAAAAATACAGCCCAACATCCAACATTGAAATATCCGATATAATACAGATCCACAAAAATTGTGGAGACAAGCCCTTACAACCCAAACATAGAAGCCACAAAGGCTACATTTACATCTTGATTCCCATTCACCTTTAACTTGGATATGTTATGCCCAACATTCATTTAATTTCCTTTGTTTCAATTTCATGTTCATTAAACATATTTTAGGTTGCATCTGAATGTATTGATAAATCTAGGTTAGCATAATTTACAAGCCAACAAGGTAGGCTTCGTGTTTGGGGTGACCCAAAGAACAAAACTGCATTAACCATATTAAGGAACCTGCATTACATAAGAATATAAAACATAAGACACAAAGCAACAGCAATTTGTTTCTAGTTTTCACCTCAATCCTTGTCACTACATTTTTAGAAACGAGCTTCGAACACAAAGTTTCAAGAGAATCCTTCAATTCAAAAAGAAGTTTGGTTGACAATTTTTACTTTGCTAATCTTTTCGATAATCAATTATGTTATGTCTTCATTCATGTTAAAATACTATAAATTTAAACAAGTAAAATTACCTTTTTATTTTCACGAATTAGTTTCTTCTTCTCATTTTCAGTTTGCAAGTATTCCTTTCTTTGAGATTCTAAGTCTAATTTCAACTTTTCAATGCCCTCTATCATACATTGCATTTGTCTTGTTCCTGAAAAAATAAAACCAGGATGAAATAAAAACTTCTACAAATCAGAACTGCATGACTATTTTTTTTACGGGTTGGTAAAAAGGGGGGCGGTAAAATCTCCATGCAGTTAAAAGTGAAATGCTTTTAAGATAAATACAAGTTTGATAAGACATTCAATAATTCCATGGTACTAAATACCTTCAACATAAGCTTGATGTATCTCATCTCTCTCTTGAAAAATGCTATTATACTTGCATTCAATGCTATTATACTTGGATTCCATTTCCACCAATCGTTGACTCTTGACATCAACTTCATTAGCTAGAGCCACAAGCTTGTTCTTTCTTTCCACATCTTCACGATTGACATTGGAAATTGTTTTCAAAACTCTATTTTTGCGTAGATAAGAGCCTAAAACACTATCTTTGTTGTAATCATCCCCACGTGCGACCCACCCATGAATGTTTAGTCCACCATGCTTTAGTTCTTTCCAATCCCATTTATCAGAAGAAAATAAGGTAAAAGCATTCTCAAATGACATTGCATTCATGAATCCCACCCAATCTCCGGTAAATTCTATTATAGCATGTCCAGAGAAACTTTGGGGGTCCCATAAAAGATGGACTCCTACAGGATTAAATCTATGCAATTGCTCTTTTATCTTAACCCTGTGTTTACTAAGATGTTTTTGGTCCACAAAATTAGTCACATGAACGATAATGCCCGTCCAAGGCCAAACAAACTGATTAACATGAGAAGACGTACTAGGAGCCCCTGGCCCACTCCCACATCGAAACACCGTCATCGTTGCTACTTCTTGGTCTCTGTTTGAGCATTTAACTGAACTATAATCCATGGAAATTATGATGAAATCTGCAAGAGAAGAAACCATAACAAGGTAAACAGGTTGAAAAAGATAAGACCAAATTAAAGTGAGGAAAATGTCTAAATCATGACAGTTACAAAAGGAGAAAAACTGAGACAATAGAACGGATTAAAGTGAAACGCGAATAAATAAATTCTAACAGCTTTTTGTACTTTTCATAATGAGGACGGCCCTCAGATTGCAATCACATTCCTTTCATGTCCAACTTGAAAATAACAAAGTAGCTATTTAGAGCTCAGTATCTCAATATCAAGGTAATCAATGACGGTCAGTGGCTACAATGGCCAGCCTTATGCCTGTTACAATACGAGCCATAAAAGCCATTACGGCCCTGTTACAGATGTTTTTTTTTTAGGAAACAATGTATAGGCCCTGTACCAGCCTCTTACAGGCCATTTTTCCAAATTGGGAGTTACAGCCCCTTATTGCATAACAGCCACCACTGTTACGGTTTCATTACTGCTGTAACATAAGCATTTTTTCATACCATGCTCAATATGAATACTGAAGCAATTACAATTCAGTCATTTCTACGTCATTGAACTACAATGGTTGCAATTCATACAATGGCGCATCTAAATGCAGACTAGGCTATGTTTGAAAGTATGATTGACTTGGATTATGATACTTAAAAAGTGTAAAAAGGGGCATGTGCATGGCTGATGATTTCCACTTCATCTAGAATGGGGCGATGGTCCCAAATTCCAATTGCATGCTCTTTCAGTTGGAGTTGAAACAAAAACAATTGTGATATATTGATTGGGCAAACATTTCTAATTGGATAGTGGATAAAGAAAAGGTTTTGTCGTCATCCGGTTCCACTCCATCGTAACTTAGCTATCACAATTTAACCCTGTACTACAACCCGACCTAATCCAATCCAAATTTGCTCAACCAACTGATGCAGGATGCCCTAATTATGATGCATGCTCATGAACACAATTAAATCAGCGGAATTAAAAGACAATAACAATATAAACTCTAGCAGTAATCATCATGAACTAAGAAAATCAGAAGGAAGCATGCAATGGAACGGGCCATTCATCACAACCATGAAGTATGAAATTCAATTATCACTATGATTGGATCCGGCGACGGATGGAACCTCCCGATCTTGCATGGCTATAACCCAATCAATTAAGAGGAATCTCTAATCCAGGAAATCAAGGTATTTTGGATTGGGGATTTGAAAATCTGAAATGTAGGGTTTTAGGATCAAAATCAGATTTTGGGGATTGAGTTTAGCGAAACAAATAGGTTAGGTGATGCAGGGGCATGCGATGATCTAACCCTAGATGCATGTATATCAAGTTGGAAGATATTCAAATAATAAAATTACGAAACTAACTACTTTCAATCAGAGGAAAATAACAAATCTCAACACGAAGATGAAATCCGTCCGTCCGGATCATGCCCCTTTGCATAAAACCATGTAAAATCGTAAAACAGGGAGGATCTAGGGATATGAGGATATCCCAGATCTAGCATAGACCAGTCCACAGTCAAGTTTGGATCCGGTTATCGTGGCTAGGCATCCCTCTTTTCGATCGTACCAAAAAATTGGGGGGGGGGGGGGGGGGGGGGGGTTGGGTTTCAAAAAGGACGAGGGATGTCGAAAAACAATGGGTTATCATGAAGTACGAATTAGGAATCAAAAGAAGCTTACCTTTCCTCGCACCTCAAAGAAAGAGAGAAGAGAAAACGGAAACTCCGGGGTGGAATCCTCAACACCCGAGGGCCAATCCTGAAACCCTAATCTCTCAACAAAAAGAAAAAAACTCATGAATTTTCTATTCATTCAATAATTTCGAAATAGGGTTCTCACAGTATATATAAGCTACGAAAATTTAAAAAAAAGTACACTAAAGTGCCTGAAAACCAAAGAAATAACATAAAAATGTCTAAAGTAAATAACGACACTAAAGCGCCTAGAAACAAGGAAATAAATAGAAAAGCGCCTAAATGTAAATCCGCTCCATGGTCCAGCGGTCATGATGCTCCTGCGCGATCCTGCATCTCGCGTACTCGTAACGCGTCAGAAAATGGGCCCAATGGACCCGGCGTCCATCCACATCAACTCGTCTGCTCCAACACTCGATTTGCGACGTCGCCTCCTCTGGTACACTCTAAAGGGTGCACCACTGATGTCCGCATCATTAGGGGAAAGATAGCATTACCTGGAAGAAGGATATGAGGGGCATAAGAAGCAAGTAGAAGAAAGAGGGATCAAGGAAGAAGAAATATCACCATGAGAGAGAGAGAGAGAAAAGGAGAGAAGCACCAAAAGGCTTTTCATTAATCAATATTCAAAGTTAATTCGAGTTTAGGGCTTTAGCCCCTTTGAATAAGCAAATAAAGACAGAAAAGTACTAAAATACCCCTAAAACTAAGCAAAAACGCGCAATTAACAAAAGTGCGGGAAAGTTCAGGCGCTCGATCGAGCGCCCGAGATGTTGCCCGAAGTCGTCCGAAAACCTCCAGAGAGGTTCGGGCGCTCAGCAGACAAAGTTCGGGCGCCCGAAGGCTATGGTTGGGCGTCCGATCAGGCACCCGAAGACAGTGGTCGAGCGGCCATCGGGCGCCCGAATTCTTCAATTCTTCGGTCTTCTTTCTCCTGTCTTCCTTCACATGTGTCCTCCCTGAATGAGGTCTTCTATGTGTCCAATCACATATGAAGGGTCTTCAGCTCCTCAATAATCGCCTATCTACAAGGACGGTACTTGTGGTTGACGCTTTCTTCGTTGGTACACCTTAAATGCGCTTGTGTCCGCATCAATTCCCCTCAGGTGAGAGAAACTCAACTCCGACGAGTTGAAACTTTTGTAGCACTCTAGTAGATCGAGATCAATACCCTGCAATGCTTCGCCCGATAGCCACGTAGATTCAGACGATGGTTTGTTTTTCCACTTGACAAGATACCTCTGGAAACCTCCATCTCTCGTAGATACTATCTCGTCATCCAAGATCTCCTCAATTTCTTCTTTATGGGTAATGGGTGGAGGAAGGGGTGGAAGGGGTTGTGTAGCAAAATCAGAGAAAGGCCATGAAAGGGACAATGGATCGACAATGGGAGTATGGGAACGGACTAGATCTTCCACATTAAAAGTTGGGTTAATACTCATTTCAGGTGGAAGGTCAATTCGATGCGCGTTGGACCCAACCTTTTGTAATATCTTGAATGGTCCAGCACTACGCACTTGTAACTTTTTAGCAGATCCTCGAGAGAATCATTCTGGCCTTATACGCACCATTACGTAGTCGCCTTCCTGAAATTCTTGCGCTCTACGATGAGAATCAGCTGAAATTTTATAATCATCATTGCTCTTATGTAACCGCTGTCTAGTATGCGTATGCAAATCATGAATATGGTGTGCAAATGCATCGGCTGATTCAAAAGACCTCTGGGTAATAGACATAGGTAAGAGATCTATGGGCATTCTAGGCTTATACCCACTTACAATTTCAAAAGGACTCAACCCTGTAGATCTGTTAACTGACCCATTATAAGCAAATTTAGCAGTTGGCAAAATTAGGTCCCGAGTCTTAACATGTTCACCTACTAGATAACGTAGAAGGTTTCCAAGACTACAATTTACCACTTCAGTTTGACCATCTGTTTGTGGATGGTAAGCAGTAGAGAATTGCAAACAAGTTCCCATAATGTGCCACAGTGTCTTCCAAAAATAGCTAGTAAATCGAACATCACGATCAGACACTATGGTTTTAGGTAACCCATGGAGATGCACCACACCATCAAAAAAGATACGAGCAACATTAGACGCATCCGACGTTTTTGAACATGGGAGGCAATGCGCCATTTTTTAAAAACGGTCCACAACGACAAAAATGGAATCGTGCTTCTTGATTGTCTTAAGAAGCCCAAGCACGAAGTCCATACTAATGTCCTGCCACGAAGCATGTGGCACTGGCAATGGCGTATACAGTCCGGTATTTTGCTTTCTTTGCTTTGCCAGTTGACATGTACGACACTGCCCTAAAACTTTGGCTACGTCTCGTTTGAGACTTGGCCAATAGAACCGATCTTCCACGAGGGTAATGGTCTTATCATGACCAAAATAGCCAGCTATCCCTTCTGAATGAAGCTCCCAGATGAGGAATTCACGAAGGGACATACGAGGAATACAAAGTCTGTCTCCCTTGAAAAGGAAACCATCTTTAAGAACATAGTCACCCATAATACGCTGGTCACCAGAGAGCGATGCGTAAGTACCCCCTAAATCAGGGCAAGTGGGGTATTCATCTTTCAGTTGCTCAAACCCGACTACCTCTACACTCAAGGAGTTGAGCAATGCCACTCTTCTAATAAGGGCATCCGCTGGTTTGTTTTCAACCCCGGCCTTGTGTTTCAGAACAAACGAATATTCCTGAAAAAACGCTACCCACTTAACATGCCTTGGGTTGAGTTTCTTCTGAGAATGTAAATATCTCAAAGCCTCATGGTCAGAAAACAAAACGAATTCCTGCAGTAGGAGATAGTGTCACCAATATCTCAGGGATTGCACTACCGCATAAAATTCTTTGTCGTAAGTGGAGTGCTTTTGTTTTGCCTCATTCAGCTTCTCACTGAAATAGGCCACTGGGTGTCCTTCTTGACTTAACACTCCACTTATACCGACACCAGACGCATCACACGCTACTTTAAAAACTTTAGAAAAGTCAGATAGACACATGACAAGAGCTTCTACCATCTTACCCTTAATTTCTTTGAAAGCCTTGATTGCGGCTTTAGACCACACGAACTCTCCCATTTTTCATGCATTTGATAATGGGAGTCATGATCGTGCTAAAACCCTAATAAACCGACGATAAAAAGTTGCTAAGCCGTGAAAGCTTCGCACCTCATGAATGTTCCTCGGTTCAGGCCACTCAACTATGGCCCTGACCTTTTCAGGGTCTGCGCGCATCCCTTCAGATGACACTATAAATCCTAAGAACACAACTTGACTAGACATGAATGCACATTTCTTAAGATTAGCGTACAACTTTTCCTTCCTAAGGACGCTACAGACCTTCTTTAAATGTTCAAAGTGTGATTCCTTAGTGGTACTATAAATAAGAATATCGTCAAAGTACACCACTAAGAATTTTTCCATGAACGGCCTCAAAGCTTGTGTCATCACCCGCATGAAAGTGCTGGGTGCGTTAGTCAAGCCAAAGGGCATGACCAACCACTCATACAGCCCATCTTTCGTTTTAAACGCAGTCTTCCACTCATCTCCTGGGCGTATATGGATTTGGTGATATCCACTCTTGAGGTCTATCTTATAGAATATAGTGGACTTGGCCATCATGTCAAGCATATCGTCAAGCCTAGGTATAGGGAACCGATACTTGACAGTAATTTTGTTTATGGCACGGCTATCCACACACATGAGCCACGTGCCATCTTTCTTTGGCGTCAACAGTGCAGGCACGGCACACGGGCTCATACTCTCTTGGATGAAACCCTTTTGCAGAAGCTCATCAATCTGCTTCTTCAACTCTGCATGCTCTGCAGGGTTCATCCTGTAGTGAGGAAGGTTCGGTAGAGTAGACCCTGGGACAAGATCAATGACATGTTGTATGTCCCTCATAGGTGGCAATTCATTCGGTAAGTCTTCAGGAAATACATGACTGTATTCCTTCAGGACTGATGTCACCTCACGGGACAACTCTAATGGAACCTCAGGTGTAATCTCTCTAGCCACAAGGGCATACACCATAGAATCCTCCTTAGCCTTTTTTTCAAACTCTCTTGCACTGATTATATGTAGAGACTTAGGCTTGGATTTCCCCACTCCTCTAGGCTCACTTGCCTTCCCATCCTTCTTCTTACCTAGTGTGTTCTCAGGTGGCATGGGGTTAAGTTTGATCTTTTTATCGTTATACATGAAGGTACACGCATTCGAACGGCCAAAGTTCGTGACATCATTATCGAATAGCCATTGTCTACCTAGGATTATAGGTCCCACATCCATAGGTAAAACATCACACCACAGGGATTCTTTGTATGACCCAAACTCGATGGGGACTAGACATTAATGGGTGACAGGAAGAGATGTCTTATCAACCCAAGAGACTTTATATGGGTCAGGATGAGGTGTGGATTTTAGCTTCAAGCGATCTAAGGTGTTAGTGGAAATCACATTCTGACAACTTCCACTGTCCACTATCACCTTGCAATTCTTTTCACCACACTTGGCAATAGTGTAGAAGATAGTGCTTCGACGCCAGTCAGCACTACTTCTAGACTGAGCTAGCACATGCCTGACTGCTGCAAGCGTTGCTTCTCCATCCAATTCTTCCTCATCAGTAAGTCCTTCTTCAGAGTGATACTCTTCAACTTCATAATCACCCTGGTTATCTTCCCCTTCGTGGGACTCGCCTATAACTAAGGCTTTTCCACGGCTCTTCGTACGACACTGATTAGACATGTAGCCAAGATTGCCACACTCATAGCACCTCACTTGGCCCATGTTACTAGGACCGGCACCAAGAACCCCTTTGCCCTTGTCCTCCCTAGGCCTAGGTGGAATGGTCGCCTGTGCCCTAGGTTGACTACCAATATTAGGTCTAGTCCCCTGGGAACAAATCTAGCACTGGAGTTTTGGGACTAAAAACGACGAACGACAGGAGCCTTCAGGTATTGCTCTAACTCCTGCACGACTCGATATGCTTCATCCAAGTCCGTTAAGAGTCGAGTCATAAGCTCGCGTTGAAGATCCGCACGAAGGCCCGTCTTGAAATGCGAGAACGTTACTAGAGGGTCTTCTTGGATATCACATCGCATCACATATTCTTCAAATTTAGCGATGTAGTCAACGGCAGACATTGACCCTTGGCGTAATGATTGCCATTGGTCAAGGAGCTTCTAACGGTATGAGAGAGGAAGGCACTTCTCCTTCAACTTCTCTTTCATGTCATACCAATGCGTGATAGGGGCTCTACCAACTCTGTCTAGCTTACGCTCGGTGTTGGTCCAAAATAGTTTGGCTTGGCCCACAAGCTTCATCTTAGCAAACTGCATTTGACGGTTTCTGACATGCCATACCACTCAAAGTAGTGGTCCATGTCAGCGACCCCAGTCAAGGAATGCCTTGGGGTCCAAACGCCCATCAAAACTCAGGGCCTCAACTCTTACACTCTTCATCGCACGCTCATCTGGATCATAGCGGTCTTGATGATCACATGTGGCTCATGTCTCTCGCACAACACCATGACCATTACCACGATCTCTATCCTCACAACCTCCACGTGTGGCAGCGCGTTCTTCAATAATTCCTCCCACTTGGGAGTGCGCATCATCCCCTACAGCGGGGTTTTCCCTTTGGGACGCCTCTACTTGCTCGACCTTAGTCATGGTATTGGTGATTTGGTTCTCAAGGCGGGCAAACTCACGCTTTTGACCTGCTTCTAGGGCTGTTATCTTTTGTATCAATTGAGCAAGTTGCTCAGATAACTGCTCGTTATTCATGGTAGGCTGAAGTCCAAAACCTCTACCTCTTCTTGTGGGCATACAAAGAAGACTTGAACCAAACTCTACCCAACTAGACTACTAGGTGTTATGATTTTCAAGATGACTACAATGAATGCAAATTAATATGAACTAACACAATTAAGTTGAAACAGGAAATAACTCAAATCTGAAAATTTTCCAAATTAGGAAACTTTCTAAAATTGGAAAGTTTCTAAAATTAAAAACTTTCTAAATCTGGAACTTTCCGAAATTAAACCTAAAAATATAAACCCTAATTTGTTAACTCGATCTAGACAAAACCATGCAAGCCTAAGCTTTAATACCAAATTTGATGCAGGATACCCTAATTATGATGCATGCTCATGAACACAATTAAATCAGCGGAATTAAAAGACAATAACAATATAAACTCTGGTAGTAATCATCATGAACTAAGAAAATCACAAGGAAGCATGCAATGGAACGTGCCATTCATCACAACCATAAAGTATGAAATTCAATTATCACTATGGTTGGATCCGGCGAGGGATGGAACCTCCCGATCTTGCATGGCTATAACCCAATCAATTAAGAGGAATCTCTAATCCAGGAAATCAAGGGATTTTAGATTAGGGATTTGAAAATCTGAAATTTAGGGTTTTAGGATCAAAATCAGATTTTGGGGATTGAGGTTAGCGAAACAAATAGGTTAGGGGAAAGATAGCATTACCTGGAAGAAGGATATGAGGGGCATAAGAAGCAAGTAGAAGAAAGAGAGATCAAGGAAGAAGAAACATCACCATGAGAGAGAGAGAGAGAAGGAGAGAAGCACCAAAAGGCTTTTTCATTAATCAATATTCAAAGTTAATTCGAGTTTAGGGCTTTAGCCCTCCTAAATAAGCAAATAAAAACAGAAAAGTACTAAAATACCCCTAAAACTAAGTAAAAACGCGCAATTAACAAAAGTGCGGGAAAGTTCGGGCACTCAGTCGAGCACCCGAGATGTCGCCCGAAGTCGTCCGAAAACCTCCAGAGAGGTTCGGGCGCTCGGCAGACAAAATTCGGGCGCCCGAATTCTTCAATTCTTTGGTCTTCTTTCTCCTGTCTTCCTTCACATGTGTCCTCCCTGAGTGGGGTCTTCTATGTGTCCAATCACATGTGAAGGGTCTTCAGCTCCTCAATAATCGCCTATCCACAAGGACGGTACTTGTGGTTGGCACTTTCTTCGTTAGTACACCTTGAATGCGCTTGTGTCCGCATCACCAACCCTACCCAATTTCAAATTAAGTTGTTCTTTCCAACCCAACCCAAACGACTGGAGGACCTTGACGACCTGAACCAACACAACTCAAACTCAGGTTGGGTTAAGTCAACCCAAACCCAAGTTCCAGCCCTAATATGCAATGTACAGAAGCCCATGGACTGGATGGTTTGGACTGTTAAATGGAGATGACTTTTGGTCCATCAGCTGCCTGCAGTGGGCCCCACCATATGAATGGCAAGCAACTGGCAGGCCTCATCGATGGAGAATGCAAGCCAGAACAAAAATATGCTGCCACATGAGCAGTTTGAATTATTCAGCGAAGGCAATTTTGGGTCCATCACTAATTAGTAGCAGGGCCCACCAGGTGAAAGGTCAGGATTGTACAGAATGGAGGGCCAAACAAAAATGCCACTAATTTGGGCCGAGCATGGTATGAAATTAAAACCCATGTTTCACTACCCTCTATCATATAAAAAATAATAATAATAAAATAAAATCAAAATACCATAAACAACCACTAAAATAAGCTAGAATCATTGTTTTGAGTATCGGCAATATTATCGATAATATCCCCAATTTCTCAACAATATCGATAACAGTAGTAGTATCAGAAATTCCAAGCATCGGTGTATAGACACTGGATCACGGGCAGATCACGTTCACGGGTACCTTTTTAGGGCTTTCATGTATGTTTGAGTCGTGGGGGTATTATATTTGACTGGGAGTCGCCCCTAGCTAATTATGCAAATTTTCACAGTCGGCTAAACCCTGCAGAAACCTTAGAAGAATGAATCGTTGGATTCTCTGTCCTAAAATGACTCCTGATCAGCGACCGGAATTCTCGGGTAGGGGTCCATGATTACAAAGAGGGAAGGTGTTAAGCACCCTCCTTACCCATACAAGCATACAAGCATATGATCTCTACTTCACATGACTAAACAAAGAATCAGGGATGGGATTAGCTCTTGCGCCCGGATGATGCAAATGTGTATGAAATGCAGTATGGCGATGCGGTGCCTACAACAAGCGATGACCCAAGTCAGACAAGTCTACCCAAATGCACCAACTTAAAGAAGCAGTCGAAGTCTAGTCAATCCGATTTTTTGATGGGCAAGATCCGGTATTCCAGTGAGTCGTAGAGCATACACTTGGACCAACTAGACCAACAAGTGGGTTGGAGTCGAAATGATAATGCACAATGCCAATGCAGGTATGGATGCAGTTGATCAAAGATTAATAAGTAGCAGATGAACGCATTTGTCGCAAGGGTTGAGTTGAGCGGCTTAAATCAGCATGTAGTGACTTAGGTGGCTAAGGTTTTAGACTTAGCTAGGCTGAGCTAAGGCTAAATGGGCTTCCTCTCTTGCACTCTTCTTCTCCTTGGTGAATGGATGGGCTAGGTCTCACTCTCCTTCTCTCACTCTCCTCTTCCTCAAGCTCTCTTGATGAATGGTAAGTGATGAGAGAAGTGAAAGGGAACGGGGTATTTATAGGGTTGCGGGCTGGTTTTCTGGTAATTCTTGGGAACTTTAGGAGTAAAAGGGCTCCAAGGGATAGGATTGGTTGTTGTCACGTGGCGTGATGTGGATGGTTGGATCGATTAGCAAGGGACATAATTTTGGATAAAGTGAGGGGCAAAGGGGTCATTTCCATTCTAGGGCGTTCGCTGATGGAACCCAACTGATGTCATCACCCCATCTAACCTCCCTACGAAAGATGAAGGATGTCCACATGGCAGGCAGTGTAATGGGCCCTATCTTTTGCGAGGGTGCTCCTGGGGTGGTGTTCCCCTTTGTTCTCTCATATTTGCTTTATTGTTGTCTTGAGTGCTAATGGGCCTGTGCTTGGACTCGAACTGGGCTTGGGCTGGGCTTTAGATCGGACTTTGGATTTATACTTCTACGAGGGTTCCTACTATGCTCTGATCAGCTTGTCAACCCCAGGTGGGTTGTCCACACGGCGATATATCGCTAAGGATCACCAATGGTTTTTACTGTGTAAATTTCAGGTGTCCCTTGTATCACCAATGTATCGATGATATTTCGATAATATCGCCAATGTACTGGTATTAATGCATGGTTGTATGATGAAATGCATGTGTTGTTTGTGTGTATATGTATGCACGCATGGATGGTTGGATGGTTGTTTGGATGGATGGATCATGCATGAGTGTATATATGTATTTGTCAAAGTGTGTGTGTGTGTGTGTGTGTGTGTGTGTGTGTGTGTGTGTGTCTAGATGGATCATGCATGTGTGTTTGTATGTATATATATGCATGCATAGATGGATAGTTGGATGGATGGATCCTCCATTTTTCTCATGTTTCCCTGAGTCAACGATACATGCTTTAGGCCCCCATTAAAGGGAAACTTATTATTTGATTCATAAGAATGCAAATATGCATCTTTTTCGCTATTATTTGATTCTTAAATACATAAATATGTGTATTTTAGCATCTCTTGAAGTATCATTGAAAAATTCCACCACTTTCCCCATGTTTCTCCAATGTTTCCGTGAGTTGTATCGCATGCTTTTAGACCCTATTAAAGATAAACGTATTATATATGCGTCGTTTTTGCAATTATTTGATTCCTAAATATGCAAACGTGTATTTTAGCATCTCCGTAAGTTTCATTGATAAATTCCACCATGTTTCCCTCGATCAGCGATACATTTACAAGTATCGGCGATATTGATACATGTTTCCGTATCCCCAGCTATCGATGCATGTAATGGTACCGATAATATGAACCTACGGACACTGGCTAGAATAACAATAATACCCCCGAAAAAATAACCTTTTAGAAAAGAAAAGAGAAATAAAGATAATTCCACAAATGCCCATTCAGGGGTTCAAATTTACATCCATGACATCTTTTTCCTTGCTTAACCCCTATCAAAAATATAAAAATAAATATACAAAAGCAATGTACCAAAATCCTCTAAAACACCCAAGCCCTTTCAGGCCACCATATTTATATATGTGAAATCGACTCCGTCCATCAGGTGCGCTCCTCGATTCTAGGCCTTAGGGCCAAAAAACCAGCCAGATCTCCAACTCAGGGGTGGGCCGGACCACACAGAACAATGTGGATAGGACCAGCCATAGGCTTATGTGGGGCCACCCTTGTGTCTATCTTTCATCAAACCCGTTCATCAGGAGCGACTCGCCAGGAAGAAGATAGTATGCCAAAGTCAACCTGATCCAATACTCAGGTGGGCTACAAGACGTGAACTTTAAGACATTAGGCGCAATTTTACATTGTTTCCCGTTGGTGTGGCCCATCTGAGGCCTTTACCAGGCTTATCTTTTGCATGTACGGTGAACATAAGGGTTATCATCTGATGGACGGACAAGATTTCACATGTACAACGTGGTGGGCCCAAAGGTTTTGAGTGTTAAAAAATCATGGGGTAGACTATTTCGGTCCCACAAGAAGACATTACCCACAAACAACCACAAAACAAGCTAAAATTACATCTCAAACCTCGAAAGAGCTTCGGAAAACATACAGAATCGCTGTGGAAGAAGAAAGTGAAAGATTAAAAAAAAAAAAAAAAACCCCATAGTAGGCTTAAATTACGAAAATGCTAGTTTCCGAACCTTGCAACTTCTTTTGATAAGATCTCGACCGTTGATCGTCAAGAGAGAATGATCGATGAAGTGGAATCAACCAGAGAAGGGCTGGAAATGGAAGAGAAAGAGGCGGGGTTCAGATGTCTTGACAAGACTGGAAGAGTGGGAAAGAGAATGGGATCGCAGGGGGGAGCGGATTGGCGGTTACCCGGGTAACAGCTTAGTGGGTGTTACCTTAACCTTATGGGGCCCACATCAATGTATATGTTGTATATCCACGCCGTCCATATGATGTTTCATCTCATTTTATCATGAGATCTAAAATCAGAAGAAGATACAAATCTCAGGTGGACCATACGAATAGAAAAAGTGAGAAATAACCATTAAAAACAATTCGTGGGCCATAAAAGTTTTGGATCAATCTCATATTTCTAATTTCACCTCATACAGATCTTCTTGAAATTATAAACAGTTTGGATTTTAAATATACATTAATAAAACTTACGAAGGTCCCTTTGGAATTTTTAACGGTAAATCACTCAAACACCACTGTTTCCTGCGGTGTGGTCCACATAAGAATTGGATATTCATAATATTTTTTATTCCGTACTAAAATGGTCTGTAGAAACAGATGGACAGCGTGGATATACAACACGTCATCAAGGTGGGCCCCATGGTAGGGGTAACACCCACTAAGCTGTTACCCGGGTAACGCCTAATCCGCTCTCATGGCGGGGACGCGGAGTGTGTAGTAACTCACAAACTATGTGGGGCCCACATTGATGTATATGTCATTATCCACGCCGTCCATACGTTTTTCCACATCATTTTAGTAAATAAGACCAAAATTTAAGCATATCCAAATCTTAAGTGGACCACATCATAGAAAACGGTGGGAATAATGACTTACACCGTTGGAGCCTTCCTAAGGCCTACAGTGATGTTTATTTGTCATCCAACCTGTTCATAAGTTCACAAAGATATGGATGAAGGGAAAACAGAAATATCATCTTGATCCAAAACTTCTGTGGCTCCCAAGGAGTTTTCAATGGTCAACGTTCAATTCCCATTTTTTCCTATGGTGTGGTCCAATTTAGATTTGAATATGCGACATGGCCTAACATGAGCTGGAAAAACTGATGGGCGGAGTAGATAAAGCAGATACATCACAGAGGACCCCACATTTATTGGACGGACAGAGAAAAAATATCCAATGGTCCTATTTCATCGAATAAGTGTCCATTAATGAATGAGATATAACGTTCTGATTTTACTACTCTGACTTGGAAACAGAGAGTTACACGATTTAGACGGTTTGATTTGACTTATTATATTCCACGTATACAGTATCAGAATGCATATGTATCAAGATCCATACCTTTCTAGAGTATCATATAACTTCCCTGCGAGCATGTACTGTCTGTCGCAGTCAAGGAACAGGGAACCCTATGGCAATAAATCTATTGTTAGTTTTACACCGTTTAAAATAACGACTATCTACCTCACGTGACACTGACAGACAGCTATCTAGATCATTCAAACTGTGGGTCCTATTGTGGGCGAAGTATATATCTGAAATCTCACTGATGAAAAATCCTAACCATACAAATGATGGCTATCAGGATGGTGAAAATTAAAAATATTGAGTGGTCCAAATTCAAAGGGAAAAAACAGGTGATTAATATCATCTTATCATAAAAACTTTCACTTTACCCTCTATTCTCAGCTGGGCCAGATATTTGGACGGTCTGGATTTCTGAACAATGATGTCATTTGTACATTTGAAGAGTTACCACCATTTTTAAATGATGCAAAACGTACTCAAGAGATTAACCGGGAAGACGTATATCGTGAGAATCAAATCAGAACGTGAAATATATGATCCCGGACGCGGATAGCCTACTGACTTTGTCAGTACCAAATATCTACTGGACGGTGTTATGTGGGTCCACCATGATTTATATATTTAATCCATGCCGTTCATCCATTTATCATTTTAGGACATAAAGCAAAAAAATAAGGAAGAATCAAATCCCATGTGGACCACACCCCAAGAAACAGTGGCGGTTGAACGCCTACCTTTAAAAACTTCTTGGGGCCACAAATTTTAGATGAAGCTGATATTTGTATTTTCCCTTCATCCAGGTCTGTGTGGCCTAATCAACCGGTTAGATGATAATTAAACATTACACTGGCCTAGGAAGCTTTCAATAGTGGGGTTCAATCACCACAGTTTTCTTTTGGTGTGGTCCACTTTAGATTTTAGATTTTGATTTGTCTCATTTTTTGGGTTCATTCTGGAAAAATAGATGGACGGCGTGGATAAAACACAGATCATGGTAGGTCCAAAGAACACCGTCCAGTAGCACCTTCTTACTGGCAGCGACAATAGGCAATCCACCACCTACGATACCCATTGTGCCAAGATCGTGACGGTTGACATTTTTATTACCCACATGTATGGAAACACTAGGAAGTTGAGGAGTCTGGATCCTCTGTTGGCTTCCAAGCAGGAATTTCCAGCTAGGAGCCTTTTTTGGGTCCAAATCACCTTGCATGATGTCATGTGACTAGGTTACCATGTTACATTGAGGATGTGATAGGTTGCAGACCTAGATGATGATGTGGACCAATAAAAAAGCTTCAAGCAGGGATTTCTTGCTTGGAAGCCAACAAAGGATCCGAACTCAGAGTTAAGTCATCTACGTGGATGCGGATTGCATGCATACAAACAATGTTTGGTAAATGCAAAGGTAAATCACACGAGCAAATCACCATGGCAATTACACAAGCACCAATCAAACATATGGAAGAAGGCAATTCGAATTTAATGTGAAAAAATTTTCTTACAAAGAAAAAATCACGGCACAAAACGAACAATTCACAACAAAATTCTAAGCTACTCAAATTTTATTATCACACGAGATGAACAAACATCGTTATTTTTCTCATCCCAAAGAACCTCAAATTTTTTTTCTTGTCATAGAATTCTCTCAATTCCCTTTAAGAAACTTGGCCCTAATGGCAAACCTCATAATCATATATTACATCCCTTTTATAAACATAAAATTAAAGCGAAAAAAACTAGCTTAAGTAGAAACAAGTTAACCAATAACGCGACCATTTGAAGGCCCTTGCCCTACCGGACATCAATGCCCGTAATCATCCAAAGATCTCGTTGTCCTGATCTCCAACAAACACCGCCACTCGCTGTTGGATGGTGCTATGTGTACCCACCTTAATATATGTATTTTATCCATGTTGTTCATCCATTTTTCAACGTATTCTAGGGCATGAATCAAAAACTAAGGCAGATGTAAATCTCAAGTGGACCACACCATAGGAAACAGTGGTGATTGAATGCCTGTAATTAAAAACTTCTTGGGGTCATAAAAGTTTTCGATCAAGCTGATATTTGTGTATTCCCTTCATCCAGGTCTGTGTAACCTTATTAACAGGTTGGATGTCAAATAAAATTTACAGTGGGTCCTATGATGTTTTAATGGTGGACGTTCAATCACAGCTGTTTTCCTGTTTTGTGGTCCACCTAAAATTTGGATCTGCTTCATTTACAATTTATAATCCCTAAAATAATGATCCAAAATGGATGGAAAGAGTAGATACATCACGGTGGGGCCCACATAGCGCCGTCCTATGCAATCCTCGTACCGTTTACGGAGATAGGCGCGAATCGCCTGACAGGACATATTCGCACGCGTCCACTGGTCTTCTCATGGAGTTATTTGATACTCCGGTTGCATATGAAGCTTGATACGCAGGAACATGGAAAGGGTACATGCAGCATATATTCACTCAAATAAAACCGACTAATTTGTGAAACCCACTGTATCCAAAGTTAAAATATAAAAAATCAGCTGATTCATAGACACTTCTTTTTTTACATAACACCATTGCATAGTTTTCACTTTCAACCGTTCATTAATTGTCCAGAGATCTAGTAATTAGATTACTAGATAGAAGTAATATTTTCTTCACCATATATCTAAACTAATAACCATAATTGGGACGTTTATTTTGAGTTATTTGTAATACACATATGCAATATTTCAGCACTTTATAACCACCTGCATATCATCCATCACGCTATGCAAGTGTATCAAAGTATTTCTCTTTCTGAAAAGAGGGGGAACATACTGTAGATCCGATAGAATTGTTATATGGTAGAGCAGAACTCATCTCAGAAGACCTAGCTACGTAAATTTCAATCCGGACCGTCTTTTTAGTGGGAACTATCTTGGATGGCCCAAAACTTTAGGTTACGAAGCAATATTATCTATGATTTTTATGTATGTTACATTAAAATTATATCAACCATTAGAAACTTCTGTTTTCTGAGTTTTCTATGGATCCTAGTGGTAAGATATCTAGGATCGTCCAATAATTGTACATTTGAACCAGTTAACCATCTGTAGTGCTGACAAATAGATGGACGGCCCTGATTGATACATCATCTGCACCTTTTATCGTGTAAACGTGACTTTACCAGATCTGGGTTCTAATACCTCTACGCGGTACGGTACCAGTTACGGTTCGACCCTGTCCGGATACAAACGGGCGCGGATTGGGTACTACCCCCACCAGGAACTACCTAGAGACGGACGGTCATGTCAGGGCTCTGTGGGGCCCACATTGATTTATATGTTTTATCTACGCCGTCCTTCTATTTTGACAGGTCATTTTAGGGAATGATCCCAAACAGGAGGCAGATCGAAGGCTTTAGTGGGCCACACCAGATGAAGCAATGGGGATTGAATTCTTACGGTTGAAAACTCTCACCGTGATCTATATGCTTTATCCGCGCAGTCCATCTATTTTCAACGGTAGGCTTTAAATCCCCACTACTTCATGTGGAGTGGCCCACTTGAGCCTTCGATCTGCTCCTATTTTGGCCTCATGATCTAAAATGATCTGTCAAACTAGATGGACGGTGTGGACAAAACATATAAATCAATGTGGGCCCCACAGAGTCCGTCCCTAGCTGATCACCCGATACACACGTGTATAACGTTGCATGTGATTGGTTAAAAAAACAGTTGCATGGGAAGTAAATGTTCCCATTCAGATCATAGACGCGGTGGGCCACGCCATAACTAGGAATTGATTTAGACCATCGGCTTGTAATTGATATAGACGGTATAGCTTGCCTGATGAGTTGATCAGGATCGTCTACAACACATGTTTTTATCGGTGCATAAGATAACCGAGCTCTGTGGAGCCTAACACATTGTATATGTAAATCCACTCCGTCCATCAGGTGAGAACACTTATTTGAACCGTAGATACAAAAGATCAGCCCTACACAAAGCTCCGGTGGGCCAGATCAGTACCACAGCTAAAATAGGTGTAGTAGGAGAAAAACATGTATAGTGTGGTGAGGCGGCCAGTCCATGTAGGCAGGGAACGTAAGTCAGGAATCAAGACCGTTCATTTTGAGAGGCCCCAATGTGGATGAATCACACTCCTTACATTCCCCAAATAAATGAAAGAAATCCAGACCCCTTGATTTGTAGCCTGCAACTATTTGCCACTGAATGTCTACGTCTTTTATCATCAATTTATCCGTAGGCCAAATATCAACACCTTAGAAATTTCTACCACTGCGTGGCCCATTATATCATCAGTCACGAGTCAATCAGCCAAATGCTAAAAATTGGTGCAGAAGGAAGAACATGTAGGGCATCTTCATGTGCCAGTCCATGCAAGCAGGGAACATGGTTCAGTAATAAGGCCATCCATCTGGTAGACCAAAGAGATCGGATGCCCTGTTACATTCTTAAAAATGAATTGGGTTGTGCTGGGCCTGGCAGGTCGAGGCTGCCCCATTTAGATTAAATGGGTTGGGTCTGCTCAGGCTCAGGCTCAGGCTCAGGCTCGAAGAATTTAAAGTGGGTCATGTCAAGCCGCATGGTAATGGATTGTGGGTTGGGTTGGGTTGGGTTGGGTTGGGTTGGGTTGAATTCTTGACTAATTACTGAATGGGTCATTCCTGAACTGAACCAAACCTCAAAATTGCCGCCCCCAATAGCGTATGCCATGACGACAGGCCTTATATGGGCTCTGGTACAATAAAAATCTTCAAAGAAGCCTGTCATGGTTGAAAAACTTGGCGTCTCAGAGCAACTGGTTCAGTATCGAGTTGAGTCATAACTCGCTACAGTCAGGGATGAATCGTTTGATGAGTCATGGTGTCAAACCGATCTTGTCAGACTAAGTCATAAAACCATGCCTCCATTAAAAAAAAAAATGTTAATGCTTGCTTCTCAAAACTCTATAATTTGCATCTTTGTCCATGCTTGCTTTGAACGATTAAATTTGGAATAAAAATGAAAGGGATAATCCTAATACAGCTACGAAATTTAGGGTCCAAATCTTTCTAAAACGCTCCCTACACCAAACCAATGTGGTTGAGAGTTTTCAGTTTGTACAAACCCTCCAAACATTCTTCATGGTTTGTTTAAGTAGCGCCTTGCCCATCTAAATGCAAGCAGGCATGCCAATATGGCACATATGTTTGAGATCAGGTGGACCACACTGATTAGGTCGTCCCTCTCAAGAGTAAAGCTGTTCTGCTGCTCAGGCGGGCCACAATGTACAGAACAAATGGAGTTCATTGTGCCCCCAAGGAGTGAAATCACGTCACTGTGAGCCACCTGATGGGAAGCTTACATCACCCACATGGAAGCGATGTTGGCAGGTGTTTGCCTGTAGATGGGCAGGTTCTACATGCTTGTGGACTTCCATCATATACAGTATTGATAAACAAAATGTAATTGTGGGGGAGGTACTCAGTTCCTTTGCTGCCATCAAACTGGTTTTTTTTTTTTTTTATGACAACATAGGTTGTCCCTGCCCCATTTTGAGGCAAGACTATTCCCTGCGGATGCACGCAATCACCTGCAACCACATGCACTAGGGATGGGAGTCGAACCCATGCCTGTAGGGAGCAAACCCACAGTGCTGGCCGCTCGCCCAAACCCCGTTGGGTGCTGCCATCAAACTGTTTTGCCTTTGTTCTGTAAAATCTGTGTTTTTCTTGTTCTTTTTCTCTGTTTCTATTCTTTTATTCTTTTTTTTTTTGTTGTATTTTGTTTAGATAAAGAAACCATGACCTATGTAAATGGGATGTGTATCATAATTACAGCTGCAAGCAAGCATCACAGTATTTGAATTGAAATGAGACCATTTAAATACCCAGTTTCCATCCTCATCCTCGTCTTTCGAGATGGCTTCCACCTTAACAGTGGCTTTTTGCTGGCCAAGACCCACATCTACGTAGACTTTAGTCTTTACTTTCGCCGGTACATATTTCTTTCCCTGCATTACCCATGCAGTTGCAATCCACATTAGACAAAATGCAGATAAAGTTGAAAATGATCAGAAGAAATTCTACATGATGGAGTAGAACTGAAAAGATGAATATCATGGAGAGCATAGAAAACAGGTTACTGGAATTAATTAGACCTAATGGTTGCAACAAATTATAGGATACAGAGCCTAAGCAGATGCACAGCTTGCTGATTCATCGGATCCGGTACAAGCAGATGCCCAAGGTTACTGACAGTTGTTCTGGTGGGCCACACTTTGGATGGGAAACTCATTCAAAAATCTCTCAGATTGGAAGAACCCAATTGACTGACCATAAGCACTAACGGTGAAAAAAAAAACATAGCAATGGCTCACAATTGGAGAAGAACAGACCAAAGAATGAAGGGTTAGGAATCTTTCAATCTGAGAAATTTCATCAGATCAACAAAATCGATCACCAAACTGCAGGTCCCACTGCATTTCTGAGGCTCAGTACACTAATCTCTGGTGATTGAAAAGCCCACAACTTTTTGTGCATCCTAGGGGTTCCAAGAGAACAAGTTATGCAGAGTAAGTTCTTCACCAGTTTTTCTCCTATGTTCAAGTGTGGAAGATGGGAGAGATGACCTTGTAGAGTAAGTTCTTCAGCAGTTTTTCTCGACAGGTTTTTGGCCTTGCCTTCGTGGGTGGGAAGTTTCCTCCCATGGTCCAAAGGGGCCTCCCTGAGTCCATCTCCAACCATTGTCCTATTATACTGGAGTCGAATGTGGGTAACTGGGGGCCAAAACCGTTCCACTTTGAATTGGCATGGCTCAAGGTGGAGGGCTTCAGTGATCTGGTTTCAGGCCAGTGGAAATCCTTTCAGATTCAAGGTTGTGCTCGGTTCAAATTATTTCAGAAGCTAAAAGCCTTGAAAGCAAATTAAGGGTATGGAGAAAGGTGTGCCATCAAAAGGAGAGAGTTGGATGGCATTCTTTCAGCTATCCAAGATCTTGATATTAAGGAAGAAGGGGGTGCTTTGTCTGAGGAGGAGTTGACTGCTAGAAAGGACCTCCTCCTGTCTTCTAGCAAGTTTTTGAAAGAGGAAGAGATCAAATGGAGGTAGTGTTCAAGAGCTTTGTGGCTTAAGGAGGGAGATAAGAATACAAAGTTCTTTCACGGTTATGCCAATGCCCACGCCAGTAGCAATAAAATTACGTCTCTGATAGTAGATGGAAGGTGCATTGTTGATAAAGAGTAGATCTCCTCGGCCATTGTTAGCTTCTATTTGGAGCTCTTATCTAAGGAGGACTGGGTTTGGATGACTCCGGATAACTTGGAGTTTGATTGCATCACACCGTCTAAATCAGAGGCCCTCGAATATCCTGTCTTGGAAGCTTAAGATTAAGGAAGCGATTTCAGCTCTTGGTCAGGATAAGGCCCCGGGAACGGCTGGTTTCCACTTGGTCTTGCTCCGAATTTCCGGGAAGTTATTAAAGTCAATCAGAGTTCTTTGAGTTAGGGAGGTTGTCAAAGGAAATGGGGAGCTATTTCATATCCCTCATTCCTAAGGTTGAGGGAGCAACCTGTATTAAAGATTTTTATCCTATCAGCCTTATAGGTAGCCCCTATAAGATCATTGCTAAAACTCTATCCCAAAGGCTCAGGTCTATCCTTTCCAAGGTCATCTCTCCCTCTCAAAGCGCCTTCATTTCTCGTAAGCACATTATTGGCAGCGCATTGGTTGCGCACGAGTGTATTAATGTATGTCATCGGGAAGGTAGAAAAGGGTTACTCTATAAATTGATCATTGAGAAGGCCTATGACCATGTAATTGGGGTTTTCTGGATTATATGTTGGGTAGGTTAGGGTTTGGAGAGAAGCGGAGGTTATGGATCCATTCTTGTATTTCCTCTACTGGTTTTTCAGCCCTTATTAACATGTCTCCTTCAGGTTTCTCCAAAGCATCTAGGGTTCTCTGGCAAGGTAATCCCCCTTTCCCCTTTTTATTTACTGTAGTGTCTTAGATTCTGTGTAGAATGCTTGATAGGGGGTAGTTTGATGCAGGGGCATGCGATGATCTAACCCTAGATGCATGTATATCAAGTTGGAAGATATTCAAATAATAAAATTACGAAACTAACTACTTTCAATATGAGGAAACTAACAAATCTCAACACGAAGATGAAATCCGTCCGTCCGGATCATGCCCCTTTGCATAAAACCATGTAAAATCGTAAAACAGGAAGGATCTAGGGATATGAGGATATCCCAGATCTAGCATAGACCAGTCCACAGTCAAGTTTGGATCCGGTTATCGTGGCTAGGCATTCCTCTTTTCGATCGTACCAAAAGGGGGGGGGGGGTTCCAAAAAAGGACGAGGTATGTCGAAAAACAATGGGTTATCATGAAGTACGAATTAGGAATCAAAAGAAGCTTACCTTTCCTCGCACCTTGAAGAAAGAGAAAAGAGAAAACGGAAACTCTGGGGTGGAATCCTCAACACCCGAGGGCCAATCCTGAAACCCTAATCTCTCGACAAAGAGGAAGAAACTCACGAATTTTCTATTGATTCAATAATTTCGAAATAGGGTTCTCACAGTATATATAAGCTACGAAAATAAAAAAAAGGTACACTAAAGTGCCTGAAAACCAAAGAAATAACATAAAAATGTCTAAAGTAAATAACGACACTAAAGCGCCTAGAAACAAGGAAATAAATAGAAAAGCGCCTAAATGTAAATCCGCTCCATGGTCCAGCGGTCATGATGCTCCTGCGCGATCCTGCATCTCGCGTACTCGTAACGCGTCAGAAAATGGGCCCAATGGGCCCGGCGTCCATCCACATCAACTCGTCTGCTCCAACACTCGATCTGCGACGTCGCCTCCTCTGGTACACTCTAAAGGGTGCACCACTGATGTCCGCATCATAGTTGCTAGGTCTTTTCGAGGGCTTCAAGATCACGAACATCATTCGCCCCATTTACCACCTTCAGTTTGCAAATGACAAACTCATCTTTTGTGAAGCGGAGGTTTCTAAGGTGGATAATCATTATAAAATCATTCTTTGTTTTGAGGTGGTCTCGGTCTAAAGGTGAATCTATCCTAAAGTGAAATCATGAGGATCCATTTGGAGGCGGGGGAAATTGAGTCTTTCGCTAACTATTTCGGTTGCCAAGTTGGGTCCTTTCCGTCAACTTATCTTGGTCTTCCTCTTTGTATAGGTAAGCATATTAAACATCTATGGGATGTTGTCATTGAAAAATGGGAAGGAAGTTATCTCCCTAAAAAGGTAGACTTCTCTCTTTAAGCGGTAGAATCACCTTAATCAAGGCGGCTTTGTCAAATCTCCCTCTTTATTTCATTTCTTTATTTCATTAACCCCCAATCTGTTCTTCAGAAAATCAATAAACTGAGGAGAGACTTCCTCCGGCAAGGTGGAGCTCAAAATGGGAAGTTTCATCTGTGTCTGGAAGTGGTAATTCTGTGTTTTTTTTTTTTTTTTTTTTTTTGGGAAAAATGGGTTTGGAGAATTGGGTTGGAGGAGGGAAGTCTTTGGAGATCAGTTATCGCGATCAAGTATGAGGTTTCCAATTCTAGGTGATGGATTCTTCTCTCTATAGAGCCTCTTCCTGTTGGAAATAAATGGCTAGGATGGCTAGGAATTTTTTTCAAGAAATCGGATTTTCAGTGGGGAACAGGGAAAAGACCTGTTTTTTGGGAATATATATGGGTGGAGTATACCCTCATATCTAAATTTCCTTGTTTAGCAAGCCTTTTGCCCGATTAAGAATGTTTTGGTAGCCAGATGCTTTTCGGGTCAAGGTCTAGAGAGTGTGTGGCTTCCTTGCCGTCGTGATCTTCCAGACATTGAAATCATGGAGTTTTCTAGGCTCCTCTCTTGTCTCAGTGGCCTATGTCCCAATCTGGGTGAAGAAGATGTGCTGATCTAGAGGAAGAATTGGTTAGGAGGATTTTCAATCCATTCCTTCATCGAAGTGCTCTCAAGTCCCGTGGCTGGTGATAAGGGTAGTCACACAAGCTATGTTTGGTGCTCTGGCACCCTTCATAAGATGGCAGCACTTGCATCGTTGGCTCGCAGTAATAGGATTTTAACCGTTGATAATTTGTGCAAGAGGGCGATGGTTCGTCCTAATGTTTGTCTCCTATGTATTGAAATGAGGAATAGTCCATTCGCAAGGGAGGTTTGGAGTGGCATTCTCCCTATCTCCCTATTTTTAACATGTTGTGGGTTACTTATGCCAAAGTCCAAGATCAAGCTCTTCCTTTTGTGGCATGAGAGAGGTCCTCATTCCAAAGATAGGTTGAAATGGCAGTTAGCATTGCTTGCCATCTTATGGTCTATTTGGTTGGAAAGGGACAGTCGTGTTGGGGTTGTCTTCAATCTTGACACCAAGAGGGCTTCGGGCGACCGACGGAACTTCGTCGAACACTCGAAACTGCCCTGGATGGGCTTTTGGAATCTGGATTGCTGGATCTGTTTTTTGGGGGATGTGGGGGGTGGGGGGGAGGGATGACTGTTGCAGGGGGCCCAACGACTGTGTCGGGCACCCGATGGTTTCTGTAAGGGCCCGAAATTCCCCCGTATTTTTTTGTGAACTTTCTCGACAATCCTAGCTGATGTGGGGCGCCTGACGGTGTGCGAACTGTTAGGTCAGTTGCGCAAGTTTTTGCGAGTTTTGTTTCTAATCTTGGTTTATTCGTATTTAAGGGGGTGTAATGTGGGATTAAGGTAACATGGTGATCCTAGACGTGTTCAAGTGGGTTGAGAGAGTTCTAGTGTGAGAGAAAGAGCTTGTGGGGCTTAGATTTGGGAAAGTTTTCTTCATTCTCTTGTAACTTCTTATTCATAGTGGATTGTTCACTTTGTGTCATGGTTTTTTACCCGTGAGGGGTTCTTCCACGTTAAATTTGGATTGCCTTCTCTTACATGTTGATTTGCTTGATCATTGTGGTTTATCTCGTTTGATTTTTCTCGCTTCCGCTGCAGGCCTGTCTCTTTCCTTCCCAATAAGTCGGTGTATCAAGAAAAGTAGCGAGATCTCGAAAATAATTCTTAAGAAGGTTATTTTGAAAATTCAATATTAAGATGCATGATTTCCCTATTTTTGGTACGTCTAGCTTTGGTTTTCCCTTGTTTTTCTTCTTCTCTCTTGTTGTTGTTTGACTTTTGGCTTTTATTAATAAATTATCAATTCTTAAAAAAAAAAAGTATTAAATCAATTCCATTACCTTTTGTTCATCTTTATACTTTATCTTTACCTTATTTTTCCCATTATCTCAAGTTGTGTTTGATTGCACCAAATATTATGAAATTTCATTATTGATCAATCTAAATTTGTGCAAAATATCATGAGATTCATAATATTTAGCGCAACCTCAATTAAAAATCTAGTAGGTTACACTTGCACCTTAAGCTTCAGAGGGGTGAATGCAACGCTATATGCTGATTTTTCTCGCTTCCGCTGCAGGCCTGTCTCTTTCCTTCCCAATAAGTCGGTGTATCAAGAAAAGTAGTGAGATCTCGAAAATAATTCTTAAGAAGGTTATTTTGAAAATTCAATATTAAGATGCATGATTTCCCTATTTTTGGTACGTCTAGCTTTGGTTTTCCCTTGCTTTTCTTCTTCTCTCTTGTTGTTGTTTGACTTTTGGCTTTTATTAATAAATTATCAATTCTTCAAAAAAAAAAAGTATTAAATCAATTCCATTACCTTTTGTTCATCTTTATACTTTATCTTTACCTTATTTTTCCCATTATCTCAAGTTGTGTTTGATTGCACCAAATATTATGAAATTTCATTATTGATCAATCTAAATTTGTGCAAAATATCATGAGATTCATAATATTTAGCGCAACCTCAATTAAAAATCTAGTAGGTTACACTTGCACCTTAAGCTTCAGAGGGGTGAATGCAACGCTATATGCTATTCACTATTTAAACACATAAAAGTGTGTGTGTGTGTGTGTGTGTGTGTGTAGAGTTCAACAAATATGCATGTGTTTTGTGGTAGAGATGCCAGAAACCAAGCAAAATGTCTTGTGTTTGGCAATTTTGTTTAATTGGGTCTAGCCAAGCTAGGCTTGTGCTTAGGAATTTACTCATGGGTTGAGAATGGTGATCTCATCTCAGGTCATGAGTTGGGATTGGACATAGATTCGGGCTCGTTTAGTGAATGGATCATGAGTTGGGCTTGGACATAGATTCGGGCTCGTTTAGTGAATGGATCATGCATGGGCTGACCTACCCCGAACCTGACCCATTGTTAGTGCTAATCAGTAGAATATTCACATCATAATGCATTGGGACCCTCTAAAGGCTGTTGCCTTACAGGGCCGAAATAGCCATAACGGTCGTTATAGAAAGGAAAAAAAAGACCTATAACAGTCCTGTAACGGTTTTTTTCGGGAAAAAAAGAAAGTTGTAACAGCCCTTACAGCCCATATGGTAGCAGTAACGGCGGTGGCTATTATGGCCAACATTACCATTATAAAAAACCTTGGAGCCAGCCCCATCAGGCATCCAAATTTACCTTGCTTATATGGCTGATGGCCAAGGCTTGGGCCTAAAACTTTAAACTTCAAGCCAGATTACTAATGGGGTCATGTTCAAGCCTAATGATTGAGGTCCCCTTTTTGTCCTTTGATGAATGCCTATTGAGTAAGGTGGTTGAGCCTTTATGTTTGGGTACGGCCTACTTAAAAAGTTGGGTTCAGGTCAAGTTTATCAGGTTTATGTTGGGCTTGCATCTGAAATGTGGCCCACTTAGGTAAACAGGTCAATTTCTGGTTGACATGGGCTCGAGCCACCCCACCCATGTATGTGTGTCTACATGAATCCTGTTCTACCAATGGTTGACCTTCAAATAGACCATAGGTCATCAAGTCTTTTCTAACTACCTCCATCCACATCCTTTTGGGAGGGCTGTCAACGGGCCGGGCCTGGGGTTGGTCTTGGCCCTGATTTTGAACTGTTTAGGGCCGGGCCTATTCAAAATTCCAATTTTGGCAGGCCCGAGCTCAGCCCACAAGAACCGGTTCTTAGGAGAATCTCTCTCTCTCTCTCTCTCTCTCTCTCTCTCTCTCTCTCTCTGTATGCATGTATATAGTGTTCCATAGATGTGCATATGCTCAATGGTAGAGATGCTTGATAAAACCAGGCAAAATGTCTCGTGCTTGATAAATTTTTTAAGTGGGTCCAACCAAACCAGGCCTATGCTTAGAAATCTGCTTATGGGTTGGGAATGGTGATCTCATCTCAGGTAATGAGCTGGGCTCGAGCCTGGATTCAGGTTAGTTTCGTGAATGGATCACCATTGATTGACCTAACCCAAATTTGACTCCTTGCTAGCGCTAATCAATAGAATATTCACATTGTAATGCAGGGGGACCTTCTAAAGGTTGTAAACAGGCCAAGCCAGCCCATCGGGCATCCAAACTCAGGCTTGTTTATCCAGCCCGTGGCCAAGGCTTGGGCCTAAAATTTCAAGCCAAATTACTAATAGGGCCGTACTCAAGCCTAGTGATTGAGGTCCTTTTTTCCTTTGATGAATGCCTACCAATTAGGGTCATTGAGCCTTTATGGTTGGTAAGCAAGGGCATTCTAGAGTAACTAAACTAAATGTAAATAAGATTTTTCTAAAAGGAAAATGAAAATACAAATTATAATAAAGAAAACCTCAATCACCTGTTTTCCTAATGTCAAATGGGCTAGCACCTCATCAATTTATACAGCTAGGGCTTGGGTTCCAGATAGGTTTAATCGGGCTCAGGATCAGGCTTGGACCTATTGAGTTTAACTGCTTGTAATAAGATCGATCCCAAGTCATATATATTGGGCCCATGCCTGAGCCTAGTAAGGCCTAGACCGTTGATGACCCCAAGATATAATTGTAATGCAGAACCTCGCCATTGTCACTTCCAAGCATTTTCAAAGGCTCTTGGGAGCAATATCATGCTATGATGTGTGTTTGGGCTGAAAGTCCATGAGTAGTGTGTTGCCCATCAAAGTTTAGGTATTTTGGCCAAAACGAGATTCCACAATTTACCAAAAATTATTTAATCTTGATGAAAGATTGGAATACAGACCTTCACTTTGTCTTGCGCTTATGAATCTTCCATTGCTTCAATATATATTGCACAACCTCCTGCAGTGCTGCCTTTCTTCCTTCTTTGAAACTCCAAAGCTCTGGTACTACATACCTACCGCTAGGGTTGTACTCATTTATCTCAAGCAAGGCTGTGGTTACAGCTTTGTACACCTCATCACCCCACTCATTCTTGAGCCCCACTAACTTTTCATCATCCTCTTTTATTATTTCCTGCACCAACCCTCAACATTTTTTAATGCAAACCACAATATTTTAAATCATAATGATAATTGCCATAGCCTCATACCGACTTGCGATCAGCTAGACCGTAAACAGTAAATAAAAAACCAACGCCTACTCAAAATGAATTGGTTAAGTTAACAGCAGAGAACAAAGAAGGAAGTAAATGGTACATACGGACAATATGGACCTCTCATAAAACCCTAGCGGGACCTAAGCATGCCAGATAATGTGTTTAGTCAAAGAAGGCAAAACAACCAATATCATGAAGGAAAAAAAAAAAAAAAAAAAACAGTTTTAGCTTTCTGGGTGAAAGAATAGTTGAAACTTTTGACGACTCAGCTCAAAACTGGACCAAGTCAAGTCAACTAGATTTCGAGTCGACATGCCAATGAAACTTGTTTCCTTCGAATTTTTCAAGTTTTCCTAAGTTTTCTTGAGAATTTGAGTGGATCAGATTTTTTATGGTTCAGATTTGTTATGCTAGATGTTCTAGGATTAGTGTTTCTTTAAAGGATTTTCCTTTTATCTTTATACATTTTTAGTACTTAGAATTAAAGATTGAGTTTTTATGAGTTCTCCACCTAGGCATCAAGCCAACCTAACTAATGGACTATCATGTTGATTCGAGTTTTCAGGTCTTCAAATCATGAATCGAACTCTTCATGTAGGTGAATAATGGTTGACACTTGCACATATGAAAGAGAAAGTACTGCAATCAAGGTTACAGAAGTAGGTTTTGGAGAACAACTCCCCTATCTTGTTCAGGGTTGTTTGAAACTGTCATGACTTGTTAATTTTTAGCCAAAACCAAGGAATTGTACAATGACTAGTCAGGACACATGTTTTGGGGGTGACTGAGTTTGTACTCCTGCGAAACCAAGTCAACCTGGCCTCTATCAGGAATCCAGAATTGAGAAATACATGAGCGAGCACATGGATTTTGTGTATTAAGATCCATGCTGAAGGCTGACAAAGTGCAACCTACTATCTCTCTTGATTTTCTACTTTGTGCATTCGAATGTTTGTATGCATGGGTTTCACTAAAATGTGTTCATGCATATACACATCAATACCTACATACAGCAGTAATATAGATAAATGTCGAATACATGATATCCCATGTGTAGACATAAGAATGTAGCATTACAAAGGCACATATACCAATCCTGGATATATGACATACATACCTTAACTTTCTCTCCATCCATGATGGTTTTGAAAGGATACCATTCTATGTCCCTTATATGAGCTTCCCACAAGGAGCATAACTCCATTGATTTGAGTCCTGCTTCTTCTAATGGAAATTTTTGCTTGCAAGCCTCATAAAAAGGTTTTCCATCTAGTTCTCCCATTCTCTTAATTCCAATTAATGTATGGGAACTACGGCCACCCAACATGTTGCTCAAACCCTACAAAGCAACAGAAAGTAGGTTCATTGTCAGTGAATTTTGAGTTCATTGATTTGTGAAGGAAGATAAAGTATAAAATATATGCAAATCCATGTTATTTCACTGCAAGGATTATAGCTAAATGTTAATTAGGTAAAATTTAAAGAAAGAAAAATCAATCATACAGTAATTAACTCTTTACGAGCTTCTTGTAGCTCATCATTGCTCTTGCGCTCATTGACTACAAGTGCTTGATTCAATGCTTCCAAGCCTTCCACTTCTTCCTCTTTCTCTTTAAGTACTTCGCTCATCTCTTCTATCTTCTTCTGACTTGAATCATCATCACCTCCCATATGCCTCACTTTTAACTTTCCTTTCAATTGCTCAACTTCCAATTGCAATGCTTGTTTGGCATCCAGTTGCTTTTCTAGGTGGAGTATTTTGCTAAGAGCAGCCTCTTTTTCCCTCTTGAGTATTTATTTTCACAGCCAAAAGAAATGGTATGAGTTCCTAAATTGGTAAAGAAATATTCAACATATTCATGTATCTTTGAGGACAGCAACCTTTGATCAAAAGTCTAAAATTGGAAAACAGACCTCTTGATCTTCCACGAGCCTTAAGACATGCTCATAGGTACTTTTCTGCTCCAAGGTTGCCATTTGAACAGAACTATTTTTCATATCATTCTGGAAGAGCAAAAAAGGTGTCAATCATCTTTACAAACCATTACTACCAGCTTCCACAATCATCACCAAGTATCATTACAAAATACTGTGGTTGTAGCTACCACTACTATCATAATGCAACATATTCTCTTTCTCAACTACAGGTGTTTTAGTCGATAAAAATATAGACAAAACATAAATGAGAAAAAATGAATAACATAACCAAACGGTGTATCCAGCAACAAGTAAAAGTGAGTAATATTCCTGCTCGTTGTACTGATATGTGCCTGTGGTTGTTACAACTAGAGAAGAAATGCTTCATGACAGTCTTCCACCTCAACCAAAACCTAGTAGAGGACTTCCACTAGTATGTCGAGTAATCAGTTACATATTGCAAGCATGCATGTTATTTTATTCAGTGCAAATCTTAAATGAGATCAAAATTTTGACATGAAAACATCACTACCTTTTTCTTCTCATTTTCGAGTTTCCTTCTTTCAATATCATTCTGTACATTGTGCTTATCCAACTCCTTACAACACTTCTCAAGCTTTTTCCTCTTACTTTCCAACTCAAGCTTGAGCATTTCAGCCTCCTCAAAAATCCTACGAGAATGCAAATCTGCAACTTCCTGCATATTTCTCATTTCTAAAAGCAAAACAAGTATAAAATAAACATCTGCAGAAGGAAGACTTTGGTCATATAAAGTGTAATCTATTTTAAACATTTAAGCGATGTAAAGATATGCCTTTTAAAAAAAATAAGGCATGTAAAGATAGACGGCACCGATCCAATCAGATAAGATAGACTCGTAGACCCCATCCATTTGTTTCAAGTGGGAGACGAAGCAAAAGAGATTTGGAACCATCTCTTTCAAAGCATCTTTGACTGTTGCCGCAGATTCTTCGATAGACCAAACAGCCATATTCTTTGCATTTAAATCCTCTTGGGAAATAAAATAAAAAAATCCAAACAAGTCGGGATTCTGCCCCCATATAAATGAGACCTTAATTTACTATCAAGAAAGTCATGCTTATTCACTGCTTTATTGAAAGATGTGGAAGAAACTTATCATCACCTCATCTTTCAAAAAAAAATTAATAATAATAATAATATCACCTAAATAAGAAACACTTCCAAGACAATATAATCATGTAAAACAGGTAGGAATTCCATTAGACTACATACCTTCATTGTAGGTTTGAAGTAGCCCATCTCTCTCTTCTATCATCCGGTTAAGAGATAAACTGGACTCACAATACTTGCATTCCAGTTCTTTGGGGTCCCTATTCTCTCCATCAATTTGTTTGGCTAGATTTCCCATGAGTTCCT
Source organism: Liriodendron chinense (assembly GCA_003013855.2). NCBI lineage: Eukaryota > Viridiplantae > Streptophyta > Magnoliopsida > Magnoliales > Magnoliaceae > Liriodendron > Liriodendron chinense. The sequence continues at coordinate 154,211 of ML058427.1, read as the reverse complement.
CCATTTTACTCGCTTCAGCTTTCTCAATATCAGAAACTGTTTTAAGATCTCCACTTTTACGTAGATGCTCCCCTATCAGACCCCCTGAATTGTAGTCATCAGCTCGCGCGACCCATCCATAGATGTCTGATCCATGGTGATTCCGGTCATTCCAGTCCTTTTTACCATAATGATCAGCTTCAAAACAATTCTCAAATGCCATTGCATCCTTAAACCCACCCCAATCCTTTTTGAAGTCCACTACAGCATTACATGTATGACCTTGGATGTTCCATAATGGATGAACCTTCACAGGATGGAATTTCGACAACTGACTTTTAACCATATTTCCACTTTCTCCAACGTATTGCTTACCATTCCACTCTGTTGGAAGGTTGACAACCATTCCCATCCAAGGCCAAACGAATTGATTGTCACTGCCCAGCTTGCACCACTTGGTAGGAGGTTCCAGTTCAACATTAGGTATTTGTGGACCAGCTGCATCAGCGAGGCCCTGTCTCAAGTACTTTGACAAGGCTATGTGGCTTGCCTTCTCTTTTCCCTTCCCGTTGGATGCCCCCACCCCTTCTATCTCAGATTCATTCATTTTTTAATCCTCCCCCGAACTGGGGTCCATGGAATCTCTGAAGAAGAGAACAGTGATGAAATAAATAATTGAAAATGCATAAAAGGAACAACAAAAATCATTGACTAAAGTTTTGAAAGATTCCCCACTATGTAGACTCACAAGAACTTTGGAAGACCCTGAAAAACATGACAACAGAGCCATTTAAGCAGAAAGTCAGTACCTGCCAGCAACTAAGGCCAAACATGAAAATTAGTAAATTTGGTCTGAAGCCAATTGAAAAACGAAAAGAATGAGTTAATAAAAGCCAAGCTATAACAACTCAGGATACTTCGGGAGAGTAAATTCCCACTGAAGAGAAATATGTCAAAATATCAACCAACACAATGAGCCTCGGAAATATCGCTCTAGGTTTGGGACTCTTGAGAAGACAATAAACAACCCAGCTACTCTACAACTGAATCATCTATGGGGTCATTTGACTGCCTGTAAGTCTGTCCTGCTTGGCTTTAAGCTGTAAATGATTTACAGGTAAATGATTGTCTGTGTTTGGATAGCTTGTAAATTGTTTATATCCTGTAATCGGGTATTCAAAAGGAGGTAAGAGCTGTAAATGAAATCTCAGCTTTTTTCTGGGAAATCAAAAGGGGGTAGAAGCTGTAAAATTTATAGGCATAAATCAGCATCCAAACACAGCTCTGTAAATCATTTACAACTAGCCCCAATTACAGGCATCCAAACGACCCTTATCTACAGAAATTCCATCCCTTTTAGCATCTTTCTGTGAACAATTTCCAATTTTCATTCCCCATCATCTTCATGTAAGCAAGAGGAGCAATGGCACAGTATGGAGGGGAAAAAAAAGTCTGATGAGAAACCAGATGGGCCCTGTGCAAATGACAGGGGAAAAAAGAAAATTTTATGGCTGCTGGTTTCTGGGGGCAGGGAAGTATAGAGGGAAAGCGAGGTGGGGTCGCTAGTTTCTGATGGACGACGAAGGGGTTGCCGCTAGCCGCTGAATCATGAAGGCATCGCTGGTCACCTGAGGTAGGGATGGAGAGATGGGTCACAAATCTCCAGCTGGAGGCAGGTAAGGGGAAGAGAGAGAGCTGTTGGGAGAGGTGGAAATGGTGGAGAACTTGCAATGCTCCCTCTATGGATATGTTTGAAAGCCGTTAACTGTAATCTGAAACATGGCATTTTGCCAGGTTTTAAATTGCAGCTGAAAGCTGTAATGACTTTATAGGCAATTACAAGCATCCAAACAGCCCTATATTATATTTACCAGCAGACCCTTTACAACTTGAGGACTTTCCAGGCATCCAAACGACCCCTAAAATACAGTTGGCGGGAATCACACAGGCATTTCAAAAGTCAAATTTTCAAACGCCCATTTCGAAATGTATATAAAGATTACTGCTCAAAAGCCCTTTCTTTCTACTTTTGGCAATATTGAGTACGAGTTTGTACTACTGAATTACCAAAAGTTGAAACAATGGGTGTATCTATCAATATTTTCAAGTCGTAAGTTACAGATAACTCATTTACAGGTGAAAGAAAGTTACAGGAAAGATTGCTGCTCAAAAGCCCTTTCTTTTGGCAATACTAAGTACGAGTTTGTACTACAGAATTACCAAAAGTTGAAACAATGGGTGTATCTATCAATAGATAAGTGTATGAACAGATTTTGAAATGAACTATCTAAATAGGATGGTGATATGAATGGATATGAGGTTAAAATGCAAGGGAGATCGAAAGATTCTACAAACCTGAGATCTCACTCTTGAGATTTTGAGTTTCTTCCAATTGAAGAACGCGATATTAGGAGATTGATGTCTAGATCCTTGTCGAAGAATATGAACGGATGCCGATCTCTTCGGAGAGAGATGGAAGACATTAGGATTTTGCGAGGGTTTTGCAAGGAAGGCTGGAAATGTCAGAAAATTAGGGTTTTGCGATGGTTTTGCCAGAAAAGAGTGGATGAGCAGAAGTGGCAGAAGTTACTAAAATGGTGTGGTTTTGCAGAAGAGGCATGAAAGGAGATGGTTTTTGGCGCGTCTTTCTTGTTTTGTGAGTGGAAGAAACCAGAAGAGAAGTTCCGGTCTTCAAGCGCCAAGCAGAAACGCACCACACGTGTAAACGATGGACACGTGCAACGTATCGCAGACGTTCGTGTTATGGTAGGCACAGTAAATAAACCGTGGATTTAAAACTCAGTTGACCAGCTTATTAATTAGGTTACATTTGTATGAGGAAGTGGACGGTTTGAAACTGATGGCCAACAGGCTGCATTCAAAGCGCTTTCCTACCCGGGAAGTGGGCTGAGCTGATATAAGTACATATTCCTAGTGGGCCACACCAAATGTTCCTCGTGGACCTGTAATTCATCTCCAAAGCTTTGGGGGGATTGCGTACCGAGTAACTCAGAGTAAACCCGTTGATGTATGTGCATTTTTCCCATCGTGCATCCATCCGTTTTTCCAGAAGTGGGAATAAGGATAATGATGTAGGAGAAGAACCTCATGATCGAGGGCGTGGATCACGCACCTTCCTGTGGGAGATAGACAGGAATAAAAATAAGAGAAAACTAAGGAATTTCATATTTTAGAATTTCAAGCCAAACAGGAAATTGTTATTTCCATTTTTAGATTTCGGCCTAACTCGTGGGGCCCATCTTGATCATTTATGATGATCCGTTCCGTCCATTTTGTAGAGCTGCTCGACGCCGAGAAAACGCAACAATTTTCATGTCGATCCGAGTTACAGATTGATCGTGGGGTCCAAAATGGTACGAACTGTCCAAAAAGTTCCGAATTCCACCCACTGAAACTGGAGATGGTCCAGGTGGCCACTACTACTGATATGGAGAATCTAAGCCGACCATCTTGAAGAGTACGTCGATATCAGTAAAACTCCAAAGTTTCGTGGCAATCAGATATGTGGATTGCTCGTATCAGCGGAAGGAAGACGGTCCGGCGTTATACAATTGCGCAGATTTTTCTATTTCTTTTCTAATTGTATTAGGATTCTTTTTCTTCCTTTGCAAGTTAGTATTAAGTACGAATTTAGGGTTTAGTTTATTATTTAAATCAAAGTAATTATGTTTATTTGATTATTCATTCAATTATAATAAAAAAAACAATTATTTGGAATTAATTTCCTCTTTTTATTTTTATTTTTTCTCGTGGATTCAAGAAACACTCGGTTAGGGAGACGGTGATCGACCTACCACGTATCCCCCTGCGTTATTGTTTTTCCTTAGCTTTCCTTAGTTTTCTCTTGTTTTTCTTCCTGTCTATCTCCCGCAGGAAGGTGCGTGATCCACGCCCTCGATCATGGGGTTCTTCTCCTACATCATATGTGTTATATCCAAACTGTATGTTCATTTTGGGTGATCGTTGTAAGGCTATATACCAAAAATGAAATGGATCCAAATCTCAAGTGGACCACATTTGAAGAAAGCAATGGATATTAAACGTTTACCGTTGAAACTTTCTTGGGAGTTATAGTAGTTTTGGATCAATCTGATAATTATTTTTAAACTTCATCCAGGTCCGTGTGACCTTATGAACAGTTTGGATGACAAATAAACATCATGGTGGGCTCAAGGAAATGTTTACCGGTGAGAATCATTGTCCCTACTGCCTTTTCTAGTGTGGTCCTTGAGCTTTGTATATGACTCATTTTTTGGATCATAAACTAAAATAATCTCGCCAAATGGATGGACAGTATAGATGTATTAAATAGATCATTGTGAGGCCCATAAAACCTTAATCTTCTTTGGTTCATGGTGCTCGAGGATTGACCCACTTGTTTGTGGGCGCCACATACCCACACCAACATGGTTGGGACAAGCTTGATGTGGCATGTACATATGTCTGTATTGGTGTAGAGCCCGTTGTCAAATGAGACCAGTCAGATCAGTAAGCCTGACGCAAGCATATCTGCTCCCCACTAGCCACGTGCTGGCCTTTCTAATCAGCACCCTGGTGTAGGGTTCACCAGCCGATCCACTTCATATCTCCCATGGGCTCCGGTTAGGTACTACTCCTACCAGGATGCACAAGGAGACGAATGGAGACGTGGCACATCACCATTGGGCGACGCAGCAGGCCCGGCATCTTGAGTCTGACGCAGAGCTGTCAGACCCATCACATCCCATCAATACCGAGGTGCAGGCCCCGCTGCATCTGCCAATGGCAACGCACCACATTCCCATCTGTCTCCTCATGCGTCCTGGTGGGGGTAGTACCTAATCCGAGCCCGGAATATTCTAGCACTAGAACGGATGGTGTTTACGTCAAATTTTGTAACAGGGTCCTCCGAACGATCACCTTCTCTCCCAGAGATTTCTTCCTTAGACCTGAAAGGAAACAGAAAGCAACTAAGGGTGGCTGGCGTCCAACCGTTAGCCCTCCGATGCTTAAATTAGATAGGATGAGGTTGAAAAGAAAAGGATTGATCAATCGGGGTTAAAGATTGAGTATTCCGTACCTTTGTCATCAATAGAGTCATCTATTTATACAGATCTCAATGATCCAATCCGCTACGCAAGCTGTTAAGATTAGCACTGATTTCATGGGATAAGAAGCTTATCTCGTTAATCCTTGGATAAAGATGTAGTCAAAACATCCTAGAGATCTAGTTGATTACGTCTCTGGATATTCGGAGCTAAGAATAGATATAAACCGAAACCGGCCTATACGGGCTGCTGGTACTATGAGACGAAGGTCGTCCATGCCAAAGACCATAAATCACAATTACTCAAATGCCGGGAGCTACTCATATCAAGAGTGCTCGCATTTAGCATACTGAATGCGACCACTTTTGTCGAGCCCGAGCCGAGCTGCTCGCATTCTGGAAGTGCGACTCCTTCTGTTGAGCACGAACCGAGCTGCTCGCATTCTGGAAGTGCGACTCCTTCTGTCGAGCACGAGCCGAGCTGCTCGCATTCTGGAAGTGCGACTCCTTCTGTCGAGTACGAGCCGAGCTGCTCACATTCTGGAAGTGCGACCCCTTCTGTCGAGCACGAGCCGAGCTGCTCGCATTCTAGAAGTGCGACCGCGATTCCTCACATTTCCTTTTAAAGCAAAACTCATCTATAACAGATGCCCCCCAAACCCTTGGTGTTGAAGAGCTGTGCCAAGGGTTTTGTTTGTATGTGTAGCTGGCTGTTGGGAGAGAGTGCGCATGATTCCGCATTAATGATGGCCAGCTTTACGCAGCCTTTTCTGCCGCAAGAAATGAGGCGTCGGTCGCCACGTGTTTCCGTATTTAATGCTAGTGCCCTTTCATCTGTCATGCTGAGTGAGAGGCTGCCGCGTGTCCACCAAATCAAACGGAATGATTGCGTATAAATATCAAACCCTGCAGAATTTCTTCCATTTTCGAATTCTGTCTGTCGCGGAGTTTCCTTCTTTCTTCTTTCTCCTTTGCTTCCGATGCAAAACCTCTTCGCAGAGGTAGTCCTCCTTCATCTTTCCTTTTTCTATCTTGTTTTTTCTTTTGCAATGGCGGAATCTTCTGATGAAGAGATCGTTCCCCTGGGAGATCACACCCCCGATTCATCTGAATCTAATACTGCCAGAGTACCGGCAGGAAGGTACTCTGCCGCCGGTTACTCCTCGATATTAACGGAAGAATGGCTCTCTAGCCTTCGGGAGAGATATCAGGTCCCAGAGTCCGTTATCTTTAGATTACCTAGGAGAGGGGAGACAGCCGATGCACCACCACCAGGCTATGTGGCCTTTTACGAATATTTTTTCAAAGTTGGCGTGCGTCTCCCCCTTCATCCATTTATCCGAAATTTCCTACGTACTTATAAGATTGCCCCCGGCCAGTTTATCGTAAATGGCTGGCGGGTGCTTATAAGCACCTTCGTCCTCTGGAAACAAGTGGGTAATGATGAGTTAACCGCTGGGGAATTTCTTAGGTTATTCCAGTTAAAACGGGCCCCATCTACCGAGGGTTGGTATTACCTCTGTTTTTGGCACCGGAATAACTTCATTCTGGGGAACCCTTCCTCCAATTGCCCTGGATGGAGGAAAAAATGGTTTTACGTCTCCGGCAACTGGGAGTCCGAAGCAAGCTCCGACCCCAAAGGCCATAATGTTAGTCGCTATTTTGGCGAAGGTGGGTTGAATTTCTGCCCGTCTATCTGAGAAGGAACAATACTTTCGCTTTTGGTGGCTAATGTACCTCTCCCATATTTTTTGTAGGCATTCCGACTGGTGTAAAACCGAACCTCCGGGGAGGACTCAACGAAAAACTTGTAAAATTTTACAAGCTCGCAGCGGCCGCGCGCCACGTTAACGCTGCCTTAGAGCCACGTTGCCTTTGTACCACGGGCCTGATTTCACGAGAGGAGATGACGAACGTAGGAGATAAGAGGGGTGCGCTAGGGGTGCTCCCTCGCCTGAAGGGTACAGCCTCGAAGAGGCAAAAGAAAATTGCGGCCGGTCCTTCAACTGCGCCCGGTCTGGCAGAAGGATCTGCTCGCGGCAAACAGCCGCATGCTACTGGAAAAGGGGGGGCCACCCCGACTCCTCGTGTGACTACGACCCCTCCGGCTGCTGCGACTCCTCCGTCTGTCACTCGTGGTCAGGCGGTAATCGAAGTCGCCGATAACTCGCCGAAAGGCGATCGAAGGGAGGGAGGCCTCCCTATGAAGGAGACAGTATGCGAGCCCTCCGATGCTCGCGAATCCGCGACACCTTCCTTGGGTGCCGCGAATGCTCGCGAGGCGGGCTCCAATGAGATGGTTGTAGCTCAACCGTCTGGGTCGGGAGTCTTTGTTATCCCATCATACTTGCACCCAATATGCAAGTTTATATTCGATAACATCTCCCCTAACTCCTTTGGGAGCCTCCCTTAGCCAAGCCCAGAGGCTCTCTCTACTGATATAGGGGTGAGATTGTTCAGGTAACAGCTCCTTTCCCCTCTATCGTTCTGTCTATGGATTAATAATATAGCGAGCCAAACTAATCCTTCTCCTTTTTTTTGTATCAGAGTCTAGATCTCACGCTTCGTGTCAGACGTGACATTGAAGCTGCCCGCCGCACTGTTGAAGATGCGGAGAAGAAGAAAAAGACAATGGAAGCCGAAGTCCAGGGCAGGGACCGCCTGGTGAAGGCACTGGAAGCTCAAATAGCCAAACTGAACGAGGAAAAGCAAATCCTCCTTGTAAAGATTCAGGCCTTGACTGACCGTTTTCAGTCAGTGGATCTTCAACTTGCGAAGCTCCAAGAACTCTATGCAAAGAGCGAGAGGGAGAGGGAGATTTTTCGCGAAGACAAGATCCGCCTCGAGGAGCAGTCCAAGGATTCTCAGACCAAGCTCGAGGAGGCCATGAAGAGACTCGACCAGCTGAAGGATGACTCCATTCACTGGGAGGAGGAGCGAGTGGCTCTCGTTCAGATGGTATCTGATGAAGGCCCTCGTGCAGTCCAAGAGTTCCGAACCTCGCAACTTTATGACGAGGAGCGATTTTGCGGTCAGAGTTATGCAACAGATCACTCCGACTTTTAATCTTGAGGAGTTCGAAAGGGTGGCCTTCGAGGTTGCGGCCAGAGAGCGAGACGCTGCTGAGAATGAGGTCACTGGAGCTACAGAAGCTGCACCTGCTCCCGAGGTTGGTCCTGAAGCTGAGAGCCGCGAGCCCGCTCAAGACAAGGATGACCAACCTTGACTTCGTGCTATCCTTCTTCTACATGGTGTATATGTATATTTTTTTTATTTTTTGAAAGGAAAAGGCCCATGTAACCGACTTTTTAATCAATAGTAATGGCAACTTCTCTTTTCTTTAATGTTGTATACGTTTCCTAGCTTTTTCGTTCTGTGTCGATCATATACTGACTGCTCGCATCTAACTCATGGAAAAAATGAATTAGGCTCAATCCACCATGTCCGCGCGTACTAACTCATGAAAAAATGAATTAGACTCAATCCGGGGGTCGTATGACCATGTCCTCGTTGAGATAGACTGATCTATCGATTGAGGTTTCATCCCACCAAGGGTAAAGGATTGGCCAAGAGAACTCGTATGTTCTCTTCAGGGCTATATTTGATCCACAAAATGGAAAAGCGGCCAACAAGGATGGTTTTAACCCTACCAAAGGTAGGCAATTGGCCAAGAGAACGTATGTATTCTCTTCGGGGCTATTCGAGTTCAAGTAAATGGAGTAGCGACCAAAAGATTTCTTCAGTCCTTAATTCATTCAAATGTCGTTAGGAGTTACACCGACTCAAGGGAAATATTGCAGCAAGTGTTCCACGTATCTTCCATTTTTCACAAAATTCATCGAAAGCTGCATTGTCGAATTGCGTTCCGTTGTCGGTAATTATAGTGTGGGGGAGTCCATAACGGCACATGATATTTCTCCATATGAACTTAGTAGTTTGTCTCTCGGTGATTTTGGCTAATGGTTCTGCCTCAACCCATTTGGTGAAATAATCGACCCCCACCATCGCGAACCTATTTTGTCCTTTTCCAGTAGGCAAGGGCCCGATGATATCGACCCCCCATTGCGCGAAGGGCTATCGACTGGAGTCATTTGCTCGGACGGTACATGAGGTATAGGAGAGTATCGCTGGCACTTATCACATTTTTTAGAGAGTTCAATTGCATCTGCCTTCATAGTAGGCCAATAATATCCTTGCCTCATCGCTTTATACGCTAGGGATCGCCCCCTTGGGTGGTTACCACATGCCCCCGGTGTATTTCATCTAGAACACGATGCGCTTCTTCTGGGTGAAGACACCTTAAATAAGGCAACGAAAAACTTTTACGTAATAAGATCCCATTCTGTAAAGTGTACCTGGCAGACCGATATTGGATTTGTCGTGCGGTTTTCTTGTCGTCTGGAAGGACTCCATCTCTAAGATAAAGAGTGATGGGATCCATCCAACATGGAGACGGATGAATCGCAACCACCTGCTCGAGAGTTGCCTGGTCGATACTCGAGTTTTGAAGATACTCGATAGGAATCGAATATGATAACTCAGATTTTGGTGCAGAGGCGAGTTTTGCCAACGAATCAGCGAGTTTATTCTTCTCGCGGGGGATGTGGATTATCTCGTAATTCTTCAATTTTGCAAGTAGAATGAGCACTCGAGATTTATATAAGGCCATTCTTTCTTCCTTTGCTTCGAATTCGCCAAGTACTTGATTGACTATGAGCTGAGAATCACTGTGAATGAGCATGCTTTGAATTGAAAGGACGTTTGCTAGCTCGAGGCCAACGATTAAGGCCTCATATTCTGCTTCATTATTTGAAATGCGAGCATCGAAGCGTAAAGCGTATTGAAAATGCGACCCGTCTGGGGCGACCAGAATAAGGCCCGCTCCACTACCAGTGGCCCGTGAGGACCTGTCCACGAAGAGTGACCAGGAAGGATGATCGCTGATCGCGGTATCTTCATCGGAAGAGGAATATGTAAATTCGGCGATAAAGTCAGCTACGGCCTGACCCTTGATTGCAATCCGGGGGCAGAATGATACGTCGTGCTCACTGATTTCAATCGCCCATTTAGTTAATCGTCCGGAAGCCTCAGGCTTTTGAAGGATCTGCCGTAGTGGATGATTTGCTGGTACTAAAATAGCGTGAGCTTGAAAGTATGGTCGCAGCTTTCGGGCTGCCGTGACTAAAGCTAGAGCCAGCTTTTTCATATCAGAGTACCGAGTTTCGGCATCTACCATTGCTCGACTGATATAATAAATGGGCCTTTGTATCCCGGAATCTTCTCTTATTAAAGCGGCGCTAACGACTGTGGAAGATACAGATAAATAAAGGACAAGTTGTTCGTGCAGCACAGGTTTAGATAAAATAGGGGGTGTGCTCATATATTGCTTAAGTTATTGAAAAGCTTCTTCGCATTGTGATGTCCACTCCCAATCAGACTTGGCTGTGGCACGGAGGAGCTTGAAGAAGGGTAAACACTTGTCAGATGCTCGTGAAATGAACCTATCCAGTGACGCAATGCGACCAGCCAGGCGTTGAACGTCCTTAAGGGTGGTCGGGGTTTCATCTCTATCAACGCTTTTATTTTTTCAAGATTTGCCTCAATTCCTCGCTGGCCGACCATAAATCCAAGAAATTTTCCAGCAGATACCCCAAACGCACATTTTTCTGGGTTCAGCTTCATTTGATATTTCCTCATCAGGTCGAAGGCTTCTCAAAGATCTGAAAGGTGATCGTCTTCTATGACACTTTTCACGAGCATGTCATCCACATATACTTCCATATTCCTGCCAATTTGCGCAGCGAATATCTTGTTGACGAGACACTAATAGGTGGCCCCTGCATTTTTAAGACCAAACGGCATTACCTGGTAGCAATATAGACCTCGGTCAGTGATGAAGGCAGTATGCTGGCTATCGGGTGGATGCATCATGATCTGGTTATAACCAGAATAAGCGTTCATAAAACTGAGCAGAGCATGCCCAGCTGTTGAATCAACCAACTGGTCGATTCGCGGTGTCGGGAAGCTATCTTTGGGGCACGCTTTGTTCAGGTCTGAATAATCGACGCACATTCTCCATTTGCCATTGGATTTTCGAACGAGAACTACATTCGCGACCCATTCTGGGTAGTCAGCTTCTTTTATGAAATTAACCATAAGCAGCTTCTCGACTTCGGTCTTGATCGCCATTTGCCTTTCTGCAGTGAAGGCACGTCGACGCTGGTGGACGGGTTTATACTTTGGGTCGATGTTCAGACGGTGTGCGATGACACTAGGGTCAATGCCAGGCATGTCTCGGTGAGACCAGGCAAACACATCTTTATATTCAGCGAGGAGGCAGATCAAATCTGCTCGAATGGCATTTCTCAAAGAGGATCCCACGCAAACAACCTTGGATGGGTCATCTTCATTCAAGCGAATCGATATTGTCTCTTCCCCGGGAGTTCCCGATTGGAGAGCATCCTCTCTTGGGTCCAGCGAGGTATCCGCTGGGGAGTTGGATGAATCTTGTGCTACCATCATAACTGGCATCGCTTGTGCTTTCTTCCGATCTTGTAAGGCTATCTCATAACAAGACCGAGCCTCTTTCTGGTTCCCTCGTATGACCCCAACGCCACTTGATGTAGGAAATTTGACGCACAAATATAAAGGATGTAAAGCTGCCCCAACCTTATTAAGAGATGGCTGCCCAAAATGACGTTGTATGCTGATTTTCGGTCCACCACGAGGAAATTTATGAAGATAGTCGTCTTCGCTGGACTCTCCCCAAAGGTGACCGGAAGGTCAATGCTTCCTTCAGGTGTAACCACCTCGCCCCCGAAACCGATGAGGGGAGTTGAGACTGACTTGAGTAGGCTTCTGGCAAGTGCCATTTTGTTGAAAGCCTCCAGGTATAGAATATCAGCAGAACTACCTGTATCCACCATAATACGATGAGTCAAATAATTTGATACCTTTAGTGCGACCACGATGGAGTCTTCGTGAGGAAAGTGAATTCCCTCAGCATCTTCGAAGGAGAAGGAAATTGGAGGATGATTGGTTTTCGATGCGTTGGGCGTCTGTTCCAGCCAATAGATATGCTGGGGCTTCTTGGACGCCTCACGAACGTATGTTTTTCTCGAGGCTCGAGAATCTCCCCGGCAAGCTGATCCCCCGGCAATGGTCCGTATCTCCCCGGTGGGCTCAGCGTCTTCTTGGGGAGTATGTCGATGAGGTGACTTCTTTTATTGTGATGAGGCTTCCCCCCTTTTCGGCGAGCGACCTTGCCAGACAACATAATCTTGAAGATGGCCTTTTCGAATAAGAGCGTCGATGTGGTCACGCAAAGTTATACAGTCTTGGGTAGTGTGCCCATGATCTTTATGAAAATAACAAAACTTGCTCTTGTCTCTTTTCTCAGGCTCTTGCGGGCCATTTCACATATGATTTATGCTTAATCTCCATTAGCACCTTTTCTGGAGGCCGATTAAGGGGAGTGTAGTTATGGTACTTACCAGAGAAAACTTTCTTGGGAGAGCGATCTCGCCGATCGCACCTATACTTCTTATCTGAAGAAGAGACTTCTTCCCGCTTGCGTTTCTTGCCTTGTATACCATGACGTGCTAATGCCACCTCTTCAGCATTGATATACTTCTGAGCTTTAGCTTGGAATTCTGTCATAGTTTTGGGAGGATTCTTATCCAGAGCGAATCTGAATTTTTCACTGGTGATCCCAGCTATGAGGGCGGTAAGGCCTTTCTCTTCGGTATAATCTTCAGTTTGGACTGCTTCGGTTGTAAACCGCACTGTAAACTCCTTTATTGTTTCCCCATGCTGTTATTTTAAATCCATTAGGTGAGACACCGGTTTCTTGGTACGGATGCTTCCCATGAATTGGGAAAGGAACAGCTCCGATAGCTGTGAAAAGGATCCGATAGATCGAGGTTTCAACCCCCGGAACCAAGTATGGGCTGCTTCTTTTAAGGTTAGGGAAAAGGCCCTACACATGATTTTTGACCCATGTCCCTCCAGCTCCATAAGAGACCTATAAGTTTCCAGATGTTTGAGGGGATCGCCGGTACCTGTGTATGGGGCGATGACGGGTGTACGATACTTTCTTGGTAGAGGTGCTTCCATGACTTCGCTGGTGAAAGGGGACTCGGATCGATGTATCGACGCCACAGCGGCTGATGGTCGATTCGCCTGATATCGTTGCTCCATATCATCAAAACGATCATGGATCTTCTTGAGATCTCCTTCCCATGGTAGAGTATAACCGGATGCTTCCATGGTGGATCAATGAGATTGTTGTTGGCGAGAGGTTCTGGAATGTACTGAATGTGGGGATAATACGGGGGGTTGGTTGCCAATTGGCACTCGGTTCGAGGGAGGATGATTTGGTTGAACCTGTGGTTCGTCCATAGAGTGTCTGGAAGCCATCGGTATGGGCTGTGCTAGCAACCTCCCGGAAGGTGGCTTCTGAGGCTCCAGGAAATGTTGATCAAGTCGGTTAGACAAGGCTTGAAACCCAGCATTGAGAGTTAAAAGTGTGTTTTCCAGGAAACGCATGACATCTTGTTGACTTCCGGAAGCCTCAAGTAACGGGTTCGCCGATGGCACGTTTGGAGCTCCTCGAGGGATGTTTATTGAAACGGTTTGAGGAACAAGAACTGATTCCGTAACGTCAGGTGGGGGTAATGTTTGCCTTGATGTGGAAGGATGAACTGTCTTCTTAGGAGGCATGGTGGAAGGATTTTGATCAGTGGTAGAACAATTGACTGTGATGATCAAATCGTTCCCACAGACGGCGCCAAATTGTTTACGTCAAATTTTGTAACAGGGTCCTCCGAACGATCACCTTCTCTCCCAGAGATTTCTTCCTTAGACCTGAAAGGAAACAGAAAGCAACTAAGGGTGGCTGGCGTCCAGCCGTTAGCCCTCCGATGCTTAAATTAGATAAGATGAGGTTGAAAAGAGAAGGATTGATCAATCGGGGTTAAAGATTGAGTATTCCGTACCTTTGTCATCAATAGAGTCATCTATTTATACAGATCTCAATGATCCAATCCGCCACGCAAGCTGTTAAGATTAGCACTGATTTCATGGGATAAGAAGCTTAACTCGTTAATCCTTGGATAAAGATGTAGTCAAAACATCCTAGACGTCTAGCTGATTACGTCTCTGGATATTCGGAGCTAAGAATAGATATAAACCGAAACCGGCCTATACGCGCTGCTGGTACTGTGAGACGAAGGCTGTCCACGCCAAAGACCAGAAATCACAATTACTCAAATGCCGGGAGCTACTCATATCAAGAGTGCTCGCATTTAGCATACTGAATGCGACCCTTTTTGTCGAGCCCGAGCCGAGCTGCTCGCATTCTAGAAGTGCGACTCCTTCTGTCGAGCACGAGCCGAGCTGCTCGCATTCTGGAAGTGCGACCACGATTCCTCACATTTCCTTTTAAAGCAAAACTCATCTATAACAGATGGTTTGTGTTTTAAGAACAAAAGCCCTGAGCGGTCAATCATGCTGTCATTAATCGCTTTTGTTTCCCACGGTCACTTTAATGGTCGCACATAGGATCGTTCGAAGGTATTAGCTTCAGATAGGACGAGGATTGTGTCCTTCTTCGGTCCATGCTGAATTGTGGAGGGGCCCACTCATCGTCATGCATCTGTTTATCCACACCGACCATCCCTTCTCTAAGATCATTTTAAGGCTTGAGACCAAGGAGGCAGATCCAACGCTCAAGTGGACCACACCAAATAATAAGCTTGGATGCATTAAATGCGGAGAGCAGTAGATGCAAGTTGCATTAAATGCAAGAGTCATCTCTGGTATGGTCCACCTGAGCGTTGGATCTGCCTCCTCCAACTTAGGCCTTAAAATGATCTTAGAGAGGGATGGACAACATGGATAAACAGATGCATCATGGTGGGCCCCTCCACACATCAGCATGGACGCTATGCCTCCATACTGAGGAAGGACGCAATCCACGTCCAAATATGACTCCACCATCTATCTTCATCCCACTTCTGTGGATCCCTGACCGTGGGACCCACCATGATGCATGTACCTTGCATTCATGCCATCCATCAGTTTGCCCCCTCAGTTTTAGGGCATAATCTAAAAAATGAAGCAGATCCAAATCTTAGGTGGACCATGCTACAAGAGAATGTGGTGATTGAATATCTGCCATTAAAAACTTTGGGGGCCACCTGAATGTTTGTTTACCATCCAACTTGTTCATAAGGTCAGAAAGACGGGAGCAGATTAGGTGAGACCCCAGATCCACCGAGGTGGGTGGGACCTTGACTGCAGGGCTCACATGTATGTGTCTTAAATCCACACCCTCCAACCATTTTGAAAGCTCATTTTAGGTTATGATCCAAAAAATGAAGCTGACTCAAATCACAGTGATGTATGTGTCTTATCCACTTTCGTTGAGCAACTTCTACATCTCATGTGCCCCCACCTTAAGCCCAAGTTGAGCGATTTGACATTTTGCACTAGCTCAATGTCCGTGAGGGTCATCAAGCCCTTCAAGGCGGAGGACCATGCTTAACCTTGCTACATATAGTGCTTCGACAAGAAGCTTGTAGACGATTAGGATATTTAGGGTACAATTGGGTATCGTTGGATACCGACATCGAACGAGTAGGGTAGCATAAGCCCAGCCGTGCCAACGCCAAGGTTTGGCACCTAGGTTATTAGTGAAAGGCCACATAGGGGTTTAGAAGGGGACAATTCTATGTGCACGACTTTTATGACGTCACCACCCGAGCATGTGCTCAAGTTTCTGGTATGTGAATTTACAGGGCGTTATAATCTACCCCTCTTAAAAGAAATTCTGTCCCCGAAATTTTACCTTCTCATATTCGTCAAGGATCTGTGGGTAATTCTTGTGGACTTCCGCTTCTATTTCCCAAGATGCTTCTTCTTTCATGTGGTGCGTTCACAACACTTTCACCAAGGGAATAACCTTATTTCTAAGCACTTATTCCTTTCGATCGAGGACTTTAGTCGGCCACAATACATAGGTCATGCTATCATTGAGTTCCAATTGTTCCTAACTGATAACGTGTGTCGGGTCGGGAGGTGGAAATGGGCTTTAGCATTTGGGTGAGGACAATAGAGGGGAGGCATACCATCTCCTATTTACCCACTCTATATAACACCTCAACCATGTAAGGCGTTAACTCAATGTGGTTCCCCGCTCTCGGATAAACATTGTGGATAAAAATGTGATGCAGCTTGCGGTACACTAGTAACAAGTTAGACGACCTCAAGCAATTTTCCTTCTCACATTCCACAAAATTGCCACATAGGAACTTGGTATTGGTGCCTCTCATACTCTTCTGGTCTGGGTCTTCCTCCTTTACCACGACTTGTCCCAACGGCACTCTAATGGCATTAGCAATCACATTAACATTAACTCGACGCATGACCCCGTTAACCTCCACATCGAACCCCAAAGGGTTTGAACGAAGATTTCTGGTAGCGGAATAAAATTCCTCCACTGTTATATCATTGGCGACTGCGGTGGAGTGGAAGATGGGGTCCCATCCTAGGGTTGTAAGCAATTCCCCAATCGTTGTATCCTCGAAAATGCCAGCGGTGTCCACCCGAGCCTCAAATGTAATCTTCCTGCCCGAATACCTCGTCCATCCCTTCGTCCGAGGACCACATTCGGGAGGCATCTCACCCCTTTGAGGCCCATGAGAGGAGGCCGCCCCAGCGACATCCTTCTTCTTCTTGCCTCCAGGGCGGTTAGGGCCTGCCCCACTCGAGGAGTCCTTTCCTTTGCCCATCATGGCAACTAACAAGGGAAGGAAAATAAACAAAGCAATCGAAAAAAGGAATCCAGCCATAAGTATTCCTACGAGTTGGCAAACTCACTAATCCGAAGAAGGAACTAAGTAAAGAGCTTCCTAAGCCCAAATCCGAGCAATGCCTTGTGATCCGGTAGCCCTTGAGCGTTGTTTGGGGCCAATCCAAGGAAAACAAGGGCCTGGGAGAGGTTTTGTTCGTCTTGGGGAACTAGGGTTTTAGAGAGGGAGAGAGGGAAACTATTAAAAGTGGGGTCGAATGGGTGTTGAAGCCCTATTTTAAAAACAGAAATTGTCGGGTTCAATGCATCGAAGGTAGCTTCGGTGGACTGAAGCCTCAAATCCTAAACCCCAAAACGAGACAGCGTACATGGCTGGAACCGAATGTCTTCGGCTGAAAACCGAAGTTCGTTGGACAAACTCTTTGGTAAGTCAAAGACACTCTTGGGTGGACCGAAGAACTATTCCAGACCCCTCCTTCGATACGATATTGCTTGGTCGGTTCGAACCTAAGGGTCTCAACAAGGTAAACTTAATTTCAGTCCTTACTTATTGCTTGCATTTGGTTTTAATCTATTACATTGGTATCGTATGGCAATTTATACATAAATCATGCTTCCACAAAGTATAAGTAACACCCGAAATATCAAAGACTGAGGTCATACTCGAATTTTGAAATTTGGGGCGTTACAGAGTTGTATCAAAGCGCGAGTTTAGAACTAACTGGGTAGTGAGTTATAGACTTGCCATAAACTTCACGCTGACGTAGACAGATCCTGAAACCTAAATACGATAAACTCTAGTGCAACACCATGGTGGATTGTGTCATGGTCAGGATCTGGCTAGGAGGTATAGAGTTACATAAGTGGGTTGTGAAGTGAGGGTAGGCGCTTGGTGATGTCTTGGTTTTAAGAGAGGTATGACGGAAAAAAGGAGGAGGTAGAAGCCCCATTTTTAGGGAACCTGACCAGCAGGCTTCAATCCACCGAAGGATGACCTTCGGTTCACCGATGTATGGTCCACGGACCCTCGGCTTGAACTGACAGGGGCTCCTCTCACCGACGGATTTTCGATATGAGAACAATGATCTTCGGTCCACCGAAGCTTACCTTTGGTCCATCGAAGAGCCCCTTTGGCTCGAACTAACCAAGCGAGGTCGTACTGAAGAAGGGGTTTGGAACAGTTCTTCAGTCCACCGAAGAGTGTCTTAGGCCCACCGAAGAGTTTGTCCAACGAACTTCAGTTCCAGCCGACGTACACTGTCTCATTTTGGGGTTCAGGCTTTGAGGATTCGGTCCACCGAAGCTACCTTTAGTGCACCGAACCCGACGATTTCTGTTTTTAAAATAGGGCTTCATCACCCATTCGGCCCCACTTCTAACTGTTTCCCTCTCTCCTTCTCTAAAACCCTAGTGCCTCAAGACGCACGAAACCTCTCCTAGGCCCTCGTTTTCCTTGGATTGGCCCCAAAAAACGCTCAAGGGCTACCATATCACAAGGCATTGCTCTTAGGGAGCTCTTTACTTGGTTCCTTCTTTCGTAGGAATATTTATGGCTGAATTCATTTCTTCGATTGTTTTTTTTATTTTCCTTCCCATGATGGGCAAAGGAAAGGGCTCCTCGAGTGGGGCAGGCCCTAGCCGCCTTGGAGGTAAGAAGAAGAAGGATGCCGCTGGGGCCTCCTCCTCTCATGGGCCTCAAAGGAGTGAGACGCCTCTCGAACGTGGCCCTCGGACAAAGGGATGGACGATGTATTCGGTCAGGAAGATTACATTTGAGGCTCGGGTGGACACCCCTGGCATTTTCGAGGATATGACGATGGAGGAATTGCTTACAACCACAGGATGGGACCCCATCTTCCACCCCACCGCAGTCACCAATGATATAACAGTGGAGGAATTTTATTCCGCTGCTAGGAATCCTCGTTCAAACCCTTTGGGGTTCGATGTGGAGGTTAACGAGGTCATGAGCTGAGTTGATGTTAATGTGATTGCTAATGCCATCAGAGTGTCATTAGGACGAGTCATGGTAAAGGAGGAAGACCCGGACCCGAGGAGTATGAGAGGCACTCATACCAAGTTCCTGTGTGGCGATTTCGTGGAATGGGAGAAGGAAAATTGCTTGAGGTCATCCAATTTGTTGCTAGTGTACCACAAGTTGCATCACATTTTTGTCCATAATATTTATCCGAGAGCGGGGAACCACATTGAGTTAACGCGTTATATGGTTGAGGTGTTGTATAGAGTGGGTAAATAAGAGATGGTATGCCTACCCTCTATTGTCCTCACCCAAATGCTCAAGCTCATTTCCACCTCTTGGCCCCTGAATTTGCCATTTAGGTGCTTGGCATGTCAGTTGGCCAGGTAGTTTGGACTTGCCACTGCCACCACACATCTCATTGTGTTTAATGAGATCAACAAGAAGAATGTGGGACATCTGAAGGTTAAGCCGCAACAGGGGGGGGGGGGGGGGGGGGGGGGGACTTTCAACTGTTAGACTTGTGGACGAGTTGGGAAGTGACGAGGAAGATGAACCGAAGGACAAAGAGGATGTTGCAGAAGAAGAAGATGAACACTATTAGCCCACTCTCGGCTTAGAACGTATCGCAGCCTTGGAACGGGTTGTGACCGAGAGGGCAGAGCGTCAGGAACACTGAAACAAGCGGCTTTATAAGAAGATGCAAGAGATCTTGTGCTGCATCCAGAAGGAGGACGTGCCGCCTTCATCTCCAGTCTCGTTGAATTATTAGGATCCTAGTTATATTTTTGTTATTGTTTCTGTTATTTTGTTATATTATAAGTAGTGTGTGATATAGGAACTAGTCCTGTTAGAACTGATGTTCTTTTCTTTATTTTATTAGACAGTCATTAGCATCTATGCTTATGATGACTTTTGCATTTTGGCTAGGAGGGCTGGCCCTTTTTTTTTTTTATGCATTTTGAGAGTCATGGGCTCGTTAACTTTGTATAATCTGATATTTTATTTTCTTTCCTTCATGGTTAGGTGAGGCCACTCGTTGTGCGTGCACCTCACATTTTGGACAGTAACTTGTGTTCGTATTGCGCTTAACAAGGTAAACTTAATTTCAGTCCTTACTTATTACTTATATTTGGTTATAATCTGGTGCATTGATACGATATGACAATTTATACGTAAATCAAACTTCCACAAAGTATAAGTAACACCCAGAATATCGAGAATTGAGGTCATACTTGGATCTCAAAATTTGGGGCATTACAGATATGTTCGCATTGTAAGGCATCATTTAAAAAGCATAAAGGGTTGGAAACAACTCATTATGCTAGACATCTTTCACAGTGTCCCAAGCATCCAAGAACCACGAAAGGAAGCCAACAAATGCTCTCATTTTCTCCGTCCATAAGTGATTCTCAAGCTAGCATCACGACTCATAAGTTTGAGAAGGAGAAGGTTAAAGAGCTGATTACCCGGTTAATCATAGTCGAAGAGAAATCATTCAGAGTCATTGAGAAAAAATCATTAAATGAATTATGCTGATATCTTAATCCTAAGGTTGAAAAGATGTCACGCATGACGATACAGAGGGAGTGTATAAAGATGTATTCAGTTGAAAAGGTAAAGCTGAAAGAAGTGTTGAAATCAGTATCACATATAAGTTTGACGTCAGATTTGTGGACGATGTCGAATCAGAAGAAGGGGTACATGTCATTGACCACGCACTATGCAGATACGGAATGGAAGCTGTGTAAGTCAATTATAAACTTATGCCATCTTCCTCTCCCAATATGGCTTGGCAATCTCATACAACATTTATAATTGCCATTTGAAATGGAAAATCAAAGATAAGATTTCGACGATAACATTAGACAATGCATCCACAAATGATAGTGTCATTTTTCACTTGTGGAATCATTTCAGGATGACCGACAAGTTATTATTTAGCGAAAAAATATTCCAAATTCGATGCTATACACACATTCTAAATATAATTATACAAGAAGGGCTTAAATCAATTGACCACACGATCGAGAATATAAGAGAGAGTATTAAATTTATAAGGGGGGGTCGCCTTCAAAACTTTGTATCTGAAATGAGATATTACACCGTTTGAATATCAAGTCATAAAAAACTTTGAAGTTAGATGTATGCATGTAATGAAATTCGACATTTGAAATGTTGGATTCGGATATGTAGTTGAAAATTACATTCCTTGAATTTAAGGCATGTGATAAATCATATACCTAGTCCCGTACAGAAGATGATTGGATATAAGTTGAGCAACTTCATAGGTTTTTGAAAGTTTTTTATGAATCGACAAAGATTTTTTTTGAAAATAAATACCCTACAACAAATCTATTTCTTCTATCACTTTGAAAGATTAAAGACAGCCTACATAGATTTTGCCTACACCAATCCGAATTTTCTACAAGTAACGGCTGAAGGCATGTAAGAAAAATTTGACAAGTATTGGACTAATTATTATTTGTTAATGTTCATGACTATTGTTCTTGACCCTCGAGGTAAGATCTCAATGCTTAGTGTCATCTTCAAAAAGATTTATTCGACTAAAAAAGCAACAACAAAAATAACAAGTGTTCGTGAAGTAATTGTAGAATTGTATAACTTATATGTTGCTAAAATGGTTAGAGGATAAGACACAAATCAAGCTAAACAACCTAAAGTTGGTTGTAGTTCAACTACGATTGGTACCGATATGTTTGATGAATTCTTCTCAGCATATGAGGAAGAAAAATTGACCGAGGATACAACTGAGTCAGAAATAGATTTATACCTCAGCGAATCTATTGTGAAGGTTACGACCCAAGATTTTGATGTTTTATATTATGGAAGGCAAAAAGTCTTGATGGAAAATACCATACCCTGTCGATGATGGCACGTGATATCTTATCTATTCCAATTACAATGGTGGCATCAGAATCAACATTCAACATGAGAATTATGGTTTTCAACAAACAACGAAGCTCTCTTACATAAAAAAATCATTGAAGCGCTCGTTTATACACACGATTGGTTGTAGCTGAATTGGGGTGGTAGCAATTTTGAAGCCAAGGATGAAGATGATGACATCGAGGAGTCATGAGAGATTGTTACTCCATCTGTTTAAAGGAGGTTCATTTTTCATACTATTATTGGAACTATTGAACAGTTTTGCATATATTTTGTGTTTTTTTATTCTTGGTGGTGAATCATGAATGATATTATGTATTACACTTATGAGTTATGACTAATGGATTTACTGTCTTTAATTTATATGTAATGTGTGACATATGTTATTCATATAACGTTTTCATTCATATCATCAAATTTCTATAATTTTATTTTTAAATTTACTGTTCTTTATTGTTCAAAAAACTTTTCTTACTAAAAAAAGGTGTGTAGCAACATTTTCAAATGATCCATCTGCCGACATCTAGGATTATGGTTTACAAGTCCACTCCCCATGCTTTGGAAGAATGAAAATTTAATGCAATTTATATTGTACCAGACTACACTTATCATAGGGGGACGCTAAACCGTATCCCAAAGCATCTTGGGAGGTACAAAAATTATTTCAAGCTCTCATAGACTCCAACACGAAGCCTTCTACCCCCTTCCCCACACCGAAAACAACTAA